>CP139501.1:78733567-80090442 GCA_021014915.2 Artemisia tridentata subsp. tridentata | reverse complement strand
TTCTGATCTTTTCAAATTGTTTTCATTCTTCGTTCGTTTGTTTAGACATTGCCTCGATTCTCTGGGGAATTGTATGAACACTCGATCAACTGGAGTAGAACCAATTCCACCACATTTCGATCCCGAAAGTTTGATTCGAACAAGATCTAGAAGAAGAAGAAGAATACCCTTTGTTCCATTAGCCAATTGGGTACCAAGAGTACCAAACCCAACTTTTGATAACCTTTTTGAAGCCAAAGTCGTTTATAACCCATTCACTGATCAACCTTTTCCCATGGCTGACGATCAACCCATGTGGGAAGCAAACCGAGCCGTAGCACCCACTCCTGGAGCTGCTATTGTTGTTGTCAACTTAGGTGACAATTTCACCGTGAAAGGTCACCATCTTTCTATGATCAAAGACCGTCAATTCGATGGCCGTTCGAGGGCCGATCCTCACAAACACGTTGCCGAATTCATTGAAATTTGTGGCATGTTCCGATACGGTGATACAAATGTGGATGCCATTAAACTCAAACTTTTCCCGTCATCACTTGCTGGAGATGCAAAAGTGTGGTATAACGAATTAACACCAGGAATCATCACTACTTGGGAGGAGATGAGGCAAGCTTTTGTAAGCCGATTCTTTCCACCTGCAATGTTTGATCGACTCATGGGAGAAATTCGTGCTTTCACACAAAACCCTAACGAATCACTCGTCGAAGCCTGGCTTCGTATGAAAGATCTAGTTCGAAGTTGTCATGGACATGGTTTAGGACGAGGAACCATTATCCAAATCTTTTACCATGGACTTGATGAAACATCTCAAGGAATTCTCGATGCTGGAGGAATATTTCTTTATAAGACTCCTAACCAGGCATACCAATTTCTTGAAGAACGAGTTCTTCTCAAACTCGACTGGTCAAAAGATGCCAAGACAAAACCCTTAAGAAAAACCGTTGCCTTTGCCGAAAGTTCTAATTCATCTAAACTCATGGAGAAAATGGAAACCTTGGTTTCCAAAATCGACTCGCAATACAAAGATCTTAGAGGAGAGATGAAAAAAATGCGAGATGGTTGTAACAACTGTGGAGGTAACCACCCATCATCAGAATGCGATGATCAACCTATGGATCAACCAAAAGAAGGAGAAGCTAATTACATCCAAGGAGGATACCGTGGAGGCGGATATCGTGGAAATTATTACGGACGAAACTCTGCTAGTTGGCAAGATCGCCGACAAAGGGATAACAACCATGAGTCCCAACCAAAAGTAGAGAATCAAACTTCACAAAATTCCGACAAGAAATCTGAAGAAACAGATTTTGAAAAAATGATGAGAGAATTCGTCACAGCTCAAAAATCAACCAACGAGTTCGTCAAGAATCAATTCTTCAATCTCAAGACCAAAGTTGAGCAAGGTCAGAAAAATCATCAAGCGTCTATCCAAGATCTTGAAAACAAATTCGGTAGACTTGCTGATCAAATTTCTTCCCGACCATCAGGTTCGTTGCCTAGTAACACCCAAACCAACCCAAGACCATCATCATCATCGAACGATAAGACTTATCGTCCACCACAAACCAGAAATGAGCATATCAATGCTGTATTCACAAGAAGTGGCCTTTCTTATGATCCACCACCCAACCCAAACAACACCACAACTATTAATTACGATAGTGAGGATGAAGATGAAGAATCCAAGAAGGAAAATACACCAAAAACACCACCCAAACCCAAACCTAAACCACCAGTTAAGGTATACACTCCAAAAATTCCATATCCTCAGAGCCTTAAGAAAGAAAGAATGGAGGAACGTTATAAGAAGTTTGTTGAAATAATCAAAGAAGTTAGACTCAATGTACCTCTCATTGATGTTTTAGCCGGAATGCCCAATTACGGGAAATTTTTGAAAGAACTTCTTAACAACAAGAACAAGTTGGAGCAAATATCCGCTACCTTTCTCAATGAAGAATGTTCAGCTATTGTTCAAAACAAAATTCAACAAAAACTCGGAGACCCCGAAAGTTTTCTGATTCCATGCATATTAGGAAACAACATCACATGCGATGCTTTAGCCGACCTAGGTGCGAGTATCAATTTGATGCCCTATTCGCTGTATACAAAACTTTCCATCAACACCTTGAAACCCACAAGGATGAGTATCCGACTAGCTAATCATACTTACCAATATCCTGTTGGTATTGCTGAGAATATGCTTGTCCAAGTAGGTAAATTCATTTTTCCAGTGGATTTTGTGATTTCAGAAATGGAGGAAGACAGTAGAGTACCCCTTATTTTAGGAAGACATTTTCTAAACACCGCTGATGCGATCATCAAAGTAAAAGGAAAAGAACTCAATCTTGGAGTTGGAGAAGATAGAATCACCTTTTTAATCGATAAAGCAATGCAATATCCACATTCCAGTGATGACACTTGCTTTAACATTGATATAATCGATGAAGTCACTGAGGAAGAATTGGATGCATTACTTGAAGATTCTGATCCATACATGACTATTTCAGAGAAGATTAGTGAAACAACTTTTGATAAAGAATTCGCTGATTTTATGGAAGTAAAGATTGATGAAGAAGAAGAAGAAGTTGAAGAAGGAGAGATAATAGAAGAAGATTTTGAGGAAATTAGTTTTAATGATCAAATGAGGATCAAAACATCACTTCAAGAACCACCGACTGATCTTGAGTTGAAACCACTTCCCAAAGATCTTGAATATGCTTACTTGGAAGACAACTCACTCCTTCCAGTAGTCATGTCTTCGTTTCTCAATGATTATGAGAAAGAATGTCTGATCTCAGTTCTTAAGAAGCATAAAGAAGCTTTTGCGTGGAAAACTTCTGACATCCCAGGAATCAGCCCTGATTTTTGCAAACATAAAATCAATTTCGAAGAAGATGCCAAACCAGTTGTAGAAAGACAACGTTGACTCAACCCCAACATGAAAGAAGTTGTTCAAAAAGAAATCATCAAACTTCTTGATGTCGGTATAATTTACCCCATCGAGGATAGTCCTTGGGTGAGTCTTGTTCACTGTGTTCCGAAAAAAGGAGGAATGACTGTTGTGACCAACGAACGAAACGAATTAGTTCCTACTAGAACTGTCACCGGATGGCGAGTATGTATTGATTACAGAAAATTAAACAAAGCCACCAGAAAAGATCATTTTCCTTTGCCTTTCATGGATCAAATGCTTGAGAGATTAGCAGGAAACAAATACTTTTGTTTTCTCGATGGTTTTTCAGGATATTTTCAAATTCCTATTGATCCGGATGATCAAGAAAAGACTACATTCACATGTTCCTTTGGAACTTACGCTTACAGGCGTATGCCTTTTGGATTATGTAATGCTCCCGCGACTTTTCAAAGATGTATGATTGCTATATTCCAAGATATGCTTGAAACGTCTATGGAAGTTTTCATGGATGACTTTTCAGTTTTCGGAAGCTCATTCGAAGCTTGCCTTTCTAACCTCGATAAAATGCTTGAAAGATGTAAAGCTGCACATCTTGTTCTCAACTGGGAGAAATGTCATTTCATGGTAACTGAAGGAATTGTGTTAGGACACAAAATTTCCAGCGCAGGAATGGAGGTTGACAAAGCAAAGATCGATGTCATAACCAAATTACCACCCCCAACTAACGTTAAAGCCGTTAGAAGTTTCCTAGGACATGCAGGTTTTTACCGTCGTTTCATTAAGGATTTTTCCAAAATATCTCGTCCAATGACGAAACTTCTGGAAAAAGATTCTGTTTTCGATTTTAATGCAGACTGCATGAAAGCATTCGAAGCATTGAAAACACAACTGACTAGTGCACCCATTATGGTTTCCCCTGATTTGTCACTACCATTCGAGCTTATGTGCGATGCAAGCGATTTTGCTGTTGGAGCCGTGTTAGGACAACGAGAAGAGAAACATTTTCGTCCTATATATTTTGCCAGCAAAACACTCAACAATGCTCAACAGAATTATACAGTTACAGAGAAAGAATTGTTAGCCGTTGTTTTCGCTTTCGATAAATTCAGATCATACCTTGTACTTTCAAAAACAATCGTGTTCACCGATCATTCAACGTTAAAATATCTGTTTGCGAAACAAGATGCCAAACCGCGTCTCATCCGATGGATTTTACTACTCCAAGAATTCGATATCGAAATCAAAGATAAGAAAGGAGCAGATAATCTAGCCGCTGATCATCTATCTCGTTTAGAAAATCCAAATCTGGAAGAGTTAAAAGAAGATGAGATTGACGATTATTTTCCGGATGAAACACTCATGACTGTTGATACAATTGATGACAACGAAATTCCATGGTTTGCCGATTATGCAAATTATCTCGTTGGAGGAATTCTAAAGAAAGGATTAACTCATGCCCAACGAAGTAAATTCTTTTCGGACCTTAAACATTATTATTGGGAAGAACCCTATCTTTTCAAAATGTGTCCTGATGGGATGATTAGAAGATGTGTTTATGGTTCTGAAACGAGAAGAATTCTCGATGAATGTCATCATGGCCCAACTGGGGGACACTATGGTCCTTCTACCACCGCTAAAAAAGTCTTTGATGCTGGATTCTATTGGCCGACTATTTTTAAAGAAGCCCATACTCTTGTTAAGAATTGTGATGCTTGCCAAAAATCCGGTAGTCTTTCTCGAAGAGATGAAATGCCACAAAAGAGCATTCAAGTCTGTGAATTATTCGATATTTGGGGAATTGATTTCATGGGACCGTTTCCTAAATCACACAAATTCGAATACATTCTCGTTGCTATTGATTACGTTTCCAAATGGGCTGAAGCCGAAGCCTTACCCACAAATGACGCCCGAGTAGTAGTCAATTTTCTCAAAAAGCTTTTCGCTCGTTATGGAATTCCTAAAGCTTTGATAAGTGATCGTGGAACCCATTTCTGTAACAAACAAATGGAGAAAATTATGAAGCGATACGGAGTTCATCATCGTTTCGCTACAGCTTATCACCCACAGACCAGTGGTCAAGTTGAAAATACCAACAGAGCCTTAAAAAGGATACTCGAAAAAACGGTCAAAGACAATCCCGCCGTTTGGTCGAGGAAACTAGATGATGCTCTGTGGGCATTTCGCACGGCTTACAAAACACCAATTGGTACAACACCATACAGATTATTGTATGGAAAAACTTGTCATTTGCCGTTCGAAATTGAACATCGCGCTTACTGGGCACTAAGAAACTGTAACCCAGACCTCAAAGTAGCTGGAGAAAAGAGATTTTTGCAATTGCATGAACTCGATGAGCTTAGACTACAAGCTTATGAGAACTCCAAACTTTACAAAGCAAGAACAAAAGCTTATCATGACAGAAAGCTAAGAATCAGAAAAGAATTCAAAGCTGGAGACAAAGTTATGCTTTTTAACATGAAGTATAAGTTCAAAGCTCCCAAGCTGAAACCGAAATGGTTCGGACCGTATACAGTGAAACACGGATTTCCATCGGGATATGTTGAATTGCATGACAAACATGGTGGAAGTTTCATTGTTAATGGGCACCGAATTAAGTTGTACTATGACAAGGAGCAATTGAATGAAGTTTCTATTCAAGAGATTCCGCCTGAATCCGAATATGAAGCCATAACATTTATGACACCCTTCCCGGCCGATTTTAAGAAAAACACTCCGTGGGCCGAAGACACCGGTTATATCTATGATGTTCTTCCAAGACCTTGGGAGAAAGTTAAGTTGGAATACATAGATGAAACTGGAGAAGGAATAGTGATTAGAAATGTGTTGTACGTTCCAAAATTTCCAAAGAAGAAGTCAGCAATTGCACCAACATGAAGAGAGAGAAGTTCGAGTCCGGCTGATGACTCGTTAATAAAACAAGCGCTTCTCGGGAGGCAACCCGTGTGTTTGCTATTTTTATTTTTATTTTTATTTTCTAGTGATTAAACCCCAAAGTTTTTCTAAATCGCTTAGTTGAACTTAAGTGTGGGGGTGTATCACTGTCCTTTAAATAAATCGTAGGAATATCTCGTGTGTATTTCTTTTGTTTTTAGATTTCTGCAGGTAATGATTGCGAAGCTTGGACGCTAGGATCAAGACTCCTCTTGAGCAGAAAATACGGTTTATTCTCTTATTTCCCTATTTCATTCTTTGTCATTTATCACATTGAGGACAATGCTTAACTTAAGTGTGGGGGGGGGGGTGAATAGGAAAATAAGAATAGATTGTAAGTTTCGAGCTGAATTTTAAATTTTGTTTGCCCTTGTAATCTAGTCTTTTGTCATTTTAAAGATCATATACTAGAATAACTGGATTTATCCGCTGGTAAAATTTTGTGATTTTGAAAATTCGAGATGTGTCCCAATTAATATTGCAATCCATTCTGGGATCGATAACATTAGCTAGCACAGATTATAGCCATTTCTACTAAATTGTGAGGATTTGAGCCTGTTCTATATATAGCATACATCTTTTATGCTTAGATCTTTTGCTATGAGTGTGTCGGTGATTTTATTTATTCTAGAACTTGTACTTGTAAATCATTACGAGACCGTTGTGAGATCACATTTCATTTGTGATATAAGTGTATATGCGTGATAAGAGGCAACCTTAGGATTTAACCCAAATGGCCTTCCATTTTCATATAATGCTATATTAGCTAGCTACATTGGCTAGTTAACCACTCATATGGACCCATTTGTTAGCATTTGTCTTTAATGCTAGATACCCCTAGTTACATCCGCTGAGCCTATCTTTTCTTTTGATACAATCCAGAAAAATTCAAAAAGATTTTACACCTTTTTAGCCTAGCCTTATCCATAGTCAAGTCTTGGTTGGTTGCTAGCTATTTGACAAGATGGATGTTATGTGGAAATCATGAAATTTCAAAGAAAGCGTAAGCTCCGAAAGTTGTTATCCAAGTAAGGTCATCGCGACTATAAGATGACAAGTAAAAATAAATAAATAAATAAATAAAATAAAAAAAAAAAAGAGAAAAAGAAGAAGAGTCATCGCAACTATAAGGTGACAAGAATAAGCCAATGGGCTAGTGAATCAAGTATGAATAAAGGAAGTATGGAGTTTTTCGCAAAATGGCATGATAGTGGTTTGTAATAGCTAGTAACATTTGGTTCATAGACTTTGACTAAATTTTGTTTTTATTTTCAACCAATTTCATAAATATATCCCATGCCTTATCCTACCCTTTTTGACTTTGTGAAATTATTAAGTGTATGGACGTGTAGTGACCATCCGATTTCTTGAGGAATTGACTAATGTTGTTGGCGATCTAGGGCGTATTTTGGCGACCATCCGTTATGCAAGTAACGTCATTAGCGAACCAAGGTACAATCTAGTGACCATCCGTTATTTGGTAATGCAAGAATTCGTTGTTAGCGAGCTATTATGTTTTGCATGAGATAGTGGCGCATTAGTCCATTATTACCCTTAAGCCTTAAACCCGAATAAAAGCCCTCTTTTATATGTATACTTGGCGCTCACACCATTTCGGTGTAGTTTTGTTTCTTGTACAAGCCTATGGTAATATTTAGATCATGACTGAGCAAATGAGTGTCATTCCTCTTATATACTCCTCCAATCATAGAAATGAGTGTTTGAGTGAATTATATTTCATTTTCCTTTCGTGAGGTGTTTAGTAATGTGTATCATGCAAGAAAATCATTTGGGTATTGTCAAACATCTCGATGATTCAACCATAAAAGCTTAAAACAATGAATCTAGCTTGTACTCGTGCTTGATAGATTTGCATCACATTTTCCTAATCATTTGTGTATAACATGTGGGTAATTGTTTTTATTTCTAGATTTGCTTGAGGGCAAGCAAAGTTCAAGTGTGGGGGATTTGATAACGCTTAAATCTAACATGTTTTTAGTAGCGTTATTGGTAGTTTTATATATGTTTTGTGGTTATATTTATATGCTTTTGTTACTAAATCGTACCAAAGTGTGTTTGCAAAGCATTTGTAGCCAAAGACAGGAAAATGGATGGAAAAGATGCAAAAATGAGGAAGAAGGAAATATTTATGATTGCATGTGAGTCTTGTGTCAAGTTCTGCACCGTAAGGTATTTCAATGAGTTAAAGTCCAAGTAGTCGAGTTAATAAGCTTAAGGATGAAGGGAAAGATCAAAGAATCAAGAGCTAAGACCGAGAAACAAGTCATACGGAAAAGTCCAAGAAAAGGTCCACCAGCAGTAGCCATCCGATCGGTCGCCGCCCGCAACCGAATTGGATGAGGAGAATTGGGAATTACCGTGAAGACCAACCGATCGGTAGACCATTCTATCCGATCGGTTGGAGGTTGCTGTTGACCCAAAACTTCTTTATTAAGGATTGTGACTTTACAAATCCGGTTCTAGGTCCTTCTTTTCAGTATTCTAACCTATTCAATACTACTTGGAGAGCAAGAGAAGCATTTATGCACTTAGACCCTTGGTTAGAGCAATTTATTGAACCATTTGTTGGGTATTTATATATACCAATCAATCTTTAGAAAGAGAGAGAGCTTGTATGCTAGAAGAGAGTGCTTGTATGCTAGAGGAGAGAACCACTCATAGAAAATACTCAGAAAATCCGTCCTTAGGTCCAGGAGAAGGAAGAAAGTCGAATACACCATTTCCATTGCTTGTGGAATCATTGTCTTTCACTTGTAATCTTATTTCCAATCATTGTAAGACTTTCAATCATGGTTTCTAATGTTCAAAGTATTGAGTTTGCATTTATGTTTGCTATGAGCGGCTAATGCCTTTGTGCACCTGCTTAGATGATGTGTATTATTTATTGATTGTCATACGATTGTGATAACATGTTTTAATCCAATTTCAGGTTGATTCTAAGAACCAATTGTGATAAAGTTTCATAGTGACATTTGGATAATCAAGTTTAACTAGTGCTAGTAATCTTAAGGGTCGAAAGAACTATTGTTATTCCACTAGTTATAATCATTTGTCTATGAATGATTGTTGTCTTCCACTATTCTTGATTAATCAAAGGAACTTAATTGTGATTGTAATGAAAATGCTTTTGTCTATCAAAACGGATTGATTTTAAACCAATTTAAAGGTCGAGAGATTAATAGTTTACTTTCAATTGTGACCTTTTGTCTATAATCGGTTACCTTGTGTATTGACCATTTCCTAAGCTTGTTTGATAAAACAAAAGATTGTTTTTGTGTTTGAGGAACACCAACTCATGAACCTTGAATTGATCTTGAATTGATTGGTTAAACGTAATGCTTGTTTTTATAAACCAAGATCTTGACGAAGGTTTAATTTGTAGAAACAATAGATTAGTGCCAAAACTAATTATCACAACCAACATGTTATCCAAAGTTATCACAATCATATTAGTCAATTGTAGTACACTAGTCTAAGAAAGTGTAGTTTTTAATCATTTGAATTTTCATAATATCATTACTACTTGTTTGAGAAAGTTGCTTTTAACTTACAATTCGATTCACTACACAAATCCCTGCGAACGATCCCGACTTACCATCAAAATCTTGCTACAACGGATGAGTATACTTGCTCGTATGTGTTGTCATTAGATTCGGTAATTCACCCTTTATATATTTAAAACTTGCACCGAACCGGGCACATCAAGGTTCAATTTAAAAGTTCGTGTGAAAGTTATTCAAGTAGTTATCATGTTCATGCTGATTGGAAGTTAATATTGCTTTCTACATGGTTTCAATTGCTCAACCATTTAGTGCTGCTCTTCATTGTTACTACTGCTTGGTATCGATTACTATTGTAGTCATTTTTGGTAGGCTTTTTGGTGTTCTTCATGGATGGTAATATATGGTGTTCGTTACTATGGTGGTTAGTTATTTGTATAGTTCTTATGGTTGCTTCAAATGGTTAGCATATTGGTTTCCACTGCTGCAAAGTCATTATTACCATTTGAGGGAATGTTTTTACTACTGCTAAGTCATTATTACCACTGCTGGTTTAAGTTTCTACTGCTTGAATTCATTAATTGTATTGTGCGTAATGGAGGGTAATTTGAGACATTGGAAAGCTTGGATTAAAACTTTAATATATGGTTTGTAGTTGTAAAGATCAAAGTTGTTTGTGTTCACTATCCCGTAATGGATAATGACAAAAAGGGGAAGATGTTACAAAGGAAACAGGAAACAAGTTCATGGAGATCTTAACTTAAGGGGAAGATTGGATTTTAATATGCTCTTATGGGGATTTGAAGATGTTCAAGTACTGAATCTATTTGTTTTGTCATCATCAAATAGGGGAAGATTGTTGGGATTTATTGATTTGATGATAACAAAAGGACCAAGATCGCCAATATGGAATTCTAGTAAAGATAGAGGATTCTAAAAGACTTGTTGAAGAAGAAAAAGATAAAGATTAGAAAAGATTTAGTTTCCTAATACAATTAGGTTTCCTTTGTAAGTCTAAACTGACTATATATATAAAGAGATCCCTAGACATTGTTTATGAATGTTTTAATCATGTTTTAGGAATACGTCACCAGTCTCTCTACTGGAGATTGGTTCCATGTCTCAAGATCATAAAGATCATAGTATCTTTAATCCTTGTTATAGGTGGTAACATGTTCTATCTTGATCAAATAGAATTGGGGCATATATTTGTAAAACCTTGTTAATAATAAAGTGTTTTGTTTAATTTTGCTGTGCAGGTTCTTTATCTTTGTTATTATATATCCTAGTTGTGCTTACAACAATCTTATCACTACCCCTATCCAATTATCCCTTCTATTCTTCTCTCTTTGATGATTGGTTTCACTTAAACACTTCAAAAAACATTTTTACAAAATGGCTATTTGAGTTAGTAGACCTTGAGGATGAATAATGTAAAGGTCTATATGTGTGAAGTACAATTGGGGGTTTAGCAAGGTTGGGTATTTTAAAGACCAAAACCCAAAAGAGAAAACACCAGACATACTGGCGCGTCGCTGATGCTCCGACATGCCAGTAGCGCGCTAGACTCTAATGTTGTTTTCTCATTTTGTTCCTTGGCCTATAAATACCCACCCTTGCCTCTTGTATTCCTTACCCCTTGCCAATATTTCTTTCTCTCTTATTTCTCTTATATCAATCCTCTAATTCTATCTTGTGTTCTTGATCTTTCATATAAACATCATTTGAAAGAACACATCTCCTTGCAAGGGAAGAATCACAAGAGCCTAATCCACTCTTGTGATTGTGTCGAATTTCTTCTTCTTATACCCTTTCTATTACAATCGAGTCTCTAGGTTAGGTTAGGGCTTGATTGAACAATCAAATATTTATTGATTCAATTTGGTTGTAAGGGAAGTCTTGTGTCGAGGTGACCAAGCCTAGATCATTGGGGATCTGGTTGGTGTTTGATACTTCCGGTGGGAAGTCATGGTCTTAGTAGTTAAGTCGAATCACGAGTCCTTGAGGGTGGTTTCCGAGGGCGGAATACCGTTGGGGAGTAGCTCTTCTTAGTGAGAGCCGATCTTTGTGCATATCGGTGGAGTGAATTTGTAACGGTTTGTAGTCCACCGAAAAGATTATACTTAGTGAATAGTATAGTGTCGTTGATTCACAACTGGATGTACGGATGGTATAAACCCCCCATCCCAAACCAGTATATATCGTGGTGTCTTTTTACTCGCTTTATATACTTGTGTTGTGATTGTGATTGTGGTTGTTGTTGTATAAACCACTTGGTACTCTTTGAGGCTTAAAGTTTTTAAACATCTAAAACACCGAAGAGACCGTATTCACCCCCCCCCCTCTACGGTTCTACAAAAATGATAGGCTCTGAGGGGTGTACTAGGGGTATCTTGTAATTAAAATGAGTATATAGCAAGTGTGTGGGAGAATTACTTGACCGGTTTAGTTAATGTAATTATAAAAACAAGTTTAAAACAAGGGTTATCCTAATGCTTCTTATCATTTAGTAAATCCTAACTACACGAACGTAGTCTCACTAGCGATCTCGGAATACATCACAAACCCAAGTTCTAGAATCTATATACTACCGGTACACTCATAAGCATTAAAGGTGAATGCTTTTTTCTAACAATCTAAAGGCGAACCTCACGTTTTTGGGGTGGAAATTTTTGAGTGGTAGGGTTTTTGTGCAAGCTCTATAATTCATATCCATGAGACGCTTATTAAAACTAAATTTTCACTCGTATATGTCAGAAATTTTTTAAAATTTGGTGCTAAAATTGCATTTACAAGTATCTCTTTCGGTTTATTACAAAATTACATAAAAACAAGACAAATATCAAATGAGTTCTAGTTTCTAAGGTATCTTTTTACCCTCCCTACACTTAAATTGAATATTGTCTCCAATGTTCTTGAAAAGTACTAAAGTTATGATAACGAGAAAAATAAAAGAGATGAAAGAAACTAATATTGTAAAACCCTAAATTCTGATACCACATTTTCCATCTAATTTGAATTTTAACTTAAGTTGTGTAATGGTTAATAAAATACATTAAACTATATGTTATATGATAATAATACAACATATGTAATTAACCTATGATAACTAACTAAATAAATCTGTTACCTTTCCTAAATTTTTCTACCCATTCACACGACCTATATCCTCTGTACACCCTTGAAATCGTTTCTTGCTAGCCTAAAAACTACATAACACGACACAAAATCAACAAGGGATAAAAACAAGTAAAAATGTGTATATCTCCAAATAAATGAAAAGATATTCCTTGTCTATTCCTTAGCTTAAACTTCACGACACACTCATCAAACACAATATTCGGTATTATCTTGTTTCGCTCATTAGCACACGTTTTTCCCTATCCTATAACATACGGTCTTCCCTCTCCTCTCTTCTTTACCATTCGACATTCAGAAAACAAAACAAAAAGGGTTACTGGTTATTATTTTCTCTCAAGATCAAAGGGTTTGAAGGCTTGCAGTTGTGGTATTCATTCGTGGCGTGTAAGGTATCCAAGGTTGGGTATTCGTAATTCGTGGTGTGGTATTCTTTTCCTTGTTTCTTGTCTCGTTAAATCTGCCAAGGTACCAATCACCTCTCTTGTTTTTGCACATATTCGACTTACTTACATATGTATATAATCAGAATTTAACTATACTAAAACCGAATCATATTCATGCTAATCTACTCGTATAATCTATCTTGAATGGCTGTTGTTTTGTTAATCTATAAACACATGTATATAAGAGAAATAACATACATGAAATCATAAGAATAACCTTGTTAAACTAGTTTAATCAACCTACATTTTCTTGGTATGAATTGACCTAAACATATTCAAGCCCTAATCGACATAAAATATATAATAGAACATTGATTTCACATTAAATTGCATGCTACCAAATCTGGACACCCTAAAACCTAATTAATGTAGGGCGTACATATTTAATACGAGGGAATTAGGGCTTGTTTTGTGATTTATGGTGTGTCGTTATTTTTGTGCTAGTGTGTGTGATGAGTGTGTGATCATTAAGGGTATAAACATGTATGTTATATGTTGATTTGAACCTATGTAAGTGTGTGTTGAAACCGGATCTAAAAAGGGTTAGAGTTGGTTTGTGAATTTTCGTGTTGCATGCTGTCCAGATTTGAGTCGAATTGCAAGGGGTATAACTTTATGATACTGACATGTTTTTGCATGATTTTAAGTCTAAAACAGAGTTCGTGAGGTGCACTTTATGTATATCAAATTTCGTGGTCATTGGACGTCAGGAGAGTAGTCTTTTGATTTTGGGAGATTAGTTGTCAAATCTGGGAAATCGAGTCTGAAAATCAGTTAGTATTTTTGATTTTTAATTTTCAAACCATAAGGTGTTAACAACTCTAATTTGACAGGGATGATTTTTAAGATGTACTTGACTTCCTAGAATTTGTGTGGATTTTTCCGAAAGGTTTAATTGGGTTAAATAAGTACCTGTGATAAATATTTAAGCACCTCAATATGTATATAAGTATGGTATTAAATTCATAAATAAAGGGACCAGAACATGATAAAATTTGACATATAACATAAGTTAGGGTTTAGGTTTTAAATAACCCCATTTAATGTGTTTTGACCCAAATTACATTGGAACATTAATATGGATACCCATAAACATATGTTAACCTAATTACAATAATGAAACCCTAATCCCATTAATGAGCTAATAAGTATTTAAAATCCGTTATGACATTAAATGAACGTATAAGTAATATATGATTATAATTCCTGTAGTTTTGGTGAAGAAGGAGTGATCCACTTTCCTTGTGTGCATTTTCCCCTTTGCTTTCATTTCATAAGGTACAGATATTCTGCCCATTTTTAGTAAGGGTTTCTCATGACTCATTGTTTTCTTGATATTTGTTATTTGATGTTTGATCCATACTTGTTTTTCTATTCATTTGATTATCCTTTTCATGCTATATTCATTACATATAGCTATTATCTTAGTTGAACAATTAGCAATTGTTTCTCATCATTATATTGTACATCCTTTTCCTATTTATGTTGCCCATATTTGTTAACTAGTCATGGGGGTTCCATGGCCTTGCCATTGATGCACCAATGGTATTGACACTATCTGTGGAGGTGTGACTTTGTCCACAGCATTCCCACATTATGCTATATAGCAACCTTGGCCGCCACAATTATATTATTGTAGGTATGCTTAGTCTAGAACTTGGTATATGTAAATCTGTTTTGCATGGAGCGTATAGATACATCCTAGGTACTTAGTTATGATTTGTTATAGAGATGGACTTGTGTGTCCTATGCACCCCATTTCACATTTGGTACATTGTGAGCTAGCTACTCCATGTACACATTGCTGTTACAGGAGATATTTATATGTTTATTTATCTGGTCTATTCATGTATCATGTTGAGACACTTAGGCATTCCTTTGTTATTCTTGATTTCTTATATTCATTTATTCCGTGTTTCATATGATATCGTATTCAGCAGGTTCTCGTGGTTTCGTTTAACTTATCTGTTTGTTTTAATACTTATTATGACTTATAACATCTTTATCCAGCAGATCCTCATGTATTCATTTCAGTTACTTATTTACATTGGTTATTCGTTTATATATATCTGTTCACTGGGCTTTTTTAAGCTCAGCTGCATTTTTTTCCAACGGCAGGTTTTAAGAGGGATGCTAGGATTTGAGTGAAGAGTGCTTAGGAGCTCTTTGTGGACTACACTGTTGATAGCTTCCTATGGGTTAGAATTGGAGTTGGAGTTTTCCTTTTAGACTTAGTTTGTATTTTAGTTTGGAAGTTATTATGTTCAGACTTAGTACATTATTATTTCCTTAGAATACTTATGTAACCATTGTATTATTAAAGTCTTCCGCTTGCGTATGTTCTGTTGACGCCATAAATATTACATTTGACCCGTTCTCGGATGGGGGTGTTACAAATACTCCCCTGATAAGCTCGGCATGGACGGAATGAAATACGGTTAAATCCTCCTCCAAGAGGATAAAGTGATAAGTTTCTTCTTCCAATTTGCACTTGGATCTTCTTGTCCAATATAACCTATAAATCACTAAGAAAACGAACACGAAATCTCGAATAAAATCAGCGGTAAACACTATATATAATAAAATTAAATCCTAGAAAGCAAATAAGATATAATGCTTAAACAATAAATGTTTAAAGAAATCTGGGAGTTTAAAAATTCTGGAAATTTTCAAAAATTAAGTTTCGACAGAAAAACAAAAATCATGAAAACTGTTCTGCTACAGTTCTTGATGCCGTCAGGTGTTAATCCTGACGCCGTCAGGGTAGACCTGACAGAATATTACATTTTGTTCCTGGAAAATTTCTGAAAAAATCTAATAATTAAAACCTGGAAATTCTGTAAAACATTCATTGTGACTCGATACAAGCATTTGACTCAAACAAACACACAAATAAAATAAAATATATGCTAATCATAAATTGTAAAGTTTCATGTTCAAATTTCATTCTATAAAACAAATATAAACTTCCTCACCCTTATCCTTTTGTAAAGTACCTTTATGTAATCAAGACGAGGTTAAAAACAAAATAAAGCATTTTCACAAATTTATTCAAACCATGAAAGATAAACAATAATGATAAGGCATATATGTGACACAATTAAAAAAAAAAAAAAAAAAAACAAGCAAAAAAAAAATTAAAAACTTGGGTTGCCTCCCAAGAATCACTTTTCTTTAATTACAAGTCTTGTAGCTAGACTCAAAGTCATGCCCTATTACGTGATATAGATAAGCTCCTCCTTGAAGATATCCTTTGGATCAAACTTATCTTGAAGTTTCCTATTAGTAGGTTTTGTTTGGTATGACTTTTAAAACTTCTCTCCATCGGGATCTACTACCATTATCTTAATATGCCATAATCCATCTCCTTCTTTTGGCGGCTTATTCCAATTTCATTTACTCTTTGAGTCCTCCAGATCCCATTTATTCATCCTAAGATTAATTAAGAATGATCCTATGAGCTCAATTATCTTCCTAAATACTAGAGGGTCCTCAAATCGGTCAATCTCGGTATCCTTAGCTAGTTGTTGTTCCATGTAAGCTGCATTGTTCACAAATTCATCTTCCAAATAAAATCGGCGTTGATGTCTTATAAACTCACCATTCAGCCGGGAGCCATATCTCGATGGTCTCTTATCCCTAACTAACCAATGTGGTTCCTTTTCCTCATCAATGTTATAAGTGTGCTTTTGGACATCATAAATTGACCTAGTGTAACCTTCTCCTACCGATATCTAAAACATGGAAGTCTGCCACAATAGTTAATTTATCTATGTGCACCAATTGATCCTTCAAAATCCCATCCGCTAATACTTTGATTGCTTCCATTTCTTCTAATTGTCTTAAGTTGAGGTTCCTATAGAGTGACAACGAAAGTATGTTAATACATGATCCTAAGTCGGCTAAGGTATCATAGGACTTGGAATTCCCAATACTACAAGGTAAAACAAATAAGCCCAGATCATCCAACTTTTTAGGTAACTTGTTTTGAACAAAAGCAGATCCATTCTTACCCAACTTAACTTTCTCCTTGTATTTTTACAAGAGGGCATTATAAATGGAGCATGAGTCAAAACATCTAGAGCCGGACGTTCAAGGTAAAGACCTTGAATTCATCATTAAGATTAGGGTTGGATTCTTGTTTGGTTGGTGTTTCATTAACTTGTTTGACCGACACACTGTTTGGTGTATTATCTTTATGGTCTTGGTCCTTTGGAAAAGTTAGAGTTTGTTTGAAACACATTTTAATTGCATTGACCGAGTAAAATTGAGGACAAGAACTAGGAGGCGAAACCGATGAGATAGAGTTAACACCTAGTTTCAGATTCTTGACGGTGTCACTTGGGAGTGGTCCCATTACTCGGTCATTGAGAACCTTTAAAAGAGTGTCAATTTTATTTGTCATCTCGCTTTGTTATTGCTTGAAATTTCAAACTTTGACAAACGAGCTTCTTGAGATGATATAAAATTGGATACCAATCCTTCAAGATTGTTTGAATTATTGGAAACGGAAGGATTATTAGAGGGACGATTCAAGGATGAACCACTTGGTTGAAAACGATTAGGTGGATTTGAAAAATTGTTTTGAGAAGAATTTTAGTTTTATTTCCACCTAAAATTTGGGTGATTTTTCCAAGAGGTGTTGTAAGAATCACCAAGAGTGTTTTGCTTGGGTTTGAAAGTGTACCACTTATTTCCCGCTCCGTCGGTACGCAAGGATGCATAATCCACAAAAGCTTGTTCGGGGAGTTCCATGCAATCATGAGTGTCGTGGGGACCACTACATAATTCATACGAAGAAGTGATTTTCTTCACTTGGCGTGAGGATTTAGTGTTGGATTTGAATAGAAAATATCCTAAGTGTTGAAAATCCGTAAATATAATCAAGTCACTTAGTGAATAATAACTCAGTGAGTCATCTTCACCTGAGCCAAAGAAGAAGTGTTAAGGATTTATTTGATACATTTTTAAGGGGTCATTTAAGCCTAAAATTCATATGTAATTGATCAAATATTGCCCTAAATCGTTTCTTTTTGCATGTTAGGTACTTGGGACGTGAATTATAGAAACTGATATGTTTTGGACCAAAAAGGACAAGAAAATGAAGAAAAACGACCAAGTCAAGAATATGTCAAAGTGGAGACCTGACGGCGTCACACCCCATAACCTAACGCCGTCACTTGTATTTGAAGACCCAGACTCATTGCAATTTTATAACGTGATGGATCAAACATTTTTACCCGTGACGGCCTGAAGATGGAGCTGACGGTGTCATGATGGCGATTACTCAGACGAAACCCTAATTGGAGGCGAGCTGACGGTGTCACAGTTTGCAAGTGACACCGTCACACGTGTATTCCTATATATATTTTCATATTTTTCTCATTCATTGTAACATCTTGAAGTCATACTTTGGAGGACTAAACCCTAGGCGAATTTCAGACCTTTTGTAGGGTTTTTCTAGCCCTTTTCACCCATGTGTAATTGAAGATAAGTATTCGCCTAATCATTCAATATGTCTATGTGTTGTTTAATTATTTGTTTTTCTTTTCTTCGTTATAACATGCTAGGCTAGATTTACTTGTGTTTGCTTAGATCTAAATAAATATAGTTATTGATCATTGATTTGTCGTCTCTTGTTTAATTGATGGCTTTTGCGTTAGGAGTAGGAAAACTGGCTATTTTCTTATATGTGTTAGCTTGAACGTCTTACTAAACGCAAGCATAGAGTGCACTATTGGTTTTTCTCGTTGTATTTATTGCATGAATTGTAGCTTGTAGATCCTAGAGAACTTTATAGACTTTAAGGTTTTTAGGGGAGACTTATACGTTCATAGAGTTGGGGACTTCGGCATCTCCCCATGATCGATATTAAGGAATACAATGCTTCAATTAGAACAAGGACGTGGCAATTCGACAAATCAGTAGGAGATAACTAGGGAGTAAGAAAATCAAAGTGAATACGTTTTCCCTATTATAAGAGTTACCACTTTACTTTTCTTGTTTATTAGTTTAATTAAATTTTATTATTAGATTTGGTTTAGTTAGCTAGTAGCTAAACCGCCCACTCTTTAAACACCGAGATTTTTAATTGCTTTTTATAAAATATAAAAATACAAAAAGACTCATCCCTCACCTTTAGACCTATCTCGACCTACACTTCGGCCTGCATATACACTATTCCCCTAGAGAACAATCAATCCCGCCCGTGTCTTGCCTATACTACACTACAACGATTAGGTGCACTGCCAAGGAGGATTTTAAAACTTCTTGTGAGGTCTTACAACCGCTACATCAAGAAGGTAATGGGTTCATTGAGTGATGAAAATATCTCACTGAACCCCAAGTATCCTCGACAACTATAAAGATTATAAACCAAAGACAGAAGATAAAAGACTGAAGACTTAAGACTAAAGAATTGGCGGGACAAGGCGGGAAAAGTTTGAAACGTATAAAGGAGTGTCCTTATCAACAAAGGTCAAACTTTCCCTAAATGGCTAAAGACCAAAATAGTGCCAGCATTGCAAATCAGAAAGCACCATTGTCTTTATACCCAAAGTATAAGATTCTAACTGACACAAATTCCATACAAAATCCATAGGTATCTAGTCCAAACTAGACTTAGGTCATCTTTGTCTTTATCGATAACAGTTGTAAACATTTGTGTATAAATAGATCATAAGTAGGAGTAGAAAGGTTGACAAGTTTGTGCACTTAATGCGTAGACATTCACAAACTCCTTTCTCTCCTCCAAACACAACTAAGTCCCCGAGGATAGCTCAGTTGGTTTAGCATAGTTGTACTTAAGCTTACCTTAAGTTTTGTGAGGAGAATCACCAAACTTGTCATTCAATCCCATGTGTTATTCCGCAAATACTTGGGTATAATTCTTTGTTAATTGCAAATATAATTAAACGTTAAAAATCCTTGTGCCTATTTAGTTTTACGTTTATCTTTTAACAAAGTATTTTACTTACATTACTTATCCATGGAACATGATTAGTTTAACTTTGTAGTTAATACTAATTGTGTAAAGGGAACAACAAGTGGTATCAGAGCCTCTGGTGTGTAAATTTTTTCTAAAAAAACAGAGTCTCAATGTTTTTAAAATCAAGATCCTACCATGGCTGACAGTAATGTACCCCAGCTATTCGACAAAAAGGGAGGAAGCTATTCAGCTGTTGCTCCTCGACTAGAAGCTAGAAAATTGAATAAGTGGAAAAAGCGCATGCTTTGCTACTTAATAGGAATGGAACCTTACTACATTAAGTGTATTAATGAAGGTCCATTTGTCCCTAAGACTGCTGAAGGCTTACCTAAGCCTGAAGCTCAATAGACCCCTGATGAGAGAAGGGTGGTCAATCAAGACCAACGCCTTAAAAACATCATTATATCATGTCTCCCTAACGATGTTATGGAATAAGTCATTAACTGTGAAACAGCCAAACAAACTTGGATTGACTTGGTTCATAGCTTTGAAGGTCCCTTAAATTAAAAAAAAAAAAAAAAAAATAAAAAAAAAAACAGGATCATGGACCTGAAACTTGAGTATCACACTTTCAGGGCCAAGGACTCTGAAAGTCTCACTCAGACCTATACCCGTTATAAAACCTTGCTCAATGAGCTGACCGATGATGGTGTCACCCTGACTAAGCATGAGATAAATGTTGGCTTAGTCAACAGTCTCCCTAAGAAGTGGCTAAGCTTCTCTCAGGGTCTCAAAAATGCTAATCACATACAAAATCTTGAGCTCCCTGAGATCTATGGGAAGTTTGTCTATGAGGAGAACTTAATCTTTAGAAGATACCCTGATACAAAAAGTGCTCAAGAGACCAAGAAGTCCCTGACTATTGCACCCATATCAACTGCATTCTTTTCAAATGGTGTTGTGTAGGACCTTCAAGAAAATGCAGAGATGCGGCTGATAAGAGATCTAGTGAGGAGTACCTAAATGATTTGCAAATTGAATTTCAAGAAAGGGCTCTCCTGGATGACTCTAAAAGTTTTATTAAAAGAAACAAGTCAAACTTTTCAAGTGCAAAAGCAAGTGAAAACACTAAATGTTCTAAAAGTGGCAAAAGTGGTCACTTTGCAAAAGACTGTTTCTCAAAAACAACATCCGAACCCTCTTATAAATTTTCAGGAAACAGCTCTTCCTCAGGAATTAGCAAGTTTCAACCAAAAATGCTTCAGTCTTCTCAAAACATTCAAAACAAAACTGAGCAAAAAGTTCAAAAAGATTTTGAAGCTAAGTTTAGAAAAGCTAAAGCAAAACTTGCACTTCTTGAGGCAGCTCCTTCTACTCCTTAGGTAGCACAAGCCACCAAACCTTTTCAGGTGAAAAACAAAGGTCTAGTTGCTGAGAATCTTGATTGGGATGAGGAAGATGTCTCCTCAGATGATGATGAAGAAAAAGTCAGTGCACTGATGGCACTTTTAGAAGACGACAAGCTGGCTGTTGGAAAAAGTCATGCGAAGAAATGGAGAATGGTAAATATTTTACTCTATATGGATGATGATTCTTATTGGCAATCTTATTTGAATTACATTAATGTGAACCTTAAGTTTGTTGAAGAGCAAAGATTAAATTTGTTTTCTAAATACAATAAACTTGCTTTAGAATTAAACAAGTGTAGAGATGAACTAGTTACATTAAAGCAAGAAAAACTTGAAGCTCTCACACTTCAAATTCAGAACACTGAACTTGTAAAACAACATCATGCTCTTCAAGAAGAACTTAAGAAAGAAAGACTCACTATTGAGAATTAGACAACAAAAAATCCTAGAGTCTATGAGTCTGTCCACAATCTTTCCCTAGTACCAAAAAGAGAATACTAGGAGAAGATCAACTCACTGAGTCATCAAATGAGAATAAAAGTGAAAATGTCTTCACTCCTTCTAGCATATCCTTTGAACAACAAATAAAACCAAAGTCTAGTGACTGGGTTGAAAGAGTTAACCCTGACAGTAAGTTGCAAAATTTCAACACTGAAAAAATCTTGCAACCTGAAAGTCAACCTATCAAAGATATGCTTGGACTCACTAATGAACCCGTTCACTCTAAGTCTATCAATGAGTCTGAATCAGAATCCCAAACTCCCTTACAACCATTAAAGACACTTAAGGGTGCCTCACCTAGTTGAGACCTCACACCATTGGTCTACTCACAACACTCTCCAAAAGAGAAGTCAGGATTAGGAAGAACTATCCTAAAAAGAGCAACACCTGTCCCGAACAAAGAAGACTCAATTCCTACTGAATCTTCAACATCTTCAGTTCCTACCGGAGAAAAGCCCAATGACACTGACTCAAGAGTTGATCAGTTGGCTGAAATCGTTAGGAAGCTTAGTGAGAAAGTAGAATCCACTGAAAAGCCCCTTCAATCAAAGATTAAGGATCCTAAACCAGCTTCCTCAAGTAACAAGTCAAAAACACCAAAACCCTCAGTAAGATGTGAACTATGCAATTACTCTAACCATTCCACTGATGATTGCTATAGGATTCTTTTTTGTATGATATGAAAAAAGGAAGATCACAAGACTTCTGAACACAAATCTTACACAGCTTCCCTAAATGCACTAGAAAACTACAAAGCTCAGGCTTTTAAGTATGCTTCATCATCCTGGAAAATTCCAAAGCAAAAGGCAAAGTCTTTTCCACTATGCTCTCACTGTGGATTCAATGACCATGATACTGATGACTGTCTAATGTATCCCTGCTGTGACATTTGTGGCGACCCAACCCATGACATCCCAGGACACGACATGGTTATTCATGCCAGAAGAGAATTGACAACAGAATCCTGTCAGTCTACTGAAATCTCTTCAACTTCCAAATGTTAAACATGTGGAAGTTCTGTCCATTCAACCAATGACCATGAATTAATTGTTTTGTTCAAAAAGAACAATAAACCTCAGCCTAACAAAGCCAAACCCACAAGGAAGTGGGTTATCAAGAAAAACTAACCCAGTTTACTATTTATGCAGAGACACACCAGGGAACCTATTTGGCATCTAGACAGTGGATGCTCAAGAAGTATGATTGGTGTAAAGGAATATCTGCACAAATATGTAGAAGAACCAGGACCGAAGGTAATATTTGCTGATAACTCATCATGTATCACTAAAGGTTATGGTTCAGTAAACTGTAGTGGTATAGTTTTTACTAGAATAGTTTATATAAATGGTCTTAAGTACAATTTAATCAGTGTCAGTCAACTATGTGATGCCAAGTACATTGTCAACTTTGATGATAAGCAAGGCACCATCTTCAATGGTAACAAAGAAGTAGTTCTTATAGCCCCTAGAAGAGAGGATGATTATGTGTTGGATATGTCAACACTCACTCAAAATGGGACTTGTCTATTTGCTAAAGCCACTGAAACTATGAATTGGCTTTGGCACAAAAGACTCTCCCATTTAAACTTCAAAAACATAAACAACCTTGCCAAACAAAACAAATCCCTCGGCTTACCGTCACTTGTGTTCTCAAAGGATAAACCCTGCTCTGCCTGTGAAAAAGGAAAACATCACAGAGCATCTCCATTAAAAGTTGCCTTCATCTTCTTTTTATGGATCTTTTTGGGCCTGTCAATCCAATATCCATTCATCATGAGAAGTATACCTTAGTCATAATTGATGAATGCTCAAGATATACTTGGGTTTACTTTCTCAAAAAGAAGAGTCAGGCTGCTGAAACAATCATGTCCTTTGTCAGGAACATTGTAAAATAACATAAAAGTCAAACAAATCAGGACTGACAATGGGACTGATTCAAAAATCAGAACCTAGAGTGTTTCTGTGATGAAAAAGGAATTTCTCAAAACTTCTCTTCACCTTACACTCCTGAACAAAATGGAGTAGCTAAAAGGAAGAATAGAACACTCATTGGGGCTCTTGGAACAATGCTGAATGGTTCAATACTTTTTACGCACTTCTGGACTGAAGAAGTCAAGACCGCCTGCTACACACAAAACATGTCCATCATTTTCAAAATACATAACAAAACACCATATGAAATATTCAAGGGAAGAATCACTGACATTAGCTATTTTCATGTGTTTGGGTGTCATGTGTTTATTCATAATCACAAGGATCACTTTCGCAAATTTGATGCCAAAGCTGATGATGGATATTTCCTAGGATACTTACTCGTATCCAAAGCCTTCAGGGTCTTCAACAAAAGAAGACAACAAACTGAAAAAACCTTTCATATAACCTTTGATGAGAGCACTGAAGCCATCAGGTTCTTAAATGCCTCAGTGGAAGAGAATGGGATTGATGTCTCATCAAGATATCCTCCTGATGAATATCATCCTGAAAATGGTCCTTCCACTCAGTATCAAGCTGTTGCAGATTTTTCATATTACATTATCCCTTACAACCTACCTCAGCCAACCATAAGTAAATTCATTGAGGCTCAACAAGTCACCAATGAGATCACTCACACTGAACCGACTATTTTGGAATCAGAAAGCCTCAATGATCAACTTGAACCAAGTTAACCTCAAATCCTTGATATGCTTTAAGCATCAGTCCATGAACCCACTCCACCTCTTAATCAGGCTTCTACAAATTCTAACACTTATCCTAAACCTCAGGAAAGATGGTCAAGATCTCAAGATATAGAACTTGTAAATGTCATTGATGAGCCAACTGAAGGTATGCTTACAAGAAGCATGGTTGCTAAACTAACAGCAGCTTCAACCAATAAATGCCTGTTTGTTGACTGCTTATCAGAAGTTGAACCTAAAAACGTCAAGGAAGTACTAAAACACCCAAGTTGGGTTTAGGCTATGCAAGATGAACTTGAACAATTTGAAAGAAGCAAATGCATGACTTTGGTTAAATGTCCTAAGGATGTTTAAGTCATTGGCATGAAATGGGTTTTTAAGAACAAGATTGATGAAAGTGGCACTGTCATTAAGAACAAAGCTAGACTTGTTGCAAAAGGATATAATCAACAAGAAGGCATTGGCTATAAGGAAACATTTGCCCCTGTTGGTAAAATAGAAGCAATCAGGATCTTCCTTGCCTATGCAACGCACATGAACTTCAAAGTTTACCAAATGGATGTCAAAAGTGAATTCCTTAATGGAAAACTTAAGGAAGATGTTTATGTTCAACAACCTCCTGGATTTGAAAGTAGTGAGTTCCCTGACTATGTTTGAAAACTTAACAAAGCCCTTAATGGACTGAAACAAGCTCCAAGGGCATGGTATGAAACTCTTTCAGCCTTTCTTATCCAAAACAATTTTGTCAGAGGAACGATAGACAAAACACTATTTATCTACAGGACAAAAGGAGATGTCATTCTGGTTCAAGTGAATGTTGATGACATTATATTTCTCTCAACAAATTACAAACTTTGTAAACAGTTTGAGAAACTGATGCCAAAGAAATTTGAAATGAGCATGATGGGAGAACTTACATACTTTCTTAGACTCCAAATCAAACAGATTGATAGAGGAATCACCATCAATCAAGAGAAACACACAAGGAACCTGCTGAAAAAGTATAAGATCACTAATTGCTCTTCAGTGAAAACTCCAATGGTTCCTCCCAACAATCTTGGACCTGACCTAGCTGGAGATTTAGTGAACCAAAACCTATATAGAGGAATGATAGGGTCACTAATGTATTTAACTGCCTCGAGGCCTGATATTCAATTTGCAGTCTTCCTGTGTGCAAGATATCAGTCTGACCCAAGAGAGTCACATCTCACTGCTGCTAAAAGAATCATCTGATACCTGAAGGGTACTCTAAACCTTGGCTTATACTACACAAAATGCTCAGGATTTGATCTCAAAGGTTATTCAAACTCAGACAATGCAGGTTGCAACATGGATAGAAAAAGCACCTCAGGCTCTTGTCAATTTCTTTGAGGAAAACTAGTTTGTTGGAGCTCCAAGAAACAATAATCAATGGCAATATCCTTAGATGAGGCTGAATATGTAGCTGCTGCATGTTGTTGTGCAAATGTACTTTGGATGAAAAGTCAACCTAGTGACTATGACATCCATTACAAGATGGTACCCATCTTTTGTGATAACACAAGTGAAGTTGCTATCTCCAACAACCTAGTACTTCATCAAAGAACCAAACACATTGATATAAGATATCACTTCATCAGGGACCATATACTGAAAGGAGACATTGAGTTACATTTCATTCCCACTGAATATCAACTGGCTGATATCTTTACAAAACCTTTGGACGAACCTACTTTCAGAAGACTGAAAGCACAACTAAGCATGTTGGATATTAATTGTCAGGTCACTGATTAAACAACCTCAACATGGTGTAAATATCCTCCATCCCCTGAATAAAGATGGTCCCTGATCAACAACACATCTCAGTGAGTAAGCAAACCCATTCTAACTCACTGAATAACCTACCCTAACCATTTCACACTGAACGAAGTCTCATTCAGGGGCTCATAATATTGGTAATAGACACATTGAATGCGAAACTAAATGCTCTAAGTATTTAGCTAGTAAATATCCTAGGTAGGCAACTGAATGCATTAAAATAAGAGAATATTTATTCTTTTACCTAACTGGAATCCATGTCTTGAGCCCCCACATAACCTTTCCAATCCCACTAGGCATTAAATGCCCTTACTCACAAAGAATATCTTTGGATATTTTATGTGGTGATGTCACTCCTGCACAAGTGTCTTTTGTAGGACTGCGCAACTGTTCACATCAACAGTCATGAAAAACGGGGGTAAGTGGAGTGGTGGCATTAAATGCGGACCTCAACCATCCTTCCAAACCGTTTTCAAAATTATTCTTTTTGAAAATTGCAAACCACTCCCTCACCACCACTCTATAAATACCCCGTCAAAAATTCACAAAAACACATACATAAATCTTTTAAGTAAACTCTGCTAAAATTTTCTCTCATAACAAAGTTCTATGTATTGTCCCATTTGATTGTCAAAAACACTTTTTCAAAACTGTTTTTTTCTTGGTCAAGAAGATTCATACTAAGATATCCATGTTTGTCTCAAACTCCTTGATAATATATCACTCATTTCACGATAGCAATCTAGTTGGAATCAACTTGTGACCATCTGGTGTTTGATATTCTGCCATTAAAACCTTAAAGTTTTCTTAGCTCAACAATGGCAACAGACCAAGGAATTGTGTATCCACCTGAATTGGTAGACATGACTCTTGACCATGTCAAGTTTCAAAACAATAATGTTGTAGGAAATTTCCGCTGCTCCAAACAAGTCTCTACCTACGACGAGATAATCAATTTTTTCTATAACTGTTCTTTTAAAACAGCTTTCACAAAATGCCCCTTAGTGCTCTACAAAAGTCTCCTCAGTGATTTTTGGAGCACTACAGTTGTCCATGACCCAAAGCCACCCACTGATGAGTCTGAGCAATGCCCTCTCAGAGAGTTTCTCAACAAATTCATAGTGATGAATGGCCAAAGGCCACTTACCCTTAACTATGACACCTTCTGTTCATCCACTGGATTGGCCTACAAAAAGGGCGAGTATTCTACTCAGCCTGAGCCTGGTGTTGTCAAGGCTGAGCTAGGAAAAGTAGCCCTAAACCTAAGTTACTTGGATAAAATTCCAGTGACCAAAAACTAATTTCCTGTGGCTTGGAGAATCCTGTTCACTTTTGTGATTCAGGTTCTCGGCGAGAACTACTCCTTCACTGAACAAATCAACTATGTTCATCTATTAATGGCCTACAGTCTAATCATTGGGACTGAGGTCGACATAGGCGAGATCATTTATAGTGTTCTTGTAACCAGGCTACTGAGTAAATCTAGGGCAACATATGTATCTTACCCTAGGTTTATCTTATGTGCCCTCAAAAGGTTACTAGGTCCCAACTATACTCAAGATATATCTCTTGGGTTTCTACCTAGCATCCTGAGTGCAACCCATTTTAAAAAGGACCCAACTCAAGTCCGTGAAATTGAATTGACGGACCATATGATTGTTGTAAACAATCATCAGGATTCAGTGTTTCCACCTCCCCTTTCTAAAAAGAATTAGGGAGGGAAGTCTAAGACTGTGACTCCAACTGATGCGGCGGTTGTAAGACCTTGCAAGAAGTTTTACAATCCTCCTAGGTAGTGTACCTAACCATTGTAGTGTATTTTAATACAAATAATGTCAAAAACGTCATTTGCATTTTCCGGTCTCTACATGTTTTGATAATCACAAAATATAAATACACGTTACGTAAAATTACACTTAACAAGTTTATAATCGAGAAAACTCGTTTCAACCACAACATCACTTAAGGTATGAACAAACAATCTACCAACTTAGTTAAGTGATCAAAGAATCTATTTTTCACTAAACCTCACATTTTTATGTGACAAAACATTTTTACAAAAGTATTTTTTTATTTAAAAGAAATGTTTTTCTAAGAAAATAAAATTGAATTTCAAATTTTCCAACAACTAGTTTTCCCGCCTAAAACCAGATAAGTTTTTCACCAGATAAACTTTCACCACATCAGGACAAAAATAGGAGCGTATGTCGGGACGATCCCGTAAACATGGCGACGGTCCCTTATATATACGTGACCGTCCAACTTTAAGGGACTGTCCCCCGATACTCCTGGTGCCTATAAATACTGAACTGTTTCAAACATAAAAATCAACTCTTGAGCACTAAAACTTTTTGTCTTCTAAATTCACTCTAAATACTCATCTTTGATCACATTAACGAGTTGTAAGTTGTTTACAAGTGATCACATCCATCCCTCTTCCAAGTACAAGATAAGAACACTCGTATTCATCAAGAAACGAAGTGTATAAGAATAGTCCTTCACCTCATAAATCGTTGTTACGAATCTCTCCTCAACCTCCATTTTTTTATCATAATTCTTATGTGTAATCCGACTTGAGTGCAAGCTCGGAATTCTTTATTGTGTTGATTCGGACTACGTGTTGGTTCGAATAGTGTAGCCACGTGGGCTTTCGTGTAGATTGGTTCTAGCTAGGATCAGGACTCGACATTCCGCTTAGTGTCGTTAAACTTGGTGTAAGCTTTGGTATATGGTTTGTTCCGCCATAACGGAGCGTGTTGATATAGTGTTTGTGAAACTCTAGAGTGTGAGACTCGAGGAGTGGAGTAGGGTGAAGAGTGAGCTTCGTAGCCAAACCACTATAAATCTCCATGTCCTGGTTTGATCATTTCTTTCCTTATCTTTACTTACTTGTTGTGTTCATAAATTGTTGTATTGGTATCACATAAGATTCGAATTGAAAAATATTTCAAAACAAACATGAAAAAGATTTTTGAAAAAGTAATTAAAACGGTGAAACTATTGAACCCCCCCCCCTTCTAGTTTTTACAATTGGAATCAGAGCCAGGTTACTTAAAATTTTTAAAGTATACTGTATTTTAAAAATTGAATCGATCAATGGATTTTGAAAAATATCAAGAAGGGAAATCTATGCAAAGACCACCACTTTTCAAAGCTGATAGCTTCATTTACTGGAAAACTAGATTCGAAATTTATGTGAAATCAAAAGATCTTGATCTTTGGCATGTTTTTACTATGGGTGACTTTCAACCTATTGAACAAAACCGTGAAACTAAAAAGGATGAAATAGTTCCTTATGATTAA
This sequence comes from Artemisia tridentata subsp. tridentata, assembly GCA_021014915.2. Taxonomy (NCBI): domain Eukaryota; kingdom Viridiplantae; phylum Streptophyta; class Magnoliopsida; order Asterales; family Asteraceae; genus Artemisia; species Artemisia tridentata. Next base: position 80,060,862 of record CP139501.1, on the reverse strand, counting down.
CAAAGTGAAAATCTTAAAAAGAAATTGGCTAAAAACGATGAACCAAAATGGTTATTTATAATGCTTTAATGAAAAAGGAATTTCAAATAATTTTTATGTGTAATACGGCTAAAGATATTTGGAAAACTTTGTTAGTCACTCATCAAGGTAATAATCAAGTCAAAGATAACAAGATTGATCTTCTTCTTCAACAATATGAACAATTCATCACTCATGAAGACGAATCTATAGATAGTGCTTTTTCTAGATTAAATACCATAATTACTAGTCTAAAGGCACTTGATGAAGGTGTTTCTGTCAAGAGTTGTGTTAGGAAATTTCTCAGGGCTTTACATCGAAAGTGGAGAGAAAAGGTCACGGCAATAGAAGAATCCAAAGATCTAGCCTCACTATCACTAGGATGAGCTCATCGGTAATCTAAAGGTTCATGAGTTAATCATAAAAAATGATTCCGAGTTAGTCAAAAGCAAAGTAGAAAGGAGATCACTTGCTTTAAAGGCTAAAAAGGAATTAAGTGATGATGAAGACTCAAGTTCAGAAAGTGAAGATGAAGAGTATGCCATGGCGGTTAGAGACTTCAAGAAGTTCTTTAAGCGAAGAGGTTGATATGTGAGACAACCGCGAGATGAAAAGAAAGCATCCAAAAAGGGTCGTGATGACAAATATAGCAAGGGTGATAGAAGATGCTCTGGATGTGGTGATCCAAGACACTTGGTGGGAGAATGTCCTCATCAAACGAAAGACAAGAACCAAAAGGCATACGTAAGCGGCGGTCAGAGTGATAGCGACAAAGATGCCAAAAACGAAGCTTGTCTAATGGCCAGAACTTCAAAAGAGGTACCTTTCAAAACCGATCTCTATAACGATGACACTCTCTCTTTAGATTCACTTGAATTAGATAATGAGTATGTTCGAATTTGAAAAATGAGTCAAAAGATAATTTGAAAAAAGAAATCTCTAAAATCTATTAAGTCTAAACTAGAGAAAGAAATATCGGAATTAAAAGAAAAACCATCTAGACTTGAAAAAGGAAAAGAAATTGACTTAGAATGCAAATCGTGTCAAAATCTTAAAATCAAAAATGAGGGACTCAAGGAGGAAGCCTCAAAACTAAACAAATTTAAAAAGAGTACTCATTCTCTTAAACAAATGATAGATGCTCAAAAGTTTTTCGATAATAAAACCAGTATAGGCTATGTTTTTTCTGAAGCATCAACAAGTGGAACAAAACAAACCAAATTTGTAAAATCTAAGGCGGTCGAGGTTACTGGTGACGGTCAACAAAATGCACCAGACAGTCCCAAAAATATAAAGGACCGTCCATCATTTAAAGGATCGTCCACAGTAGATAAGTCTGTGACTTTGCCAAAATATGTATTAGGTCCTACACCAAAACACTTAACTGTAATGAACACTGAAGTACCTATTGCTAGTATAAGAGAAGTTAAACGCTTTTATAAACCATTACTAAAACCTGGAATTGGATTTAACAAAACAACGACTAGATCAAAAACTCCACCACCTAGGAAAATAAATGTTACCCAAAGACAAACTAGACCAAGACAACCTAGAAAACAAAATTATCCGAACATGTATCCCACAACATGGAAGAATAATTTTCTACTTATAGGTTTCTACTCACCATTTCAACATCCTAGTCAAATGCAAAAAATGCATGGGATGTTTAATGCTAACAACTTTGGACCCATGAGATATTGGGGACCATGTGTTTGAGTTTGTCTATGTTATCATTAGAAATGCTTGGGAATTAACTTGGAGCCCGATGAATGGATCAAAGATAGTGGATGCACTAATTACATGAAGGGAAATCGTAAGCTTTTCTCATCATATCAATCATACAACGGAGGCAATGTCACTTTTGGTAGTAAACTCAAAGGTAATATCATAGGCAAAGGTACGATCACTCATAACTCTCTTACTATCACTAATGTTGAACATGTAGATAACTTAGGTTTTAATCTCTTTAGTATTAGTCAAATATGTGAAAATAAGTGCAAGGCAATATTTTTTGGGTAAAGGGAGTTACCCCGGTAAATATATAACCAAAAAATAATGTTAAGTAGAAATGGAATGTGGCAGAGGTACCACATTAACCTCAATCAAAAAGCTTGATAAACTAGTGTTTATGACAGGCCATAAACACAACAAACCTAGCTATATTACAAATCACCTAACTAGGTAAAATAACAAGAATAAACTTGTAACCAGCGAACATAAAGGTAGTGAAATAATAAAGGATGGAAAACTCATTGCCAAGGGCATTAGGAAAGGTGATCTATATGTCATGGTGATAAGTAATAAATCTAGTAACAATATATGTTTGGCTACGGTTAGCAATAACTCTACTTTGTGGCATAGAAGATTAGGTCACGCAAATATGCGTTTGTTGCAATCATTAGCTTCTAAGGATTTAGTTAGAAATCTTCCTAAACTTAAGTTCGACCAACATTTTTGTGACGCTTGTAAAGTTGGAAAACAAGCTCACTCTAGCCATAAACCTAAGAATATAGTATCAACCTCTAGATGTCTAGAACTCCTTCACATGGATCTTTTCGGTCCTTCTGCCGTACGGAGCTACGGAGGAAATCTTTACACCTTAGTAATAGTAGATGATTACTCTAGGTACACTTGGACTAGATTTCTTAAGAACAAGAACGAAGCCTTCGAGCAGTTTAAAACATTTAGCAAGAAAATACAAAATCAACTAGGTTGTTCTATAGTGTAGAAAACTAGAAGGGGGGTTGAATAGTTTTACCGATTAAAACTTCTTTTTAAAACCTATAGATCGACTTATGTCAATCTAGTTTTGACGTGTTGGATATTGATAGTAGTAAAGCATATAAAAACTAAACTACGAGAGAGAGATAGAGAGACACAACCATAACACAAGTATTTATAGTGGTTCGGCTACAAGGTCACCTTCCTTGCCCTACTCCACTCCCCGAGTCACCTACTCGAGAGTTCGTAATCTCTTCACAACAAAAACTCCTTTCACTTGGCAGAGAAGCCTCCACAACGTCGCTTACACTTTATCTGGTACAAAGCTAGATACCGGGCTTTTCCACGAGTTAAAGCCAAACCTTCGTCGCCTTCACTTTATCCGGTACAAGACTAGATACCGGGTCCTTAGCACGGCAAACCAAACTAACACACCTAGCATAACAAGACTTAAGGATCCAACGTCCTTTTACACCTAACGAATCAACACATCTACAACACTCTTTTGAGAAGAAGAAAGAACAAGATGCAGTTCTATGATCTTGGAGGAGAAGAGTTCTAGTAACTCATATCACGAGCTTGCAAGTCTTCGAGAGGTCGTGATATCGCGTTTTGGAAGGAACCTAGAGAATCACAAAGAAAGACTACATAGGAAGATCCTTAGATCTATGGTTAGAGAGTTTAGAGCATAGAGAGAAGGAATGTCTAAAAGGGGTGAAGGGTATGAGAGAAATGACTCACTATTTATAGGCAAACTGTCCACTGTTCACCGGGATCCGGTGGATCCCTTCCTAAAGGGATCCGGCCAGTGTAATCCAAGGGATCCGGCTATCTGGTAGTACCATTTCAGATTTTGGGTTAAAATTTCGGGTTTTGGGTTATGGGTCAAGGTCCATAGGTCAAGTGATGTCATGAGTGATGTCAAAGATGTGACAAATGGTAATTTTCACATTTTAAGTTAATAATAAATATTTATCTATTATTTTTAAACCGAGCATTTCTATGCGTAACTACATGTTTCTGAGCATTTCTGAACATTTTTTGGGAGTTGTCCCGCATACTGTAGCTTACAATCACTACTGAAAAATTCTAGTTTTGTCAGTAAGCGTAAATTATTCTATTTCTGATAGTTAGTGACAAGTTATGTATTTAACAGAGAAGCTTTCTCGTGTTTTCTGAAAAGCAACTCCACACGCGTACCGATACTACAACATATATGGTAGCAGTCAAATAAATGCATTTTTAAGAAAACAATAATATTTTATTTTTATTCTAACGAAAACGTGAATAAAAACTTTATTTTACGTATACGTGTCCAAAAAGTCAAACCGGGACTTTACGATAACATTTAATCTTAAACCGACACACAATACACCAACGAGGAGCAAAATTGTTTTACCCTCCCCCTCTTGGCTCATTACCGCCTGTTGGGAATTAAACTAATAGTTAATACTGCAAGGTTCAAGGTTTCAACTAATTCAAGTTAGAACTAGCAGTACTAGCTGAGTTAGTACTGTCAGTACAAATAGTTTGTACTGCTTATGTGATGAAGACAAAGATGAAGATTTGTGTAGATAAAAATAGAATAGATTTGGTGTATATCCTCTTAATATAGATTGATACGAATATTGTAGTTTACTTGTACAGGACTCCTTGTGCTATAAAAGGAGATCCTCGGTTAGGTTTTGATATATTATTGTTTATAGAGATTCAAGGTTTTGTAACCCTTGTGATAGATAAAGATCAATCGTATTACTCTCAATAATATTAAATCTTTTGGTGTTGATCATTGTCTTCATTGTTCATACACATACATTACTGTTCCATCACTTAAACAAATATTCTTCTAAGTATAATCAAGTAGATTCCGCATATTTGGCTATATTAACTCATAGTATCATATACACGTTAACAGGACTAACATCCTAAGTGTATCAAAATCCTCTCAAGTGGTATCAGAGCCAGGTTGATACTATTGAACTTTAGAAGAAGCAATGGACACGGAGACTTCTACAACTAATGTGGCTGCAAAGTTACCTATGCTTAAGTAGAATGAGTTCGACATGTGGAGGCTGCGTATTGAACAATACTTCCAGGTGCAAGACTATGCACTCTGGGAAATCATTGAAGAAGGGAACTCATTCAAGCCTACAACCACAATATCAACTGTAGATGGCAAAGTTTAGACTGTTGTTCAGACAAAGCCAGTAACTGCAGAAGAGAAGGTTCAGATGAAGAATGACCTCATGGCAAGGAGTATGCTAATGATGACAATACCCAATGATCAACTCTTGAACTTTAGCAAGTTCAAGGATGCTAAGTCACTATTTGAGGCCATTGTTGCTAGATATGGTGGGAATGAAGCCACCAAAAAGACTCAGAAGACACTCCTCAAGCAAAATTTTGAGAACTTTTCTGCAACAAGCAATGAATCATTGGATCACATGTTCAACAGACTTCAGAAGCTTGTAAGCCAACTTGCAGTTCTTGGAATTGATATACCTCAGGAAGATCTCAACTCAAAATTCCTGAGAAGTTTACCATCAGAATGGGCTATGCATGTTGTTGTCTGGAAAAACAAGCCAGACATTGATTCTTTGAGCTTGATGGACTTGTATAGCAACTTCAAGATTATGGAGCAAGATGTAAAGAAGACTGCAGGAACAAGCTCAAGCACTGGGAATATGTCATTTGTGTCATCTCCTAGTAACTCAAGTCCTGAAAAAGTGAAGGTTGCTGCAGCAGTTGGTACTGCTAGCTCAAATATTGGTACTGCTAGTACATCAAGCAGTACTAAAGGCATTATGGATGAGACAACTTGCTGTGCATTCCTGACAACCCAGCATACTGGATCCAGGTTGACATATGAAGACCTCCAGGAGATCAATGATGATGATCTGGAGGAGATGGATATCAAATGGCAAATTTCTCTTCTAAGCATGAGGGTTAGGAAATTCCATCTGATGACAAGAAAGAAGATTACCATAAACAACAATGATACTGCTGGTTATGATAAGTCAAAGATAGAATGCTATAATTGCGATAAGAAGGGGCACTTCTCAAGGGAATACAGAAGGCCAAGACAACAGGATAGCAGGAACAAGAGCTATGAAGGCAAGACCAAGACTGTGGAGATTACTGACTCAAGCTCAAAGGCTATGGTGGCCATTGATGGTTTGGGATATGATTGGAGCTTTATGGAAGAAGAGGAAGCAGCACCTACTGAGATGGCACTCATGGCTTTCTCTGATTATGAGGTACAAATTGCTAAGTGTTCTAAACCATGTGTTGCTTTAAAAGAACTAGAAACTCTTAGGAAACAATATGATGATCAAAGAATTGAGCTAAACAAGACTAGTTAAAATTTAGCAAATCATAAGAGAGGTTTAGCTGTCTTAGAGGAACATATTGTACATTATAAGAGTAATGAGTCTAGCTTTGCAGATGATATAGCAGTTATAAAAAGAGACTTATCTTTTAAAGATGCTGAAATTAGTCTTTTAAGATCTGAGTTGGATAGGATCAAAAAGTCTAACGAGAACATTCAATTAAGTGTAGAGACACTAGAATATGCATCTAAAGGTGTGAATAAAATAATTGAGTGTCAAATCATCAACAAGGCTAAGTCAGGTCTAGGATATAGGTCTGTTCCACCTCCTCATAGAGGAATACCTACACCTCCAAGTATAGACCTAGAACACACAGGTTTGCCTGAATTTCAACTACCTAAGCTAGAGTATGGTCCTAAGCCAAAAGAAAATGTAGTAGTTGACAAGCCTGTAGAAGTAAGTAAACCCTTTGAGAGTGCAAGTGATACTTCACTCACTTAGGAAAAGGTGTCCTCTGGTAGGAACTCAGATGCTCCAACCAAAGAGGATTGGACATCTGATGATGAGGATGATCAGGTTATGGTTAAACCTAATGTTGATAAGAGAAAAGGAGCAAGTGTTCCTAAGGTGGTCAAGAATGATACTGTTAGGCCTAAAACAAATGTGAGATAAGTTAGGTAACCAATAAGATATTGTGAAATGTATAGAAACACACACAAGCCCAGAGGTAACCAAAGAAATTGGAACAACCTCAAGTCTCACCAACTAGGTGATGACTTTGTCCTATACAAGAAAGCTTGGTTCAATTGTGGAGCTTTTGACCATCTTGCAGCTTTTTGCAACAAAAGGGTAATTGGGTATTCAAACCATAGGGTGAACTTAGATAGGCCTCACCCTCACTCTAATATTGCTAGAATGACACCCAGAGCAGTTCTATTAAAGTCTGGCCCAAAACTTCTTAGTACTGCTAGACTAGCAGTTCATACTGCCAGACCAAATAAGAATTTTTACCCAAAACCAGCAGTTATAAGTGCAAAAACTCTTTTCAAATATGCACCAAAAGCTGCTAAAAGGCCCTTTCATAACAAAGTAGTGGTAAAGAAACAAATTTGGAAACCTAAGGCTACAACTGCAAAGCCAGCAGTTCATACTGCTAGCCAAGTAGTTAGTACTGGCAATTCTAAAAACACTGCTAAGGGAAAGATGGGTAATGATATTAAAGCCTCAGCATGTTGGGTTTGGAGACCACTCCAATCCAATGGTGCATCAACTATTCTAAAAAGATTTAATTATATTGATGCAAGAGGCAGACCTAAGTCAGTGATGGCTTGGGTACCTCAAGGAAATTAATTTCCTTATTTTGTTAGCACTTGTAGAAACTAAGAACGTGCTAAAGATAGTTTCTTGGATCATTTTGAGCCTTAGGGTTCAACAATAACAATGAATATTATATGCAGCGGAATTAAATCAAATCAAAGTTATTGACACAAAGTTTCATTTTAACACTCCACGCCTCAAATATTATTTGATCAGAATAATACGGTTACACTTAATTTGTAACAGGGATCAAAGATCCTTGAGGCAACAACTCTAATCTAGTCTAGGCGTTTACAATTTACTACGCCCTAGACACACACACACACACCTTTATTCTACATGCTGGAAGACTTATTAAAAACCTGTACCCTTGATCTCTTTATATAATAGAGATTTAGGGTTTACAAAAGACTACAAAGGACTAAACAATAAAAACTTTTTTATCAAGCAAGTCCCTTGTGTTTCATTCTTCATTAATTGAAGAATTCTTCCTTTTTCACTTTAAGCCCTTTTGTTTCATTCTTCTATTTATTTTGTCTCATCAAATCTAGAATCCTAACAGCACTGTTAGTCAAATGCATATAATGTTATGAGACAAGTGCTTTGCACTTTGTTTTCTTGGTTTTGGACTAACAACTGCAGGTATGGATGATAAGCACAAAGGAGTTACAAGTGCTTTATGTTTTGGATAGTATGGTGCTTTGGAGCTTGAAGTGTGTAATCTTTGCACACAACAAATGGTTATTGGTTCACCATGTCTAACCCACATCAAGAACCAACTAGTCTAGAGAAAACGGTTTCTGGTAAAGACTTCTCAAATCCATTTATGGTTGATAGTTTACCAAAAACTAGATGGTTATCAACTTACCATGCTTCACAGTAAAGAGTTGGCTAGTCCAAAGCAAACGGCTATTGGTAAAGACATATCAAATTCGTTGATAGCTGATAGTTTGCTAAAAACTATAAGTGGGCAGTGTTGTTTTAAATCAATATTGAGTTTATACTGCTCCTTAAAATTTTTCTTAAAAATTAGTACTGGTAGTGCAAAGTTAGTACTAGTAGTGAAAACTTTGTACTGCTGAACTAGCCGTTGTAACTTTTATGTCAGTAACTAATTTTTAATATAGCCGTTGGGTAAATACTGTTTGTTACCATATATATAGGGTTTTTCTTAGGATAATTATCTTCCTTCTAAATATTACTCTTTCTAAAGATAATTTTTATCCTTTACGCAAAAATCTCAAACCCTAACTGTTCATCTATAAAATCCCAATTGGCTGTTCATACATTCAATTAAACCACAAACGATCACTTTTCTGTTATAACTTGCATAAATTATCATGGCTAATTTGGAATTTGTTAAGACTCATAATCAGGTAGCCTTCTTAGAGAAAACAGAGAAGGGTGATGGACCAATCTTCCATGAGATTGTGGACTTCTTGAACATAACTCATATAAGGTATGTTCTTACTATCAACCCTACTCTATATGTCTCTCAAATCACAAAGTTTTGGCAGACTGCAACGGTTGAAACTAGTGAAGATGGAGACATAGAATTATACTCTAATGTGGATGGTAAACAATTCATTGTTACTGAAAATTCTATTAGGAGACATCTTAAATTAGAAGATTCTGATGGTATCAATGATTTGCCAAACACTGAAATTTGGCAAGAAATTGCTAAAATGGGGTATGACACATCCAATCATAAACTGACTTTTCAAAAAGGATGTTTCTCCCCACAATGGAGGTTTTTCATTCATACTCTCTTACATTGTTTGAGTCCAAAGAGAACATCATGGGAGCAATTCAATAGCAATATTGCTATTGCTCTCATCTGCTTATCAACAAATAAGACTTTTAACTTTTCAAAATTCATTTTTGAGAGTATGGTGAAAAATGTAAAAAGCAAAACCAAGTTTTTGATGTATCCAAGATTTGTGCAAGCATTTTTAAACAAGAAAAAGAATCAATTAAAGCAACATAAGAAAACCTTTCCAACACCTTGCCTGCAACAGGAGCTTTTTCAAAATATGGCAAACAGACTTTTCAATGGGGTAGTAATACCTCTTTTTCCTGAAATGTTGGAAAGAATACAAGCTTTTCAGGGTGAAGGGTCAGTAATCCCAACTGAGCCCCAACACACACCCATTGTGGTTCTTGATGTTATTCATACACCCCTAGTAACCAACACCTATAGGAGAAGAACCAGAAAGGAAACTATGGTCCCTCAGCCAAGTTCTCCTCCTCAACCAATTGAAGCAGATGAGACTATCAATTTTGATAGTATGGATGGGGCTTACACTACTGCTTCAGGCTTAGTAACTGGGCAGGGCAGTGTAAACATCATTAAGACCCCTACCATGGCAACATCTAATTTGCCAAGTCCTCAAAGACTTGCCACAGGTAATGTAATCCCAAGCCAAATGGACTATATGGGTGGCTTAGGAGTACCTCCTAGTCCAACTAGGGAAGAAACTGAGTCTATGCCCCATGATTTACCTCTTCTAGGAGGTAACACACCTGGAAGTGATGAGGGCAGCATGCAACTCCATGAATTGACGGATTTATGTATCAAATTGTCTGATAAGGTGCACTCATTGGAGGAAGAACTAAAAAGACACAAAAAAACCTTTGCCCTGGTGTACACAAAATTGGTGCTAAGAGTAAAGAAATTGGAGGCTCAGGTCAAGAGGTCCAAGAGCAAAAGATCAAGGATGGTTCTATCTACAATTTCCTCTAGTTCGTCTGATTCAGATGATGATGATTTGTGTGATTCTCCCAAACAGGGGAGGAAAACAGAGTCAGAAAATCAGGGGAGGGATTTAGATTTTGAAGAACAAGGTTTTGGTGGTAATGGTGATGATGTTGATATGGGAGATGATCAAGCTACAGAGCCTGTGGATATAGAAGAAGGTACTGAATTGGTTAATCTTGAAGAAGATGTTCATGAAATTGCTACAAGTTCAAAACATATAGAGGGAGCAGTACAAACTGCAGAGGTTGAACATCCAACTGCTCAAGATAAGGGTAAAGGGATTTTGATTGAAGATGAGCCACAACCAAAGAAACTAAAGCCTAGAACAAGAGTTCAAATGGATTTGGATGATGAGTTGGCAAGAAAAATGCATGAAGATGAAGTTTCAAGTTTCATGGAAAATCAGAGATAGGAGAATGAAAGAATTGCTTATGATGCTATTATTTCTCAACAATCACATGAAGAGCAGATACAACATTTGATTGATACTGATCCAAGTGTGAAGGAAAAGGCTATAGAACTGATTGCAGATGAAAGTCTAAGTGTTGAAGAAAGATCAGCTCTACTTGCAGATTTTATTAACTCAAGGAGTGATGAAGGAGCTTTGGATGAGATAATGTAGAATATTAGAAAGAATCAAAGTCAGAAGAGAAAAAGAAAACCAACAAAGGCACATATCATAAGTGGAATGAAAATGTATCTTAGGAATCAATTTGGTTGGAAGGAAGCTCAGTTAAAGGGTAAATCACATGAAGAAATTGAATATTTGTACTACAATGCATACAGAAGAGCTCAAATAAAATTTCCTATGGACACAGAGAAAAGATCTTCAAAAAGACTTAAGACTGCTGAGAAAGAACAACCGAGAAAGTGGAAGAACAAGCAAAAAGAATTGAATTATCACAAGAGCAGATGAGTAATATGCTAGTTACTGTGCCAGAGATTCTACATGTTGATCCACTTCAAGTTAGACATCCAATAGTGGACTGGGAGATTTAAAAAGACAAATTTGGAAAAGCTTGGAAGGTTACTAGAGTTGGTGGAGAGACAGAAGTGTACAAGAATTTTGAAAATTTGCTAAGAGCTTGTGATAGAGAAGATCTGGATACTTTATGGAGACTAGCAGGGTACCCGCGCGATGCGGCGGCGGGTACCCTGTGACTATATTTTGCGTCGAGGAATTATTATTCGATTAGATTTTTTTTCCCTTAACAATAACCATAACTTTAAGCAATAACAATGATATATAATTTCTTAGCATTTTCTAGTAAGATAAGCTTAGATATGCTATACAATAAATTTGTTTCTTAATATTATAAACATATAACATTTTTCGAATAAGTTTGACATAAAAAAGTTAGGATTAAGTATTAACCCAAAATGACTAACTTCAACTCAAAATTTGTAACCCAAATTTAAACTTGTTTTCGGATTTAATTTTAGCAACTCAAACGAAATTTTACCTTCAATGAATTAGTTAAGCCCAATTCCAAAAATTGAAATGCCAGTCCACTTCCAAAAAAATTAAACCCGACCCAAGTCCAAATCTATCTAAATTCTAGATATATAACTTAATACCCTAATGAAGTGTAACCCTAAACATTAAACTTCTCACACTCACTCTAAAAAACGCAGCCACAAAAGATGGATCTAGCAGCCACACTTATGCAACCTTTCATTTGATAATCAAAAATCCTCCCTTAACGAGATCTTTCCTTCACTTCACCCAAACCGTAGCTAATCAAAAACCTTTTCTCTTAACAAAAATTGTCCCTTGTTTTCTAAACACTTAAAGACAACACAAATAAAAATCGTCCCTTGTTTTCTTGTTTTCTAATAGATCGATGATGAGATTTTCTTTTGTGTTTTCGAATGGTTGTTCTCTTGGAAAGATGTTCGAAAGAAAAGAAAAAAAAACTGAGATCTTGCTTTCGAATCTTGTTTAGGTTGGATTTGGGGTGTTGGTTTTGGGCTGATACGTGTGGAAGCAAAAGATTTCAATTTGGAATTTTGGGGATATGCATTTGTACATTATGCTTTACATTTTGTATTAATTGTGTTAATTGGTGATAGGGTGTATTAATTGTATGTAGGGAAGCACTATTTCAAATCAATTGTTATTATAGTTTTAAAAACATTGACCAGACGCTTAAAATTATTTGTACATTGTGCTTTACATTTTGTATTAATTAGTGATGGGGTGTATTAATTGATAGCATTAATGCTGTAAGTCTGAAAATTACACTATGCTTATTTTGTTGTACACTATGCTTATTTTGTTGTAAGTCTGAAAAATATGTGCATTAAAGTGTTGTAAACCATGCTTTATTTGTTGTAAGTCTGAAAATTTTGGAGAGAGATTCATTTGTGCATTATATGTAGTACATATTAGTTCAAGATAAGCTCAAAACAAAGAAGAGGACTAATGTGAAAGAGCAAGAGCTTTGGGTAGAGTTCAAGAGGTTATATGAACCCGATCCTACAGATGTTGATTGGAATTTTCCTTGTTATGATCTATCTACTTCATAGGAGTTCTATGGTTCTTGTAATGTTCATCATTTATCAACACAAGGTGGAGTTGATATCTTTATGTTAGCTAAATTGGAATATCCATTAAGTTATGATGTGCTTGCAGTGATGATTTCTTCAAAGCTCAGATGTGAAGAAAATACTGAGGTAATTCAAAATCTAGTTCAGAGAATATATGATCAGTTTGAAAGAAAGAGACATAAGTAGATGAAGTGTTTGGAAGAATCCCCCCATCATAAAAGTTGGAGTTTAATCTAAGAAACTTAGTGATTTGTAGAGAAATCATAAGTTTAGGGGAGGATTGTTGGGAATTAAACTAACAGTTAATACTGTAAGGTTCAAGGTTTCAACTGATTCAAGTTAGAACTAGCAGTACTAACTGAGTTAGTACTGTCAGTACAAATAGTTTGTACTGCTTATGTGATGAAGACAAAGATGAAGATTCGTGTGGATAAAAATAGAATAGATTTGGTGAATATCCTCTTAATATAGATTGATACGAATATTGTAGTTTACTTGTACAGTACTCCTTGTGCTATAAAAGGAGATCCTCGGTTAGGTTTTGATATAAAATTGTTTATAGAGATTCAAGGTTTTATAACCCTAGTGATAGATAAAGATCACTCGTATTATTCTAAATAATATTGAATCTTTTGGTGTTGATTATTGTCTTCATTGTTCATACACATACATTACTGTTCCATCACTCAAACAAATATTCTTCTAAGTAAAATCAAGTAGATTCCGCATATTTGGTTATACTAACTCATAGTATCATATACACGTTAACAGGACTAACATCCTAAGTGTATCAAAATCCTCTTACCGCCCACCTTCCCAACAAGGTGACAAAAATTCTTATCCTAATTGATGGTTAGTGGAGCATGACACATTATAAGTTTGTAGTTTACTTAGTTTATCACACACACCTTAAGACACATACATTTTTATCCTCAACACTTACCTAGATCATTTTTCTACTCTTCTACCACATGAACCATCAATAAAATCAAGATCTACAAAACTCAAGCGAAGTTTGAGCTAATCAGGTTGTACTTTCAAGTGTTTTGGGTTAATCAGAACGTATTGTGGGTAAATTTGGGGTCTCTCTTGGTCTTCTACCTCTCTACTTTTTCAAGAATTTTGTAAGGATCCTCAAAACTTTTCAATCTTGTTCATTACATGTTCTTATGATGTTTAAAAGTGTTACCAAATGCTAAATGTTTACGTTTTGTTAAATTGACAAAGCTAGGGTTTGGTATATAATTATGTTTGCTCAAATTTTTTTAGTTTACATACAAATTAGGTTATTTCTTGCGTGTGTGGTAAATCTTGTTGTTTGTTGTGCTAGTTTGATGATACAAATATGATTAGTGTTAATTACGCGAGTTAAAACGAAAATATACACTTATTTTGTCACGCACACTAATCGGCTACATTTTGGACAAAATAAAAATTGGGGTTTTGAAAAACATAAAATTTTGGCTCTAGTAGTGAAATGGTGAAATTAGTGCTTAATAGCTTATTTGGAATAGCTTATTGAATAAGTTGTAGCTTGTTGTGTTTTGACTTGTTTTGGGTCCAAAAGGGTTGTACAGTTCAAAATAGGTCGACCCCATTGAATTTTGACCATGGTTGACTTTTTGACCCCTTTGCTTATTAATAAGTACTATTTGATTAATTTAAATATCGTTACGTAAGCTATTCGGACTAAAAGGGCTTAACGATTTAAACTTGTTTTTGGGCCTAAGTTTTGTAAGGTACGAATTGGGCCGATCCCAACCCATATTCGGCCTACATTGACTTTTTGATCTCGTGGTTTAATTAAAGTGTTTAGTTGATTATTTAAAACTTAGCGATATGTATAACGTGACTTAGAAGGTTTAAATTGGTTTTGGACTAAAATTAGACTATTGAGTTTGTAATGGACTTTTCGGCCCAATAAATATTTCGGGTGACAAAAATGAGTTTTAGAATATTTTTTGACATTTTATAAATATTTTGACGGATTAAAACATTATATACCGATTAAAAACGCTTCGAACCCTTTTTGGCACTTATGGCCTAATTTGGCTACAAAATGGACTTTTCGGCCTAATTTCATGATCTTTGACTTTTATTGACTTTTTGAAATATTTTGACTAAACGTTGAATTTTGTTTCGTAACTTATATTATTTTGGTAATAAACGTTAGTTAATTAAAAACCTAACGAAATATATATTTTGACCTAAATATATACTTACGGACTAGTTTTGCAAATATTGTTAACGAAAGGGACTATTTGAGTAAATTGCACCATTAGGAAAAAATGGAAAAGTTGAATAAACGAACGGGTCATGCCCGATTTTTTTAAAATTTCAACACTTTGAATATTTTCGGATGAAAACCGACTTAAAGACGAAATGAATTATTTTCATTATTAAAAATATTAATTCTTCTAAATTAATATTTTTAGATTTTATGAGACTTATAAATATATGTTATATATTTATATACTTACATTTTATTTAATTTTTCTAAATTAAATATTTATAAATTCCTATTATAATTATCATTGTATTATAAGTAATTATAATATTTATAATATAATAATACCCCACTATCTCTATTATCATATAAATTTTTGAATATTTATTTGATTAATATTAAGCCCTAATTAATCAAATGTTTAATTATTAAACCTTATTTAATATGCGATAATATATATGTGTGTATATATATATATATATATATATATATATATATATATATATATATATATATTAATATAATATATATATATATATATTACTTGCGTATTTTGCGACGACAAGCACTAAGCACGAAAGTTTCCGTCGCATGTATTTTCACCGTACACTTTCACCATGAGCCATCACCAAAGAGTCTTGTACGATAAACCACTTTTGAAATGTACCTTACCACACAGCAAGCAAGAAATACACGAGCACTTGACACACGTAAACCTTTCAAATGAGTTAAAACGTTTAAAACGCGAATGTTGCGCTAAGACTTACCATACTGATCTAGGTCGCGTGTCGGAGCGGTTGCACTCTGTTATTTGTTGACTAGCAGATTGCTATTATTAAGGTGAGTTTATAGCCACATTTTTATAAGAATTGTTTTGATAAACCTTGGGGTGAGAAACATGCAAAACTGTTTTCATGGACGAAATTGAACTTTGCTTTTACACAATAGTATGCGGATAACCTAAGTATGTTTCAATCCCATTGCGGCCAATATCATCAACCGTCAATTCCTGCGGGGAAGCGCGTGTGATATAAATAGATCTATTGGGGGTGACTCCCCCGTTCGGTTGGCCCGGCAGGTCAACGCGAACGTATACCATGTCGAAATTTTGCCGAGTGTCTAGGGATTAACACTCGCGGGCACCCTTGTTTGCTATGCCGGTTAGGCATATTTTTTGTCTAGTTTCAGTTGGATGAGCTTAGTGTTAGCATATAGTTAGAGTGTGTTTGCTGAATTATTTGCTATGGTCCATATGTGCTTATTTACTATAAACCTATGAACTCACCAGCGTTAGCTGACTTTTAGCATGTTTTTCTCTGGTGTTTGAGAAAGTATTCATTAGATGGCCTTGTTTTATTTAAATTGAACTTGATTTTTGACATTTAACTTTGGAAATGTAAACTATATTTAAAGCGGATTTTTAATTCGTTCACTATATCTTTGCGTTGTGATTACCGATTTGGTAACACCCAAACATGTATGCTTCCGCAAATCTAGATTTTGGGGGTGTTTCAGATTGGTATTCAGAGCCTAGGTTATAGAGAACTAGGTATATATAAGCCCTAAACTATAACCAGTTTATGAAAAATGTTTCCTTATGACCGCCAGATGCATGCCTACCTAGCTTGCCATGATTTGATCGATATTTGCCTTATATGATTAGGTGTTATACTATGCTGTTTGAGTATTTTACTTAACATATATGATATAAGTATTTTCTATATACTTACACATGCCGCACCATATTTGTCACTGACCATGTCCCTACGTAACTTCATTATTTCACTTTGAGTTGAATACTCGCTACATACTACATGAATTCATTTTCTATTCGACTCCAAGTTTGGACAACCGTCTTATTCTTTTGAAACACTTATATTACTATCGTAAAGGAACCCACCAACTTATGTGAGCACGACCATAACCTACCGCCTTATAACATATCTCCTCAAACCATCTACTCTTAGGACACATCCCTACTATGTCTCACACTTCTTTTCTCATTGTGAAGAACCATGTCACCTGAGAGGCAAGACCTAAACTTCGCATCCATGGAACAACTCATCGCCCAGCGGGTAGTAGAGACTATTGCTGCCTACGAGTTAGGAATCTGCATTTCTTGCGACTTGATGAACCGAGGGGCACTTTAAGTAGATGAGAGCCTTAACAAAAAGAGAAAACGGGAGAACAACCAAGGAAACAAAGGGGTTCTGCAACCTCTCAGAAAGCCAAAGTTGGCCAAAACTTACACTGCTGGACTTAGTAACAGGAAGGCTGATGTTGGGATGTTACCAATGTGTAGTCGCTGCAAACTACACCACAACGGACCTTGCACCGTGAAGTGCCACAAATGCTAGAAGGTTTGACATCTGGCTAGAGGTTGTAGGTCTAAAACCTTTGCAGTAGCACGGAAAATACCAGGGAACAATCGGAAGGCTGAGGTAACCTGTTTTAGGTGTAGAAAGTAGGGGCACTACAGGGACGAGTGTCAGGAACCAAAGGACCTAGGAAAAGTGAACAATCAAGGAAAACAGGGAGTGGAAGGAAACAGAGACTCAAATGTGATGTCATAAGAATGACTACCCTATGTAACGAGACCTAAGCTTAGACTCTTTTAAGTTACATTTCTGTAAAACTTCAGTAGTATCTTTTGTGAACCCCTTCGTATTGTATGGATTTGGTGAACTTTTATTATGAGACGTAAGCTTATTTGAATCCTGACTATCAGCGGTCCTATGTTAATTAGACGTACCAATTGCCGGCCGTTGCACTACTTATTTTTACTATCATTTAACAAACCACTTTGTCATCATTTTTCAACTATTTAAAGTCGTATTATAAACCAGTTGTCTACCATATTATCTTTTCATGAAATAATAATTTGTATTGCCACAAACACTCGACCTTTTGCAAGTATTCCACAAACTATCTCGCAGTCATACTACAAATCGTTTTACTACCAGATTACAGAATCAGAGTTTTGACCTCACTACTTTCTTTGAAACAAGGAACTTTCCTCATATTGTCTTATGAACTATTTTACTAACAATTTATAAGCTAAATTATAACTTGGATACTATTTTCCCAATAATGAAATGTTTTCCTATTAATCTATAAATTGTTTGCAAACCATTTTACAAACTACTCTGTTACCGCCCGGCAAATTATTTACATTTTGAAATGTAGTTTATGCTGTATGCTCGCAAGCAGAAAAACCGATATGTTTTCTTGCAACTAAACTCAGCATCGCATCGTTGGACCCCAATTATACAAAGCCTGATCACCCATGTATAATTCGGGTAGGACCATACTATGCAGGAATGGTTGCCCTAAATTTTTATGAAAGTCGAATCTTTTATTTCCTTTTTTGAGAAATCAGAAACTCGCGTGTGTGAGCACATAAAAGTAGTGCAAGTCATGGGCATCCGTACTAGGAAACACCGTTACCAAATAGGCTTTGATGCCAAGATACCACCTAGAATTAGCCTTACTTCATTCCACGTCCAAATCCGAAAGGGTAACTTACACCACTAGCAAACATAAGATGACCCCACTGATTAACATCTCACGGTACACTACCATTTCCGATTCCGAGACACTGCATCGTCTATCGGACGAATCTTACTTAGCCAACCAACTGACTGCTAGTAGCAAGCAACACCATCCTTCAAGGTCGTACTCTAGACCTGCAAAACTCCTCGACCAATAGTGACTCTATGCCCACAAAACCTGGAGACTTCGACGTCATCCCCAGTGTAGACATGATGTCGAAATACCAAGTTGTAATCACCCACGGTCAGAAACTCGTCCGCGTGCCTTATGGCAATAGGATTCTAGCAACACAAGGAGGACCACTGGACAAAAATAAACAATGGGTGAACCACTAAACTTTTAGGGACTAGAGACTTACCAAAAATAGACTTGTGACCCAACAAAAATCTTAAGACCTTGTAGAGTAACCCGAGACATTATCTTTGGAACAGTTGTCTAACCCTTCCCTAATTCCTTGGGGATACTGGCCTGGCTAGGACATGAGATTTTATAGAAACACCGTTGTTCACTAAACCAAACCTTAGAAGTGAATCAAGCACCCTATCGTTTAGCACTAACGGAATTGCAAGAGCTGCCAAACCGGTTGGCTGAACTTTCAGAGAAAGGCTTTATCAGACCGAGTTCTTCGCCTTGGGGAAGCTCCGGTCCTGTTTGTCAAGAAGAAGGATGGATCCTTCAGAATGTGTATCGACTATCGGGAACTGAACAAACTCACTATCAAAAACCGATACCCACTCCCAAGAATCGACGATTTATTCGATCAACTTCAAGGTTCATTCGTTTACTCCAAGATTGACCTGAGATCAGGTTTTCATCAACTCCGAGTCCGGGAAGATGATATCCCCAAGACTGCATTCAGGACCCGATATGGCCATTATGAATTCCAAGTTAATGCATTCGGACTAACTAACGCACTAGCCGTATTCATGGATCTCATGAATCGAGTGTGTAAACTGTACTTGGATAAATTCGTCATTGTCTTCATTGATGACATCGTGATATACTCTAAGAACGAGAAAGAGCACGCGGAACACCTCAAGCTAATCTTAGAGCTACTGAAGAAAGAGGAACTGTATGCGATGTTTTTGAAGTATGAGTTCTGGATATCCACTGTGAAATTTTTAGGTCATGAGATAGATAGCCAAGGCATTCACATAGATCCTGCCAAGATTGAACCAATAAAGAATTGGGCGACACTTACAACACCTACCGAAATATGCCAATCCTTAGGACTTGCAGGTTATTACAGGAGGTTTATTGAAGGTTCCTCCAAGATTGCGAAGCCTTTGACTAAACTAACCCAGAAGAACATCAAATACGACTGGGGAGATAAGGAGGAAGGAGCTTTTCAACTCATTAAGGAAAAGTTGTGCAGTGCACCCATCTTGGCCTTATCTGAAGGTAGTGAAGCCTTTGTCATTTATTGCGACGCTTCACACAAAGGCTTGGGAGCTGTTCTGATGCAGAGAGAGAAGGTCATCGCATATACATATCGACAACTGAAAACTCATGAGAATAACTAAACCACTCATGACCTGGAATTAGGCTCAGTCATGTTTGCCCTCTGAATCTGGAGGCAATATCTCTATGGCACAAAATGTGTGGTGTACACTGACTAAAAAAGCCTACAACACATCTTGAACTAAAAGGAGCTGAACATGAGACATCACCGATGGTTGGAATTACTCAGTGACTACGATTGTGAGATCCATTATCACTCAGGCAAGGAAAATGTAGTTGCCGATGCCCTCAGCAGGAAAGAGCAGATCAAACCTCTTAGAGTCAGATCGTTAGGAATGACAATCAGTTCACCGCTTCCAGCGAAAATTCTTGAGGCTCAGGTCGAGGCATTCAAGGAAGAGAACCGACCGCATGAGAAGATTTATGGAATGCCAGAGAGTAAGAATGGCTTCGTAAAGAGATCCGATGGAGTTTTGTGTTACGGGGACAGAAGTTGGGTCCCGCTATACGGAGGAATTCATGATTTGATCATGCACGAATCCCACAAATCCAAATACTCCATCCATCCAGGATCCAACAAGATGTACTTGGATTTGAAGAAGCTATACTGCTGGCCAAACATGAAGGCCGATATAGCTGAGTACATCAGTAAATGTTTAACGTGTTCGAAAGTCAAGGCTGAATACCAGAGACCATCCGGTCTACTTGTACAACCTGAAATTCCAGAATGGAAGTGGGAGCACATCACTATGAATTTCATCACCAAACTACCTAAGACATCGAGCGGTTATGACACGATCTAGGATCGTCTCACTAAATCTGCTCATTTCCTTCCTATAAGGGAGAATGATAGCATGAACAAACTTGCCCGGATATACGTGAAGAAAATTGTCGCAAGGCATGGTGTGCCTATTTCTATCATCTCTGATCGAGACAGTCGTTTCACGTCAAACTTATGGAAGTTGCTCCAGGACGCATTAGGAACAGACCTTGACATAAATACAGCTTACCACCCTCAGACTGATGGTCAGAGTGAAAGGACCATTCAGACATTAGAGGACATGCTGAGAGCTTGTGTAATTGACTTCTGGAATGACTGGGATAGGCATTTGCCTTTAGCCGAGTTTTCCTACAACAACAGCTATCACACCAGCATCAAGGCTGCACCATATGAAGCACTTTATGGCCGTAAGTGCAGATCGCCGATATGTTGGGCTGAAGTCGGAGAAAGCCAACTTACCGAACCGGACCTAGTCCACGAGACTACCAAGAAAATTGTGCAGATCAAGAGCCGAATGCAAGCGGCTCGTTGATGAGTGTGTAAATACTCATCATTTTATGCCCATTGTAGACCACAAAAATGACCAAAAACACCAAAATAGACCATATTATACTGCAAATATTCTTGGTTTGTGTTTTTATGTGTTTCAGCTACAAAAGGATCGAAAACAGGGCAAAAACGGACAAAACCGAGCATAAGATTGGAATTTCGTGAAAAGCCGAGGACGGGGAGGAAATTACGAGTTTGGACCGGGATTATGCTCAAATTGTCAAAGTTAACCCTCAGAAATATCAAAAGGGTCAATATTGGTCCTTGGACATATTTTCAGAATGTTGCATATTTGGTCCCTCAATTTTCAAAATGTTACATAATTGGTCCCTAAACTTTAAACCAAACTCTATCCTAAACCTATAACCTAATTAAACCTAATCCTAAACCCAGCCACAATCCTAACCCAATCCACAAAATATCCCAGCCCACCATTCAAAAGCCCAACTCCCTAATAACCCACACCCATTTTTATCCCTTAGCTAAATACTGAGTTTGACTCAGTCAATACCACCATCAACCCCACAACCCCGCCAAAACCACAAAACCAAAACCATGTTCCCTCACCTTTCCCTGACATCTCCCCATGCCTCCCCTTTTTCTGAAACACGCTTCCCCTACACTTAGCTTCTTCACATGTGTACCAAGTCCCACGTGTGCTCAGAAAAAGATAATCCCACTTATCCAAGTTTTCCCGCCAAAATGATTTTTAACGATTGGGATTGAGTTGATTTAATCCAACGATTGGGAATGAGAGAGAAGAGGTCAGAGATGATTTGGGATTGTTATTTAAGAAGAAAGAAGACACAGAGATCAAGTTGTCACTGTCTTAGACCAAAATTCGTAGTGTAGATTTTTAAATTAAAATTAGTTAAGTTCTATTGTCAATTTAATTTCAATCATATGTAATTTCCATTTCAGTTTTAATTAACTTTTACAGGCATTGTACTAAACTTTCAAGTTTAATCAAAGTTCTAAGTTTTCTCTTTAATTCGAATCAAGCAATTTTTCGTTGTTATTTTGTTCTCATAAGCCTCAGTATTATTTAGATAAGCTCATATAAGCTCTTCATAGCTTTTTGTGAGTTTATTCTAGCTCATTTCAGTTCCAATCCAAAAGTCAGAGAAAGTCAACATAGGTCAAGGGTACTGTGTAAGTGCTTATTCTAGCTTATTGTTGTCCTTTTATGCTTAATGTTAGTGTAATACTGCTTATCATTTAGTTTCCATATTTTAATCACCCTTTGTTCTCATTTTCTTTAAAATTCAGTTTAATAGTCAAAAATTAGTTAGATATAGAAATAGCTTAATTCAGTGCTTATTGTCTATTAAAGTTGGCTTTATAGGACTTAATTCATCTTATTGAATGCTTGCCTTTCCAAATTAATGCTTAAAATAGGGTGCCTTAGTTCAAAATCTCTTAACAGTTCAATAAAAGGGTGTTTGGTTTAAGTCTTGGCATGGGTTAAAACGGGTCAAAAGACCTTCCACTGTTCATATGCAATAAGGTGAACTCAAATTAGCCTTAATTCAGTTTCCTTAAGTGGTTTGTAGGGCTTTTAGAACTTATTTGGAGTGTAGATAGGTTGGGCAGTTTATATGGGAAGTTTGAGCCAATTCATTGGTCACATTAGCTTATTGTGATTATAAGCTGAATTGTCACCCATTTCTAGTGTTTATGAGTTCATTTTAGTCCTCAGTCAGTAGTGTTTAGTCCCTTTTAGGCCTTAGTCCAAATTCACTAAAATCAGTCCACTTAGCATATAGCAGACCCTGCACATTTTCTCCATTTTTTGCATTTTCAGCCTTTTTCAACATCAGTTTTAAGCTAGCTTAATTAGGTTTTAACTTCTAATTTTTGTTTTTATCAGTAGCTTGCTAGTTAATTTTTATCTGCCTTAGCTTATTTTAGCAATTTGAGCTTATTTGTTAGCTTATAATTGGCCTGCAAGTAGCCCCTTAACCTGTTTTTACTCTGCACTCAGCTTTTTCCAGTTTTTACCCACCTGATCTAGTGCTTATTTGGATGAGCAATTGAGGATAACATTTGGGCATTTTGGGTTTATAGATAGTCTGTTAGATAAGCTTTAAGCCCTTGCTTTTGGTTTGCCCTGATAAGCTCTCCCCTAGCTTCTAGATCAGCTGGAAGTAGGCTGATAAGCCAAGTTTTTCTGTTTTAACTTTGAATCTGTGCAGCTACTTTTTGCCCAAAACAGCTTATTAGGTTTAGATAAGCTCTGATTTTATTTTTCCTAGCTTTTAAATTAAATTTTAGATTTACTTGAATTTTTTCAGATTTTTCTAAACTGTTTTGCTATTTTTAAATCATTTAAATAGTTTAATTTAGTTTTAAATTCATATTAATTAATTAAAAAGTCAAAAAAATATTTTTCTTTTTCCCAAAATTTTCTTTTGTCATTTAGGATGTAGGAAAAATAGATTTGTACTCGTAGAGTTTATATTTCATAGTTTTGACGTTTTTAGGTTCGTTCTTAGCTCCCGTTTTTCTTTAAATCGCGTTTTTAAGTTTTTTCTTTTACGTTTTTAATTATGTTTGTTTTTCTTAAATTGTTTTTCTCGCCTTTTAAATCGTTTTTAATTTATGTTCATCAATCTTAGCTTAGAAACCCAAAATCCCACTTTTATTCACCATTCAGCACACGCAATCACGATTCGAGATCACAAATTCCATTCACGCCTTCGTTGGGGATAACGACCCGGGAATACAACTTCCATTGTATTCCTTGGAAATAAATACGACTTGATCACAACGAATCACTCGTGACCGTCAAAAGAGCTATGCCGACAGGAGGCAAAAACCCCTTGAGTTCCAAGTGGGTGATAAAGTGATGTTAAAGGTCTCGCCATGGAAAGGCGTGATAAGACTTGGTAAACGTGGGAAGTTGAACCCTCGTTATATTGGACCTTTTGAGATTCTTGCCAGAGTCGGGCCAGTAGCCTATCGACTCGAATTGCCATCTGAACTCAGCGTTGTGCATGACGTTTTTCATGTCAGCAACTTGAAAAAATGCTTATCTGACGATAACGTTGCCATTCCTTTGGAGGGAATTCAGCTTGATGAGAAACTGAACTTCATCGAGGAACCGATTGAAATCATGGACTGGGAAGTTAAACGACTAAAGCAGAGTCATATCCCAATTGTGAAGGTCTGTTGGAACTCTCGCAGAGGTCCCGAGTACACTTGGGAGCGAGAGGATGAAATCAAGCGAAAGTATCCTCATCTCTTTTCGAATTCATCGAGTAACGGGAATTGAAATCCAGGACGGATTACCCCATTAGCTGGTGAGACTGTGACAAATGGTAATTTTCACATTTTAAGTTAATAATAAATATTTATTTATTATTTTTAAACCAAGCATTTCTATGCGTAACTTCATGTTTCTGAGCATTTCTGAACATTTTTAGGGAGCTGCCCCGCATACTGTAGCTTACAGTCACTGATGAAAAAGTCTATTTTTTTCAGTAAGCGTAAATTATTCTATTTCTGATAGTTACTGACAAGCTTCGTATTTAACCGAGAAGCTTTCTCGTATTTTCTGAAAAGGAACCCCACACGCCTATCAACACTACAGTATATATGGTAGTAGTCAAATAAATGCATTTTTAAGCAAATAATAATATTTTATTATTATTCTGACGAAAACGTGAATAAAACTTTATTTTACGTATACGTGTCCAAAAACGTCAAACCGGGACTTTACGGTAACATTTAAGCTTAAACCGACACACGATACACCAACGAGGAGCAAAATTGTTTTACCCTCCCCCTCTTGGCTCGTTACCGCCCACCTTCCCCACAAGGTGACAAAAATTCTTATCCTAATTGATGGTTAGTGGAGAATGACACATTATAAGTTTGTAGTTTAGTTAGTTTATCACACACACCTTAACACACATACATTTTTATCCTCAACACTTACCTAGATCATTTTTCTACTCTTCTACCACACGAACCATCAATAAATTAAAGATCTACAAAAATCAAGCGAAGTTTGAGCTAATCGGGTTGTACTTTCAAGTGTTTTGGGTTAATCGGAACGTATTATGGGTAAATTTGGTGCAATTTGGGGTCTCTCTTGGTCTTCTACCTCTCTACTTTTTCAAGAATTTTGTAAGGATCATCAAAACATTTTCAATCTTGTTCATTACATGTTCTTATGATGTTTAAAAGTGTTACTAAGTGCTAAATGTTTACGTTTTGTTAAATTGAAAAAGCTAGGGTTTGGTATATAATTATGTTTGCTCGAATTTTTTTTAGTTTAGATACAAATTAGGTTATTTCTTGCGTGTGTGGTAAATCTTGTTGTTTGTGGTGCTAGTTTGATGATACAAATGTGACTAGTTTTTAATTACGCGAGTTAAAACGAAATATACACTTATTTGGTCACACACACTAATCGGCTACATTTTGGACAAAATAAAAATTAGGGTTTCGAAAAACATAAAATTTTGGCTCTAGTAGTGAAATGGTGAAATTAGTGCTTAATGGCTTATTTGGAATAACTTATTGAATAAGTTATAGCTTGTTGCGTTTTGACTTGTTTTGGGTCCAAAAGGGTTGTACAGTTCAAAATAGGTCAACCCCACTGAATTTTGACCATGGTTGACTTTTTGACCACTTTGCTTATTAATAAGTAATATTTGATTAATTTAAATATCGTTACGTAAGCTATTCGGACTAAAAGGGCTTAACTATTTAAACTTGTTTTTGGGCCTAAGTTTTGTAAGGTACGAATTGGGCAGAGCCCAACCCAAATTCGGCCTACATTGACTTTTTGACCTCGTGGTTTAATTAAAGTGTTTATTTGATTATTTAAAACTTAACGATATATATAACGTGACTTAAAAGTTTTAAATTGGTTTTGGACTAAAATTAGACTATTAGGTTTGAAATGGACTTTTCGGCCCTATAAATATTAAGGGTGACAAAAATTAGTTTTGGAATATTTTTCCACCTTTTATAAATATTTTGATGTATTAAAACATTATATATCGATTAAAAACGCTTCGAACCCGCTTTGGCACTTATCGCCTAATTTGGCTACAAAATGGACTTTGAGGCCCAATTTTATGATCTTCGACTTTTATTGACTTTTTGCAATATTTTGACTAAACGTTGAATTTTATTTTGCAACTTATAATTATTTTGGTAATAATCGTTAGTTAATTAAAAACCTAACGAAATATATATTTTAACCTAAATATATACTTAAGGACTAGTTTGCAAATATTGTTAACGAAAGAGACGATTTGAGTAAATTGCAACAATGGGAAAAAATGGAAAAGTTGAATAAACGAACGGGTCATGCCCGATTTTTTTAAAATTTCAACACTTATAATATTTTCGGATGAAAACCGACTAAGAGACGAAACAAATTATTTTCATTATTAAAAATATTAATTATTCTAAATTAATATTTTTAAACTTTATGAGACTTAAAAATATATGTTATATATTTATACACATACACTTCATTTAATTTTTATAAACTAAATATTTATAAATTCTTTTATAATTATCATTGTATTATAAATGATTATAATATTTATAATATAATAATACCCCACTATCACCATTATCATATAAATTTTTCAATATCTATTTAATCAATATTAAGCCCTAATTAATTAAATGTTTAATTATTAAACCTTATTTAATATGCGATAATATATATATATATATATATATATATATATATATATATATATATATATATATATATATATATATATATATATATATATATATATATATATATATTACTTGCGTATTTTGCGACGACAAGCACTAAGCACGGAAGTTTCCGTCGCACGTATTTTCACCGTACATTTTCACCATGAGCCATCACCAAGGAGTCTTGTACGATAAACCACTTTTGAAATGTACCTTACCACACATCAAGCAAGAAATACACGAGCACTTGAAACACGTAAACCTTTCAAATGAGTTAAAACGTTTAAAACACAAATGTTGCGCTATGACTTACTATACTGATCTAGGTCGCGTGTCGGAGCGGTTGCACTGTGTTATTTGTTGACTAGCAGATTGCTATTATTAAGGTGAGTTTATAGCCTCATTTGTATACGAATTGTTCTTATAAACCATCCAAATTGAACTTTGTTTTTACACACTAGTATGCGGATAACCTAAGTATGTTTGAATCCCATTGCGCCTACTATCATCAACTCTCAATTCCTGTTGGGAATGGCGTATGATATAAATAGATCTATTGGTGGTGACTCCCCCGTTCGGTTGGCCCGGCAGGTCAACGCGAACGTATACCATGTCAGAATTTTGCCGAGTGTTTGAGGATTAGCACTCGCGGGCACCCTTGTTTGCTATGCCGGTTAGGCATATTGTTTGTCTAGTTTCGGTTGGATGAGCTTAGTGTTAGTATACAGTTAGAGTGTGTTTGCTGAATTATTTGTTATTGTCCATATGTGCTTATTTACTATAAACCTATGAACTCACCAGCGTTAGCTGACTTTTAGCATGTTTTTCTCAGGTGTTTGAGAATGTATTCATTGAAGGCAGGGCATGGCATCGGTCATAATTTCTAGAAATATTTTTACACATGCGTGAAACTCAGATTTGGGATAGTCATGTTAAATGGGCGTTGTTTTATTTAAATTGAACTTGATGTATGACATTTAACTTTGGAAATGTAAACTGTATTTAAAATAGATTTTTAATCAGTTCTCCTTATCTTTGCGTTCTGATTTCCGATTTTGTAGCACCCAAACATGTATGCTTCCGCAAATCCAAATTTTGGGGGTGTTACAAAAGACATCTTGGGTCATGGGTTATGGGTTATGGACTTTGGGTCATGGGTCACGGGTTATACCCATTATGAATTCATGCATAATGTCATGCAAATGGATTATGGGTTATCGATCAAGCTCCATAGGTTATGGATTATGGACTTGGTTTTTGGGTCATGGATAGTCCAAGTCTTTTCCTAGTCTTTTTACACGTAACATGTATTTTATAAAAATGTAAGTAACTATTTTATAAAATGGTCTTGGCTTTATGTAAATTTGTTTTACTAAATATGTTTAAGGTTTGTTTAATGAAATGAGTTAGTAAGCTTTTGGCTCAAAGAATTTACGTATTTTATCTATCTCGTTAAAATGATTTTAGTTTGTTATCGACAAAACATTAGAAGATCGTAAAATAAAAATAAACATTTTTAAGGTTTATTTGTATTAAAAATCTCCCCCTTTTTGTTGATGATAAAACATAAAATTATTTTAAGTAAAAGAATAAAATTCGTAAGTTTGAATTTAAGCTTTTACTCTTTTCTCCCCCTTTTTGTCGAAACAAAAAGTGTGTCGAAAAGAAACTAACCCGAGTGTAAGTTTTAAGAAGCATAAAGATGTAAATATGGAGCAAAGAGGGTAAAAAGGTGCTTAGTTGCTCCCCCGTGACGTTTGCTCCCACTTGATGAGGGCATCAACTAATTCGGAAGACTAAACGTGATCATTGCAAATTATTTGCAATGTTGTTTGCTTTGAAGCAAGCTCCCCCTTATTGAGGGAGTCGAGTGCTCCATTTGTATTTTTGAAAATCTACAAAAAAATGGTTAGAAAACAAGTATATGTTGTCCCTTTGTCAAAAATTTAACTGCATAAAAATTTTGTTAGTCTTCTGTTGACCCGGATCCCACGGATCCTTTTCAGAAAGGATCCGCTAAGCATAAACATAGGGATCCGGCTACCTACAGTTTTGTTAGCAGTAGAAGAGTATAGAAATGGATATGAAGACAAGTAATACACACACAAAACATGTTCACATAAGCACATAGTCATGAAGAATTATTTAATAAACAAAATAGAAATGATACAACAAAGGTCAAATCTCTAAAAACTAAAAAAATGATCTTAACATGAAAATTTCCTATTGACTTAAATTAGGCCTAAGACTAAGAATAGGGAGACCACTTGTGCTTGCACTTCAAGATTTTTCGGGAAGGTTAGGTTTGGTGACATCGTCAAGATGTTAAAGGAGATGGTAGAACATGAAACGTACTTCATCACGTAGTTCATGTACTAAGGTTTGGACATTTTGGCAATGATCACAAGTATCATCATAGTTTGTTTGTTGAGGACCTAAGGTAGAGGATTGTTGAGGTATGTTTGAGGTGGAAGCACCTAGGTGGTAAGATTGTGGATGTACCACGGGTGTTGGTAAAGAAGTATGTGTGGGAGGAAGTATATGTGGTGGTTGAGTTGGTTGATATCTTCTCATAACCCAAAATGGGCCATTTGAGAGTGGAAGAGAGAAAGGCAAGTTGGCTATAGGTGGTGGTATGTTTATGTCAACATCTAGGTTATGGGATGGTGGTTGAGTTGTCATTCTCTCAATGGATGAGAATATGGGTAATGGTGGTGGATTAGAAGGTTTAGGAGGCAAGTCCTCCAATGAGTTAAAGTATAGGTGAGGTGATGAATTAGGTGTGGTGAGAGAAAGGATTATAGGTTCAAGAGGTGAAGGTTTTGTCATTTGAGTTGAGATAGGTGTTGGTTCAAGAGGAGTAGGTTGTGGTGAGGTTGTTTTGGTGGAAGAAAGTTGTCGTGGAGTTGGCTCATTTGAAGGAGGGATTTGGATGTAGTTTGAGAGAGGTGTTCTACTAGAAGGTGCTTGATGGGTGAGGCTTCGGTTGAGGATATTTCATACACAATTCGTGCGGTTTTTCTTGGAGGGCTTCTAGTGGATGATCTTGCACTTGGTGCCTTAGTCATGTTTTTAGGTAAGTTTAGAGGGTAAGTTTACAGTAGAAGATGATTTGTTTAGGTCTGGTTTGGAAGCACAAATACAAGTGTTTAAATAGTGAAGGATCAAGTATGGTAATTAAAGCCTAAACCATTAAAATCCTTTGAATTGCAATGATATGCATGTACCAAGGTCAATTATAGTGATACAATCTTCTAGGAGATATATTAAAGGCAATGTGAAGAGTTTGAGTTTAGGAAGGTTTTAGATGATCAAACTTGTGTCTGTTTTCCCGGATCCAGCGGATCCTTTTCAAAAGGGATCCAGCTAGCTTTAGCTTAGGTATCCGACTAAGAGATCAGGTGTGAGGGAAAAATGATAATGATTAAGCTATAGCAGCCCTATGTTTGCTGGTGTAATGAGTGTAAGAAGGTATCTTAAATAAAGAAATCATGTATCGTTTAAGACTAATGACGAAGGGTTGTCATTAATGGTCTTTAGTGTAGAGAAAGAAATATAAAGTTGGCTAATAAGTGAATATGATTAAAGAGAATTATACCACTAAGTGTTAATTGTTTGTAGGTTTCAGGGAAAGGTTGTATGAAAAATTTAAATTTTTTTAAAAATCATAAGAATTAAAAGATTGATTTTAGAGCATTTTGAGGTAGAGATGGTGGAAATAAATTTGTTAAAAGTTTATTTAACTTGTAGATAAGTGTATAATGATCATAGGGAGGTGATGCAAGAAGTGGTACCGAGAAATGATGGTTATTTTGAAGATGATAAATCATAAACATCTTGGAAGGAACTTAAGTTAGTCCTAAGAGATCAAAAGAGCTACTAACCTCAAATTCAACTCAAGCGTGACTAATAGAAGATGGATAACTAGTCTCCCAAGGTTTGAATGGTTGACGGTGATAAGAGGTGGTATAAAATTTCACTCTGTATGCCCGGATCCTCCGGATCCTTTCTAATAGGGATCCGGCTTCTGAGACTAATTCTTTCACTGTGGGCTCATAGAAGTTTGCTCATTAGTTGAATAAAAAATCTAACACTTCAGGCAACACTTATACATAAATACAAGTAAGATATACTCAGAGGAGCATGTATGAAACACAAAGAAGTAAACAAGTACAATATATGATCCAATATGATACATAGTAAGAGATATAGAAAACATGACCATAATGACTAATTTTAACAGGGTTCTTACACATAGATAATATTAAAATAACACTCATGTTTCTTCGAATATTAACTTTCCTTTAGGCTCTCTTCAATCTTTGAGTAGCTCCATTCATCTTTCTTTGATGAGGATGGGATTGATAGATGATTTAGGGGATGAGAAAGGACGTTAAGTGTGTTTCATTCAGGGGTTCCATTACCTTGTTGACAAGATTGTATTATGGATTTAGAATTGATGGGTAAGTTGTCATGAAATGATGAAAGAGACGAGTTAGGAACATCCCATAAGTAATAAGTTTGTTTGGACTATCCTTGAGATGTACGATTCGCTTAGCGAAGAAATAGGCAAGATTGTATGGTTGTTGAAGTTCAATGCAGTAAAGCATGTGAGCACAACAGGCTGGTAAATACTTACGATCTCCTAATACACTCAATACATTTTCACGAAGAATGACCGCCATAGGCTGAAGGTAGTTGCGGAGTTCGAGCATACGGATTTTGTCAGGATCTATGACATTTGGTGAGCTACAAACAACTTTGATTAATTCCTCGGCAAGCGGGGAAAATTTGTAATATGGACCATATTCTTCTTGACTCACAGAGTTAAGAGAGAATTCTTCCGTATAGGCAAATTGCCTGAGATTTGGAATCCCAAGAATTTGAGCAAACTGCTCGAGAGGCATGAAGAACTTATAGTTTTGAATGCAAAACCAAAGTGAGAGAGAACGATCCTCGTTGCGTACTAGACTAATGTCGTAGAAGAATTCTAAAAGGAAACGTGGACAAATTCGTTTGTTAATTGTAAGTAGACAGTCAAAGTTAATAGCTTGAAAACTTCTTTTAATTTCACTCTGAAAAAATTATAGGAGGATCCAAGACCCGACCTTCATGAATATAGCGTGACTCAAAGTTTTCGAATCCACTAACGAACTTTATAGGTGTGTAAGGGTCTAACGAGATTTTTGGAATATAGGCGTTAGTTGGATGATGATCGAAATCATAGATTTGTGGCATCTTGAGACCTATACAAGTTGATTAAACATTATGATGAATAAAAGAAATGTTCCTTTTTATTATAGTCAATCAAGTGATTTAGTGCAAAGTTTCTACATGTATTAACAATGCTAATTTCCTTTTTAAAGGTAGATATTATTCCTAATGTCTATTTATGAGAACATGAATTTTTTGGGATGATTAACCTATACCTACTCGAATTAATTTGTGAAGATACATTATAGAGTAGAGGAGGACAATTACTTACGAGGATGATCGAAGAATTGAGCTAAGGAAGGATTGAGTCCTAAGAGACCAGTATATTTATGTTTTATTTTGGATGGGTGGATAAGAAAAATGAGGGGCTGTAATATAATCTGTTTTTCTGTACTGCCGGTTCTGCCGGATCCTTTGAGAAAGGGGTCTGGCCCCTTAAGATGAAGGGATCCGGTAATACAGCAGATGTAGAAGATGTTTTTGGTTTTTATGAGTATCTTAGCACACCATTAATTTTGCTAATCTCGACGCGAGGATGCATTACGCATTATGACATGAAAGGTCACCCACTTAATGTCACATAAGATTTCACAAGTTAAATGGTTTGCGTTAACTCAAGTTCTGCCATTCTTTGTCCGGTTAATTTAAGAAATGCCTTGTGTGTTTTGAAAATATTGTTTACTCGAGAGAAATTCCTTAAATGCTCTAGACAATGAGTTTGTATGAAGGGTAAGTGTTGGGAACACGTTTCAAGACATTTCAAGACATTTCAAGTCTTGGCCATTTATAGTAATTAGGTTGCTAAGTTTTGGATTCTATGTAAGATTAAAGCCCACGGCTCATTAGGAGTCCATGGGCTGTGGGATCCAATGAATTATTTCTAGAAGATCACAAGCTCATGTCGCCCTAGTTTCTTTTTATAAATAGGGTGCTTGTGTCTTCATTTTCCTTGTTGGTTTATGTTCATTTGTACCGAAACTTTGCTCATTTATATGCGTGAATATTGATCAACCTTATCTTCATCTATAACTCTTATTTCTCTCGTTACTTATTATCTATTCGATCTATAGTTGTAGTTTAAGTAGTTATACGTGTATTAGATCTTGTGTTAAAGCTTAAATAGGACCTATCAAGTGGTATCATTCGCTAGAAGATAATTAGTTGTGTGTTTTTGTGTATTTTAAATCGTTATTTATTTGTTTTACGTTTGGTTAAGTACTGTACGATTGGTTTTTGTGGTTATTTGCGACAAAAAGTCACTTTTCTTTCACTAATCTTCGCACTTGTAAAGTGAAAAGATCAACATAGTGAATAGAGAGTAGATTCACAGTCGAAAGTTTAGTTCTTGTTCGAATTTTAGTAGATTTACACTAGTTTTCACTCGTTGCAAGTTATCAAAATTCACCAAAGTTTGATTTAGACGTTAAAGTTTGTAACTTTCTAGATGTAAAAGTGATTTGTAAAAGTTTGCGTTCTATCGCAATTGGTGAAAAAGAGGGTTTATCGCAATTGTCATCGCTAGGGTTTATCGAAATTGTCAGCAAGGGTTTATTGTAATTCCTTGTATAAGGGTTTATCGCAATTCAGCAGCTTAAGGGTTTATCGAAATTGGCGTTCAGTATTTTCCTTGCTTGTATAAGTTTGTGAAAATACTTCGACTTGGAGGCAAATCTCATATCTTGTATAAGATTTTGAGAAAATCATAGAAAGTTGTAAATACGATAAGCTATCGCAATTACCAGTTCTATCGCAATTGCTGAAGTTATCGAAATTGCAGAAGTTATCGCAATTCAGTACCTTATCGCATTTCAGAACCTTATCGTATTTTAGAACCTTATCGCAATTCAGAACCTTATCGCAATTGGCAGTGTGAACAGTGTTATCGAAATTGGAACTGTGAACAGTATTCTAAAGGAATTGAACAAGAACACCACTTAACCAAAACCAAACTTCTCAACTCACAACACACATCTTAATTGTCTACAAGATCCACAAAAACACAAGAATGTCTCAACCACCAAATCACAACTACTTTTACAATCAGCAACAGCAGTATCAACAACAACAATATCATCAACAACAACAATTTCATCAACCACAATATTATCAACAACAAGCTTTCGTGCAACAACATCAATTTTTACCTCAACAACAAGTCCTTCAGCAACAAATCATTCATCAACAACCAATGCAGACTTACCAACTCCCACAAAAACAACCTCACTAGTTTGACCAGATGTGCGAAGCTATCAACAGTCAACAATCCAGACATGAAGCAGGATCTTTGGATACACCCCCAATGTTAACACCAGGGAATTATGTACAGTGGTCAAGTCGATTTCTTCGATTTATTGAGTTAAAGAAACCCCATGGCAAGTACTTAAAGAAGGTAATCATTGAAGGCCCATATCCAGTTCCTACTACTATGGTTCCTGGAGATCCCACTGCAATTCCTCCAAGAGAAGCAACTGTTACCCCTGTTCCTGTTGCTCAACTCACAACAGAACAAGTCCTTCAGCAAGAAGCAAACGAACTTGCCATGTCTTACATACTTCAAGGAATTCTAAATCCCATCTTTTGAAGTATCGATGCACAGAAGACTACAAAAGACATGTGGGAACATGTACATCTTCTCATGGAAGGAACAGAGTTGAATCAGGAGGATATGGAATCTAAGCTTTATCTGGAATATACTATGTTTATGATTGAGGCCGGGGAATCTTTAGAGTCGTACTACCACAGGTTTACCAACATAATCAATGACTTGGACCATCACAACATTGTACTCCCAAGGATTGCTGTGAATACTAAGTTTCTGATCTGTCTTGGACCCGATTGGCAGAAGTATGTCACTTTTGTTCGCCAAGCCAAGAATCTACACAACGCCTCGTATGGTTTGCTGTATGATTATTTGAAGCATCACCAATCGGAAGTTGAAAAAGACAGAGCAGCAAGAGGAGGTTACTCACCATCATCAACTCCAAACTCTATTGCTTTGATTGCTCAATCTCACTTTGCACCACAACCAAATCAGAGTTATGTTTAACCACAACATTCTTTACCTTTTCCCTCACAAACTTCATCCAACCAAATCGTTCCATACGAAGCATCACCGCCACAAGCTGATCATCAACTGGTTTCATATGACAACACCGATTCAATGTTCTATTTAAATGACAACAACGATGAAGACGATGCTTTTAACTCATTGAACAAAGGATTTGCTCTAATTGCTCGAGCCTTCACCAAATTCTCAAACAAATCCAACAATCGTTAACGGTCTTCATCCAACACAAGGAATCAAGCAGTTGTTCATGATGGAAGGGTTGAAATCCAAAATAGGGCTTCAGGAAGATATGGATCGGGCGGTTATATGGGGAACTCTGGGGGACAAAGGTTTAACTCAGCTGGGAATAGTCGAAACAACGTTGGTAACACACAGAGGAGGGCAGAACTTGTTGAGACTGGGAATTCTGGGATTGGAAACACCATGATCAAATGCTATAATTGTGGAGGAAAAGGTCATCTAGCCAATGCATGCCTAAAGCCAAGAACCAGAGGCATTGTTTATCACAAAGGGGCTCTTCTTCTGGCACTGAAAGATGAAGCTAGTGGCACCCTGACTAAGAAAGAGTACAACTTTATGGCCAATGCATACTCGAACGATGACATGGAAGATCTGGAGGAAAATGCAGCTGTAATGTTGATGGCTAACATGCAAGAAATGCATATGGGTGAAACAGGCCCGGTGTATGATACCGACGGCTTATCTCAGGTACCTGAATCTGAATGTCTCATTCATGAAATTGTATCACCCTCTGCTTCTGCATCTACTGAAGAAAATGTTGCTCAAAATGACTCATCGTTATCCTCTCAAGACGATGAACAAATAAACACCGTAGTTACATTTGATCAAGATCAAATTAACCCCGTTGTTTCATTTGATGATCCTCTCGATGATGATAACCATGACCACATTGAAAAAAATGATCTTTTGCATGATACAGATCTAGAGCTCATGACCTTACTGTTGACCACCTAAACACAAATTAGATGCACAAAAATCCCAAATTGATAAGTGCAATGAAATAAACAGAAATCTAAAAGCAAAAGTGGCATTGTTAAATAAGGATCTTGAGGGTTACAAACTGTAACTTTCAAATTATGAAAATAAATAAAAAAAGGGGAGAAAAGCTTTGAGGTTGCATTCCAACAATCATATGTGAAAACAAAAGATTTAGAACATCAAGTACTTGAGTTAACCGTTTCCAAAACTGAATTGCTTTCTCAAAAAGAACAAGAAAGATTAGATTTTCAAAAACAAGTTGACATCTTACATTCTGAACTTTCTAAAACCAAAACAGAGTTGTCAACCTGTAAAGATAATCTTCTTGAACAAAAACAAGTTTCCAGGAAACGAGTTGATTCTTACCTTGAGGAAATTGTTGCGCTGGAATCCAAACTTAAAGAATTTCAAAACGTTGTGTATAAAACTGGTAAATCTGTAACCACCATTCAAAAATTAACTGTCAAACCAAATACCCAAGGATATGGCTTTGCAATTGGGAGTGATCAACCAAGTTTCTTACATAAAGCACTCAAGGAAAATCCAAAGTTATACAGTGCAGAGCGTTTATTTGATTATTCTTTCATGCATGTTGTTGAGTATAATAACGAAGAGGAAATGGAACAGGAGGACGAGAGTCGATCTAAAATGAGTAATGTCCACTTTAATAAACCTTATAACTACTCAAGAGTACCTCATATTAGTGAAACTTTCGTATCTCAAAAAGATAAATCAGAACAAACATGGTCTTTAATTGAAAAGAATGAAACTTCTGAAGTTTTTCCAGTGACCAAAGTAGCACAAGTTAATGGCCCTTTACCAAATCCAGGTGTGATTGCCCAAATGCCAAAACAATGTCGTATCCTTAGATATTTTAATACATTCATGGAAGATATAAAACTTTTGGAAGATGCAATTGAACAAAACTCAAAAATCAAAGTCTCTACTTTTCTTTCTCCCTATGAGAA
Source organism: Artemisia tridentata subsp. tridentata (assembly GCA_021014915.2). Taxonomy (NCBI): domain Eukaryota; kingdom Viridiplantae; phylum Streptophyta; class Magnoliopsida; order Asterales; family Asteraceae; genus Artemisia; species Artemisia tridentata. Next base: position 80,023,657 of record CP139501.1, on the reverse strand, counting down.
AGAAAAGAGAGAAGTTTTTCAAAAGCTACTTTTACCACACGTTCAACACCTGTGACTCTGTGCTACACATTGGGAACATGAACTTCAAACAGAGGTTGCATCAATGATGAACATTTTCGAAGCAAAAGAAAACAAGATCTTGAAACAAAAATGTCAAAATAAAGCTTTGGAAAACGAAGCAGATCAACTCTTGAAGAATGTTCTATGTTCTGATGTGATATCTGTGACTATGAATTCCATTTATCTGTCATGTAATGAAATGCTTATTGATAACCATACTGTTGACACTGAGAAGTTGCAACTTGAGATTGATAATGTGAAACGAGAAAATGAGAGACTTAGAAAATTCAATGATGATGTGAGAAACAAATTCTCAAAAGAAGTTTTTCAACTCAACAAAAAATTGCAATGGTGTCAGACTCAGTCTTAACTTTGAGTTAAAATTACAAAGCAAAAAAGAATCATTGTCCTCTCAAAATAGTCATACTTTCAAATTTCAAAATATTGAAAACGAAAATGCTGTTTTAAAACATTAAAATTCTGAATATGAAAAGGATATTGATGAAGTTCGCAAAACCAGAAATTACATTGTTTGTTTAAACAGAGAATTGGATTCAAAAATTCCAGAACAAAAACACATCATCATTGACTTGAAAGAGAAACTTAAAGTAATTGACAAAGGGAAATTTGTACAAAAGAATGTGATTGCACCAGGAATGTACAAAATAGATGAAACACCTAAGAAAGTATCTTCATAGACCTCTAATGTGCAAGCTTCAACTTCTACAGGACTAGAAACCCCTCCTACGGTTAGCAGATCCAAGATCAAAAAGAATAAAAAGAAGAGTAGTGTCTAGAAACCTAAGAGCGGCTCCCCTAAAACTCAAGAAGTAGAAGTTCACACTAGGAATCTGAATAAGACGCATGTTATGTCTAAAATAGAATCCAACTTTACAAAGTGTAATTCTAAAAGTGATGTAACGAATGCTAAATCTATGAATGTATTAAATGATGTTATCGTTGATTCTTATAGTGTGTTTTATCGTACTAATATTTTGTCTGGTAATCATCAAAAATGTGTTGCAAAAACCATTTTGTCTCGTACACAGAAACGTACTAATGGCATTTCCTCTAGGCTCACTACCGCTGCTAAGTCCATTTTAGGAAAACCGCCAAAAGTAGTGTCTGAGACCACCGTTGACAAGACCATAGTTGTACCTAGAACAATCCAATCACCAAATGCGTTCACTAGGAAGAAAGTAGAATCTAGTTGGACATGGCAGCGTTGGCTACAGCATAAACCTAGTTTTTATTGGGTACCAAAGATGCTTAAAAACTGTGTTACTAAACCAACGGGTTCCACCGTTGCTGTCTCTCCATCTGCATTGTCTTCTTTGTGATGCAACTGATTCAAATTGTGCTATGGATTGTTGATAGCGGATGTTCCCGACACATGACAGGCAACTTAAAACTTCTAGTAAACTTTGTCGCAAAGTTCATAGGAACTGTCAGGTTCGGGAATGATCATTTCGCCGCTATAATGGGATATGAGGATTATGTCAACGGGAACATCAAAATCAGCCGTGTATACTACGTTGAAGGCCTTGGACATAACCTTTTCTCTGTAGGGCAGTTTTGTGATGGGGACTTGGAAGTTGCATTCAGGGAGAAAACCTGCTTTGTTCGAGACCTAAAAGGAACCGACCTAATGACAGGAAAACGTGGAACGAGTCTCTACACCATTTCCTTGTCAGATATGACCGCATCTTCTCCGATTTGCTTGCTCTCCAAGGCTCATTATACAAAAGCATGGCTATGGCATAAACGTTTGTCTCACCTGAATTTCAAAAAAATGACCGAGATTGCTCGTCATAAGTTAGTAGACGGTCTTCCAAGATTCCGATATGCCAAAGATCACCTTTGCTCAGCTTGTGAACAAGGGAAGAGTACTCGTGCTCACTTTCCTCCTAAAATCGAGCACAGTACGGATCATGTACTCCAACTTCTTTATATGGATCTTTGTGGCCCAATGCGTGTTCAGACAATCAATGGGAAGCGGTATATATTGGTAATCGTAGATGACTTTTGAGATGGAATTGGGTCTACTTTCTTCGCACCAAAGATCAAGCTCCTTCGATGATCATCACCTTTCTCACTAAAATTCAGGTTCAGCTCCGTAACACCGTCAGAAAAGTTCAAAAAGACAATGGAACCGAATTTAAGAATCACACTCTTCGTGAGTTCTTTGATAAAGTAGGGATTGAACACCAAACATCAATTGCACGCAGCCCAGAACAGAACGGAGTGGTCGAAAGACGAAACCGAACGTTAGTGGAAGCCGCAAGAACGATGTTGATAAATGCTCAATTACCGGATTACCTCTGGGCTGAAGCTGTCTCCACCGCCTGCTACACCCAAAACCGCTGTATGATCACCAAAAGGCACAACAAAACCCCATATGAACTTGTTTATCGCAGAAAACCGAACATAAATTACTTTCACGTATTTGGGGTTCTCTATTACCCAAATAATGATCGTGATGACCTTGGAAATATAAAAGCCAAAGATGACATAGGAATTTTTTTTGGATTCTGCGAGAATTCGAAAGGATTTCGTATCTGGAACCGTCGAACCCGAGAAATTCAAGAGACCATACATGCTCATTTCGATGAACTTACGGATATGGCTTCTGAGCAAAACAGCTTAGGACCCGATTCTAACCGTCTAAACTTCCATGATCAATCAGCTGCACCTCTTTCTCTCAATCGCAAGGACTTAGAAGATTTGTTTGCTCCGCTATTTGATGATTCTCTTGTTAATCGTGTTTCTGAAGTATCCACCAGTTCCGCTGCACAACCCGTCAACAATCAAGCACCTGATACAACAGTAACTACTACAACAGCAGTTGCAGAAGATGCACCACCAACAGAAACATCATCATCAGTAGAACAAACAGCTTCAAATACTGCGACTGCAGCTATTGATCCCTCTCTATTTTCTGAAGTACCCACACCCGCAAATTATGACGGAAACGCATTCTTCAATCCATTTGCTCCGGCTTCCACCATTCCAGATATTGCCTAGTCTTCAACGAGCATTTTGGATCTGTCAAATATGCACCAAAATTTTCAACACTACCCTTCAGCCCACAAGTGGACTAAGGATCACCCTTTTAGTGAACATCATTGGCAATCTAGACAACCCGGTCATGACATGAAAAAGACTCCACACAGACGGTGAAACTTGCATTTATGCACTCACCGTTTGTCAAGCAGAACCGAAAAATATTAAAGAAGCCCTTACTTACGACAATTGGATTGAGTGTAAGAAGAACTTTATCAATTCAAGCGTCTGAAAGTTTGGGAATTGGTAGAAAGACCAGATGGAGTATACGTTGTCAGACTGAAATGGATCTGGAAGAACAAGTTAGATGTTGATGGCACGATTATTTGGAACAAATATCGGTTGGTTGCTAAAGGTTTCAATCAAGAAGAAGGTATCGACTTCGAGGAATCTTTTGCACCAGTGGCAAGACTTGAGGCCGTTCGAATGTTTCTGGCATACGCTCCTCACAATAATATCATCATATATCAAATGGACGTGAAGACGACATTCTTAAATGGATAACTCCGTGAAGAGGTGTACGTCACACAACCAGAAGGCTTCGTTGACCCAGAACATCCGAATCACGTATACCTACTCAAGAAAGCCCTCTATGGCCTTAAGCAAGCCCCTAGGGCATGGTACGATAAGCTATATGCATTTCTAATTGCTAATCATTTCACAAAAGGATCAGTTGACCCAACATTGTTTATACAAAAACACGGGGAGGACATTCTCATTGTTCAAATTTATGTGGATGACATCATTTTTGGTTCTACCCATAAAAAGTACTCAAATGCTTTTTCTAAATTAATGAAACAAAATTTTGAGATGTGCATGATGACTGAACTGAAGTTCTTCTTAGGACTGCAAGTTCATCAATCACCCCGTGGAATTTTCTTAAATCAGTCCAAATATGCTCAAGAGATTTTAAAAAAACATGGCATGACAAGCTGTGACACCTATAATACACCTATGTCCTCATCATCTCCTAAACTAGATGTTGATTTACATGGGACTCCCATTGACCCTACAAAATACCGTAGTATGATTGGGTCACTCATGTATCTAATAGCCAGTAGACCAGACATAGTATTTGCGACATATCTTTCCTCCCGCTATCAGTCTAGACCAACTGAAAGACACCTCTCTGAGGTTAAGAGGATCCTTCGATACATAAAGGAAACCATTAATTTGGGGATCTGGTATCTAAAGGATTCTGGTTTTGAACTTATTGCCTTTTCAGACGCTGACCATGCAGGATGCTTAGACACAAGGAAAAGTACATCTGGGGGAGTACAATTTTATGTGAAAAGCTCGTATCTTGGCAATCAAAGAAGCAGGATTGTGCATCACTGTCGTCAATAGAATCTGAATACGTGGCCATGTCAGCATGCTGTGCTCAAGTCATCTGGATGAGATCACAACTGATGGACTATGGTTACGTCTTCAACAAGATTCCAATGTACTGCGATTCCAAGAGTACCATTGCTATCTCGTGCAACATAGTTCAACATTCAAAATCCAAGCATATTGCTCTACGTAATCACTTCATCAAAGAGCACGTGTAACAGGGTACAATTGAACTTTATTTCGTAGGTACAGAATACCAACTGGCAGACTTATTCACCAAAGTCTTGCCTCATGCAAGATTTGTGGAATTAGTTCACCAGATTGGTATAAGATGTTTGACTCCAGATGACTTGGAAAATTATCTTAAAAACAATTAAACCGAGTCAAACATCACAACTATCTTTGTAAATAATTTTATGAAAAACACAAAAAGATTTTCAATTTCAATCTTCTTCTCATAAAAAAAAATGCAAGTACAAAATCTTCATCAACATGTTGTTCATTTAAAAACATTAACAATTATTTCTGAACAAGTGTTAAGGGGGAGAAAGACAATCAATTTTTAAAATTTGTACTTGCATAATTTCTTCAAAATTGTTGCTTCTAAAAGAATGGTGGTAAAATCATCTAAAAAATACCCTCCTTGATCTTAAAAATATTTTCAAATACTCATAAGTCGAGGGGGGAGTATCAAAGTTGTTAGTGCCAATCACATGTTAAGTCTAGTTAACAAAATTGTGAGTTAGGACTTAAAATGAAAAACAACATGGTTTAGGGACTAAATGTGACAAAAATAGGAAAGATGAAAAACTTTTAACAAAAAGGGTTAAAATGCATTTACTGCACCATAACCACTGTCAGAAATATCAACCACCGCATTTATTCTTACACCCACCATCATCAACGGCTAAAAACCAACCTGCAAATCCGGTCAAGTTTCGTTTAATCTGTGTGTGAATAAATGTTTATTACATGATTATAAACAACGGTTTTGAATGATTTCTTGATCCAACGGTTAAATTTTGCAAAATTGAATTTTGAAATTCTAGGGTTCAAGCATAATCGAGCTTCTTGATTCTGAGTGTTATAGTTGCAATTAATTGGTGGGATTTGGTCGAAATGAGTTCCTTATCATGTTATGTATGCTTAATTAAACCCAGAAACACGTTTGATGCATGATTGAGTTTTTTAGGGTTTAAGCGTCGAATTGGGGAAAATTATATGAGTGTTTTGTAGTGTGATTAAGCTATTAGGATAATATTCTTATAAGTCTAATTGCATGTTTTAACCTTTGGATTGAACCCAGAATCACAAATGATATGATTTAGATAACTAGGGTTCATGAAGAACGCGAATAAAGTCTAACTTTTGAATCTGAGGTTAAAATGTGTTAAGACTTGGTCATAAGACTCAGGAACATCATGTGAAGAGATTGGAACAATTTGTGCAAACATTTAACAAGTTTTGATAAATTGCGATAATCTGATGAACAGTACGTCTACAGTAGTTATCGAATTTCTTGTATAATATATTATCGACATTGTCATTTCTATCGAAATTGTCATTGCTATCGCAAATGGCAATTCTATCGAAATTGGACAAATTCTGTAGAAATTGGTAAAATTGTATAATTTGATAACTGTTGAAACAAAAGTGCTATGTTTAAACCTGTAATATCAATCTATGCAACAAAAGGATCACATGTGAAACATCAAGTTTAACTATTTGCTAACTATCATGTATCCTGCATATCTATGCTTGAATGATGTTTCAGAAATCTCAAATGGCTGCACCACAACAACAACCACTCCCAATGCTCACAAAAGCTGATGTTTTACCACAAGGCTATAAGGCGGAGATTGGCAACAACAACGCAAGGGTAGAATTTGAAAGAATCAACTGTGCTGAACCAAGTTGTCAAATTGGAGGAGCTTGCTAGACAGATCAGATAGTATTCCTGAATTATACATTCATGAAAATGTGGAATACTATAAAGCTGGACATGGGAAAAAGGTATTTTACATGTAAGCTGGATCGTAAAGAAGTTAAAGTCAATCCAAACTACCTTAGCAAAGCCTTGATGTTACCAGAAGCACCTGAACCAGCAAATAGATTCTACCCTACACCCACTGAAGAAGAAGTCCTCAAATTCCTTGTAGACATTGGCTACGATGTGCAACCGGACAAACCATTGACTAAAATCTCAAAGGTTAACGCCAAGTTCATCCCTCAACCCTGGAGAACCATATACTACATTGTCGTCCGTTCAGTCTCAGGAAGGGAAAGTGGTCACGAGCACCCTCGTTTGTCACATCTTCAGATCTTCTGGGGTATGGTCAATCAGATGCAGATTGATTATGCACAACTTATCTGGGAAGACATTGTTTTTCGGATCCAAAGTCACTATCAGAAAACGTTGACCAAAATCCCATTTGTTCGATATACCAAACTAATCATCAGTCTTCTACTTGACGAAAATACAGACATCTCTCCATGTCCTGAAGACAGAGAAATGCATCTGTATAAAATGGACAAGACTATCACTTCAGTCTACATTCTCAAAGGAAGCACACAAAAGTAAGGGATGAGACTGCCAGAATCTCTGCTAATAGAAAAAGTAAAGAAAACTCAAGCTTACAGAGATTATGATAGTGCATTCAGTCAAGGTCACGTCGGGTTTTCCAAGCATGAAGAAGAGTCTGGATCCACTAAGACTAGTTCAAAAGGAAGCTGTAAGACTGAAAGTGCTTCTAGTGCATCTAAGAAGATCAAACCTTCTGCACATAGAATCCTCAAAAGAAGAGTACCGGTTTCAATCCCTAAGCCAGAACCTGAGGAAGGATAGATTATAGCTGAAGAGGAATCCGACTCTGAGACAGATACCGATGAAGAAATTCTTTTCTATAAAGAAGAACATGAAACTCAAGTGGCAAAGGAAGAAAGCTGAAAGAAACTCAAGGCTGATGAGGAAAGACGAGCTAAGTTTAGGTATGAAGAGCAAATGAGACTTGAACAACTGAATAAAGGAGCTGGGGGATCCTAGACCTATGTTGATCCGGTTAATCAACCCGGTGGGTCTGGGACAGCTAAAGAAGTAACACCACCTCACCCTGATCCGGTTAATCAACCCGGAGGGTCCGGTCTTGTTAAAGATACTACACCATCTCAGCCCGATTTGGTTAATCAACCCGATAGATCTGAGTCTCATACAGAAGTCATCCCATCTCGGCCAAGTCCGGTTAATCAACCCGACAAAGATGAAGAAAAGGAGGAAGAAGAGAAGATGAAGGATGCCAATATGGAAGAAGAGGAAGAAAGTGAAAAGGTGTTATCAGATGACGAAAACATTGATGATTGGGAAGATACAGATGAAGATAAGTCATTAACTGATGAGGAGGAGTTTACAAAGGCTGCTGAAGAACTAGAATCAGAAGCAAAGGAGGAGGAAGAACGAAAGAAGAAGGAGGAAGAACAAAAGATACTTAAAAAGGAAGCAGACATCTACATCAAAACGCCACGAGTTACTCCTCCACATTCAACACTTACTCCTGCAGTGTCTCAGCATGCTTCACCACCAAAGACTCAAACACCTCCAGAGCCTCAGCATGCTTCACCTCCAAAGGCTGTAACACCTCCAGAATCATTAACACACCCCTCATCACCACCTAAAGAAGCAGCAACAAAAGAAGAAAAAGGAAAAGCAGTCATGGAAAGCAAGAAAACGAAGAAGATCCTTAGGCTGACGCAAGTTGAAGTAATATCTCCTACATCTAAAAGGTTGAAAAAGGCAGCAAAGCTGGCGCGTGCAAAGAAATATGACAAGCTCAGTGACCAAGTAAAAGATTTAATGAATATGGTTAAAGGCCTTGCCACACAAGTAAAAGAGTTGCAAGACACCAAGGTTCGTATGGACGAATTTCTTGAAGACGATGTAAAAGATCGACTGCTCAAAGAAGTCAAGGGCAATACGGCGTATGTCAAGAAGTATTTGCCCAAGGTTATCTCAAACATCGAAGAGTATGGCAACTCCAACCTCGAGGACAAAGTGAAGAATATTGTAGCCTCGATTCCTCTTATCTTAACAACCCAACCAACACAGCCTAAGGAGTTAACTCTTGAAGAAATCCAACTTCAACACCTCACTGCCTTAGTGAACCTCTCATCTCTTACTGAAGAAGAAATAGCCATCATGGAGGCTATCAAAACAGAAATGGCAAAGAAGGAGTCGTGTAAAGTTGAGGCTGATAAAGGTAAGCATCCGAGAGAGGACGAAGACCAAGATCCAAACACCCACGCAAAGAAACAAAAAGGTGTCGAAGGATCTGGATCACAACCCAAAGAACCCATCGGTCCATCAACAGCTACAGCAACTCCAACACCAAAGGCTTCGGGATCTGGTCCTACAGATATGGAGCATCAGTTCGAGCAGACTGAAGAAAGAGAATTTCGACAGTACGATGATCCACCACCTTCACCTCCCAAGACCAAGGCGACATCATCCAGCAAAAAGACTTCCAGAAGGTCGAATGTTGTTTCTTGGTTAGATGATGACACTACACAGGGAAACGAGTGTTTTGATCCACTAGTAACCGCTCAAACTCAGATGGATGAAGATTCAGTAACTGAAGATAGCACGTTTGAGTTCACTCAAAGGCTTAAACATGACCAACGAGTCAAGAAAATGACCAAAGGGGAACTTCATCGCATCAAGAACGATGCATTCAATCTTCTCAGGGAAAGATCATCCAGTGCAGCTGAACTCGAGTATCATCTAGAAAACATTGCCAGAGCAATGTCCAGTGAGTTCAGTTGGACCAATCCAGATGTGTTTATGGTTGGTAGCACCGATAGTAAAAACCAACAACACATCACAGACTGGACGAAGCCACTACCAGTAATAAGAGTCCAAGATCAACCTGCCATCCCTTGCCAATTGTTCTTCAACAACGACCTGGAATTACTCATGCATGGAAGTAACTGTCAACCAAAATATGCAACCTCGATAACTTTGACACCAGCAGCAAGTTACACACAACCTGCCATCGAGGAAACTGCCACTCAACTCTTCATTTCCCAAAAGGTGCAGTATGACAAAGATGCACAGCTAGGCATTTATCACTGGTTCGAGAAGAGGAAGACATGGTACAAGAGTAAACTTACCAAGAAGTCTCCTACCTCAGTGAAAAGTGACCTCAGGATTATTGATGTGGTGAGTCTAACGGGGGAGAAGATATATGATTACACCTTCTTGTCCGAAATCAAAGTTAGAAGGCACGACCAGCAGATCTACACGTTCTCGGAAGAGGATTTCTTGTATTTGAGTCTAAATGACCTTGAAGATATGTATCTCATAAAAGTTCAAGGGAAGCTGCAACATGTCATACCTGATCTTCAATACGCTTTCAGCACTTCCATACTCCACTTCATCAGAAGGAAGATCATCAAAGAACGTGTAGAAGACCTGCAGCTTGGGGTCAAGAGCTACCAGATGAAGATAAATCTAACTGCACCAAATCCACTTCTTCCTAGAATCAGCAATGAGGCTCAATACACCATGAAGAAAGAACCAACCTTCGGGTTTGCTTACAAGAGTGATCTTACAATCAACTGCTTCATGGCATATAACGAGGTTCATAAGTTCTGCGATCACACGCTGAAAAAGGTTCGTGACGGGATGGTTATACGGGTATGAGATCAGGAGTTGCACAAGTCATGAAGATGGTCAGGAGCTCAGCTAAGACAAATCCGTCAGTATGTACTGAAGATTGAGCGAAGGTTGTTTCATAGAGACCAAATGAGGAGGTTCGAGAGCTATGTTGGAGGAAGAGCATCATTCCCAATCAGGAACTTCCAAAGACCTGATCCAGTCTTCACTGAATTCAGAAGTTCGGGATGATGTAAGAGTTTGGTATATTCTGTGATTAATAATTCTTGCTTATATGATTGTTTAAAATGGCTTGCGTACACATCACAGTGCACAACCCGTACTTGTAATGAAAGGACCCTGTGGTACGCTTCAGTGCCACAATCCTCATATAAGGAGCGAAAGCTTCTTACTATTGAGTAGAATTAACCAGAATTTTCTAAGTTTTCAAAAAAATTCGGCTCAGTAGAACAAGTATTCCCATGTCAAGGGGGAGTATTTGAAAAACAAAATCTTTGTTTTGATATACAAAAGTTATTGAAATTCTTCTCATAAACCTCAAAAAGCATATATTAATCAAAAGTTTATCAAAAACAACATGAATATGCTATTCTTGAGGGGGAGAATAAAGATATGATTAAAATATGGTAATAAAAAGTTGAAATCTCGTATGAGCTCGACTCAAAATTGAACCCTCGAATTGACGATATCAAAACATTGTAGCCGAAAAGACATGTCCAGGACGGGTAATAATTTCAAGCCGGTTTATCCGGTGATGTAAACGTGTCTCGCAAAGGACGTGTCTGAGTAGAATGTACCGATTTCGAGAGATTTTCCTTGAATATGATCTGGATGGGTAATAATTTCAAGCTAGTTCTCCTAGTGATGTAAACGTGTCTCGCAACGATCGTGTTCATTGAAAATCAATCAATTCAAAAAGTGCTAACTCTTCCCAGCATGTGCAAATTTACCTTAAATACTTATGAGCACATGTTAAGGGGGAGTATTTCTGAAAATCACAAAACTCTCAAAGTGTTACCAAAATATGTTTTTACAATCATAAGCACTTTGAGAGATTTTCAAAAAGTTTGGTTTATGGCAACTATAGGATAGTCATGGAGATATAAGGTGACTAAGGTAAAGAAAAACCGTCCTATGATCCGCCAGAGCCAGAGGGATCTACCCAAGGACAATACCAATAGTTTAGTACTAGAAAGTCCTAGGTATGATGAAAAAAAGAGTAACGAAATGAAAGGGAAAGAAGGGGTTGAAGAATGAAAAAGAAAAGTATAGAAAAGGGTGAAAAGAAATAGCCCTCAATTTGATCAACCTTAGGGCAGACACCGGGTTTAATACATATGCTACTGGCTGTTACTACGGTAACACCAGTATTGAAGATTAAGCCGTCATGGACCCAGTGACGCACTGCACTAAACCTTTTAGCCACTCAGGTGTCTCTCAATGGGCACTTGTTTCATTTCACACGAAGAACCTTTCATTATCTATCGACCTCTCACTCCGAGATGTGTTACCGTAGCCACTCAGGTGTCTCTCAATCTGCTCCATGCCTTCGACGACTAAAAAACCAATAAGCACTTTATCGAGTCTAGAGCCACGAGATTCATCAAGGATCTCATAGGTACACTTAGTATTTCTACACTGGCTGTTCAACAAAAGGAACACCAGTTGTAAATTATAAGAGTGTCCTTCGCAGATCTTAGCAATCTGCCGAGAACATTCATGAGAGAATTCATAAATTATAATTCTCAGTGATTGAATGGAAATCCTGCCAGGGTCAACATCAAACAGCCCTGACAGCAGGTCACTTCGGTAATCCCTTGTGGATTACGCTTAGTGTTAGCTCCAAAATGGTCTACAGTCGTGGAGTGATACTTCGGTATACTTCAGCGGCTCACTGAATCGTTGATGCACTTCGGTGTATCTGTGTAAGCCCTTTCTGGGGTATCCGATTCAGAACGGCCTGGGCTAGGATTAGAGAAAGTCTTCACACTATGCTGTTGATGATCTCGAAGTCCGAATCTGTAAGTGCCGGATGATTTATTGCTAACTGTTTACACTGCAGGTAATCATAAAGACCGGGAGTTCCACCAACACCATTTTTCATCATGCTGATATCTTGAAGATAAAGTTCTCACCAAGACTTAGAGATAACAAAAGTTTAAAGAAGATAAAGAAAAGTCAAGGATCAAGCATGTCAAATTTTCACAAGTCAAACAATGAAGATTATGAAGTGAGAACTACTTGAGATACAAAGAACAAAAGTCATAAGACATATGAGCAAGGTGGAAAAGACGTAAAGACCTCAAGATGAAAGAACGTCGATGGAAGGCAGATCGAGATAATATCATATCATATCATAACAGGAACGAAGAACAAAGATTCTTAAGACGTCAAAAGCCAAAGAAGCAAAGATGATGTCGAGCAACCAAGATGACCAAGACTTAGGGGGAGATTGTTGGGAACACGTTTCAAGACATTTCAAGTCTTGGCCATTTATAGTAATTAGGTTGCTAAGTTTTGGACTCTATGTAAGGTTAAATCCCACGGCTCATTAGGAGTCCATGGGCTGTGGGATCCAATGAATTATTTCTAGAAGATCACAAGCTCATGTCGCCCTAGTTTCTTTCTATAAAAAGGGTGCTTGTGTCTTCATTTTCCTTGTTGGTTTATGTTCATTCGTACCGAAACTTTGCTCATTTATATGCATGAATATTGATCAACCTTCTCTTCATCTATAACTCTTATTTCTCTCATTACTTATTATCTATTCGATCTATAGTTGTAGTTTAAGTAGTTATACGTGTATTAGATCTTGTGTTAAAGCTTAAATAGGACCTATCAGTAAGTAAAAAAAATATTGTCTTGATGGAGCTTTGAGATGAATGTCATAAGTATGACTAAGAAGTAGGGAACCTTTTCCTAACATTGATTTGAGCATCGAGTGAAGATAAAGGAGTTTAGATGGAATACTATTCCTTATGATTCAAGAGAGACTTTTGAGTTTTGTGATTTAGATAAAAGAAATTTTGTGTTGATATGACTCCTTTTTTAAGAAAATAAAAGTTTGAAAAGGATTTTGAAAGACAGATTACAGGTATATCAAATAATTGTGTACCATATAGATCAACACTTTTTCAATTACAGACAGGTAACACCTAAAAGAAAAAAAATAATAAACATACCTTTACCATATTATCTTTGAGAGTGAGAACACTCCTAGATAAGCAATACTTCAGAAGCTTTTAAAGAGCTTCCCAACATGAAGATTTCATAAAAGGAGGTATGTTAGAATAATTTGGAGGATACAATACTAAAAATATCCAAATATAGAAAGTGTTTGTTATTTTTTAAAAAATGAGTTATTTGTCAATTTTTACAAAAGATTTTTCCTTCGTTGTAGTTTTCAAAAACATACACGGATCATATCAAGTTTTTAAAGAACAATATACTTTAAGAAACTTGGTAACGAAGCTCTGATGCCAATTATTGAAAACTAGAAGGGGGGTTGAATAGTTTTACCGACTAAAACTTCTTTTTTAAAACCTATAGATTGACTTATGTCAATCTAGTTTTGACGTGTTGGACATTGATAGTATTAAAACATATAAAAACTAAACTACGAGAGAGAAATAGAGAGACATAACCATAACACAAGTATTTATAGTGATTCAGCTACAAGGTCACCTTCCTTGCCCTACTCCACTCCCCGAGTCATCTACTCGAGAGTTCGTAATCGCTTAACAACACAAACTCCTTTCACTTGGCGGAGAAGCCTTCACAACGTCGCTTACACTTTATCTGATACAAAGCTAGATACCGGGCTTTTCCACGAGGTAAAGCCAAACCTTTGTCACCTACACTTTATCCGGTACAAGGCTAGATACCGGTCCTTAGCAAGGTGGACCCAACCAACACACCTAGCACAACAAGACTAAAGGATCCAACGTCCTTTTACACCTAACGACTCAACACATCTACAACACTCTTTTGAGAAGAAGAAAGAACAAGATGTACTTGTGTGATCTTAGAGGAGAAGAATCCTAGCAACTCATATCACGAGCTTGCAAGTCTTCGAGAGGTCGTGATCTCTCCTTTTGGAAGGAACATAGAGAATCACAAAGAAAGACTACATAGGAAGATCCTTAGATCTGTGGTTAGAGAGTTTAGAACATAGAGAGAGGGAATGTCTAAAAGGGGTGAAGGGTAAGAGAGAAATGGCTCACTATTTATAGGCAAACTGTCCACTGTACGTCCAGATCCGGCGGAACCCTTCCCAAAGGGATCCGGCCAGTGTAATCCAAGGGATCCGGCTATCTGGTAGTACCAGTTTGGATTTTGGGTTACAATTTCGGGTTTTGGGTTATGGGTCAAGGTCCATAGGTCAAGTGATGTCATGAGTGATGTCAAAGACATCTTGGGTCATGGGTTATGGACTTTAGGTCATGGGTTTTACCCATTATGAAGTCATACATGATGTCATGCAAATGGGTTATGGGTTATGGACTTGGTTTCTAGGTCATGGATAGTCTAAGTCTTTTCCTAGTTTATTTACAAGTAACATGTGTTTTATAAAAATGTAAGTAACTATTTATAAAATGGTTTTGGCTTTATGTAAACTTGTTTAACTAAATATGTTTAAGGTTTGTTTAATGAAATGAATTAGTAAGCTTTTGGCTCAAAGCGTTTACGTATTTTATCTATCTAGTTAAAATGATTTTACGTTTGTTATCGACAAAACATTAGAAGATCGTAAAATATGAATAAATGTTTTTAAGCTTTATTTGTATTAACACATAGTTTCCATTAGGACAGACCATGGTAGAGAATTTGATAATGAAGTGCAATTCGGAGTCTATTGTGATGCTAATGGTATTATTCACAATTTCTCAGCTCCATGCACTCCACAATCAAATGGGGTAGTCGAAAGGAAAAATAGAACACTACAAGAAATGAGTAGAACAATGCTAAACGAACAATCCATCCCTCAAAAATTCTGATGTAATTCTGTAGCCACCTCCACATATATACTTAATAGAATTCTCATTAGGCCAATCCTAGGAAAAATACCATATGAAATCTTGAGAGGATGGAAACCTACTCTAGATTACTTCAGAGTGTTTGGAAGTAAATGCTTCATTCTAAACACCAAAGACTATCTTACAAAATTTGACCCAAAGTCTTATGAAGGTGTATTCCTAGGATAATCACAAAATAGTAAAGCCTATATAGTACTCAATAAGGAAACAATGGCCGTCGAAGAATAACTTAACGTGACTTTCGATGAGAGTCCTCCCCCACCTAAAACATCACCTTTGGTAGATGATGATTTAGTTGAAGAAAACGCCATCGTAGATAATATGAAAAATCTAGGGATCAATAATGTGAATGAAACCATAGAAATAGATGAAACCACCAATATTAAAGAATCTAGAAATCATCCCTTTGACACGTCATTGGAAATCTAAACCAAATAATCCTTACATCACAATCTCATGAAAAAAGCAATTTCTTTTGCTTTGTATCAATCATAGAACCTAAGAACGTCAATGAAGCATTGAAAGATGAAAGCTGGATCATCGCAATGCAAGAGGAATAAAATCAATTTAATTCTAGTGATGTTTGGGAGTTAGTACCAAGACCTAAGTACGTGACCATAATAGGAACCAAGTGGGTATTTAGGAACAAATTAGACGAGAACGGAATTGTATCTAGGAATAAAGCAAGGTTAGTAGCACAAGGCTATAATCAACAAGAGGGAATTGATTATGATGAAACCTATGCACCAGTAGCTAGACTAGAGTCCATTAGGATATTAATTGCCTATGCTTGTGCGTTTGACTTTATGTTGTTCCAAATGGAAGTGAAAAGTGCATTCCTAAATGATTTCATCAATGAGGAGGTATATGTAGCACAACCTCCAGGATTCATTGACTTCGAGAAACTCGAGCATGTTTATATGCTCAAGAAAGACTTGTATGGTCTTAAGCAAGCTCTTAAAGCTTGGTATGATAGGTTAAAAGCTTTTCTTTTTAAACATGAATACTCAATGGGAATGGTAAATAACACTCTTTTCACTAAGAAGAAAGAATCAAACATCATCATCGTCCAAATATATGTCGATGACATTATATTCGGACCAACTTGTCAAGACATGTGTGATGAATTCTCTAAAATCATGCATGACTAGTTTGAAATGAGTATGATCGGCGAACTTAACTTCTTCCTTGGACTCCAAATAAAACAATTAGAAGATGGAATATTCTTTAATCAATCTAAGTACATTAAAGAAATGCTTAAGAAATTTGGATTAGAAGATACCAAACCTATGAAAACTCCAATGGCTGCGGACACAAAGCACACGAAAGATAAAGAGGGTAAATCCGTAGATAGTACTAAGTATAGAGGTATGATAGGAAGCTTATTATACCTAACGGAAAGTAGGCCTGATATCATGTTTAGTGTCTACCTTTGTGCTCACTTCTAAGAAGATCCCAAAACTTCTTACCTTGAAGCGGTTAAGCGTATCTTCTGATACATTAAGGGCACTATGCACTTAGGATTATGGTATCCTAAGGGGACCGGCATAGAAAGCATAGTATATGACGACTCTGATCATGCGGGAGATTATGTGGATCGAAAAAGCACTAGTGACATTTGTACCTTCATGGGTTTTTGCTTAACTTCTTAGTTCTTCAAGAAACAAACGGCACTAGCTATCTCCATGACCGAAGCCGAATATGCAAGCGCTGGAGAGGCATGTCAACAAGCACTATGGATGAAACAAGCTCTCGTAGACTATTGCATCAAACTTGATGATATCCCAATCATGTGTGACAACAAATGAGCCATTGACTTAAGTAAGAACCCCGTGTAACATTCTCGCACAAAGCACATAGAAATTCGTCACCACTTTCTTAGGGATAATGTATAAAAGGGAAACATCTCCATCGAAAAGGTTCCAACGAAAGAAAACATTGCCGATATCCTCACCAATCCTCTTAAGTGGGAACCCTTCTTCTATCTTCTTCTAGGTTTAGGAATGATGGAACGCATCTCTTCTTTTTAACTTCCGTAAGTCTCTTTCTTCTTTTCTGAATCTAGGATTCTATTGAGCACAAAATTAAATTGGGGAATTCTTTCATTAAAACATTACTTATCTTAAAAATAATCCTTGCATGATTAAAACCAACTCTAAATTCATTTTGTGCATGAAAAACCCCAATTCATTCTTTTCAAAACTTCTCACGTTTAGGAAAATCATCTTTCTCGCATTGTTAATACAATTCAAAAATTATTTTCTCGTGCATGCATAACGTACTCAAAATCCTTGATCGGATCATGTAACTAATATATAATCCGACATGGAAAAATGAGCAAGATTGAACTAAGGAGACTTTAGATTATCTCTTAGGTTTTCTTTTCTTTAGAGTTGAGATAATCACATCTCCACATATGTTTCATGTAGGCACACACTAGGAATACCTTCTTCTGAAGGAATTTCTGCCTTTCTAGTGGCGGTCCCTTATCTCCAGATGGTCCCCAGTATATAAAGGACCGTCAACTTATATACAGGACTGTCCAGCATTTCTTTTCTGTCATTATTCTATTTTATGATTTCTTGCCTCTGCACTCTTAATCATCTACTTGCTAGTCTAACCTACACTTCCCATATTACTTAAACATAATTTGAATTACTTAAACATGAAATGCATGCTTTGCCTAAGATAGCACTCTCTTCCTCTATTTAAACCTTCATCTTCCTCCATAAATCTCATGGCATAACTTCTTCTTCCTCCTTCCTCACAATGTCATCCCCTAGAAAACCTAGAATGTCAGTCAAACCCATTTGGAGGAAGAAACTAAGCCCAGGAAACTTCATGAACAATTCCACCACTTCAAACAATCATAATCCCAACTTCAATTCAAAATCTACACCCTACAAAGAAGCATCTTTCTCATCCTATTCTTTCTTTTCTTCACAACCCCAAAATGTGTCTCCATCCATTCACAAAGAGTCTCTTAACCTTACTCCTCAAGATCATTCATTTCCACCAACATATCCACCTTAAATGACAAATCCAAACTCTTTACACTCTATCAAAGCTCAAGAATTCTCTAATCTTGTTGACTTGAACCTTCTAAACATCATTCTCTCCTAAAAGCTTCACCCTCTAACCATGCTTCATCCCTCTCTTGACCAAGTGGATGCCCATGGGGGTTATTGCGTTTGTTGTATTTACAACCGCAACCACTTACAAAAGCTCAAGAATGATCTTGACTTCATCACATCTCTCCTTTTGCCACCCCGATTTGAACCACCTTCAAGCAACACTCTTTCACCACCCTTTTCTCCGCAAATCTTACACAACATGCACGCTCTACAATAAAACCGGACTTCTCTTTGAAGACTAGACTAGGACTAGGACTAGTAATATAGGACCTTGTTGTAATGGTCATCCTTATGTATGACTTAGTTTGTGACTTATGAATGTTTAACTTTATGCATGCTTATTTAAATTCTGTCTCATGTCTAACCCACTGCCGGTGGTCCCTTAAATATCTAGCGGTCCCCAATATATAAGGGACCGTTCAAGCATTTACAGGACCGTCCAGCTGCTACAGCCTCTCATTTTATCCTCTTTCTTGTTCTCATCTATTTTGTGTGTTGCATATGTATACTCTTGCACCTGTATGCTAACTTGTTTTGCAGCAAAATACCATCAATCGATTCCCCGGTGCCCTCATCTAGGGGGAGCATTAAGCAAGGGGGAGTCTTGATACCATCGATTTCTTTCCTCTCTACACATCGACGAAGCCTGTTGATCCCAGATGAGCTTAACGACCTTTTCAATTATCTTAGATATAAACTCCAAGGCAATTGGTATAGAAACTGTTCTTGAACGATTTATTAAATATTATGCGGAAACTAATATTTAATCTTAAGAAGAATAATGAACACACTTGAATTCTCAAATAACACTTCAATATATTATTACGGTTACTCAAAAGTAACAGGGTTACAAAAACCTTGAAGTGATCGAAATACACAAAGATACGTATTCTAAACCTAACCCTAGATCCTCCTTTTATACTCTAAGGAGTCCTAGTCGGTTACAAAACTTTCTATACAAGATAATATCAAATCGTATCTTTTCCTAAAATATCTTAACAAACTATACATTATCTTATAAGCAGCAGCATCATTACTCTAGCAGCATTATCATCGAAAGCTAGCAATAGTATGATACTTAGTTAATTTCTTCAGACATCAGCAGCATTATGAATACACTAGCAGTAGTATGACTTTGCCTAGCAGCAGTATCATACTTGGTGTATTTTCCTCTAAGTACTCAGAGCAGTAGCATGAACTTCAAGCAGCAGTATCTTCAAAACCAGGAGGATGCTTCCAAACACTACTTCTGCTCTGAAGTCTTTGATTTTAGCACCTTTCTATACTTCTCTACTAACTCATAGGCTTGATGATCTGAAAGAAATGGTCTCTGTAACCTTAACCTTCCAGGTTGTAGCATCTGAGTGATAACAGCAGTATTATTGGTGAAGGGGTAATCTTTTTCCACCAGCATGTATAAACTTACACCTTTACCAACCAATTCATGTACTCCACAAGACTGATACAGATACCATTTATGAACCTTTTTTGAATTTAGCAAATCCTTCCATTCAATATCTCTTTCATCTGGCTCAAACATATTCTTCAAATAGTAATAGTGTAGCCTTTCATATATTATCTCTGGTCTTGTCTCCCCATACCATTTCTTATACAGCCTCCAAAGTTGTATCACATCATCCCTATCCATGAAATGTAACATCTGTGAGAATCTGATAAACTTCTGACACATTCCATTTGATCTCTTGATTTCCCACCATGGTTCACTTCCATCTTGCACATCATGAGTATAAGAGATGATTTGGAATTTTGTTGTCAAAGGAACTGCATTGTTTATCTCAGGTTCTGATTGTGGTTTATGATCTGTAAACTCCATAATCTTTTTCATGTCATCTGCAGTCACTTCTTCAGAATCACTCCATTTTATTGGTGTAGTTCTCTTTCTTTTCTTAGCCCTACTCTTCCTTCTTTTTCCTGTTCTTTTTACCCCAATAGTGGACTCAGATTTCTCCTCTGTTGCTTCTTTCTTCTTCTCAACTACCAATTCTTTCTCCTTCTCAACTTCATCAACAATCTCTTTCTCATTTGCTACCTTTTCTGGCACAACTTCTGATACTTTAGACATTTTAACACTTGACTCAGAATTTATTTAAGCATTTGGTGCCACTTTCATCCTTGTAAACTCTTTAACCTCAGCATCCGTCATAGGCTCAATTGGTCTGTTGAGTCTTGCATGAGTCTCATAGTAAGACTTTGCAACAGCAGCTCTAGTCATCCCTCTGAATGCACTAGGTTTCCAATAAGCTTGGTTTCTCAGATACATTTTCATATAATTATACTCATCAATTTTTGAAGGTTTCTTCTTCTTGTACTCTCCCTTCTTTTGATTTTGCTTCTTTCTAAATTGCACAAGCAAATCATCTATGGCATCCTGTCTCTCTTCAGAAGTATACATTTCTCTTTCCTCCTTATGAGTTTGCATTGCTACCTCCCAATCTTCCTGTTCTAGCCTTTGTCTCTCCAATTCATCCTCTTCTTTCCATTGAGCTTCCATTCTCCTTGCAGCCTCTTCATCAGTTTCACTTTGTTGTTCTTTGGCAGCAGCATCCATAAACGTGAACTTCTTCTTTGGTTCTTCAACCAAGATGCCCTTGCCCTTATCTTTTGATGAAATGGTTGATGATGTAGGTTTAGGTGTTAGTGTAGACTCTCTTATCACAACTCCTTTGGCTTTTGGTTTTGGTGCAGATTTAGTTAAAGTTTGTTGGTGTTGTTGTTGTTTTGGCTCTTAGCATCACTTGAGCTATTGGTATTCTATCTTCACTAGATTCAGAATCAGCAGCATTCTTTTCTTCAGCAGTAGAATGCTTATCTGTCCTACCAGCAGAATCTTTAACTCCAGCAGCAGGTTGATTTGCACTAGCAACAAGATGATTCTGCTTTGGTTTTGAAGATACTGCTGCTTGAAGTTCATGCTACTGCTCTGAGTACTTAGAAGAAAATACACCAAGTATGATACTGCTGCTAGGTAAAGTTATACTACTGCTAGTGTATTCATAATGCTGCTGATGTCTGAAGAAATTAACTAAGTATCATACTATTGCTAGCTTTAGATGATAATGCTGCTAGAGTGATGAAGCTGCTGCTTATAAGATAATGTATAGTTTGTTAAGATATTTTAGGAAAATATACGATTTGATATTATCTTGTATAGAAAGTTTTGTAACCGACTAGGACTCCTTAGAGTATAAAAGGAGGATCTAGGGTTAGGTTTAGAATACGTATCTTTGTGTAATTCGATCACTTCAAGGTTTTTGTAACCCTGTTACTTATGAGTAACCGTATTAATATATTGAAGTGTTATTTGAGAATTCAAGTGTGTTCATTATTCTTCTTAAGGTTAAATATTAGTTTCCGCATAATATTTAATAAATCATTCAAGAACAGTTTCTATACTAATTGTCTTGGAGTTTATATCTAAGATAATTAACAAGGTTGTTAAGCTCATCTGGGATCAACAAGTGGTATCAGAGCTTGTGATCTAGAAACTGATACCGAGAAGAATTTTGAAAAGCTCAGATCTGTTCATCATCAACTAAAGCAATGGAGTCTGAATCTCATCATATGGTTACTGCGTCCAAGGTTCCAATGCTCAAGGTTGGAGAATATGAACTCTGGAAGATGAGGATGGAGCAGTACATGAAGATGTGTGACTACACCATGTGGGAGATCATAGAAACTAGAGATACTCTGCCTATGAAGGGTGCTGATGGGTCTGTATTGCCCATCAAAACCAATGAAGAAAAGGCTCAAAGGAAACTGGAGATCAGAACTCACACTATCCTCTTAATGGGGATACCAAATGAGTACCAATTGAGCTTCACCAACACCAAGTCTGTCAAGGAGTTGATGGCAGCAATTGAACTCAGATTTGGTGGGAATGAAGCCACCAAAAAGTCAAGGAAGAATATGCTAAAGCACGAATTTGAAACTTTCACTACTTTAAGCAATGAAAGCATTGATGGTACTTATGACAGACTGCAAAAGCTAGTGAGTCAGTTGGCTCTTCTGAGTGTCAATATTGCACAGGAAGATATTAATCTGAAGTTTCTAAGGAGTCTAGCAACAGAATGGAATACTCACACAGTGGTCTGGAGGAACAAGTCTGACTTTGAAACCATGACTTTGGATAATCTGTACAACAACTTGAAGGTCTATGAAACTGAAGTCAAGGGTTCAACCAGTTCTTCAAGTTCAAACAACCTTGCTTTTATGTCTTCTAATAACAAGTCTTCTGGGAACTATCAAGAAACTCATACTGCTGCTGGTCATATCGTTTCTGCTGCTAGCTCACAAGTTTCTGCTGCTGGTTCTACAAATAGTGACACCATCAGTGATGCTGCTATTTGTGCCTACTTAGCCGAACTCACTACAAGTACTCCAGTAATGAGTCAGGATCTAGATCAAATTGATCCTGATGATTTAGAAGAGATTGATTTACAGTGGCGGATGGCAATGTTAACTATGAGGGATAGGAGGTTTTTGAAGAGAACTGGAAGAGAGCTCAAGTATAGAAGGCAGAACAATGTGGGTTTTGACAAATCAAAGTTTGAGTGTTATAACTGCCACAAAAAGGGGCACTTTGCAAGGGAGTGCAGAGCACCAAAGCAGAATAAAGAAAATCCAAGGCAGATTCCCATTGAAGAGGCTGAACCTACTACTGCTATGGTCTCATGTGATGGCTTGGGAGATTTTGACTGGAGTGACCAAGCTGAGGATGGTCCCAACTATGCACTGATAGCTGATGAAGAACCCAAAGAACAACACTTTGCTCTTATGGGTTATTCCTCCTCTGGATCAGACTCTGAGGTATCAAATGATTCTTCATGTTCATTTAAATCTTGTTCAGATACTATAGAGGAACTGAAATCTAGGTATGAAAATTTAAGAGTTGAATTTGAAAACTCAAACTTGATAATTTAGGATATCAACATGGCCTAAAATCATTAGAAAACAAGGTTGAGTTTCTTAAGCAAATTAAGGAAGAATATGCTGATAAAATTCACACTCTTGAAAGTGAGCTATTTAAGAAAGAATGTGAAATTAACATGCTAAATAAAAAGGTGGAAAAAGCTGAATTAGCTATGTCATAACTCGTAATTTCAGGTCATTTTCCAAACCCCGACAATTTACTATTCATGAGTTACTATTCATCAATCACTATTCACCGATCACTATTCATCATTTCACTATTCATCATTTTTGAAGTCAGTTTTAGACTGTGAGAAGTCGTCAAAAAATTTACTATTCACATGACACTATTCATTCCCGGAGGGAAATCACTATTCATGGGCATCATTCATCATGTTGTAAACTTGGTTTACGGGTACTCAAATGCGCGTAACTGGTTAGGTTTAGCTGCGTATTCATGCATCATCAGTAAAGATACATCATACAGACTAGAGTAGTCTGCATATCATCAGTAACATCATTATCATATCAGTTCATGCATGGGTTTGTGTGATTTTCATTAACGTATGCTTAATTGTTTAATTAACGTTACCACTCAGTCATTTCTACTAACGTTATACCCAATACTCCCGACTATGATTCTAATATATTTTCAAACTAATTTTAATGATATAGAGATTAAATTATTACTTTACCCGGTGTTTTCAAACCAATCGCAGAGTACAATTTCTTGGTCACGTCATTGATAGTCTAGGACTACAGGTTGATCAAGCAAAGATTGAGGCAGTTAAAGATTGGGCAACACAAAAAATTCCCACAGAAATTCGTCAATTCTTAGGACTTGCCGGACATTACAGAAGGTTCATTGAAGGATTTTCCAAGATAGCTAAGCCGCTGACCAAGTTGACACAAAAGAACCAGAAGTACGATTGGGGAGAAAAGCAAGAGACTGCTTTTCAGTTATTGAAACAGAAACTTTGCAGCGCGCCAATTTTGTCATTGGCGGAAGGGATTCAAAACTTTGTGGTATATTGTGATGCTTCACACAAAGGACTTGGGGCAGTGCTAATGCAAAACGAGAAGGCGATAGCTTATGCATCTCATCAGCTTAAGAAGCATGAGTAGAATTACACTACTCACGACTTAGAGTTGGGTGCCGTGGTTTTCGCACTCAAGATTTTGAGGCATTATATTTACGGAACAAAGTGTGTAGTATTTACAGACCACAAAAGCTTATAGTACATACTTAATCAGAAGGAACTTAACATGAGGCAACGTCGTTGGTTGGAACTACTTAGTGATTACGACTGTGAAATCAGATATCACTCGGGAAAAGCCAATGTAGTGGCAGATGCACTCAGTCGGAAAGATAGACTCAAGCCTTTGAGAGTCAGATCATTGGGAATGACTATCATTTCACCACTACCATCAAAGATCCTCGAGGCCCAAGTCGAGGAACTCAAGGAAGAAAACCTACCAAGTGAAACACTCAAAGGAATGCAAAATAATGCAAACGGTTTAGTAAGGAGATCAGACGGAACATTATACTTCAAGGATAGAAGTTGGATACCTCTCTATGGTGGAATACGAGAGTTGATTATGCACGAATCACACAAGTCGAAGTACTCCATTCATCCAGGTTCGGATAAGATGTATCAGGATCTCAAAAAGCTTTATTGGTGGCCGAATATGAAAGCAGAGACAGCTACGTACGTCAGCAAATGTCTTACTTGTGCTAAAGTGAAAGCCGAGTACCAGAAGCCATCAGGATTACTTCAGCAACCAGAGATTCCCCAGTGGAAGTGGGAACGCATTACAATGGACTTTGTCACTAAACTTCCCAAAACATCAGGAGGTTACGATGCTATTTGGGTAATAGTTGATCGTCTCACCAAGTCAGCTCATTTCATTCCAATCAAAGAGACTTATACTATGGATCAGCTCACCAGACTTTACGTCAAGGAAACAGTTTCAAGGCACGATGCACCAATTTCCATCATTTCCGACTGAGACAGTCGCTTTACTTCAAACTTTTGGGAGTCATTGCAAGATTCATTTGGGACTAAATTAGACATGAGTACCGCCTATCATCCTCAGACCGATGGTCAGAGCGAGAGAACGATTCAGACATTGGAAGACATACTCAGGGCATGTGTCATTGACTTTGGAAATGGTTGGGCTAACCATTTGCCATTGATCGAGTTCTCTTACAATAACAGTTATCACTCGAGCATAAAAGCCGCACCATTCGAGGCACTATACGGTCGTAAGTGCAGGTCCCCAGTTTGTTGGGCAGAAATTGGCGATGTACAACTAACTGGTCAAGAGTTGGTTAGAGAAACAACAGAAAAGATAATTCAGATTAGAGAAAGACTCCAAACGGCCAGAAGCTGACAGAAAAGTTACGCCGATGTTTGACGCAAACCATTAGAATTCCAGGTTGGAGACAAAGTCATGTTGAAGGTCTCGCCTTGGAAGGGCGTGATACGATTCGGGAAATGCGGGAAGTTGAACCCGAGATACATTAGGCCATTCAAGATTCTGGAAAGGATCGGTCCGGTAGCGTACAGACTGGAGCTTTCGTCAGAGCTCAGCAATGTACATAACACGTTTCATGTCTTAAACATCAAGAAATATCTTTCAGACGAAACGCTTGTAATTCCATTGGAAGAAATTTAGATCGATGATAAGCTTAACTTTGTGGAAGAATCAGCAGAAATCATGGACCGAGAGGTCAAACAGTTGAAGCAAAGTCAAATTCCGATCGTCAAAGTTCGCTGGAATTCTCGCAGAGGTCCTGAGTTTACTTGGGAACGGGAAGACCAGATGCGACTCAAATACCCACATCTCTTCACCGAGACCACTCCAGAGACCAACATCAGCTGAATTCAGGGACTGAATTCCTTTTAGGGTGGTCGACTGTCACAACTCATAATTTCAGGTCATTTTCCAAACCCCGACAATTTACTATTCATCAATCACTATTCACCGATCACTATTCATCATTTCACTATTCATCATTTTTGAAGTCAGTTTGAGACTTTAAGAAGTCGTCAAAAAATTTACTATTCACATGACACTATTCATTCCCGGAGGGAAATCACTATTCATGGGCATCATTCATCATGTTGTAAACTTGGTTTACGGGTACTCAAATGCGCGTAACCGGTTAGGTTTAGCTGCGTATTCATGCATCATCAGTAAAGATACATCATACAGACTAGAGTAGTCTGCATATCATCAGTAACATCATTATCATATCAGTTCATGCATGGGTTTGTGTGATTTTCATTAACGTATGCTTAATTATTTAATTAACGTTACCACTCAGTCATTTCTACTAACGTTATACCCAATACTCCCAACTATGATCCTAATACATTTTCAAACTAATTTTAATGATATAGAGATTATATTATTACTTTACCTGGTGTTTTCAAACCAATCGCTATATTTTTCGTTTGACGCTTATAACTCCATCGGTTTACGAAATTTCAATCCGATAATCATTCTAACACCCGATTCTTGCAAGGAATATGGTTTTACAATTTTTACAACTTCGTTGCACTTTCTTTTGCATGGTCACAATTTATTTCTAGTTAACTCGGTACCCGATAACACTCAATGTATACATTAAACTACCAATACTTATTTAAATGGGGGACAAAGTCTTGTTTAACCATCAAATCCTTTTCCATAAGCCCACATGTGCCGCCCCCCTAACCCCCCCATTTAGCCTAATACTCCAAAACTCATTAATGAATTTTTGTGTCTTTTATTTCCATTCCACTAACTAACATCACATAACACATACACATTTAGCTAAACCAAGAGATTTCCCTCTTCCTTTTCTTCTTCCCCATTCGGCCCAACCAGGAACATCAAGAACAATCCATCAAATTTTCAAGTTAAAGTTATAATCAAGCTCCATTTACCTTCCTTGTTATGGTTTTGTGGTTAAACCTCAAAGTTTCTTACACATTTCTCATCAAAACTCATCAAATATTCAAGTAAGTTTCAAGAACACATTTTGATCATCTTATACTTTCATTTGATTCATATGTTTATGTATTTTCAAGTTATATTAGTTATTCATGCAACATATTTATGTTTTAGATACCACTTTGCACATAAACTATCTTTAACACTAGATCTATAAGTTTCACTAGTGATCTCATGAAATCCACCAAGGTTGGTGATGTTTAGGACCCCATGACACCTTAAGAAGGTGTATGGTAGAATTTTCGAACTTGTGGAGTTGATTTGAAGTGGTATGATGAAGTTTAGAACCAAGAAAATGAGTTTTAACAAGTATAGATAAGGTTCTGTCAAAAAATGCATAGTCTGGAAAACTCAGAAACTTTTGAACTATTTTGGCCTTCATATTCAGAAAGTTCTTTCAAAAACGAAACCGTGGCCGCTTGAATCACTAAAAACCGACTTATAACGAAGGAGATATGATTTTTCAAAGTTAGACGACGAAAACTAATTTTCTGAAAATTTAGTTGCTGATTGCCGAGATTCTAAGGACAAAATGAGACGTTAGACGTGATCTAGACGACCCGACCTACTGAGATTATGTTAGTTCATGTTTATACGAAGCCGTGGATGTAAAGAACGTAGAAAACGAGCTTATAACGACCGAGATATACACGTTCGAAGCCCGACGTACCATGTTTATTTTGACAGCCCACTAATAGAAAGTGTTTTAATTATAAAAACTAGCGTTTTTGCGAGACATAACATTGATAGACGATTTTCTAATTGATCGAGGCGTGTACAATCAAAAGTTAAATGAAACGACATTAATACATTGTTACAAGGTTTTCAAAAACGTCGAGTTTGATCACTAACACTTAACCGGCAATATTTCGCGACTAGTTTCACGAAGCCATTTTGGACGTATTTTCACAAGTTAAGGAAAATATTAAATTGCGATGAAAATGTTATATTTTGCCGATAGAACACCAAACGAGGATCGTGGAGTACCGTTTCAACACATTTATACGAAAAATAGTTTATAACTTAACAAGACGTCAAAAGTGTATTTTTCGTCGATAAACGTTATTTTCAAAACTAATAAGTGGTATCGTTAACATACGTATTTGCATGTGTTGCATTGTATCATAGCTTACATTGGATCACATCATTCATAATAGGTCGCGGTTAGAGACCGAGCTTTATTTCATCATATCCATCATTGTCATTGTTGCTAAATCATATCAGGAGAGTTTTCATAGCCCCGTTTTCAATTGTTTATTTGATTTCTAAACTCTCGGGGGAGAATACATTGCACCATTTTCATATGCGGACCAAAGTATACAAACTCATTTACATTGCTTAAGTTACATCATTGCCCAGATTAAAGTCCCCTTTATTATCATGAACCGTTAATTGTTAGCAAGCGAGAGTGAGTGAATAGATCTATTGAGGGTGACTCCTCCGTTCGGGTTGGTAGCACCAACTGGTCAAACGAACGCACTTCATTTCTGTCATATTAGAGTGATTGGCAAACACTCAGTTGGGGCATTTCATTCAGTCTAGCTTCGGGGTCATGAGCTTAAGAGCTAATGTATCATTTTTTTTATGTGGCATGGTTTTGTCATACACTTTATACTTGTGGTATCCGTACAACATTTCATTTACATAAACCTATGATCTCACCAACATTTTTGTTGACCATTTTTAGCAATGTATTTTCAGGTAATTAAGGTATCGCATGTTGGCTAGCATAAGGACATATCATGGAGTCGCGGAGTCGACGCGTCTCACTTTATATTTTATGCACTTATCCATCGTTTGAATTGTATGAACTTGTTTTCTGAAAACTTGTTTCACCTTTTGGTACCTAGCTTTGTAACTCTGAATGTTTTTAAATAATCAAACGATGTATTTTCTAAACGAAACTTTAGGTCGTTCAATATAACTGTAACTTTGGTGCTATGACCAGTCATGCCCTCGAATGCTTCATTCCGCTGCAAGTCACGAAATTTAGGGGTGGGACAAGCTAGAGACTCAGCTTTAAATGAAAAAGAAAAACATGTTGTTAGGATAGATAAACAATATTATGCATCTGTTCTAGCAATACAATGAAGTGGCTCCCCCACTCAAAAGTGCTTTTGCACCAACTAGGAAAGAACTGTCTTTTATATCTGAGTTAGCTGCACAATCTGTAGGTGAAACAAGTCAAGTAAACAATGAAACATCTGTTAGGACTAGTATACATAAGATTGATGAAAAATTGTCTGATGCACCAATCATTGAAGATTGGGAATCAGATAGTGATTATGAGCAGGTAGAGACAACATCAAAGGCTAAAAGGTTAGAAGATGTTAAACCAATTGAACCTAAAGTCAAACAAGCTGAGTTTGTAAAACCTGTGCTAGGAAGCAGTATCTCTAGGAAGATGGCTGAATTTGAGGACAAACCTAGAGAAGTCCCTTGAAAATCAACTAACTGGCCTAGGGGAAATCAAAGGAACTGGAATAGCCTAATCTCACAAAAGTTATGTAGTGACTTTGAATTAGTTAAAAAGGCCTGTTATAGTTGTGGTAGCTTTGATCATCTTCAGGAAAATTGTTACTACCACAAAAGACCAGTTTGGAACCAATATACTAGGGTAAATCATAAGAACTTTGGTAGAAAGACTCACCCTCACCCAAATAGAGACATGATTCCTAGACAAGTTTTGTTGATAAATGGTGTTTCTAGGACAATCACTACTGCTACACCAAAGAGGCCCATTCCAAAGACCAGATCTGTGTCTCCTTCTAAGGCAAAAGCAGTTTCTGCTGCTGAGCCTAAGGTCATCACAGACACAGTTGTGGGCAACCACTTCTATGCTGTTAAGGCCTCAGCATGCTGGAAATGGAAACCTAAGTCCAGCAGTGCATCAATGAACTTGAAGAAATTTGACTATATTGATGCACAAGGCAGACCCAAGTCAGTAATGGCTTGGGTCCCCAAGAGAAACTAACTCTCTTACTTTTTGTGCAGGGCAATCTATAATTGGAGCTAAAGGACAAATATATTTTTGATAGTGGATGCTCTGGTCATATGACTAGAGACAAAAGCAACTTGGAAGATTTTAAGGCTTTTGATGGTGGTTATGTTGCTTTTGGCAATGATCCAAAAGGTGGAAAGATAGTTGGTAAAGGTACTATTAGAACAGGAAAATTGGATTTTGAAAAGGTGTATTTTGTAGAGGGACTTAAGTTCAATCTTTTTAGTGTCTCACAAATGTGTGACAAAAAGAATTTTGTTCTTTTTACAGACACTGATTGTCTTGTTTTGTCTCCTGACTTTAAGTTGCCTCATGATTCATTAGTGCTACTTAAAGTCCCTAGAACAAACAACATATACAGTGTGGACATTAAGAACATCATTCCTAAAAGAGATTTAACTTGTCTTTTTGCAAAGGCCACCATTGATGAATCCAAGCTTTGGCATAGAAGATTGGGTCACTTAAATTTCAAAACAATAAATAAACTGGTAAAGGGAAACCTTGTTAGAGGTTTGCCTTCGAAAATTTTTGAAAATTCTGAAACATGTGTTGCTTGTCAGATGGGAAAGCAACACAGAGCTTCTTGTAAGTCCAAAGTGGTGAACTCTATTTTTGAACCTTTGTATATGTTGCATATGGATCTGTTTGGACCAACTTTTGTGAAGAGCTTAAATAAGAAGATGTATTGCTTAGTTGTCACTGATGATTTTAGTAGGTTTACTTGGGTGTTCTTCTTAGCAACTAAGGATGAGACTTCTGGCATTCTTAAGGCTTTCATTACAAGAGTAGAAAACCTAGTAAATCATAAGGTCAAAACAATCAGATGTGACAATGGAACTGAATTTAAGAATCATGTAATGAATCAGTTCTGTGAGGAAAAAGGTATCTTAAGACAGTTCAGTGTGGCTAGAACTCCTCAGCAGAATGGTGTTGCTGAAAGGAGGAATTGGACATTAATTGAGGCTGCTAGGACTATGTTGTCTGAGTCAAAATTACCCACTACTTTTTGGGCTGAAGCAGTCAACACTTCTTATTTTGTGCAAAATAGGAGTAAGGTAGTTAAGCCTCATAATAAGACCCCATATGAATTACTCCATGGTAGGAAACCTATGATAGATTTCTTGAAACCATTTGGGTGTCCTATCACTATCTTAAATACCAATGACCAACTAGGTAAGTTTGATGAGAAAGCAGACAAAGGTTTCTTTGTAGGATATTCAACAAATTGCAAGGCATTTAGGGTTTTCAATAGCAGAACTAGACATGTGGAAGAAAATTTGCATGTTAGATTTAGTGAAAACACCCCAAATGTTGCTGTAACAGAACCTAAGTGGCTCTTTGACATTGAGTCCTTGACTAAGACCATTAATTATGAGCCAGTGTTGGCAGGTTCTACTAACATGTCTGCAGGAACACAAGCTAGCCCCAATGCAGGTACACAGGCAAAGAAGGATGCATCTGCAGAGGAGTTTGTTTTGATTGAGAAGTGGAAGTTTAATCAGTTCTTCACACCAACAGAGAAAGAGGGAAAAAGTTCACAAGATGATGTTGTTCATAAGGAAGTACCAAAGGATGATGCAGAAGGTGGTGATAAACCTTCTAATGATGACAAGAATGTTGAAAAGTCAGCAAAGCATGGAAGTACAAGAAATAAAGCTAGCAGCAGTATTTCCCATTCTGCTGCTAAGCCAAATCATTCTGCTGCTACGCCTAGCAGTAGTACTTCTCATACTACTGCTAAGCCTAGTGGTTCTGCTGCTATGCTCAAGGATTCTGTTGCTGACTTTATTGAAAGTATTAATTATGATGTCAACTTTCCTCATGATCCTGATATGCCTGAATTGGAGGAAATCTACAATGACACAGATGATGATGTTGTGGATGTTTTTGGAGCAGGAGCTAATTTGACAAATATGGAGTCTGCTATTCCAGTCAGTCCTACTCCAACTACCAGGATACATAAGAACCATCCCAAGGAGCAGATAATTGGTGATGTACACTCTACTGTACAAACCAGAAGTAAAACAAAAGGGTTGGGTGATTTACTCAATCAAGGTTTATTTGCTCAATCATTACATCAGAGAAATAGCCACAAGGACCTACAAAATTGCATGTTTGCCTGTTTCCTATCACAAGAGGAACCCAAAAATATTCACAAAGCTATGCAAGATTCAAGTTGGGTTGAAGCTATGCAAGAGGAGCTGTTACAGTTCAAGCTTCAAGAAGTCTGGACACTAGTTGATTTTCCTAATGGGAAGAGGGCAATTGGTACAAAATGGGTGTTCAGGTACAAAAGAGATGAAAGAGGAATTGTGGTGAGAAACAAAGCAAGACTAGTGGCTCAAGGGTACACTCAGGAAGAAGGAATAGATTATAATGAGGTCTTTGCTCCTGTAGCAAGGATAGAGGCTATTTGACTGTTCTTGGCTTATGCCTCATTTAAGAACTTTCCTGTGTACCAAATGGATGTGAAAAGTGCTTTCTTGTATGGAAAGATTGATGAAGAGGTTTATGTGATGCAACCTCCTGGTTTTGAAGATCCTGACTTTCCTGACAGAGTATATAAAGTAGAGAAAGCACTGTATGGATTACATCAAGCTCCTAGAGCTTGGTATGACACCTTGTCCAAGTTTTTGTTATCTAATGGGTTCACAAGTGGAACCATTGATAAAACTTTGTTCATCAAGAAAGACAAAAAGGATATTCTACTAGTTCAGGTTTATGTAGATGATATCATTTTTGGGTCTACAAACAAGGTGTTATGTGAAGAATTTGAGAAGCTCATGCATAACAGATTTCAAATGAGTTCTATGGGAGAACTCACTTTCTTTCTGGGGCTTCAGGTTAAGCAGACAGCTGATGGGATCTTCATTAGTCAAGACAAGTATGTGGCTGATATGTTAAAGAAATTTGGTTTTAATGATGTGAAGCCAGCCAAGACAACAATGGACAAAAACAAACCTTTGCTCAAGGATGAAGATGGGGAAGAGGTTGATGTACATCTTTATAGATCAATGATTGGTTCATTGATGTATCTGACTGCTTCTAGGCCAGACATCATGTTTGCTGTGTGTGCTTGTGCCAGATTTCAAGTATCCCCAAAAGTCTCACACTTGAATACTGTCAAAAGAATTTTTAGGTACCTAAAGGGTCAACCAAAATTGGGCCTTTGGAATCCTAATAGTTCACCCTTTGATTTGGTAGCATACTCAGATAGTGATTACGCTGGAGCAAGTTTGGATAGAAAGTCAACCACTGGAGGATGTCAATACCTTGGACATTGGATGATCTCATGGCAATGCAAGAAACAGACTGTGGTGGCAAATTCAACAACTGAGGCAGAGTATGTGGCTGCTTCTAGTTGCTGTGGACAAGTACTCTGGATTCAGAACCAACTCTTGGATTATGGGTACAATTTCATGAACACCAAAATTTATATTGATAATAACAACACAATGTGTATAATAAAAAATCCCGTTTTTCACTCTAAAACAAAGCATATAGAGATAAGACATAATTTTATTAGAGATTGTTATGAGAAAAAGTTAATTCAAGTGGTTAAAATACATACTGACAATAATGTTGCTGATCTACTTACAAAAAGTTTTGATGTAGGTAGATTTCAATTTTTAGTTGCTAGTATAGGTATGTGATGTGCGTGTATGTTGTGCTCTAATTTATACCCACGGTATGTCGTTGTGGTTTTAGCAGTATTCAAGTTTTAAATTTATATTTAGCCGACTTATCAATATAACACACACTTTAACGAGCAGTGTACCCGGTCAGTATGAATATAATGGTAAGTAGAGTGTCGATCACTAAGAGTGGAACGTATTATCTAGTTATTCTAATCATTATTTTAATATCTTAAGTTAGCTATACAACCTAATCTAATGCAAGGGGGTTCATCCTGAGAGACTGACACGGTTTGGTTATGATTAAATAATAAACTAAACTAATAGGCACGAATCAGCGATTAGCACACACGTACACAGATAAATACTTGAGACAATAAGAAGACCTGTCCTGATAGTTAAGTAGCTTGTCACTTGTTTTATTGCTAGTTTTATATGAAGTGTATAGTTCGATGCAACGCACCGAGATGTAAACCTTTCTCGTTGGCTTTAATCTTATCGGCGAGTAAACCCTTAATGATTACTTATGACTATCCTATTTATCCTTTCTTCCTACTTTTCTACAGACGATAGAATGCATAGGCGATAAAATAAATAGGCGAGGACAGAGGCATGGCGACCCGATCAATGCTCAGCTAGACACAGAGGTTATCAATGCACTAATAAAAGTCACCAAAGACATCAACATATAAACTTTAATTAATGGGAAAGCAATTTTAAGGGGAGTGCAATCTTTCCGTTGTCACATTACACAAGCCCATCAATCCTGATGAATTAAAGTGTACTAATACAATAAAACAAAACTACTTAATGAATTGAATACATGCAGGACCTTCTTACAGCTCTTGTATCTTCGTTCAAGGTGTGTCTTGTGCTGCTACACGTCTGAATTCGGCCTAGGGTTTTTGTGGTCTTCGGTCTTCTTCTGTATTAGGCTCTCGAAATTCGTCTGGCCTTGGGGTATTTATAGTTTCTGTCTGAGGGTTAGATGCGGCGCATCGAATAAGTAGATGCGGCGCATTGACTTAACTTCGCGTGGGGTCCAAGATTAATATATTCAGGAATATTCGTACACCGCCAGAAGATGCGGCGTAACTCCATTCTTGTATGCGGCGCATGTCCTTTGCCGTCTTGGATTATAACTTGTGAAATCTTGATAGTGATGCGCCGTATGTAATAAGAAGGATGCGGCGTATCTGGAGCAGAATGGTCTTGATCTTGTACATTTCAGTAGACTCTTAACTTCTTGCTTGTTTTGCTCCATAATTAGTCCAAAATCGCCAAGTTTCACATAGTACTTGTTTTTACCTGAGAATTACAAAAGTAAACATTAACGTATCAATTCTCACAGATAATATAATAAAACAAGTCAAATAAATAGGATAAATGATAGTAATAAAATGTACTTATTTGAGTTCATCAAATATCCCCCCACTTGAACTTTACTTGTCCCCAAGTAAACCTTAGAATAATTCTTATGAAAATGTATCCCAAAAGATATTAGGATTTATTTTTATATTTAAGCATGTATTCATTTTGTCATAATCACACAACCAAACACTTAACGAATTAGAAATAAAATAAAATATTTTGATAAAAGCAAATCTAATCGTTTAACTGTCCAGTCGTGACGAATATTCTATCATAAGCTTGGCAAGTATACGCATCTCCCCCACTAAAGCCAAGGAATAACAAGTCTAAAGCGGTAAAAAGGGTTTGTAGGTTAAGGTTTAATCATTCTTCTTAATCTCTATCGATCTCAAACTCCAGAAAAGGCGACAAAATCACAAATACATGATCGAATCCACGAACACGATACTTGCAATTGCTCAAATCCTTAACTCGAATAGGCTAAAGATAGGACCAAGTAATCTTTACCAATAATATTATATCAAAAAGGGCGACAAAATCATAAATACATAGCCGAATCCACGACTACGATACTTAAGATTGCTCAAATCCCTAATCTCAATAAATCAAAGGTTTGGATAAATAATAATATAGGGTATGGATAATATTTGGGATACAAATTGGTGTAAAATGAAAAATAAACAAAACAGATAAATTAAAATCCTAAGTGTGGTTAATCACTATCCCAACCATCCCATGAATAAGACTCATATCATTGAATAACTCACGCTTTAACACTTGAAACACACGCTTTAGGTAGACACGAATTATACTCATCAAGATCTCAATCAAAGAATAAACCTTAGTTGGCGTTCCCATAACGACCAACTCCCATTCAATCCATAGATATAACAACAAATAGTGGTGATATCGACCACTTAATACAAAACTTTACATAAGTTGGTTAAAACAAACTTCCAACTTTTTTTTCTTTTTCTTTTCTATTTTTTGAATTTTTTTTTTTTTTTTTTTTTTTTTTTTTTTTTTTTTTTAATAAACTTGAAACATAAACATAGATGTGTAAAATTTCACCACATCACTATAACGATAACTCTGGATAATTTTTCCATACTTTTCATGACTTCAGAAATAACGGTAATAGTGAAAGTAGTAAACACACGAAAAATAAACTCAAAGATATACAATATTTACTTTCACTCCAATTGCATTGTGCAATTTCCCGACCTAACCAAAGATAATGAATTACGCACGCGAACACAGGTAATGTAAGGAAACACACTTTGCCTAAAGCAATTAACCAACCACGGATTTTAATCTATAGGGTAGGCTAAGGTGTGAGGGTGTAACGAAACATTATAACAAAGGTGTAAGAAACGAAAGGAATGGCTCTGAGTGTTTTTCTAGGGGTATCTTACTCTAAAAGTGAGAGTAACAAAAGGGTTTATACGGGGGTTAACTAACCAGTGTAGTTAGCTAATATCACATAACATATAAAGGCTATTTGGGTGTAATCCTAGAAATTTACCAATTTAGACAAGTCATTCCAATTATGTAAATAATACTTATTATGGTGGTCTCGAATAGTATACAAGCCAAGTTGTAAAGTTTACAAGTCACCGGCACACTCATAGATTTGTGAATTTTGAAAAGTTCACAATTTTTGAAAATAACGTCATGTGTGCAGCTATGTAATTTAGACTTTAAGCAAAATCATGCTAAAAATTTTAAATTTTGATATATTAAGCGCATTTTAAGCATATTTTGAAAAAGTTTAGGACAAGTAAGTGTTCTAATTCTCCAATCCCCCCACTTAAGTTAAACAACGTCCTCGTTGTTTGTATCAAAGGTTAAAAACTGGAAAATAAAAGAATTAGAACAGAAAAACTCCCCTGAGATTTGCTCGGTATGATCCTCCATTGTTTGTATAAGAGCAAAAATCATCTTTCTTGTGGATGAGAACGTTCAAGCTTCATATTTGATGTATCCACAGGAAATGCAGGAATCTATAATACCATCAAAATTTAAACACACCTGAGTTAAGAAGGTACAAACTTGCATAATACATTAGTAGTTAGTGAAAAAAAAATTAAAATGAAAATCATCAGGTCAGTCGATACGCCGTATCTTATGGCAGAAGATACGCCGTATCGAGCCTGGAATAAATACGAATCAGAATAGAAGATGCGTCGCATCCTTAACCAGGGATGCGCCGCATTAAAATAAACTGACAGAAAGTTTTAAAGTCAAAAAATAAAAATGCAGAAAATAAAGTAAGATATGACCAGTGCAGGAGATGTGTTGCATCTAAGAATTGAGATGCGCCATATCTTCTGCGGCCTGACTGACTCGACACAGAACAGAATAGTAAAAATTTTCTCCGGGTTGTCTCCCGGTCAGCATTTGTCTTTATTCCAGAGTCTTCAAGTTAGACTCATGTACATAGGTCGAAGTGCTGAGGCTAGACTTGAAACTCCTCATATTGAATTGATGGCTGACACTCATGTACATACTGACAAATCCAATGATCAACCACTCGGGTCAGGTAACACAGACCGAAGTTGTGAGGATATTCTGAAACAATTAAAAGAATTGACGGATAAATGTACAAAATTGTCACAGGAGGTTCTTGGTGTTAGGAAGGAGCTCAAGAAAGTAAAATCTGTTCAGGGTGCTGAAATCAAAAGACTCAAACTCAGGGTTCAACATCTTGAAGGATTAAACAGATCAAGACCTTCACAAGGTTTGGGGGAGGATGCTCCCAAACAGGGGAGGAGTGAAAAAGAAGGTGTGGATATGGAGGTGGATAGTGGTGAGACTATTCAAGAATTTGTGGTGAAAGATAGGTCTGGGAATGAAGTTGTGTTAGAAGCAGTTGAAAAGAGTGTTAGGAGTGATGTTGTTGCTGATATTGTTGAAGAGAAGGCACAAGATGATTCTGCTGCTGGAGCAGAACATACTGCTGCTAGTGCAAATCAACCTGCTGATGGAGTTAAAGATTCTGCTGCTGGTACAGATAAGCATTCTACTGCTGAAGAAAAGAATGCTGCTGATTCTGAATCTAGTGAAGATAGAATACCAATAGCTCAAGTGATGCTAAGAGCCAAAACAACAACAACACCACAACAAACTTTAACTAAATCTGCACCAAAACCAAAAGCCAAAGGAGTTGTGATAAGAGAGTCTACACTAACACCTAAACCTACATCATCAACCATTTCATCAAAATATAAGGGCAAGGGCATCTTGGTTGAAGAACCAAAGAAGAAGTTCAAGTTTATGGATGCTGCTGCCAAAGAACAACAAAGTGAAACTGATGAAGAGGCTGCAAGGAGAATGGAAGCTCAATGGAAAGAAGAGGATGAATTGGAGAGACAAAGGCTAGAACAGGAAGATTGGGAAGTAGCAATGCAAACTCAGAAGGAGGAAAAAGAAATGTATACTTCTGAAGAGAGACAGGATGCCATAGATGATTTGCTTGTGCAATTTAGAAAGAAGCAAAATCAAAAGAAGGGAGAGTACAAGAAGAAGAAACCTTCAAAAACTGATGAGTATAATTATATGAAAATGTATCTGAGAAACCAAGCTTATTGGAAACCTAGTGCATTCAGAGGGATGACTAGAGCTGCTGTTGCAAAGTTTACAAGGATGAAAGTGGCACCAAATGCTTACATGAATTCTGAGTCAAGTGTTAAAAAGTCTAAAGTATCAGAAGTTGTGCCAGAAAAGGTAGCAAATGAGAAAGAGATTGTTGATGAAGTTGAGAAGGAGAAAGAATTGGTAGTTGTATAAGAAATGGTATGGGGAGACAAGACCAGAGATAATATATGAAAGGCTGCACTATTACTATTTAAGAATATGTTTAAGCCAGATGAAAGAGATATTGAATGGAAGGATTTGCTAAATTCGAAAAAGGTTCATAAATGGTATCTGTATCAGCCTTGTGGAGTACATGAGTTGGTTGGTAAAGGTGTAAGTTTATACATACTGGTGGAAAAAGATTACCCCTTCACCAATAATACAGCTGTTATCACTCAGATGCTACAACCTGGAAGGTTAAGGTTACAGAGACCATTTCTTTCAGATCATCAAGCCTATGAGTTAGTAGAGAAGTATAGAAAGGTGCTAAAATCAAAGATTTCAGAGCAGAAGTAGTGTTTGGAAGCATCCTCCTGGTGTTGATCTGTTCATAGAAGAAACTTGATGATTTTTAGAGGAAAATATCAAGTTTAGGGGAGGATTGTTGGGTTTTGAAGATACTGCTGCTTGAAGTTCATGCTACTGCTCTGAGTACTTAGAAGAAAATACACCAAGTATGATACTGCTGCTAGGCAAAGTTATACTACTGCTAGTGTATTCATAATGCTGCTGATGTCTGAAGAAATTAACTAAGTATCATACTATTGCTAGCTTTAGATGATAATGCTGCTAGAGTAATGATGTTGCTGCTTATAAGATAATGTATAGTTTGTTAAGATATTTTTGGAAAAGATACGATTTGATATTATCTTGTATAAAAAGTTTTGTAACCGACTAGGACTCCTTAGAGTATAAAAGGAGGATCTAGGGTTAGGTTTAGAATACGTATGTTTGTGTAATTCGATCACTTCAAGGTTTTCGTAACCCTGTTACTTTTGAGTAACCGTATTAATATATTGAAGTGTTATTTGAGAATTCAAGTGTGTTCATTATTCTTCTTAAGATTAAATATTAGTTTCCGCATAATATTTAATAAATCGTTCAAGAACAGTTTCTATACTAATTTTCTTGGAGTTTATATCTAAGATAAT
This sequence comes from Artemisia tridentata subsp. tridentata, assembly GCA_021014915.2. Classification (NCBI taxonomy): domain Eukaryota; kingdom Viridiplantae; phylum Streptophyta; class Magnoliopsida; order Asterales; family Asteraceae; genus Artemisia; species Artemisia tridentata. Next base: position 79,983,642 of record CP139501.1, on the reverse strand, counting down.
TGACAAGGTCGTTAAGCTCATCTGGGATCAACAAAGCCTTTTTGATTCTAATAAAAAGGGGAGAAGAAAACGAAACTCATTAAAAATATATTAATGCTTAATTTTGCCTAAAATGAGTTTATATTTTGTAATCTTCAAAAAGGGGGAGATTGTTAATACAAATAATGTCAAAAACGTCATTTTCATTTTCCTGCCTCTACATGTTTTGATAATCACAAAATATAAATACACGTTACATAAAATTACGCTTAACAAATTTATAATCGAGAAAACTCGTTTTGAACCACAACATCACTTAAGGTATGAACAAACAATCTACCAACTTAGTTATGTGATCAAAACATTTTTACAAAAGTATTTTTGTAATTTTAAAGAAATGTTTTTATTAAGAAAATAACTTTGAATTTCAAAATTTCCAACAACTAGTTTTCCCGCCTAAAACCCGAAAAGTTTTTCACCAGATAAACTTTCACCACATCAGGACAAAAATAGGAGCGTATGTCGGGACGGTCCCGTAAACATGGCAACGGTCCTTTATGTATACGGGACCGTCCAACTTTAAGGGACCGTCCCCGCTCCTCCTGGTGCCTATAAATACTGAACTGTTTCATACAGAAAAATCACCTCTTGAGCACTAAAACTTTGTGTCTTCTAAATTCACTCTAAATACTCTTCTTTGATCACATTAACGGGTTGTAAGTTGTTTACAAGTGATCACATCTATCCCTCCTCCAAGTGCAAGAGAAGAACACTCGTATTCATCAAGAACCGAAGTGTTGAAGAATAATCCTTCACCTCATAAACCGTTGTTACGGATCTCTCCTCAACCTCCATTCTTTTTATCTTAATTCTTGTGTGTAGTCCGACTTGAATGCAAGCTCGAAATTGTGTATTGTATTGATTCGGACTAGGTGTTGGTTCAAATAGTTTAGCCACGTGGTCTTCCGTGTAGATTGGTTCTAGCTAGTATTAGGACTCGAGATTCCGCTTAATGTCGTTAAACTTGGTGTAAGCTTTGGTGTATGATTTTTTCCGCCATAAGGGAGCGTGTTGATATAGTGTTTGTGAAACTCTCGAGTGTGAGACTCGAGGAGTGAAGTAGGGTGAAGAGTGAGCTTCGTAGCCGATCCACTATAAATCTCTGTGTCCTGGTTTGATCGTTTCTTTCCTTATCTTTACTTACTTTTTGTGTTCATAAATTGTTGTATTGCTATCACATAATATTCAAATCGAAAAATCTTTCAAAACAAACTTGAAAAAGATTTTTTTAAAACGTAATTAAAACGGTGAAACTATTCAACCCCCCCCCCCCCTTCTAGTTTCAACAATTGTTAGGTCACCATAATTGTTGTAACACAAGTATACATATGAGAGAAATAAGAGATAGAGAGATGATAGTGGTCGATTACTTCAAGAATAGAAATGACAAAGGTTTAGTAGCATTAATGAAATAACCAACACCTCACTATGTGAGGTTACAAGAGCATATATAGGACAAGAGAACTAGGGCAACACTCTTGTGAGTATTTCTAGAAACAAAACATAAGTCACGGCCCATGGGCCTTCTAATAGGGCCGAACTAAATAAAACAAACATAAAGGCCTTAACTAAGTAACTTATTACATATCATAATGACCAATACTTTATACTAGTTACACATATTCCTAACAATCTCCCCCTAAGAGTTGGTCATCAAAGGTTGTTTTACGTCTTCATTGCTTCATTGGCTTCGGCATCTTTTGTATCTTTGTTCTTTGTTCTTGTTCTGTATGATGTGATAATGTTGTGATCTGCCTTTCATCAACGTCTTTGTCTCTGGTGTCTTTACGTCTTTTCCACCATGCTCATACTTCTTTTGACTTTGATCTTTATATTTCAAATGATTCTCATTCTTTAACTTTGATCCTTGACTTAGGAAATTTTGCTTCGATCTTTGATGAGAAGTGTCTTTGAACTTTGAATGGCATTATGATGTTGGTATGAGCATGTGGAAATGGAATGTTGTTGATGATAATGGTGGTAATTATGGTCACAGCTAGCTGGAACCCAGGGTCTCCATGAGTACCTGCATGAAAACAGTTAGCAATAAAGTTTCCAGCGCTTCCAAGTTTGGACTTCGAGATAATTAACAGCATAGTGTGAAAACTCTCTCTAATCCTTACAAAGGTTGTTCCTGAATCAGATACCCCTAAGAGGGCTTACACAGATATACCAAAGTATATCAATGATTCAGGATGAGCCGCTGAAGTATACCGAAGTATCACTCCACGACTATAGACCGTTTGAAACCACTGCGGACACTAAACGTAATCCACAAGGGATTACTGAAGTGACCTTCTATCAGGGCTATTTGATGTTGACCCTAGCATGGATTTCTATTCAATCACTAAGAATTACATTAGTAAATCCTCTCATAAATGTTCTGGCAGATTGCTAAGATTTGCGCAGGACTCAAATATTTACAACTAGTGTTCTTATTGTTGAACAGCAAGTGTAGAAATGTTTAAGTGTTCGTAAGAGATCTTTTGATGAATCTCGAGGCTCGAGGCTCGAGACTCAATTAGTGCATTTTGATTTTAGTAGTCGGAGGCATGGAGCAGAGTGCCTCCTTTTCAATATCAACACATCTCGGAAAGAGAGGTCGATAGATTATGCGAGGTTCTCAGTGAGAAATGAAACAAGTACCTTTTGAGATATACTTGAGTGGCTAGAAGGTTAAGTGCAGTGCGTCACTGGGTCCATGACGTCTTGTATTCAATACCGGCATCACCTTGCTGACAACCAGTAGCATATGAATTGAACCCGGTTTCTGCCCTAAGGTTGAACATTTGAAGGGCTATTTCTTTTCACCCTTTCATTAGCTTTTCTTTTTAATTCTTCAACCCCTTCTTTCTCTTTTCATTTCTTTTCTCCTTTTTTTTTCAATATACCTAAGGACTTCTAGTTCTAAACTATTGGTGTTGTCCTTGGATAGATCCCTCCGGCTCTGGTGGATCATAGGACATAAACCTAATATTAATCACCTTATTACTCCATGATTATTCTAGATTTATTGATCACATGCCGTAAAACCTTTTGTAAAATCTCTCAAAGTGTTTATGATTTTAAAACATATTTGTTAACACTTTGAGAATTTTCCATTTTCAGAAATACTCCCCTTCACATGTGCTTATGAATTTTAAAGAAGGTTTACACATGTTGGGTGGAGTTCGCACTTTTGAATTGATTGATTCTCAGTGAACATGACCGCTTCGAGACACGCTTACATCACTGGTTAGACCAGCTTGAAATTATTACCCATCCTGGTCATATTCAAGGAGAATCTCTCGAAATGGTACACTGATGTGTGTTGAGAGTGCAAGTTTTAAATTTATAAACACGATCTACCAATGATTCAAATGAAACACATACGAGCAATTATACTCATCCGTGTGTAGCAAGAGGTGATATGGTAAGCCGAGGTCGTTCACAAGGATTTGTTTAGTTTTTATGTAATGCGAGTTTGATTATAACAAAGACTTAGTAATGATTCTAAAGCAAGCAAATAATGATTATGATGTAAATTCAATATATTAAAAACTACACTTGCCTAGACTAGTTTGCACAATTCCCTTGATATGATTATGACAATGGTTCAAATCGATTATGATCAATAAATTAGATGGTGCTCTAATTTGATTTGTTGGTGTACTAATCCTCTTGTTTTCAACACTTTCAATCCTCGTCAAGATTTTAAGATGACAAAAACAATATTAAGTTTTGATCAAACAAGACTAACATAATTCAATTACTTGATTCGCTATCGTTTCACAAGTAATTGACAACTACACTTTTAGTTTTCTAAGTTTAACCAAGTTACATATGAAATGGTCAATACATAAGGTAACACCTTCATAGACAAAGGTTTACAATTGATTAAATAACAATGTCTCTTTCGACCTATTACACCATTAATAATCAACCAAACTTGACAATTCGCTATCGTTTCACAAGTAATTGACAACTCTTTTGTTTATGAAAATTTTGAAAGCACAATTCGATCTTAGTATTAGCTTTTCATTGAATTAGAACCATAGAGTCATAATCAATCAACATTCATGTAACAAACATCATCTAGGCAAGTGCACAAGGCACTTAGCCGCTAATGGCAAACAAAGTAATAATCACATAAATTATATCACTTGAAAACATGATTAAAGAGTCTTACAAAAGTTGTAATGATGATTACAAGACTTAGGAACAATTATGAGGTGATCAACAATGATTCCTTTGATGATTACAATGATGAATAATGAATGTAAGTCAACTTCTTCATGCGTTTTCTTCTTTGTAGCCTTCTTGAGAGAGTATGAGAAATTTGGTATATGAGTATGTGTCTTTTCTCTCTAGCCAATGCTTCTAATTAATAGAAAACTACTCCTTGGCCAACAAGCAAGTTTCTTGGGCACCAAGTGTCATAAAATTCTGGACTTGAAGTAAATGAACCATAATGACAACCCACATGAAGAGTTAGATCATTAAAAGTAGTCATTAAGTGTGCCAGAAGTTGCAGCAACCCAAGGTTGAAGTCTCAACCTGAGGCTCAGATTCCAGCCCAAGGTTTGGAGTAAGGTTGGCATGGCAGTTTTGAACCTTGGGTTGAACTTAAGCCTTAGTTGTATTTCTTGAACCTTTGGTTGAGGAAGCAAGCCATAATTCATAGCAAACTTTGCATGTAACTTCTCATTCATTTCATCAACACTTGATCTTTTCTTGAGCTCGGAAATCTTTGTAACTTGGTTCTTTATCTTTGATGATCTTCCCGATGTCTTTATTATGGGTAGAATCTTTCATTGTGCATAAGCTCTTGATTTAGTGACTTTTCCCCATCTTTCTAGCTATTCCCTTGGACTTGATTGTACTTGAACCTTAATATATCTTTTGTACCTTTTTTCGCATAATATGTTCACAAACACAACCAAATACAATGCACAAACATAGAAATAACGCGACTAAAACATGTACGAAATGAGCGTTATCAAATCCCCCCACACTTACACTTTGCTTGCCCTCAAGAAAATCTAGCTTTTAAAAATAAATCCACATGATATAAATGAGAATGATTCTAAAAAATGAGATGCAAATCCATCAAGTACAAGTACGAGATAAGATCCATCTTTTTAAGCTTTATAAGTGAAAAGTCGAGATGTTTGACAATACCTTAATGATTCTCTTGCTTGATAACATGTTAAAACACCTCACGAAAAAGGAATGAAGTATAATTCACTCAACACTCATTTATTTAGCGGGTGAGTATATAATAAAATCACACTCATCGCTCAGTCATGATCTAAATATTATCATAAGCTTGTACAAGAAACAAAACTCCACCGACGTGGCGTAAGCACCAAGTGTAAATATCTAAGAGGACTTTTATTCAGGTTAAAGGGTAATATGGGGTTTATATTTAGATATCTCTTGTAAAAACATACTAGATTGCTAGCGCGAATTCTTGATTTACTCAAACAACGGATGGTCACTAAAGTAAAATACCTTAGATCGCTGGCGCGTTATTCGATCACTCAAGAACCGGATGGTCACTAGAATATTCACACAATTGATATCTTCACAAAATTAAAAAGGTACGGATAATGCATGTGATATACTTATGAGAGGTGTAAAAAAAACTTTACAAATAGTCAAAGTCTATAACCAATTGCTACTAGCTACGTCAACCTCTTTCACATGAACCTGAGAATTCATCCTTGATTGATATCATATTTTCATAGCTCATTGGCTATTCTTGTCACCATACAATTGCGATGACTTATTATATTTTTTTCTTCTTTTCTTGGCCACATGTTTCGGCCATCGATCATAATTCCAATAGATCTTCTATGAGATTATCATAGAGTTTGCAACTTTCTCCAAAATTCAAATATTTCCCATATAACAACCATCTTTTCAAGTAGCTAGTAACTAACCAAGACTTGACTATGGGTAAGGTTAAGGCTAAAAGTGTAAAATATTTTTGTTTTTTTTCTGGTGTAACAAAAGAAAAGAATGGCTCAAAGGGTGTACTAATGGTATATAGCACTAAAATTGAGTGCTAACAAATGGGTCAATGATGAGAGTTTTAACTAACCGATGTGATTAGCTAATGTATGTTTTGAAAACGGATGGCCATTTAGTAAAATCCTAATGTTGCCTCTTATCACACGAATACACTTTCATCACACGAATGTGATCTCACTGCGGTCTGGTAATGATTTGCAAGTATAAGTTCTAGAATAAATAAAATCACTGGCACACTCATAGCAAAAAGATCAAGCATAAAAGATGTATGCTATATAAGAATAGGCTCAAATCCTCACAATTTTTAGTGGAATGGGCTATAATTGTGCTAGCAATGTTATCGATCCCAAAAATGGATTGCAATGTCAATCAGGACACATCTCGAATTTTCAAAAATTACATGTTTTATTAGTGGATTGATCTAGTTATTCTAATATAAATTATCCTAAATGTGCGAAAACAACTAGATCATAAGGGCAAACAATTTAAAACTAGGCTCAAAAATATAGAAAATTTAAAATCCAGTTTCATTTTCCTATTTCCTCCCCCCACACTTAAGTTTGACATTGTCCTCAATGTAAAGAACGATGAACCATAAAAATAGGGAAATGGAACATAAAATAAATGATACTACCTGAGCCTTGGAATCTAGATCGAGCTCCAAATGAGATATTGAGATCAAACGATTCCACATCTTCGAGATCAAGCATCGTAACCTGCAGTAATCTTCATATACAAAACAAATAAACACACAAAATGCAAAATATATATATATATATTTTTTTTTGGCAGGCCCCCACACTTATGGTAAAACCATTGGGGCATAAAAATAAACAAACAATTAAAAACACATGGGTTGCCTCCCGAGAAGTGCTTAATTTATTAACGAGTCATCAGCCTGACTCGATCTTCCTCACTTTCGTGGTTTATGTTTGGGATTCTTTCCCGACTCCTTGGGAATATAAACCACATTTCCTTTCACTATTCCTTTTCCGGTTCTATCGATGTCATATAACTTTGCTGTATCACAAGATCTAGGAAGGACATCATACATAAATCCAGAATCTGCAGCCCATGGTATTAATTTTTTATAATCTGCTGGGAAAGGTGCCATGAATGGAATAGCAGTGTATTTCTTTTTATCGAGCAGTTCAAGTGCAATTTCCTTACTTGACATTTCATTCAGTTGCTCCTCATCATGATAAATCTTGATACGATGTTCATTAACAATGAAACTTCCACCGTGCTTGTCATATAACTCGACATATCCGGATGGAAAACCATGTTTTACCATGAATGGACCAAACCATTTGGTTCTTAGCTTAGGAGCTTTGAATTTGTACTTAGAATTGAACAAAAGTACTTTATCTCCGGCTTTGAATTCTTTCCGGATTCTGAGTTTCTTATCATGGTACGCTTTTGTTCGAGCTTTGTACAACTTGGAATTCTCATACGCTTGGAGTCTTTACTCATCGAGTTCATGCAATTGCAAGAATTATTTTTCTCCAGCAATTTTGAGATCGGGGTTACATTGCCTCAACGCCCAGTATGCGCGGTGTTCAATTTCAAACAGCAAATGACAAGTTTTTCCATATATGATTCTAAACGGAGTTTTGCCAATTGGAGCTTTATATGCCGTTCTAAACGCCCATAGAGCATCATCGAGTTTCCTTGAACAAATGGAAGGATTATCCTTAACCATTTTTTCAAGTATTCTTTTTAAAGCTCTATTGGTGTTATCAACTTGACCACTGGTTTGAGGGTGGTATGCTGTTGCGAAATGATGATGGACTCCATATCGTTTCATAGCTTTCTCCATTTGATGGTTACAGAAGTGAGTTCCTCTGTCGCTTATCAAAGCTTTTGGAATTCCGAATCGAGAGAAAAGCTTTTTTAGAAAATTTACAACCACTCGTGCATCATTTGTGGGTAAGGCTTCCGCTTCGGCCCATTTAGAAACATAGTCAATTGCAACGAGTATGTATTCGAACTTATGAGATTTAGGAAAAGGACCCATGAAGTCAATTCCCCATATATCAAAGATTTCAGAAACTTTGTATGCTCTTTTGTGGCATTTCGTTTCTACGAGAAAGACTACCAGACTTTTGGCAAGCATCATAATTCTGCACAAGCGTATGGGCTTCTTTAAAAATTGTCGGCCAATAAAATCCCGCATCAAAGACTTTTTCGCGGTTGTAGATGGACCGTAATGTCCTCCAGTTGGGCCATGATGACATTCATCGAGAATTTTTTGGGTCTCTGAACCGTACACGCATCTTCTAATTATCCCATCGGGACACATTTTAAATAGATACGGTTCGTCCCAAAAATAGTGTTTTAGGTCCGCGAAAAATTTACTACGCTTAGTGTGAGTTAGACCTTTTTGTAACACTCCTCCGACTAAATAATTTGCAAAGTTTGCAAACCATGGAACTTCTTCATTTTCAATTCCCATAAGAGTTTCATCGGGAAAATTATCATCAATCTCATCTTCACCGAATTCATCTAAATTAGGATTTTCTAATCGAGACAAATGGTCTGCTGCAACTTTTTCCCGCCTTTCTTATTTTGGATTTCTATTTCAAATTCTTGAAGTATTAAAATCCATCGGATAAGACGTGGTTTGGCATCTTGTTTGGTAAACAGGTATTTAAGAGCTGAATGATCGGTGAATACAATTGTCTTTGACAAAACGAGATAAGAACGAAATTTGTCAAACGCAAAAACTACAGCCAAAAGTTCTTTTTTAGTGACCGTGTAGTTTTGTTGAGCACTATTCAAGGTTTTGCTAGCAAAGTAAATAGGACGAAAATGTTTTCCATCGAGTTGTCCTAATAATGCTCCAACGGAAAAATCACTTGCATCACACATAAGTTCAAATGACAGCGACCAATTTGGTGAAACCATAATCGGTGCATTTGTTAACTTATTTTTGAGCGTTTCGAATGCCTTGATGCATTCTTCATTGAAATCAAAAACTGAATCTTTCTTGAGAAGCTTCGTCATAGGACGAGATATTTTCAAAAAATCTTTGATGAATCTGCGGTAGAATCCCGCATGCCCCAAGAAACTCCTAACGCCTTTGACGTTAGTTGGGGGTGGTAACTTAGCAATATCATCTATTTTTTCTTTGTCAACTTCGATTCCCTTGCTATAAATCTTGTGACCAATCACAATGCCTTCTGTCACCATAAAGTGACATTTTTTCCAGTTTAGTACGAGATGAGCGGTTTTGCATCTTTCAAGCATTTTATCAAGATTGGAAAGGCATGACTCGAATGAGTCTCCAAATACCGAGAAATCATCCATGAAAACTTCCATGGAGGTTTCAAGCATATCTTGAAAAATAGCAATCATGCACCTTTGAAATGTTGCCGCTGCGTTACAAAGACCAAAAGGCATACGCCTATACGCATATGTGCCAAAAGGACATGTAAATGTGGTCTTTTCTTGATCAGATGGATCAATTAGAATTTGAAAATAATCGGAAAATCCATCGAGAAAACAAAAGAATTTGTTCCCCGCAAGTCTTTCCAACATTTGATCTATGAACGGTAAAGGAAAATGATCCTTCCTGGTGGCGTCATTTAATTTGCGATAATCAATGCATACTCGCCAACCAGTTATGGTTCTGGTAGGAACAAGTTCATTACATTCATTAGTTACAACGGTTGTTCCTCCTTTCTTAGGAATACAGTGAACAGGACTCACCCATGAACTATCCTTAATGGGGTAAATAATACCAGCATTAAGAAGTTTGATTATTTCCTTTCTTAGTACGGTGGTTGATTTTTCAAAATTTGACTCGATATTGAGCGTTTTGCTTGAAATCTTTCTCTCAATAAATGAATTGACAAGTTTGAACAAACGAACATTTTTTTTTGTACTCTCTTTCTTGATGATTCAAAACTTAGTAGTTATGAAAGATTGGACTATTTTCAAATATGACCCAAGGTTTTATAGACGGGTTTTCAAAATGATGTGAATAGGAATGTTTAGCAAAGATTGATGTCATACATTTCTTAACGTATAATAGTTTTGTTAAAGGTTGACCAAAAGGGATTTACTCGTCAAAATAGGTACTTCAGAAAAATATTTTCCTACAAAGTATATGATTTGTATCAACGCATTTTAAAGAAAATCCATTTGAAGTGCAAGCATTAAAAAGGATGAAATAGTCGGGTAGGTATGTCTGCATGAATGCTTAAGTTTCTAATATTTTGTTTCCGATGTTGGATAATGCGTATTGGTTAATATTAGACAAGACTTACAGGTATGAGTATTCGACTTACTTGGTTATTTCTAAAATGGATCATGACTTAGGTTTGTTATCTTACTTGGTCTAACTAGTACTTCTGAAATGATAGGATTGGATGACTATGCTAGAGATAGTGGTTTGGATTGCCTCGTGAGATCTTAAGATTTCCGTTGCGTTATGAATCAACTTACTATATATTTCTAGTCCTTTTTTGTAGTTCCGTAATCCTTTCATTGTTTTCTTATGTCATGGAATCCTCCTCGTAGATGGAAAGTCTTTCCTAGAAAGGTCAATTGTAAAAAAAATCCAACTTAACGGTTGAGTGAGTGACAAGTGGTGTAGGTATCTAGAGAGGGTTTAACAAAAGTGATGTTTATGAACAATTTATTTGGTTACAAAGCTTTGCTTTTTGATTTTTTGAATGAAGATTATTTTAAGAATTTTGAAAAGATGATTGTTTCCTTCATGACATAATCCTTCCTAAATTAGACATAGGTGATCAGGCTATGTATAATTGAGGACTAATTATGCGATCCTCGGTTTAGTCAAAGTAGTATTATGTTTCTCAAAAGTTATAGATGGTGTTCAACGTGTTGTTTTGTAAAAGGTAGCATCAACATTTTTTTTACAAGAAAATCGGTTCATATAATATGGTAGTAAATAGTTAGTAGAATGCCAGAAAATCAATTTATGAGGTGGTAGTAATATAACACGTTTTTAAATTCTGTGAAATCATTTCCTAAGGTGGTAGTAAAATGGGATGTGGGAGAATCTTACGGAATGGTAATAGTCTATAGTCAAAGATGAAATTTGCCTAATCCCTAATAGGATAGCTGTATGTCTCCTCTAGGTCTATCTCAGGTGATGCTAATACCTCAAATAGGTGGAAGTTATCATCTAACGATGGTGAGTGATATAGGGATGTCAAGGCATAGGAAGGTAAGAGTAGTGATGTAGGTGCATTAGTAGATGAAAAAGCATCCTCGATATCCGAATCTGATGAAATGATGATAGGGTGGTTGGGTGAAGACATGACTCTGTAACAACCCGATATAAAACAAATGTAAATACTTCGTATTAAATAAGTAAGTAAAAACATGTATAGCAATTGCACACACATCATGATATTGTGAAGTGTCGTGACCTAGTGGTTATAGTCTAGGGTCTATGATGCATCCTAGTTCTCTATAACCTTGGCTCTGGTACCAATCTGTCACACCCCCAAAATTTGGATTGCAGCGGAATGGAATTTCGAGGGCGTAACGTTCATGGATAACAAAGTACAAGGAAATAAAGAATGACCTCTAAGTGAGTCATTTTAAAACAAGCGTTTGATTTAAACATAAACGTTTTACAAAAGCATTAATATCAGAGTTCACCATCAAATGTAAGATTTTAATACATAACCAAACGCTAAGTAATGCAAGGAAATCTTCATCATGATGTGCGTTCCAAAATGTGACTCTTGTATGCTCCATACATAGGTGATTATTATCGTCTAGTAACCTGAGAATACACGCTAAAAAGGTCAACATAATTGTTGGTGAGTTCATAAGTTTAAGTAAACAAGTAAAGTGTGGACCACATGATTTCAATAGCATGACAATCACAACAAATATAACGTCATAGCCAAAAATAATATACAGTGCCGTAAGCTCATGACCTCGAAGCTTAACGTAATGGTATGCAATCAAGCATAATAATCAATGCCCCAAATAAGTGTTTACTAGACACTCGGAAATAATCCGAATGATATGCGTCTGTTTGACAGGTTGGCGCGACCAACTCGGATGGGCGTGTTAACCCAAATAGATCTATTCATAACATCCGCGCTTACAAGTAATTAACGGTTCATGATTCATGGGGACTTTAATGGCAATGCGGTAACTTAGGCAAAGTAACGGTTTTTAGTACTTGTGTCCGAAAAATAAGCAATGTATTCCCACCCTGAGGGTTTAGAAATAATGTACAAATATTGTAAAAATCGGGGCTATGAAACTCACCTCAGTAAAGCAATACAACACCGAATAAATGTGCATGAAAATCGAGGTACGGACGCTCTAACCGCAACCTAAATAATTTATATGTCTTAGGTGTGAAAACATGGTCGTGCATGCAAGTCCATATGCTATAATATCACTTGTACATGTTTGTTGCAACATTTAACATCAAAAACATAGTTATGACAACTCTTTCAATTATTAAGTATAAATTACCTCGGATATAACGTGTAATTAGTTTGTCTCGTACTATAGGTAGGGTTATCTTAATAATAAGTATTTTAGAAAAATCACCGTTACGCTTTAACAACATTCTACGATAGTCTTCTAAGTGACTTTTGAGAAAAATAAAGTTTTACGTCAATAATTAAGACTTTGTTGGATTTCTGAAAATGACTAAGTGGCCCAGTAAAGCTAGCCTTAAAACGGTTTATGCTAAGTGTTACTGACCCAACTTAGTGGATTTAGAAAGTATATAGTAAGGTCTACAAAAGATAACACTGACTTTTAGCCCATTCGGATCCCGATCCCACACTTTTATGGCCATAAAGTTAGGTGGTTAGGTTGTTTTTATAGTGTCTGGGCAGTTTTCGGGGATGTTTGAGAGGTCATAAGTTACTCGTTATAAATCCATTTGACGAACGGTTGGACTTTTTAGAAACTAGGCCAGGTGAACTTTATTTTACCTACTAGTGCCATTTTTCCATAACAGACTCTATCTATGAGAAAAACGGGGTTAAACATGGTCACATGGAACAAACAGTTTTGACACTTAGAAAAGTTTCAGTTTGAGCTGTTGGTTTCACCCTGTTTTCGTCATAATTCAAATCTATGTATCTTGGTCGTTTTAGCTCCGTTTCTTAAGTTTTATATATGCCCGGGTTCGTGTTTAAGTATACTAACATGTTTTTAGTGCCTCGGCTAGTCTACTTAATTTTTTATATCCGTTTTTACCCTTTGAAAAACCCTTAACAGCATACAATTTTTCAGAAAATTAATTCTAGACATCTAACTTGAAAAGAGCGTAGTTTCTTCGTTATATATCCGTTTTAATCCATTCAAGCGACCACGTTTTCGTAATAGAGTCTAGTTTCTATATTTTTACTCAAATCATTCATCCAACTTACTGATTCTTCTAGGTTTTACAAATTAGGGCAGCCTCATATAAAAACGTTTCAAGAATGTATTTTCACTACAAAACCCTTTTAACTCTATCACATACTTGCCAAGAGTGTCATGTAGCTTAAGTATTTTTAAAAATGAGAGTTTAAACATAGTAGATAGTTCTCACTTAATATGTTTAAGAAAATCACAAAGATGTACCAAAGTGAATTAACACATATGCAATCATGCAAAAGTCATACAAGGAAGTGAAATAAATTATAAGTAAGTAGTGTAAGGGTATAAATTCAACTTTGTTACACCCCAAAAATGGCGCAGCGGAAAGGCATTCACGGGGTATGACATCATAGTCAAGAACACAAGGTGTCACCATAGAGAAATACTAAATGTATAACATAAGATAGATAATAGTCTCAAACTCCCACAACCGAGATAGGTACAAATATCCAAGATAAACATAAGTCTCAAAGTTAAACAACATGACTAGTGAATAACAAAATGCAACTTCACGAGTTATAACCCAGAAGGGTCTTGTCTTAAGTCTTGCTAAGCCAGGCCAGTACTCAACCTTCTAGTGTAACTTCAGTCTTAGCACCTGAAAATGGATACTCGAAAATGTCAAAATAAAGTTGGTGAGCTCGTAGGTTTAGGGTTTAAACCATGAGGCTGTGAATAATACGTAGGACATAGTGAAATGAATACCAATTACAAGCACATTATCAAATAGCAATAGTGTCACGCCAACTGAACCTATAGTGTTCCTCATACGCATAACCAATATCACATGGGGAGCTACCCCGATAGATCTATCAACATGTGGGCTCTCACCAGAGAGTTAACAGTTGCATCAACTGAACATATAACTTGCGGGCTTTCAGTAGAGAGTTAACAGTGGCACAGTCAAGTATTCACAAAACAAACATGTCACAACATATAATCGCATCATCACACGTATATGTCCAAAATCATGTAAAATAGTAATTCACAGCATGAAAACATTTGTAAAGCATTGAGTACCATTTTCCCCCAAGGTAAAACACGTTAAAAGTGGGGCTAAGAGAACTAACCTCAATGAAGCAAAGTACAAGCACAAATCTACAGAAGCAAGGTACTCAGCCCACTCAAGTATCGGCTTTCACGGACTCGGCACAACCTAATAATATAAACTCGCCTTAACATATATCTCCAAATGTAAAAGTTTCCAAAAGCTAACTATCCCCAAGTATAATCCATTTCAATTCCAAAATCTCTTCCTTATATTAGTTAATGGTGTTTGGTATCAATGGGTGTGCAGTGGAGACATAACATGACTCATGTGTACTCACGCCAAACAAATGACCAAAACGAACATGACTCACGAAACAATATCCCAATAACGAACACGCCAAGTTGTTTCAATATCCCAAACCGACTCTACTACTAAAACTCACAACCACCTAACAAGAACCAGGATCCAATAATTTATTTAAAGTTCTAATGAGTTATAGGGACAAATTGACGGATGCTTATCGAATTCGACATCGATTCCACATAATCCTTAATCCCAATATTAGAAAAATAAAGTAATGTGTCTCAATAAACGTGCCCTCGAAACATTTAATAACTCTTTTTTACATCAAACTTTCCATTTATACATATTGTTTTTAAATAAAATCTTCGTTAAATATTAAGTAACAAATGAGTTTTTGTTAATTAATATTTCCCGTTTTTAGCCATTATTATTTATTTTCCATTTTTAGTTATATATACATTTCCAAACAAATATCTTTCGAGTTATTATCCTTTTCAAGTCATGAGTCCGAGTTTTCATTATTTTCGGGTCAAATAACCAACCATAATAGTCCAATATAAACCAATAGTTTCAAATATCTCTTTTGGCTTGTTGAGGCCACAACGAGACTAATAAGTCTCGGCGACTCTCGACTTGGCTCCAAAACAACATGATTCAATATATAATTATAACAATAATGCCGTAACCTCAATCAAACTTCAACAATTTTTAACGGAAAAAAAAAATAACCTACGAAGTGTTAGCTACAACTCCTCCCATATTCCACACAATAATCAACAACCAGAAACCATGTATCCAGCCCGAGACCTTAATGGTCTCGGCTCCATCTCTCGGCTCCAACATAAACTAATTCGACCTTAAATATTACTTGGCAACAAATCCAGCAGCCGCAAATATATTACCAATAACCACATCAACAACAGACCAACAGCCGCAACATTAAAACCAATAACAACAACAACAACAACAACAACAATAATAGTCCCACAGCCGCAACATAATAACCACTATATAACAACAAATATCAAATAAATGAACAAACCTAAATTCGACCATAATAACCTGATGAAGCCGAGGGTTTTACCATACCCCCGGTTCGAGTGAAAACAGCCTACAACACCTAAAACTAAAGGCATACAAGACTATCTCATAACCAAACTCAACCACAAAAGAAATCAATAAGACTCGGCCGTGAGCTAAAGCTCACGGAATAACCACGACAAGACCTCAATTGACACAACCACACCACGATAATAGATACCAAACGTTTATTAATCGTTTTTAGTTATTAAAAATATAAAAACCCATTTGTTTTAGTACTCGAATCGAACTAAAACTAAAATTATTAACTCGACATAGTCGAGTTGTTGCACACCGAGCCACAACCACGGGTGACTCAGTGTTACCCACCTTTAACACTCTTGGATCTGACGAATCTTGGTCGAAAAAAGTTCTAAGTTGCGCGTACAGATGGTGGGGAAAGGTTTTACAGCACGTGCAGTAGGGAAGGGTAATAAGGAGGTTAAAAGACGAGGTTTGGTGGTGGTGGTGTAATAAAAGAAGCGGAGGTGAGAGTGTTTGGTGGTGGCCGGATTTGATGGCCGGAAAAGATAAGAGAAAAAGCGGGGGGGGGGGGGGGGGGGTCGACTGTTATTGGGAAATGAAAGGGATAACCCTAAATGGTTTATAATATGTGCTTATATATTTGAGTGCCGAGACATTTTCCCGAATGATTTTAATGTTTTCCATTGATTTTAGAATAATTTTTCCAGTCAAATCGACTGTAAATACGTCTATATTTATTTTGCGCGTCTAAATAATCAATGTTTCTCGTATTTATTAGGTCTAACTGTGCCGACTCATGGAGTGCCTAACTTGGTACACAGGGCATTACTCATCACATCAATAAAAGTTCAAAATATATAAACAAAATCCGGATAAAATATCCAACACACTCAAAAGTGTTTACAAGAGATAAAATATTCGTTTTAAAAAAGTAAAGCGGTAACTTAAAATGTTCCTGAAATTTACCAGTTGTCACAGCCTCCCAGCCTCAG
Organism: Artemisia tridentata subsp. tridentata; assembly: GCA_021014915.2. Classification (NCBI taxonomy): domain Eukaryota; kingdom Viridiplantae; phylum Streptophyta; class Magnoliopsida; order Asterales; family Asteraceae; genus Artemisia; species Artemisia tridentata. Next base: position 79,966,860 of record CP139501.1, on the reverse strand, counting down.
AAGAAACCCGTCCCGGGTTTCAGTTCGAGTTGCCTGATACGTTTGAAAAGAGATGAGGGTACTTTCGCTTTATCTCATCCTCACGCTCCCATGTAAGCTTAGGTCCACGCTTTGAGTCCTAACAGACTTTAACTATTGGTATCTTGCTAGGCTTTAACTTATTGATCTCACGTTCTAAAATTTCAACCGGTTTCTCTACGAAGTGCAACTTAGGATCTACCTGAATCTCTTCCAAGGGTATGTGTAAGGTCTGATCAGCAAGACATTTCTTAAGGTTCGACACGTGAAACGTATCATGGACGCCACTCAGCTCTTGTGGTAGTTTTAGTCGGTAAGCTAATGGATCGATTCTCTTAGTGATCTCAAAAGGTCCTACGTATCTAGGTGCTAACTTGCCCTTCTTTCCAAATCATACAACCCCTTTCCAAGGTGATACCTTGAGTAACACATGATCACCAATGCTGAATTCTAAGGGTCTCCTTCGGTTGTCGGCATAGCTCTTCTGACGGTCTCGAGCAGCCTTGAGCCTATCCTTAATTTGAATGATCTTGTCAGTGGTTTCTAACACTATCTCAGGTCCTATCATTTGACTCTCTCCAACTTCCGCCCAACCAATAGGCGAACGACACTTTCTTCCATAAAGTGTCTTGAATGGTGCCATATCTATGCTGGTATTGTAGCTGTTGTTATAGGAGAACTCGGCTAATGGAAGATGAGTATCCCATTACCACCAAAGTCTATGGTACACGCCCTGAGCATGTCTTCTAGGGTCTGTATGGTACGCTCTCTTTGACCATCGGTCTATGGGTGATAAGCCATACTCATATCTAAGTGTGTTCCCAGGTAACTTTGCAATAATTGCCAAAAGTTTGACGTGAAGCGGCTGTCATGATCAGATATGATCGATATAGGCACACCATGTTTCGCCACTATCTCCTTGATGTAAAGTCTAGCCAATTTGTCCATCGTATAATCTTCTCGGATAGCTAAGAAATGTGCATTCTTAGTTAACCTATCAATCATGAACCAGATCGTATCGTGTCCACTACTAGTCCTAGGCAACTTTGTGATGAAGTCCATTGTTATCCTTTCCCACTTCCACTCGGGAATCTCCGGTTGTTGTAACAAACCAGATGGTCTCTGATGTTCAGCCTTCACTTTAGAGCAAGTCAGACACTTGCTAACGTAGACAGATATGTCCTTCTTCATCCCAGGCCACCAATACAAGCCTCTAAGGTTGTAGTACATCTTATCTGCTCCTGGATGAACATATTACCTTGTTGTATGTGCTTCATTCATGACTAGGGTTCTCACGTCACCAGTTAACGGTACCCAAATTCGGTCTACAAAGTACAGTCCACTATCGTCCTTTTCCTCCAGTTGCTTATCTAAGCCCCGCACCTTCTCTGTGGGTGCATCCATATTCATAGATTCCTTTCTCAGAGCCGCTAATATCTTATCCTTGATACTCGACTGTATGGTTATACTCATTGCCTTTACTTTCCTAGGCTTGAGTTTTTCCTTCCTACTCAAAGCATCAGCTACTACGTTTGCCTTACCTGGGTGGTAGTGAATTTCACAATCATAATCGCTAAAGAGCTCAATCCATCTCCTCTGATGCATATTTAACTCTTTTTGATCAAAGATATGTTGGAGACTCTTGTGATCAGTATAGATAAGACTTTTCGTCCCATACATGTAATGTCTCCATATCTTGAGAGTGAATACTACAGCGCCCAGCTCCAGATCATGGGTGGTATAGTTCTTCTCATGAACCTTCAGTTGTTGAGAGGCATAGGCAATCACCTTACCTCTTTGCATTAACACGCACCCAAGGCCTTGACATGACGCGTCACAGTATACTACGAAATCTTCGGGTCCATCGGGGAGGGCTAGTATTGGTGCATTACATAGGTTATCTTTCAACGTCTGAAAGGCACTCTCCTGTGCTTCGCCCTAATCGTATTTCTTGTTCTTTTGAGTCAGTGAGGTAAGTGGTTTGGCAATCTTGGAGAAATTCGTGATGAAACGTCGGTAGTAACCTGACAGGCCTAAAATGATCGGACTTCTGTCGGGGACTTAGGGGCTTCCCAATTTTTCACTGCCTCAATCTTGCTAGAATCCACATGAATACCATCTTTGTTAACCACGTGTCCAAGGAATTGGACTTCTTGTAACCAGAACTCGCACTTTGAGAGTTTGGTGTACAATTTCTCCTTCTTGAGTAGCTCTAGGATTATCTTCAGGTGCGTTTCTTGTTCCTCTTTGGTCTTGGAATAGATCAAGATGTCATCAATAAATAGTATGACAAATTTATCTAGGTATGGCCTGCAAACTCGATTCATCAAGTCCATGAAGACTGCAGGCGCATTTGTTAGTCCAAACGGCATAACCGTGAACTCGAAATGACCGTATCGAGTTCTGAACGCGGTTTTTGGAATGTCATCTTTGTGTACTCGTAACTGATGGTAGCCGGAATAGAGATCTATCTTGGAGAAGTACCGTGAACCTTGCAGTTGGTCAAATAAGTCGTCAATTATTGGGAGAGGGTAACGGTTCTTAATGGTTAGTTTGTTCAGTTCCCGATAGTCGATGCACATCCTGAATGAACCATCCTTCTTCTTGACGAACAATATCGGTGCTCCCCATGGCGAAGAACTAGGTCGAATGAAACCTTTGTCTTGGAGTTCCTTGAGTTGATTTGACAACTCCTCCATTTCAGTAGGTGCCAAACGGTAGGGAGACTTTGCAATCGGAATTGCTCTAGGGATTAGGTCTATCCAAAATTCAACCTCTCGCATAGGGGGTAATTCGGATAGATCGTCAGGAAACACTTATGGGAAGTCTCGAACGACTGGGATATCTTCTAGTTTCTGTTCGTCTACCTTCATGCTCATGAGATGTTTCACGTTTTCTTCAAGTCTCTCTCCATAGACTTTGAGTAACTCACCGTTAGGTAGTGGTATTCGGATCATCTTCTCATGACACATTATTTCAGCCTTATTCTTTGACAACCAGTCCATTCCCACAATCACGTCGAAACTTCCGTGCCCAAATGGTATTAAGTCAATGCTAAAGGTATGACCTTCTAATTCTAGTGTACACCCGAGAATGATCTCATTTTTTTCTACCTTTAGACCACTTGCTATTTTAATTTCATAACTAAAGCCTAGTCTCCTGGGTTCCATATTCAATAGATGCATGAATTTAGTGGAGAGAAAGCTATAATCGGCACCAGAATCAAATAGCATGGTAGCATAGTGGTCGTTTAAAGAAAACGTACCCGTCACAATGTTCGGGTCCTGGCGTCCTTCTTCAGCGTTCATCACAAATACCCGACCACGAGCTGGGTTACCATTATTTCCACCATTCACATTGTTTCCAAGGTTCACATTGTTCCTACGGTTTGCATTGTCTACACGGTTAGCATAGTTTCTACCAATTCCTACAGCCTGATTCTGGTTGTTATGCACTGGTGCCTGTGTCCTACCCAACCAAGGGCACATACTACGAAGGTGATTTGGGCTTCCACACTTATAACAAGTCTTCGGATTAACGACATTCACTGGTGTCACTGGTTTAGCTGTTGCCCTACAATCTTTCGCCATATGCCCAGGTCGCTCACAGTTAAAGCATACCACCTAATTCTCTATAATGCAAACTATATGAGGATTCTTAGGTTATAGTCTATGTTAAACCACCTAATTCTCTATAACCTTGGGCTTTGGTACCAATCTGTCACACCCCAAAAATGGCGCAGCGGAAAGGCATTCACGGGGTATGACCTCATAGTCAAGAACACAAGGTGTCAACATAGAGAAATACTAAATTTATAACATAAGATAGATAATAGTCTCAAACTCCCACAACCGGGATAAGTACAAAGATCCAAGATAAACATAAGTCTCAAAGTTAAAAAACATGACTAGAGAATAACAAAATGCAACTTCACGAGATATAAACCAGAAGGGTCTTGTCTTAAGTCTTGCTAAGCCAGGCCAGTACTCAACCTTCGAGTGTAACTTCCGTCTTAGCACCTGAAAATGGATACTCGAAAATGTCAACATAAAGTTGGTGAGCTCGTAGGTTTAGGGTTTAAACCATGAGGCTGTGAATAATACGTAGGACATAGTGAAATGACTATCAATTACAAGCACATTATCAAATAGCAATAGTGACACGCCAACTGAACCTATAGTGTTCCTCGTACGCATAACCAATATCATGTGGGGAGCTACCCCGATAGATCTATCAACATGTGGGCTCTCAACAGAGAGTTAACAGTTGCATCAACTGAACCTATAACTTGTGGGCTCTTAAGAGAGAGTTAACAGTGGCGCAGTCAAGTATTCACAAAACAAACATATCACAACATATAATCACATCATCATACGTATATGTCCAAAATCATGTAAAATAATAATTCACAGCATGAGAACATTTGTAAAGCATTGAGTACCATTTTCCCCAAAGGTAAAACACGTTAAAAGCGGGGCTACGAGAACTTACCTCAATGAAGCAAATTACAAGCACAAATCTACAGAAGCAAGGTACTCAGCACTCTCAAGTATCGGCACTCACGGACTCGGCACAACCTAATAATACAAACTCGTCTTAACATATATCTCCAAATTTAAAAGTTTCCAAAAGCTAACTATCCCCAAGTATAATCCATTTCAATTCCAAAATCTCTTCCTTATATTAGTTACTAGTGTTTGGTATCAATGGGTGTGCAGTGGAGACACAACATGACTCATGTGTACTCACGCCAAACAAATGACCAAAACGAAGATGACTCATGAAACAATATCCCAATAACGAACACGCCAAGTTGGTGCAATATCCCAAACCGACTCTACTACTAAAACTCACAACCACCTAACAAGAACCAAGATCCAGTAATTTATTTAAAGTTCTAATGAGTTATAGGGACAAATTGACGGATGCTTATCGAATTCGACATCGATTCCACATAATCCTTAATCCCAATATTATAAAAATAAAGTAATGTGTCTCGATAAAGGTGCCCTCAAAACATTTAATAACTCTTATTTACATCAAACTTTCCATTTATACATATTGTTTTTAAATAAAATCTTCGTTAAATATTAACTAACAAATGAGTTTTTGTTAATTAATATTTCCCGTTTTTAGCCATTATTATTTATTTTCCATTTTTAGTTATATATACATTTCCAAACAAATATCTTTCGAGTTATTATCCGCTTCAAGTCCCGAGTCCGAGTTTTCATTGTTTTGGGTCAAATAACCAACCTTAATAGTCCAATATAAACCATTAGTTTCAAATATCTCTTTTGGCTTGTCGAGGCTACAACGAGACTAATAAGTCTCGTCGACTCTTGACTTTGCTCCAAAACAACATGATTCAATATATAATTATAACAATAATGCCGCAACCTCAATCAAACTCCAACACTTTTTAACGGCCAAAAAAATAACCTACGGCGCGTTATCTACAAGTCCTCCCATATTCCACACAATAATCAACAACCAGAAACCATGTATCCAGGTCGAGACCCTAATGGTCTTGGCTCCATCTCTTGGTTCCAACATAAACCAATTCGACCCTAAATATTACTCGCCAACAAATCCAGCAGCCGCAAATATATTACCAATAACCACATCAACAACAGTCCAACAACCGCAACATTAAAACCATTAACAACAACAACAATAATTGTCCCACAGCCGCAACATAATAACCACTATACAACAACCAATATCAAATAAATGAACAAACCCAAATTCGACCATAATAACCTGATGAAGCCGAGGGTTTTACCATACCCTCGGTTCAAGTGAAAAAAGCCCACAACACCCAAAAATAACGGCATACAAGACTATCTCATAACCTGACTCAACCACAAAAGAAATCAATAAGATTCGACCATGAGCTAAAGCTCACGGCATATCCATGAAAAGACTTCAAACGACACAACCACACCACGATAATAGATACCAAATGTTTATTAATCATTTTTAGTTATTAAAAATGTAAAAACCTCATTTGTTTTAGTACCCAAATCGAACTAAAACTGAAGTTATTAACTCAACATAGTCGAGTTGTTGCATACCGAGCCACAACCACGGGTAAATCGGTGTTACCCACCTTTAACACTCTCGGATCTGACGAATTTTGGTCAAAAAAAGTTCTAAGTGGCACGTACAGATGGTGGGGAAAGGTTTTACAGCGCGTGCAGTAGAGAAGGGTAATATGGAGGTTAAAAGACGTGGTTTGGTGGTGGTGGCGTAATAAAAGAAGCTGCGGTGAGCGCGTTTGGAGGTGTCCAGAAAAGATGAGAGAGAAAGAGGGGGGGGGGGTCGGCTGTTATTGGGAAATGAAAGGGATAACCCTAAATGTTTTATAATATGTGCTTATATATGCTTAGGACTAGGGTTGAATGTCTAATGTCCCTCAGGGACTGAATTTGTAACTTGACTGTGGGGTGGGAAGTGACATTTGACCAAACTTCTTATAAAACGTATTCGGAATAGATTTGAGTGCCGAGACATTTTCTCGAATGATTTTAATGTTTTCCACTGATTTTAGAATAATTTTTCCAGTTAAATTGACTATAAATACGTCTATATTTATTTTGCGCGTCAAAACAATCAATGTTTCTCATATTTATTAGGTGTTACTGTGCCGACTCACGGAGTGCCTAACTTGGTAGATAGGGAATTACTCATCACATCAATAAAAGTTCAAAATATATAAACAAAATCCGGATAAAATATCCAACACACTCAAAAGTGATTACAAGAGATAAAATATTTGTTTTAAAAACGTAAAGCGGTAACTTAAAATGTTCCTGAAATTTACCAGTTGTCACAAACTTGATGACTTACTTGAGGTGATTAGTAAAATGGAAGGATAAACTCTAGTTTTTACCCAAATCAAAACTCTGAAACCCTTCTATACTAACAATGAGCCTTAGAATACTTGAACTTGTGTACAATCAATACCCTTGCTTCCTCCTCTGTTTGTGGTTCAAAATATATGAGAGTGTGAGTGGTGATTATAGTTTTTCTTTCTCTAGTTGGTAGTGTGTAGTAAAAATGAGAAGTAATGCATGTATTTATAGCTAGGATTTTCAAAGTGGGTCAAAAATAATTATGGTCTTGGTCTAGTCTCTTGGCCGACCTAGCTAGGAGGGGGGGGGGGGACAATGCTTTGGCCAAGTATTCAATTTTGCAAATCCATGTTTTATGGTAATGTATATATTGAGTGTATTGGGTATTAAAAATATTTATTGGTTATTAGCTTGGTAGTTACCGGTAAATACGTATATTTGAGTTGCGTTTGTAAATGAATTTAAAAATATTTGGAAAAATAATTCTTGACACTTTTGAAATAATTTAAGGAGTATGGAAAAGTACGAAAAAAAATTGTTAGGAGTGACGGGTGCATTGGTGTTTATTTAAATTGCGAAACACTTTGTTAATTTAATAAACGTAAGTAATAAAAAGGAATTGTTTTAGAGATTCAAATTTTTGAACCGGAGAAGGAGCAAGGTATTGTGATGTTGTAGAGTAAATATAGCCTAAAGTCATAGTGTACGTGAAAGGTATTCTAAATTTTACGTTTATTTAACTAAAAAGTTATGCGTAAATTGTTCTCAGATAAGCGTCAAAGTAAATAGTTTGATTGTAATAATTAATTTTGACCTATAAAAAAGCGGGTTGTCATAGAAGCTTTAGGGAACAACAGGATGATCGGAAGTTCCAACAACTGGCAACGGTTTTGTCCAGTCTGTAAAATATGGTTTCTTTGGTTGCGAGGTGTTATCAACTACATAGGTGTCAGGATTCGTCCAACTGATATCATTTGACATTGCACGGGCAATGTTTTCCAAGTTATATTCCAATTCAGCTGCACTTGAGGACCGATCTTTAAGCAAGTTGGAAGCATCATTCCTTATTCGACGAAGTTCTCCTTTAGTGATCTTCTTGATGCGTTGATCACGTTTGAGTTTTTGAGTAAACTCAAGTGTGCAACCTTTAATCATTGAGTCGTCGTCGATGTAAGGTTGAGAAGTGACGAGTTTATCAAACCATTCTAATCCTTCAGTTGTGTCATCTTCAAGCCATGAAAAAACCTTAGACTTTTTGTCTTTAGGCCGCTTGTATTTCTTAGACTTTTTATCTTTTGGCTTTGGTGGAGATTCTGGTCGATAGTGAACTCGTTCTAAGTCATCCTCTTCAGCGAACTCGAAATGATGTTCCATTGCTGTGGGTCCGGATCCTGATGCCCTTGGTGGAGATTTGGCAGTTTTAGTGGTTACAGACGGGATAATTGGTTCCTTGTGTTGAGAGGAAGAACCACCGATAGTCTTTTGTTTCTTTGCTTGTGAATTCGGGTTGGGGTCTTCGTCGTCCCTTGGTCTTTCATCTTTCTCAGCATCGGCTTTGCATGACTCCTTTGAAATATTTGCTGCGATAGCATCAGAGAGTGCTATTTCTTCTGGAGTCTGGGTTGTGAGACCCGATAATTTATCAAACAACTGAATCTGAAGTTCTTCAAGTGTTAGTTCCTTTGGCTTAGGAACAATGTAAACAGTCAGAGGAGTAAAAGTGATTATGTCATTAACAATTTAAGTAATGAGTGGCTTGAGTTGCTCTCTCAATGGTTTGAGCTGATGTTTCAAATCTTTAGTGACAACTTTTAGTAGATTAGTGTGGAGATACTAATAAGTGTATTCCATGATTGTTGTATCCATATCTTTGCATAAATACTCATCCACCTATTGTTTGGTCTGTTGAAGTTCAATCATTTGCTCTGTTAATCCCTTAACCATGCTTGTGAGAGTCTCCAGCTGATCCTTCATTTTCTCCTTCTTCTTTTTTCGAGCCTGTCTAACCGCTTGTTTGACCTTTGCTGAAGCTTGAGAGACCAATGGATTCAAGGGTTTCTTAATGGATTTTCTTGTTGATGTTGTTTGTGTTGGTAGTGGAGATGAATGAGTTGAAGACTCAATGATATTTTCTTTAATGGTTTTGTCTTTTGGTGAGGTTGGTGGAGAATCTGGAGATGTGTCATCAGGAATTGGAGGTGATGTTGGAGGTGTCTGTAGGTAGTTTTTCAGTTTCCTTTTCTAACTATGCATCCTCCTGCTCTTTTCGTTTTTTCTCTTCCTCTTCCTTAGCTTTCTTAGCTAGCTCCATCTCTTCAGTGGCCTTTTTCACATCTTCATCATCCATAACAAAATCATCAGTGTGATGAAATTTTTGCTGGTCATCTTCGGTGGCCATATCTGTGTCTCCTTCCTTACCGGGTTGATTAACTGGATCAGAAAAGACAATCTTTGAAGAACCTTCACCCTCACCGGGTCGATTAACCGGAAGAGGTTGACTTGTCATGCTATCACCCCCATCCTTGCCGGGTTGATTAACTGGAGGAGGTTGAGGGTCTTCTAAAGCAGTGTCCATGTCGATATTATCGTCCTCATCATCACCAAGTTCTTTATCTACCTCCTTGTCCAACTTTTCCTTTCTTCTTTCTTCATCCGTTACAAGTCTCTTTAAGCTTGTTTATATAGCAAGTTTGGTTGCTACATCCTCCTTGTTGACAACTTCATCTTCATCTGACTCAGTGTCAGAATCTGATTCACTTGCGATATCAGATTCTTTTTCCGGTGATGGGTTGGGCTTAGCAACTTTTGTGGCCACATATCTTTTCTTTAGTCTTGGTGGTGCAGGTTTCTTTTCCTTTGTTGTGCCTGCCGTGCTTCCAATTTTGCTACCGCGTTTGCTTCGGGTTTTTACTTCTGAGGGTTCAACTTCATAGTGAAGGAAACCTACCCTTCCAACCTTGAATGCTTCATCATACTTTTTATAAGCAAGTGTTTTCTGGATTTTGTCGGTAAGAAGAGAGTCAGAAAGTCTCTTCCCTTGTTTGCGAGTGCTTCCTTTCGGGATGTAGATTTTGTTGACCGTTTTGTCCATTGCGTATAGATGCTTCTCTTGATCTTCTAGATGACGAGGGATGTCTTCATTGTCATCAAGGAGATGGTGGATGAGTTACTTAGTGAATCTGACAAAAGGAATTTTGGTGAATTGAGTGAGGTAATGACTCTGGATCTAAAAGACTATGTCTTCCCAGATAAGTTGAGCGTAATCAATTTGTTTCTGATTCACTATTCCCCATAAGATTTCTTGGTGCGAAAGACGAGGATGCTCATGGCCGCTGTCTCTTCCAGAAACTGATCGAGCCAAAATGTAGTAAATTGTTCTCCAAGGTTGAGGAATGAATTTGGCCTCGACTTTGGAAAATGATTTGAGTGGTTTGTTTGGTTGTACCTCATATCCAATTTATAAAAGGAAGTTAAGAACGACTTATTCTGAGGGAGTAGGATGAAACTTCTTGTTTGGTGCAGGAGCTTCGGGCAGAAGCAAGACTTTTCGAAGATAATTGACATCAACAGTGACTTCTTTTCTGTCCAGTGTGTAGGTGAATAAGTCTTCTGTCATATCCAGATTGATTATGTGCCACATTTGATGAATGTAGAACTCAGGAATGGATGAAGACTTATCTAGCATGCTCCTACACTTGTGTAGTATAAGAACTTCTATTGTTATTTGGCACGAAGGTTCTGCACACTTGATCTTGTGAAATTCAACACGTGCGTTATCCTTGCCAATTTCTACATCATAATCTTGTGGAAAAGTGCTTTCTTTTGTGAGCATGGGAAGTGATTGTTGAGCAGCCATTTGTGAAATCTCAAACATCAATCAAAGACACAAATATGCAGGATACATGAAAGTTAGCACATTGATAAAGTTGAGATCATTCGTGTGTCCAATTCCTTGTATCATTGATTTTATATGTCTGATAATTATAAACTTTGCAAATAAAAAAAGAAATAAAAAAAGAAAAAGAAATTGTGACTTAGTGTTATGCTAAATTAACATTGTTTTCTGGAACATTTTATGAACTTTTGAGCATTTGTAATTATCGTTCAATTACAACACTTACAATTTCGATGAAACTCATTCAATTGCAACAACTTGTGATTTTATCTAAATTGCGATATAATTATAACCAATTCCGACAAGGTTAATGAATTGCGGCAAATTTGTTCAATTGCGATATAATTATAACCAATTCCGACAAGGTTAATGAATTGCGGCAAATTTGTTCAATTGCGATAACTTTGACGAATTGTGATGAAACTATAATTTCGATAAAACTTAGTCCAATTTCGATGAAATTTTGAATTTCGATAAGTTTTTTACAATTGCGACAAAATTATGCAATTGCGATGGATTTTGCAATTTCGATAATTTCTTATACAAGAAATTTCGATAAACTCTGTAGACATACTTTTTTCTTGAGAATCTTTATTGAAATTTGTTTCCTGTCCAATTTAGATCAAATCACATGTTACAACATAATCCATGAACATATTTAGACAATTCTAATAACAATTATCTATATTGAAGACACAGTTTTGCAATTTCGATAAACCCCATTTCAATTCTTGTTGAAATTCAGTTTAATGGATTAGATGTGTATGTGTATGGGTCAAATTAGTTCCTGATATGTGTCGTTTTACACATATCTTTTCGTCCAATTTTCGAGTCAAAACAACCAAAAACACTTTAAAACGATCAAATAATGTTAAAAATATCTTTGAAATGTGTTTTTGTGTATTCCATATGCAAAATAATTGAAAACGATTGAAAAAACAAACAAAATTTGCATAAATGGCAAGTCTAGTCCCTCAAGCTTGAAAAAAAATAATAAAAAAATAAATTTTTGGTCCTTGGAATAATAAGCTTGACAACATTGGTCCTTGCGTTTTTAATCCATTGACTTTGTTACTGATTTGATAAAATGAGAATTGATTTATTAATGGGTCGGTCAAGTGGATAAAAAGGATTGAATAGATTGGTGTTGCTGCTGTACGTGTCTTATTGTACATGTGGGGCTTTGATTATCGCTTGTTTTATCCTTAGCCCATTTTATTTGTTGCTGTTGTACATGTCAAAGTAAACCCATATTACCCATATTATTGTACGTGTCATACACCAACTAAACCGGATCACACTAACACAAAAGCAACGGTCAAACACAACACCCACCTTAACATTAAACCACTTTACAGCCCAACACCTAAACATACCGGCCCACCCACTTAAACCCGACCGACCCAACCCCATCTAACTAAAGATAGATAAAACCGGGTTATATGGTCAAAATCCCCAAATGGCAGTCAATATTCCAATCGCTACAACCCTAACCCACTTCTTACCATCACCATCACCAATTCCCCATTTCCCCAAATCCTTCTCCAGTCACCATCATCTCCCACTACCGTCCAAAATAGCCTCACGGGTTTCACCTCCACCTCAGCAATCTGAGGCTAAAATAAGATCCAAAGGCCAAGATTTAGAGTGAAGAGCTCAAGATGATCCCATGGTGAAGAAAAGAAGCAGAAGCACAGAAGAAAGAGAAAAACCCTAGCTTATTATTTTTGTATAAATAGATGAGTAGTGTTTTAGGATTAGACAGGTTTTAATTAGCTTTAACCTCGGTACGTTTTTCTTTTAATTGTAATTTATTTTTCAGTATTTAGTTTTAGTTTAAAAGTAGGTTTAATTTAGTGTTATTGTCGAAGGTATTGTACTTTTAGATTTTACTCAGTTTATTTCTTTGATCTTGTAAGTTAACTATTATCAATGAAAGCCTAAGTTTTTATTTTCTTTTTTGGTCAATGTTTCTGTGTTTGAGATTGAGGTTAAAAATTGGTTATTTGTTGCTTCGGTTAGATTGTAGTTAAGATTTTGTTTGTGATTCTTAGCTAGTTAGATTGTGGATTGTTGTTTAAGATTGTTGTTATTTGTGGTTGTGTTTGTGTTTGCTTATTGCCCCTCATCAGTTGCTCTCAAACTCACTTGTGCAAAAAAAAAAAAAAAAAGAATCCGATCTGTTTGTTGTTTTTTAAGCGTGTAAAAGCTTATTAAAAGATTTTCAAGAAAGTTACCTTGTTTAAAAGTTGGTCCTTGCTGAGTTAAAGAACTCTGCAAAAGTAAAAATTGAAAAAAAAAAAAAACAAAGTTCAAAAAAAAAAAATGCAAAAGGTGGGATTCGAACCCAGACCTCTTGCTCAGCAAAACCCCAACACACCCAGACCATCTGGGCCAGAGCTTTCTTTTGTTAAATGATTTAATTAGTTTGTATTTAATCTCAATTTCAGTTGTTTTGCTTATTTCCTGTGTAAACTTAATATCAGATTTTTATTTTTAAATTAGCTTTCAAATTAATATTAAAATTAAATATTAGTTGGAAAAATGTATTTCTTTCTTGTAAAATTTTCTTTTGTCGATGAGAATGTAGGAAATTTAATTTGGAATTCGTAGGTTTAGTTTTTCATCGTTTTCACGTTTATGCTTGGGTATTTCACGGTTTAGTTCGTTTTCAACTTTCGTTTACGTATTTACTTTCGTGCACTTTAGGTTATCGTTTTTCTTAGACGTTTAGTTGTTTTTAATATATGTTTACTTATTTTAGCGTAAAAACCCAAACTCTCATCTTTATTTAACTATTCAAAACACGTATTCACGATTCGAGATCACAAATTCCATTCACGCCTTCGTTGGGGATAACGACCCGGGAATACAACTTCCATTGTATTCCTTGGAAATAAAATACGACTTGATTTTAACCGATCAAATTTTGGCGCCGCTGCCGGGGAAGGCTTGACGCGAATTTTTAAATCTCGTTTGTCGTTGCGTGTTTCGTAAATATTTTCTTATTAAAACCCCAAAAAGATTTTTATTTCAAAATTTATTTTCTTTTTTTCCTTTGAATTTTTTTTAAAATGTTATTAAAAATCCAAAAATATTCTTCGTATCCCCTCTATTCGTTTAATTCTTTTTCTCATCCTCTTAAACCGTTTAATTCTATCTTCTTAACCCTCATTTATGTTTAATTCTTATGTCGTCACTGGGCTATCACTGTTTTCATTGTAAAAGCCCGTTGATTGACACTCTTCGTTGTGCAAAGTGTAAGTGTGAGCGGTGTGGAAATCATGCACCAAAGGATCGTGGATCTTGTTATTGGTGTGAATTAGCTCTCGAAGAAGAGCTTAATTCCGTCGATAATTCTCAAGATTCTTCCGACCACCCTCCACAACCCCAACCATCTTCACCCAAATATTGCGTATATTGTGAAGATCCGTTGGGGGATGATCCACTTTGTGGACGATGTTTCTGCAAAGGATGTGGGTTTGTCCCTGACCTTTGCGTGTGTTGCAATTCTGAAATCGAAAATACAAACACGTATCCAAATTTTCAAAAGGATTGCAACCTTCCTCAGAATTCATTTTGGCAAGAACCATGTTTCCAAAACTTAAATGTGCCAAATGATCCTAGTGCTGATTATGGAGGTCTTCACCAAAATTTTGATTGTCAAACGAGTGACATGCTTGTCTATGAGCAGGTTTCTTGTAACGAGCAAAATCTTGGTTATGACCAAAATCCATATCAGTCATTTCATCGATCACAACAATACTATTGTTGTGAGTACTGTGGAGGTCCTTACTATAGCTCTGATTGTCAAACAAGGTACCCGCTTGTCTATGAGCATGACCCTTGTAACAATTATGATTATTCTTATCCTCCACAGTATCAAACCACTCAAAGCCAGCCTCAGATATCTCCTGAAGATATATTCCAAGAACTTCAAGAGATACGAATTGAACTTACAAATCTGGCTATTAAACATAACCCAAATGATCGTCATGGTGAGTCTATGGAATATTTACTCGCCATAGAACGAGCAGCACGCAACCGTTTCTTGTTTGATCAGGCGTGCATGCTCGATGACGAAGATGAGGAAGGGGAGAATACCATTTTTGTGAACAATTCCATTATTCAACCCCCTCAGTCTACCGCATCCACACCTGTAACCACTGTGAAAAAACCCTATTTAAATAAACTATCTCTCGGAATATTTATCCTTTTCTACGTGTGAAATTTTTTTTTTATTATTTTGATTGTGAGTATTATCTTATGTGACGGAGATCACATCTCGAATAACCGTGCTTGCAACTGATTTCGTATTCAAGTAAGTAAACATGTTAATCTAAAATATTATGAGATTCCACTTTACGTTATTTCGTTAATATACATTTAAAATTGAACATTCCTTAACTAATAAAATTTTATAAAACCCTAAACTACGATAATAATAATTATAACAACAAAACCTTAGAAATATTAAAGTACAAATTATCTGATTAACATACAAGTATTTAAAGCATAAAAACCCTAAATCCATAATAACTCCCGATAAAACCCTAATTTCACATAAGTGTTATTTTATGCATACATTTCATAAACCCTAATTTATTTATACAATATTTTTACAAAATAATATATTTACAAGTTATTTAAACTAGTGTACAAGTCATTTATGCACAAAACCATTTATTTACAAAAATCTTATAAAAATCCCTTTTATATTTATTTTCAAGCATAAAATACAAACCATTCATGCATAACTTTTACAAATTATATTTTCTAAACTCCTTAAATGTTTTTACAAGTCTTTAAACCTAAAGTACAACTACCTAATGCATAAAATCATAAAAACACAATAATATATATATAAACCTTAATAAAGACATAATATGTAATAATTTCACATACTAATTATTAAAATGAGTTTATCTATTTATAAAATAAGTGTACAAATTCTTAAACTCAATGTACAACCCTTTAATGCACAAGATCATAAAAACTCATTTAATTGTATTTAAACCTTAATAAAAATTACATAAAAATTATAGAAAATTAAGAAATAATTAAAAATATATTTTTCTTATTTTTCTTACATTAGTACAAGTCTTCTAAGCCTAGAGTACAATCACCTAAAGCACAAAATTTATTTTCTCACCCATATATAGAATTCGATACACATTATGTTATGCCATACAAATCTAAAAATCATTTTTAGCCAAACCTTAGAATTAGAAACCCTAGAGTAACCCTAAACCCTAGTTTACAAGATCACAAAGCCATAGTACTACCCCTTTAAGCATAAAACCGAACCCTAACTAGTTTAGTTACACATCCTAGTTCAAATTAAACCATAACCAACTAAATATCCAGAAATTTTAAACCTTAAACAACCCACATGTATGGAGAAGAAGAGAGACACATAGCCTTTCTTCTAGAAATGGCTTATGTGTGTGATATGTGTACTTACACATCACCTAAACCTTCCCCCTCCTCATGTGGCACCACCTTAGCCTTACACCTCACCTCACACCTGTCCAAACCTGACAAATAAGCCCCATGAAACCCTAGATATCCCTCTATAAATAGCAACCAACTTTTGAAACCCTAAATCACCATCAAACCCACGATCCACTACAAACAGCCATCAACCTTCACACCACTGATTCCCTTAGTCCAAATTAAGTTTAAATAGACCAAAGGAAGCAGTAGAAGCAAGCTAGGTCCAGTAGGAGAGCTAGTTCGAACCCTAACCCCAAAACTATGCCCTAGTCGACCATATTGAGCAAAGTGAGTTCTAGTTCTTTTCCTTTGATTTCTTATAGTTCTTTTATGTTTAAATGAAGTATAAGATAGATCTTAATAGGTGTTGTAACCCAGAAATCACTAAAACGAATTTTGCTTAAACTTTTATTTCTATCGAGCAACACATAAATATAAATTTCGAAATAATGAACCAATGAATCTAGAATGTTAAAAGTAGTTTAGAAACACTTTAAACATGTTATAATAACTAGACAAATCATAAAAACCCTAGGTCTAAAAATCGGATTTCACAAAAACAAGATTTTTCTTTTCTTTTTGCTTCTGTCGAACAGCAGCAGGTCTGCTGCTTTGGTGCTCGATTTACCCTATCAAACGAATCTTAAAAATTCTAGTTTTCGACATGGTTAAAGTACTTTTAAAGGGCTAAAAGTAGGAAAAAGAATCAATGTTTTTCGTTGAGAAACGAGGGAGAACGGGACGTTTGAAGTTGGGTAAACTTTCTGTGTCGAGATACACGTATACTCGACTTTCTGTTTTAAATATTGAATTCGTGAGTTCGAATCTGGCCCCGAGACTTTTCAAAAATACTTTTTAAATAATTATAAACATTTTAGAAAAGGTTTAGCAAAAGGTCTCGGCTTGAATCACTAAAAATAAATTGTTTTTGAACAAGGGATGTCGAGTGAAAAGATTTAGAGACATAGGGACTGTTTTTGCCAAAACTCTATAATATTTTCTGGTTTGGACTAAGTTTGAGATCGGGGAATCCCTAAGGGGTAAAAACAGTATATTTTGAAACTAAAAAGTATTAAGTGTCAATTTATAAAAGGTCAAGGGTAAAAGTTGTCAATTTCTTAAAGTTTAGGGGTAAAGTATGTAAACCCTAGAAACCTCAGGGTAGAAAATGTAAATATACTAATATAATTTAATATTATTAATATTTTAATAATACTTTTATTATTATTAATTTTACGAATTTAAGAACTAAGATACATTTTTGATTGTAACTAATTAAAGAAGTATCCTTTTAACGAACAGACGAAACCAAAACTTACAAATAAAAAGATCAGATAAAATATTACTTTTGAAACTACATATTGGCTCAATTAAGTATTTAATCAACAAACCAAATAACGAAACGAATAATAAATATAATAAGAAACAATAACTGAGAAACTTGATATAACCAATTCAGGTTGCAAGCCGGAGACGTTTATCAACTGTATTTCATTTGTTTTCCATCCAGATTGTCCAGGTGAGTTCATAGTCCCACTTTTCTTATATGTTTTCCAAACTTGTGGGGAGATACATGCTATTAAACCGAACACAAGTATTTTTCCTGATTGTTATTGCAATAAGTTAACTGTTGCCTATTTATTTTAAAAGACCCTGTTATCATGCACCATTAATCACCTGCGGGTGAGCGCGAATATAGTGAATAGATCTATTGGCAGTTGACGTCCCATTTGTGTTGCTGGTTAAGTAACCAAATGCATTATATTTGAGTTTAATAAAGAGTTTCAGGCAGACTCCTACCCGGGGCAAGGTTACCTACATTTAATTATGGGGTAATTGTTAACCTGTTAACGCTTTGTGTGTCATGAGGCTTAGTGCAATATTCCGAACTGTGATATAATTAATTTCTCTTATTTGGCTTGTGTTCAAACTGATTATAACTTTAAACGCTATGGATTCACTCAACCTTTGTGTTGACTTTTTAAGCATGTTTATCTCAGGTATTTAGAAGTATGGATATTGGCACGGAGCGGCGGTGGACTTTCTTCTTAAAATAAAAGAGTGTCCACTTTGTTATCATTCAATGAATAATGTAATTTTTATCATGTATTTCTGAACCTCCCTCTGGGACCTATCTTTTGTACTCTGATATTAAATAAATGAATGATAACAATTTTTATTTAAAAACGTCTCTTTTCGAGTCGTTTTCTATTCCCATGACTGTGAACCATGAAGTAGCCCCCCAAGCTTATATTCCGCTGCGTAATCCGAAAATGGGGGTGTTACAGATTGGTATCAGAGCTTGTGGTTATAGAGAACCAAATGTTTTCGAACATTGGACTATAACCGGTTTTCACAAAAACTTAACCAAAGTCCTCCGTGCCACGCCGTTACTGAAACGTTATCTGTAAGTAAGTTATTGTTAATTGTTTAAACTGCATAAATGAAATGTTTATAACTATAAAGTGGTTACAGAATCCTGATTTCCCTATTCAATTTATCCCACTCATGTCTAGGCTAGGACATCAAGATGAAACCCTACTTAGAGCCTTATCCATTTAGGATCCCTTATACTAAACTTCGTATTTCACCTTTAGTTTCCTTCCCAAATGTTATTAGTAATAATTTCTTATAATTATTATTTGCAAATTATTACAGTACCATGTCTCCTGAAACCCCTAAAGATAACCAAATCACCCCAAACCCTACTCTAGATAACAGTTCCTTCTCACAAATTTCAACCATAGACAACCACCCAACTAATAACATGATAGGTAACGGAAACTAGGACCACTATTGAAAACAAGGAACCCAAGTATCCATATTAGAGACAAAAAAATTCTTAACCTACCATATGTTGTATTAATAAGAGACGTTGCATTAATTGTTTTGGTGAAACAATTAATCAAGTTATTAATATCATGCCATAACCCAACATACCAAGACATACCTATACTAGGCTATGACTGTAGAAATTTCCCTCTAGGATAAATTTCGGAAGAAAACTTGGTGAATGAAGAGAAAGTCGCTAAACCTTAGTTTTTATTAGTTTGTTCCTTACCCAGAATAAATATACATCCTCATCAGTATGATTGTCAAACTGAAAAGTTAACTCGGAAGAGTTTCTGGTACCCACTAAATCAGATTTATACCTATCAACTTATGTACAATGTCTTGGCCACAAGATATGTTGCATAAAGATGATGCTTGTACTAATTTGTTATATATAACAAAATTAACAAGCTATTTATGACTATATGTGGTCTTGATTTTGTTTTGCTGCGTATGGTATCGGTTGATGTGGGCCAGTGATGATCACCTTACCTACACATATGATATTTGGATATGTTATGATTATCATAAGTTTTACCTTGATAATCTAACATGGACAAAACATATGTAAAACGTAGAAAGAATAACCAAACCTACCATAAACCATACCCTAGGAATTAAACAAAATAGCCAAAAGCGAAAACTCAATGAAAGAAAAACCATTACCTTAACTTAAGGATTCCCGACCTAGAAATTAAAATAAGGAATTACTCCTAAAAGACAAAATTTGATGATAGGACAACTCTAAAATCGATAGGAAAACTAAGATTGGTGTAAAGAAAAACGAGAACTCAATAGGAATCCCCACCATATCCTAGAATGACTTTAGAATTTAAACAGAAGATAAATCCCTGTAAGAAATAAATAAATTGAGGTTTAGAAACACTCTAAGTTGTAATCCCTTTCAAATCTTACTTGGGTTACGATGGATGTGACCTAAGTAAAACAGCTACTTTCCTGCTATATAAACCCTCATTTTGTAATAAAACTCCATAATAAATTCAGCTTCTATTCCATCTATTCTACCCATAGGTATTTCGTAGCCATCCACTATTATACCATTAGAAATTAGGTTTATTCCTAACCAATCAATAGACGAATCTATCCTGTAGGATTCTTAGACAAACCTTAAGATTTATTTTGGGGATTACCTTAGTATCACCATAGAAACTCTTGACCTACCACCGCAGTATGAATAAAAATCTTCTTAATCTTTTGAAAAACATTTATGAAGTCATTTTATAAAAACAAAACGTTGAACACCATTTAAAACAATTTGCCACCACAACTGAACCAAATATCACATCATTCAGTTCCAATCTGCGTTTAGCTTCATTATCTATTCTATTCCTCCTTACCCCATTCATAGGCGCTACCTACCTAGAACCTAGTATACCTTTAGGAAATTGGTAAAATATTATTTTGAAGAAACAATAGATTATCCCTAACTCATAGGAACTCTAGAAGAACCCTAAGATTTAAATTTGAAGATACTCCATTATTACCATAGGAAAAGCCTTAAACTCATTATTGTAGTATGGACTAAAATTTTCCCATTCTTTTGAAAAATAAATTATGATACTATTTCCTGAAAATACCACGTTGAACACCATCTAAAGCTTTTTGAAAAGAAATAAATACCATACGGCTGAGTCAAAACATCACATCATTTGATCCTCGATTATACATAGCCTGATCAACTATGTATAATTAGGAAGAATCATGTAATGAATTGGACAGTTATTTTCTCAAGACTTTCTACTAATTTTTATTCAACAGCAAAAATATCTAAAACAAAAATCTTTTCATAACCTATCACTTTTGATATAATAAAGTCCACTACTACTACACATTTTCTCTAAAACAGGAAATTCAACAAAAATTGAGGATAGAAAAACCATAGGAATTCACAAACCCAAATTTTATTAGGAATCTTGAAAGATAGTACATAGAAACATAGTTAGCAACCAAAGTGCTAATATTACAAGGATTACATAAGTTTTATTTAATTTGAGGATTACATAGGAAAGACAACAAGAACCATAACCCTAGCGCAAGACTTATTTTTCCCATGACTCATGCACGATAAAGGATGCAATAGTAAGCGGTATGACGAACCATAGGATCAAGCACAAGCCTTCATGATTTTCTTCCGGATTACACACCATATAGGTAACAATCGCAACAACGAAAACAATCGCTATAAGTGTAATAAAATGCGGCATCTTGAGGTTTTTAGAAGAGAATTTGATGGTGAAAGAATGAGGATTAGAAATGAGGTATTTATGGGGAATATGTAACCGTTATTTTTGAATGTTGGAGTTACTATTCACCCACTCAAAAACTTGACCGTTGCATAGTGGTAATTTAGGTGGCAAAACATTCAAATTTAATTTATCCAGTAGGAAAAAGACTGACCAAACTACGTTCCCTTAGGTATCAAATAGAAATTCCTAGACAACTCTATTAAGCCAAAACTATAATTAAGGATTTAGCAGGTGAAATAATATTTTGAGGGACATAGGACGTAAGAATAAAATAATATCGTATTATTTTATTTTTAACCTGAGGCATTTTAAGCATATCAAACTCCTATCGCAACCTATTCTCAAATTCCCTATGTAAGTTAGAAATCTAGGCTTGACTATTCCTATACTTCGTTTTCCCAATTTCCACACCCAACGTAAACTGAATCTCAGGACGAGATTCCCTTAACGGTGGGTGACTGTAACCACTGTGAAAAATCCCTATTTAAATAAACTATCTCTCGGAATATTTATCATTTTCTACGTGTGAATTTTTTTTTTTTTATTATTTTGATTGTGAGTATTATCTTATGTGACGGAGATCACATCTCGAATAACCGTGCTTGCAACTGATTTCGTATTCAAGTAAGTAAACATGTTAATCTAAAATATTATGAGATTCCACTTTACGTTATTTCGTTAATATACATTTAAAATTGAACATTCCTTAACTAATAAAATTTTATAAAACCCTAAACTACCATAATAATAATTATAACAACAAAACCTTAGAAATATTAAAGTACAAATTATCTGATTAACATACAAGTATTTAAAGCATAAAAACCCTAAATCCATAATAACTCCCGATAAAACCCTAATTTCACATAAGTGTTATTTTATGCATACATTTCATAAACCCTAATTTATTTATACAATATTTTTACAAAATAATATATTTACAAGTTATTTAAACTAGTGTACAAGTCATTTATGCACAAAACCATTTATTTACAAAAATCTTATAAAAATCCCTTTTATATTTATTTTCAAGCATAAAATACAAACCATTCATGCATAACTTTTACAAATTATATTTTCTAAACTCCTTAAATGTTTTTACAAGTCTTTAAACTTAAGGTACAACTCCCTAATGCATAAAATCATAAAAACACAATAATATATATATAAACCTTAATAAAGACATAATATGTAATAATTTCACATACTAATTATTAAAATGAGTTTATCTATTTATAAAATAAGTGTACAAATTCTTAAACTCAATGTACAACCCTTTAATGCACAAGATCATAAAAACTCATTTAATTGTATTTAAACCTTAATAAAAATTACATAAAAATTATAGAAAATTAAGAAATAATTAAAAATATATTTTTCTTATTTTTCTTACATTAGTACAAGTCTTATAAGCCTAGAGTACAATCACCTAAAGCACAAAATTTATTTTCTCACCCATATATAGAATTCGATACACATTATGTTATGCCATACAAATCTAAAAATCATTTTTAGCCAAACCTTAGAATTAGAAACCCTAGAGTAACCCTAAACCCTAGTTTACAAGATCACAAAGCCATAGTACTACCCCTTTAAGCATAAAACCGAACCCTAACTAGTTTAGTTACACATCCTAGTTCAAATTAAACCATAACCAACTAAATATCCAGAAATTTTAAACCTTAAACAACCCACATGTATGGAGAAGAAGAGAGACACATAGCCTTTCTTCTAGAAATGGCATATGTGTGTGATATGTGTACTTACACATCACCTAAACCTTCCCCCTCCTCATGTGGCACCACCTTAGCCTTACACCTCACCTCACACCTGTCCAAACCTGACAAATAAGCCCCATGAAACCCTAGATATCCCTCTATAAATAGCAACCAACTTTTGAAACCCTAAATCACCATCAAACCCACGATCCACTACAAACAGCCATCAACCTTCACACCACTGATTCCCTTAGTCCAAATTAAGTTTAAATAGACCAAAGGAAGCAGTAGAAGCAAGCTAGGTCCAGTAGGAGAGCTAGTTCGAACCCTAACCCCAAAACTATGCCCTAGTCGACCATATTGAGCAAAGTGAGTTCTAGTTCTTTTCCTTTGATTTCTTATAGTTCTTTTATGTTTAAATGAAGTATAAGATAGATCTTAATAGGTGTTGTAACCCAGAAATCACTAAAACGAATTTTGCTTAAACTTTTATTTCTATCGAGCAACACATAAATATAAATTTGAAATAATGAACCAATGAATCTAGAATGTTAAAAGTAGTTTAGAAACACTTTAAACATGTTATAATAACTAGACAAATCATAAAAACCCTAGGTCTAAAAATCGGATTTCACAAAAACAAGATTTTTCTTTTCTTTTTGCTTCTGTCGAACAGCAGCAGGTCTGCTGCTTTGGTGCTCGATTTACCCTATCAAACGAATCTTAAAAATTCTAGTTTTCGACATGGTTAAAGTACTTTTAAAGGGCTAAAAGTAGGAAAAAGAATCAATGTTTTTCGTTGAGAAACGAGGGAGAACGGGACGTTTGAAGTTGGGTAAACTTTCTGTGTCGAGATACACGTATACTCGACTTTCTGTTTTAAATATTGAATTCGTGAGTTCGAATCTGGCCCCGAGACTTTTCAAAAATACTTTTTAAATAATTATAAACATTTTAGAAAAGGTTTAGCAAAAGGTCTCGGCTTGAATCACTAAAAATAAATTGTTTTTGAACAAGGGATGTCGAGTGAAAAGATTTAGAGACATAGGGACTGTTTTTGCCAAAACTCTATAATATTTTCTGGTTTGGACTAAGTTTGAGATCGGGGAATCCCTAAGGGGTAAAAACAGTATATTTTGAAACTAAAAAGTATTAAGTGTCAATTTATAAAAGGTCAAGGGTAAAAGTTGTCAATTTCTTAAAGTTTAGGGGTAAAGTATGTAAACCCTAGAAACCTCAGGGTAGAAAATGTAAATATACTAATATAATTTAATATTATTAATATTTTAATAATACTTTTATTATTATTAATTTTACGAATTTAAGAACTAAGATACATTTTTGATTGTAACTAATTAAAGAAGTATCCTTTTAACGAACAGACGAAACCAAAACTTACAAATAAAAAGATCAGATAAAATATTACTTTTGAAACTACATATTGGCTCAATTAAGTATTTAATCAACAAACCAAATAACGAAACGAATAATAAATATAATAAGAAACAATAACTGAGAAACTTGATATAACCAATTCAGGTTGCAAGCCGGAGACGTTTATCAACTGTATTTCATTTGTTTTCCATCCAGATTGTCCAGGTGAGTTCATAGTCCCACTTTTCTTATATGTTTTCCAAACTTGTGGGGAGATACATGCTATTAAACCGAACACAAGTATTTTTCCTGATTGTTATTGCAATAAGTTAACTGTTGCCTATTTATTTTAAAAGACCCTGTTATCATGCACCATTAATCACCTGCGGGTGAGCGCGAATATAGTGAATAGATCTATTGGCAGTTGACGTCCCATTTGTGTTGCTGGTTAAGTAACCAAATGCATTATATTTGAGTTTAATAAAGAGTTTCAGGCAGACTCCTACCCGGGGCAAGGTTACCTACATTTAATTATGGGGTAATTGTTAACCTGTTAACGCTTTGTGTGTCATGAGGCTTAGTGCAATATTCCGAACTGTGATATAATTAATTTCTCTTATTTGGCTTGTGTTCAAACTGATTATAACTTTAAACGCTATGGATTCACTCAACCTTTGTGTTGACTTTTTAAGCATGTTTATCTCAGGTATTTAGAAGTATGGATATTGGCACGGAGCGGCGGTGGACTTTCTTCTTAAAATAAAAGAGTGTCCACTTTGTTATCATTCAATGAATAATGTAATTTTTATCATGTATTTCTGAACCTCCCTCTGGGACCTATCTTTTGTACTCTGATATTAAATAAATGAATGATAACAATTTTTATTTAAAAACGTCTCTTTTCGAGTCGTTTTCTATTCCCATGACTGTGAACCATGAAGTAGCCCCCCAAGCTTATATTCCGCTGCGTAATCCGAAAATGGGGGTGTTACAACACCCATATCACATACTTTGGACTCCGATGACTCTCTCATTACGGGGGATGAGCTTCTTGACACTATTCCTGAAAAGGAATCGGACGAATTCATAAAGTCTAGTGTTGAGAACTCTATCCCAATCCCAAGTGAGTCTGAGGATATATCCTATAATGAGTGTGATTGGTCTTGTTGTGATCCTCATGACATTTCTGAGGATACTTCCGGGATCTTCTCTAACCCGCTCTTCAATTCAAATGACGATTTATCCTCTAGTGATGATGAATCACTTTCTGATGAGGACGCTTTAAATGAAAGCCTCAAAGTCTATTCGAATTCTCTTTTTGAATTTGACGATGAGTACTTTTCTAGCGAAATAAATCCTCTCTTTGATAGAGTGTTAGAGAACGATGAGGTCGAGGACTCTGCTAGTCCTAAACTTGATGATATGACCTCACTTGATCCCGAGATTCACACGGATGCTCCTTCTCCGACATATGTGACACGTCCCCTTGAGGATCGCCATTATATTGATATCACATATGTCGTTCGAGTCTTTCTACCTTTCTGTGATTATAAGGTAGCTTGTCCTTCTATTCTCTCCATTGGGAGTGAAGACAAAGTTTTTGACCCCGGCATCTTCATTCATCATTCTTTAGAGCCGGATATATCTCATCGGAGTGGAACTTTCATGTACATCAATGTTTATCCAAACATTTTAAATGAAAGTCCGATGGAGATTTTCTTTTCCACATGCTTCCCCAAGAACAAATGAATTCGGGGTCGAGTCAAGCTAGCGACTCGGTTAACAAAAACAGTAGCACACCATATGGGTTGTCACCCATATTTCTGACTTCTTTCTACTTTCTACCACCCTAGTGTGGGGGAGGTGCCCCCCGCTGTTGTATATAAATTTCAAAAAAAAAAAAAAAAAAAAAAAAAAATAAATAAAAAAAAAAAAAACCACAAAAATAAAATAAATGGCCCGTAATATTTCCCTTTTACGTTCTCAGTTTCGGCATAACAGCCGGTACTTTGAATATTGAGGGCAATATTCATTTCTAGTGTGGGGGGAATTCTCACGAATTTAATCACGTATATATACCATCTAATTCCCCCGTTTTTGGCCAAAATTGTTTTTTGGTGTAAGTGTTTTGCACTTACACAACAAATGGTTATCAGTCCACCATGTCTAACACACAAAAGGATTGGCTAATCCAGGAGCAAACGGCTCTTGGTAAAGATATATCAAATCCGTTTATGGCTTACAATTTGCCCAAAATTGTATGGTATTCGACTCACCATATCCTAAAAAGATGAAGAGTTGGCTAGCCCGCAAGATTATGGCTTGTGGTAAAGGCAGTTGGAAAACCATAATTGGTCATCAGCTCACCAAAGATAATAAGTTGTTTTATCTAAGAGTTGGCTAGTCCAGAAGCAAACGGCTTCTGGTAAAGACGAACCAAATCCGTTGGCAGTTGGTGATTTGCTCAAAATCATTTGGTTATCATTGTACCAAGGTCTCACACACTGAAACAATGGCTACTCCAGAAGTAATGGCTTCTGGTAAAGAGTTTTCAAATCCATTAACTTTTCATAAATAATTGCTAGGGACTAGCAATTGCTCAGTGTGGGGGATTTGATATGTGTCGTTTTACACATATCTTTTCGTCCAATTTTCGAGTCAAAACAACCAAAAACACTTTAAAACGATCAAATAATGTTAAAAATATCTTTGAAATGTGTTTTTGTGTATTCCATATGCAAAATGATTGAAAACGATTGAAAAACAAACAAAATTTGCATAAATGGCAAGTCTAGTCCCTCAAGCTTGAAAAAAAAATAATAAAAAAATAAATTTTTGGTCCTTGGAATAATAAGCTTGACAACATTGGTCCTTGCGTTTTTAATCCATTGACTTTGTTACTGATTTGATAAAATGAGAATTGATTTATTAATGGGTCGGTCAAGTGGATAAAAAGGATTGAATAGATTGGTGTTGCTGCTGTACGTGTCTTATTGTACATGTGGGGCTATGATTATCGCTTGTTTTATCCTTAGCCCATTTTATTTGTTGCTGTTGTACATGTCAAAGTAAACCCATATTACCCATATTATTGTACGTGTCATACACCAACTAAACCGGATCACACTAACACAAAAGCAACGGTCAAACACAACACCCACCTTAACATTAAACCACTTTACAGCCCAACACCTAAACATACCGGCCCACCCACTTAAACCCGACCGACCCAACCCCATCTAACTAAAGATAGATAAAACCGGGTTATATGGTCAAAATCCCCAAATGGCAGTCAATATTCCAATCGCTACAACCCTAACCCACTTCTTACCATCACCATCACCAATTCCCCATTTCCCCAAATCCTTCTCCAGTCACCATCATCTCCCACTACCGTCCAAAATAGCCTCACGGGTTTCACCTCCACCTCAGCAATCCGAGGCTAAAATAAGATCCAAAGGCCAAGATTTAGAGTGAAGAGCTCAAGATGATCCCATGGTGAAGAAAAGAAGCAGAAGCACAGAAGAAAGAGAAAAACCCTAAGCTTATTATTTTTGTATAAATAGATGAGTAGTGTTTTAGGATTAGACAGGTTTTAATTAGCTTTAACCTCGGTACGTTTTTCTTTTAATTGTAATTTATTTTTCAGTATTTAGTTTTAGTTTAAAAGTAGGTTTAATTTAGTGTTAATTTCGAAGGTATTGTACTTTTAGATTTTACTCAGTTTATTTCTTTGATCTTGTAAGTTAACTATTATCAATGAAAGCCTAAGTTTTTATTTTCTTTTTTGGTCAATGTTTCTGTGTTTGAGATTGAGGTTAAAAATTGGTTATTTGTTGCTTCGGTTAGATTGTAGTTAAGATTTTGTTTGTGATTCTTAGCTAGTTAGATTGTGGATTGTTGTTTAAGATTGTTGTTATTTGTGGTTGTGTTTGTGTTTCCTTATTGCCCCTCATCAGTTGCTCTCAAACTCACTTGTGCAAAAAAAAAAAAAAGAATCCGATCTGTTTGTTGTTTTTTAAGCGTGTAAAAGCTTATTAAAAGCTTTTCAAGAAAGTTCCCTTGTTTAAAAGTTGGTCCTTGCTGAGTTAAAGAACTCTGCAAAAGTAAAAATTGAAAAAAAAAAAAAAAAAACAAAGTTCAAAAAAAAAAAATGCAAAAGGTGGGATTCGAACCCAGACCTCTTGCTCAGCAAAACCCCAACACACCCAGACCATCTGGGCCAGAGCTTTCTTTTGTTAAATGATTTAATTAGTTTGTATTTAATCTCAATTTCAGTTGTTTTGCTTATTTCCTGTGTAAACTTAATATCAGATTTTTATTTTTAAATTAGCTTTCAAATTAATATTAAAATTAAATATTAGTTGGAAAAATGTATTTCTTTCTTGTAAAATTTTCTTTTGTCGATGAGAATGTAGGAAATTTAATTTGGAATTCGTAGGTTTAGTTTTTCATCGTTTTCACGTTTATGCTTGGGTATTTCACGGTTTAGTTCGTTTTCAACTTTCGTTTACGTATTTACTTTTTAGCAAAAAAATCCAAACTCTCATCTTTATTTAACCATTCAAAACACGTATTCACAAACCGAGATCACAAACTCCATTCACGCCTTCGTTGGGGATAACGACCCGGGAATACAACTTCCGTTGTACTCCTTGGAAATAAATAACGACTTGATTTTAACCGATCAGTTCCTATGATGATTCTAAGCACAATGGACTGCATTATAACACCTTTTAGCCATGAATAAAAAATTTTGGACCTGGACGTGTTCTTCATAAACCCTAAACATCAAAATTGATTCAAACGTGTTTCTAGGTTAAGTTTGTTGATCAATTAATGTTTCTAAATACCCAATAACTCTTTCACACACGTTTAATTAGACCATAACACTCAAACATCAAAATCCTCAAATTAGGTCGTATGAACCCTAATTCTAAAAATCATCAATTGATGTTTCTGGGTACAACTTGTGACAAACGGTAATTTTTCACCAATATTTTAATAAAAAATGTGAATTTATTATTTTAATCACTATTAGATTTAAGCATTTATATGTTTACGTAACGATTTGGGGAAACAAACCCGCACTGTGTGACAAACAGTAACTCACCAAAAACTATTTAATTTTATCAAAAAGGTAAAATTCTCACTTTCAGACAGTGACAGACACAGACGTAACACAAATGAGAGGTTATCTCGTTTTCCGAAAAACAACACCACACGCATACCGACACCACACCAATAAATGGTTACCTTAAAAACTCATGTCAGAATCGTAGAAAATATATACTCTGTGTCAGTTTAATTAAACGTATCCCAAACTATATTTTCCGTACTCATAACTAACCCGGAAATCTCGGGGAACACTGGGATTCAATGGGAAACGGAGTACATTTAGTCCACTAAACAACAAACTTATCTTAAATATATTACAAAAATCGTCGGATAACTTTTAAAAAAAAAAAAAAAAAAAAAAAAAAAAAAAAAAAAAAAAACAAAAAAGGGGAAGAGAGAGGGATAATACCCTTCTCCTCCACTGCCTCCTTCATTCCAAATCCATCATTAATCCTTTTCTTCCCCAAGATTTCTCTGCTCCAAGATCCGACCTATGGATCGACCTATAAAACAAGACAACAAGTTTTTAACATCTTCCCATTGTTTCTTTTGCCCTTGTCGTTTCCCAAAGTCAACGAGCCAAGAAGTGTCGACATATTTTTCTTGAAATAGCCATGGAGCGTCTGTGGTTAGAGAAAGGGATGATAAGATGACCTTGTTTTATCTCTTTAAGATTCCTCCATTTCCAGCCACTTCTCCTCATCACCAAATCGATAAACAAACACAACAAAGGGTAAAATAGTGGTGAAGAAGAGAAGTGGGTCGCTAGGATTGGGTTTAGTCTTTCTTGGTTCTTTCCCCCATCATTCTCAGTCGATTCCCTTGATTGTAAGGATTCCTCTATAAATTTTTGATTTGTATCTCTTCGTTGTAATTGCTACAAATTATTGTGTTTTTACATGTTTTTAATTTAAAATGATGAACTTGTGAATTTTCATTGATTGTGGGTCTTGAAAATTTGTTTCTGTCGAGTATATACATAATGGTGAGATTAGTATACTTGATTTTTGGTTGTTGTTGGTGTGGTTAATGTTATTAAAAATTAATCTTGGCTCGGTTTGATAACGTTTGGTTCCTTTGTTATTGTTCTTGAATCGTACACATCTCGAGTCCAAAATTGTTAATGAAAGTAGAGTGTAATTTGAGTAAGTTAGAGTCCGAGTATAGATTCGGTTAAGTGATAATCTTGTGTTGAGACTAAAGTTTGTGTTTGCGGAATGTAGTCCCAAGCTTGAGTTGTGCTCAAGAACTTGGTACATGCTCATTGAGCTCAAATTGGGAGGTTTTAGTTAGAACACTCAAGCATTCGAGTCGTTATGGCAAAGACTATAGTTATAAATTTTGATCTAATAACTAGCTTAGCCCGAGTCAAAATCTTTGATAAAAAGGACAGAATAAGTTGTGTATATGTGGATTCGTTTTGATGTTAAATTGTGGAAAAACCACCCCGTTGGGTGTCCCATTGATCGGTTATATGAGCCTCCAAAAGGCTCTTCGTTGTATACCAGTGCTCGACATTCTTGTAAGTCTTGTATTACCTTCACAAAACCTTTGTCATTTGTAACCTAAAATCCCTACAAACTATCTTGCTTCCGAGTCTTAAAGACTCCCTTAGCCTGCGTTAAGTGAGGTCTAAGTCACAAATTATTTTTGTGTCGATATGAACTGGAAACAAAAGGGTCATGTGGTAAACAATCTGGTGAGTCTAAGAGTTTGATTTTGGGATTGATTTTGTAATGCAAATTCATTTGCCCCTCTGTTGCTCTGCGTTAGCAGACACACCACAAGTATATCCTTTCTTTGCCTTGTGGACTACTAGCTTAAGTGAAATCCTTGGTTGGGCCGCAGCCCACCAAGCAACCCAACCTGTGATCCTTTCTTTTATTTTCTGCCTAGCCCACAGACCAATTTAATGCAAAGTCTGTTATGGTATTTAGCCCATTCGAATGACTGGGCCACAGCCCACTTGTGACACGAAGTCGTGTTACGTTTACTCGTTCCATATATATATATATATATATATATATATATATATATATATATATATATATATACACCATCGTCACAACTCGTCAACAAATAAAACGCGACAATTTTATTTTTAAACTCCATGATTTACTTAAATAAATAACACTACTAGACATATTACTACATCTCGCTATAAAATTTGTCAACGCCGCATACATACATATATATAAACTTGACTTGTACATTACATATTGAAAATATAAGTTATTTTCGCAAATAGAGAAAATGGGAGAAACCGTTATATATATAAATATATGTCGCAATTATAAGAGAAATCAAACTCATTTTCGTTAAATTAACTATATATACTTAACAATTGACATGTTTTATCAATACTATTAAAAAGCTAGGGAATGATTTTCAAATTCCTTTTTATAAATTTTACGATCTATTAACACAAGTTATTTTCAAACCATAATAAAAGACTCATAAATATATATGCCTATACATACACACGTAATTTTTATGTTAATTTTCATAACCACACACACTTTGTAAAGTTCCTATATACACGATTATAACATCCTCCGTCATGTCACCAAAGTCATACTATTATTCGTTCCTTCCGTAATCCTTAGTTATTTTCAAACTAAGAATTTTCCATCCTTGTAATTTCGTGCGTACTCTCAAGAGCCAATATTTTCAGATAACTCAGAAAAGACTTTTAAACTTAAATGCTGCCACACCAGCAACGATAACATTAATACTTTTTCGGATATAACTAAACTTTGTGAATTTTTAAACTCGATTCGTGAACTAAAATAAACCTTATTAATTTAGGTCGCGTGTTGGTGCCGAATACTGTCTGAACTGCTGTGTTACTTGATCACTATTTGACAAGGTGAGTTTATAGCCCCACTCTATCTATACTCGTTTTACAACTATGGGGTGAGAAACATGCAAAACAATTTCCGGACCACAATAATGAATTATTTTTCTCAAAACTATTGCGTAGTTAGCCTAAGCCCCTGACCCATTGTTATGCCCCCTTCATGAGCCGTTAATTCCTGTCAGAAGCGTGATTGATATAAATAGATCTATTGGGGTGACTCCCCCGTTCGGTTGGCCAGACAGGTCAATGCGGGCGTATACCAAGTCGGATTACGGGTGTATTGGGTTAAACACTTGCTATGGGCCCCCTATAATATGTATTTATGTGCTACAAAGTAGCGCACTGAACTTTCGAGCTTCGGTTGCATGAACTTAGTGCTAGCGTAATAGACTATTTCTATATGACATTTTATACTTTGAAATGTTCATATACAAATCTCATGGTCCAAATTATCGATTTTACTGCTTATTTATAAACCTATGAACTCACCAGCTTTTAGCTGACCTTTTAAGCATGTTTTTCTCAGGTGTTTGAGCTGATTTATATTGGCAAGGCAGAGGCAAGGCAAGGGTCATAGATCCTGATTTGATGTACTGTGGCATTTTAATTTGACTTGTTTTTTTTCTGGGACAACTTAACTATGGGCCAATTTTTTCTAAATTCAAACTTTGTTGTGAACTTATTATCTATGATGAATACATTTAAACGGAGTATGTATTCCATTCTTTGTTTCCTTGTGTTATGATTATCAATTTAGTAGCACCCCATGACCCGAATGCTTCCGCTATACCAGATTTTGGGGGTGTTACACAATTAAACACTCACAAAATGTTAAACACTTGATATTAATCATAACCCACCAAAAAATTAACCATAAACACATCCAAACGATTCCCCCAAATCATATAAAACCCTAAAACTTAAAAATTAAAATTTGATCGATTGAGCCGTTGGATTGTTAAGATATTAAAAACCATTTCTTAAATTTGTACAAAGATCATGAAACAACTTACGGTTTTGAGATTGAAAGCACGGATTCGTCAAATAATTTTCATTCGTTGATCTTGGTGGGTGTAGAAGTAAATGCTTATGGCAAGTTTAGTCCCTTAACTCCAAATTTTGAAATTTTGGTCCTCCACTCACAAAAGTTTAGACACCCTCAACAATTTATTGATGAAAACAATTTTCAATACTCCCCCTCGACTTTAGAATATATAAAATATTTTGAGATCAAAGAGGGTATTACGAGGATAGTTTTACCAACACATTTTGCAAACAACATCCTTTTGGAAATATGCAAGTACAAATTTTAACGAAAATATAAAAAATTTGAATTTCATACTCCCCCTCAACACTTGTTCGGAAAAAATGGTTAATTTGTTTAAAAGAACAAGATGTTGATGGAAATTTTGTACTTGCATTTTTTATTATTATTTTTTTTAATAAAAGAAAAAAATAAAATCTTTTTGTTGTTTTTGAAAGTTTTATATTTTTGTATTTTGTTTTTGATAAAAATATTTACAAGGATGTTTTGATGTTTGAGTTTTTCAAGGATATTTGAAAAAGTTTTCCAGATCTTCTGGAGTTAAACATCGCATACCAATTTGATGAACTAATTCCACAAATCTTGCATGAAGCAAGGCTTTGGTGAATAAGTCTGCTAATTGGTATTCTGTTCCCACAAAGTATAATTCAACTGTACCCTTTTCCACACGCTCTTTGATAAAATGATATCTCATATCAATATGCTTTGACTTGGAATGTTGAACAGTGTTGTAGGAGATGGCAATGTTACTCTTAGAGTCACAGTACATCGGAATCTTGTTGAATACATAGCCATAGTCCATGAGTTGTGATCTCATCCAAATGATTTGAGTACAGCATGCTGACATGGCTACATATTCCGCCTCTATTAATGACAAGGAAGTGCAATCTTGCTTCTTTGACTGCCAAGATACAAGCTTATCTCCAAGAAACTGAACACCACCAGAAGTACTTTTGCGTGTATCTAAACAACCTGTGTGGTCAGCATCTGAAAAGGCTATTAGTTCAAAACCAGAAACCTTCGGATACCAGATCCCCAAGTTAATGGTCCCCTTTACGTATCGAAGGATTCTTTTAGCCTAAGAGAGGTGTCTTTCAGTTGGGTTTAACTGATAATGGGAGCATAGATATACGGCAAATACTATATATGGTATGCTGGCTATTAGATACATGAGAGACCCAATAATACTTCGGTATTTTGTAGGGTCAACTAGTGTCCCATGTAAATCAGCAACCAGCTTTGATGACGAGGCAGACATAGGGTATCATAAGTATCACAATTTCTCATGCCATGTTTCTTTAAGATCTCAAGAGCATATTTGGATTGGTTTAGAAAAATACCACGGGGGGATTGACGAACTTGAAGTCCTAAGAAGAACTTTAGTTCACCCATCATGGACATTTCAAAGTTTTGTTTCATTAGTCTTGAAAAAGCATTTGAGTACTTTTTATGTGTTGAACCAAAAATGATGTCATCAACATAAATTTGAACAATTAAAATGTCCTCCCCGTGTCTTTGAATAAACAGTATGGGATAAACTGATCCTTTGGTAAAGTGATTAGAAAGTAAGAATGCAGATAGTTTATTGTAGCATACCCTCGGGGCTTCTTTAAGGCCGTAAAGGGCTTTCTTGAGTCTGTACACATGATTAGGATGATTTGGATCGATGAAGCCCTCTGGTTGAGTGACATACACTTCTTCACGGAGTTGACCATTCAGAAATGCAGTTTTCACGTCCATTTGATAAACGATGATGTTCTTGTGGGCAACAGACGCCAGAGACACTCAGACAGCTTCAAGTCTAGCCACTGGTGCAAAGGATTCTTTAAAATCAATTCCTTCTTCTTGGTTGAAGCCTTTGGCAACCAGACGCGATTTGTTAGGAATTACTGTTCCATCAGCATCAAGTTTGTTTTTCCAAATCCATTTAAGTCTGACAACATAGACTCCATCGGGTCTTTCTACCAATTCCCAGACTTCAAGACGTTTGAATTGATCAAGTTCTTCTTGCATTGATTCAATCCAATTGTCATAGTTCATTGCTTCTTTAATGTTCATTGGTTCAGCTTGATTGACGGTAAGAGCATAAATGCAGGTTTCACCATCCGTATGAAGTCTTTGTCGTGTCATGACTGGATTATCTGGATTACCAATCACATTTACTAAGGGATGATCTCTTGTCCATTAGTGTGTTGAAGGGTGATGTTGATAAAAGGTGTGCACATTAGACAGATCCAAGTTGCGTGTAGACGACTCTGCAATATCGGGAACGGTTGGAGCCGGAGAAAATGGATTGGAGAAGGCACTTCCGTCATAATCTGTAGGTGCGGGTACTTCTTGTTAAGGTTGATCATCAGCTGTATTTTTAGTGTTGGAAGCGATTTGTTTTACTATTTTCATAGATTCAATTGGAGGTGCATATGTTGCAATGGTTGTAGTAGTTGGTACAGGTGTATCAGGTATAGGAATATTATCAGGTGGTGCAGCGAAAACATTAGATACATCTGGTACACGAAATGAAAATGAATCATCAAACAACAGAGCAAACAAGGTTTCCAATTCTTGACGGTTTAGCGAAAGAGGTTCAGCTGATTGATCATAAAAGTTTAGACGGTTAGTTGCGGGTCCTAAGCTGTTTTGCTCATAAGCCATTTCTGTAAGTTCATTGAAATTAGCATGAGTGGTTTCCACGATTTCTCTAGTATGATAATTCCAGATGCGAAAGCCTTTAGAGTTTTCACAGTATCCAATGAACACACCGATGTCAGCTTTAGCTTTGAGCTTGCTAAGGTCTTCACGATCATTATTTGGGTAACGAAGAGCACCAAATACATGAAAGTATTTTATATTCGATTTTCAATTATGGACAAACTCATAAGGTGTTTGGTGGTGGCGTTGGTTGATCATACAATGGTTTTGAGTATAACATGCATTCGAGACAGCTTCTACCCATAAGAAATCCGAAAGTTGAGCATTAATTAACATCGTTCTTGCAGCTTCCACTAACATCCTATTGTGTCTTTCAACAACCTCATTCTGTTCTGGACTTCTTGTAATTGATGTTTGATGTTCAATTCCTATTTCTTCAAAATAAGCTCGAAGAGTTTGATTCTTGAATTCAGTTCTGTTGTCAGTTCTAACTTTTCTGACCGTATTACGAAGTTGAACTTGAATTTTCTTCAGAAAGGTGATTATCATAGGAGGAGCTTGATCTTTACTTCTGAGAAAATAAACCCAAGTCCATCTGGAGTAGTCATCAACGATTACCAGAATGTAGCATTTTTCGTTAATTGTCTGCACGCGCATTGGGCCACACAAATCCATGTGAAGTAGTTGAAGTACGTGATCAGTATTGGGTTCTGTTTTTTAGGGAAAGCGTGCACGAGTGCTTTTTTCCTTGTTCACATGAGGGACATAAGTGATCTTTGGAAAAACGGAATCTTGGAAGACAGTCGACTAGCTTGTGACATGCAAGTTCAG
Organism: Artemisia tridentata subsp. tridentata; assembly: GCA_021014915.2. Classification (NCBI taxonomy): domain Eukaryota; kingdom Viridiplantae; phylum Streptophyta; class Magnoliopsida; order Asterales; family Asteraceae; genus Artemisia; species Artemisia tridentata. Next base: position 79,929,900 of record CP139501.1, on the reverse strand, counting down.
TCATGGTTTTGAAATTCAAATGAGAAAGTGGTTTGTGCCATAACCATGATTTTGTCAAAGTTGCTTTGGAGAGCAGACATATTGGAGAAGAAGAAATCATATCAGACATTGAGATTCTGTAAAGACTTGTTCCACGAGTGCCTGACATTAGATCATTTCCTTGTAAATCATGAACGAAGCATGTTTTCTCCTTAAATGCTACTTCCAAACCCCCATCACATAATTGACCGACTGAGAAAAGATTGTGACCAAGGCGTTCGACATAATACACACGACTAATTTCGATGTTGAAATTGAAATAATCTCCATAGCCATGATAGCAGCGAAGTGATCGTTCCCGAATCTGACAAAGCCGATGAACTTTGAAACAAAGTTTACTAACAGTTTGAGATTGCCTGTCATATGTCTGGTACAACGACTATCAACAATCCATAGAACAATTTGGATCACCTGCATCACACGAAGACGACGAAGGTGGAATAATGGTATGGGTGGAACCCAAAGAATTCGTGGGTTCTGTTGGGTTAGAAGAACACACATTAACAATTTTAGGTATCCATTTAAAACTAGGTTTCCTTTGTAACCAATGTTGCCATGTCCATCTATTTCGTGCTTTTGTCTTAGTGAATTCGCTAGGTGATTGCACTATCTTAGGATTTGTATTCGCAACTATGGGAGTATCTAAGGCATTTTGAGAAACTACAACGGGCGGTTTTCCTAGCACAGACTTAGAAGCATTAGTGGGCCTAGAGGTATTGCCAACTGTAACTTTCCTATTACAAGATAAAAGAGATTTTGCAACACATTTCGTATGATCACCAGATAACATGCTTTTAAGATAAAAAACACAAGAAGCATTAACGTTTAAAACATTCAAAGTCTGAGCATTCGTTACATCGAAATTAGAATTACAAGTTTTTAAGTTCGAATCTAAATCAGAAACAACATACGTTTTATTCAAATTCCTAAGTTGATCTTCTACTTCTGGGGCTTCTAGTTTCCCGCTTCTACGTTGCTAGATCCTATTCTTCCATTTGTTGCTCTTACGCTTTGATCTGCTAACGCTAGTAGTGGTGACTATTCTGGTATAAGTGGAAGGAATCAAATGAGTGGTCTGATTTGTGTTAGTAACATTCTGCCTAGATGTGGTGTCTAGCTTGTACATTCCTAGTGCAATCACATTTGTGTTAACAAATTTTCCTTTTTCTTGTAATTGGAGTTTCTCTTTTAATTCAATGATGATGTGTTGCTGATCCTGTAGTCTCCTATCAAGTTCTCTATTTAAGCGAACAGTGGCTTCATGATCTTTCCTACAGTCAGCGTTTTCTTTCAGAAGTTGAGACCGAATCTTTTTCAAATAGTCATAAATTGTTTTGTACTCATTTTTTAAATTCACAATTTCTTTTTCATATTTGAGTAATTGACACTCTAAGACTGCGTTCTCATCATCAAGATTTTTAACTTTTGAGGACAAATTGTTTTCAAACCCCATATTTTCTTTTTGGTGTTGTAAGGCTAATTCAAATTCAATGCTTTGAGCCTCACACCATTGAAGTTTGTGTTTTAGTTGAAAAATCTCTTTTGAAAGTTTACTTTGAACATCATCATTTTGTTTAATGATTCTCATATTGTCAGCTTTAAAGTCTCAATCTCGTGTCTCAAATTTTCATCCTCAGAATTATGGTCAGCAATAAGCAAAGAATTACAAGACTCATAAATAGAATTCATGATCATCGAGATAATGTCAGAACTGAGAACATCTTCCAAGAGTCGATCTGCTTCATTTTGAAGAATTTTGTTTCGACGTTTTTGTTTGGAAATTGAATTTTCAGTTGCATTGAAAATGTTAATCATAGATGACACTTCATTTTGTAGTTCCCGTTCCCAGTGTGTTGTAGAAAGACGTAAATGTTGGACATGAGGTAAAAATTGTGTTTGAAAATTTTGTCTCTGTTCTTATGCGTAAGCAGATTGAAAAGTTGAAACAGTTATCTCAGAATTACGTTCAATTGCTTGTTCCAAAAATTTGATGTCTTCCATAAACGTGTCAAAATACCGAAGTACAAGGCAACATTTTGGTAACTGTTGAATTTCACGAGAGGATGGTAAAGGGCCATTTATTTGTGCAACTGGTTTAATGGGACCAACAGTAGAAGTAGATTCATGAATTTGAGTGATAAACCAAGGTTGTTCAGTTTTTTTCATTTTGAGGAACAAAAGTGTCAAAAATATGAGGCAATTTTGGGTAATCAAATGGTTTATTAAACTTAGCATTGCTCAATTTTGATCGACTCTCGTCTTCCTATTCCTGTTCTTCCTCACAGTTATAAACAACAACACGCATAATTGAATCATCAAAGAAATGTTCTGCACTATACAACTTCGGATTTTCCTTGAGTACTCTGTTTAGAAAACGTGGTTTATCGTCACCAAGAGCAAAACCATAACCTTGGGGATTTTGCTTTAAAGTAAACTTTTGAATTGTTGTTACAGACTCACCAGTTTTGTAAACAACTTTTTGAAACTCTTTTAATTTTCTTTCCAAATCTACGATTTCATCAAGATAAGAATCAATTCGTTTCCTAGGCACTTTTTTATGTTCAGAAAAACTAGCTTGACAAGTCGACAACTCCGTTTTTATTTTTGAAAGTTCATAATTGAGGTGTTCAACTCGTTGTTTGAATAAAAATTTTTTTTTGCTCCATTTGAGAAATTAAGTTATTTTTGGAAATAACTAACTTACATAGTTGATGTTGTAACTCTTGTTCTTTGAGGTACACATTTTGAAAAGCAACTTCAAAACTTTGTTCTTGTTTAGCTTGTGTTTCAAAATTTGTGAGTTGTGTTTTAGAGAACTCAAGATCTGCAGTTAATGATGCAATTGTGGCTTTTAACTTACGGTTGATTTCATTACATTTCTCTACATGGGATTGGGTGGTCATAAGCAAGGTCATGAGTTCCGGATCTAGATTAGATGAAGTTTCAATCTGTTCAAGTTGATCATTATTAAGGTCCATACTTGGATCATCAAATGTAACAACATGGTTAATTTGTCATCTTCTTGAAGAGTTAGCAATGAATCATCTTGAATAAATTGTTGCTTATCTGACGCAGATGCATATGGAGATACCAGTTCATTTATGACACATGTATTTTGATCGGGTACCTGAGACAAGCCATCAGTATCATAGACTGGGCCTGTGTCACTCATGTGAAGTTCCTGCATGTTTGCCATCAACGTAACTGCTGCATTAGCTTCCAAGTCTTCCATATCATCATCTAAGTAAGCATTTGCCATGAAACTATTTTCTTTGTTAGCGAGATTTCCACCAGCTTCGTCCTTAAGTGCAAGAAGTAAAGCTTTTTTGTGAAAATCACTGCCTCTGGTTCTTGGTTTTGGACATGCATTAGCCAGATGACCCTTGTCATTACAGTTGTAGCACCTGATTCTCATATATGGCATTTGATGAATTTCCAGTTTCAATAATTTCAACCCTTCTTTGAGGAGCACATGCATTGTTCCTATTTCCACCAGCTGTATTAAACATTTGTCTATTTCCTGAATTACCCGCGTAACCTCCAGAGCCCATCTGACGTCCATAAGTACGATTTTGTACTTCCACCCGTCCATCTTGTATAACAGCTTGATTCCTTGTGTTAGATGAAGTACGGAGAAGATTGTTGAATTTGTTTGAGAATTTGCTGAAGGCTCGAGCAATGAGAGGAAATCCTTGATTTAATGAGTTGAATGCATTATCGTCCTCATCATTTGTTTGCGTGTAGAACATGGAGTCTGAGTTGTTGTATGGAACTAGCTGAGTGTCATTTGATTGATGTGATGAATCATATGGAACGATTTGGGTTGAAGGTGATTGTTGAGTTTAAGCAGAGTGATTAGGTGGTGGAGCACAATAAGATTGAGCCATAAGTGCTAATGGATTTGAAGGTGTAAGCATGCCACGCATAGCTCGATCTTTGTCAACCTCGAGTTGATGGTGCTTCAAATAGTCATACAATAATCCATACTTCGCATTATGAAGATTTTTTGCTTGACGAACAAATGTGACATACTTTTGCCAATCAGCACATAGACAATTGAGAAACTTCGTGTTGATTGTAAAATTTGGCAAGATGATGTTGTGTCTGTCTAAGTCATTAGTGATGTTAGTGAATCGATGATAATAAGACTCAAGTGTCTCCCCTGGATCAATCATGAACATTTCATATTCGAAATAAGGTTTGAATTCCATGTCTTCTTGGTTAAGTTCAGTTCCTTCCATCAAGAGATGTATATGTTCCCACCTGTCCTTTGCAGTTTTCTGAGAATCAACGCTTCGGAGAATTGGATTAGGTATACCCAGAGAAATATACTTCATTGCAAGTTCATCAGCTTCACGGTGAAGTATTTGTTCTGCTGTTAGTTGATTCTCAGGAAGGGTGGTAACAATTTCAGGTCTTGGAGGAATAGCTTGTGGATCTCCAGGAACAGTTGTTGTTGGCATTTGGAAAGGACCTTCAAGTATAACCTTCTTCAGATATTTGCCATGAGGTTTCCGGAGTTCGATGAACCTAAAGAATCGACTTACCCATTGAACATAATTTCTAGGAGTGAGCATTGGAGGTCTTTCAAGTGATCCACTTCATGAATTGATTGTTAGCTACCGATTGCCGCACACATTTGAGCAAACTAATGTGGTTCTTTAGATGGAGGAGGAAATGTAGTTAATGATTGCATTGCAAATTATGGTGGAAGGTATGACTGTTGTTGAGGGACTTGTTGTCGTGGAAAGAATGGTAGTAGTTGCATGGGTTGCAGTTGCTGAGGATATGGTTGTTGTTGAGGATACTGTTGTTGCTGAAGATACTGTTGTTGCTGAGGATACTGATTAGGAAAGTAGTTGAAGTAAGGTGGTTGAGACATGATTGTGCTTTTTTAACTTGTGTTATGTTAAAATGGATCTTTTGAAAAAAATTGAGAAGTGTGTTGTGGTAGATGATGTGTGGTTTTGGTTGACTAGGAATTTAGATAAGTATTGTTCACTTTCAATTTCGATAATCACTATTCACTGATAGTCTAATTGCGATAAACACAGTTCACTTTCAATTTTGATAAACACTGTTCACTAATTGTCCAACTGCGATAAACACAGTTCACTGGCTGATGAATTGCGATGATTGTTTTTTCAATTGCGATAGATTTGGTGAATTACGATGGAACTTGAGCTTCAAATGAATTGCGATGAAATTTGCAATTTCGATAAATATTGCAATTGCGATAACAATTTGCAATTCTGATAATATCTCACAAACTTATACATGATAGGATATTTCTAATGAGTCGAAGTAATTTCACAAGCTTATACAAGCTAGGAATATATTGAGTAAACCGTGAATTGTGAATAAGAACTTTTGACGAATTGCGATGAACCCTTAGTTGTGAATTGCGATGAACCCTTAAGTGAATTGCGATGAACCCTTGACATTGAATTGCGATGAATCCTTAAGTGAATTGCGATAATAGGACAGTTTACAAAAGACTCATTTTTTCAATGAAAAACAACTTTAAAACAGTTTATGTTGATCAATAACCTTTAAAAAAACTCCTAAATAATAAGAAAGTTTAAAGTTTATAGTTTTAAAGGAAATTTGAGCAATTTCGATAAGGTGTAAATAAGTAAAACGATGATAAAAATTATTGTAAAGCGAAAAGAACTTAACTTTTTACTCTCAATCAAACTCCTAAGCACTATAGAATCCTTAACAATTTACAAGCGCAAAGGAGAAGTGCTAGAAATGAGATTTTGTCACAACAATGAACACAAACTGTTGGGAATGCTTCTAACACTAAAATGTGACAACATATTTGGGATTATGTTAGGAATATACATTTGTTTCTCTCTCTACAAAGGTTCCATCTCTTTCTCTCTCTACAAAACACCATTCGATCCACACTCTAGTCCCAAACTTGTGTTTCTTTGTTAGTGAATATACTACAATTGGTATCAAGAGCCAATGTTAGGTTCACATAAGGGTTTATTCACAAATTCGTGGTGTTTTGGGACTAGTTTGGTTCGAATATTTTGTTTCTCAAAAAAATCCATTTTGTGCTTTGTTTTGTGGATAGAAGGTGTTAGATCTTGTACTTTCTAGCTTAGGGATATCATAGGAGTAGTGTTTGGTGTTTGGAATCAAAGTTTGAGGCTTTGTGTGGTTGTTTTTGGAAGATTCGAAGGTTAAAACCAAAGTGTTCTTAGTTGCGTTTTGTCTCTCGGTAACACATTCTTAGTAGAGTTTTGTGTCTGGCTGGGAAAGTGAAAGTAGCGTTTTGTGTTTCCTCGAGATTGCGTTTTGGCAGTTTACCGGATTTGGAAAAAACGACAAAACGCTACGAAAGCGACTTGTCTGGCGTTTTGCGGGTTGTGTTTTGTCCTAGACAGTGACAGATTTGTTTTCTAGTAACTTACGTTTTGTGTGTTGCGACTTGTGTCAGTCAAGGTTGCGATTTGTCCTGTTTCCAAAAGTTGCGATTTGTCATAGTGAGTTGCAACTTGTCCAGTTTCCAAAAGTTGCGATTTGTTATCTAGTGACTTGCGATTTGTGTGTGGCGAATTGTGTCAGTCAAAATTGCGATTTGTCCTGTTTCCAAAAGTTGCGATTTGTCATAGTGAGTTGGGACTTGTCCAGTTTCCAAAAGTTGCGGTTTGACCAAAGTTGACTTTTTACGTCAAAACTTCAAACGGCCATAACTTTTGAACCGTAACTCCGTTTTCAGCGAAACACCTGTCAAAACGACCGGAATAGCCTGAATATTGTGAGGTTTCATGACAAAGTCGTGAAACGAATTTTTCGAGGCCCAAATCCCTTCCGGAAAGAAGTTATTGAGGTTTTAAGTTTTTCAGACCAAAATTTCGCCATAATAACTTGCAACAACCATACCAAACAGATCAACAAGTCTACCAGACCTTCATCATAACACTTATCAAGCATCATTTCACGGTTTATTCTTGATTTTGTAAAACCCCGCGAAAGAATCTATTTCTCGGTTTAAATCATAGAATTGTAAAATCCCGTGCACATTAATATCATGTCAAATACTTCAGATTCTGCTATATCAGAGATACTCAGATTGTACAACATGATTGACAAACAAAAGATTCCAAAAGATGTTCGACAGATAAACGTGTTTGACTATGTTGGTGCCAATAGAGACTTTGTGTGCCCGAATTCTCAAGAAAACAAGCTTCATCAGCCACTGACAAATGTTGGGGAGTCAGATACAGCAATGAACAACGTGCAACACATGAAACACAATGAAGCGTATGAGGAACCTAATGGGGTATCTTCTGTTATTTATGATGATAATGTGTTGCATGAACAAAAGATTCCCGACAAAGTACAACAGACAAACGTTGTGAAGTCAGATACTGCTAATATGGGAAATAGCGATGTTGTCCCATATGAACAATATGTGAAGCACAACGAAGAGTCTGTTGTACCTAGTTGTGCATCTTCTGTTCTAAATGATGATTATGTGCTGCATGAGAACTCTGTGTTTGTCCCTGATGATTCCTTGACCACTAAACTTAACATATATAAAGAACAAGTGGCCTTATATGAACAGCGTGCTAAGTTTGAACTAACAGAGCGTGAGCAGAAAATGGAAAGTCAAATGCGTACACTTGTTTCAAAGCATAATGTTAGGGAAGAAACATTAAAATTAGAGTTGAATTCTTTGAAAACTCAGCTGGGTCAGACTATTAAGCAAAAATAGGAAGCTAAAAAATGTATAAATACACTAAAGCAAGAATTCAAAGATAAAGAAACTCAACTCTTAAATGATTTCTCCAGACTTAAAACATTAAAGAATAAGCTTGAATATAAGTTGTACACACAAGACCAAACTAGACAGACTGCCCAAATGATTCATAAGCACAGAAAGTTAAGTGACAAGCATAGTGAAAGCAATGTAGGTGAATCTCAATTAGCTCTTCTTAAGATTGCTAAGGTAGCCCAACCTGCATTATATGATGCCAATGTGATGATTATGCCCAATCATGAACCACCTGAGGTCGTTTCCTTGAATGAGGCTGATGAGATAGAAATGCGAAAAAGAGAAAAAATGAATGAGAAAATGAGGGATCCCATATGCATAGACAAGCGAGTAATAGTCAAACCCCATGATTATTATGAGGAGAATCGCTTGACTGTGTTTGCACCTCAAAAGAAGTTAACGCCTGAACAAATATTTTGGAAGTATGATACTGAGAAATTAAAAGCTGATGAACTTAAAGCCAACACCCTATCCCTTAGAAAAGTTGCGTCCATAACGGTGTATCCTCCCAATACACCTAGGAATTTGGTTCCTTTGTCTCTTCCCACTGAATGCAAAACCTTAATTAGCTTATACGTGCTTAGGCAACTATTTGCTGATTTTGATAAAACATGTAAGAAGAGAATCACACCAACCAGAATTACTGAGGGGGAAAGGTGTTTTGAGCATGCAAAAAGGTGTTACTTGACTGAGGTCATGCCATTCTTTAAACTACTCAAAGAACATTTTGAAGGGATGCAAACTGCCCTTAAAACCGAAATAAATGAAATGAAAGTAGTGTTTAAAGATATGGAAAATGAGGTAACTCAAAATGTGATAGAACTTAAGACTCGTGAGATTGAAAGAAAGAACATTCTCATCGCCAATGAGAATTTGATTGCTAGATGCATTGCACAAGATGTCTTTTATACTGCTACTGATGCTGCATTATCTACTTGTCAATTTCATGAGTATTCTATTGCTTTGAATGTTACCCAGAATCGTGTTGTTGAGCTTGAGGGGGAGAATTTGAAATTGCTTGAAAAAATTCAAAATGATGACCATGATAACATGGTTAAATGTTTTTCAAAACTAGAGGTTGATTATCAGAAGTTGCAACTCAAACATCAACACTTCGAAGAAAAATGCAAAATATCAAATGTCACGACATCCTTGGATGCTCCTGAGTTTGATACATATTTTGAATTAAGCAAACGTGATGAAAAAATTCAAGCTCACACAAACACGATTCGACTGTTGAGGGCCCAAATTGCCCAATTGAAATCCAACAAGTGTGATGTATATGGCACCAATAAACCTTCGTCTTCAGATTCTCAGAATTTTCAGTATCAAGACACCATCAACAAGTTACGTTATGAAAATGAGTGTTTTCGAGAAGAAAATTCTAAGATTAAACAGCATTACAAAGAGTAATATGACTCAATTAAAGTTACACGAAATGGTCATAATGAAAAGATAACTTCTTTGTTAAATGAAATTGAGAATCTTAAGACTCAGGTGAAAGGAAAAATGCCAAGTACCACTTGTAACTGTGTTGCATCAAAGGTCTCTGCTTGTAAAATGTATGATGTTGATGTGGGGCCTATTCCATTTCCCATGAGAAACAACAGACCTGTCCATCAAATGTATCTCTGTCACCTTAGGGATGGACTTGACACACTTCGTGAGGTTGTGGAAGAGGATAGAATAGGAAAACCACTTGATAAGGCAGTAGGTTATGCCTGCGTCCTCACAAAAATGATCCAGGAACAGTTAGAAGATGCCATTGGCACGGGTCCCAAGTCTAGCAACCAAAGAGATAGATTAGGTGCATCATCATCCGCAAGTAAGAACAAGCATGTAACCTTTGAGGCACCCTTGGAAACTTCAGATCCCAGCACATCAAAACATGTTCAGCAACCAGAAGTGAAAAAGACTAAGACTCCCATCAGTCCTTCTACAGGAGTTAATAGTGACACTAAAGCTATCAAGTCAAAATCTAGGAGAATCACAAAGAATTCTAGGACTTCATTAGCTAAAAGTGTTCCTAAAAGGAAAGTAGAATACCACATGAGAAATGACAAGTCAGATTTGAACAAAAGGAATCATAATTCGAATCCAAATTCACTTTGCAAAACATGTAATGAATGCATAATTTCGTGTAATCATGATAAATGTGTTAAGAAATTTCTGAAGTCGTCCAACAAACCCCCAGTTAAGAAAGTTTGGAGAGCTAGACAAATTAAGCAATCTTGGAAACCTACAGGGAAAATGTTTACCAATGTGGGCTTTTAGTGGAAGCCCACGGGCCGAACATTCACACTAGGGAAACATTGCCCTTTAACAAGGATTACAATTCCTAGATTAGTGCCTGTTAAGGAATGGAAGCCTGGTAGAGTTATCCCTTTAGATACACAATGTCCCTTAACTAGGTCCATTGCATCTACTAGTGTTGCCCCTATTGTTAAAACCAAGGCACCTATGGTTTCAGCAGCCCCAAAGATTGTTTGCACTAACCAACTGGAACCCAACCTAAATTGGGGATCCGGCTCTCCAAATTCTCTTCTTTCGTCTGTTTTCAAATGCAGGTCGTACGGATCGTCCTTTGACATTTGGACACAGGCTGCTCACAACATATGAGGGGAAACTAAAATGACGTCTGTACACATCAGTGCAGGCCTCATTCTTCATCGACTATGACGTTTGAACACTTTAGTTCAAGCCTCGGGCCTCAATGTCAACATCTGGCGTCTGCTGACATCCCTTGAGGCCACATTCATCAAAGAAAAGAAAGGCGTACACTTGAGTGTGCTTTATCTTCGGAAGAAGAGGAATCTTCTTATTTATGACCATTCTCATCAAGCTTCATGTTCTTCAAATGCTCATTCAGTCACCAAAGGGGATAAACGTACATTGGATTATATTCTTATTCACCTGGTCTATCAAAAATGGCAGTTGGTCGTCATATGCAATTTTTGAGGGGGAGAAGGGTGAATAAACTACATGGTGATTGAGAGTTGAGAAATGGTCATACGAATATTCTTGTTTCTGACTACTCTTATCTAAAGGCGTCATACTTGCTCCATGCGCATTCAGACATCAAGTGGATCTACTTCCATCAGATGCAATTTCGAATGCAATTTTTGAGGGGGAGAAGTGTGAACAGTGGATCAACCTCATATGCACTTGTTCAATCAAAAATGGCATCCTCATATGCAATTTTTGAGGGGGAGAAGTGTGAACAAGTGAGCGAACAAACAATCACCTGTTGGGCATCTAATTGTGACTACGGAATTGATCAGGTATCACTTATTTGGGGTTAAAGTTGACTTTCTCAAAGGCATGATCTCACTCTATCTTGAAGTCGGGGTTGGTTGGATGCATGACCTTCAATGATAACTTGCTCGTGCTTAATGTTTAAGTTGAAGTCTTAGGTTATCTAGTTACCAGCAGTCGGGGTAACTATCACTTAAAGGAGTTACGTTGTAGTACTCAGTGTCACACGCCAATGATGTTGTGGATAATCGCAAGAGGTGTTAATGTCTTATACTTTGGTTGGGTATTGAGTACTGAGAGATTTGCTTGGAGCACTAATTCTCTACACCGTTCTTCCTATATTAGTGCAAGTTTAAGTCACGAGAATGGGGAATTCTTCTTCAGGGTCAAGTTTGGTATATCGGGTTTGTTCCATCAGCCATCTTGTCAAATTGCCTACTTGAGGGTTGGTAAAGATAGTCAGTGACAGTTACGGTAGCGGTTGATTCTCACGTGATCCATTTTAGCCAATTTTGTTCTTCTCACAAGATCTCAAGAATATGTGCGTAAAATGTGTTGCTGATTCTGAGGTATCAAAACCAGCAAGGGGGAAGGAGACATACACATGAATGCACAACGAGTACACATGATGAGCTTTATTCTTCTTCTCATTTGAAGATTATTCCGGGAAGACATATGTCATAACCGCAGAGAAAATCAGTGTTCTAACTCGTTCCTTCTGGTGTATCATTCCAACTACGTGGGGGAAGAGATGTAAGAAACAGTTTCTGATGATAAAAGAGGTTCACAATGGCAATTTCTTGAAGGGAGAAAAGGGGACTTTCGGGTCTTAATTGATCTTGATGTTATGTTTTTGACTTCATTAATGGGATTGAGTGTGTACTTCGGGTTTTCGTGCTTCATACAATGAGACTGTTGGAATCTCTTAAACTACTTGGGGGTAAGTGGTCTCTGGATACTTTTGGTAGGCATTTCTTCAGACTTCAGCGGGAAGAAATGTGAGAAGAATTATTCAAATGTGAGATGATTCGTTGCTGATCTATTTGAGGATCCCCGAATGGAGAATCAAGATGATTATTCTTAAAAAGGAGCAGCAATACTTGATGTGGTTTGCTATAGTTTCCGTTGTACACTTACCTTATGTAAGCTTGAAAGAGAGCTTAGAATCTGCTCAGTAAGAAGACTGTCGGTTTGAGGGGAAGCTATCAAAGCTGTACATTGGGAAGGCTCAAGTTCCGTCGATTTTTCAGGAGCCTCGAAAGCTTTGGTGGTGAAAGTTTAAGAGATGATTGACCTCAGATTTCTACAACATACTGAACATATCCTCATTTCAGTATTCATGTCATCATCGTCTTAAACTGAGTAACATGTTTTGTACATATCTTATACCAAACTGTATATAGAAAATATAAAACCAACTAATTGTAAATAGAGATACTTAAAAACAAAAATCCATAAAAATCAGAAAATTAGAAAATTCCAAAAATAGTTTCATCTAGGCATGTCTTCTGTTTATCGATAACATTTACGGTCTTAGAAATGTCATTCAATAATGACACGGGACTTTAAATGAAGCTCGAGTAGAAGTTATACTAACTGGTTAAAACATGTCTAATGGCTTGCAGTTACTTCATACTGCAACCCGCGCTGTACAATGGGGAAAGCATGTCGCCAAAAAGACAGTTGTTCCTCCAACCTGGTGATGTTCACCTGGGCATGGATTACTTTATATCCATGTTTCCTCGATTTGATGTACGGTTCAGTGCATCAATTCGTGTATAAGAAGAGAAGTCTTCTTTACATCAAACTCTTTATCTTCTATGATTCTTCAAGAGAGTTTTGATGTTTCACAAGGTGGTAACTGGACTTAAATTTCACAAATACTTATCACTCAATTGAATGACTACAGCTTTAAATAGAAAACAGGTTATTAATTGAGGGGGAGTTTATTTGTTCAAATTTTTGACACCTTTTTTAAAACATTGTGCAACATCAGCAGTGACACTCTCTCTTGGTTTGAGGGGGAGCATTGTATGCTTCGTAATTAGAATATATTAAACCTGACCAAATTTTCTCCCAAATTTTCTAAACATATTTAAATCAATTGGGATCACAAATCTCAAATGGTTTGAAATTTTTGATCGGGGGAGAGAATGTGACTTAAATATGAAATTCTGATATAAAATGTGATCCTTTGAAACTCAAGTGTAGGCTCTCCCATATGTGCTAAACCTTTTCGTATATCGATGCACATATTGAGGGGGAGCGAATGATTTGTGATGGCTATTGTGAAAGAATACCAAGGACCGACCATTTTACTTTATGTATTGGAGTTATAAGGATGGTAAGGTTAGGTATTAGTTCCCATGATCCAGCCAGAACCGGAGGGATCTTCCCAGGGACAATACTCTAGTTAGAATAGAAGTCCTTAGGAATGATCAAAAAGGAGAAAAGTGAATAAGGGAAAAGTGCCGACTGAGATGGAGCTAGTACTGGAACAAACCCAACAAGGTGCTAGTAATGAAGTCTCGGTAAGCGCTGAAGGGGTTGAAGAATGAAAAAGAAATGTAAAGATAAAGGGTGAAAAGAAAGAAGCCCTCCTTACATCCTAGGCAGAAACCGGGTCAATACATATGCTGCCAGAATCACGTAGTTGATTACTGACATTGAAGACAAAGTATCATGGACCCAGTGATACGCTGCACAACCCTCCCTAGCCACTTAAGGTCCCTCAAAGGATTCTTGTTTCACTTGTCACGGAGATCAATACATTGCTATCATCTTTCTCACTCCGAGTTAGATGATATTGAAAAGGTGGCAGTCCTCTCCAGTTTCCGATCACTAAATCAAAACGCACTATTGAGTCTAGAGCCTAGAGATCATCAATAAATTTCAATAGGACACATTTCCAATATGCTTGCTGTTTCATACACCGTGAAAAGCAAGAAAATATATATGAAGAGTCCTACGCATTATCCTTGTGGTATTGCCTGAACATCCGAGTGATATGTTAAGTATTCACAATGAAGATGGAAATCCTTCTAGAGCCAACATCAAACAAGCTCTTGGTAGGTGACATGTGAGATCCTTCATGGATCAAACTTGTGACAACTGGAAAGAAACGATGGGGCGATTCTCATTTGAATCAAACTTGTTCCAGGAAATGGATTGACGGACGCTTTTGGAAAACCTTTCAATGTGCTCACCAAATGAATTTCGAGCACATTGATTGTGAAATTCTTCAAACAAAAGTGTTTTTGACAGAAATGTGATTCAATTTATAAAACCCTTGTCGTGTCGCACAAAATGTTTATCCAATGACACGCAAGTGATTTTTCTAATCAATTTCTCGTCAATCAGTGGGTATTTAATTCGCTAATTCACTCAACCGTGTTGTCTGCTTTGAGACGTTCCGGTATGAGAACATGCTTGTATGACAATTCCGATGTGGATTCATTGGATGAGTCATTCGACAAGCTGGAAATTCCTGTCAAGGAGAATTCTCTTTAAAGGGAACTCTACCTGATCACAGGTCGGTCCTCACGGATCCGAAGGTTAATCCAACCACACTGAACGAATGACAAAGCCATATTCGTTCTCCAACTTTAGTGCTAACTGTTTTATTTCAGGTACATATAAAGATGGTGATGGTGGTTCCTGATCCAGCATGAGACAAGTCAATCCACAATCCATGCTCACACGTCCAACGCATTTTTTAAAGACATCATGATAACCAAAAGACCTACAACATAGCTTCCGCGACTCTGATGAAGTTATCATGATCCAGAAAAGGTGTGAGCATGCAAGTCCAAAAGTCACAACAACTCACATGGAGGCAATATCACAGCAGTGGATAAGCTCAGAGAATTACGGTGGCTGATGATCTCAAAGAAGGCTCCAAGATCACAACTTCTCATGATGACGAAGCCACAAGATGACTTGAAGACACATGTTGGATGATAACTTCAAAGTATACTCAAAGATCATCCAAAACAAAGAACAGTCATCGCAAGTTCACTGCTGAAGGCACAAAGATTTTTGACAAAAAAGAATCAAGGTCTACGAGCTATGAAGTCAAGATTCAAGAATAGAGTGCTAGAATTCAGAACATTACTTCCGGGGTGACCTCCCTTAGGGGGAGATTGTTAGGAATATAAATATTCAGTGGAAGACTCGGTCACCCCGAGTACTTATTAGCACATCATAGTTCGTAGGATTATTAGTAATATTAGTAGTAGTTTAGATATAATTAATATTGTGGAGTGGGTCGGGTCTTTACCCTCTGTCAGCTCGCTCCACAGCCCACTAGGGGCACAATATGTAAGACCTATATATATCCCTTCCCACTCTTGGGAAGGGTTGGACCTCATTTACATTTCAATCTAATATACACTTGTTTCTCTCTCTACAAAGGTTCCATCTCTTTCTCTCTCTACAAAACACCGTTCGATCCACACTCTATTCCCAAACTTGTGTTTCTTTGTTAGTGAATATACTACAGATTACATTAGCTATATTGTAAGGCACAAACACAAGGACTAGAACCGTCATTTATGTAAAGTCTTGTATAAGATAGCCTTTATATACCCTTCTAGACTTCACTAAGAGGGTGAGCCTTGTGTCTTATCCTTTCATTTTCCCTTTTATCAATAATACATCCAGGTTCATTCTCTCTCACTCTACACTTTCTCTCTCTAACTCTTACCTTGGAGATGATGTATTATCATCATCCCCGACCTCCTGATTCACAATATATTCACCAAAACATGATCCATTAATTGGTATCAAGAGCTACGGTATTAGTTTTGGTTGATTTTGTTGTATTTTTCTTGTCAAAAAGGTTTTTTTTTTTTTTTTTTTTTTTTTTTTTTTTTTTTTTTTTTGAAAAATCTGTTGTGATACTATTTCTACTGGTCCAACAACTGTCTCATCTCAACAGTTTCATTACACTTTTTTTTTTATCAGAATCAGTCGTGGAATACTGTGCTTACAAATTTTATCACTTTTATGACTGTTTTTCTTTGTATCATCCCGTGAATATTTAAGGTCGATTACTGGTCGTAAAATGTAGTATGAAAATACTGGTCGGAATATGTGGTCTCAAAATGGGTCATAAACTGGTTAACTACTTGGTCGGAAAACTGGTAAAGTGAACTCGCCGGAAAAGTTATCGGAAAAGTCATCGGAAGGTTTTTTTTCGCAATTGCTTGTATAAGTAATTGCGAAAAACCCTTTTTTATCGCAATTCTGGATTGCTTTTCGCAATTGCTTTTCTCAAATGCTTTTCGCAATTGCTTATCGCAAATGTGGCATTTCGCAATTGACAGGTCATTGGTCAAAACCTTTCGCAATTTCCGGTCAAAGGGTCAAACCTTTCGCAATTGCCGGTCAACGGATCAAACCTTTCACAATTGCCGGTCAACGGGTCAAACCTTTCACAATTGTTTTTGTGACCAGTTATTGAAATTAAAATAAGAAGAAGGATGAATAGATGAAGCTGTATTCAACTTTGACCACAACCATTTAACCATGACTTGTTGACCTCTATCAGTTATAACCATCATAATGCCAAAGACACACAACTGTCACAACAAATCCATAACTAATCCTAAACCCATCTCTTAATCACAACCGCAGCATCACAAAAAATAAAAAGACCCTAATTTTAAAAAAAAGATCTCGGTGTCATTTTTGTGTGGCATAATTATTCCATTGATCTTAACAGATCATAACACGAAGAGGATAAAAACCATCATTGATCGTGTTTGAAGCCGAGCTTTTATTAATATCCGAATATGAAAGACAAGAAAGATAACAAAAAACGTTATCCTCTTTTCTTTAATTCGTTCAACAAACTCAAAACAAAAACGGGAACAAAAACGTACGTAGAACCTACCTGTGACCCTTCCAAGGATCATGAAGCCTTAAAACAAGTTCTTGATTCGAATTGAGCAACAAAGTAGATATAGGTTAAGGTTTGGCGCTGCTTTCGTTTGCGTTTGTGTTGATTGATTTGTGAGATACAATTATGTTGATGAGTTTATTATGATTGGTTGATGGATATGAGATCATTTTGTGGTATGTTGGTTGCTGCGTTGAGGAGATAAGATGGAGGGGGGGGGGGCGGATTATTTTAGTGTGAGTGTTTTAGGTTTATGAAATAAGCAAATGTTTTATTATAACCGGATATTGATGTGTGTTAGATCAAGTATTGGATTGCTTATTGGATCGGACTCAGAAACACACATCCGATTGGGCTTAAACTGGGCTAAAATGTATTATGAATTGATTGTTGGATCCCATGATACTAATTTGAGCTGAAAAATTATTATCGAATATAATTCTAATACATTGAATGGTATAAGCTTTGGTAATAAAAGTGGTCTTTTGGTGTTACAAAATTTTCACGGGGATACTTTTTGACAAGATCGGGATAAAACCATTATCATAGTTCACTTAAACCGTCAAAAGGCTAGTTTTGGGCATATAACCGCAAGATGTGACTACGGTGTTAATTCATTATTATTTATTTGTGGTTGAAGTGGAATTTCACGGGTGCGTGTACTTAGTATCTTGAAGATATCGGGGTTGGTTGGATGCATGATTCTTCGAGATCCTTGTTCGAGCTTTTAACCGTCAAAATGATTAAGACTTGAGTTATCTAGTTATACCTGATGTAAGGAGTTACGTTGTTGTGCTCTGTAACACCCCCAATTTCGTGATATGCAGCGGAATTTAAATTGGGTGTTACTTCATGGCACAACAGTTGAATAGTAGAAAACGATCACCAATTTAGTCGTTTTAAAAGATTTATCATTCGAATATCAGAGTTTACAAAATAAGGTCCCAATGGTTTCAAAGTTTATTAAATAGGTTTTCGAATGATAGTAAAATTTATAGCCTTCATAAGTATCCGTGCTCCTCCGTGCCATCCTTGCTCATTATGGACCTGAGATAAATACATGCTAAAAGCGTCAACACAAAGGTTGGTGAGTTCATAGAGTTTGTAAGTAAAAACTGTTGATTTCCAAAATCAAAGAGTTTTGTGAGTAAATACTGTTGATTTCCAAAATCAAAGAGTTTGTGAGTAAATACTGTTGATTTCCAAAATCAAAGAGTTTGTGAGTAAATATTGTTGATTTCTAAAATCAAAGAGTTTGTGAGTAAATATTGTTGATTTCTAAAATCAAAGAGTTTGTGAGTCCATAGTAGTTGTAAATAAATAATTGATTATCAAAACCAAAGAGTGAGTAATACCATAGTGTTTATAGTTAAACCAGTTGATTTGTCAAAATCAAAGTGTGAGTAAATCCATAGAGTTTGCATAAAATCAGTTGATCTTTAATAGTTACAAGTTTAGATAATAATTGTAACAAATACAATTATTAATAAAATAAGTGGTGGGTTATGATATTATACACCCCTAGTTCGTTTGTTAGCCCTAACCGGGTCAACACAAAATAGTTATTGTTTGCCAGATAGTGATTTTCTGCTATATAGTGAAAACAAGTTCAAGTTTAATAAAAATAATGTCAATACTGTATCATGACTACAGTATCGTTCTATTGCTCTAAGTCTCATGAAACTCAACGCTTAACAGGCATCAAATATGCTGTAAAGTATATAGGCCCTCGAGGTGGGTATTTGCCAATAACCCATAAGTTTGTTCAAATAAAGTGCGCCTGGGTGGCTCATCCTAGCAGACCCAAACGGGGATTGTCAGTCCCAAATAGATCTATTCACAATTATTTACGTTCACTCGTAAGTGATTAAGGTTCATGATATGAGGGACTTCGAACATGGCAATAAAGGTAAACTTAGGCAATAGTGAATCAGGTATAGCATACAGTTGAAAATCATTTGTGATCATATTTATAGCAGGTATCTCTCCATGAGATATAAAAGCGTATAAAAGTGGATTCATAAGTTCATAGTAATTCGCAAAAGTTGATAGTGTCCTTGTAAGTAGAAGCAAGTATTACGTTTTAATAACAAGTAGAGTGGTTTATCCACTGAGTATGATGTTTAAAGTAAACTAGTAAAGTTTATATGTAAAGCGAACATGTATCGCCTTCAAAAGTAAGTCAGAGTAGGTAAAAGAGTAGTCTATGGAACTCACAGTAATGTGTAAATAGTTAAGAGTACTTATGAAAAGTAAAAGCATTGTATTTGAGCATGTATCTCCACCAAAAGTAGTTTAAAACGTATAAAAGTAGGGGCTACGAACTCACCTGATGTGATAGCAATAATGACGAAAGTGGATTTACTGAAATGTAAATTCAGTTGAGATTTCGGAAATAGCTTCACACACGACCTGAATAATAATAATGTTTGAGAATTCGTCTCAGCACGAATAATGAATGCGATATGAGAAATCGTATGACGATTTGATCGGTGACGTGAGTGTGATATGCTTAATATGTTTAAAGTTCAGAAATAATATTATTAATAATATTATTTTGTTGTTATGATTTAGAAATCATAATGATCGTCGTTTCGAATTGGATGGGACAAAACGTTGAGTCGAGTGGTTTAAAAGTTGTTATATATAAATATAACGTATTGTTAATAAGTTTGTGTTTGAAACGAAACAATGTGAGAGTTGAGGGTGTATTGTGAAATTTTAGGATTGGAAATAAAATGTTATAATGTTTCTGTTTACCCTTGAACTTTTACTGCTTTTACACTTTATACCCTAACGGGGTTTGCGTTGCACCGTTAGTCCTTGGTTATCTAAAAGTTTCATTTTTGACCCATAATTAACCCAAATGAAAAATTGAGTTTACACATTAATATAAAGTCATTTTCTATCCCAAAGATATTGTTTTTACTGTTCCAGACCTATTTTTACAAAGTTGGCAGTTTTGGCCCCTCAAAGTGAAACTAGTTTGCAAAGTTAGTCCTTTTTGCATAAAAACTTGTGGAAAAATTCTACAAAAATTTCAGAAGATTATTTTTGCTTATTCAAGCTTAAGTCACCAGTTAGTTTGACCAGAATGTTTTAAAATCCATTATTGGGCCTTAACGAGCCAAAACAAAAGCCCGTTAAGAATTTTAGAGGTGAGGGCATGAAAATACTTTTGGGCCTGGACTTGGGCTATTTTTGTGATTCTAAAAATATTTGGTATGGGCCCAGTGGGCTGTTAAATCGCAAGGTCTTGTTGGGCTTTTTGTTCAGCCCATTACCGAATTAGTTAAATTTTCTGAATTTGAAGTTTTTAGAAACTAGCGATGGCAGTTTAAAAGGGTGATTTTTAAGTGACGGTTTCAAATTATTTTGAGATGCTTAAAACACGAAAAGTGAAGTATCTTAGGTCATCTGTGAGATGGTGTAAAAATATTTAGGTGTTGTGTTCGAAAATATGCAGATACAATATGAGTTTTGTGGCCTAGTTGCATGTGTTTAAAAGTTGAAAATTTTGAAAATAACCCAAGTCTGGAAATCAGTTTTGTAGCGTATAGTTTGGACGTTTTAGAGGGTTTTAGAGGGCTTTTCATGAAAAGTTTTGAATACGAAAAATGAAGTTTGATATATGGGGATTCAAACTGAGTAAAACTTTGGTGTGTCTTTTGAGAAAATTCGAAATTATAAAGCCTAGAATATGTCGGGTTGGGCTGTTTTTCCCAAGTCAAAACACTTGGAATATTTTCTAAGTGTTTTGTGTTTATATGTTTTGTATGCAAAACGCAAGAACCAAAATGGTTTCGTTGGTGCTTGAAATAGATGCATGAGAGTGATGTGAGGGATCATATGTGATATTTGGAAGCTTAAAAACACTATGGAACAACGTTCGAACCCAATACTTAAAACGTGTACGTAAAACAAAAGCTAGAATTCATACGTTCGAGCCAATATGTAGGATATAAGATATCATGGAATATAATTCGAATAGATTGAAAATAGTATCGAGGGAACTTGCAATACCTTAGAGATGGGTAGTAAACGTGTAGGAGTGAGCTAGGGTGGTTGGAAGTTCCTTGGCTTGCTCGAATGGTTGAACCCGATTGCGAAATAAATTCCAAACGTGCACTGTGGATCGAAAAAGTTTTTGATGGGTTGTTTTCTGGACTTGTGGCTTCTTGTTTGTGAGAGCTTGTTATGACTGTGTATTGTATGATGAGAGTTTAAGAGTGAGTGAGACCATAGTGATAATGCAAGCATGTTATATAGAGTCGCTTGGTTCGTGTACATAGAGTGTAAAATGAATCAAGTGGGTTTCATTTGGAGTTAGTTTCAAGTACTCATGCGTTTGTCTTGTTGTGGCGTGAGGATAGTGTGTAAGTAAGATTGAGTGTGCTAAGGAAATGTAATCATGTTCCTTGTTCATATCTTGTTTGTCTTGGAGTTGGATTCACATGAAATATCAAGGTCGGTTTGGTTTGTAGCATATTGGTAAAAATGATGAGATAGGAATTGTCCTTGTTCTTTTCCTGTTGTCTATGAATCGATTCTACATAAATATCTATTAGGGTCGATTTGGTTTGTTGCATGTGAGATTAAAAGGGTTGTATAACTTGTGAATCTTCCTTGAGCTAGTTCGAACAAAAGAGAGAAAACAAATATTAATCATGCCTTGTTGTTGGCTTTTTGTTTGGTGTATTTGAAAGGTCACCAAAGTTTCCAAAGTGTGATAATGAGGATTTCTATTATGATAGAGTGTGGGAGTGGGTTATTACAAAAGTGGAATTTATGGTTTCTTGTGGTTGTGTTAGCCGACGCATAAGGATCAAGAGCAAGGAGACAAATGTATTTTAATGTTGGTTTTGCTTGTGGCTCGTTGGTGTACTTCAAAGTTTAAGCAAAGAATGTGACAAATAGTCGAGTGAGACTCATTTGGAGTCGTTTGTAGGTCGAACGAATTAATTTCACTAGACAAAATATATCTTTGAATCGAGTTGAGTTAATTGGAGGTCGAGCTAAGCTTTGATGAAAACGTTCGTAAAAAGAAATGGATTGTCACTCTAAATTCTCAGCTGGAAGAATAATGGAGTCGAGAAAAAATATTATTGGGTTGTTAAGAGAAATCGCGAGCGAAATGGCCAAATTAAACAAGGTTTAGTCAAGTTTTAAAGTTGAAATTAAATAAGCTAGTTTGGTTTTTTTTTTTTTTTTTTTTTTTTTTTTTTTTTTTTTTTTTTTTTTTTTTTTTTGTTTTTGTTTCTGTTCGATCAATGGAAGGTTTGTGCTTGTGAGATAAGTCAAACAAACTTGTGAATGGGTAAAGGAATTGCCTACTGTTCGTTTAGTGTGTGATAAAATAAGTTCAACCTTTATTTGTTTATAATGTGTGCATGAAAGTAGTGCTATAGGTTCATGTTAGCGTGGCCAAATATTGAAGTTAACATGCAATAAACTTTGGCAGTGAACTAGTGATCGTGTGACATATGCGTGTTTACAAGGTGGTGAGTGTATCTTGAATATGTGCTTTCATATTGTGTCGAGTTCTATATTTGAGAATAACAAACGTATATAAACATTTAACTTGGTTGTGTCGATATAAGGTGAGAGTGGTTTTGTGTTATTTTAGGTGGAGTGTGTAAGTTACTCTAATGATGAAATGGTTCTTAGTAATCCAAGAGAAAAGGGACAAATTTTTATCATGGTTGTTCGTTACTATTTGTTTGGTGACATTAGAAGGTCAATTCCTTTTAAATCTTGGTCGATATTGTTTGAGTATACGAGTTACCAAAATGATGGAAGGAGTTTTAACACAATCGTCTCGTTTAGTAATAATGTTGAATAAAAGCAAAAATTTAGTCCGTAAAAACGGTTAATTAAACAGTGACGATAGATTAGTCTTCGTTTACTATTTACAAATGGAAGGGATGTTTACGGAATGTTATAGTACCTACCCGTTAAACCGAATCCCGTCCCGGGATTCCAGCCTAAGTTGGTTGTCAGGGTTGTTTTTCAATAAGTGGAAGTTATTGGGATGAAGATTCCCGCATGATAAGTTGTTATGAAGTCGTATGCTGTGCAACCCTCTATACGAGGTGTTGGAAAGAGTGTAAGCATGACTAAAGGATTTTAAGCGTTGGAGCCATATGAATTTCGAAAGAGATGGATTTATTGTGGTACATGTGAAAATCACTATTCCCATAGTCAACTTGACTTGAGAAAAATTTCATATTTTTTTTTGAATGAAGATTGTGATTCTATCGCGTTTTAAAAATAAACATGATTCATAATTTTTGAAAATCACAAATTTATGGGGTAACCTACCCGTCAAACAAAGAGTTTATAAGTAATAGATTTTTAACAATGAGGGTTTCGGATGAGAACTTGATGAATGTAAAGATAGTTGTTGAACTTCAGCTTTTGTAAAGAAAAACTCGTCAGATAAAGTTTTTAGTGACAACACAGAATCGGTTCCAAGTTTTTGTGGATGATGAATCAGTTGGCTTTTGAGTAAAAATATACACAAAATTATTATTAAAATTTGTTTGCTTTATATATAAAACCGTGTCTTACGTTAATAATTTGTTCGTATCTATCGCACAAAATGTTCAAGTGGTTAGATAGGTATGGGAGTTAGGAGGGGAAATCAATATGCCATAAAATGAAATGTTTCATGGCTCAAAATCATTTGGTTCCTTGGGGTTGTTAACCGTCACTGGGGACAAAAGAGAAACATCAAGGTTGGTTTGTTTTGGTTGTAGTCGAGTCCACAAAGGATTTAACAACATGGAACATGACCAAATAACTAAGTGGGGGTTCGTTTGAGTTTGCTGAGGTTGTGTTGGAATTTGAATGGAACAAGTAATTAGGCAATATATGATTTTTGGCCTAGTTGCAGCAATTGGAGAACATGACAGTTGGGCTGAGTTTTGATGATAACTTGGTCATCATATGATCGAGTAATTGGAAAAGACTTGTCACACATGATTCTTTGGTAAGTGCTTAATCGAGACATGTAAAAATATGGTTAGGTTGTTAAATGAATTTCACATAAAATGACCCAAAGTAAATGGGCATGAGCCGATTAGATTAGAAATAAATCTTAAGTCTCTGGGCTTAAATAGAGTTGGGCTCGAATTTTTATGATAAATGCCCAATGATAAACAAGGGTGCGCTAGGTTACTGTAGGATTTATAGGGTCTAAGGTTGCAATATTGGAACCACTGTATCACTTACGGTGTCCAAGAAAAGTAGAGACCACTGTATTTACGCACAGTGTCTGCTAAGGAGATAGAGACCACTAGAGTTTTGTGATAAATTCAAAGTGGTAAGAAGTAAGGTTACGAAGAAATTTTGAGACCATTGTAATCACATACAATGTCTGGGAGTTTAAAGGAAACATCGTGAAATTCACAACGTTAGAGGAACAAGTAAGACCATTGTGTAGTTCATAATGTCTTAATAGTGGATGGAACTATTGTAATCTCATGTGAATTTTACTATTTCCAAAGTTAACATAACTTTGAAAAATTTCTTTTGGAATGACTATTGTTATTCTTTTAAAATTTCACGTGGTTTCCAATTACAAGAATCTGTGCGGGTAACCTACCCGTTAAACAAAGAGTTTTGTTGATAACAGATTCTTACACAGAGATATTCGAATGAGGATTCGGTGTATGTAGAGAAAGTTGCTGAATCTCAGCTTTAGGAGACGAGAAATCTTGTTTGTCCTTGTGTGAGGAATAGTGAACGCAAGCAGCTAGAATAGTAGCCTCACTGCTACTCCTCTATATATGCCGGATTTCACTCTTCACCCCACACAATTCCTTTCCTCCCAAACTCTCGAAATGTCTTACACATACACCATTCTCGTAATTATGTTTGTTGCTGTAGCCATCTTCTTGGCTTACGTTCCAGATGAAGATCTGGAGTCCCTGGCCGAGGTCATAGCACTTCTCATAGCACTCGTGGTTTTGGTCGTTAGTGCGGATGAAATATGGGGGTAAGTGATAGTATTTCGATAGGAGTGTTGCATTGAATCCGTATACTAACACCATGTATTAATGTTTTATTGCATTAATAACTTGTGTATTTTCGTCGTACAGGATATTCGATGTGTTGCACCCCGTCGTGGTTCTTGCTCTTGCTGGTGTAGTGGTGTTTTTCATTGGCATAGCGGGTCAACCGATTGGTGATGTTATGCCTTTCTTAGTGATATTTGTAATGTTAGCATTACCAATGCTAATCATATCATTATGTATCAATACTTACGGTTTCTAATAAGAGTTATGCTGTGTGTTTGATGAATTTTCGTGATTATTGGTTTCATACTTATGTCATTACAGATACAAATAAGCCCACGTATTTGTAATTCGTTATTTACAAAGAGAGGCGTCCCAAACAATGTAAATAAGGAAATATAAACTTATGGTTTGGCGCTTTACAATTTCTTTATTTAAATAAAAGGCATCCCAATCATTCAAATAAAGACATTGTAAACCATCCTACTTAAGAATTTCTGATTTAACACTCATACTAATCCACAGAATAATCCATGCGCGGATTTTCCGGAAATACCGAGAAAAAGTATTTCACATGCATCTATAAAGATGGGAGTAAGATAATTAAGAATGGTTAGTATAGTACTCGAAATAGTTGATGAGTATATATATCAATATATTAGAGTGTTGGTGTAGCAAAACTATCTAGAAGTCACATAAGCGTCTGGCGGATGGTAAGCACGGAGAGCGAAAGGCTATAAGATGTTTTGTTTGTAAAAGTAGTTATAGTTCAGACCTCATTTAGACCCGTTTCTCTATAACTGTAGCTCTGATACCAATCTGTAACACCCCCAATTTCGTGATATGCAGCGGAATTTAAATTGGTGTTACTTCATGGCACAACAGTTGAATAGTAGAAAACGATCACCAATTTAGTCGTTTTAAAAGATTTATCATTCGAATATCAGAGTTTACAAAATAAGGTCCCAATGGTTTCAAAGTTTATTAAATAGGTTTTCGAATGATAGTAAAATTTATAGCCTTCATAAGTATCCGTGCTCCTCCGTGCCATCCTTGCTCATTATGGACCTGAGATAAATACATGCTAAAAGCGTCAACACAAAGGTTGGTGAGTTCATAGAGTTTGTAAGTAAAAACTGTTGATTTCCAAAATCAAAGAGTTTTGTGAGTAAATACTGTTGATTTCCAAAATCAAAGAGTTTGTGAGTAAATACTGTTGATTTCCAAAATCAAAGAGTTTGTGAGTAAATATTGTTGATTTCTAAAATCAAAGAGTTTGTGAGTCCATAGTAGTTGTAAATAAATAATTGATTATCAAAACCAAAGAGTGAGTAATACCATAGTGTTTATAGTTAAACCAGTTGATTTGTCAAAATCAAAGTGTGAGTAAATCCATAGAGTTTGCATAAAATCAGTTGATCTTTAATAGTTCCAAGTTTAGGTAATAATTGTAACAAATACAATTATTAATAAAATAAGTGGTGGGTTATGATATTATACACCCCTAGTTCGTTTGTTAGCCCTAACCGGGTCAACACAAAATAGTTATTGTTTGCCAGATAGTGATTTTCTGCTATATAGTGAAAACAAGTTCAAGTTTAATAAAAATAATGTCAATACTGTATCATGACTACAGTATCGTTCTATTGCTCTAAGTCTCATGAAACTCAACGCTTAACAGGCATCAAATATGCTGTAAAGTATATAGGCCCTCGAGGTGGGTATTTGCCAATAACCCATAAGTTTGTTCAAATAAAGTGCGCCTGGGTGGCTCATCCTAGCAGACCCAAACGGGGATTGTCAGTCCCAAATAGATCTATTCACAATTATTTACGTTCACTCGTAAGTGATTAAGGTTCATGATATGAGGGACTTCGAACATGGCAATAAAGGTAAACTTAGGCAATAGTGAATCAGGTATAGCATACAGTTGAAAATCATTTGTGATCATATTTATAGCAGGTATCTCTCCATGAGATATAAAAGCGTATAAAAGTGGATTCATAAGTTCATAGTAATTCGCAAAAGTTGATAGTGTCCTTGTAAGTAGAAGCAAGTATTACGTTTTAATAACAAGTAGAGTGGTTTATTAACTGAGTATAATGTTTAAAGTAAACTAGTAAAGTTTATATGTAAAGCGAACATGTATCGCCTTCAAAAGTAAGTCAGAGTAGGTAAAAGAGTAGTCTATGGAACTCACAGTAATGTATAAATAGTTAAGAGTACTTATGAAAAGTAAAAGCATTGTATTTGAGCATGTATCTCTCCCAAAAGTAGTTTAAAACGTATAAAAGTAGGGGCTACGAACTCACCTGATGTGATAGCAATAATGACGAAAGTGGATTTACTGAAATGTAAATTCAGTTGAGATTTCGAAAATAGCTTCACACACGACCTGAATAATAATAATGTTTGAGAATTCGTCTCAGCACGAATAATGAATGCGATATGAGAAATCGTATGACGATTTGATCGGTGACGTGAGTGTGATATGCTTAATATGTTTAAAGTTCAGAAATAATATTATTAATAATATTATTTTGTTGTTATGATTTAGAAATCATAATGATCGTCGTTTCGAATTGGATGGGACAAAACGTTGAGTCGAGTGGTTTAAAAGTTGTTATATATAAATATAACGTATTGTTAATAAGTTTGTGTTTGAAACGAAACAATGTGAGAGTTGAGGGTGTATTGTGAAATTTTAGGATTGGAAATAAAATGTTATAATGTTTCTGTTTACCCTTGAACTTTTACTGCTTTTACACTTTATACCCTAACGGGGTTTGCGTTGCACCGTTAGTCCTTGGTTATCTAAAAGTTACATTTTTGACCCATAATTAACCCAAATGACAAATTGAGTTTACACTTTAATATAAAGTCATTTTCTATCCCAAAGATACTGTTTTTACTGTTCCAGACCTGTTTTTACAAAGTTGGCAGTTTTGGCCCCTCAAAGTGAAACTAGTTTGCAAAGTTAGTCCTTTTTGCATAAAAACTTGTGGAAAAATTCTACAAAAATTTCAGAAGATTATTTTTGCTTATTCAAGCTTAAGTCAACAGTTAGTTTGACCAGAATGTTTTAAAATCCATTATTGGGCCTTAACGAGCCAAAACAAAAGCCCGTTAAGAATTTTAGAGGTGAGGGCATGAAAATACTTTTGGGCCTGGACTTGGGCTATTTTTGTGATTCTAAAAATATTTGGTATGGGCCCAGTGGGCTGTTAAATCGCAAGGTCTTGTTGGGCTTTTTGTTCAGCCCATTACCGAATTAGTTAAATTTTCTGAATTTGAAGTTTTTAGAAACTAGCGATGGCAGTTTAAAAGGGTGATTTTTAAGTGACAGTTTCAAATTATTTTGAGATGCTTAAAACATGAAAAGTGGAGTATCTTAGGTCATCTTTGAGATGGTGTAAAAATATTTAGGTGTTGTGTTCGAAAATACGCAGATACAATATGAGTTTTGTGGCCTAGTTGCATGTGTTTAAAAGTTAAAAAACTTGAAAATAACCCAAGTCTGGAAATCATTTTTGTAACGTATAGTTTGGACATTTTAGAGGGTTTTAGAGGGCTTTTCATGAAAAGTTTTGAATACGAAAAATGAAGTTTGATATATGGGGATTCGAACTGAGTAAAACTTTGGTGTGTCCTTTGAGAAAATTTGAAATTATAAAGCCTAGAATATGTCGGGTTGGGCTGTTTTTCCCAAGTCAAAACACTTGGAATATTTTCTAAGTGTTTTGTGTTTATATGTTTTGTATGCAAAACGCAAGAACCAAAATGGTTTCGTTGGTGCTTGAAATAGATGCATGAGAGTGATGTGAGGGATCATATGTGATATTTGGATGCTTAAAAACACTATGGAACAACGTTCGAACCCAATACTTAAAACGTGTACGTAAAACAAAAGCTAGAATTCATACGTTCGAGCCAATATGTGCGATATAAGATATCATGGAATATAATTCGAATAGATTGAAAATAGTATCGAGGGAACTTGCAATACCTTAGAGATGGGTAGTAAACGTGTAGGAGTGAGCTAGGGTGGTTGGAAGTTCCTTGGCTTGCTCGAATGGTTGAACCCGATTGCGAAATAAATTCCAAACGTGCACTGTGGATCGAAAAAGTTTTTGATGGGTTGTTTTCTGGACTTGTGGCTTCTTGTTTGTGAGAGCTTGTTATGACTGTGTATTGTATGATGAGAGTTTAAGAGTGAGTGAGACCACAGTGATAATGCAAGCATGTTATATAGAGTCGCTTGGTTCATGTAAATAGAGTGTAAAATGAATCAAGTGGGTTTCATTTGGAGATACTTTCAAGTAGTCATGCGTTTGTCTTGTTGTGGCGTGAGGATAGTGTGTAAGTAAGATTGAGTGTGCTAAGGAAATGTAATCATGTTCCTTGTTCATATCTTGTTTGTCTTGGAGTTGGATTCACATGAAATATCAAGGTCGGTTTGGTTTGTAGCATATTGGTAAAAATGATGAGATAGGAATTGTCCTTGTTCTTTTCCTGTTGTCTATGAATCGATTCTACATAAATATCTATTAGGGTCGATTTGGTTTGTTGCACGTGAGATTAAAAGGGTTGTATAACTTGTGAATCTTCCTTGAGCTAATTCGAACAAAAGAGAGAAAACAAATATTAATCATGCCTTGTTGTTGGCTTTTTGTTTGGTGTATTTGAAAGGTCACCAAAGTTTCCAAAGTGTGATAATGAGGATTTCTATTATGATAGAGTGTGGCAGTGGGTTATTGCAAAAGTGGAATTTATGGTTTCTTGTGGTTGTGTTAGCCGACGCATAAGGATCAAGAGCAAGGAGACAAATGTATTTTAATGTTGGTTTTTGCTTGTGGCTCGTTGGTGTACTTCAAAGTTTAAGCAAAGAATGTGACAAATAGTCGAGTGAGACTCATTTGGAGTCGTTTGTAGGTCGAACGAATTAATTTCACTAGACAAAATATATCTTTGAATCGAGTTGAGTTAATTGGAGGTCGAGCTAAGCTTTGATGAAAACGTTCGTAAAAAGAAATGGATTGTCACTCTAAATTCTCAGCTGGAAGAATAATGGAGTCGAGCAAAAATATTATTGGGTTGTTAAGAGAAATCGCGAGCGAAATGGCCAAATTAAACAAGGTTTAGTCAAGTTTTAAAGTTGAAATTAAATAAGCTGGTTTGGTTTTTTTTTTTTTTTTTTTTTTTTTTTTGTGTCTGTTCGATCAAAGGAAGGTTTGTGCTTGTGAGATAAGTCAAACAAACTTGTGAATGGGTAAAGGAATTGCCTACTGTTCGTTTAGTGTGTGATAAAATAAGTTCAACCTTTATTTGTTTATAATGTGTGCATGAAAGTAGTGCTATAGGTTCATGTTAGCGTGGCCAAATATTGAAGTTAACATGCAATAAACTTTGGCAGTGAACTAGTGATCGTGTGACATATGCGTGTTTACAAGGTGGTGAGTGTATCTTGAATATGTGCTTTCATATTGTGTCGAGTTCTATATTTGAGAATAACAAACATATATAAACATTTAACTTGGTTGTGTCGATATAAGGTGAGAGTGGTTTTGTGTTATTTGAGGTGGAGTGTGTAAGTTACTCTAATGATGAAATGGTTCTTAGTAATCCAAGAGAAAAGGGACAAATTTTTATCATGGTTGTTCGTTACTATTTGTTTGGTGACATTAGTAGGTCAATTCCTTTTAAATCTTGGTCGATATTGTTTGAGTATACGAGTTACCAAAATGATGGAAGGATTTTTAACACAATCGTCTCGTTTAGTAATAATGTTGAATAAAAGCAAAAATTTAGTCCGTAAAAACGGTTAATTAAACAGTGACGATAGATTAGTCTTCGTTTACTATTTACAAATGAAAGGTAAGTTTACGGGATGTTATATGCTCACAGAGTATAACTATCACTTTAAAAGAGTTACATTGTAGTGCTCAAGTGTCACAAAAAGATGTGGATAATTCAAGATGAGTTCAGATACAGTTAAGGATGGTTGGATGGGTATATGAAACGACCTATGCTTTAAGGAGTTACGTTGTAGTGCTCAATATAGGTTCTTAGTCACACAATAGTGCAAGTTTAAGTCACAAGTTTGGGTTATTTTACTTCAGTCTCAAGTTCGTCATAGTGGGTTTTCTCCATCAGTGGTCACTACAAAAAGCCGTCAGAATGATAATGGGGTCGGTAAAGAGTTAGATGAGAAGAGTGTAAAAGAGTAGAGATTTTTATCAGCAGTTGATTCTCACGGGCTATTTTTGGTACTTCACACATCTTCGACTAATTGGACATACAGGGTTTACGCTACCTCCGTTTCCATTGTAACCATAGTGTGTATGCTTCCGATTCCGCGAAGACATCGTGGGGGAAGAGAGAGTGGATGTTCTTTGACTTTTCTTGCATTCTTTGCGAAAACACTCTTTTTCTAGATGTATCTGCATTCAGGGGGAAGAAATGTGCACATCGGGGACGCATAACAGATTCACGTGATCGAGCTTACAATTTTAGTACTACCGGAGAGACGTCCGCAGAGATGATCAGTGGTTCAGTTTTGTGATTTTGGTGTAATCGTTTCAACTTTCGCATGTTGTGATGTGAGAAGATCTTGCTGATTTATTGCATGTTACCCCCGAACGGAGTTTCCGGATTGAGCATAATCGTTACTGAGTACTAGTCAGATTTGCTTGATGTGGTTTACGATGTCATCTACAAATTCCGCTGCGTACTTAAAAACTTCAAAAGTTAGAAGACGTGTTAACTGCATCAAAGTTTCAAATCTGCTGAAGATGGTTGTCAGTTTGGGGGGAAGCTGATTCAGAAAATTTGCCAAAAAGATGTATATGAAAAAGCCGTTAAAGACATGCAGCATGAATTGGGGGGAAGTTAATCCAGTTCATGCATATTACATCGTTTACCTACAAGTGAAGAAAACTTCTCAAGCCGAGGTACAAGATGAAGACAAAGAGCGTCAACTGTAGTCATCCTCAGCACTTGAAGAGCTTATGAAGACCTTTCTTTATTTGTATTTGTACTTGTAGGAAATGATGTAAGTAATCCGATATGTTGCCACATTAGGGGAAGATTGTTGGGAATGCTTCTAACACTAAAATGTGACAACATATTTGGGATTACATTAGCTATATTGTAAGGCACAAACACAAAGACTAGAACCGTCATTTATGTAAAGTCTTGTGTAAGATAGCCTTTATATACCCTCCTAGACTTCACTAGGAGGGTGAGCCTTGTGTGTTATCCTTTCATTTTCCCTTTTATCAATAATACATCCAGGTTCATTCTCTCTCACTCTACACTTTCTCTCTCTAACTCTTACCTTGGAGATGATGTATTATCATCATCCCCGACCTCCCGATTCATAATATATTCACCAAAACACGATCCATCACAAACTAAATCGTACACTAAAGAAAAGCTACGAACTACTCTTAAACACACTACCCAATGATCTTTTGGCGACTGATACCACTTGTTAGCTCACCATAATTGTTGTAACACAAGTATAGATATGAGAGAAATAAGAGATAGAGAGATGATATTGGTCGATTACTTCAAGAATAGAAATGACAAAGATTTAGTTGCATTAATGAAATAACCAACACCTCAATATATGAGGTTACAAGAGTGTATATAGGACAAGAGTGCTAGGGTAACACTCTTGTGAGTCTTTCTAGAAACAATACATAAGTCACGGCCCATGGTCCTTCTAATAGGGTCGGATTAAATAAAACAAACATAAAGGCCTTAACTAAGCAACCAGTTACATAACATAATGACCAGTACTTGATAATAGTTACACGAATTCCTAACATATAGGCAAGACGCGGGGAAAATGTATTCACTTAGATTTCCTTACTCCCTAGTTATCTCCTACTGATTTGTCGAATTGTCACGTCCTTGTTTTAGTTGAAGCGTTGTATTCCTTGATATCGATCGTAGGGAGGTTCCGAAGTCCCCAACTCTATGAACGTATAAGTCTCCCCTAAAAACCTTAAACTCTATTAAGTTTTCCAGGATCTACAAGCCGCAATTCATGCAATAAATACAACGAGAAAAACCAATAGTGCACTCTATGGTTGCGTTTAGTAAGACGTTCAAGCTAACACATATAAGAAAATAGCCAGTTTTCCTACTCCTAACGCAAAAGCAATCAATGAAACAAGAGACGACAAATCAATGATCAATAACTAGGTTTCATTAGATCTAAGCAAACATAAGTAAATCTAGCCTAGCATGTTATAACGAAGAAAAGAAAAACAAATAATCAAACAACACATAGGCATATTGAATGATTAAACGAATACTTATCTTCAATTACACATGGGTGAAAAGGGCTAGAAAAACCCTACAAAAGGTCTGAAATTCGTATAGGGTTTAGTCCTCCAAAGTATGACTTCAAGATGTTACAAGGAATGAGAAAAATACGAAAAATGTATATAGGAATACACTTCTGACGGCGCCACTTGCAAATTGTGACGCCGTCAGCTCACCTCCAATTAGGGTTTCGTTTGAGTAATCGCCGTCATGACGTCGTTAGCTCCATCTTGAGGCCATCACATGTAAAAATATCTGAGCCGTCACGTTATAAAATTGCAAAGAGTCTGGGTCTTCAAAAACAAGTGACGGCGTCAGGTTATGGGTCGTGATGCCGTCATGTCTCCACTTTGACAGATTCTTGACTTGGTCGTTTTTCTTCATTTTCTTGTTGTTTTTGGTCCAAAACATGCCAGTTTCTGCAATTCATGTCCCAAGTACATAAAATGCAAAAAGAAACGATATAGGGCAATATTTGATCAATTACATACGACTTTTATTCTTAAATGACCCCTTAAAAAGGTATCAAATAAATCCTTATCAAATATCCCTACACTTGGGATTTGCTTGTCCTCAAGAAAATGTGCTTTTATCTAATCAATCTACAAGTTAGGGGTCATTTAGCATTGGTATAAAAGCAATTACAACACATATTTGTTCCAACATAGTCACAATAAGCACGGAAATTATATACTAGCACCTCACAATAAGTGTTTTGATTCTCACATCTCTCGGGTGTATAAGTTATATAACATGAATGGAAATGGGAAAAATAAAACACTCTCTACCTGTCATATCACATAGAATACCATAGGCTTGAGAGCGAATCAAACCTCCACCAATTTGGCGTAAGCACCTAGGATAAACTATCAAAGTGGGCTTTTAAAGGGTTGTAACGTTAGGTGTAAGGGTATGGAAAACATGGTTTTGTTGGATATAGGGAATTTTCTGGTGGCAAGTCAATTATCTAAGTCAATCACATATACAAGGTGGCGTTGCTAAGCCAAGACTCGACTCGACTCACTACTAACTCTTTTTGTATTTTTGTTGGCACTATCTTGACTTAAACAAAAATAAAAGAAAGAATGGTAGCCCGCATGTTTTTTTTCTTTCTTTTTCCTCATTTTTTGTTCTTTTTATCATTTTTTTCCATACACTCTTGCCCTACCATCCAAAAGATACATCCATACAAAAGGGTTTTATAGTTACATCCCTACACTTGAACTTTTAAATAAATAAAAACTAACTAATGACCCGAATTAAGAGGATCAAAACATTTGTAGTACTTTAAAACATTGTTAGGAATATGAATATTCAGTTGAAGACTCGGTCACCCCGACTACTTATTAGCACATCATAGCTCGTAGGATAACTAGTAATATTAGTAGTAGCGTAGTTATTATTATTAGTATTGTGGAGTGGGTCGGGTCTTTACCCTCTGTCAGCTCTCTCCACAGCCGAATAGGGGCATATTATGTAAGAACTATATATACCCTTTCCCACACAAGGGAAAGGGTGGAACTTCTCATTATTTCACAAGCTAATACACACACTCTTTCTCTCTCTAAGTTCCCATCTCTCTCTCTCTAAACTCTCCTCTATTCGATCCATACAAGTCCCAATCTTGTGTTTATGTGTTAGTGAATATCCTACAATTGGTATCAGAGCCAGGTTAGGTCCATGTGTGTTGATATTCACAGATTCGTGTAGATTGGGGTGGTTCTTGGTTCAAAAAGTGTTGTTCTTAAAATTCCATTTTAAGCTTTGTTTAGTTGTTAAAAGTTGTTAAATCTTGTACTTTATAGCTTAGGGATTACATAGGAGTAGTGTTTAGTGTTTGGAATCACAGATCTAGGCTTGGTGTGGTGATTTTTGGAAGATTCAAGGTTAAAAGGTTAGTGTTCTTAGTGGCGATTTGTCCCTCGTTAAGATATTCTTGGTGGCCATTTGTGTCTGGCTGGAAAGAAAAAGTAGCCATTTGTGTTTTCTCAAGATAGCAATTTGTCCCTTTACCAGATTTGGCAAAAAACGACAAACGGCTACGATAGTGACTTGTCTGGCATTTAGTGTCTGGCGATTTGTCTCTGATAGTGACTGTTCTGTCCTGTAGCGACTGTGGCGATTTGTCTGTGGCGATTTGTCTCTGGCGATTTGTCTGTGGTGATTTATCTGTGGCGATTTGTCTGTGGCTATTTGTCCGTGGTAATTTGACTGTGGCGATTTGTCTGTGGCGATTTGTCTGTGGCTATTTGTCCGTGGTAATTTGACTGTGGCGATTTGTCTGTGGCTATTTGTCCGTGGTAATTTATCTGTGGCGATTTGTTTGTGGCGATTTGTCTCTGGCGATTTGTCTGTGGTGATTTGTCTGTGGCGATTTGTCTGTGGAGATTTGTCTCTGGCGATTTGTCTATTAGTAGTGGGAAATTAATCTTAGGTTACGGTTTGTTTCTTGGTGATTTTAGAAAGTCCCGCGAAAGATTCGATTTCTCGGTTAAATCACAAGATCTGTAAAATCCCGTATTTACTATGGCTACCATATCAAGCACCTCATCAGATGACATTCAAGTAGCAGGATCTGACACTCATCCACCTATGCTAGATAGGACGGACTATGAGTCTTGGGCACAACGAATAAGACTTTACTGCTTGGGAAAAGAAAATGGAGCAAACATTCTTAAGTCCATTGATGAAGGACCATTTCAGATGGGTACCACCAGAGATGTTGTTACTACTGGTGAAGATGGCACAGTCACACTTGGAATTGACAGACCTCGTGAGTACAATGATCTTAATGATGAAGAAAAGAAGAGGTATGATGCTGACATTAGAGCTTCAAACATTGTCATTCAAGGTCTGCCAAAGGATGTATACAAGCTCATCAATTTCAACACTGAAGCTAAAGCTGTGTGGGACAATGTTAAAATGTTGTTGGCAGGGTCAGAACTCACAAAGGAAGACCGTGAGTCACAGCTGTATGATGAGTTCGAGCATTTCAAAATGAACCCAGGAGAGAATATCACAGACTACTATGTGAGATTTCATAAGTTGGTGAATGATATGAGGATGATGAGAATGACTATGCCCAACATCCAACTAAACTCAAAGTTTGTGAACAACATGACTCCTGAATGGGATAGATTTGTTACTGCTGTTAAACTCAACAAAGGTTTAAGGGATACTAACTATGAACAGCTATATGCCTATCTGCAACAACATGAGAAGCATGCTGCCTACGATCGGGTGCTGAGAGAAAAGTTAAATCCTTCAACTCCAAATGATCCACTGGCTTTTATGACAAATGTTCTACCAACAACCCAATCATCATCCATCCCAAGCTATCATCAACTTCACTCACCAGTACCTGCTATGAGTTCTCAACTTGACTCAGGCTACTCTCAGACCGACAAAATGATCGACAACCTCACCAATCAAGTATCATTGCTGGTTCAACAGTTTCAAGCATCACTCCCTCAGACCAACAATCAGTTAAGGAATTCATCCAACCCACGCAATCAAGCAATGGTAGAGGATGGGAAAATTGTGGTTCAGAATGTGCAAGGGAGAGCTGGAAGAAACATGGGTCGAGGTTATGTGCAAAATAGAGCAGGGAATGTCAATCAGGGGCAAGGGAAACAGATCAAGTGCTACAATTGTGGAGGACTGGGACACATTGCTAGAAACTGCAATCAACCTAAACGTCCTCAGAACTCAGATTACTTCAAAGACAAGATGCTGTTAATGCAAGCTCAAGAGAATGGAGCTGTATTGGATGAGGAAGAGTTATTGTTCTTGGCTGGTGATGGGGGAAATACGTTTGATGAAGATGTGGATGAGCAACCAGTTCAGGATCTAGCACTCAACGATCCTAACATCTTCAAGGCAGATGATTGTGATGCATTTGACTCAGATGTAGATGATGAACCTACGGCTCAAACAATCTTTATGGCCAACTTGTCTTCCTTGGCTTCATCACCTCGACAAGCTGGTTCCTCTAGTGCATTTGTGATATCTGAGGTACTAAAAATCTATGACACATATGATATAGTTGATGAACAAAAGAATCCCAAAGAAGTACAACAGGCAGATGTTTCTGACGCAAGTAATGTTGACATGGAAAATAGCAATATTATTTCATATGAACAGTATTTGAATCACAACAACTCGCCTGATGTACCAAATGGTGAATCTTCTGTCAATAATGATGCTTGTGTTATAAGTAATGTGTGTGCCTTAGATAATGCGTGTAATATAGATAATGCATGTGTGTGCCATGAGAACAACTTGCCTGTCCCTGATGATAACTTGATCACTAGACTAAACATTTATAAAGAACAAGTGGCTATGTATGAACAGCGTGCTAAGTTTGAACTTAATCAACGCGAGCAGAAATTAGAAGGTCAAATGTGTACACTTATTAAAGAGTCTAGAGTAAGAGAAGAAACATTAAAACAAGAGTTGAATTCTTTGAAAAATCAGTTAGAACAGTCTGTCAAACAGAAACCGGAAGTACAAAATTGTATAACTACACTTAAGCTAGAATTCAAAGAAAAAGAAACAACACTTTTAAATGATTTCTCTAGACTCAAGATATTAAAAAATAAGCTTGAAGATAAGTTGTACACACAAGATCAAACCATACAAACTGCTCAAATGATTCATAAGCACAGAAAATTGAGTGATAAGCATAGTAAGATCATGATAGGTGAACCCAAGTCAACCATCCTTAGGGACATGAAAGTAGCTCAACCTGCCCTATATGATGGTAATGTGATGCTTAAGCCTATTCATGACCCGCCTGAGCATATCTACACAAATGAAGAGGATGAGATAAGTGATAGAACTAGGGAAAAAATGAGTGAGAAAATGAGGGATCCCGAGTGCATAGCCAGACAAATAATAATCAAGCCCCATGACTATAGTGAGGAAAATCGTTTGACTGTGTTTGCTCCTCAAAAAAAGTTAACACCTGAACAGATATTCTGGAAACAAGATAATGAAAAACTTAAGGAAGAAAAACTTAAGGCCAACACCCCTCTCATTAGAAAAGTTGCATCCATAACGGTGTATCCTCCCAATACATCTAGGAATTTGGTGCCTTTGTCTCTTCCCACTGAATGCAAAACCTTTATTAACTTATATGTGCTTTGGCAACTGTTTGCTGATTTTGATAAAACATGTAAGAAGAGAATCACACCAACCGGCATTA
The DNA here is from genome assembly GCA_021014915.2 of Artemisia tridentata subsp. tridentata. Classification (NCBI taxonomy): domain Eukaryota; kingdom Viridiplantae; phylum Streptophyta; class Magnoliopsida; order Asterales; family Asteraceae; genus Artemisia; species Artemisia tridentata. Next base: position 79,891,354 of record CP139501.1, on the reverse strand, counting down.
CTGAGGGGGAAAGGTGTTTTGAACATGCAAAAAGGTGTTACTTAACTGAGGTCATGCCATTCTTTAAACTACTCAAAGAACATTTTGAAGGGCTGCAAACTGCCCTCAACACAGAAATAAAAGAAATGAAAGTAGTGTTTAAAGATATGGAAAATGAGGTGAATGAATATGCAATAGAACTTAAGAGTCGTGAGATTGAAAGAAAAAACATACTCATCACTAATGACAACTTGATTGCTAAATGTATTGCACAAGATGTATTTTACACTGCTACTGATTCTGCATTGTCTGCTTGTCAATTTAATGAGTATGCTATTGCGTTAAATGTCACCCAGAATCGTGTTGTTGAGCTTGAGGGGGAGAATTTAAAATTGCTTGAAAAAATTCAAAATGATGACCATGATAATATGGTTAAACGTTTTTCAAAATTAGAAGTTGATTATCTAAATTTGCAAATGAAACATCAACATTTAAATGAAAAACATAAAATATCAAATGACAAGACATCCTTGGATGCTCCTGAATTTGATACTTATTTTGAATTAAGCAAACGAGATGAGAAAATTCAAGCTCACACGAACACGATTCGACTGCTGAGGGCCCAAATTGCCCAATTGAAATCCAACAAGTGTGATGTGTATGGCACCAATAAACCTTCGTCTTCAGATTCTCAGAATTTTCAATATCAAAACACCATAAATAAGTTACATCATGAAAATGAGTGTTATCGAGAAGAAAATTCAAAGGTCAAACAACATTTCAAAGAGTTATATGATTCTATTAAAGTTACAAGAAGCAATCACAATGATCAAATAACCTCTTTGACAAATGAAATTGAGAATCTTAAGGCTCAGGTGAAAGGTAAAATGCCATGTACCACTTGTAATTGTGATGCACCAATGGCTACTGCTAGTAAAAAGTATGATGTTGATGTTGGGCATATTCCATTTAACCTTAGAAATAATAGCTTTGCCCATCAAACATATCTCGATCATCTTAGAGAGGGCCTTGACACACTTCGTGAGGTAGTTGAAGAGGATAGAACTGAAAAGCCACTTGATAGGGCAGTTGTTTATGCCTGCAAACTCACGAAAAGGATTCAGGAAAACTTAGAATATGCCATAGGCTCAGTTCCTAAGTTTAACAGCCATAGAGATAGATTTGTTGCATCATCATCCACTGTTAAGAACAAGCATGTAGCCTTTGATCTACCACCTAAAACATCAGAACCCAACACATCATTATCAGGAAGGCATGTGACAGAAAAACAAACTAATGTTCCCTTCGATGCTTCTACAGGAGTAAAAAGTGACACCCAAGCTAGCGGGTCAAGGTCTAGAGGAAATGCAAGAAAGGATAGGACTACGCCAGCTAAGAATGATCACTTGAAGAAAGTAGAAGCCCAACCTAGGAACAATAAGTTTGCAATGAGTAGGATGAATCGTGTTGATTCTAGTATCAAAAGTACAGTAATTAATTCGAATTCTAATGCTGTCTGTAAAACATGCGACAATTGTTTATTTTCTGCTAATCATGATGATTGTGTTGTGTCTTTCTTGATGTCTTCTGTTTCACCCCATGTTAAGAATGTTAGGATAACTGAAACATGCAAAAAGGTTTGGAAAGCAACAGGAAAAACATTTGCTAACGTAGGCTATCAATGGAGACCCACTGGAAGGAAATTCAATTTAGGAAAACAGTGCACATTACCTAAAATGAATAAGCATAAAATTGTGAAGGTTAAGGAATGGAGACCAACTGGTAGAATCTTGCCTTTAGTGTCACAATGCCTTCCACCTAGGTCTTGTCCTGCCTCTAGTACAATCTCCACAGTAAAGACAGTAGCATCTGCGAACTCTGTGGTTCCAGAATATGTGTGTGCTGACCAAACGGACCCCAATTGCACGTGGGGATCCACATTTTTCAGTTATCCATTGTTGTCTGGTTTCAAATGCAGGTCGTACAAATCGTCCTGTGGTATTTGGACTCAGGCTGCTCAAAACATATGACTGGGGATCGCTCGCGGCTCAAGAACTTCGTGAAAAAGTTTATCGGGACAGTTAGATTCGGGAACGACCACTTTGGTGCGATTATGGGTTATGGAGATTATGTGTTCGGTGACAGTGTAATCTCAAGGGTATATTATGTGGAAGGATTAGGGCACAATCTGTTTTCTGTGGGTCAATTTTGTGATTCAGATCTGGAAGTGGCTTTCAGAAAACATACATGTTTCGTCAGAGAATTGGATGGTATAGATCTCCTCAAGGGCAGTCGGGGCACCAATCTATATACCATATCGATTGAAGAAATGTTGAAGTCCTCTCCCATATGCTTGCTTTCTAAAGCCTCTAAAACAAAATCATGGCTGTGGCATCGTCGTTTGAACCACTTGAACTTCGGTACCATAAATAATCTTTCCCGTAAAGATCTTGTTAGAGGGATGCCCAGACTAAAATATAAGAAAGATCATCTCTGCTCTGCATGTCAACTGGGCAAAAGCAAGAAACAAACCCACAAGCCTAAAACCATTAACACCAACTTGGAAGTTATTCATACCCTCCACATGGACTTGTGCGGTCCAATGAGAATACAAACCATAAATGGAAAGAAGTATGTTCTGGTGATAGTAGATGATTATTCTCGGTTCACATGGGTAAAGTTTTTGAGAACCAAGGATGAAACTCCAGAGGTTATCATTAAACTGATAAAACAGCTGCAAGTAAGGCTCGATAAAACTGTCAGAATCATCCGCACTGATAATGGTACTGAGTTTGTTAACCAACAACTCCGTAATTTCTATGAAAGTATTGGCATCACGCATCAGAAAAGTATCCCTCGCACTCCTCAACAGAACGGTGTTGTCGAACGAAGGAACCGTACTCTGGTGGAAGCTGCAAGAACCATGCTTATATTTTAAAAGGCTATAGCAACAGCTTGTTTCACCCAAAACCGATCTCTAATTCATCCTGTTCATGAAAAGACTCCCTACGAGTTAATTCATAACAAGAAACCAGATCTTTCCTTTCTCCGTGTGTTTGGCGCACTTTGCTATCCGACTAATGATAGTCAAGACTTGGGAAAGTTAAGAGCTAAAGCAGACGTAGGTATTTTTGTTGGATATGCACCAGACAGTAAAGGGTATAGAATCTATAATAAGAGAACCCGTAAAATCATGGAAACCATTCATGTCACGTTCGATGAGCTGAGTGAGCAACTTGCTTCAGGACAAATTAGTTCTGGACCCGATCTTAAACTTTTGACACCTGGACCCATTAGTTCAGGACTTGTACAGAATTCCACGCCTGCGGATTCTTTTGTACCACCTACATGTGAGGAGTTGAAGAAGTTATTTGATCCTATGTTTGATGAATACTTTGAGCCAACGAATGGAACCATCCCAAGTGCACCAGCTGTACTTCCTATGGCTGAGGCTCAAGCCCCGCAAGAAACAGAAGGCCCAACAGCTTCAGTATCAGTCAGTCTCAATGCTCCAACTGCCAGTCAATCGCCTTCATCATCAAATACTCAATCCTCTCTAGTACTACAAGAATCTGCAAATAACCATTCTTTGGAAGTTAATCCTTTTGCTCCTGTTGATGAGGTTCCTTTTGAAAACATATTTGCTCCTGAACATTCATCAGACACATCCTCTCTTGAAGAAAACAACACTGCTACATCTGTTCAAAACCCTCTACCTCACGACCATCTCAGAAAATGGACCAGTGATCATCCAATAGACAACATCATAGGCAATCCCTCACGTCCAGTATCCACACGTAATCAACTAGCCACTGATGCACTATGGTGCTTTTTCAATTCTGTACTGTCTAAAGTCGAACCAAAAGATGCCAAAGAAGCAATGACTAAAGATTGCTGGTTCCAGGCTATGCAGGATGAAATCCATGAATTTGATCGACTTGAAGTATGGGAATTAGTGCCTCCTCCAGAGCTTGCAATGATCATTGCTTTAAAGTGGATCTTCAAAGTGAAACTTGATGAGCATGGTGATGTGTTGAAGAACAAGGCACGGCTAGTTGCAAAAGGGTTCAGACAAGAAGAGGGCATTGATTTTGAAGAATCGTTTGCTCCGGTTGCTAAAATTGAAGCCATAAGAATCTTCCTTGCAAATGCTGCTAGTCGGAATATGATAGTCTACCAAATGGACGTTAAAACGGCCTTCTTGAATGGAGACTTAAAGGAAGAAGTTTATGTGAGCCAACCCGAAGGATTCGTGGATGCTGAACATCCTACTCATGTTTACCGCTTGAAGAAGGCTCTTTATGGGTTAAAGCAGGCGCCAAGGGCATGGTACGATACATTGTCCAAGTTCCTTCTAGTGAACGGGTTCTCCAAGGGTGTTGTTGATCCCACACTATTCACCAGGAAGTCTAGAAAACATCTACTACTTGTTCATATTTATGTAGATGATATCATCTTTGCTTCAACAGATCCTAGTGAATGTGATAGATTTTCAAAGGAGATGAATTCCAAGTTCCAAATGTCCATGATGGGACAAATGTCATTCTTCTTAGGATTACAAGTTTCTCAAAGTCCCGGATGCATATTCATTAATCAATCCAAATACGCCAATGAGATCTTGAAAAAGTTTGGATTCGATTCAAGTGAGCCTGTTGACACTCCCATGGTTGATAGAACAAAGCTGGATGAAGATCCGTCAGGGATTCCAGTGGATATAACAAAGTATCGAAGCATGATTGGATCTTTGATGTACATCACTGCTAGTAGACCAGATCTTCTGTTTGCTGTGTGTATGTGTGCTGGGTATCAATCCAAGCCAACCAAGAAGCATGTTGAAGCGGTGAAAAGGATCTTCCGATATCTTCAAGGCATAGTTCATATGGGTCTCTGGTATCCTAAGGACACAACAATGGAGTTAACGGCTTATGCTGATGCTGATCATGCGGGATGTCAAGACACTCGTCGTAGTACTTCAGGAGGAGCACAGTTTTTAGGGGAAAAGTTGGTTAGTTGGTCTTCTAAGAAGCAGATGAGTACTTCCATGTCATCTACTGAAGCTGAGTACATTGCCATGTCTGCTTGTTGTGCACAAATTCTTTGGATGCGATCACAACTTTCGGACTATGGATTCTCATACAACAAAATTCCCCTATATTGTGACAACAAAAGCGCCATTGCTCTTTGTTGTAACAATGTTCAGCACTCCAGGTCAAAACACATCGACATCAGGCATCACTTCATCAGGGAATAGGTGGAAAAAGGAATTGTGGAACTAGACTTCGTGAGGACAGAGTTTCAGTTAGCTGACATCTTCACCAAGGCTCTCCTAAGAGAAAGGTTTCAGTTTATTCTCCCACGCCTTGGTATGAAGAGCATGACACCTGAAACCCTCAAGTGTCTTCAGGAAGAAAAGGAGGAGTAAAGGATTGTCTTCTTATATCCTTGTACATATTTGTATATATCTTAAATCAAAAAGAAAATACAAAAATATAAAACCTATAAAAACCATAAAAATCGAAAAATTAGAAAATACCAAAAATAGTCCTACCTAGGCATGTCTTCTGTTTATCGATAACATTTACGGATCTAGAAATGTCATTCAACAATGACACGGATCTTTAAATGAAGCTCGAGCAGAAGTTATACTAATCAGTTAAAACATGTCTTAATGGCTTGCAGTTACTTCATACTGCAACCCGCGATATACACTGAGGAAAGCACGTCGCCAAAAAGACGGTTGTTCCTCCAACTGGGTGATGTTCACCTGGGCATGGATTACTTTATATCCATGTTTCACCGACTTGATGTACGTTTCAGTGCGTCATTTTGTGTATAAGAAGAGAAGTCTTCTTTACATCAGACTCTTTATCATGTTTGATTCTTCAAGAGAGTCTTGATGTTACACAAGGTGGTAAATTGAATTAAATTTTCACAAATACTCGTCGCTCAATTGAATGACTACAGCTCTTTAAATAGAAAACGGGTCATTAATTGAGGGGGAGAATATTTGTTCAAATTTCTGACACCTTGCCAAATTTGTGCAACATCAGCAGTGACACTCTCTCGTGGTTTAAGGGGGAGCATAGTATGCTCCTAAATCAGAATACATTTAAACCTGACCACATTTTCTCCCAAATTTTCTAAACTTATTTAAATCAATTGGGATCACAAATCTCAAATGGTTTGAAATTTTTGATCGGGGGAGAGAATGTGATTTAAATATGAAATTCTGTTAAAATGTGATGATTTGGAAGTAAATGTAAGCTCTCCCGTATGTGCTAAACTGCTTTGTATATCAATGCACATATTGAGGGGGAGCAAAATGTTTTGGACGTAAAAGCAAGCTCTCCCATATGTGCTAAACTCTTTCGTATATCGATGCACATATTGAGGGGGAGCAAATGGTTTTTAACAAAACATAAAGGATTAGGCATCTCATGCGAGTGTGGCTCAGACATAACAAACGAATTGACGAAACTTGAACTGTCATCAATCGAAAGGATGAGTCTTGGCCGGGTAATAATTTCAAGCTGGTCTAACCAGTGATGTAAGCGTGTCTCGAAAAAGACGTATCTGAGTAGAGTGTACCGTTTCGAGAAACTTTCGGTGGACTTGATCAGGCCGGGTAATAATTTCAAGCTGGTCTAACCAGTGATGTAAACGTGTCTCGAATCGGTCATGTTCACTGAAAGTTGATCAATTCAAAAAGGTGCGAGCTCTACCTAACATGTGCAAATTTATAAAACAATCACTCGAGCACATGTTGAGGGAGAGCATTTGAAATATATAAAACTCTCAAAATGTTAGCAAAATGTGTTTCATAATCATGAACACTTTGAGAGATTTTTTCAAGGATTTTGGTAAATGGCAACGTAGGATAGTCATGAAGTTATAAGGTGGCTAAAGTTAGGAAAACCGTCCTATGATCCGCCAGAGCCGGAGGGATCTACCCAAGGACAATATCAAATAGTTAGTATTAGAAAGTCCTTAGGTATGATATGAAATAAGGAGTAATATGAGAAAGGAGAAAGAAGGGGTTGAAGAATTAAAAAAAAATGAAATGAGAAAGGGTGAAAAGAAATAGCCCTCCAATTATTCAACCTTAGGGCAGAAACCGGGTTCAATTCATATGCTACTGGTGGTTACTAAGGTAACACTGGTATTAAAGACAAGACGTCATGGACCCAGTGACGCACTGCACTAAACCTTCTAAACCACTCAAGTTCTCTTAAAAGGACTTGTTTCTTTCTCACGGGGAACCCTTCATAATCTATCGACCGCTCATTACGAGTTATGTTGATATTGAAACAGGAGACACCGCTCCAGTCTTCGACTACCAAAAAATGCACTTTTCGAGTCTAGAGCCACGAGATGCATAATAAGATCTCATAGGAACACATGCTACTTATACACTGGTTGTTCAACATTAAGGACACCAGTTGTAAACTTAAGAGTCCTACGCAGATCTTAGCAATCTGCCAGAACATTTATGAGGGAATTTACAATTGTAATTCTCAATGATTGAATGGAAATTCCTGCCAGGGTCAACATCAAGCAGCCCTGAAAGCAGGTCACTTCGGTAATTCTTTAAGGATTACGCTTAGTGGTCACGGCAGTTTCAAACGGTCTACAGTCGTGGAGTGATCTCCAGCGACTCACCTAATCGTTGATGTGCTACGGTTCGATCTTAAAAAGCCCTCTGTGGGTTTTCGATTAGGAACGGTCTTGGTAAGGATTAGAGAGAGTTTTCACACTATGCTGTTAATAATCTCGAAGTCCGAACCTGTAAGTACCGGTCGATTTGTTGCTAACTGTCGTATGCAGGAACTTCTGGCGATTGTAGCTGTGGAATGCTGTAGCTGGTTGCTGTTGTAGCTGGTTGCTGAAAAGATGCCAATCCTCTACCACATGTTCACACTACATCATCATCTTAATCAAAGAAGTCATGACAACCTAAATGACCTTCAACACAGCTTCTGCTAACTCTGATGCTGAAAGTCATGACCCAGAATGGAGTGAGCATGTCGGTTCAAAGAGTACCACATCACATTGATACATACCACTGAAAGATGACATGGAAACACATGGTGGATGATAACTCAAAACGAATCAACAAAGATCATCCAAGACAGAAGAAAAGGTCATCTGAAGAGTTGCTGCTGCACAATGATCAAGGATTGTGAAGAATCATTGTTTAACGAGCTATGAAGTCAAGAGCCATGGATGAAGTGCAAAAATTCTGAACATTACTTCAGGGGTGACCTCCCTTAGGGGGAGATTGTTAGGAATATGAATATTCAGTTGAAGACTCGGTCACCCCGACTACTTATTAACACATCATAGCTCGTAGGATAACTAGTAATATTAGTAGTAGCGTAGTTATTATTATTAGTATTGTGGAGTGGGTCGGGTCTTTACCCTCTGTCAGCTTTCTCCACAGCCCGCTAGGGGCATATTATGTAAGAACTATATATACCCTTTCCCACACAAGGGAAAGGGTGGAACTTCTCATTATTTCACAAGCTAATACACACACTCTTTCTCTCTCTAAGTTCCCATCTCTCTCTCTCTAAACTCTCCTCTATTCGATCCATACTAGTCCCAATCTTGTGTTTATGTGTTAGTGAATATCCTACAAACATTAACGTACATATGGGGGTAATAACATTAGGCTTTCTTCCCCGTTACTCCATAATAACTAGTACTTTACCCATGAGTCCCAATCGTCCTAAAACTGTATTTACAAGATATGACTTGACATAGCAACCATGTAATCAACTAGAAAATTAAAAAGGGGTTTAACATAAATGTTGTAACAATACTGCACTAAAGATGAGCGCATATAAGGTAGGCTAAGGCGATTTGGGTGTACATTTGGGGGTGGATTGTAAAGAATGCTCTTCATTAATATTTCGGAATCCACCGACATATCACAAGAACCGTGAAAAGGATAGGCTCTGAGGGGTGTACCAGGGGTATCGTGTACTAAAAATGAGCACATCGCAAAGGTGTGGGAGAATTACTTGACCAATGTAGCCAATGTAATTATAATTACAGGTTTAAAACAAGGGTTATCCTAATGCCTCTTATCATTTAGTAAATCCTAACTACACGAATGTCGTCTTACTAGCGATCTCAGGATATATTACAAACGCAAGTTCTAGACTCTATATACTACCGGTAAACTCATAAGCATTAAAGGTGAATGCTTTTTCCTAATAATCTAAAGGCGAACCTCACATTTTTGGGGTGGAATTTTTTTAGTGGAAGGGTTTTTGTGTTAGCTATATAATTCCTCTCCATGAGACGCTTATTAAAACTAAAGTTTCACTCCTATATATCATAAAAAAATTTAAAGTTTTTGCTGAAATTACCTTTACAAGTATTTCTTTCAGTTTATTACACAATTGCTCTAAGAAAAAAAAATATCAAGCGAATTATAGTTTCTAAGGTATCCCATTTTTCCCTCCCTACACTTAAATTGAACATTGTCCCCAATGTTCTTAAAAAGCATCAAAGTTATGATAACGGAAAGAATAAAAGAGAGACGAAAGAAACTAATGCTCCCTTGATTTGCTTGGCATGGACGATGTGAAACATGGTTAAATCCTCCTCCAATAAGATAAACAAGATAAGCTTCACTTCTAGTGTATACTTTCATTTTCTTGGCCAATATAACCTGTTAATCACTAAGAAAATGAACACGAAACCTAGCATAAAATCGGCGGTAAACACTATATATAATAAAATAAAATTCCTAGAAAGCAAATAATATATAATTCTTGCAAAATAAATGTTTACAGAATCCTGGAAATTTAAAAGTTCTGGAAATTTTTAAAAATTAAGTTTCGACAGAAAAACAAAAATTTGGAAAACTGTTGCTACAGTGCCTAAAATCATCGGGTGTAAACCTTGACGCCGTCAGGATAGACCTGACAAAAATTTTAAGTTTTGTTTCCTGAAAAATTTATGGAAAAATCTAATTATTAAAATCTATAAATTCTGTTTAGCATTAATTGTGACTCGATACAAACATTTGACTCAAACAAACACACAAATACGAAAGAGTGTATGTTAATCATCAATTGTTAACTTCCGTGTTCGAAGTCGTTCTTCGAAACAAATATGATCTTTCCTACACTTATATTTTTGTAAAATAATTCTATATGCAATTAAGAAGAGGTTAAAAAAAATAAAGCATTTTCACAAAGTTATATTCGAAACATGAAAGGTTAAACAATGATGATAAGACATATATATGACACAAACAAAAATAAAAATCAAACAATCAAACAAAAAGCTTGGGTTGCCTCCCAAGAAGCACTTTTCTTTATTTATGAGTCTTGTAGCTAGAGTCAAAGTCATGGCCTTATCTATTGTCATCAATGCTCATATATCCATATGTGAGCCACTTAATGGTTGCATCATCCTTCTTGTATTCATCATTTAACTCTAAACATCCTATATAATATCTCTTATTCTTTTCATGTGAATACTTAAGTCCATTCCTTTTATCATTCTCACTCAAAAGTGAAATAGGATCCAATCAATTGCATGCCTCAATTGTAAAGTCCGTAAACCTAGGGTGCGAACGGGGCATTTGAAAGACAAAATCCTTGTCTCCATCTGAGAATGTGATTAACTCATCCAAAAGTTTCTCATCTAACTTAGTTAACCTCTTAAAGGGTTTTCCGAATATAAATTGGGTCAACTTGTCATCAATAAATTCTCCTAAGTTTTCCATGACCATAAAATCCACCAAATAAACAAAGCTTCTGACAAACACATGCAAAGGTTTAACCCTAGCGACTATATTATCTCCTTGTAATTCTAACTCTTTTACCATGATTTTATTATAATTAGCACGAGAGATTATATTCATTGGCAAAGATGAGTTAAGGTAAGCATCAGAACTCCTATATCCGATTTTACAAGGAAATTGCATATTAAAAAGGCTATCTTTCTCAATCTTTGTCCTAGGGTCAACATATTTAAGAGGATCTACTTCATCTTCTTTTCTTATCTCATCAATAACTTCTCCATCACCTAAATCCTCATCAGAATCCGAAAAATAAAAAGGGCCATTTTCATGGTCAGTATCCTGATAAGATTCATCAATTTCAAAGTCATTACGAAAGTGATGGTCGGGTGAAAGGTTTGGTGGGTTCGCGTCCTCCATAATGGGGACCGAAATATGTAATTATAAATTTCTACGAAAAAATACACAAAGACCTAAACGAGATAGAAATCGAAACCTATACTATTCCCCGGCAGTGGTGCAAAAAACTTGATGCGGCGGTTGTAAGACCTCACAAGAAGTTTTACGATCCTCCTAGGCAGTGTACCTAACTGTTGTAGTGTAGTATAGGCAAGACACAGGGGATTGATCGTTCTCTAGGGGAATAGAGTATGTGAAGGACGAAGTGTATGTCGAGATTGGTATAAAGGTGAGGGATGCGTCTTTCTGTATTTTTATATTTTATAAAAAGCGATTAAAATCTCGGGGTTTGAAGAGTGGGCGGTTTAGCTAATAGCTAACTAAACTAAAACTAATAATAATATAAATTAAACTAATAAACGAGAAGAGTAAAGGTGGTAACTCTTATAATAGGGAGGTGCCAAAGTCCCCAACTCTATGAATGTATAAGTCTACCCTAAAAACCTTAAAGTCTATTAAGTATTCCAGGATCTACAAGCCGCAATTCATGCAATAAATACAACGAGAGAAACCAATAGTGCACTCTATGGTTGCGTTTAGTAAGACGTTCAAGCTAACACATATAAGAAAATAGCCAGTTTTCCTACTCCTAACGCAAAAGCAATCAATTAAACAAGAGAAAACAATACAATGATCAATAACTAGGTTTCATTAGATCTAAGCAAACAAAAGTAAATCTAGCCTAGCATGTTATAACGAAGAAAAGAAAAACAAATAATCAAACAACACATAGACATATTTAATGATTGAACGAATGCTTTTATTCAATTACACATGGGTGAAAAGGGCTACAAAAACCCTACAAAAGGTCTAAAATTCATCTAGGGTTTAGTCCTCCAAAGTATGACTTCAGGATGTTACAATGAATGAGAAAAATACGAAAAATATATATAGGAATACCCTTTTGATGGCGTCATTTGAAAATTGTGACGCCGTCAGCTCGCCTCCATTTAGTGTTTCGTCTGTGTAATCGCCATCATGACACCGTCAGCTCCATCTTGAGGCCGTCACGTGAAAAAATGTCTGAGCCGTCACGTTATAAAATTGGAAAGAGTCTGGTTCTTCAATAACAAGTGACGGTGTCAGGTTATGGGTCGTGACGCCGTCAGGTCTCCACTTTGACAGATTCTTGACTTGGTCGTTTTCCTTCGTTTTCTTATCATTTTTGGTCTAAAACATGCCAGTTTCTACAATTCACGTCCTAAGTACCTAAAATGCAAAAAGAAACTATTTAGGGCAATTTTTTATCAATTACATACAACTTTTAGGCTTAAATGACCCCTTAAAAATGTATCAAATAAATCCTTATCACCAACCTTACCTAAGTCACAGGGCCCTAAGACTTTAGGAGCACCTCCTCAAAGAAGGAAAAAAAAACCCGTCCAAAAGGCCACCCAAAAAGGACTAAGTACCACTACACCCGGTGGCAACGGAGGGCACTGGTACATCACAGTCAGTGTCCTTGTCCCCACCTAGTACTCCACATAATCCAAAGGGAAACATACAACCCGCTGGTAAGGGAGCGCCTTCCACGATCCCTGAGGATAGCACTGGCTCAAACCCACCAGTGCTTAAAGGGCCAAAAGGGGACAAAGACTCATAGGGATTTAAACCACCCACTGAGATGGAACCACCAACCCCCCAAGATGTTGCGCATTTCTCAAGGACTGCCCCGAGGACCAGGCAGACCAAACCCAGTCTGTTTACCTGGATGGGTCAGGCTCTGACCAACCAACTAAACCTCTTCTTCAGCTGGAAACAATGTATGATGTTTGGGCTTTTCTTCTCTCATAAGATGAGCTTGAAATGAGTGAAGAAGAAGAAGAAGTCTTTACAGCTGGTGAGGATTTGGACACTTATGCTCAATCCACTAAGCAAGAGCATCAGCCTTCACCACAACAACTAAAAAAACCTGAAGATTCTCCCTCTCATGCTAGTGAATCCTCATACTCTGCTGCATCTTCTTGCCCTGAAGCTTTAAAGATATATGACAATGTTCTCCCACACACTGAAAGGCACCTCGTTAAGTTCCTTCGCAAAGCCGACAATGGCCTTTTCAGTGAGCTCACAAATGAGATGTGGGACCAACACACTGAAGCAATTGTTTCATATGCAGATTTAAGGGCTTCTGTTGAGGACTATCATTTTGACTGTTTTGAGCATAGAGCAGCAATCAACTACTCCTTGACAACTCTGGATACACATCTAAATGGGTTTTTTACCTCCCTAAAAAATCTTCAACAGAGTGTTGCAACAATTCAAGCAATTGTTAAAGATGATCCAGAACTCAACAAAAAGGTTCCTGAGGCTTCTGAGGCATACATCAAGAATTCTGCCAGTCTTACTGATGATATCAAATAACTACATTTTATTGGCATCATTTATCCTATGTTATTTGCTTGTTTTATATTATTTTATATGAGAATTGATACTTAATCGCTTACTTTTGTAATTCTCAGTTATAAACAAGCATTTGGTGAAAGTTAACTATTTTGGACGTAAATTGGAGCAAAATGGATCAAGTTGGAAATGTCTACTGAACAGAAAAAAGATACGCCGTATCATTCTAGACAGATACGCCATACATAAAGACTTAGATGATTATGAAGACCATTTCCTAACTTTGAAGCATACACTGTATGGAATTATCTCGTATGCCGTATATGAAACCTTGGTCAACGAGAAGATCTAACTTGTTTACTCCAGATACGCCGTATTACATTCCAGATATATGGCGTATTTATCTCAAGGCTTCACTAGATAATCCAAGATACTAAAGGACAATTCTCAGTACGAAGATTAAATTTTCGCCGTATCTTATGCCGGTGTACGAATTTTCCATTATATAATAATCTTGGACCCCACACGAAGTTACCTAGATACGGCGTATCAACCTAATGGATACGCCGTATCGATCCTGTTATCAAAAAGTATAAATACCCCATTCGACAGCTACATTACACACCTAAAACAAGGGAGAAAGCCAGACGAATCGGCAGCACAAGACACACCCTAAAGGACGAATTCAGAGCAGCAAGAAGGTTCTGCTAGTATTTTAATTCATAAGAAAACTCGTTTACTTGTATTAGCAATCTGTTAATCGTTGAGTTAGCGTCTTTTTCACTATTTGATCAGACTTAATTGTTTCCATCTTTTTATAAAAAGTATTTGATGTTTATTTGGTTTCTTAATGCATGTGCTTTGATTACATATTTAGTTTATCGAGCCTTGTCGACGTAGGCTCGCGCAATTATTTCATTAACATTGTTTGCATAGTTAATGTAAGCCTGTAAAAGGGATAAATAATACATAAACCTAGTAACCATTAATTGTTTACACGCCTGTATTAAGATTCCACTGAGAGAGAATAGATTTTAGCACTCATCTTACGCAGCTAAGAAATTAAACGTGTGACAAGTTTTCCTACTATTGGCCAGGCCTCTTATCTGTTTCTGTTTTCTATCTGTGTACGTGTGTGCCATTCACTCCTTTATTTTATTTGCTATTTACTTAATCTACACATTGTGCCAGTCTCTCAGGCTGAAAAACCCCCTTGCGTTAGATTAGGTTATTAGAACTAACTTAGGATTAAAATATTGATAGATACCTAACTGTTAACGTTCCACTCTTAGTGTTCGACACTCTACTTACCAACTAGCAACATTGATCGGGTACACTGATCGTTAGTGTGTGTTATAGGATAAGTCGGCTAAATATAAATTTAAAACTTGATAATATAATCTATACCTACAACAATATACGCACGCATCACTCACTCAACTCATCAAGATCATCAACAGGCTTGATCTTCAGGGACTTCTCTCCAACATCAGTGCCATCCAGTCCACCCTCAGCTCTCATGACAAAAGTCTTGCTGAATGGGCAAAGTCAGCAACTTCTATGGCCTGGAATCTTAGGCCTAGAATGACTGCCCTTGAAAGTACTCAGGCTGATCTTCGCACTGAGCTATCTACTCTTAGGAAAGATACTTTAGAAATCAAAACTATGATGAAGGACTTCCTTCAAGCTTTCAAAGGTAACACTTGAGCTCCCTCAAGCAGTGTGCTTCCATCAACATCTGCTTCCACTGAAGCTCAAGCACCTGTTGAGGGGGAGATAATTGCAACAAAGACTGCTCTCACACCAGTTCAACAACTCTTCAGGGAGTTGGACCCTCACAAGAAATCCCTCTCTCAGTCTAAGGGGGAGACTTCATCATCAACCACTGCCATTATCATCTCAACAATCCCTTTACCAGCAGCTACTTCCATCTTCCTTATCCTACCATGACCTTCTCCTAAACCACCTCTCTACCATTTAAACAATTGTTTTAGGTTCGTCGGGTCCTAATCTAATTTGTTTAATGGTATGCAATTGGTTTTTAGGGTTGGGTTTTATCAAGGAATGAGGCGTGCTATTCTCTCCCTCTATATAACAATTTTAGGCAGCCACCTTCTAACCTATGTTCCTAGAGGCGTCGTGCCATTTTTTGAAGGTCCATTATTATTAAATCGTTCTGGTTGGTTTTATCACATCCGTTTTGCCCTAACTCTATTTTTAGGGTTTCACTATGGTTAAATTTTTTCTAGGGCTGCGATATGGAATCTATGTTGCGCATTGGTTTTTACCCAAACATGTTTTGGATATACCATGATTATCATTCAAATACTACCCTTTTAGGGTACCGTCTAGTGTGTGGCCATGTTTTATTTGTTGCGGTTTGGTGGCTTTCTGATCCTTTATGTTTTTGCAAAACCCTAACTCTTAGGGTTTTGATTTTTAGTCGATTGTTACTGATTGGTTGGCTGGTCTTTGAATGCTATATCGAAGCCTTGTAGTTTTGGTTCTTTCTCTTGTTGGTGGCTGTTCTAGCTTCCTCGCTTGTTTGTGATGATGGATCTGCTTGTGACTCTGCACGTTAACCCGTATTAGGGTTTGTTTGTTGATTGCATGTTCTACATCATATTTTAGTGATATGTACGTGGGTCTTAGAAAGATGTAAGTCAAGTTTTAGGGTAATCTTGTTCAAAAACCCTGTCCTACTTTCACAGATCTGTATGCGATCGTTAGATTGTTTGGTACTGTGATCGTTTTAATGGAAGTTAGGGTTTGTTAACCCTAGTCGTCGGTTATTTGATTCGTATAATGCTCAGACCTGGTGGTGTTGGGGTTGTTTGCTTTTCTTTGGTCTGTAATACGATGGTATTGGAAGTTAGGGTTTTTATAGACCCTATTATCGTCTCAAACAGATCCTCCTATTTGACATGCATTGGAAGTTCCTAACGATTGTTAGGATTGTTTGGTTAATATCCTAATGTTGGCGTTATGGTATGGGTCTGGTATGCGCCGGATATTGGGTGTTCATTTGGAGTGGTGATTCATGTATAAGCTGATTGTTGGGAACAAGGCTCTTTGTTCCTGTGTTGTTCTTCTTTCGAAACATGGTCTAGCCTATATGATCGCCTTTGGTGTTAACATGATGTGGATTACACTTGGTCTTGATTTTTGGTCATTTCCTGTGTTAGTTTGCTCATTTACTTTGTACGTGTGGTATTGCATTAAGTGCTATGTATTTTAGCATTTGCAGTCATGGATTGGAGTACTACTTGGAAGGCATGGAAGCCTGGTTTTTGAGGTTTCTTCGTGGTGCAAGTTCTGGATCGCTATGATGACTATCAAGAATCAAGTGTTTACTTGAGTTAGGCATGTATTGCTTTTATTTATTGTAGTCATTGTTAGATGTGAGTTATAAGAATGGTCTGTCATTCTTATATAGTGGTTTTGTTTGTTGCATTCTGTGTGCATGTAAGTGTCCTATGGGACTGAGATGAGGGAAGTCACCCTCATCTTTTGTACTTCAATGTTTTTTGGTGTAATGAATTTTACCAGGGTGAAAAATCCCTTTTACCCAAAAAAAACTCAACAATCCCATCATCCACTTCTGAAGTTACCTTCTCAAAAATCACTGTTACAGTACCTTTATAATCTTTCAAAGCACCTTCTCCTCAAGTTCCAGTCACTGAACAACCCTCATCATCTTCTCCAATAGACAAAGGCAAAGGAGTTCTCACAACTCTAGAGCCTGAGCAACAAAAAATGGTGCCAGCATCAAGACTCATTCGTCAGGACACTGATGAACCTATAAAGGTCCCTTATATGATTGATGGGAAGATGTACTACCTAAACAGTGATGAGATCACAGCTCATATAGAAAAAGAAGATCGATTAAAGAAAGCTGCTGAAGAGGCAAAAAGTCTGGAGCTGACAAAGCTTGTAAACACCGAGGTGATTCAGGAAGAAACTCAAAAGATTGGAATTTATCCCAAGCATGTTGAAAGTACCAAGGCTAGAGAGAAATTCAAAAAGGCTCAGAATGCTCAACATGAAGCTCTCAAAAGGCAACATACTGAGAAAGCTCAAAAACTGGTTGACCTAAGAAAGAAGAAGATTGAGCACTATACATGGACCATTACACAGAGACTCAGGCCTGAACCAATCATTGATGTTTGGATTCAACCAAAGTCCAAGCCTGCAGTTCTCAATGTGTACAGGGGTAATGACAAAAAGGACTTTGAAGTGCATGATCCCTTCAAGTTCTCACCCTTTGGGATCACTGAGCTGGATGAATTGGGTCCAATTATTGAAAAGAAGAAAAACGTCATCGTTAAGGACTTGATAAGATCCCTGGGTAACAGATATGAAAGACTGAAGCAAATGCCTGAAGAACTTAAGATTCAGTCTAATCTCCCAGCTCCAGCTCCCCAACAGGCTCCAGCTTAATCCTCGGGAAGAAAGAGGAAACATGTGGAGTATGAACACGAGATTAATGTGCCTGGACTCGAATGTAATCGAGTTCCCCCTCAAAGAGTTCCATTTGTCAACAACCTAGTCATAGAGGAGCCTGAGTATGGAATCTTCTTCTATGAAACCTATGGGAATCCATCCTTCCAAAGATGGAGTGACATTGACAAAGTTGAAATTGATGCCTCGGTTGGTTACCTGGTGATGGCTGCTAATGTCAAGACCATTAAGAATGCAAAGTTCAGCATGGACCTGAGGAAAAAGATTGATGATCATCCTGACCAAGAGAAGCTTAATTCAAAAAGGGTGAAGTTAGAACAATTGGGTTTCTACTTGGACTGAGATTTTTGAACCCACTATCTTTAGTAGCTATCATTAGGAACTTTTGTATTCTATGAATAAACCAAGTACTTTATGCTAATAAGTGTTCCTTAGCTACTTTATTAAAACTTCAGTCTAAGAAGAAGACCTTTGCTCACTTACACTGAACAAAACACTTAGGCTATGTTAATATTCAAATAGGGGGAGACTGTTGGGTCCATTCAGTACCCAAATTCCCTTAATCTAGGATTTGAATAGAAAATATTTTAAGTGTTGCAAATCCCTAAACATAATCAAGTCACCGAGTGAATAGGCACTCAGTGAGTCATCTTCAGGAAGCTCAAGAAAAGTCTAAAGAAGAAAGACTCCCCATTCAGTGAGGCAGGACTCAGTGAATGATACCTGAGCCAAAGAAGAAGGTGATGGGTTCAGTGAGTGATGACAATATCTCACTGAACCCCAAGTCTCCTCGACAACTATGAAGATTATAAACCAAAGACTGAAGATAAAATACTGAAGACTTAAGACTGAAGAATTGGCGGAACAAGGCGGGAATAGTTTGAAACGTATAAAGGAGTGTCCTTATCAGCAAAGGTCAAACTTTCCGTAAATGGCTAAAGACTAAAATAGTGTCAGCACTGCTAATCAGAAAGCACCATTGTCTTTATACCAAAAGTAGAAGATTCTAACTGACAAAAAGTCCATACAAAATCCATACGTATCTAGTCCAAACTAGACTTAGGTCATCTTTGTCTTTATCGATAACAGTTGTAAACATTTTTATATAAATAGATCATAAGTAGGAGTAGAAAGGTTGACAATTTTGTGCACTTAATGCATAGACATTCACAAACTCCTTTCTCTCCTCCAAACAAAACTAAGTCCCTAAGGATAGCTCAGTTGATTTAGCATATTTGTACTTAAGCTTAGCTTAAGTTTAGTGAAGAGAATTACCAAACTTGTCATTCAATCCCAAGTGCTATTCTACAAACACTTGGGTATGATTCTTTGTTAATTGCAAATATAATTAAACGTTGAAAATCTTTGTACCTATTTACTTTTACGTTTATCTTTTAATAAAGTATTTTATTTACATTACTTATCCATGGAACATGATTAGTTTAACTTTTTAGTTAATACTAATTGTGCAAAGGGAACAACATTTAGGAGCTTCATAGGAACTCGTTAGAAACTTGACTTGATCTTCAAGTATAATGATCCTACGATCGAGAATGCTTGAGTTAATAGAAGGTAAGGATATTGCCTTTACCATTTTGCTCAACTCGCGGGGGTCATTCCAACATTCGTTGTTATAGAGAGCAAGATCTTCTATGATTCCCCATGATTCTTCTGCATTCTTGTCGCGAAGCTTACCACCATCCGCTTGGTCAATGGTTTGCCTTGTGGAGTGATTGATATGGTCACAGAAAATTTGGAGTTGGAGCCAAAGATCAATGCCATGATGGGGGACTTTTTGGAGTAAGTCCTTGAAACGAGTCCACGTTTTGTAAAGAGTTTCACCTTAACATTGTTGGAACATCAAAATGTCATTCCTTAACTTAGTAGTTCTACCCAGTGGGAAAAATTATGCGAGGAAACGAGAAATAAGACCATACTAAGTTGAGATGGATCCCGCGGGTAGACGCTCAACCCAATTACTAGCTTGGTCATGTAGAGAGAATTGGAAGAGACGCAAACGCGTCATCTCCTGGAGAGGGGGGGGGGTGAATACGTTACCGTTTTAAAATCTTTAAAACTTGTTGTATCAAATATCCTTTTAAGCTTGTTCTAATATGAAAGATGTTTATTGAAGTTTATGACTAGCATATACTAAACACGTTGTCATCTAAGTATGATCATCAAGACACAACACAAGCAATCATATAGTGCAAACATAAAAGTAAAGAGTAAAGAACGCGCAAACCGAACACGATGATTTATAGTGGTTCGGTCACGTAGCTCTTCTCCGCCCTACTCCACTGCCCAAGTACCCAACTCGAGAGTTACTTTACTAGATCAACAAGCTCCCTTCTCGGCGGAGAAAACCTTAGAAATGTCGCTTACACTTTTTTCGGTACAAAGCTAAATACCGGGTTCTAGTTCAAGGTAGAACGAACCTGACGTCGCCTATACAATTTTCGACACTAAGCTAGATGTCGAGTTCTTTACAAGGGTACAACCATTTCCGCTAGTTCTTTTACAAGGGTACAACCACTCCCACTATGTTTTATGGCCCAACATAGAAACCTTGTGTTTTATGGCTTAAACACATAAACCATCTAATCTAATAAGAATAGATTACAATGATGATCCATTACATAAATGGGTCATGGATATGAATGCCTAATCTAAATGAACTTCCATTGATAGGAAGCCTTTAATGGCTGAAGATCACTTGCTCCATAAACTTGTTGTGATGGATCTTCATATATACATATGGAATCTACATGAACTTCTTGAATAAGAAGTCTTCAATCATTGAGGATGTCAAGTGCCCTTGAATCTTCATATGCTGGAATGCTTTGGTGAATGATGAGTTCAAGATTTTCTAACCTTCTTTGTAGATCAGGAACTATGCAAGCTTATGATGGATGATGACTCACGATCTGTGAGCTAGCTTCACAGGATCATTACGAGTGTATGCTTACAACATAATGAAAGTTAGTAACATTATGATCTTTATGTAAGGGGTAATTAATGTGTGTTTCTAAATGATAAACTACTGATCTAAATGTATGCAAAGGGTAGAGGGAATTTGTGTTCTAGTTGCTTAAAAACTATGGGTAAACAATGTGCTACTATTTATAGGAAAACAATTTGTACATGTCACGGATTTTGCGGATCCGCCCTTTATGCTGTTTGGATCCACCGGGACCTGACAGCTAAGATTTCAACAAATATTTCCATATCTTGCCATATCTTCCCATATCTACCAAAGTCAACTTTGTTACTTAAGAATCTTACCAAAATATATTTCAAATCTTCCTAAGATTTTCTAATGAGGTATGCCATGATGTCATGTGTATATTTCCATTTTAAGATTTAAAATGTAAATAATGTAAATGTATATATGTATGTAACATGTATCCTAGTGATCATGTAGCATGTATATACTAGATTAACTAATATATGTGTATCATGTTAGTTTGACACCTAAAGTGTACTTATCCTATTAAACTTAGGAAACATGATGTACAAGTAAAAATACTTGTTTATGCAAAGGTGTAAAATGAGGTTCTAAGTAGAATGATTAACCTTTTAAAATACTTAATGACCTAACTGTATTTTAAACATTCTAAATGGTTTGTTAAGGGTTTGATCATAATGCCACATAACAAACATGTACGAACCTGTGTTGTATCATACGAGGACTCGAGAAGTCGAGAGGTGTTGGATGTATGTTGAGACAAAATAAGATTACAAGTAACTTGTACATTTTACGTTATGTATCAAGTTACATGTTTGTCATCAATCAAAACAAACGAGATTGCTTGCACTAACAATCTCCCTAACGAGACTGCTTGCACTAACAATCTCCCTCTTTTTGATGATGACAAAATATGTAAACGTGATACAAAGTAAAATGCAAAAAAGTTACTTGTGTCCGTACTACCTTTACATTACCTTCTCCGTTTATACTCTTCTCCCCTATTACTTTCTCCGTTTACACCGTTCTCCCCCTTTTGTCAAAACAAAAAGGGTATGTCCTTGGAGTTAACTTGATTTCTCCCCAAAATGGTGAGCTTGCATCATCCCTAGTGAAGTTAAATAGACTACTCCAATCTCCTATGGTTGTTGCGTCCCCTAGGTTGTTAGCGGATCCATGGATTAAATTTAGATCCTTAACCTACATCCAGATTAGTGGTGTGCAACATAAAAAGATATATGAAAAATGGATGATGAATGAAATGCATATAGCCAACGATACACATGGATAAGCCATGTTGGACTATCTTCTCCTTTTTTCAAAACACAAAAGTGTGTCGAAGAAAGAGAATTCTTAAGAATGCGAGCATGCTCCCCCTTGACTGTAGTTCCCCCTTAATCAATACTCCCCGTTGCTAGGGTACCAACGTATATGATGTAAGGATTATGAATGCTACAAAATAAGGATTAGTACATGATATGCTCCCCCTTGATCAATACTCCTCGTTTTTTTTTGGTAAAGGGGAGTAATCCTGCACCCTAGTAAGTAGATTAACCAAAAAAACAGTTAAGTACAATGGATATGGGTGAATCCTATATCTCAGCCCGTTACATAGGCGAAATACTTATATAACAAGGAACTTCGTATTTTCTAAACAAAGAAAATAACTCACTACTCATAAAAACATTAAAACACCAATATCTTCAAAATTACTTCTTTCAAAGGCCTTGGAGCTTGATATCATACATGTCATAGAAGGCATCCAAACACCCTGGAAGATCATCAATATGATCTGCATAATCATCATAGTCATAATAGTCTTCAGGCTCATGTCCACCACCTGCTGATGAGAGAAAATCCGTAGGGTTATCAAATAAGTTTGCAGACTCGTCAAAGGTGTTTACAACCTCCTGGTCACTATCAGAATCAACAATTTCTCCAACATTAGAGAAAGGGTTAACTCGTTTAGAAGAGGAGGAGGTGCTAGGCATGGGCGTTCCAACCTTCTTCTCTTTCAGCTTACTCACATGCGGTTCTTGCAATATACTAGTCTTGGGAGACTCATTCACCTTTTCATCCATTTTACTACCAACATCCACATTCTTACTCACTTCCATAGTAGGAATACCCACGTCTTCTGCATCATGCATATTAAGGGCATCAAACTGATTAGATGTAGTAATCTTTGTTCCATTTGTACTAGCCACATCAACAGCCTTCTTCTTATTGACATCCACTTTCTTTGGTTCAGGAGGCGAAGCTTTGGGACGATATTGAAAATTCTTTCCCACTACAGGCTTAGTAAAACCTCCTTTACCCTGATTAGTAAGACTAACATTCTTACCTTTCTTCTTGCCAGTAACCATTTGGAAACCATCACTAGTCTTATCCTTACCTGTAGAGAAAGTCGGCTCTACATTAACTTCATTACGAACCACCTCCTTAACACATTTTGGGCAATTAGCACGGTCATGTCCAAAAACTTTGCAGGAATCACAGTGAGGAGGCTTCCATTCGTATTCAACCTTAATAATAACCGTAGTAAAACCATTATCCTCATTCGTAGGGATAGCCATAGTAACCTCATTCTTTAAATCAGCATCCGAAGATACTTCTACTAGAGCACGAGAAAAACTAATACGACCCCATGAATCAACACACATAGAGCTTGTATAAGCATCCAACATAATTGGCTTACCAACCTGTGTAGCAATCAGGCTCAAACCGTCTTCAGAATAGGCAAGTAATGGCACATTATGCAATTTAATCCATACGGGGACTTTAGTAACCTCACTTTTAATTAATGACACCTCAGGAGTCCATTTGTTGAGGATAAGCGGTGAATTACGAATAATCCAAGGACCCCGTTGTAAAACACTATCAACACCTTCTTTAGACTCGAACTTGAAGAGGAACACACCAGCATCATTCTTCATAAGCTTCTTCAAACCAAATTTTCCCCACGTATTCATGACATAGTTTCGAACCAACGGAAAGGCAATATTCTTGCCAACAAAGAAACCAATAATGGTATTATCATATCGGTTCAAAACACCCTCCATCGTAGCCTTTGGTAATACAGTATCACGGTTTTCAACACGGTTCTCATTCACCAAAGCACGGAAATTAACCTTCCTAGTACCCCTTTCCAGATTCACCACATTAGCAAATGACTTAGTACCATATGAATTAGTAGCAACCCCATGGTGATTCCTTACATTACTAAGAGTAATATCTTCCATAGCATTCTCGGATGTCTTACACACTTCCAATAACCCTCGTTTACTTCCATTTATATTCCCTAATTCAGCTTGTATAGATTCGGTTACAATAGGTTCAATACTCCCCGTTGCTAGGGTACCATTGTATATGATCCAAGGATGAAGAATCCTACAAAATAAAGGTTAGTGTATGTGATATACAACAATGCGTGTATATGATGTATTCTATAAATGCTTGATGAAAGCTCCCCCTTGCTTTAGAGCGTCAAGATAAACCTACAAAACAAAAATTAGCACAATAGAGACTATTTCTTAAGAAATATGTGTCATATACGACCAAGTGTATAGACGATGCAATAATAGTGCTTGATAGATATTCCTCCTGGTTTGAGGACGTTAAGAAGTACCTACAATAAAAGACGACATTTAATCGATGCAAACTTCATCCTTAGATGAGTATATGATCGAGCGTATATGTTGATGAACCTATAATGAAATGGTTAGTGCAATATATTTTATCTCAAAGAAAAATATGATGCAACATATCAATAATCTAATCACAAGCAACTTAAGTCAGAGAACTTATGATTATTTGGCAAACCATGTCATACCAATTTTGATATTGTGATTATCTAGTAAACCATGTTATAAAGTGTGTAATCTTCTAATAGGAATTACAATCACAAGAATATAATATGATAAAATTCTACAAAACAATGCCTAGTGTTGGTGTTAGTTTACTAGTGATAACTAAAGGTTGATGCAATTAGGTTTTTCACTAATCCATGAGGTTGATAATTAGTGAAAGAGGTTATGGAAGGTGGTGGTTATAATGAAAGCAATGAATTCAGAAACTCTAATGTATAGCAAATGCTATAAGAGTATTGAATATGGTTAAGGTTATGATATTATCATCTACCAAAGATGATGAATCGTGCCATATTAAATGCTCGAATGGAAATAAGAGGAAGTGACGACAATGATCACTTAGGAATAGAAATTCCATATGCAACAATTAAAAATACTAGACACCTACATGCGAAAAAAATGACATCATTTGATGAAAGTTTTGGTTGGACCAATGTGTTGAGAGTGATGGTTCTGTTTTTACTGACAATGACGTGCTTGATATGTATCAAGAATGAAAAGGATGAGATCCTATGATGGTGTTCTAGACACTGAAGATGTTCTGGATAATTAAGTTGTGAGATTAATGTGAAAATCCTAAACTCATTGGATACGAGAAGGATGTTTGGTTTCTGAATGGTTAAAAGCTGACAAGGTACCCGCGGATTGGGCGGAACCAAATTTTTGGTTTCGTCCTTCTTATCGAAGGGTGTCATGAGACCAGAGCTGATTTGGTCACATTTTGTCATTTTTGATCAAATGAAGGTTCAAGCTAAATTCTATTTACTTATAGCTACTGATTTGGTTTCACTAATCCTAGTCAAAGTCTAATGAGACTTAATGCTTCTCGTTTAAGAGGTTTGTCAAACACATGATGTGTTTTTCACTTGACGATGTACTGTGATGTCGAGCTAAGAAGGTTTGAGTAACTTGTGGTTTTGTGAACTGGTTTTAACTGAATGGTTTGAACATACATGTCGGTATTTGGGGATGTAAGAAACATGACTACATGTTCTTTAATGCGAAAAGACAATTATGTGAATGAATTTCTCTCCCCCTTAATCGGTGGACATCCAACATAATGTGTAATGTATTGAATGAGGAATGAAGATGAATATTAGCAATGTTTTTGCTGATGTTGGCTAGCATACAAAGAACTTCATCCTTGAAGTTACGTAGCTCTTCTCTATCAATGCGAGATGATCGCATGATGAGGTATGTGGTTTCCTTATGGGAGGTGTGTTGTGTTAACTAAAAGATGATGGCAATGTTGTTAGGAAAGTGGAAGCAACAATATGATTTGGAGAAAGGTATATTGAAAGATACCCAAACACAAATTTCAAACCTCTAAAGATTAATCCTATTAGCTTTAAACACTATATGCAAGTGAAAGGATCCCATAATCATAATACTAATCTAAGTAGCAATAAAGGGACAACAATTATGCAAAATAAGCATAACAAAATAAGATAACAAATAATTTGTTATCAACCTATAAGACAAAGATGTTAAACAAAACACCATATTTGACTACTAGACTAAAAGTTACCACATAGCATCAAGACAAATAATATTGTTTAAGATACTACATTGTGAAATTGTTTTGAAGTTAGGCTTAGTCACTTAAGCATACTTACCCATTAATTAACCCAATGATCTTTGTGTAAAATAAAATGACTTCTAAATGTTCATCATACCAAAACCACTTTGACAAAGTGCACACATGGCAAACAAATATTGTGAAAAAGAAGTGAGACTACAGATTCATGCAAATCATTATGACATTTAGTAAGCATGCATCATTTAGACTATCCTACAAAAAATCTCAATGATTGTCAACTAAAGACAGGAGCTATCTAACACCATGTATTAACAATGACATATCGTGAGTTAACAAGAACCATGTTAATCTTGAGAAATATCATATAACAAGTATCATGCAAATCATGTTAACATCTAGTAGCATGAAACATATATAAGCATGTAGACAAAACCTTTCGAAGGTTTACACATTTGACTATCAATCAAATAATTATCATGATAACTTCAAGACATTTAAACATATCAAACACATAACATGTAATCAACACATATATGTGTAATGCAAGTGATTTTACTAAGAAAAATCACATCCACTACTTGATTGATTAATATTTCTAAGACAAGATAAATTATCTTATTTTAATACTTACTTTAGGCAAGTAGAGGAATACAGATTTTTCAAGTTGGAGAATGAATATGAGACTATTACTAGCGGTGCTCAATTTAGGCTAAACACGACCATTTTTATGGGTGATTCCACATACCCAACTTCTCTGCTGGAAGCAATTTAACCGTTAGGTTAAATTGAGTTTCTAGTGCAATATGTTCTCCAGTAGTCATTCTCATGTCTGAAAGATAGGAATTCCTATTTTTGCTTATCGAGGTATAAAAAGGTGATAATTCACCATGACATGATTTAATGAGACTCAACTATATCTATTAAAACTAATGTCACGTTATACACAGGAATTTTACAAATACGTGTCAACAGATTTTAATCTTTGTGTTTGAATTCTAAGGTTGAATGATCTAAAGGGTGACATTTTTTATGTTGAGTTTAAGTATGTGTTATGCAAGTGATTTTAATCATCTATGATCAACACGTGTGTTTGTGTATGGTAATGGGATATGTTAAATTTAGAATGATCTCAAGAAAGTTCTTTGGAACAAGTATCTAAATAAAGTTACCAACTTTTATAGATCTTGTGTTAAGCTTCAGAGATGTGGATATGCACAAGGTTTGACCAAGGTTATGTTATGATGTGCGCTTGAAGGGAAATAGATACGTAAGTTATCTTTCAACAAGTAAGATTATCATGCTTATGAAAACTAGTATGACACGATGATGGGGAATCTCTAGTTCATAGAA
Source organism: Artemisia tridentata subsp. tridentata (assembly GCA_021014915.2). NCBI lineage: Eukaryota > Viridiplantae > Streptophyta > Magnoliopsida > Asterales > Asteraceae > Artemisia > Artemisia tridentata. The sequence continues at coordinate 79,863,629 of CP139501.1, read as the reverse complement.
CCTGCAGATGTTTGTTTAAGATCATTTACCCAATGAGGTGTAATGAAATCTTTTGTAACACAATCGTTCATGTTGCAAGGAGAGAATGATGCATAGGATATATGTTATCCTTTTAACATGATGAAAACTAAACACACAATGTTTTTCCGAAACATCATGTTTTCCTAAATGAAGATATGAACCCAAAGTGTTTGAATTGGATAGACTTATCCTAAATAAACTAGGCTTCTATATTATGATAACTAGATGATGACAAGATAAACCTACTTGAGTTTCTTATGTATACTCCTCAAGATTCATTGTCATTTGGGATGTATGAGGTTGTCTTTTTGCATTTTAACATATGTTGTTAAAATATTGATTTAAGGTTTAACGAGACATAGGCAGAAGCTTGGTGACAAAGTATTACCAATACTTTGATTACTTGTGAAAGTGGTCCTAGTTGAAATTGATAATAAGTGTGAGCATCATGCTCATTTGATGGTGAAGGTTCTAATCCTATAGGTGATAAAATATGGTTGAGTTGATTCAACATGCATTTGATTTGGTATGAGTGTTTGGACAAAGGGCTTTTTGAGCAATGCACTTAATGGTATGAATTATGGTGTTGTAGGGGTTTGTTGAAAACAACAAGGATGGAGACTAATTTTTGTGATCCATTGGTTGGTATAGCTAGTGGGTGATTTGAAGCTTAAGGCCTGAGACATATCACAGAAGTGAATGTGATGGGATGATGGTGAAAGTACAAGTGTACTTAGGTTACATGAATGTTGAAGATGACAAGAATGGATACTGATTCTCGTGGTTTACTAGTAGATGAAGTGCTAAGTTATGTTTGTGACATCTAAGGGCTGAATGTGATGGGTTGATGAAAGAACACATGTTCTAGTTATGATGGGATGCGTGTTTTAACATACATTGTTAAAATACTTGGGAGTTGATTGTTTCGGATATGATTTTTAATGACTACAATCGTAAGTCAGGTATACTTGAATATTTCGGACGAAATACTTAAGTTGTTAATCCTACTTTGAGAAGAGGATAGCAAGACTTGATAATTACATCTATAACTTAAGTGTGAGCTATAACTTGATGTAAATTGTCTTGAAGGATGACATGTTAACCAAGTAAGGCAACATATGTGGATACAGGACAATATCTATAGTTATCAGTTGGACTTGAAACCTATCATATTTTTGCCAACAGTGAGTTCGGATTAGTTTGGAAGTTGTCAATTTACAAATCAAGCTAATAGATGAGTAAAGGACAAGATGATGCAGTGAATGTGTGTAATGATCACTAATACAACATGAAAGTGTACCTTGGAGCATTTTCATGAAATTTGAAACTATGATTGGATATGATTATCCTATTGGTGTGAGTGAGATGTCCTAATCCTAATATGAGTGAATCATCAAAAAAAAATAAAAAAAAAAAAAAAAAAAAAATCCTAGTGATGAAAGTGAGTGATCTTGAGTGAGGAATTTAAACGAAAATTTGAAAATCAAACTGTTTGTTCTGGCGGATCCAAGTTAAAACAAAGGCGGATCCCAGATTTTTGGTTCCGCGGAATCCGCAGAGTGAAGATCGGCGGAGCCAAAGTGCTCAACAGACGGAACCCATAACTTGGTTCCGTTATATCCACCATTCAGAAGTACTAATTCTAACAGAGAGCATGTCATAATTTTCGTTACCCGTTCAAATCCCGAAAATTGTCCTAAACCATATGTAACTACTTATTGGTGATTGATTAAAAGCAAAAACACAGATTCTAACATACGTTTGCATATAGATCAATCAAATTATAATAACTTACCATAAATGGATGTTAAGCCAAACAGTGGCTTAATCATGGAAACTTGACAACATCAAAATTTTATCATCCTGCATTGTTATGTTAGTTCACATAAAAGTATAATACCAACATAATATCCTAATAACACAACAAGTCATCACATCATTGTTTGAAATTTTCTTATACCAAACACTCTTTCACAGATACTACATGTTTACACATTTTAACACTTGAGATTAAATGAAGGTTTGTGCAAGACAATACATTTTAAGACACTAAACTAGTTTCACTCAGTTGACATTTCAAAGTAAGTGATGCAAAGTTTTCACATAACATATGCAAACAAAAATATCTAAGTCTATAAGTGAAACAAACATAGTTTATCAACTTATTGCACAAGATCTAACAAAAGTCCTATTGTGCATCAAACAAGCAATTGATAAAGAAGCAACTAATTGTCATGGCAAAACACTTATGTATTACCTATCAACAAATGCAATCACAATTACCAATACGCAAATAACATGTATGCAAATAGCTTAGAACAGATAGTCACATAGCATAGCATAAATGAAAAGATACTTTTTGTCATTTTGTGTTTAAACATGACGATGTACATCAAGCTAGATTTGTTTCCTTTATATTACCAAATTCTTTAATTTTAAAAGAAATCATATCTATGTACAAAGGATACCAATTTACATACCCCGACTCAAAAGTTTAAGTTACTGTGTCAAAATGAAACTTACTATTTTGAACAGGTTGTAGTATTTGATTTGTTTTACCTACATCAATTTAGATTTAGGACATTATATTATTTTTAAATGAAAGTAGACTTAATTCCCTTCAAAATGATAGGTGGCGCGACTTCTACGGACTTACGGTTAATTAGTTATGAATTTTTGAAGTTTGTAAAACCTGATGAACAGAGATACACGGATTTCACGGATCCTTTTTGAGGGATCCGCCCTTTGTAACAAAGGGATCCGTGGGTGTCTGTGACAAATTCTCCTAAACTCGTATTTTAACATAAAGAAAACGTGTACGACTCGCTAGACTTAATATTAAACATATATTACACATATTTAACAACATTTCTACTTATGTGACTTATCTAAACATTTACGTAGGTTATTTATCAACTAAATTAATAGTTATCCCAAACACTCCCTTAAAACCCGTGTTTTTCGTAAATTAACTTTACGCACACAATTTGACACTCAATCTTTTTAAGAAATCTTTTCTTTTATTTTTCAAGGATATCTTCAAGCTTGGATACAAAGTAACATCTAACAACAAAATTTCTAAGTATACTTTGCGAAACATTTTTCATATTATATTCTGCTTCAATCGTAATTTGATACATGGATCGTACTCCATTTTAAAAACCATTTGTTTTGAAAATGAGAGCAACCTGGCTCTGATACCAATTGTGAAAACGTAGAGGAGGGGGGGAGGGGTGAATACGTTACCATTTTAAAATATTTAAAACTTGTTGTATCAAATATCCTTTTAAGCTTGCTCTAATATGAAAGATGTTTATTGAAGTTTATGACTAGCATATACTAAACACGTTGTCATCTAAGTATGATCATCAAGACACAACACAAGCAATCATATAGTGCAAACATAAAAGTAAAGAGTAAAGAAAGCGCAAACCGAACATGATGATTTATAGTGGTTCGGTCACAGAGCTCCTCTCCGCCCTACATCACTTCCCGAGTACCCAACTCGAGAGTTATTTCACTAGATCAACAAGCTCCCTTCTCGGCGGAGAAAACCTTACACATGTCGCTTACACTTTTTCCGGTACAAAGCTAAATACCGGGTTCTAGTTCAAGGTAGAACCAACCTGACGTCGCCTATACAATTTCCGACACAAAGCTAGATGTCGAGTTCTTTACAAGGGTACAACCACTCCCGCTAGTTCTTTTACAAGGGTAAAACCACTCCCGCTATGGTTTATGGCCCAACATCAAAACCTTGTGTTTTATGGCACAAACACATAAACCATATAATCTAATAAGAATAGATTACAATGATGATCCATGACATAAATGGGTCATGGATATGAATGCCTAATCTAAATGAACTTCCATTGATAGGAAGCCTTCACTGGATGAAGATCATAAGCTCCCCAAACTTGTTTTGATGGATCTTCATATATGCATATGGAATCTACATGATCTTCTTGAATAAGAAGTCTTCAATCATTGAGGATGTCAAGTGCCCTTGAATCCTCATATGTTGGAATGCTTTGGTGAATGATGACTTCAAGATCTTCTAACTTTCTTGGTAGATCAGGAAGTATGCAAGCTTATGATGGATGATGACTCACGATCTCTGAGCTAGCTTCACAGGATCATTACGAGTGTATACTTACAACATAATGAAAGTTAGTAACATTATGATCATTTTGTAAAGGGTGATTAATGTGTGTTTCTACATGATAAACTACTGATCTAAATGTATGCAAAGGGTAGAGGGAATGTGTGTTCTAGTTGCTTAAAAACTATGGGTAAACTATGGGCTACTATTTATAGGAAAACAATTTGTACATGCCACGGATTTGGCGTATCCAAATAAAGAGATCCGCCCTTTATGCTGTTTGGATCCGCCAGGACCTGACAGCTTAGATTTCAACAAATCTTTCCATATCTTGCCATATCTTCCCATATCTACCAAAGTCAACTTTGTTACTTAAGAATCTTACCAAAATATATTTCAAATCTTCCTAAGATTTTCTAATGAGGTATGCCATGATGTCATGTGTATATTTCCCATTTAAGATTTAAAATGTAAATAATGTAAATGTATATATGTATGTAACATGTATCCTAGTGATCATGTAGCATGTATATACTAGCTTAACAAATATATGTGTATCATGTTAGTTTGACACCTAAAGTGTACTTATCCTATTAAACTTAGGAAACATGATGTACAAGTAAAAATACTTGTTTATGCAAAGGTGTAAAATGAGGTTCTAAGTAGAATGATTAACCTTTTAAAATACTTAATGACCTAACTGTATTTTAAACATTCTAAATGGTTTGTTAAGGGTTTGATCATAATGCCACATAACAAACATGTATGAACTTGTGTTGTATCATGCGAGGACTCAAGAAGTCGAGAGGTGTTGGATGTATGTTGAGACAAAATAATGTTACAGGTAACTTGCACAATTAACGTTATGTATCAAGTTACATGTTTGTCATCAATCAAAACAAACGAGATTGATTGCATTAACAATCTCCCCAACGAGACTGCTTGCACTAACAAAGGTCAATGGAGTCAACAATTTTAAGAAAATCCTTGTGATGTTGGTTTGAATCTTTGGAACGAAGTCCATGGAATGCACATCCATTTTGCACCAACCGGATGGTGTCGGATCGCAAGGGAGACACATTGGCTCTTTGGGGGAGCTCAATGGTGTTTCGATAGCCTTAGTGGCTTGGTTTGAAGTATTCACCTAGAATACGGGCTCGAGGTGGTTTGGGTGAGTCTTGGTTGTTTGGTTGTGCACAGTGTGGTTATGGTTCTTGGTGTTGGTGTGCTTGGTCAAGGGGTTCAAAGATATTATCACCCACCATGATGGCGAGTGATATGATTTACGAACAAAGGGAACAAAGAAAAGATAGACTACAAGAAACCTAATGAAAAGAAATTAAAAATCTCACTTGATAGGAATCTAGTGAGTAGACCTAAACGAAATAGAAATTGAAACCTAAACTATTCCCCGGCAGTGGCGCCAAAAACTTGATGCGGTTATTGTAAACCTCAAGAAGTTTTACAATCCTCCTAGGCAGTATACCTAACCGTTGTAGTGTAGTATAGGCAAGGGACGGGGGATTGATCGTTCTCTAGGGGAATAGTGTTGTGAAGGCTTGAAGTGTATGATGCATTAAGTCTAAAGGTGAAGGATGATTATTTTTGTATTTTTATATATTTTAGAAAGCAAGTAAAAATCTCGGGGTTTGAAGAGTTTAGCTTTATAAATACTAATTAAACTAATATTAAACTAATTATGAAGAAAAGTAAAGTGGTGAAACTCGTATGATAAGTGAAGGTGTTTACTTAGAATCTGATTACTCCCTAGTTAAATCCTATTGATTAGTCGAATTGTCAAGTCCTTGTTTAATTACCGTGTTGTATTCTGTAATATTAGTCGAAGGGAGGTGCCAAATGCCCTAACTCTATGGATGTATTGAACTCATTAAGAACCTTAATGTCAGCGACTATAGTTCCACAACGACGGGAAGATTATAGGACTCATTAAGACTCTTAATGTCAGCGATCGCAATCCACACAATAGATACAACGAATCTACCAACTATTACACTATAGTGGGACGTTTAGTTGGATAGTCTCGACAAGCATCCTAAGGTCAAGCTAGTTTTCCAACTCCTAACGCAATAACAACTAATTAAACAAGAGACGACAATCAATAATCAATAAGTAGGTTTCATCTAATCCTAAGTAAACACTAAGTAATTTAGCTAAGCATGTTAAAAAGAAAAAAAGATAAACAATTAATCAAGTAACACATAGACATATTGAATGATTAAAGATTTGGAAAACTTATCTTCAATTAAAACATGGGGTTAGGGGGCTTAAAAACCCTTACAATAGCTGTGAAAATCGTGCACCAAAAGGTCTCTCCAAAGTCTTACCAATACGTGCCACACATAATGAAAATCCTATGAAAAATATATATAATTTTATTCATTTTTTACCTTGTCTTCAAATACAACTGTGATGGCGTCACTTTATAGATGTGATGTCGTCAGCTTTCATCCATTGCACCGTCACCAGGGTTTCATCCATTGCACCGTCGCCGTTGTGACGGCGTCACCTTATGGGTTGTGACACTGTCATTCACTATTTTTCTGGTAGTGACGCCGTCAGGCTAGGCGGTCACTAGAGACTAAATGGTCTGTAGAAACTAGAAGGGAGGGCTGAATAGTTTCACCATTTACAATTACATTTAAAAAAAATTTAATTCCTTTTTGTTCCTTTTTGAAAAACCGTTTGATTCAAAGTTATGTGATATCCATGAACACAATAATAATGCGTATAGTAAAGACAAGAGATAAAGAAAGAAGACAACCAAACCGAGACGCGGAGATTTATAGTGGTTCGGCACGAAGCTCACTCTACGCCCTACTCTACTCCTCGAGTACCACACTCGATAGTTCACAATCACTATGTCAACACACTCCCTCTAGGCGGAGCAAATTAACCGTACACCAAAGCTTACACCAATTTAATGACACTAAGCGGAATGTCGAGTCCTAATCCTAGCTAGAACCAATTTATACCAAAGCCCACGTGGCTACACAGACATACACCTTGTAACACCCCCATTTCTCAGATAGCAGTGGAAGCTAAATCTTGGGGTATTACTTCATTGATACATCATCACAATGATTGAAAACGACTAAAAAAGAGACTTTTTTAAAAAGGAGTTATCATTCATTTATTTATCAGAGTTTTTACAGCAAGAGAGAGGCTTTTGCAAAATGAGAGGTCCCAAAGACACGAGTTTGAAATAGGAAGATGAATGATAACAGGTTTGGACGTCCCCATGTCCAATGTCACTCTGTGTAGTAAGACCATAAGTGCTCAGTTACCTAGGATAACATACTTAAAGGTCAACACTAAGGTTGAGTGAAATCCGTAGGTTTAGTGGGAAAGTAGTTTGAAGACAAGTTCGTGTGGGCATCGAAGCACCCAAAGATAAGTTATATAGTATTATTGCATCTAAGCTCATGACACCTCATGTTAAAATGCCTATAGTCCAATGATGGCACGTCAGACCAATCAGTGACTAGACGTAAGGTTAACTTGCCAAGGTTAACCTCGTAGTTCTCAAATATAGTGCTAATTGGTACCCGGTAGGGGCACACCAACGGGAGTTGTCAAACTCCAGATAGATCTATCCACTATCTTCGCATTCACTCGCAAGTGATTATGATTCATGAAATTTAAGTTATAGTGGCTAGGTGGTACTCATGCAATAATCAATCAGGAGGAAAATACTTGTATTCGATTTAAAGCATGTATCCCCCTCATTGGTTTATAAAGCATTTAAAAGTGAGGTTTAGCTCATGGGATTTAAAAAGTGTGAGGCTACGAACTCACCTTAATTTAGGGAAATCTGATTGATGTCAAAAGTGACTCAGATATTAGATGGCCTACTCACGCAACCTAGGGTAGTGTATGTCAAGTCTTAGTTGCTTTGTCTAAGTTTCTAAGCCTTGTTTCTAGGGTAGATGTTCCTTTAGCTCACTAGATTTATATATAACGTAACACCGTTCAGGCTATCATAATCTAGAGGTCATGTAGTAAACGTTTGAGGAGCCAGGGCACTTTAACTCGTAAACCTATCAAACTCATCGAAACGTATACCCAAATGAAACCCCTCACATGAAATTCCCTAGTATTGTGTTACGTTGGTAAGTTAAAAAGTTAGGTTTTCAATCTATAAAAATATTTCATTTATACACTTAAGTTTGTAATTTGGCAATATATACCCTTGACTTATAAACATTTACAAAACTAGTCCTTTATATAATAATTATCTATACTAACCCTTTAGCTTTAAACCTTTACAAAATAGGTCCTTATACATATAATTTTATGAAAATAGCAGAAATAACCCTTATACTTAATAATTTCCAAAAGTTACAATATATACCCCTATGCATGGAATACATTACAAAACTAGTCCTAAAACCATACAAAGTGTGTTTTAAGTATAACAAAAGGGTTTTATAGCTTATGACTTATTAGAATAAGCTTAGATAAGTAGATTTTTAGAGCTTATAGCTTATAGAAAGGGCTTATGACCAAAAATAGCAAATCGATAGGGTTTTAGGGTTTTAAAAAGAATACGCCTAGTTCTAGTGATCAAGGCTTAAACAAGGGCTTATATGGGATCTAGCAAAGCTTATGAATAATCTAAAACCATAAAAGAGCTTATTGAACATGTAAGAAGGGCTTACACGACCAGAAATGGATCGAGTGAGGGTTTAGGGTTTCTCAACTAGAAAAGGACTCGACAAGGGCTTATAGGCTTGATCCTCTTGGTTCTTTGGCTTCTAAGGGCTGCTTTACTACTGCTAGGACTGAGTGAGAGCAAGTGTGTGAGGTGGTGTGGCTGTTTGGAATGGTTTGAAATGATATAGTGTGTGTCGCTATTTATAGGGCTCGAAATGGAGTGTTGACCAAGTTGGCGTGGAGTGGTGGCCAAGGATGGAGGGGGGATGACTATTGATAGCTAGGTGGTGACTAGGAAAGCCTAGGGTGGTGTGTGGCCATGGTTGGGCCGCGATGGTGTTGTGGTGATAAGGTGGTGACGAGGTGGTGATGATGGTGTGTGGTACGTTGCTTGGTGATGACAAGCTGGTGATGGAGGTGCTAGGTTGCTAGGATGACTCGTGGTGGTGTCATGGTGGTGCTAGGGTGCTAGGTTAACTAGTTTTTAGGATTTTGGGATTGATTTAGGATTAGGGTTAGAGTAGGGCTTAGATTAGGGTTTAGTACTAGGATTAGGGTTTAGAAAGTAATTAGGGACTAAGATTAAGGTTTATGAATCATGTACCAAGTGGTTGTAGCTTGTGCTAAAGAAATGGTTAGGTTTAAACATGGTTTAGGCACCTAAATGACCTCATTTGGGTTCTAAACTTAAAAGGCTTGTACATTGGGCTTTAAGTGGTTGTACTAGAGTTTAGGAAAGTAAATGGAGCTAGGATAACTTATACTTAAGACTTGAACACATTCAAAATAGTTTTAACTTAAAATTAGGGTTTTTTAAATAACTATAAACGTATAGGGCTTGCTTTGGTAAAATGTTAGATATAGTAAGTTAGATTAACAGTATACTTGATAATAGGATTTTTGTAACATAGACTTGACATACCAGGAGTGTTTACATGAGGTAAACATAGAGATATTTGGCATTGGTAGTTGCGTGAGCACGTCTAGAGGGCTATGTTAGTTACTTTACATAGTTGGAGTGAGATTAAGCAAAAAAAGTTTACCCGTGAAAGTGATATATAAATATCATAGGTGTGGAAAATATAAAGGAAAATTTGTGAGGTATTACAGTCTTCCCTCCTAAAAGAAAAATCTCATCCCTAGATTTTAGTTAGACGTAGGGGTAGGGTTAGAGAATAGGTGAGGGTATTTCGCACGAATTTTATCTTCGCGTTCCCAAGTATACTCTGGCCCTCTCTTTGAGTTCCAGCGTACCTTGACGATAGGGATATAACTTTGTTTCAGACGTTTGACCTCGCGGTCCATAATTTTGACGGGTTCTTCTATGAATTTGAGCTTATCGTCAAGATGAAGCTCTTTCATAGAAATGACGAGAGATTCGTCGAATAGGGATTTCTTAAGATTAGAGACGTGGAAAGTATTCTGCACATTATTGAGCTCTTACAGAAGCTCAATTCTGTACGCTACTGGGCCAATCCATTCAAGGATTTTAAATGGTCCAATGTATCAAGGATTAGGGTTTGTTTGCTTCCCGAAATGAAAAACACCTTTCCTAGGTGATACTATTAACATGATGCGATCTCGTATTTGGAATTCTAAGGGTTTTCATCTTATATCGGCATAACTTCTCTGTCGATCTCTTGCACCTTGCAAGCGTTGATGAATTTGAACAATTTTCTCGGTGGTTTCATGGATTATCTCTGGTCCCATAAGTTGAACATCTCCAACTTCGGCCCAGCAGACAGAGGATCTGCACTTTCATCCATAAAGTGCTTCGAAAGGAGCCACTTTAATATTGGCATGATCATTGCTATTGTAAGAGAATTCGACCAACGATAAGTGTCTCTCCCATCCTTTCCAAAATCTATCACACAAGCTCGAAGCATATCTTCGAGTGTTTGGATAGTTCTTTCACTTTGACCATTGGTTTGAGGATGATATGCCGTACTCATGTCTATCTGAGTACCTAGGGAATTTTGCAGTGATTGCCAGAATCTAGACGTGAAACGAGTGTCACGATTTGATATGATAGATATTGGCACTCCATGCCCGGAAACTATTTCCTTTAGGTATAACCTTGTAAGGGTTTCCATACTATTAGTTTCTCGGATAGGGATGAAATGAGCGGATTTTGTAAGACGATCGACAATGACCCAAATGGTGTCATGTCTGTTCGATGTCTTAGGGAGTTTCGTGACGAAGTCCATAGTGATTCTTTCCCACTTCCAAATGGGAATGGCTGGTTGTATCAGTATGCCGGATGGCTTCTGACATTCAGCCTTCACTCTGGAGCACGTTAAACACTTGCCCACATATTCCGCAATAATTGCCTTCATGTTAGGCCACCAATAGTGTTTCTTCAGATCTTGATACATATTATCAAAACCTGGATGAATGGAGTACTAGGAATTATGGGATTCGTGCATAATCAAGTTTCTCAAGACGCACTTCAAAAGACTTGTCCATTCCGCCTAGGTTTTTTAATTTGATATTTTCTTCTTTGAGTGCCTCGGTTTAGGCTCGGAGAATATGTGAAGGTAAGTTAGGATGAATTGTCATTACTAATGACCTGACTCAAAGTGGTTTGATTCGTTCCTTTCGGCTCAAGGCATCTGCTACTACATTAGCCTTGCCAGGGTGATAACGAATCTCACAATCGTAGTCAGCGAGCAATTCAATCCAACGTCGTTGTCTCATGTTCAACTCTTTTTGATTAAGAATATGCTGTAGGCTTTTATGATCGGTGAAAACCGTACATTTTGTGCCATACAGATAGTGTCTCCATAATCTAAGAGCGAACACGACTGATCCTAACTATAGATCATGTGTGGTGTAGTTTTTCTCATGAGTCTTGAGTTTTCATGATGCATAGGCGATAACCTTTTCTCGTTGCATCAACATAACTCCTAAACCTTGGTGAGAAGCATCACAGTAAATGACGAAATCGTCGTTACCTTCTTGTAATGCTAGAATTAGAGCTTCACACAACCTCTTTTTCAAGAGTTTGAAAGCTATCTCCTGGTTATTTCCCCAGATAAACTCCCTGTTTTTCTTGGTGAGTTCAGTCAAAGGCTTTGTAATCCATGAAAAACCTTCGATCAACCTTCGATAATAACCAGCAAGTCTTAAGAATTGGCGTATTTCCAAGGGAGTAGTAGGCGATGCCCAATTCTTAATGGCTTTGATTTTTGCGGGATCCTCATGATTTCCTTGATGATCTATCATGTGTCCGAGAAATTGCACGAAATTAATCTAAAAATTACATGACATTAATCTAAAAATTACACTTAGAGAACTTTACGTAAAGCATCTCTTTATTGAGTAATTCAAGGATTATCCTCAGATGATTGGCGTGCTCTTCCTCATTACGAGAACAAATAAGGATATCATCAATGAACACGATTACGAATTTATCCAAATATGGTTTACACACCCGGTTCATGAGGTCCATGAAAACCGCAAGTGCGTTTGTCAAACCAAATGGCATCACTTGATATTCGTAGTGTCCATACCTCGATCTGAATGTGGTCTTAGGGATATCTTCATCCCTCACTCTCAGTTGATGATAACAAGATAGTAATTCGATTTTTGAGTAGACTTTCGATCCTTGAAGTTGATCGAATAAGTCATCAATCCTGGGTAATAGGTAACGATTCTTTATGGTGAGTTTATTCAACCCCCTATAATCGATACACATCCTAAAAGTGTCATCTTTCTTCTTAACAAATAAGACAGGAGCTCCCCAAGGTGATGTACTCGGACGAATGAAACCTCGGTCGGATAATTCCTGAAGTTGATAAAATAGTTCCTTCATCTCCGAAGGAGCCAATCTGTAGGGTGATCAGGCTACGAGTGCCGCCCCAGGAATTAAATCGATTTGGAATTCTACTTGAAGAATAGGAGGAAGGCCAGGTAAATCCTTAGGGAAAACTTTCGGAAATTCCCTAACTACAGGGATATCCTCTAATCGTTTTTCGTCTGGCTTCTTCTCCATTACTTGAATTACGAAAACTTGACAACCTCGGGATATATAACGCTCGGTTTTGATACAGGAGACGAGATTTAGAAGAGGTTTACTCCGTTCTCCTCAGATAATAAAAGTTTCACCGTTAACAGGTATATGGATGATTTTCTCGTCACAAAGAATCTTTGCACGATTCTTGGACAACCAATCCATACCAATGACAACGTCAAAACTACCGAGTTTAATCGGCATAAGATCGATTTCGAAAGGCTGATTTAACAAAATTAGGGTACAATCCTGGATGACGGTGTTTGTACTAACTAGGTTTCCGTCGGCCATTTCTATATCATAATAGGTATCTAAGGTAAGGGGTGGAATCCTAAGTTTAGAAGCAAGAGATACAGATACGAAGCTTTTATCAGCTCTAAAATCAAATAGCACTCTAGCTAGATGATGATTTAGACTATGTAGGTCCACGATGTATATGGATCTCTAAGTAGCCTTTGATTACTTAGTGGATGACTTGAATAATTCCAAATCAATCTAAGTGAGAAACTCTTAATATGTTAATGTTAACGCGGAATATTAACAAGAACAATGAAGAACACCGGATTATCACTAACTTCGTATATATCACTAATACTCACAAATCGTACATACATATATCTCCTTAGGGTTCCTTTTATACTTGAAGGAAACCCTAATTACAAAACCGTGTGAAAAGATATCACGTATCTTCTATAAAGATACCTAACTCGTACATATCTTTTCCTAACTTAATACTAACAAACTTTCCTATTTTCACTGACCCGACTTAACATAACTACCAGACTTAACTATTACAAAACCAGACTTAACTAACACCAGACTTAATATTATAACTACCAGACTTAACTTAAGTCTATCTTCATTAAGTCTTCTTCAAACTTTGTTGTAATTCCCAACAATCCTCCCCTAACTTGATCTTCATGTTCCATGAACTTCAAGTTCCTTCTGAGAAATCTTATGAGGATTGGAATTATCTTGATCTTCAAAACACTTGAAATCTGTAAATTTGAGTATTTGTGCAACAACTTGATCTTCTCAGCATATGATATTCATTTCACTTGATCTTTTCAGCAACCATGACATTTTGTACATCAATTCATATTAAGTTTCATATCAATTCTCATCACTTCCAGGTGTATTAACTCCTGTAAGAGGTGAATCATTGAAAATTAATGGATTTGATGTCTCTTTACCAATAGCCATCACTACTGGAGTAGCCAAATGTTTTGGTGTCTAAGACCATGGTACATTGATAACCATATGATTTTTAGTAAATCATCAACTATCAACAGATTTGTTATGTCTTCACCAAAAGCTGTACCCTTATGGACTAGCCAATTTTTTTGATGGAAAGCACCTCATCATGGTGAATTGATTACCTTTTATGGTTTTCCACAGCCTTTACCACAAGCCATAACCTTGTGGGCTTGTCAACTCTTCACTAATCTTAGATATGGTGAGTTGAATACCATATAATTTTTGGCAAATTTTCAGCGATAAACGGATTTGAGCAATCTTTACCTGTAGCCGTTTGCTCAGGATTAGCCAGTCCTTGTGTTGGTCAGACAAGGTGGACTGATAACCTTTTGTTGTGTTAGTGCTATGCACTTCCACCAAGTGAGAAGTTCCAATAGTCTCATGTGAAGGATTATACAAACACTTGGGATGTGAATCTTAATAATGTGTTTGGGATATTTATGTATGAATGTGATGTAGTATGCGGAATCTACTATAACACACTTTAAAAGAACACAAAGGTGATGAGTATGTAAACGTGAGTTGTAATGAACAATAAACATAACTTTAGTAACACAAAACGATTCAATATTATTGATGAAATAATACGGATGATCTAACTATCACCAGGATTACAAAGTAACCTTGAATTTTTGATTGTAAAGGATTTGTGAATTAGTAACTAAGTTACTAGAGAGATGTTCTGGTTTAGGATATTAGTTGGAAAAAGGTTAAAGGGATTTCTACAAAGGTGGTGACTAAGGGATCCTTTTATAGGATAAGGACCCCTTATTACAAGTTGTCAAGTTGTTAAATATAATAAGATACTTGGACTTTCTAGCCTACAATTAAATACAACTACCAATGTAAACTACTCTGTATATTCTTCTGCACACATAGAAGACTGAACTACTTCTACATAACGTATTACATTGTACAAAGAATAATAATTCAACAAATATCTACAAATAAATATCTATCAACTTGATCATTAACTTGGCAGGACCTTCATTAACTAGCAGTACCTTCTCACCCAGAAGGTACTGTTAGTACATCTTCATCTCTTTCAAAATCAACTAGCAGGCTCAATACTTCTTTCAGCAGGCTCTTTGACTTGAACATTTTATTCCCAACAATCCTCCCCTAAACTTGTTATTTCCTTTAAAATACACAAGTTTCTTATGAATGAAATACATACCTTGAGGATCTGAGGGAACTCTTCCAAAAACCTTTACTCTCTGTTCTTCCTTTTTCTTTCACATTGCTCAAAAATGCTCATCAGCAGACTTTGAACAATTTCTAACTTTTCTTCATCTTTTTCACATCTCAATCTCTTGGAGATCATAGTTGTAAGAACTTCATAGCTAAGTGGATACTCTTTCTCAGCAAACATAAAGAGTTCAATCCCACTTGTTGTAAAAAGATGATGAATACTGCTAAGGCTTAGAAATTCCCATGTAGTTGTTGAATCATGATATGGAAACTTCCAATGAACATCTTTTGGATTAGGATCATACATCCTATTAAACTCTACCCATAGTTCATGTTCCTTAACATCAGTACTAGAATTTGTGTCTAGCCTAATTTGAACTAGATTCCACAATTCTTCTAAGTCAACTCTGTCACATGCTTTTACTAGATTTTCAAAGTTTTTGAAGATAGCAGTCTGACCCCCAACCCTGGTTATTTTCCATGACTTTTCTAGTCTATCATGGTGAATCTCCCAATCAATAATAGGGCGTCTAGACCTAATTGGATCAGCATGTATAATTGTTGGTAAAGTAATCAACATTTTACTTACTTGCTCTGAATCCAATTTTGCTTCTTTCTTCTTCTGAGCATCTTTCTTTTTCATTGAGGGCTTTGCATCAGATGGGATCTTGTAGAAAAGAGACTTGTAGGCATTCATATAAAGGAAATGAATTTCTTCAGCAGTTTTCTTCTTCAGTTGGGATTCAATCCAATTGGCTTGATTCCTTAGAAACTTCTTCATAAAATTCACTTGATCTTTTGGAGTTAAGCCCACCTTGAAACCTCTTTTCTGACTTTCATGAATCTTTTGAAAAATATCATCCAGAGCTGCTTCTCTATACTTTTTGTTGATAAATGTTTCAAGCTCTGCTGTTTTCTCTTCAGTAGAAAGATTCTGATCATCCATAATTATAGAAGCCTGACCTCTTACAATTGGATCATTTGCAATAATCCATTGCATCTGTGCATCAAAAGTTTCTTGAGCAGCTTGTGTTTCAAGAAGAGTTTGAGCAGCATCTTTTTGCTCTTGCATTTCTGCAAGCAGTCTTGACGCTTCAAATGCTTTCTGCACTTCTTCTTCATGAATCCTTTTTGATACTTCTTCATCTATAGCCATCTGAACTTGCTCTGTTCTCTTCAACTTTTTGGGCTTGGGTTCATCATCAACCATAATGCTCTTGCCCTTATCTTTTGGAGTTGGTTCTTGAGATGGAGCAGTAGATTGCTCATCAGCAATAAATAGCCTCCCTTGAACAAATAAATTCCCTTGAGGGTGTAATTCCCTCTTTCTTTTGTACACATGATCAGCAGTACCTTTGTAGTCCATAGCCAAAAGCCTTTCAATCCTAGCAGGCTCTTTTGAACTAGCAGGCTCTTGCTCTGCACCAGCAGGCTCTTCATCATAAACCTGAGTTCCTTCATGAAAATGAAATTGAGCCTCCTCTTCATCTTCAGAACTATCCATCCTCCCCTTTTTGGAAGAGTGACCCAACCTTTCAACATCTGATCTTGAAGAACTAGATAAAACAACCTTTGAAGATCTTTTACCCTTTAGCTTCTTCACTTCATTCTCCAATTTCTTAACCCTCTTAACTAATTTGATGTTGATCTCAGAAAATTTGGTGTTCTGACTTTTAAGAGCATTTTCTAAGAGCTTCACCTTCTCTTTTAGTTCTTTCACTGTTTGAAGAGATTGGGATGGTGATACATGATGTGATGGTGTTGGTGGTGTCGCAGATGGTACTGGTGTAGGGATTGGTGATGTAAGATGAGTTGGTGAGATGTAACCAGGTGAAGAACTTGATGATGGTGATTCAGATGATGGTGTTGGTTCTTCAGGATGTTGTGGTAACATTTCATCAAAAAGTGGTATTTCTTCCCCATTGAAACAGTGAAAGAAAAGGTTTGCCATCCACTTTGGCTTTTATTCTTTGGTCCCCATTTTCAGAAGTTTTAACTTTAGCTGTTTGCCAAAATTGTAAAATTTGAGATTCATAAATAGTGGGATTTACAAGTAAAGCAAACCTGATGTATGACTCATTTAAAAAGTCCACTATTTGAAGAAAAGAGGCATTATCCTCAGACTTTTCCAAAAATGCTAACTGATTGTGACGTTTAACAAAAGTTAGAACAGCCATGGTGAAAGTTAATGAAAATTTTATTATGTTGGTGGGATTTGATGGTGGTACTGGTAGAAGATGAAAGATTAGAGTTAATTGTGATAAGGACTGATGAAAGATATTATGAGAGCTTTTCTTTTAACCGACAATAAGAAAATGTATAATAAGTAAATGTAAAGGCGGTTAAAAAGATCTTTTATATGTAAAATATAATATAATATAACATCAGTAATTTACAAAATTACCCCAACGGCTAATTTTAACTACCAGGCCCAACGGCTATAACTTTTTCTGACAGGCTCAACGGTTATCTAGCAGTACCATTTTACTCTAGCAGTACCAAAATTTGAACTACCAGTACCTTTGAATAAAAATTTTACTTGGCAGTCTCTTTGAAAGATTAGCAAAAATCCCTTATAGTTTTTAGCAAACTATCAGCTATCAACGGATTTGATTTGTCTTTACCAACAGCCGTTTGCTTATGGACTAGTTAACTATTTACTGTTAAGTATGGTTAGTTAAATACCATATAGTTTTTGGTAAACTATCAACCATCAACGGATTTGATTTGTCTTTACCAAAAGCCGTTTGCTTATGGACTAGCCAGCTCTTAAGTTTGTAAAAACTTGGTGAACTGAATACCAAAAGCCATATTGACCTAAAGATGATGCAATTTCCTTGGATGGAGGAAATATAAGAGACAATGATGTTGTGTATCTTGGATGCTTGGTTCAACAAGTGAAAGCATCTATCAGCATGCTTTTGCTTTGAAATTTCCTTAGTTTGATCTAGATAGAACTTTCTCCTTTAGGAATGCTTCATCCCTTCTGAATATGTGATCTAATCCTATCTTTTTCAACCTCTGCATCATCTTGTATGCTCTTGTCTTTTTCTTTCATAAATTGGTTTTTCTTCCATTCTGGGCTATCATTTCCTCCCCTGAGATTGTTACCTCCCCTGAGATTTAAATAACCTATATTTCTCTTTTTGTTTGGAAGATCT
Source organism: Artemisia tridentata subsp. tridentata (assembly GCA_021014915.2). Classification (NCBI taxonomy): domain Eukaryota; kingdom Viridiplantae; phylum Streptophyta; class Magnoliopsida; order Asterales; family Asteraceae; genus Artemisia; species Artemisia tridentata. The sequence continues at coordinate 79,845,211 of CP139501.1, read as the reverse complement.
CTTGTTTTGTTATCAACCTGAAATTTGTTAGTTGCAATCCAAAAGAACAAAGTGCAAAGTACTTGTTTTATAGTATTGTAAACATTTAAGCATCAATATGAACAAAACAGAGCAAATTTTATACTAGCAGGACCAATTATGAACTGACAGTACCTTTTGACTAACTAGCAGTACCATGTTTAAAAGCCAATACCAGTTATTTTTATGTACAAAAACACATGTTTTTCAAAGATTAATCATTCCAATACCTCCTACAAGGTATTTGAATCTACCTAAATCAAAAGCTTTGGTGAGAAGGTCTGCATAATTCTTTTCAGAATCAATTTTAACAACTTGTATTAACCTTTTCTCATTGCAATCCCTTATGAAATGGTGTCTGATTTCAATGTGTTTTGTTTTTGAATGTTGAACTGGATTTTTAATGATACAAATAGTACTGCTATTGTCAATATAAATAATGGTGTTAAGAAAATTGTACCCATAGTCAAGCATTTGATTTTGGATCCAAAGAACTTGTCCACAACAACTTGCACCAGCAACATATTCTGCTTCAGTTGTAGAGTTGGCCACCATTGTTTGTTTCTTGCATTGCCAAGATATGAGTCTGCAACCAAGAAATTGACATCCACCAGTTGTGGATTTTTTGTCTAGAGTTGCACCAGCATAGTCACTATCAGAATAAGCCACCAAATCAAAAGATGATTCCCTTGGATACCATAGACCCAACCTAGGTTGACCCTTGAGATATCTAAAGATTCTTTTGACTACTGTGAGATGAGAAACTTTGGGATGTACTTGAAACCTTGCACATACACATACTGAGAACATGATATCTGGTCTTGATGATGTAAGGTACATCAAGGACCCAATCATTGATCTATAATTATGCAAATCCACATCTTCACCCTCAGCATCTTTTAGTAACCCCTTTTCTGCATCCATTGGTGTACTTGCAACCTTAGAATCAGCAAACTGAAATTTCCTTAGGATCTCTGCTACATACTTATCTTGGCTGATAAATATGCCTTCTTTTGATTGTTTCACTTGGAGACCCAGAAAGAAAGTAAGTTCCCCCATGGAACTCATTTCAAACTTACTATGCATAAGTTTTTCAAATTCTACACACAAGTCTTGGTTTGTGGATCCAAAGATAATGTCATCAACATAAATTTACACCAGCAAGATGTCTTTCTTATTTCTTTTGATGAACAAAGTTGGATCAATCTTGCCTCTTTGGAATCCATTTTCTAATAGATAGCAAGCCAATGTTTCATACCATGCCCTAGGAGCTTGGTGTAGACCATAAAGAGCCTTGGTAACCCTATACACCTTGTCTGGATACTCTGCATCAATGAAGCCTGGAGGTTGAGAAACATACACCTCTTCTACAATAGTACCATATAAGAAGGCACTTTTAACATCCATCTGGTAAACAGTGAAGCCTATGAAAGAAGCATAGGCCAAGAATAGCCTGATTGCTTCAAGTCTTGTAACTGGAGCAAAAACCTCTTCATAATCTACCCCTTCTTCTTGAGTATACCCTTGGGCCACCAATCTTGCTTTGTTTTTGATCACTATTCCTCTTTCATCTTTCTTGTTTCTGAATACCCATTTGGTTCAAATTGCCCAGTGACCTTTTGGCAAATCAACCAATTTTCAAACCTTCTGAAGCTTGAATTGAAGAAGTTCTTCTTGCATTGCTTCAACCCAACTTGCATCATCTAAGGCTTTGTTAATGTTTTTGGGTTCAGCCTGTGAAAGAAAACATGAAAACAGGCATATGTTGGCAACTTCATGATTCTTTTCTTCATAAATAGATGAGATAAACCCTTCTTGGTCTGAAGTCAAGACTTGAGATCTTTTTCTAACACCAGAATCAATGCTACCAATCACATCATCAGTGGAGTGATCTTTGAGAATTCTTGTGTTGTGTGTTGTAGGAACTTCATAGGTAAATGGAAGATTGCCAATCCCCACTTCTTCTGGTAAAGAATCATCTGTTTGAACATTTAATGGCTCAGCAGTACCAATTGGTGAACTGGCAGTACCATCTGGTGAACTAGCAGTAACATTGTCATTTGCACTACTTTCTTGATTCTCTTGACCCTGAGTTCCATGATCATCTTCAGTATCTTCATTTGTTGTATTTGAAGGTTCTTCATGACTTGAAGATAAATCCAACCCTTTCCAAATTGGCATCCAGATGTAATCTTGATCTTTAAGTGTTTCAACATTGTCTTCAAAACCTGCATTATCATTAGTATTTGTACCTGTAACAGGCACATAATTCATAGATTCTGAAAGTCTATCAATGTCAAACATCCAATCTGGCCCAATTCCTTTCACATTTGTTAGTTTCTCTTGAAACTCTATGTGAAGATTTTCTTCCACTAGCCTAGTGCAACTATTATACACTCTATAGGCCTTACTTTGCAAAGAATACCCTATCAAATAGCCTTCATCAGCTTTTCCTTCAAACTTGCCTAAATGATCTTTGGTATTGAGAATAGTGACATGACATCCAAAAGGTCTCATAAAACTTAAAGATGGTGTTCTACCAAAGAAAAGTTCATAAGGTGTCTTTTTATGTGGTTTTATCACAAGAACCCTGTTTTGCACATAACAAGCAGTACCTACTGCTTCAGCCCAAAATGAAATAGGCAACTTAGAGTCTACTAACATTGTTCTAGCAGCCTCTATAAGTGTTCTATTTTTCCTTTCTGCTACTCCATTTTGCTGTGGGGTTCTAGGTACACTAAATTCTCTTTTTATTCCTTTTTCTTTGCAAAATTCATCCATAAACCTATTCTTGAATTCTGTCCCATTGTCACATCTGATTACTTTCACTTTCTTATCAGCTTGGTTTTCTACCTCAGTTATATAAGACTTAAGAATCTCACTTGTTTCATGCTTAGATCTTAAAAAGAAAACCAAAGAAAATCTGTTGTAATCTTCAGTAACTACAAGACAATATCTTTTACCATTCAAGCAACTCACATTAGTAGGACCAAAAAGATCCATATGAAGCATGTATAAAGCTTGAGAAATTGAGTTATGGGTCTTGGGCTTACAAGAAGCTCTATGTTGTTTGCCTTTTAGACAATCAACACAGGTTTGGTCATTTTGAAAAATCTTTTTGGGTAAACCTCTCACCAAATCATATTTTGCAATTGTATTGATTGTTTTAAAGTTTACATGACCAAGCCTTCTATGCCAAAGCATAGATTCATCCAATGAGGCTTTTGCTACTAAACAAGTTAAACTCTCCTTAGGATCAATGTTCTTTAAATCAACAATGTACATATTGTTCCTTTTTGGGATTTTAAGAAGGATCTGATCTTCATCAGGCATTTTAAAGTCAGAAGAAAGAACCATACATTCATTGTCAGTAAAGAGAACATTGTTCTTTTTGTCACACATTTGTGAGACACTAAGGAGATTAAACTGAAGTTCTTTCACAAAGTACACATTTTCAAAATCTAATTTACTGGTTTTGATTGTACCTTTACCAGTAATCTTTCCTTTGATTCCTCACCCAAAGGTAACATATCCTCCATCAATTGTTTTGAAGTCTGTGAGAAAAGACATGTTGCCTGTCATGTGCCTTGAACATCCACTATCTACATATCCTTGATCACCAATATCAGTTGAATGTTCCTGCACATGAATAAACATATTAGTTTCCTTGGGGTACCCAAGCCATGACAGACTTGGGTTTGCCTCTTGCATCAATGTAATCAAACCTTTTTAGGATTGTTGATGCACCTTTTGATTGGAGTGGTTTCCATATCCAACATGCTGAGGACTTAACAGCATTTTCCTTTTTAATCCATTTTGTGGTCTTTGGTCTATCAGTACCAATTTTGGCAGTACCATTTGGTCTAGCAGGACCTTTTGGTCTAGCAGGACCTTTTGGTTTTGGTCTCCAAATTTGTGTTTTGACCACAGATTTCTTTTCAATAGGACTTTTCACAACTTTTGGTGCATATTTGAAAGTGTTTCTTGCACCCTTATCAGTTGGTTTTGAGTTAACAGGCTTATTTTGTCTAACAGTATGTTTAACTTTTGGTGTGTTAGACTTCACAAAACTTTTTCTGGGGTTTGTTTCATTTGTTTTAGACTTTGATTTACTCCCAGAAACCCAGTTGTTACAATAAGCATGAGTATGATTAAAACTACCACAGTAATAACAAGCCTTATTGTACATAACAAAATCATCACCAAGTTGGTGTGACTTAAGATTGTTCCAATTTCTTTGGCTACCTCTAGGTTTGCTATTACATTTATCACAACATTCAACTGTTTTCAAAACAGCTTTAGCCTTAGTCTTAATCTCTACTCTTTTAGGACTGACTGGTCCTACTTTGTTTCCTTTGGTTGAAACAGTCTCTTCTTCTTCATCATCAGATATCCAATCTTCAATAATTAGAACATCTGATTTCTTATCAGTGAGCACCTTAGAGAGTGAAGCAATCTTAGCACTCTCAACAGGTTCACTTTTCTCTACAGGTTTAGCTAGTGGTTTGTTGATGAATTCATGTAAACCTGATTCTGCAAGATCTAATCCTGGGGGACAAGGGATTCCTCTATAAGGAGGTGGACAAGTATTGTATCCAATCCCTGATTTGATTCTCTTGTTCATTTGATTTTCAACTATGCTTCTAGTACAATCAGAAGCAGTTTCCAAAGTGGTAACTGTTAGTTGAATATTTTCCTTTGCCAAAGTCATTTTAGCACACTCAGTTCTTAACATTTTTATTTCAGCATCTTTCAAAAATATTTCCCTGTTAAGAATGGCTTTTGCATCAGAAAAAGTGAGTTCATTTTCCCTAAAATGGATTATCTGCTTCTCAAGTTTAGCCATACCACACTTATGATTGACTAGGTCTTGATGGGTTTTTCTTTCTTCTACTTTCAGTTCATCATAAAGTTTTATAAGAGTTTGTAATTCTTCAAAAACTTTGCAAGTATTAGAACATTTAGTAATTTGTACCTCGGGAGTGGAGAAAGCCATTAAAGCTAATTCATCTGAAGTTGACTCCTCTTCACCCATAAAACTCCAATCAAAACCCATCCCATCAATAGCTACCATTGCTTTAGGCTCAGTGATTTCCACAGCCTTACTCTTGTTCTCAAAGCTTCCTTTCTTCTCAAACCTTCCCTTGTTCTTGTTCTCAAACCCTCTTCCCTTATCATCCTGCTTCTTTGGTCTTCTACACTCTCTTGAGTAGTGACCCTTCATGTGGCAGTTGTAACACTCCACTTTGGACTTGTCATACCCAGCAGGCTCATTACCATTTATGATAATCTTCTTTCCATTCCTCATCAGTAACTTCTTAGCCCTTATGCTCAGAAGTGAAAGTTGCCACTTTATGTCCATTTCTTCAAGATCATCATCATTGATCTCTTGAAGATCTTCAAAAGTTAATATGGACCCATTGTGTTGTGATGTCAGGAAAACACAACCAATTGTTTCATCTAGAATTGTTTTGGTACTGCTAGAAGTACTGGCAGTACCAAAATTTGTGTTGGCAGTACCTTCTTCTCTTTCTTCTTTTTCTTCATCTACTACCTTTGAGGAGCTTGGAGATGATACAAAGGCCATATTTCCTGAGCTTGAACCAGTAGTCTTCTTCACTTCATGCTCTACTATATTGAAGTTGTTGTAGAGATCATTAAGACTCATCTGATCAATATCTGGTTTGTTTTTCCAGACAACGACATGCATGGACCATTCAGAGGGTAAACTCCTAAGGAATTTGGAGTTTAAGTCTTCTTGAGATACCATTACTTCATGAATGGCTAACTGACTTGAAAGCTTTTGAAGTCTATTGAACATGCTGTCCAAAGACTCATTTGTTGTGGCTGCAAAGTTTTCAAACTGATGTTTGAGGAGAGTTTTCTTGGTGGCATCATTTCCACCAAATCTAGCCACAATAGCTTGAAAAAGGGTTTTAGCACATTTGTACTTGTTGAAGATCAAGAGCTGATCATTTGGAATAGTCATGAGTAGCATACTCCTGGCTTTTAGATCATTTCTCTTTTGAATTCTTTCTTCTGCGCTTGTTGGGTTTACTTTCACATGTGTTACAAGTGCATCGTTTACTGTGGAGGTGGTGATTGTGGGTTTGAATGAGTTTCCTTCTTCAATGATCTCCCAAAGTGCATAGTCTTGCACTTGAAAGTATTGCTCTACCCTCAGTCTCCACATATCAAATTCATTTTGTTTGAGTAATGGAAGTTTTGCAGCAACATTGGTTTGAATGTGTTCAACATCCATTGTTCTTTTAAATTGTAAATCTCAGCCTAGCTCTGATACCACTTGTGAAGGATTATACAAACACTTGGGATGTGAATCTTAATAATGTGTTTGGGATATTTATGTATGAATGTGATGTAGTATGCGGAATCTACTATAACACACTTTAAAAGAACACAAAGGTGATGAGTATGTAAACGTGAGTTGTAATGAACAATAAACACAACTTTAGTAACACAAAACGATTCAATATTATTGATGAAATAATACGGATGATCTAACTATCACCAGGATTACAAAGTAACCTTGAATCTTTGATTGTAAAGGATTTGTGAATTAGTAACTAAGTTACTAGAGAGATGTTCTGGTTTAGGATATTAGTTGGAAAAAGGTTAAAGGGATTTCTACAAAGGTGGTGACTAAGGGATCCTTTTATAGGATAAGGACCCCTTATTACAAGTTGTCAAGTTGTTGAATATAATAAGATACTTGGACTTTCTAGCCTACAATTAAATACAACTACCAATGTAAACTATTCTGTATATTCTTCTGCACACATAGAAGACTGAACTACTTCTACATAACGTATTACATTGTACAAAGACTAATAATTCAACAAATATCTACAAATAAATATCTATCAACTTGATCATTAACTTGGCAGGACCTTCATTAACTAGCAGTACCTTCTCACCCAGAAGGTACTGTTAGTACATCTTCATCTCTTTCAAAATCAACTAGCAGGCTCAATACTTCTTTCAGCAGGCTCTTTGACTTGAACATTTTATTCCCAAAATCTCACTTAATAACTTGATGAAAACATACCTAATCCAGCACTGCAACTAAAACATAAACAATTTTTTTTTTTATCACTAACAGAATTAAAAAGAACTACCATAATTAAAAATAAAACTACAAGACTTAAAAATAACCTAAGTGCTGGTTAGTATACAAACTTTACATTTTTGACCTCCCCTTAACACAAACCTCTCCTTAAGTCCAACTACGGGTTTAGCATACCAATGCTGACTACCAAATAATTAAACCTAGGGCCATCAAAAGCTTTAGTCAACAGGTCTGCAACATTAAAATCTGTATGTATTTTCTCCACCCTAATCAATTTCTTTTCAAAGCAATCCCTAATAAAGTGATGCTTGATTTCTATATGCTTAGTCTTAGAGTGGTATACTGGATCTTAACAATATAGATGGTTCTTTCATTATCTATGTGGATAACAGTATTCATAAAATTCAAACCATAGTCCAGCAGCTGATTCTGAATCCACAAGACTTGTCCACAGCAATTAGCAGCTGCCACATACTCAGCTTCAGTAGTTGAGTTGGCCACAATTGTTTGCTTCTTGCATTGCCAAGAGATTAACCTGCTCCCAAGAAATTGACAACCTCCTGTTGTGGATTTCCGATCAAGACTTGCACCAGCATAGTCACTATCTGAATAGGCTGTCAGGTCAAATGATGACTCTTTAGGATACCAAAGGCCCAAATTGGGTTTGCCCTTTAAGTACCTAAAGATTCTCTTCACAGCATGAAAATGTGAAGTCTTTAGTTGTACCTGAAAACGTGAACAAACACATACTGTATACATAATGTCAGGTCTAGAAGCAGTAAGATACATGAGAGATCCTATCATGGATCTGTAATGATGCACATCCACATCAGCAGTATCTTCATCCTTTGTTAAAGGCACCTTATTCTCCATAGGAGTGATTGCAGTCTTCACATTGGCAAACTCAAACTTCTTCAAAATCTCTGCAACATATTTATCGTGAGAAATAAACAGGCCATCTTCCTTTTGCTTCACTTGCAGTCCAAAGAAAAATGTAAGTTCTCCCATTGAACTCATCTCAAACTTGCTTTTCATTAAGCCTTCAAACTCTACACACCAAGACTTCTTTGTTGATCCAAAAATGATATCATCCACATAAACTTGGACAAGAATGATATCCTTTTGGTCTCTTTTAATGAATAAAGTCTTGTCAATCACACCTCTGATGTATCCATGACCTTCCAGAAATTTGGAAAGAGTAGCATACCAAGCTCTGGGAGCTTGATGAAGACCATAGAGAGCCTTAATAACCTTGTACACTTGATTTGGATTAGCTAGATCCTCAAAACCAGGAGGTTGGTGTACATACACTTCTTCTTCAATAGTGCCATAGAGAAAGGCACTCTTAACATCTATTTGATATACCTTGAATCCCATGTATGATGCATAGGCTAAAAATAACCTAATAGCCTCAATCCTGGCTACAGGAGCAAACACCTCATCATAATCTATGCCTTCCTCCTGTTTGTATCCTTGTGCTACCAATCTTGCTTTGTTCCTTACTACCACTCCTCTTTCATCCCTTTTATTTCTAAAGACCCACTTAGTACCAATGACTTTAGCTCCAGAAGGTAGATCTACAAGAACCCAAACCTTCTGCACTTTGAACTGCATCAATTCTTCATGCATGGCTTCTATCCAACTTTCATCATCCAATGCCTCAGCAACTGTGATGGGTTCCTTTTGGGAAAGGAAACAAGCAAATAAGCTGTGGAAACGTAGTGAAAACATAGAGGGGGGGGGGTGAATACGTTTACCGTTTTAAAACTTAAAACTTGTTGTATCAAATTTCCAATTCGGCTAGTTCTAATATGAACACTGTCTGTTGTAGTTTATGTCTACCAAGTTGTCACACAAGTATTATCACATAATCACAACACAAGCAATCACATAATGCAAATATAAAAGTAAAGAGATAAGTAAAAGAAAGCGCAAACCGAACACGATGATTTATAGTGGTTCGGTCACGGAGCTCCTCTCCGCCCTACTCCACTCCCCGAGTACCCAACTCGAGAGTTACTTCACTAGATCAACAAGCTCCCTTTCTTAGGCGGAGAAAACCTTTACACGTCGCTTACTTCCTTTTCCGGTACTAAGCTAAACACCGGGTTCTTTACAAGGGTACAACCACTCCCAACACTCTTTGTATTTTAAGGACTAAAATACTAACCTCACTCTACTGATCTAAATGATACAATGATGGTTACAACAATGATCCATGACATAAGTGTATCATGGATATGAATGCCTACACTATATGAACTTCCATTGATCGGAAGCCTTCAATGTATGAAGATCACAAGCTCCCTAAACTTGTTGTGATGGATCTTCATATATGCATCTTCATGGTGGATTAGTAAGTATGCTATGGATGATGACTTGTGATCTTGAGCTTGCTTCACAGGATCATAACAAGTGTATGCTTACAACATAATGAAAGTTAGTAACATTATGATCATTATGTAATGAGGTGATTAATGTATGAATCTACATGTTTAGCTACTGATCTAAGTGTGTGAAATGAGTGAGGGAATGTGTGTTCTAAGTTGGATAATTCTATGGGCAAAACTAAGGACTATTTATAAGAAAACATGGCATGAAAACTATGGGCAAAACCATGGACTAACATGGTTTCTAGTGGCATAAAAACTATGGGCAAAACTATGGACTACCATGTTTTCTAATGGCATGAGTCTATGGGCAAACAATGGGCTGGTGTTTATAGCCAACAATACTTTTGCCCGGCGGATCCCATAAAAGGGATCCGTGCTTGTTATCGTTTGGTTCCGCGGGTATGACAGTTAAGAGATAGCTAAGAGATTTTAGTGTATCTTTCCAAATCTTGCATATCTAGCCAAATCTTCCAAGATCCACAAATTCAACTATCTAACTTGTGTATCTAAACAAAATATTACACAATCTTACAAAGATTTCACTTGTGATGTATGCCATGATGTCATGGTATTATTTAACTAATAAAGTTTCCATTTTAAGAAATAAACATGTAAACTTGTATATGTTATTCCTAGTGAACTTGGTAATGTGTATATGTATGTAACATGTATCCTAGTGATCATGTAAAAAATAAGGTTCTAAGTAGAATGATTAGCCTTTTTAAAATACTTAATTACCTAACCGTATTTTAAACATTCTAAATGGTTTGTTAAGGGTTTGATCATAATGCTACATAACAAACATGTACGAACCTGTGTTGTATCATACGAGGACTTGAGAGGTGTTGAATGTATGTTGAGACAAGATATGATTACAAGTAACTTGTACATTTTACGCTATGTATCAAGTTACATGTTTGTCATCAATCAAAACAAACGAGATTGCTTGCACTAGCAATCTCCCCAACGAGACTGCTTGCACTAACAATCTCCCCCTTTTTGATGATGACAAAATATGTAAACGTGATAGAAATTAAAATGCAAAAAGTTACTTGTGTCCGTAATTACTTACTTTATCCTTGTGTCCGTTTCTCTTTCTCCCCTTTTCTCCTTGTATCTATAATTACTTACTTTCTCCGTTTACACCTTTCTCCCCCTTTTGTCGAAGCAAAAAGGGTGTGTCCTTGGAGTTAACTTCATTTCTCCCCGAAATGGCGAGCTTGCGTCATCCCTAGTGAAGTTAAATAGACTACTCCAATCTCCTATGGTTGTTGCGTCTCCTAGGTTGTAAGCGGATCCATGGATCAAATTAAGACTCTTAACCTACATCAAGGTTAGTGGTGTGCAATAAAAAGAATATATGTGAAAAATGCATGATGAATGAAAATCAAACACCCAATGATACACGTGAGTAACCTATGTTGGACTATGTTGACCTATCTCCTCCTTTTTGTCGAAATATAAAAGAAGATATGCGTAGCGGAATGTGATTTTGAGAACTTTAAAGCTCCCCCTTGATTTGTACTCCCCCTAAATGGAGTGACAAGGATATGATGTATGATCCTACAAAACAAATAGTTAGACTATGATATGCTCCCCCTTGATGTATACTCCTCATTGCTAGAGTACCAACGTATACGGTTCAAGGATGAGAAATGCTAAAAATGATGAGTTAGTATATGATATACTCCCCCTCGATCTATACTCCCCGTTGCTAGGGTACCGACGTATATTATCCAAGGACGAAGAATCCTACAAAATAAAGGTTAGTATAAAACAATATTTGTCCTTGGACAAGTATGTAATATATACCAATGCGTATATATGATGCATCCTATATAATGCTTTGACGAAAACTCCCCCTTGCTCTAGGGCGTCAAGATGAACCTACAAAACAAAAGATTAGTGCACTAGAAGCAATGTCTTAAGTCATATACGACCAATGTGTATAGAAGATGCAATATGAGTGCTAGACTGATAATCCTCTTGGTTTGAGATCGTCAAGAAGCACCTATAAAAGAAGAAAAATAATCGAAGCAAACTTCATCCTATGATGAGTAAGCTATATACGATCGAGCGTATATGATGAAACCTACTATGAAATGGTTAGTGCAATATATTTTATCTCAAAGAAAAATATTATGTAACATATCAATAATCTAATCACAACCAACATACCGATTGTGATTGTCTAATCAAAGAAAAATATGATGCAGCATACGAATTGTGATATCAATCGTGATTATCTAGTAAACCATGTTATAAAGAGTGTAATCTTTTAATAAGAATTACATTTACAAGAATATAATATGATAAAATCCTACAAAACAATGCCTATGAGGAGGATATGAAGTGAAGTTAAAATGCTTAAAGTGAGTGGTGTTAATATGGTGTTCGTTTACAAGTGAATGATAACTTAATGGATGACTAAAGGTTGATGTAAGTAGGTTTTTTGCTAATCCATGGGATTGATGATTAGTGAAAAAAGTGATGGATGGTGATGATTATAATGAATGCAATGAATTCAGAAACTCTAATGTATAGCAAATGCTATAAGAGTATTTGAAGACCGTTACGGTTATGATATTATCATCTACCAAAGATGAATCGTGCCATAGTAAATGTTTGAATGAAAATGAGAGGAAGTGAAGACAATGATCACTTAGGAATAGAGATTCCATATGTAACAATTGGAAATACTAGATACCTATATGTGGATAAAAATGACATCATATGATGAGAGTGTTGATTGGACCAACGTGTTTAGAAAGACGGTTCTGTTTGCACTGACAATGACGTGCTTGATATGTGTCAGAATGAAAAGGATGAGATCCTATGATGGTGTTCGAGACAATGAAGTTGTGAAGGAAAATCCTAGACTCGGTTGTGAGAGGGTTGTCTGTTTTAAATGGTTAAACACTGAACTTGGTACCCACGGATTTGGCGGAACCAAAATTTTGGTTCCGTCCTTCTTAACGAAGGTTTCCGTGAGACCAAAATGGATTTGGTTATGTTTTGTCGTTTTTGATCAAACGAAGGTTCAAGCTAAGGTCTATTTACTTATAACTAATGAGTTGGTTTCACTAATCCTAATAAAAGTCTAAGGAGACTTAATGCTTATCATTTAAGAGGTATGTCAAACACATGATGTGTTTTTGACGAGGTATTGGTGCATAACTGTGATGTTGATCTAAGGAGGTTTGACACACTTGTGTCTTTTGTGAACTGATTTAACTGAGTGATTTGAACCTACATGTCGGTATTTGAGAATGTAAGAAACATGAGTACATGTTCTTTAATGAGAAAAGACAATTATGTGAATGAATTTCTCTCCTCCTTAATTGGTGGACATTCAACATAATCTATGAAGAATGAAGGTAAAGTGTTTAGGATGTTGCAGATTAATGAAAGCGATGAGCTTAGCAATGTTTTTGTGGATATTGGTTAGCATACAAAGAACTTCATCCTTGATGTTACGTAGCTCTTCTCTATCAATGCGAGATGATCGCATGACGAGGCATGTGGTTTTCCTTATGGGAGGTGTATTGTTTTAACTAAAAGAGGATGAAGATAATGTTAGGAAAGCGGAAGCAACAATACGATTTGGAGAGAGGTATATTGAAAGATATCCAAACACAAATTTCAAACCTCTAAAACTTAATCCTATTAGCTTTTAAGACTATATGCAAGAAAATGGATCCCATAAACATATTACCAATCTAAGTAGCAATAATGAGATAATTATGCAAAATAAGCATAACAAGGAGAAATGACAAATAATTTGTTATCAATCTACAAGACAAAAGTCCTAATGACAAAAGATGTGAATATTATAGAAATCATAACATCTCATCTACCAGACAAAAAGCTACCACATGGCATCAAGACAAATAATCATATTATAAGATGACATGACATTGTTTTTGATATTACATTGTGAAATTGTTTTGAAGTTAGGCTTAGTTACTTAAGCATACTTACCCATTAATTAACACAATGATCTATGTGATTAATAAAACAACTTCTAAGTGTTTATCATACCAAAAAGCACTTAGACATATAGGTGCACACATGGCAAATAAATAGTGTGACGTGGTCACAAAAGTAATGAAACGACAGGTTCATGCAAACAATTCCTACATTTTAGAAACATGCATTATTTAGACTATCCTATGAAAAAGACTCAACGAATGTCAACAAAAGACACGAGCTTTCAAATATAGAAATATCATATAAGAATGACATATCATGAGTTAACAAGTAATACATTAATCTTGCGAAATATTATATAACGAAAGAATGAACATATTATTTAAATCATGTTAACATGAAGCATATAATCATGCAGACAAAAACCTTTTCAAGGTTTACACATTTGACAATCAATCAAATAATTATTTTAACATCAAGATATCAAACAAATATCATGTAATCAATACATGTATATGTAATGCAAGTGATTTTATTAATTATTCCTAAGACAAGATGATTTACCAATACATGACTTAATGAGACTCAACTATTTCTATTAAAACTAGTGTGATGAAGATGTCTTGTTATACACGTAAATTTGACAAATATGTGTCAACAGATTTTAATCATTGTGTTTGGAATCTAATATTGAATGATCTAAAGCGTGACATCCTTTGAGTTGAGTTTAAGTATGAGTTATGCAAGTGATCTAAGATCAAGAGATGTGTTTGTGTGTGGTAATGGGATATGTCATGAACGTTCTGAAGAAAGTTCTTTGGAACAAGAATCTAAAAAAAGTTACCAACTTTAATAGGTCTTGTGTATGCTCCAGAGATGTGGATATGCACAAGGTTTGACCAAGGTTTAATGTACACTTGAAAGGAAATAGATACGTATGGTATCTTTTAACAAGTAAGATTTAACCAGTGCTCAATGAGGAAGATAGTTCATAGAACTAGTGGATGTTTGTTTTAAGATCATTTGCCCGATGAGGTGTAATGAAATCTCTTGTAACATAACCGTTCATGTTGCAAGAAAATAATGATGCATAGGATATACATTATCCTTTTTAACAAGATGAAAAATAAACACATAATGTTTTTCCGAAACATCATGTTTTCCTAAATGAAGATATGAACACAAAGTATTTGAATTGGATAGACTTATCCTAAATAAACTAGGTTTCAATAATATGATAACTAGACAAGATAAACTTACTTGAGTTTCTTTTGTATAATCCTCAAGATTGTTATTTGGGATATATGAGATTGGCTTTGAGATTTCATTATAACATAAGTTGTTACAATGTTGATTCAAGATTTAATGAAACAAAGTATTACCAATACTTTGATGACTTGTGGTACTACTTAATGAATGTGAGCATCATGCTCATTTGATGGTGAAGTTCTAATTCTATAGGTGGCAAGGTATTGATGAGTTGATTCAACTTGCATTTGATTTGGTATGAGTGTTGGACTAAGGGCTTTTTGAGCAATGCACTCAATGGCATGAATTATGGTGATGAAGGAGTTTGTTGAACTTTTGGGTTTCATGAATGTTGAAGATTACAAGAATGGATACTAATTCTTGTGGTTCACTAGCGGATGAAGTGTTTGGTTATGTTTGTGAAACCTAGGGGCTGAAGGTGATGAAGACTAATTCTTATGTTCTATTGGTTGGTATAACTAGTGTGTGATGTGATCTAAAGCTTAGGGTCTGAGACGTATCACATAAGTGAATGTGTTGGGATAATGGTGAAAGTACAAGTGTACTTAGGTGATAGGAGAAGTGTTTTAACATACGTTGTTAAAATACTTGGGAGTTGATTCTTTCGGATATGACTTTTAATGACTACATTTGTAAGTCAAAATATACTTGAATACTTCGGATGAAATACTTAAGTTGTCAATCTTACTTTGAGAAAAGGATAGCAAGACTTGATAATTACATCTATAACTTAAGTGTGAGTTATGACTCGATGTAAATCCTCATCGTCTTGAAGGATGACATGTTAACCAAGTGAGGCAACATATGTGAATACAAGATAACATCTACAGACATGAATTGGGTTTGTAATCTGTGATATATTTGCAAACAGTGAGTCTGGATTAGTTTGGAAGTTGTCAATTTACAAATCAAGCTAGTGAATGAGTAAAGGACGGGAGGATGCAGTGAATATGTGTAATGATCACAAATACTCAGTGGTTTACCGAAAAGGTACCTTGGAGCATTTACATGAAATTTGCAACTGTGATTAGATATGATTATCCTATTTGGTGTTTGGTGAGATGTCCTAATCCTAATTTGAGTGAACATTAGAGATAAGAATCCCAAGAATTAGAATCAATAATCTAAGGATCGGAACTAGTCGGGAATTTTGAAAAAGTTACTGTTGACACCCACGGATCCAATCGACAACAAAGGCGGAGCCAAAGTTTGGGATCCGTGGAATCCGTGGGTTCTGGACTGGCGGATCCAAAGCTAACTCTTGGCGGATCCAAAATGAGGGATCCGTCGGATCCGTTGAACAAAAGTACTAAAAACAAACAGAGAGATATGCAAAATTCGCGTTTTTTCGACCAAGACCTGAAAATTCTCCTGGAACATATCTATTAGCTAATATGTAATGCAAAACTACTAAAAATGTTTATTCTAACACATATACACACATAGTTTAATCCGATCATATTAACTTACCTTAAATGAGAGTTCAGCCAAACAGTGGCTTAAACCCGGAAACTTGATAACATCAAAGTGTTATCGTCCTGCATGATATGGTTAGTTCACATGAAGGTTTAACAACAAGATAATATCCTAAAGGCATAACAACTCAACACATCATTGTTTCAAATTGTTTGTACCAAACACTATTTTTCAAAGATACTACTTGTTTACTCATTATAACACTTGAGCAATTAAGTGAGAGTTTGTGCAAGTCAATACTTTTCAAGACATTTCACTTAGTACACATTTCTAAGTAAGTTATGCAAGGTTTTCACATAATATAATCAAACAATAGTATCTAAGTCTAAAAGTAGAACATACACAGTTTATCAATGTACTACACAATATCTAGCAAATGTTCTACTATGCATAAAACAAGCAATTGATAAACAAGCAAGTAAGTATCATGGCAAGACACTTATGTATTACAAATAAACAAGTACAATCACACTTATCAACAAGCATATCACATATATGCAAATAATATAGAACAGTTAGCCACATAGCATAACATAGATGAAAGTATACTTTTTGTCACTTTGCGTTTAAATATGACAATGTATGCCAAGCTTAATTTGTTTCCTTTATATTACCAAATTCTTTAGTTTCAAAAGAAATCATATTTATGAGCAAAGGATACCAATTTACATTGCTCGACTCAAAAGTTTAACTTACTGTGTCAAAATAAAACTTAACATTTTGAACAAGTTATAATATTTGATTTGTTTTACCTACTTCAATTTAGATCTAGGCCATGAGACTATTTTTAAATGAAAATAGACTTAATTCCCTTCAAAATGATAGGTGGCGCGACTCCTACGGACTTACGGTTAATAAGTTATGAATTTTTGAAGTTTAACAAAAACTGAGTACTGCACCGACGGATCTGACGGATCCTTTTAGAGGGATCCGCCCTTTATGTGATTTGGATCCGCCGAGACCTGTGACAGATTATCCTAAACTCATATTTTGACATAACGAAAGTGTGTGAGACTTGCTACACTTAATCTTAGGCATATATTACAAATATTAACAACATTTCTACCTATATGACTTATCTAAATATTACGAAGGTGATTTTTCAACTTACTTAATGATTATTCCAAACACTCCCTTCAAAATGGTATTTTTCGTAAATTAGTTCTGAGCACATAATTTGACACTTACAAATTCTTTTGAGAAATATTTTTCTTTTATTTTTCAAGAACACCTTCAAGCTTGTATACAAATATTTAACAACAAAATTTCAAAGTATACTTAGCGAAACATTTTTCATATTATGTTCTGCTTCAGAGGCAATTTGATACATGGATCTTACTCTATTTTAAAAACCATTTTTTTTGAAAATGAGAGCCAACCCGCTCTGATACCAATTGTGGAAACGTACTGAAAACGTATAGGGGGGTGAATACGTTTACCGTTTTAAAACTTAAAACTTGTTGTATCAAATTTCCAATTCGGCTAGTTCTAATATGAACACTGTCTGTTGTAGTTTATGTCTACCAAGTTGTCACACAAGTATTATCACATAATCACAACACAAGCAATCACATAATGCAAATATAAAAGTAAAGAGATAAGTAAAAGAAAGCGCAAACCGAACACGATGATTTATAGTGGTTCGGTCACGGAGCTCCTCTCCGCCCTACTCCACTCCCCGAGTACCCAACTCGAGAGTTACTTCACTAGATCAACAAGCTCCCTTTCTTAGGCGGAGAAAACCTTTACACGTCGCTTACTTCCTTTTCCGGTACTAAGCTAAATGTCGAGTTCTTTACAAGGGTACAACCACTCCCAACACTCTTTGTATTTTAAGGACTAAAATACTAACCTCACTCTACTGATCTAAATGATACAATGATGGTTACAACAATGATCCATGACATAAGTGTATCATGGATATGAATGCCTACACTATATGAACTTCCATTGATCGGAAGCCTTCAATGTATGAAGATCACAAGCTCCCTAAACTTGTTGTGATGGATCTTCATATATGCATCTTCATGGTGGATTAGTAAGTATGCTATGGATGATGACTTGTGATCTTGAGCTTGCTTCACAGGATCATAACAAGTGTATGCTTACAACATAATGAAAGTTAGTAACATTATGATCATTATGTAATGAGGTGATTAATGTATGAATCTACATGTTTAGCTACTGATCTAAGTGTGTGAAATGAGTGAGGGAATGTGTGTTCTAAGTTGGATAATTCTATGGGCAAAACTAAGGACTATTTATAAGAAAACATGGCATGAAAACTATGGGCAAAACCATGGACTAACATGGTTTCTAGTGGCATGAAAACTATGGGCAAAACTATGGACTACCATGTTTTCTAATGGCATAAGTCTATGGGCAAACAATGGGCTGGTGTTTATAGCCAACAATACTTTTGCCCGGCGGATCGGCGGATCCCATAAAAGGGATCCGTGCTTGTTATCGTTTGGTTCCGCGGGTATGACAGTTAAGAGATAGCTAAGAGATTTTAGTGTATCTTTCCAAATCTTGCATATCTAGCCAAATCTTCCAAGATCCACAAATGTCAACTATCTAACTTGTGTATCTAAACAAAATTTACACAATCTTACAAAGATTTCACTTGTGATGTATGCCATGATGTCATGGTATTATTTAACTAATAAAGTTTCCATTTTAAGAAATAAACATGTAAACTTGTATATGTTATTCCTAGTGAACTTTGTAATGTGTATATGTATGTAACATGTATCCTAGTGATCATGTAAAATAAGGTTCTAAGTAGAATGATTAGCCTTTTTAAAATACTTAATTACCTAACCGTATTTTAAACATTCTAAATGGTTTGTTAAGGGTTTGATCATAATGCTACATAACAAACATGTACGAACCTGTGTTGTATCATACGAGGACTTGAGAGGTGTTGAATGTATGTTGAGACAAGATATGATTACAAGTAACTTGTACATTTTACGCTATGTATCAAGTTACATGTTTGTCATCAATCAAAACAAACGAGATTGCTTGCACTAGCAATCTCCCCAACGAGACTGCTTGCACTAACATAAGCAATGTTGTTGGTCCTTACGGTTGACCCTTTGTTTTTTCTTAACAAAACTCACAAGTGCATGGGCATCAGGATGTATTTGCTTAAACGATCCTTAACAATTGGTATCAGAGAGGGTTGCTTTCGATATCTAGGATCTACAAGGTTGTTATCGTTGGTGATGTGAAGCAGATTCGAAGTAGGAGCAGATTCGGAGCAGATCTGGTGATTATTAAGGTAATCGTTATTCTTTGGTATCGATCTTAATTAAATCTTCAATTGGGTTTGTTGCTTACTATTGATAAACCTCGTACTTGTGGAGAATATTTAATTGTGGGGCTATGAATTAATTGGGTGATTTATTTACCTCATACAATTAATTGGTCTATTCATTTTTGTCATTAATTGGTTGTGGGGATTGATGAAAGTAAACGTAGCCTCGTACAGTATGTCGCATGTGATTAGTCAATTTCGCTTGTTATTGTAATTAATCGGTTGGTGTTGACGTTTTGGGGCTGGTTTGATTGGCTGTGGATTATTGAATTGGTTGGTGATTCATACTTCTATTTGTCGCATATGAATTAATGGGACTGATGGTGTTGATGTTTAGTTCACGTGAGGCTTCAATTAAAATCTTTATTGCTGCTTACTGGTTGTTGGAGTCCCATGGTACGATTGGTATTTAAGTCTGCTGTGCACATTATTAATGCTGGTGCTTTGGTGATTTAATTCTGTTTGGTCTTTGCCATTAAGTCTGCTCGTAATTAATTCTGGTAGTTAATACTGGTTGACTCATGGTGATTAATTCGGGTCCCAATATCGTTAAGTCTGCTCGGGTACTCAATTAAGTCTGCTCTCGAAAGTTAAGTTTGTTCACTAGACTTAATTAATTTTGATCTCCTTCGTTAATACTGCTCTTGGTTTTCAGTTAATACTGCTCGCTCAAGTTTTGGATCGCGAACAAATTTATTTTTTATGGCTTGTTTTGGGTGATTATTTGAAGAAGAAAAGTGAATATCATTTATTTGATGTTGTAGTTGAGTTTCACAGGTGCGTGTTCTTATCATATCTTAAATGGCTAACAACATTTGGAGATAACTTGTTTGTTTTATACGGTGGTGACAAAGACTTGATGAATCTAGCAAAAGTGTGTGATCTATTATTTAGGGTGCTTAATGCTCACATTTGCTATCACTTTAAGGAGTTACGTTATAGTGCTCAGTGTCTCATATAGTTGAGGATTTATCAAGAGGTTGCGGTCAACTTATATTTTTTGATCTTGGTATAAGTTTGGAGTCACGTGGATAGTACAAGATATAAGACGCAAGTTTGGGAAATTCAACTTCTTCATCAAGTTTGTTATACTCGGTTTTCTTCATCAGTAATCAATTCCTAAGGCCTACGGAGTTCGTGATTCAAGAGATGGTAAACATGCTTAGTTTCAGGGGAAGCTTATTGATTAATTGTTTATCCATCTACATGCACCACTTAAGGGGAAGCGTGTTGATTCAAGTTGCATTGAAGACCCCTATTCGATGATTCCAAAAGGGGAAGATGATTGTGTTGCAGCTTATCGTATGTGGTGACATGTTCAAGAAGATTGTTTCATGGTGATAGTTTTGTAATATCAAATAGGGGAAGATTGTTGGGAATTATGATTTGATATTTACAAAACTACAAAGACATAAATGAAGACAAATGAAACGATGGGGACTAAATGTAATATTTAGTTATCTTCTT
The DNA here is from genome assembly GCA_021014915.2 of Artemisia tridentata subsp. tridentata. Classification (NCBI taxonomy): domain Eukaryota; kingdom Viridiplantae; phylum Streptophyta; class Magnoliopsida; order Asterales; family Asteraceae; genus Artemisia; species Artemisia tridentata. Next base: position 79,824,249 of record CP139501.1, on the reverse strand, counting down.
GTGTAGGTTAGGTTTTTATGTAAAACCCTATTTATAAAGGGTTTAGGAGCGGCAGTTGATAAAATAGAAAAACAGTCGATCTCTCTAATGAGAGTCGAATAGCAAACGTGTTCTTGTACACGTTAATTAGTAGTAGTAGTTAGTTTATTATTTATTGTTCAATAAACGGCCGTTCGTATAAATCGAAACCTTGTTAAACATTATTGTTCGTTCTTAATTATCCGCTGCTATGTAACAATGGTGTTTGTAAAACATATCCTGGATGGGGCTAAAGATTCTTTAACAGACTATACCCGTAACTACATTCGGGTCTAGCGGAGCATTCCTATCCCTTAACATGTAGGCTCTCCCATGGGCACCATCATTTCTCTTTTGGCATTGATTCACATAATGCCCTTTCTCTCCACATGCATGACAAGTAACCGTCACTGGTAGCTGAATGCTCCCAGTGGTTGGTCCCTTGCGTCTGTAGTCCTTAGTTTGATGGCCCACCTTGTTGCAAGCACTGCACTTGACAATGCAAGGTCTTGTGTGATGTAGAGCACATCTTCTACACAGTGGGAGATTTCCAACATAACCACTCTCCTTAGGTGGAGTGGCAGCGTAAGCTCTAGTAGCTTCTTGCCTTGGGTTTTGGCGTATGTAAGGGTTTGGGGTACGGGTATTGGTGTTGGTGTTATGGTAGTTATTGAAAGTTCGTCCATCGTTGAACTTTCGTTTGTGATCGTTGGGCGCTGGCACAGAGTTGTGCTTTGTTACTTGATCCATTAACCTTTGATTGATGGTTATGGCTTCCTCTAAAGTTTGAGGTTTAGAGGTAGTAACATTCCCTTCGATACTTCGAGGCAAACCCCCGATGAAAACTTCCATTGTCTTTTCAGCAGTGGGCACCATGGTAGGACATAGTGTCGCCAACTCCTGAAATCTCCTAATGTAAGTTTTGATATCATTCCCCTTCATAGTCAAGTTATAAAATTCATCCTCCATTTTCTTGACTTCCATCCGGGGGCAGTACTTCTTAATCATAAGCTTTTTGAATTCGGTCCAGGTGGTTTTATACGCTTCCTTAATTCCCATCGGTTGGGCAAATGAGTTCCACCAGGATAGAGCTTCTTCAGTAAGTGTACCGGTAGCAAACTCTACTTTGCACTCCTCAGTACAGTTACTGCGAGAGAATACTGATTCGCTTCGTTCGAACCAGCGGATTAGTCCAACAGTGCCTTCTGTACCTTTGAAATTGAAAGGTTGGCAGCTCATGAACTCTTTGTAGGTACACTTCTTCACTACAATGTTTTCTCTCGGCTCAGGGTTTCTATCGGCGTTATTAGTTGTGTTAGCCGCTCAGGATTCTAGTACCGCAGTCACACTGTCAGCAACTAGTTGCTGGATGGCATCCTAAGTCATGGCCGGAATAGCAGACATTGACGATCGCGTGGGTGCCATTCTATCAATATTTGACGGTTAGCACGGGGGTAAGAAAGATATCACAAGTCGGTCATAACGAGGATTATAAAAATTCCGAAATAGCTATTTTATTCGATACAAGTTCTAACTCGTAGAACATTGTAGAATATGACGATACAAGTTCTAACTCGTAGAACATTGTAGAATATGACGGAAGAGTTTGATACAAGTTCTAACTCATAGAACGTTGTAGGATATAACGGAAGAGTTTGGTACAAGTTCTAACTCTTAGAATATTGTAGAATATAACGGAAGAGTTCGATACAAGTTCTAACTCTTAGAACATTGTAGAATATAATGGAAGAGTTCAATACAAGTTCTAACTCTTAGAACATTGTAAGATATAATGAAAGAGTTCGAAACCTAAAACTTATGGGTATTCTAACGGGTATGGGATTCATTTCTCGAGAGTTGGTTCACCTCCTAAAGGTCTCGGTATAATCCATAAGGAATTAACTAATTCTGCAAACATAGATTCATCTAAGAAATAGTACAGTGATGGGGTAGTTGGCATAATCGGGGAAGAGGATCCTATGGATGAGGATGGACTAAACGGTGGAGAAGATCCTATAGGTGATGATAAACTAAAGGGTGGAGAAAATCCTACGGATAGAGATTCAACATAAGTTTCAGTGTCTCTAGGTACGGTCACTTGCTTAATTTCTTGGTTATGAATTGCTACCATAAGACCTAGGTATAAAGGCTCGGGCTAACCGGGTGGTGTAGAATCCATAAAATTTCCTGAGTTTATGAGGATCAATCTTAATACGGGATAGACAACTTATGAAACTAGGTATGGGGAAACTAATACTCCATTAGGTCATAAACGACTTGCCCATTTATCTTACAAGGTGAAAATTTGACAAGTACCCTTATTTATGTTACACATCCCGTAACTAGGTTTGGTACGAAAGCTATAATTACTTAAGGATTCTAGGCTAGTAAGTCTAGTAGTCTACTAGTCTAGGGTTGTTCATTTATTATTCTTAATCTCATAGATTGTGTTGATATAAATAATGTCTAAACACGTTATTAATATTTTTCGATATCTCTACGTTTTGATAATCACAAAATGTAAAATCATTAAACGAAAGATTATGACGCAAACAAGTATTTAGTTGTAAATATCTATTTTGACAACTCAATCACTTAAGGTATGAATAAACAAATGCTTAATGCATTATATGATCAAAGAAACTTTTTCTTAATCACTAAACTTTTTTATAAAATGTCACAAACATTTTATATTTTTTAGAAAAACATTTTTGGTATTAAATAAATATGTTTAATCTATTATAAATATATGAATTCAAATTTTCAACCAAAAATGGCAAAAATATTCCAGAAAAACCTTCCCCACAAAAAGACAAATCTGAGCAATGTTTGAATTTGGGCGGCCCCCTTAATTCACTAGGCGGTCCCCTTAAATTTAAGGGGACCGGCCACCTATTTAAGGGGACCGCCCTGCTCCTCTAGGTCCTCAGATTTGCCTATAAATATTGGTTCATCTCTGGACTTTTTCCTCACCTTTTGCACCCCAAACCTTCTGTTCTAAATCTCCTCTCATCTTTCTAAATCCTTTCTAAAATCCTTTGATCATATATTATTAAGCATTGGTTTCTAAGTGATCCAAGCTTCCTCCATCAAAGTGCAAAAGAAGAATACTCCTTCAACTAGAGAAGAAGTATTGTAGTTTAACTCATATTATTTTGTAGTTGTGTAAAGTGTTTGATAAAGTGTTGTATAGTTGTGATAAGTAGATCTAAGTGTAAGTAAGTAGTTGTGTTGTAAAGAAGTAGTGTAGAAGTTGTGAAGCCGTCGTGAAGAAGTCGTGAAGTAGCCGTGAAGAAGTTGTGAAGCCGGTGTGAAGGAGTTGTGAATAAGTTGTGTAGAAGTTGTGAGATTGGTTCTAGCTACGATTAGAACTCGACATTTAGCTTTGTGTCGTTAAACCGGTGTAAGCGAAAGTTGTGTAAGGTTTCTCCGCCATAAGGGAGTTTGTTGACATAGTGAAGTGAACTCTCGAGTAGGTGACTCGAGGAGTGGAGTAGGGCAAGGAAGGTGTCCTTGTAGCCGAACCACTATAAATCTCCGTGTTGTGGTTTGATCTTTCCATCCCTATCTTTCATTTCATTTCATTTACTTTACTTACATTGTTTATCTATATTTGTTTATATTTGTTCATATTGATCAAGAGTTGAATTCACATAAGATCGAATCGAAGTTTTAAAAAGTAAACAAAAAGTTTTCATAAATTAAAAAGTCGTAAAACTATTCAACCCCCCCTTATAGTTTTCCACAAATGGTATTAAGAGCCACGTCAAACAAGATTTTTAAGATAAATTGTATTTTAAAACTTGAAACGATCTATGGAATCCAAAAAATATTTAGAAGGGAAATCTATGAAAAGACCACCATTATTTGAAAGTAATGAATTTCTTTATTGGAAAAATCGATTCGAAACTTATGTGAAATCAAAAGATCTAGATCTTTGGCATGTTATTACTAATGGTGATTTTTTACCTATTCAAAATAACCCAGAAACTAAAAAGGATGAAATAGTACCTTTTGAAAAACAAAATGATGATTTAAAAAGAAAACTTGCTAAAAATAATGAAGCAAAAATGGTTATTTATAATGCGTTACCGCGTAAAGAATACGAAAGAATCTTTATGTGTGAAACCGCAAAAGAAATTTGGAACTCTTTACTAATAACTCACCAAGGTAATAGTCAAGTCAAAGATAATATAATAGATCTTCTTGTTCAACAATATGAACAATTTACGATTCCGAAAGAGGAATCAATTGATAATGCTTTTGCTAGGTTTAACACAATCATCACAAGTTTAAAAGCACTTGATGAGAGTTTTTCTAGTAAGAATTTTGTTAGGAAATTTCTTTGGGCTCTTCATCCAAAATGGCGAGCTAAAGTTACGGCGATTGAAGAATCGAAGAACTTCTCAACTCTTCAACTTGATGAGTTGATCGACAACTTGAATGTCTACGAAGCAATAATAAAGAAAGACTCCGAGATGGTCAAAGGAAAAAGAGAACAAAGCAAGTCAATTGCATTGAAAGCTAGGAAGGAATCTAGTGACGAGGATAGCTCAACCTCCGAAAGTGATGACGAAGAATATGCCATGGCCGTAAAAGACTTCAAGAAGTTCTTCAAAAGACGAGGAAGATTCGTTAGACAACCACATGACGAAAGAAAGGCACTCCAAAGAAACAAAGACGACAAAGGTAGCAAGAGCGAGAGGAAGTGTTTTAAATGTGGTGATCCAAATCATCTCATTGGAAGATGTCCAATGATGTCAAGGGAGCAAAATCAAAAGGCGTTCGTTGGAGGAGCATGGAGTGATAGTGATGAAGATGAGAAAGAAACCACAAAGGAGGAGAAGTGTCTTATGGCTAAGACATCAAGTGAGGTACATTCCGAAACCGAATACTTTAGTGACGAAAATTTATCATTAGACGAAAAAGACTTAGATAGTGAATATAATAGATTATGCAAATTAGGTCAAAAAGTAATAACTAAAACCAAATCACTAAAACACATAAATAACCAATAAGAAAACGAAATACTTGAATTAAAAATTAAACTACACAACTTAGAAAAAGGCAAAGAAATTTTTGCAGAATGTAAAACATGTCAAGAAACTAAAAATGAAAACGAAAAACTTAAGGAAGAAATTTGCAAACTTGACAAATTCGAAAATAGTAGTAATTCACTTAGAAAAATAATAAGTGTTCAAAGAATATCAGGAGATAAAACCGGCTTAGGATTTAATTTAGCTGAGGCCTCAACTAGTGAAACTAAAAATGTAAAGTTTGAAGGTGAATCTAGTAAACAAAAATCCTTAGAGTCAAAACCTAAATACATACTTATGAAAGATAGAAAAATACCCATTGCTAGTAATGATGAAGTAAACATTTTCTACAAACCATCTTTAAAAACCAAAGAAGAATCCCCTAAACCGAAATTAAGATAAAAAACACCTCCCCTAAAAAGACCAAATAATCCTCACCCTCGGCCTAAAACTCCTCAACCTAGAAGAAACAAAAATCGACAAAACCTCCATAATAATAACAGTTACCCAATGTGGAATTATTCAAATCCACCAAGCTTCAATCCTTGGGGAATACTTCCACCATATATGCATCCTAGTCAATTGCAAACCATGTTTGGTTCAAACAACTTTGGACTAATTAGACAATGGGGACCAAGTGGCTAAATTGTCAACTCATCGAGAAATCGGTACCTCTTCTATGATTGGCTTTTATAAGTCAATATAAACACTTTGAAGTGCTTGAAGACTATTTATTGAAGACTAAAAGGTACGCCTCTCTTTCATGCTCACTAATATGCTATATGCTTAGATTGATGAACTAGCTAATTGCCTGCCCCCGTTAGTTTAAAATGCCTAGCTTAGTTAATACTCATGTGTTAGTTAGAATGCAATCCCTTTATACATATATACATATATATATATATATATATATATATATATATATATATATACATAAGAAGTATCTATATACATATATATATATATATGTATATATATAATGTATATATGTATATATATATATATGTATATATGTATATATATATGTATATATATATATATATGTATATATATATATTATATATATATATATATATATATATATATATATATATATATGTATATGTATATATATATATACATATATACATATATATACATATATATACATATATATCCTCACATAACCTAGATACGTCATTAGTTGACTATCTAGAACTAAAAGAAATTGTTCGTTCTCGAACCTTTTCTTCCCCCTTGGCTCTTTTGGACTTTAACGTTCAACACGAAAATCTTCTATGTCCACTATCGCAAAACTCATGGTGATGAAGAGAAGTGAGTTAAGTGGATCAACGTAGAAGTAGAATTTAAACCTTCGCGCAATGAAAACTATGGATAAAACAAACTCCCATCGCCGTCAGCACTCATCCCCGTCTTTACCTCATCATCTCTCGACACCATTCCTCAAACTCATTGTCAACTTGACGTCTTGATCATTTTATCCAAAATTATCAAGATATTTTTTTTAACGAAATGTTAATAAAATGTGTCAAGTATTCCCTCCTCGTGCCAATACAACCCAACGTATTTTTGATATATAATAAATCTATCTATATACATATAAATATTTTGCCGTCAGAAACGAAACTCGAAAAATTCCAAACTTTGGTAGGCGGCCCCCTTAAAATTAAGGGGACCGGCTTGTTATCGAGGGCGGCCCCCTTAATGTTTAAGGGGTCCGGCCATCTGCTGCTACCAAATCGATATTCCTTCTTGAAAATTTAGCCAAACACCCCATTTCTCAAACCCCTTTTCCTCCTACTTGCTATGAACGAACCACTTCATCCCAAAACCACTTACCAAATCACCAATTCGGGCTTAACTCGCAAGGGGCAAACACTTATATCTCGATTAGCAACAAATATTGTAAGTTTTCCAAAACACATTTCATCTTATTTCATCCAATTTTGAGTCTAATCATAATTAGGTATTTTATTTAAATTTTTCAAATTCGAATTTTTTTTTAAATTAAGTCTAGAATTATCATAACCAAATGCTCCTCATAGGATTAGAGTTCTTAATTAACCTAGAATCTAAGTAATTAAAAACCCTCATGCCAAAATCTTGAAAAACCAAACACTCTTATTCAAAATTTGTTATACACTTGTTTAAAACTAACCACATTATATTATCACAGCTTTTTAATCCTAAAAATATATTTTTCGAATCATGAAAAATGATTTTATAAACATAAGAGGGTGTTTGGATTAAGCCATAAAATCGACAAAATTAAGTCAAAATAAAGTTCACAACTAATTGACAAGTTTATAAACATGTAACTGGTAAGTTTGAGCCATCAAGATACATAATTCATATGTGTATTGAGATACTAGTCCTTATTTTTCTAGTAAAGGGAGTGTTTGGCATAACAAATTGAAAAGGACATTTTTTTTTTGTAAAAATCTACGTTTAATAAGTTACTTAACATAAATAATCGTAAGAAATAGCTAAACATACAATCTAATGTTTGTCTAGCCACGTTTCAAAGTGGCTTATGATGTATAAAGGAGCGTTTGGATGTTCTTGGTTCTTTACCATAATATCTCTATAACTACTCCTTAACATCGTAAAATACATTTTAAGCGAGTTAAAAATTAAAACTAAGGAACTTTGCAAACTACTTCTTAGGATTAAACTTTTAGAGTCGAAGTATGTTTGCGTTCCACATGAGTAGTATATACGACATATGCATATTTTTTTCTTAATCTTATTTTCTTGTTGTTATCTTGTTTAGGTGAAAATGCCTAAAGTCACGGTTGGAGATGTTTCCAAAACCAAACAATACATTCCCAAAGTCTCTGCTACTCACGGCATATCTCCCGTCATTGCATCTTTCTATCGTACCATTGAAAATATAAACATTCATGAGGGGAGAGTTGTCGATATATCCTTCTATCAATCCGACCATATCGAACGAATGTTCTCCAATGTTCGTCTCGATTGTCTTTTCAAAATCAATGAACCCATCATTCCTCGTTTCATTCTTGACTTCTATAGCCAAGTTACGATGCAAACCGATGACTATGGTTATATCCTCATCTCTTTCATGATCCAAAATGAATTCATCACTCTCACTCTTGCTCAATTCGGTCCAATCCTCAAAATTCCCCACAACGGTCAAGCCGTCTTTTCAAATGAGTGGGATCTTTCTTCTCTTGAACAACATCGACCTCAGGATGGTCCATACTATTCTGAGATTCCTACTCCTGATGACATTCGTCGACTTCTTGAGCTAGAACGTGGTACGACTAGCAGAAAGATTAAGTCGAAAAATGTTGACATCCATGCAAACCAAATCCTCCTCAAGGAGTTAAGCCCCGACATGAAGCGTTGGGAAGAACTCATTCGCTAGAATGCGTTCGGTACCGGTGGTCACCGTGATCATCTCACAGCGAGCATTGCTCACATGTTGTATTGTGTTGTTATGGAAGAACAATACAATTTGGCCTATCTCTTTGTCCATCGCATCATCTCGGCTAAAAACACTCCAAATGCCAACATTCCCTACAGTATGTTCCTCACTCGAATTTATTATCATGTCATGGAACATTACCCACATCAACCGGTCTTGCGTCCTCTCGTTCGTGTCCAACCTCGTCGATCTCGAAGTGACAAAGGCAAATCTCGTAGCTCTTTGTCATTCGCACCTCGTGGTTCTACATCTCATCGAGATGATGATGATGATGAGGAGGAAGGCACATCACGTGTTAGTACCCCATCACCCACGACCTTCGTTAATAATCTTCCGGAACTTGATTACACCGATTATCAAGTTCCTTCTCCTTCCCAACAAAATGATCAACTCCTCTTCGAAAGACAAACCTCATTGCTAAACACTACTCAACAAATGCATCAGGAGGTTCGAGGTGGATTCAAGTCAATAGGAAAGGCCTTCAGGAAGATTCTTGGAAAGAAGAAATAGATATATTTGGTGTGGGTTTAGTTGAACATTGATGATATGTTATTAGACAATTATGTGTAGTATTATTGTTTTTTTGACATTTATTTTGTTATACCTTGTATTGTGCTAGGAGTTTAACTACTTTCATGTTAGAACTTTGTTACTAATTTCTTTAGTATGATATGCTTATGATATGCTTATAATATGTTTTTGATAGTTTACATATGTGCATTATTATTTAATATGCTTGTGTTACTATTTGATCATTCTTAGTGTACATATTCCAAATAGAGCTTGCTGCAAACACAACCCAAAAATTGACCCTTTTCTGGAAATTTTTCAATTTTGGTCGCCTGGGAAAACACCAGATGGGCGGCCCCCTTAATTTTGCTAGGCGGTCCCATTAATTTTAAGGGGGCCGGTCTACAATCAAGGGGACCAGCCATCTGGACAGTAAAATTCACTATTTTCTTTTGCATCTTGTGACCCCTTTTATCTAGCCCCAGCTACCATTTCTCTTAATGACCCAACAGATTTTGGAATATTACTACAAAACCTCAAAAACATACCAAAACCAACCACATTTTCATATTATAAATTCCCTCCAAATGATAACTCCTCATTTCATCAACCTTCACCTCCATCAAACACCATCATAATCCATCATGCTATCACCAAAATCCTCCATCTCTAAGACCTCTAAGAAACAAAAGATTGTCATCATACCACCCAAACAACTCTTCATTGATCTTACTCAAGAAGACAACACCACTCCATCACCACCACCTAAATGCTCATCTCCTAATGCACCCAATGCACCATCCAAAACACCTTCCACCTATGGCACATCCTCTTCCTCCATACCTTCATCCTCATCCATCAATGACTACATAAACAAACACCTATCCTCATCAATGGCACCACCACACACATACCACCACCTCTCACTCAAGAACCTCCATCCACCGAACTTGCCATTTCCCTCTCACCAATCACACCTCTTGATGCTCATTTCTCATCCTCACCAATCACACCACCACTCTTTGTCAATCCCATACCTTGGAGTCTCCTTGAAGCCCATGGAGATACTTGCCTTTGTTGTATCCACAATAGAACCATCATCTTTGGTCTTAGAGATGAAATGCAATACATGTTTTCATGTATTGAGCATATGTTAACCAACCCACCTCCACCACCACCTCCACCATCTTCACCTATTTCACCACCACCTCCTCCATTTTCTTCTAATTAAGCATATGAAATGCTTAACCAACAATAACTCTTCCATCATTTTGTTGCAAGCTCAATGACGAATCATGTACTCTTGGGATGATTATGTAGTATTATTAGTTGCATTATTTGTTAAATGTTGTATGCTTTACCTATGATGTAGTCTCTTTGGTTGTGTATTTATACACAACACCTTTTATTAATGAATGTTTTTCTTCCATATGCTTGCTTATTTTTGCTATATATTCTTGTGCTTCTAATATTTTTCTTGCAAGCATTCCATAGCTCGACTCCTTGGTGCCCTCAAACGAGGGGGAGTACACATCAAGGGGGAGTTCTCATTCCGACAAATTTTGCATCTAAATCTTGCTGGCATAACCTTTTTGATTCTACAAAAAGGGGGAGAAGTAGATATAAACTCACTAAATACTTGTCTAAAAATTAATTTTTCAATTTAAAGAGTTTAGATTTTGTAATCATCAAAAAGGGGGAGATTGTCGATATCTCTACGTTTTGATAATCACAAAATGTAAAATCATTAAACGAAAGATTATGACGTAAACAAGTATTTAGTTGTAAATATCTATTTTGACAACTCAATCACTTAAGGTATGAATAAACAAATGCTTAATGCATTATATGATCAAAAGAACTTTTTCTTAATCACTAAACTTTTTATAAAATGTCACAAACATTTTATATTTTTTAGAAAAACATTTTTGGTATTAAATAAATATGCTTAATCTATTATAAATATATGAATTCAAATTTTCAACCAAAAATGGCAAAAATGTTCCAGAAAAACCTTCCCCACAAAAAGACAAATCTGAGCAACGTTCGGATTTGGGCGGCCCCCTTAATTCACTAGGTCCCCTTAAATTTAAGGGCACCGGCCACCTATTTAAGGGGACCACCCCGCTCCTCTAGGTCCTCAGATTTGCCTATAAATACTGGTTCATCTCTGGACTTTTTCCTCACCTTTTGCACCCCAAACCTTCTGTTCTAAATCTCCTCTCATCTTTCTAAATCCTTTCTAAAATCCTTTGATCATATATTATTAAGCATTGGTTTCTAAGTGATCCAAGCTTCCACCATCAAAGTGCAAAAGAAGAATACTCCTTCAACTAGAGAAGAAATATTGTAGTTTAACTCATATTATTTTGTAGTTGTGTAAAGCGTTTGATAAAGTGTTGTATAGTTGTGATAAGTAGATCTAAGTGTAAGTAAGTAGTTGTGTTGTAAAGAAGTAGTGTAGAAGTTGTGAAGCCGTCGTGAAGAAGTCGTGAAGTAGCCGTGAAGAAGTTGTGAAGCCGGTGTGAAGGAGTTGTGAATAAGTTGTGTAGAAGTTGTGAGATTGGTTCTAGCTACGATTAGAACTCGACATTTAGCTTTGTGTCGTTAAACCGGTGTAAGCGAAAGTTGTGTAAGGTTTCTCCGCCATAAGGGAGTTTGTTGACATAGTGAAGTGAACTCTCGAGTAGGTGACTCGAGGAGTGGAGTAGGGTAAGGAAGGTGTCCTTGTAGCCGAACCACTATAAATCTCCGTGTTGTGGTTTGATCTTTCCATCCCTATCTTTCATTTCATTTCATTTACTTTACTTACATTGTTTATCTATATTTGTTTATATTTGTTCATATTGATCAAGAGTTGAATTCACATAAGATCAAATTGAAGTTTTAAAAAGTAAACAAAAAGTTTTCATAAATTAAAAAGACGTAAAACTATTCAACCCCCCTTCTAGTTTTCTACAGATTGCGTCTAGAAGACTCCTTATATCTTATCTATGACTAACTTGGATGTCCTCAATGATCATTTCAAGAGTAGATATCCTAACACGAGCAAGAACTACTTCATCACTATGTCCTTCTTGTTTCTTTTGTAAGTCTAAAATCTGGGTACGGGCTTCTTCTAGTTCTATTTCTAACCTATCAAAATTTCCTTAGATGATGACTCGACCTTTTCCAAGATCATGAATCTCATCTTCTATATCCTCGATACTTTCTAGAGATAGCTTACCTAAGTGATTCAAAATGTCTTCTATTTGTTCCTCATGCCTTTCTAAAGGTATCTTATAAGAACTATTTTCGGTTTCCAACACGGGAGGAGTGGAAGGCGATAGAAAAAGAATTTTCTTATGAGGCGGGGAAACTATTTTGGGAACGAAGAAATCTCGGGGATCAAAGAGTGGTGACGTGGGAATTGGGGATAAAGAGGGAACGATAGGAATTTCACCATTATATGTTTGCAAATAACTATTATATGTTCGCATATAAGGATCAGTTGTGAACGGTGCAATAGCTAGTGAAGCTATAAGATTCGGAGTTAATTCTTCCGAAGAATTAGAATCAGAATTAGGGGAATAGCTTAGTGAAGCTGACACAGAGTCAGAACTATATAATGTAGAATCGGAATTCTCATCATCGGTATCATATAAAATGATAGGGTGAGTGGATGACATGGCTGTAATAGCCCGGGAGAAAATAGTATAAGTACATACGTACTTACTATAATAATAATAATAACATAGGTTATTATTCTATATATATAATATAGGGGGAACGCAGTAGCACAGAGGACTTTTACTGAGGACGTTTTAGAAAAGTAGTTATAGTTTAGGTAAAAACCTTGTTCTCTATAACTGTGGCTCTGGTACCAATCTGTAACACCCCCATTTCTCAGATAGCATCGGAAGCTAAATCTTGGGGTATTACCTCATTGATACATCGTCACAATGATAGAAAAGGACTTAAAAGGAGACGTTTTTAAAAATGAGTTATCATTCATTTATTTATCAGTGTTTTTACAGCAAGAGAGAGACTTTTGCAAAAAGAGAGGACCCAAAGACACGAGTTTGAAATAGGAAGATGAATGATAACAGGTTTGGACGTCCTCATGTCCAATGTCACTCCGTGTAGTAAGGCCATAAGTGCCCAGTTACCTAGGATAACATGCTTAAAGGTCAACACTAAGGTTGAGTGAAATCTGTAGGTTTAGTGGGAAAGTAGTTTGAATACAAGTTCGGGTAGGCATCGAAGCACCCAAAGATAAGTTATATAGTATTATTGCATCTAAGCTCATGACACCTCACGTTAACATGCCTATAGTCCAATGATGGCACTCTAGACCAATCAATGACTAGACGTAAGGTTAACTTTCCAAGGTTAACCTCGTAGTTCTCAAATATAGTGCTAATTGGTACCTGGTAGGGGCACACCAACGGGAGTTGTCAAACTCCAGATAGATCTATCCACTATATTCGCGTTCACTCGCAAGTGATTATGGTTCATTAAATTTAAGTTATATACATTGCCAAGGTGGTACTCGTGCAATAATCAATCAGGAGGAAAATACTTGTATTCGGTTTAAAGCATGTATCGCCCTCACAAGTTTATAAAGCATTTAAAAGTGAGGTTTACCTCACGGGATTTAAAAAGTGTGAGGCTACGAACTCACCTTAATTCAGGGAAATCTGATTGATGTCAAAAGTGACTCAGATATTAGATGACCTACTCACGCAACCTGGGGTAGTGTATGTCATGTCTTACTTGGTTTGTCTAAGTTTCTAAGGTAGATGTTCCTTTAACTCACTAGATTTATATATAACGTAATACCATTCGGGCTATAATAAAACGTTTTGAGGAGCCAGGGCACTTTAACTCGTAAACCTAGCAAACTCATCAAAACGTATACCTAAATGAAACCCCTCACATGAAATTACCTAGTATTGTGTTACGTTGTTAAGTTAAAAAGTTAGGTTTTCAATTAATAAAAATATTTTATTTATACCCTTAAGTTTGTAATTTGGCAATATATTCCCTTGACTTATAAACTTTTACAAAACTAGTCCTTTATATAATAATTATATATATACTAACCCTTTATCTTTAAAACTTTGCAAAATAGGTCCTTATACTTATAATTTTATGAAAATAGTAGAAATAGCCCTTATACTTAATAATTTCCAAAAGTTACAATATATACCCGTATGCATGGAATACGTTACAAAACTAGTCCTAAAACCATGCAAAGTGTGTTTTAAGTATAACAAAAGGGTTTTATAGCTTATGGCTTATTAGAATAAGCTTAGATAAGTAGCTTTTTAGAGCTTATAGCTTATGGAAAGGGCTTATGAACAAAAATAGCAAATCGATAGGGTTTTAGGGTTTTAAAAAGAATATGCCTGGTTTCTAGTGATCAAGGTTTAAACAAGGGCTTATGTGGGATCTAGTAAAGCTTATGAATAATATAAAACCATAAAAGAGCTTATTGAACAAGTAGGAAGGGCTTACACGACCAGAAATGGATCGAGTGGGGGTTTAGGGTTTCTTAGCTAGAAAAGGACTCGACAAGGGCTTATAGGCTTGATCCTCTTGGTTCTTTGGCTTCTAAGGGCTGCTATACTACTGCTAGGACTGAGTGAGAGCAAGTGTGTGAGGTGGTGTGGCTGTTTGGAATGGTTTGAAATGATATGGGGTGTGTCGCTATTTATAGGGCTCGAAATGGAGTGTTGGCCAAGTTGGCATGGAGTGGTGGCCAAGGATGGAGAGGGGATGATTATTGACAGCTAGGTGGTGACTAGAAAAGCCTAGGGTGGTAGCTAGGTTGGTGTAGGGTGGTGTGTGGCCATGGTTGGGCCGCGGTGGTGTTGTGCTGATAAGGTGGTGACTAGATGGTGATGGTGGTATGTGGTAAGTTGCTTGGTTATGAAAAGCTGGTGATGGAGGTGCTAGCTTGCTAGGATGACTCATAGTGGTGTTAGGGTGGTGCTAGGGTGCTAGGTTAACTAGTTTTTAGGATTTAGGGCTTGATTTAGGATTAGGGTTAGATTAGGGTTTAGTACTAGGATTAGGGTTTAGAAAGTAATTAGGGACTAAGCTTAAGGCTTAGGAATCATGTACCAAGTGGTTGTAACTTGTGCTAAAGAAATGGTAGGGTTTAAACATGGTTTAGGCACCTAAATGACCTAATTTGGGTTCAAAGCTTAAAAGGCTTGTACATTGGGCTTTAAGTGCTTGTACTATAGTTTAGGAATGAAAATGGAGCTAGGATAACTTATACTTAAGCCTTGAACACTTTCAAAATAGTTTTAACTTAAAATTAGGGTTTTTAAAATAGCCATAAACGTATAGGGCTTGTTTTGGTAAAATGTTAGATATAGTAAGTTAGATTAATAGTATACTTGATAATAGGATTTTTATAACTTAGACTTGACATACCAGGAGTGTTTACATGAGGTAAACATAGAGATATTTGGCATTGGTAGTTACGCGAGCACGTCTAGAGGGCTATGTAAGTTACTTTACATAGTTGGAGTGAGATGAAGCAAAAAAAATTTACCCGTGAAAGTGATATATAAGTATCATAGGTGTGGAAAATATAGAGGAAATTTTTGAGGTATTACACACCTAGTCCTCTTGAATCTTCACCCAATCCAAGTCTTCACGAACCTTCACCCGATCCAAGTCTTCACTCACGGAGTCACACCAAGTCCAAGTCTTCCTATACAGAGTTACACCAAGTCCAAGTCTTCACACACTGACACATGAACTAACACAAAGTCCTAATCTAGATACACCACTTCACGGACTTACACTTTGTCCGTATTTATCCTAACACACCTAATCACGACTCACACAAAAGTTGGATATACAAATTTACAATATACACAAAAGAGAGAGTTTGGGGGAAGAAGAGAATCGTAACACAAGTTACGTGTGTGTGATGACTAAACTACAACACTTCATTTCTTGACGAATACGAGTGTTCTTCTCTTGCACTTTGATATAGAGGGTAACGAGATCACTTATAAACAAATATCGACACGTTATAGTGATCAAAGAAGGGAGGAAGAAAGAACAGAATGTTTTTGTGCAAAGAGGCTTATTTTTCTGTGTGAAAAAGTTCAGTATTTATAGGCACCGGGAGGAGCGGGGGACGGTCCTTTAAAGTTGGACGGTCCCGTATATATAAGGGATCGTCTGGGAATTTATGGGACCGTCACCTAAGACGCTCCTGTTTTTGTCCTGATGTGGTGAAAATTTATCTGGTGAAAAACTTATCTGGTTTAGGCGGGAAAATTAGTTGTTGGGAGATTTGAAATTCAAATTTATTTTCTTTAATAAAACATTTCTTTTTAATTACAAAAATACTTTTGTAAAATTGTTTTGTCACATAAAAATGTGAGGTTTTGAGAAAAACAAATTTTTGATCACGTTACTAATGTCGGTATTGTGTTTGTTCACACCTGAACTGATGTTGTTGTTGGTACGTTGTTGAAACGATTTTTCTCGATTAAAAACTTATCATGTGTAGTTTTACGTACGTGTTTTTATATTTTGTGATTATCAAAATGTAAAGAGACCGAATAATGCAAATGACGTTTTTGACATTATTTGTATTAACAATCTCCCCCTTTTGATGATTACCAAATTTAAACTCATTTTAGGTAAAACTATATGTTAATAAGTTTTTAATGAGTTTTCGTTTACTTCTCCCCCTTTTTGTAGAATCAAAAATAGCAAACAGACGAGATTTGTTACGAATAACCGTGCCATCAGCATCCAGTTTGTTCTTCCAGATCCATTTAAGTCCAGCAAGGTAGATTCCATCAGGTCTTTCTACTAGTTCCCAAACTTCAAGACGCTTGAATTGATCAAGTTCTTCTTGCATTGACTCAATCCAATTGTCTTAAGTTAAGGCTTCTTTAATGTTTTTGGGTTCAGCTTGACAAACAGTGAGTGCGTAACCGTGTCCTGACTGGATTGTCTGGATTTCCAATCACGTTCACTAAAGGGTGATCTCTGGTCCATTTGTGGGTAGAAGGGTAGTGTTGAAAATTGTTGTGAATATTTGACAGATCTATGTTGCTCGTTGATGACTCTGCAATATCTGGAATGGTTGGAGCCGGAGCAAATGGATTAAAGAAAGCATTTCCGTCATAATGTGCAGGTGTGGGTACTTTTGGAGGTAAGAGAGGATCTTTAGTTGCAGTCTCAGTATTAGAAGCTGTTTGTTCTACTGTTGATGATGGTTCTGTTGGTGGTGCATCTGCAGCAACTGTTGTTGTTGTAGTTGCTGGTGTATCATGTATTGGAATTTGGGCAGGTTGTGCAGCGGAATTGGTGGATACATCTGGTGCATGACTAATGAGAGAATCATCGAACAACGGAGCAAACAAGTCTTCCAAGTCCTTGCGGTTGAGAGAGAGTGGTGCAGCTGATTGATCAGGAAAGTTCAGATGGTTGGTAGCGGGTCCTAAGTTGTTTTGCTCAGAAGCCATATCGGTGATTTCATCAAAATGAGCGTGTATTGTCTCTTGAATTTCCTTAGTTCAACGGTTCCAGATAGGAAACCTTTTTGAATTTTCACAGTATCCAACAAAGATTCGAATATCAGCTTTGGCTTTCAGCTTTCCAAGGTCATCACGATCATTATTAGGGTAACAGAGGGCCCCAAATACATAAAAGTAATTTATGTTCGGTTTACGTTTGTGAACAAGTTCATATGGGGTTTTGTGGTGCCTTTTGTTGATCATGCAACGGTTTTGAGTGTCCCAAGTGGTTGAGACAGCTTCAGCCCAGAGGTAATCAGGTAATTGAGCGTTTATCAACATCGTCCTTGCAGCTTCCACTAACGTTCTGTTCCGTCTTTTGACAACTCCATTCTGTTTTGGGCTGCGAGCAATAGATGTTTGGTGTTCAATCCCTACTTTCTCAAAATACTCACGAAGAGTGTGATTCTTAAATTCGGTTCCGTTATCTATTCTGAATTTTCTAACGGTATTGCGGTGTTGTACCTGAATTTTGGTGAGAAAGGTGATGATCATCGAAGGAGCTTGATCTATGGTTCGAAGAAAGTAGACCCATGTCCTTCTTGAAAAATCATCGACGATTACCAATATGTAATGCTTCCCGTTGATTGTTTGAACTCGCATCGGGCCACACAAATCCATATGTAGAAGTTGGAGAACATGATCCGTATTGTGCTCGGTTTTAGGAGGAAAATGAGCACGAGTACTCTTCCCTTGTTCACATGCTGGACAAAGGTGTTCTTTAGCACATCGAAATCTTGGAAGACTGTCGACTAGTTTATGACGAGCCAGATCTGTCATTGTCTTGAAATTCAAATGGGACAAACGTTTATGCCATAACCATAATTTTGTAGAGTGTTCCTTGGAGAGTAAACAAATTAGAGAAGAAGCGGGCATGTCTGACAAGGAAATGGTGTAGAGACTCGTTCCGCGTTTGCCTGTGATAAGGCTGTTTCCTTGGAGGTCACGAACGAAGCAGGTTTTCTCCCTAAATGAAAATTCCAAATCACCATCACAAAACTGCCCTACTGAGAAAAGGTTATTTTCCAGGCCTTCAACGTAGTATACACGGCTAATCTCGATGTTTTCGTTGACATAGTCCCCGTAGCCCATGATAGCGGCAAAGTGGTCATTCCTGAATCTGACAGTTCCTATGAACTTTGCAACAAAGTTTACTAGAAGTTTGAGGTTGTCTGTCATGTGTCGGGAACATCTGCTATCAACAATCCAAAGGACGATTTGAATCACCGGCATCACAAGAAGATAATGCAGATGGAGAGTTGGTAACGGTGGAACCCGTTGGGTTAGTATCACATTTATTAAGCACTTTGGGTAACCAAGTGAAACTAGGTTTCCTCTGTAACCAGCGTTGCCATGTCCAACTAGATGCAGCTTTCTTCTTAGTGTATGCACTAGATGATTGGATTGTTTTAGGTGCTACTATGGTTTTGTCTACGGCATTCTTAGAAACTACACCTGGCGGTTTTCCTAAGATTGACTTAGAGGCAGTAGTGGGCCTATA
Source organism: Artemisia tridentata subsp. tridentata (assembly GCA_021014915.2). NCBI lineage: Eukaryota > Viridiplantae > Streptophyta > Magnoliopsida > Asterales > Asteraceae > Artemisia > Artemisia tridentata. Next base: position 79,805,193 of record CP139501.1, on the reverse strand, counting down.
GGAAATACCATATGTACGTTTCTGCTTACGAGAAAAAAAGGACTTTGCAACACACTTTTCATGATTACCAGATAAAATACTAGTTCAACAAAACATACAAGAAGCATCAAAATTAAAAGCATTCATAACCTTCAAAGCATTCAGAGTATCAGCATTTGTTACCTCATGATTAGAAATACAATGTTCTAAATTTGATTCTACATCAGACCCAACATGCTTTTTATTCTCTGTCCTAATGTGGTCTTCTACTTCTTTGTCTCTTTGTGAACCGCTCTTACGTTGCCAGATACTAATCTTCTTTTTGTTTCTTTTGGACTCAGATTTGCTAACGTTGTGAGGGGTGACTACTCCTGTAGAAGTTGAAGCGTGCACATTAGTGGTCGAAGGGGATGCTTTCCTTGGTGTTTTCTCCACTTTATTCATGCCTGGTGCAATCACATTAGTATGGACAGATTTCCCTTTTTCAAGTAATTTGGTTTTATCTTTTAGCTCAATGATGATGTGATTCTTCTCTTGAATTTTAGAATCCAATTCACGGTTTAAGCGAAAAGTGTCATTCCTATTCTGAGAAACTTCATCAATGTCTTTTTCTTTTTCAAAGAGTTGACATTTTAAAACAGCATTTTCGTTTTCAAGAATTTGAATTTTGGAAGTGTGATTGTTTTGAATTAACATTGATTCTTTTGAATTTGCAACTTTATTTCAAAATTCAGACTTTGGGTTTGACACCATTGCAACTTTTTATTTATTTGAAAAATCTCTTTTGAAAGGTTTTTTTTTCACATCATCATTGACTTTGCTTAATCTCTCATTTTATCTTTTCAAATTTGCAACTTCAAGTCTCAACATTTTAATATCAACAGAGTGATCATCAACAAGCATTTCTTTACAAGAAAGATAAATGGAATTCATGATCACAGATATGACATCAGAACATAGAACATTTTCTAACAGTCGATCTGCTTCTTTTTGCAAAGCTATGTTTTTACATTTTTGCTTTGAGATCGTTTTTTCTGTTGTTTGAAAAATGTTCATCATGGATGCAACCTCAGTTTGAAGTTCCTATTCCCAATGTGTAGCACAAAGTCGCAGGTGTTGAACGTGTGACAAAAAATGTTTTTGAAAGACTTCTCTCTTTTCTTTTTCATAGGGAGAAAGAAAAGTAGAGACTTTTATTTCTGAATTTCGGTCAATTGCCTGTTCCAAAAAATTTATGTCTTCTATAAAAGTATTAAAATATCTTAGGACAAGACATTGTTTTGGCAATGGTGCACTTACACCCGAATTTGGCAAAGGACCACTGACTTGTGCTACTGTGTTCACAGGACCAACCTCAGAAGATTCATTCATTTCCATTAAAAACCATGACTGTTCTGTTTTATCTTGTTGTAGTGCGAAGGTGTCGCTAATATGAGGTACTCTTGAGTAATCATATGGTTTTTTAAATTTAACATTACTCACTTTAGATTGACTCTCTTCGTCATGTTCCATTTCTTATTCACGAATATACACAACAACACGCATGAAAGAGTCATCAAACAGATGTTTGGCACTATATAACTTCGGATTTTTCTTGAGTGCTTTATGTAAAAAACTTGGTTTGTCATCCCCAATAGCAAAGCCATATCCTTGGGGATTTTGCTTAAGAGTAAATTTCTGAATAGTTGTTACTGACTCACCAGTTTTATACACAACATTTTGAAACTCTTTTAGTTTACATTCCAACTCAACGATTTCCTCGAGATAGGAATCAACCCGTTTCCTTGATGCATGTTTGTATTCAGAAAAATTATTTTAGCAAGTTGACAACTCTATTTTTGTTTTGAAAAGTTCAGAGTGTAGGTTGTCAACTTGTTTTTGAAAATCTAATCTTTCTTTTTCCATTTGTAAAATCAAGTCATTTTTGGAAATAGATCATTCACGTATCTGATGTTCTAGTTCTTGTTCTTTCACATAAGATTGTTGAAATGCAACTTCAAAACTTTTTTCCCGTTTTTCTTTTTTTTCATAGTTTGAAAGTTGAAGTTTGTAGCACTCAAGATCCTTAGTCAACAATGCAACTTTGGATTTTAAATTTCTATTTACTCATTGCACTTATCTATTTGGGATTTCTGTGAGTCTAACTGTGTTTGGGTGGTTAAGAGCAAGGTCATGAGCTCTGGATCTGGACCAAGCAAAAGATCATCTTGTTCAAGTTGATCATTATTATCATCATAAAGAGGATCATCAAATGTAACAACCGGGTTAATTTGATCTTCATCAAATGTAACTACGATGTTTATTTGGTCATCAACTTGAGGGGATAAGAACGAATCATCTTGACCAACATGTTCTTCAGTTATAAAGATGCAGAGGGGATACGATTTCATGTATGAGACATGTAGAATTAAGTACCTGAGACAAGCCATCGGTATCATAAACCGGTCCTGTTTCACCCATGTGCATCTCTTGCATATTGGCCATCAACATTACGGCGGAATTGGCTTCTAGATCTTCCATATCATTGTCCGAGTATGAATTAGCCATAAAGTTGTGCTCGTTCTCAGTAAGGGTGCCTCCAGCTTCATCTTTAAGAGCAAGAAGAAGAGCTTCCTTGTGGTACGCACTGCCTCTGGTCCTTGGTTTAGGGCAAGCATTGGCCAAATGACCTTACCCTCCACAGTTGTAACATTTCACCATAGTGTTTGCAATCCCTGAATTCCCTGTATAAACAATTTTAGCCCTCCTCTGTGTGTTACCAATGTTGTTCCTACTACTTCCAGCTGAATTAAACCTCTGCCTACCTGAGTTTCCCATATAGCTACCCGAACCATATCTCCCAGAAGCTCTGTTTTGCATCTCAACTCTGCCATCATGAACAACTACCTGTTTACGAGTGTTGGATGAAGAACGAAGTCGGTTGTTGGATTTGTTTGAAAATTTGGTGAAAGCTCTAGCAATTAAAGAAAATCCTTCGTTCAACGAATTGAAAGCAACGTCTTCATCACTGTTGACATTGGAGCAAACCATTGAATCTGTGTTGTCATACGAAACCAGTTGATGATCAGTAGCTTGGGATGATGCTTCATATGGAACGAGTTGATGTGATGAAGTTTGTGAGGGATAAGCAGAATGATGTTGTGGTTGAACAAAATGAGACTGAGCTATCAAAGCTAGTGAGTTGGGAGTTGTTAACGGTGAAAATCCTCCACGAGCTGCTCTGTCTTTATCAACCTCTGACTGATGATGTTTCAAGTAATCATACAACATATGAAGCGTTGTGTATATTCTTAGCTTGTCGAACAAAAGTCACATACTTCTGCCAGTCATGGCCAAGACAACTTAGGAACTTAGTATTCACTGCAATCTTGGGTAGAATGATGTTGTGCCGATCCAATTCGTTGATAATATTGGTGAACCTATGGTAATAAGACTCTAAAGACTCTCCAGCTTCGATCATAAACATGGTGTATTCCAAATAGAGTTTTGATTCCATATCTTCTTGGTTTAACTCAGTTCCTTCCTTGAGAAGATGGACATGTTCACAGATGTCCTTAGCAGTCTTTTGTGCATCAATACTTCAGAAGATAGGATTGGGAATTCCTTGAAGGATGTAAGACATTGCTAGTTCATTAGCTTCTTTCTGAAGCACTTGTTCAACTGTAAGCTGAGCATCAGGAACAGGAGTCACAGTTGCTTCTCTTGGCGGAATGGCATTTGGATCACAAGGTACCGTTGTTGTAGGTACTGGAAATGGTCCTTCAATAATTACCTTTTTCAAATACTTTCCATGCGGTTTCTTGAGTTCAATAAATCGTAGAAAGCGACTTGCCCATTGCACGTAATTACCTAGAGTAAGCATAGGAGGTGTGTCTAAGGATCCTGCCTCGTGTCTTGATTGTTGACTGCTAATTGCTTCACACATCTGGTCAAACCAGTGAGGTTGTTTAGGTGAAAGTTGCTAGGACTGCATCGGTTGTTGTGGATATTGTTGTTGTTGAGGGACTTGTTGTTGAGGGAAGAATTGATGTTGTTGCATGAGAATGTGTTGTTGCTGATACTGTGGTTGAGGATATGGTTGTTGCTGACGATACTCTTGCTGTTGATTGTAGAAGTAGTTATAGTTTGGTGGTTGAGACATCTTGAAGAAGTAACTTGTGGATGTTGGATCTTTTAGGATAACAAAGGTTGTTGTTGTAGATTAGGTTTCTTAGTAGAAGATTTGAAGAAAAGAAATCCTTAGTTGAAGAATAACTACCCTTACTCAAAAAAGGTTGCCTTGCTCGGAGAAATGTCCCTTGCTCGAAGAATTTGTCTTACTCGAAGAATTATCCCTTTTTAGAAACCTTGCTAGAAAAATATGAACTATCACTTATTACTCGGAGAATTTTATTACTCGAAGGGTTATACTTCTAACTCGAAGCGTTCTTATTCGAAGGATTAATCTCTTAACTCGAAGAGGTTTTGTTCGAAGGACTAACTTCTAACTCGAAGTGTTCTTGTTCGAAGGAATAAGACTTACTAGAAGTTCTAACTCCTAACTCGGAGAATGAAACTAACTCGAAGTCCTAACTCGAAATATATCTTCTAACTCGAAGATATTGAAGTTCGTACTAGGAGAATTAGCTCCTAACTCGGAGAAATTCAGTTCCTAACTCAGAGAAATGCAACTAACTCGAAGAACTAACTCGAAGTATCTCTTCTTACTCGAAGAACTTCAAGTCTAACTCGGAGAATTCCTTCTAACTCGAAGGGCAGAATGCAAAAATTCTCCAAATTTCAACCAAATCTAATAAAAAATAACCTAATTTATCCCTTGGCGATTGATATCACTTGTTAGGTCACAAGTTTATCACACAAGATACTAGATCTAGAGAGAGAAAGAGAATGGAAGGTTAAGCTTATGAATAATGAAATGAGATTAACATTAACCAACACCCTCTCCCTTCAAGGGAAGGGGTATTTATAGTAAGAGTAAAATAGAGGGCGTTGCCCTGGCCTTCTACACAGGCCGAACCTTAATAACTAACATAAAGGCCTAAGCAACCTATTACAAAAATATGACCGATACTTGATAATCTATGACGTGTTCCCAACAAAACACCTAAACACCAAGGCTCTAAGACATTCAATTACACCTACAAATTAATTAGAAACAAATTTCAAGCCAGCAACTATAATTTATTTATTTTTTGAATGGCACCAGCAACTTTAATTAAAATAGAAAGGGCTATACTACACAAGTACACAACTCGATATAGCTTCCTCAAACCAAATATTGGAGATTAAAGATGAGATGTAACTGAGTCGAGTGAAGAGGATGCCTTGGCCTCTCCAAATGCTTACAATGCGCTTTAACAATACAAATGATACTTTCTTCCTTGAAACTCGAATCTGCTGAAAATCACAAATTTGAAGATACAGTGTATAAATTTATCCATAATGTAAGTAAACATAAAAAGACATTAACATCTACGAAGAAACAATTTCACCATAAATCGAACCCAAGAATCAATTAATAACTAAAGAAAAATAAAGCTAGAAATGACCTGTAATGGCGGATTGGTGCTTAAACTCGACTTTTGAAGATTAGATATGAGTCAATCACAACTACTTCGAGTTCATGACACAATTGATGTCGAACAATGTTTACATATGTGGTGAATTTGGTCCGGACTCGTGAAGGAGAAGCACAAATCATAAGGTTTAATGTCTTTGTAGCTGCGAATGAGGAAAACAAATAGTGGGCGGCAGGATTAGAGGGGAGAAGTGCTAGGGTTTTGATTTTGGGGGAAAGAGAGGCGGGAGACTTTGGAAAGTATAAGGCGGGATATGAAATTTTCACACTTGTTGTAATATTACTTCGAATAAAAAGAAACAAATACGAAAATTAGTATTAATGTAATTTTTATAATTTGTTGGTATTTTAGAGATATTATTAGCCTTATTTTGTCATATTTATACTTTTTTATGTTACTTTTGGTACTTAAAATCTTAATTAACGTTTAAAGTTGCGATTAAGTGTTTAAATCAAGGTTGTCAGGATCGGGATCCTACCAATGATCATTTTCGGATTCACAATATCGTAATTGTAGGATCGGATCGGGATCGTAAGATCTTATGAAAATTTATATATTTTTGTATGAGGGTGCATAAGCATTTACTTAGGCGATTATCACCCTAGGTCTCTATATGTCCATATATATGTGAGTACTTATACAAATGGTATGTTTATACTGCAGATCTATAACCATATAATGAGATACAATGCGTATGTAGTGGGAGTTGGAGGTTATATGTGATTATGGATTGTGGGATATGATTCGATCCACCGGCTAACGGGTTGTTTCTTTCAAGATGCTAATGCCTTAAGAACTGATCGGGTTCCACCCAAAATCAGTATCTCTAGTAGACCGTTCCGACATCTGGAAGACTGTTGTTACTATAGATGGATCCGGTTCGGGTCCGAACCATCGATACGCTGACATTTGCTTGTATAATTATTTGTGACTATGATGTTCGCAAGTGGACCTATTGGGAAATGCTCATATCATAATAAATAGCTATACGACTAGAAATACGTGAGCCTATGGGTCACACACGTATACACGGAGGTATCATTATTTACAATGTATTTAATGTAATTACAATAGTTACGATATTTATATTAGTTAAGTATCTCAGGATCGACTAATGGGCGTTTAATTAATTTGTTAGACTAATTAATTAATTAACATTCTACCAATTAGTAAGTAATGGACTTAATAATTGGATTGGACCAAAATCAAATGAGAAGCCCATTTGGTCCATGATGGCCTTCATACGTTTTTTTAAGAAAACGTTAGACAATGGACAAAAACGGTCCCAGACGTATAAAAACGCTCGAAATCAACAAATAAATAAAAAAACAAACGAAAACGGTTTAAACTGTTATGATATTTTACCCTTTAAACCAAATAAGCTACAACTTATTTAGTTTTGCTAAATTCGAAATTTTAAAAGTGAAACAAGTTGAAAATAAGCAGAGGGAGAAAAAGTCACAGTTTAATAAGCAGCTTCTATAAGCACTCTTTATTATTACTTATATTTCATTTTTGAGTTTTTCCAAACATATTTGATTTGAAAATAAGAGAGTATCTCGTGAAACGTGAAAACGACACACAACGCGTACCGGCACAACCATAAACTCAATGAACAATTTTAATTTATTATTATGTTATTTACGAGAGACTAGTCGTGTGAATACTCATTTTTATTGTAAAAATTATTTTAAACGCAATGGTATAAATATCGAGTCCTAAACCGATTGTTATCGAGTCTAAACGAGTCTCGAACCTTAATTTTGAAAAAGATATAAAAAATTACGGATTTAGACCAATTGGTAAAACTTACACAGCCACCCCTCTAACTTTCGGCACTATTAAAAAAATCTCTACATTGGTGGTCAATAAAAAAATGCAATTTTTACTCAAGACATGATAATTTAAGAACTGGCCAACAACAAGTAAAAACCGAAATGTCTTTGGCCCAGTTATATGTGAAGGGACAAATTATGCAAGTGGTTGTGGGTTCAATTCTCAGTCACAACTATACATTGTGCAATATATTGTTATATCATGTGGCTTAGTTTTGCCATTGACAAAATCAAGTTCTCCTATCAATCAAATTTAGTTTTTTACCAATAATGTTTTTCTTCATGAAATGACCTAAATTTAATATTTATTTTACTTTATAAAAGATCTATTTTATGTTTTAAATCCCAGCAAGACTAGAAAAATCAATGTTTTAAAATCCGGTTGACTCGGCCGGTATAACCGGTTGAATCGGGAACCGGCTCGGTGACTGGGCCAGATGTGACCGGGTCTTTACTTGTCTGAGAACCGGATTGAATCACCGGTTTTTCATTGACCCGGGTTGCCCCGGCTTGATAAACCCGTCCGGGTCATAACTTTTTAAAAAAAGTATATAAGAAAAGCTTTTTTTCCTATCAACCTTTCTAAGTTTAATTGAAAAGTTGAAGTGGTGAAGACTAATATTAGTTAAACTTTTAAAAACAATAATTATTGTAATAAATGATCTTATAAACACCAACTAATATAGTTTTAATATAGACTATTATAACTTAGAATCATAAGTAAATTGTTGTTGCAAATCTTTGCTATATTATGATAGATATAAAACTTAAAAACAAAACTTATCGGTAAATTCTCAATCTTTTTAATCGGTTCAATCGAATGTATGAATAAAGTTGGATAAATCATTGAATCATGCAACATTACATATTAAATATAGAATAAAATTATACATAGGTTTTACCCGGGTGTTTAACTAGTTGAACCGATTACTCGGAGAACCAACGACTAAACCGGGTTTTAAAACATTCAAAAAAATATATATTGTATCATATTTTTCTAACCATATTAAATTAGATATTAAGTAAGTAAATAAATACATTGGATAAAATAAATTCATTTTTCTATGTTATGGAGGGAAAATTCCCGGTTTTATGACTTGTAAAAAATTAGAGCATAACTCAAACATTTCAAATTTTAAACCTTTTAAACTGATTTCCTCACCTTCCACATATTATGCCATTACTTGCTAGTAAAATAAGGCTTTCACATTTTTAAACCAAAACTTGATCTATCTAGTTCAACCTTTTCGATGGAGAATGACAGAATCACCAATTTTGAATTCTTAATAATCTCGAACATAATAGGTAGAGCTTTGATCTATCTCAAGCACTAAAGACGTGTGAAGAGATATGTATCAAGTTATTCTGTGTATATTCTATATAGTTAGAAAGATATGTATATTCTATATGTTTAGAAGATTTGTAGTTATCTTGTAAAGGATTGCTTGCTGTATAAAAGGAGATCCTAGGTTAAGATGTTTGATGTACGTTTTGATATAGCTTCAAGGTTGTAAACCCGAGTACTACATAGAGTACTCGTATTATTGATCTAATAATATTGAAGCGTTTTGGTGATATCATTGTTCATACAAGTTCACTGCTTCATTGATCAATACAATACATTGTTAATATTCTTCTAAGTATTAAAGAGTAGATTTCGCATACTCTTTTGTATTCTCCAAGTTTATAATACAAGCTTGTGTGTTTGGGATCAACAAGTGGTATCAGAGCTTTGGTTTTGAAACTTTGATCTAGAAGAAACTTACAAAAGAACTCTTTACTCACAAGGAAGAGATGGATCTTGAAACCACTCAAAAACCTCTACTACTACAAAATTGCCCATTCTCAAACAGGGTGATTATGACATGTGGAGGCTTAGAATTGAACAATACTTTCAGATTCAAGACTATTCTCTATGGGATGTCATAAAGAATGGTAACTCATTCAAACCTGTTGATAAGTCAACAACAGTTGATGCTATCACAACTACTGTAATACCAGGTCCTGTAACTGCTGATGAGAAGACCCAAAAGAAGAATGATGTGAAGCCAAGAAGTATGTTGCTGATGGCACTTCCCAATGAACATCTGATGACCTTCAATCAGTACAAGGATGCCAAAACCTTGTTTGCTGCTATAACAACAAGGTTTGGAGGTAATGAAGCCACTAAGAAGACTCAGAAGACTCTTCTAAAGCAAATGTATGAAAACTTAAGTGCTCCAAGCACAAAGTCTCTTGATTCTATTTTTAACAGACTTCAGGAAATTGTAAGTCAACTGGCTATCTTAGGTGAAACTAAGACACAAGAAGATCTCAATTTGAAGTTTTTAAGAAGTCTGCCTTCTGAGTGGAATACTCATGTTGTGGTCTTGAGGAATAAGCCTGGTCTAGACACAATGAGTCTTGATGAACTTTAGAACAATTTTAAGATCGTTGAACAAGAGGTTAATAGAACTACAAGCTCAAGTTTAAGTTCAAGTTCTCAAAACACGGCCTTTTTGTCATCTCCCAGCCCTAGCAGTACTGGTGAAGTTAATATTGCTTATGGAGTTAGTACTGCTAACAATCCAGTTAGTACTGATAGCACTCAAGATAGTACTGCTACCTTAAGTGATGCTACTGTGTATGCATTATTGGCCAATCAATCAAATGGGTCTCAGCTTATACATGAAGACCTTGAACAAGTACATGAAGATGACTTAGAAGAAATGGATTTGAAGTGGCAGTTAGCACTACTGAGCATGAGGGCAAGGAGGTTTTTCCAGAAGAATGGTTAGAAGATCACTATCAATGGCAGTGACACAGCTGGATATGAAAAGTAAAAGGTAGAGTGTTACAACTGTCATAAGTTGAGACACTTTGCAAGGGAGTGCAGAGGGCCTAGGAACCAAGACAGCAGAAGCAGGAGTCAAGAAAGCAAAGGATCCAGGAACCAAGAGAGCACCAGAAAGACTGTGAACTTGGAAGAAATTTCTTCCAAAGCTATGGTGGCTATTGATGGGCTTGGCTTTGACTGGAGCTTTATGGCAGAAGAGGAAGCCCATACCAACATGGCTCTAATGGCTCTTTCAGATTCTGAGGTATACACTAACAAAACTTGTTCAAAAACCTGTTTAAAAAGTTTTGAAACTCTCAAAACTCAGTATGATGATTTAATAATAGAGTTTAATTAATCTAAGTTCAATTTAGCTAATTATAAAAGTGGGTTAGTTTTGTAGAAGAGCAACTAGTCTTTTACAAAAAGAATGAGACTATCATCATCGGGGATATTGATGTTTTAAAAAGAGATATCTCATACAAAGACTCAGAAATAAGTGTGCTTAAACATGAGTTAGAAAAGCTTAAGCTAGAAAAAGAAAACATTCAGGTTGATATAGAGAGATTTGGACAGTCCTCCAAGAGTGTACGAAAGATCATACAGAGTCAGGTTACTGACAAACTCAAGAAAGGTGTAGGATATAATGTTGTTCCACCTCCCTATATAGGGTTATTTCCACCTCGAAAACTTGATTTGTCCAATACTAGTTTAAAGGAGCTCAAAGAGCTTGAGATTGAAAAAAAAGAACCTAAGATTGAATGCTTTGAATCATGTTCCAGTAAGAGTGTTAGTGAATCTTCTAATACCCCATTTGTTAAGGAGATGGTGTCAGAGGATAAGTTAGAGAAGAAAAATGATTTTCCTAATATTGCTTAGGTAGATGTTGTTAGAACTAAACAACAAGAAAAACCAATTAGGAAACCAGTTAAATATGTTGAGATGTACAGGTCACAAAGCCCTAGGGGAAACCAAAGAAACTAGAATAATTAGAAGTCCCAACAACTAGGAAGTGATTTTGTTATGTACAATAAAGCATGTTTTGTCTGTGGAAGTCTTGACCATGTGTAGGCTGACTGCAGTTACCATCAAAGGGAAAGGATGGTATCTAGGAATGCAAGGGTATCTGGAAATAGTTATACCAGGGTGAATTACAATTATTATGCTAATAAGGCTCACCATAAAGCTTACAGAAACATGGCTCCAAGAGCAGTTTTAATGAAAACTAGCCTAAAACCACTTAATACTGTTAGGCCTGTTAATACTGCTCATCCCAAAAATACAGTTTATAGTGCTAGACCAATGTCACATTTTTCTAAATCAGCACAATCAACTGTAAAGAGGCCCTGCCAAAACAAAACAACATTAACTAACAAAAATTTTGTTTAAAAAGTTAATACTGCTAGGCCAGCAGTTAATAGTGCTTGGCCAAATTCAGCAATAGTAAATGATGTTAGGGAAAATGGGAATAATGCTGTTAAGGTCTCAGCATGTTGGGTTTAGAGACTTACCAAGCTTGATAGTGCATCAATTGTATTGAAGAAACATAATTATATTGATGCACGAGGCAGATCCAAGTCAGTAATGGTTTGGGTCCCCAAAGGAAACTAATTTCCATATTTTTATGTGCAGGATCATTCACAACAAGAAGATCAGGGATATGTTGACAGTGGATGTTCCAGGCACATGACAGGGAACATGTCTTATCTCTCAGATTTCAAGGAATTTGATGAAGGGTGGGTTGCCTTTGGGGGAGGAGCCAGAGGAGGAAGAATTACTGGTAAATGTACTATCAGGACTGGTAAGCTTGATTTTGAAGATTTGTACTTTGTTCCAGAGTTAAAGTTTAATCTGTTTAGTATCTCACAGATGTGTGACAAAAAGAACAGTGTTCTTTTTACTGAAACTGAATGTTTTGTTCTGTCTCCTGACTTTAAGTTAGCTGATGAGAGTCAGGTGTTACTTAAAGTTCCTAGGAAGAACAACATGTACAGTGTTGATATGAAGAATATTGTTTCTAAAGAGAGTTTAACGTGTCTTGTTGCAAAGGCCACATTGGATGAATCAATGCTATGGCATAGGAGGCTTGGTCATGTAAATTTTAAAACCATTAATAAAATTGTTAAGGATAATCTTGTGAGAGGTTTACTTTTAAAACGTTTTGAAAATGACCAAACATGTGTTGCTTGTCTTAAGGGGAAGCAATACAAAGCTTCTTGTAAGACCAAGATTCAGAACTCTATTACTCAGCCTTTATTCATGTTATATATGGACTTGTTTGTCCAACTTTTGTGAGTAGCTTAATGAATAAGAAATATTGTCTTGTTGTCACTGATGATTATAGCAGGTTTACTTGGGTTTTCTTTTTAGCAACTAAGGATGAGACAACTGGCATTCTTAAGAATTTTATTATTGAGATAGAAAACCTAGTTGATAAGAAAGTAAAGATAACCAGGTGTGACAATGGAACAGAAATCAAGAATAGAGTTATGAATGATTTTTGTGAAATGAAAGGTATTAAGAGTGAATTTAGTGTAGCTAGAACTCCTCAGCAGAATGGTGTTGCGAAAGGAGAAATAGGACACTGATTGAGGCTGCTAGAACCATGTTAGCTGACTCTAAGTTACTTACTACATTTTGGGCTGAAGCAGTTAATACTGCTTGCTATGTGCAGAACAGGGTTTTAGTAGTGAAGCCTCACAACAAGACTCCTTATAAACTATATAGAGGTAGAACACCTGCTCTAAGCTTCATGAGACCATTTGGATGTCATGTTACCATTCTAAATACCTTAGATAGTCTAGGAAAGTTTGATGGAAAATCTGATGAGGGATTCTTTGTTGGGTACTCTAAGAATAATAAGGCTTTCAGGGTATACAACATTAGTACTAGGAAGGTAGAAGAAAACTTGCATGTTGAGTTCTTGGAAAATAAGACTAGTGTTGCAGGAGATGGACCTAAGTGGCTATTTGATATTGATGTGCTAACATAATCAATGAATTATGTACCAGTTGTTGTAGGTACAAACTCTAATGATTTTGTAGGTTTAAAGGATGGTGTTGGTGCAGGTAAATCTAGCATGGAGATAGGATCTAGCCAAGACTACCTTGTGATGCCACTGTGGAAAGATGGTTCACTATTCAATTCATCTTCAAAGAATGTTAGCAATGATGAGTCACAACCTTCTAGTGATGCTGGAAAGAAGAATGTTCCTATTAACAGTCATAATACTGTTAATACTACTGAAGGAGAAAACAACACTAACAGTACTAACACAGTTAATACTGCGAGTTCAAATGTTAGTACTGCTAGCCCAGAAGTTAATGCTGATAAGGATGACAATGAATATCCATTTGATCCAACAATGCCTGCACTAGAAGAAATATGGGCTGCAAGAGAAGATGATGATAATGAAGCTGGTATGAACAACTTGAATGAAACTATTCCAGTCAGTCCAACTCCAACAACAAGGATACACAAGGATCATATTAAAGACCAAGTGGTTGGAGATATTCATTCAACTGTACAGACAAGGAGAATGACAAAGACAAACAATGAACAAGGTTTTATTAGTGCTATTTATGAAGAAAAGACTCATGAAGCTCTTCATACTTGTCTGTTTGTTTGTTTCCTATCTCAGGAAAAACCCAAAAATATTGCCAAAGCTTTAAGTGATTCAGCTTGGGTAGAAGCAATGCATGAAGAGCTTCTACAGTTTAAGCTACAAAAAGTTTGGGTACTAGTGGATTTGCCTAAGGGTAAGTGGGCTATTGGTACAAAATGGGTGTTTAGGAACAAGAAAGATAAGAGAGGCATAGTGATTAGGAATAAAGCAAGGCTGGTTGCACAGGGTTAAACTCAACAAGAAGGCATATACTATGATGAAGTGTTTGCCCCTGTAGCAAGAATTGAGGCAATAAGGCTGTTCTTAGTTTATGCTTCATTTATAGGATTTATGGTGTACCAGATGGATGCGAAGAGTGCTTTCTGTAACCACTCGTAAAATTTCACCTTGTAATAAACTATTTCATATTCTATATAAAGAATACTTATCCTTTTTCTACATATAAAATTTTATTTATTTATTTATCTGATCATAATTACTATCTAATGTGACGTAACTCACATCCTCGATAAACGTGCTCTCACGCAGACCAACATCAGCTTACTTAATGTTTATTTCATATAAACATTTCCATATGTCAAGTATAAAATTCTACGATATACCATTTGCCACTTTACATTAATTCGTTAACAAACAAACTAAATATTTCTTATCTATTAGAATTTCTACGTAACCCTAAACCATGTTAACAATGAATATGAGTAACAAAACCCTAAAACACTAAAGTACAACTCATTCAAGCTAATGTACAAGCTCCTAAAGCACAGAAACCCTAAATTCACTATAACTCCCGACACTAACCCTAAACTTACAAATTTATGATTTTATGTAATAAAATCACAAACCCTAATTAATATGTATATGATTTCTACAAATTATAAGTATACTAGTCTTTCAAGGCAAAGTACAAGTCATTTATGCAAAATAGCATAATATATATATAAATCCCATTATAAACCTTAATGTACTCATTATAAAGCACAATATCCATGTCTTTTATGCACCAACCTTAAAAATAAAATTTCTTAAACTTACTAAATATAATTACAAATCCCTGAACCTAATGTACAAGTGTCTAATGCATAGAAACCTAAAATCTCATTTAATTACTTTTAAACCTAACAAAATTTACATATAATTAAATTAACTTAAGGAAACCCTAAAAATATATTTTCCATATTTCATAAACCATAGTACAGCCCTATTAAGCCGATGGTACAAACCCTTAAAGCACAACATGATTTCTTTTTCTTTTACATGCAATTCGACACATATAACAAATAAGAAAACCCTAATTTAATTTTTACTCAACAAATACTTAAACATAACCTTAAACCTAACTTGTTATTTCTCTAAACCCTAATGTACAACATGACATAGCCTATGTGCTAACACATGATGCCATTCGATCCATATAAGCCTACTTTAGTTCGATTTTAACTACAATATAACTAAATCATTACCACACTTAAATCTAAACAAGTCTTACACCATATACTCCTTTCTAAGACCCATATGTTTCCACATAAGCTAACTACCTAGGTTTTTACCACAAGTCAAAAGTTGTAGCTAAAACCCATGGTTAGGTTTAAACCACACGACCTCCTCCCTCCCCCTCCATACATGTGTCATTCACTACATCACCATGTCTCCCTCACTCTTAACAAGATGACTAGAAGAACCTTAGACCTTGAAAAACCCTAGAAACTCACTTCTATAAATATCGACCCATACTTTCCTCATTTTTCTTCACCACTATTCGAACATACCAAAACAACCATACACTCATTTCCTACTGATCCTATAGTCCATTTAGAAGCTAAAGAGAGATCCTAGAAAGGCTTAGAAGAAGGAGAGACCCTAGTGACCATATTCCATGTCATTTCGCCAAAAATCTCTCCTAGATCGAATTATAACGAGTAAGTATTTCTAGACCTTTTTCAATTCTTCTTGTAAGCTTTAAATTCTCATAAAAATGATACACAATAAGTTGTGATAGCAAACTAGATCAAAAACTAATTTTTCTTTCTTTTTCCTCTTTTGTCGAGCAAAACTAAACAACCCTAACTATTTTATTTTTACACATAACTAATCAAAGAATCTTAAAACATGTAAGAGATAGATTAAATAGGGGTATGATCATGTTAACATGCGTTAAAAACTAGTTTGTATACTTAAAAATCAAAAACCAAACTTATTTTGTTTTCTGGTCCTTATCGCTAAACTGTCCCAAGTGCCCAACTTGGGACAATTGTTTCGACAACCAAACGAACCCCATAAAATCTGAAAACTTGCCCTATTAAAGACCTCCTAGCTGACTAATTAATGGATCAAGAAAGTCGTAAAAAGATTGCTTTGCCCCATAGTTATTCGAGTCCTTTTTCTGCCCTGTCGCAAACTGTTTCGAACGCACCCTTTTCAATTAAATTCGAGCTTATAAGCTCGAATTATAAACCCATAAGCTGTAAATAAGGTGTTTATAAACTAATAATAACTTATACAAAGGAATCGTAGCAAGTCGTGTCTTTTCCCGGAACTTAGAACATGTTTAAATGAAATAAGGATATCGGATGAAAACAATAAAATGCTTCGAGGGTAGAAACTGACAAAACTCCAAGTGTTTTTATAACTAGGACCTAAAATGAAATCGACAAAGAGTTTAAGGGTAAATCTTGCCAAATTTGAAAGATGGAGTTTTATTGGGCCAAAAATGTAAATATTTCAGAATTATTAAAACAAGGACTATTTTTGCCAACGACTTAAAGTTGAGGGTATAAATTGTCATTTTTGAAACTACATGGGTAAAAACTGTCATTTCTCCAAAGTTGAGGGGTAAAAATTGTTATTTTTCGAAAGTTCAGGGGTAAAAATTGTCATTTTATTAAAGTTCAGGGGTATAAACTGTCAATATATGAAACTATAAAGGTAAAAAGCGTAATATTTTATAATTATTATTAGAAATATATTTTGAATATATTTGTAATAAAAACTAGTAAAACAAAATACATTTATCTCGATAACAAACGAAGCATAAACATAAACACATGAAATAAGATAAAATCTTATCATCCACCAACTTTTGAAGAGACTTCATGTTGTCTCATTTTAACATTTATTCGACAACCAAAACGTTACGATACGAATATTAAAAATTATATATATTGGAATACGATTACTAAAACTTGACATACCAACCCAGGTCGCGTGCCGGAGACGTTTATCAACTCTATTTAATTTTGTTTTCCATCCAGACTGCTAAGGTGAGTTCATAGTCTCACTTTTTATATGTTTTCCAAACTTGTGGGGAGATACATGCTACAAAACCAAACACAAGTATTTTTCTGTATGCTTTCCTGATTAGTATTGCCTAAGTTACCTGTTGCCTAAAAGACCCTCCATCATGGACCGTTAATCACTTTCGGGTGAGCGCGAATATAATGAATAGATCTATTGGGTGTGACGACCCCTTTGTGTTACAGTAACGTGACCAAATGCATTTTATTTGAGGAAAATAATGAGACCGGCAATCTCCTACTCGGGGGCAAAATTACTTCATTTAATTATGTAGTAATATACATCATTAGCTTATAACTATGATGATAAACCTGTTAACGTTTTGCGGGTCAGACTTAGGGCAATATAACGAATTGCAATATTACTGATTTACTATCTAATTAGCTTGTGTTCAAACTGATTATAACTTTAAACGCTATGAATTCACTCAACCTTTGTGTTGCCTTTTAGCATGTTTTATCTCAGGTAACTAAAAGCATGACTTGGCACGGAGTGGCGATGGGCTTTCTTTTTTATAACAGAGTGTCTATTTTGTTATCATTCAACAAATAATGTAATTTTTATAACGTACTTCGAAACTTCCTGCTGGGACCTCTAATATGTAACTCTGATTTAAATAAATGAATGATAACAATTTTATTTAAAACGTCTCTTTTCGAGTAGTTTTCTATTTTCATGACTGTGATACTTGATGTAATACCCCAACTTATATTCCGCTGCGTATATCGAAAATGGGGGTGTTACACTTTCCTTTATGGTTCAATTGAAGAAGAGGTCTATGTTACTCAACCTCCAGGGTTAGAAGATCCTGACTATCCTGACAAAGTCTGCAAGGTGGTGAAAGCACTTTATGGTTTGCATCAAGCTCCAAGAGCCTGGTATGAAACTTTGGCCAAGTATTTGTTGGAAAATGGGTTTCATAGAGGAAAGATAGATCCGACATTGTTTATCAAGAGGCAAAAAGGGGATATTTTGCTTGTCTAGGTCTTTGTTGATGACATTATTTTTGGATCTACTAAGAAGGAGATAGGTACTGAGTTTAAGAAACTAATGCATGACAAGTTTCAAATGAGTTCTATGGGAGAAATCAATTTCTTCTTAGGGTTGCAAGTCAAGCAAAAAGAAGATGGGATATTTATCAGTCAGAATAAATATGTAACTGACATTTTGAAGAAATTTGGGTACACAGATGTCAAGACAGCTATCACCCCAATGGATCCAGACAAACCTTTGCTCAAAGATTTAGATGGTGATCATATTGATGTTCATCTCTACAGGTCAATGATTGGATCATTGATGTATCTTACATCATACAGACCAGACATTATGTTTTCTGTATGTGCATGTGCCAGATTCTAAGTTACACATAAGGTTTCATACTTACATGCTGTGAAAAGAATTTTTAGGTATCTCAAAGGGCAACCTAAATTAGGCCTTTAGTATCCTAGAGATTCTCCATTTGATCTGGTGGCATAATATGATAGTGAGTATGCTGGTGCAAGTTTAGATAGGACGTCAACAACAGGAGGTTTTCAGTTCCTTGGATGCAAGTTGATATCATGGAAGTGTAAGAAGCAAACTATAGTTGCCAATTCTACAACTGAAGCTGAATATGTAGCTGCTGCTAGTTGTTGTGGACAAGTACTCTGGATTCAGAATCAAATGTTAGATTATGGGTATAATTTTATACACACCATGATTTATATAGATAATAACAGCACTATATGTATTATTAAAAATCCTTTTTTACACTCTAAACAAAACACATAGAGATTAGACATCATTTTATAAGAGACTGCAATGATAAAAAGTTGATTCAAGTTGTTAAAATACATACTGATAACAATTTTGCATATTTACTTACAAAAGGTCTTGATGTTAGAAGGTTTCAGTACTTGGTTGCAAGTATTGGAATGCTAAATCCTTAAAGTTTTAATCTCTTTGTGTCTGTGTAAAGTTTTATACAGGATTAGTACTGTTAGCTGTATAAGTTTGTACTGCTAGTGCAAATAAATATTGTTGTGTTAATATTGTTAGTCATACTTAATACTGTTATGAAGAAAATGCTTTGGATTGTGTTTTCTTAGTTTTGGAATAACATTTGCAGGATAAGCTAAGCAGTATGATTGAAATTGGTGTTGTGTGAGAAGCAAAAGTGGTGGATTGTTTGATTTTATGCTGCTGATTAATGATAGAGAAGATTTAGGGATCACTTGACAAGGGTTAACACCTGAGTTGGGAGTTTCCTTAAAATCTTTTTCTTGAAATCAACTGTTGGGAGTTCCAAAGTTAAGTCTGCTGGTTATCTGCTGGTTAAAGTCTGATCGTTGAAGTTAAGTCTGGTGGTTAAGTCAAGTGTTAATTCTGGTGACTATCAGAGTTAATTCTGGTTGATGAAGATATTAAGTCTGGTTGACTAAAAGTCAATAATACACGGTAGATAATATCTTACCCCATGTGCTCAGTCTTTATCTTATTCTCTTAGTTAAACAAGTTGTGTACACAGATACATGTTGTATCTTATGTACTGACACAAATAAGATAAGCTAGCAAGTTGTTTGACAAGTCTTAACATTAATGTAAAGATCTTTCTTATGTTATAAAAGAAAGATCTTAGTCTAGAGATATAAGTGTGTTAAACTTATAGTGAAAAATATATCTCTCAAGAACATAGAACAAAAACAATATCACAAGAAATAGAAACTTAAGATTCAAGGTTGTAACCCTAGTGATATCTCAAGATCACTCGTATTATTATCTTAATAATATTGAATCGTTTGGTGATAATCTTTTATTTGTTCATTGTCATATAACAAACACAACTGTTCCATTTCCATAACACAAATAACCTTCTAACTGTGATTAAGTAGATTCCGCATTCTTAATCATATTCACTCAATATATCATACACACAAAGTACAAAAGGTTTAACCACCTTAACCGTGTGTCGAATCCTAACAAGTGGTATCAGAGCGGCTGATATTATTGATTTAGAAGAAGAAGCTTGAGAAATGGATGTTCAGGATACTACTACAAATGTTGCTGCAAAGTTGCCCATGATCAAACAAAATGAGTTTGAGTTATGGAGGTTGAGAATTGAGCAATATTTCATGGTCCAAGATTATGCTCTCTGGGATATCATTACATATGGTGATTCTTTTTCACTAGGCTATTCAAATGCTATCATTGATGGCAAATCAGTAAGACAAAGAAATACTGGACCAGTTTCAAATGAAGAAAGGATACCGAAGAGAAATGATCAAAAAGCAAGAAACTTGTTGCTTATGACCATTCCTGGTGAACAGATGCTATCCTTTAGCAAGTATCCAGATGCAAAAACTCTTTTTGAAGAGATTTGTGCATGGTTTGGTGGTAATGAAACTACCAAGAAAACACAAAAGACATTGCTGAAACAACAATTTGAAAATTTCAGTTCAAATAGCAATGAATCTCTTGATAAGTTGTTTTCTAGATTACACAAGCTTGTCAGTCAGCTAAGTGTATTGAGTGTTGAGATAGCAAAGGAAGATCTCAACATGAAGTTTTTGAGAAGTCTACCTGATGAGTTCCATACTTATGTGGTTGTCTGGATGAACAAGCCAGATATTGAAACCATGAAACTCAATGATTTGTTCAATAACTTCAAAATTTTTGAACAAAGTCTAAAGAAGTCTGGAATCTATAGTACTAGTTCTGGGAATGTGGCACTCTTGTCATCTCCTAGTATTAGTAAGTCAGAAGAGGTAGATGAAGTTGAAAGTGTTTCTATTGCTACATATGGTGGTCCTTCTACTAGTTCACAGAAGAATGTTGCTGGACTTGGAGATCCGTCGTTTTATGTATTCATGTCTAGTCAAACTAGTGGCTCTCCTCTAATTCATGAAGATCTTGATCAGTTGGATGATAATGATTTGGAAGAGATGGACATCAAATGGCATGTTGCTTTGCTTAGCATGAGGGCTAAGAAGTTCTGGCAGAGAACTGGTAAGCAGATTACCATTGATGGTAATGAAACTGCTGGGTTTGATAAGAAGAAAGTAGAGTGTTTCAACTGTCACAGGTTAGGACACTTTGCTAAAGAATGTAGAAACCCAAGGAAGCAGGATAATAGAAGCACATGGTATAGGCAAGAGAAGAAGAAGGAAGTCACAGTTGAAGAACCAAGGGCTATGCTAGCCATAGATGGGGTTAACTATGACTGGAGCTTCATGGCTGATGAAGAGGAAGCACCAACAAATGCTTCTCTTGTGGCCACTGAGACTGCTCTAATGGCCTTCTTTGATTCAGAGTTAAATTCCATAACCAAATGTTCTGAATCATGTTCTGCTCTTAAAGAAAATGAAGAACTTAAAAGAAAAGCTGATAATAGGCGAGTAGAACTAATTATTGCCTTAGCCAATTTAAGTAATCATAAAAGAGCTATAGGTGTACTTGAAAGACAAATTGCACACTTTCAAGGCAATGAATCTAGGTTTACTGATGACTTAAATGCTCTAAAAAGAGGCATAACATTTAGAGATGAATTACTTACTAGTCAAAGTAAACAATTAGCTGAACCCAATAATAAAACTGAAAATGTTAAGATAACTGTAGATACTTTAGCTCATGCCTCAGAAGGAATGAATAAAATTTGGGAAGCTCAAGTAATCGATGAAGCTAAGTCTGGTTTAGGATACAAATCTGTTCCTCCACCATATAGAGGTGTTCCTTCACCTCCAGGTGTTGACCTAGCACACACAGGTTTTGCTGAGTTTCAAGAACCAATAATGGAATATGGTTCTAAGGCCACTAAGAGTCCTAAGATAGAAAAAGTAAGTGAAAGTTTAGATAAAACTTTACTTTATCAGGACAAGGTGTCCTTTGTTAAGAAAGGAGATGCTATAGTTGTTGAGGATAGTACAACTGATAGTGATGAAGAAGAACAGGTTATGTCTAAACCTGAAATGGTTAAGAAAGTAGGAACAAGTGTTCCTAAGATAGTCAAACACAATACTGATAAGCCTAAATCAAACATTAAACATGTTAGGCAACCAGTTAGATATTGTGAACAATACAGATCCACTAGCAAGCCCAGAGGTAACCAAAGGAATTGGAACAACCTCAAGTCTAACCAATTAGGTGATGACTTTGCTTTTTCAAACAAAGCTTGTTACACATGTGGTAGTTTTGACCATCTTGCAGCTTTCTGCAACCATTGGGTAACTGGGTATAAAAACAATAGAGTGAACCACAAAAGGCAAACACCTAAATCTCATTTTCACTCTGGTTCTAAGGTTAACAGAACTAAACCCACAACAGTCTCTGTTAAGTCTGGCTTTAATAAAGTTAATTATGCTAGACCATATATGACTGTTTACCCAAAATCAACAGCTAAGGGTGCAAAAACATCTTACAAACATGCACCAAAGTCTGTTCAAAGGCCCATTCAAACAAAATCAGTGGTCCAAAAACAAGTTTGGAAACAAAAGGGGACAACTACAAAGTCAGCAGTTAATTCTGCTAAGCCAGCAGTTAATTCTGCTAGGCAAGCAGTTAATTCTGGTAAGCAAGTAGTTAAGTCTGCTGCTTGGGCAAAGAGGAAAAATGATGTTAAGGCCTCAGCATGTTGGATTTGGAATTCAACTAAATCCAATGTTGCATCAACTGTTCTAAAAAGATTAAATTACATTGATGCAAGATGCAGATCCAAGTCAGTAATGGCTTGGGTCCCCAAAAGAAACTAATACTTCTCATTTATGTGAAGGAACATTCAAATGATCAGCAAGAGGATCAAGGATACTCAGATAGTGGATGTTCAAGGCACATGACAAGCAACAAGTCTTATCTCTCAGATTTTCAATCAATAGATGGAGGCTATGTTACCTTTGGAGGAGGTGTTGGTGGCAAAATTTCTAGTAAAGGTACCATTAAAACTGGAAATTTAGATTTTGAAGATTTGTTCTATGTACAAGAGCTAAATTATAATCTTTTTAGTGTCTCACAAATGTGTGACAAAAAGAACAAAGTTCTTTTCTGTGAGACTGAATGTCTTGTACTTTCTCCTGATTTTAAGATGCCTGATGAAAGTCAAGTACTTCTTAAAATTCCTAGAAAGGGCAATATGTACAGTGTTGACATGAAGAACATTGTTCCTAAAAAGGATTTAACTTGTCTTGTTGCAAAGGCCATATTGGATGAATCAATGAAATGGCATAGAAGGCTTGGTCATATTAATTTTAAAACCATAAATCAGATTGTTAAGAATGGTTTGGTAAGAGGTTTACCTCACAAAAGATTTGAAAATGATCAAACATGCATTGCTTGTCTTAAAAGCAAACAACACAAAGCCACTTGTAAGCCCAAGATTTTTAACTCTATCAATCAATCATTGTTTATGCTGCATATGGACTTATTTGGACCTGTTTCAGTAAGTAGTATAATGCATAAGAGATATTGTCTTGTTATAATTGATGACTATACTAGATTTACATGGGTTTTCTTTCTATCTACTAAGGATGAGACTACAAGCATCCTTAAGACATTCATTACTCAGATAGAAAACCAAGTAGACAAGAAAGTGAAAGTCATTAGATGTGATAATGGGACAGAGTTTAAGAATAGAGTTATGGATGATTTCTACAAACAAAAGGGTATTCGGAGAGAATTTAGTGTTGCTAGAACACCACAACAGAATGGTGTTGTTGAGAGAAAGAATAGAACACTAATTGAAGCTGCTAGAACTATGTTAGCTGATTCTAAGCTACCTATAACTTTTTGGGCTGAAGCAGTCAACACTGCTTGCTATGTTCAAAATAGAGTTTTAGTTATACAGCCTCACAATAAGACATCATATGAACTTTTTAGAGGTAGAACTCCTACAATAGGGTTTCTTAGACCTTTTGGATGTCATGTGACAATTCTCAATACCTTAGACCATTTAGGAAAATTCGATGGTAAAGCAGATGAAGGATTCTTTGTTAGATATTCTCTTAATAGCAAAGCATTTAGAGTATACAACACAAGAACTATGATTGTAGAGGAAAATCTACATGTGGAGTTTTTGGAAGATAAATCCAATGTAGAAGGTCAAGGACCAAAATGGCTATTTGATCTTGAATCTCTAACCAAATCAATGAATTATGTGCCTGTTGTTGCAAAAACTAATGATTTTTCAGGTTCACAAGCAACAGATGAGGCAAGGTTAGAAAAGGAGACAAACCAAGATCATGTTTGGATGCCAATATGGTCAAGTACAAGTGTGGTTTCAACTTCAACTCATGATGAATCTTCTTCTAGTAAAGCTCAAGAAGATGTTGAAGATAAAAGCAAAGAAGATGGAACAACGGAACAAGAAAATAGTTCTGCTGTTGATAATTCTGCTGAAACAGACTTAACTGAAGAAGCAGACTTAACAAAGGAAGCAGAATTAACAAACAATAAGGTGGATTTAAGCAATCTCCCACCAAATTATCATGTTCCACTTAAACCACAAACAAGAATTCACAAAGTCCACTCCCTGGATAATGTGATTGGAGATGTACAATCAGGTGTGAAGACAAGACAACAACTGATGTCTTCAGACCAATAGGGGCTTCTTGATGCCCTTTATGCTTCAAAACAGCATGAGTTTTCAAAATCTTGCTTGTTTGTATGTTTTCTCTCGAAAGCTGAACCAAAGAACATTCTGAAAGCCTTAGATGATTCAAGGTGGGTAGAAGCTATGCAAGAGGAGCTTCTTCAGTTCAAGATTCAGAAAGTTTGGGTGCTAGTTGATTTACCTAAGAATGCAAAGGTAATTGGCACTAGATGGGTTTTCAAGAATAAAATGGATGAAAGGGGAATAGTGATTAGGAATAAAGCTAGATTAGTGGCCCAAGGGTACACACAACAAGAAGGTATAGACTATGATGAAGTTTTTGCTCCAGTAGCAAGACTTGAGGCAATTAGGCTTTTCTTAGCTTATGCTTCATTTTTAGGCTTCACAGTTTACCAAATGGATGTCAAGAGTGCATTTCTTTATGGTACAATTGAAGAAGAGGTGTATGTCTCACAACCTCCAGGGTTCATTGATCCTGACCATCCAGACAAAGTGTACAGAGTTGTAAAAGCTCTTTATGGTCTTCATCAGGCACCTAGAGCTTGGTATGAAACACTGGCTTCCTATTTAAAAGAGAATGGATTTCAAAGAGGAAAGATTGATCAGACACTTTTCATCAAACAGCACAAGAAGGATCTTCTGTTAGTGCAGGTGTATGTGGATGACATTATCTTTGGATCTACAAGGAAGGAGATGTGTTTGGAGTTTGAGAAGCTTATGCATGATAAGTTTCAGATGAGTTCCATGGGGGAACTTACATTCTTTTTTGGGTTTGCAAGTTAAACAGTCATATGAAGGCATATTTATTAATCAAGATAAATATGTTGTTAAAATTCTTAGAAAGTTCAACTTTGCTGATTCAAAAATGGCAAGCACACCAATGGATTCTGAGAAACAACTTCCAAAAGATTTAGAGGGAGAAAATGTGGATGTACACACATACAGATCTATGATAGGATCTTTGATGTATCTCACATCATCAAGACCTGACATCATGTTCTCTGTTTATGCTTGTGCAAGATTTCAAGTAACTCCAAAGGTTTCTCATTTAACAGTAGTCAAGAGGATTTTTAGATATCTCAAGGGTCAACCTAGGTTGGGTCTATGGTATTCAAGGGAATCACCTTTTGATTTGGTAGCATTTTCGGATAGTGATTATGCTGGTGCTAGCTTGGACAGAAAGTCAACAATTGGAGGATGTCAATTCCTTGGGTGTAGACTTATCTCATGGCAGTGTAAGAAGCAAACAACTGTGGCTACTTCAACAACTGAAGCTGAATATGTAGCTGCTGCAAGTTGCTGTGCTCAAGTCTTGTGGCTTCAAAACCAACTTCTTGACTATGGGTACAATTTTATGAACACTGTTATTCATATTGATAATAGTAGTACAATTTGCATTATTAAAAATCCAGTACAACATTCTAAAACAAAACACATTGAAATTAGACATCATTTTATTAGAGATTGCAATGAGAAAAAGTTAATTCAAGTAATGAAAATTGCTTCAGAACATAATTTTGCAGATCTACTAACAAAAGCTTTTGATGTTGGAAGGTTTCAGTACTTGGTAGCAAGTATTGGAATGCTTAATACTTAAGTTTTTCAATCTATGTGTTTTTATATATACCAGTGTGGTTAATTCTGGTGATTACTCAGTTAATTCTGGTGATTACTCAATTAAGTCTGGTAGTTAAATTTTTGTCTGTACTGTTGTCTTTGTAAATTTGTACTAACTATTACTTTAAGATTGTGTTATTTCATACAGTTAGTCATATGTTTATTCTAAAATAAGACAAGTACTTTGTACTTTGTTCTTTTGTTTTTAGACTAACAATTTCAGGTATGAACTTTTGAACACAAAAGAAGTTTTCAAGTGAAATGGAAGCAGCAGAATGTTATATCAGTTGCTAACATAACAGGTTTATGATGGACTAAGTTTGGGAATTTTTAACAAATGTTTATACCTAAGTTCATTAATTCTTTAATACATCTTTCTTGAAACCTGGTTATCATATTTCATATTGAATTGATGACTTAGTTGATCAGACAGTAACTGATTCAACTCACTTTCTATCATTTTATACTTTTAAGTATAATGAGCAAGTCTAAGGACATCTGATAGAAAGAACAGCTAGTAAAAGTGAATCTAACACTTGTGTTAGAGGCAACAATTGCTATGAGCTGGAAACCCTGTCAAGAAAGCCTTTTGAATAGGTTTATCTTTGCACAGGCAGTTATTTATAACTGAAAACATTGGTTCTCACACAACCAGAGGTTGCTTTAAACTGAAATCTTGATTAAGTGTCTGTTATACACTTAATCCCTTCAAAATGGTTGAAAGCAGTATGATTTTTCATTATAAAATCATATGCATACTGCTCACAGTCAAAATTTTTCTTAAAAGGCTTTTTGAAATAAAAATGACTCAGAAAACCATCAACTGATGGATTATGAGTTATTGCCCCATGAATCACCTCTCATAGGAGTTAACACACCTAGAAGTGATGAGGGCAGCAAATTAAACTCTTAAGGAATTGATGGCTACATGTACAACATTGTCTGATAACAAGTTCTAATTGATAGCTCAGATGATGGGGAAAGATACATTGTGAGAGATCTTCCAAACAGGGGAGGAAATGTTATTTGCGTCTCAGGGGAGGAAACATCTCAGGGGAGGAAATAAAGTTAGAAGATTAACCAATGAAAGGGAGGAAAAGTCAAGAGCATACAAGATGATGACATGGAAGTTGAAAATGACAAGAATAGAGCTTATATTCTGGAGTATTATATATATTCAGAAGGGATGACGCATTCCAAAGGAGAAAGTTCTATCTAGGTCAAATGAAGAGAGCTTTCAGTTTCAATTTTAGTTCACTACGTTTGTTCATCACTTGCAAAGGCATGCTGATAGATGATTTCACTTGTTGAAACAATCATCCAAGATACACAGCCCCATTGCCTCTTATAATTCCTCCATCCAAGGAAATTGCACCATCTTTTAGGACAATGTTTGAAGTCTAAAGATGTGTGTATGATATTGTTGAAGTCAAAGATCAGAAAGCAGATAAGTTACTGAGATAGATATTAATCTTTCAGGATAGAAGAGAGTTCAGTCCAAGGGTCTGACTATGAAGTGTTTGAAAGATCTTCACAATCCATAATTTAATTCAGAAACAAGTTGAAATGGATTCACATGTTTAGGGGAGGATTGTTGGGAATTAAATATTCTGAAGTTTAAGTATCGGGAAAATCTCTCAAGTGATTAAATCTGGTAGCAGTAGAGTTAAGTCTGGTGAGTTCCAAAGTTAAGTCTGCTGGTTATCTGCTGGTTAAAGTCTGGTCGTTGAAGTTAAGTCTGGTGGTTAAGTCAAGTGTTAATTCTGGTGACTATCAGAGTTAATTCTGGTTGATGAAGATATTAAGTCAGGTTGACTAAAAGTCAATAATACACGGTAGATAATATCTTACCCCATGTGCTCAGTCTTTATCTTATTCTCTTAGTTAAACAAGTTGTGTACACAGATACATGTTGTATCTTATGTACTGACACAAATAAGATAAGCTAGCAAGTTGTTTGACAAGACTTAACATTAATGTAAAGATCTTTCTTATGTTATAAAAGAAAGATCTTAGTCTAGAGATATAAGTGTGTTAAACTTATAGTGAAAAATATATCTCTCAAGAACATAGAACAAAAACAATATCACAAGAAATAGAAACTTAAGATTCAAGGTTGTAACCCTAGTGATATCTCAAGATCACTCGTATTATTATCTTAATAATATTGAATCTTGGTGATAATCTTTTATTTTTTCATTGTCATATAACAAACACAACTGTTCCATTTCCATAAAACAAATAACCTTCTAAGTGTGATTAAGTAGATTCCGCACTCTTAATCATATTCACTCAATATATCATATACACAAAGTACAAAAGGTTTAACCACCTTAACCGTGTGTCGAATCCTAACATCAACCATGTTTATTAGGTGGTATACTAAACATGAATTAATGGTTTTTAGTTAGTCAGATAGTAACTGATCTAACTCACTCTTTACCATTCTATCATTTAATAGTGTGTTAGTCTAAGGACATCTGGTTTAGAGAACAGCGAGCAAAAGTGAATCTACTACATTTATGTTAGAGGTAACACATGCCACGAGCTGGAAACCCTGTCAGGAAGGCTCTTTTAATGAGTCAATCTAATCACAGGTAGTATTTATACTGAAAATTATTGGTTCTCACACAACCAGAGGTTAAATGCAACCGAAAAGATTAAGTTTCGAAATGTATGAGTGCAGTATTGTTTTAAAAGAAAATTGGGTTAATACTATTGAGAAAAAGTTTTTATAAAAGTTTATACTTCTAGGAAAAAGTTTGTACTGCTAGGCCAAAACTTAGTACTGCTGGGTAACCGTTAGTGCTGTTTGGGAGTAACCGTTTTTTAATTATAGGCGTTAAGATATTTTAGTTACTTATCTTGCTTATAGGTTTCCTAAATTGGATAATTCTTAATCTTTCTTTCACTAATAAGATTTCTTCACGATAAAGAAACAATTTCTTAAGTTGGTCCAATCGAAACCCTAAGTGATATCTATATATTCTCAATTGGCTTTCTCAAACACACATACTTTCATAAACAATCATAACCCAGCACTCTAATCCAACTTTTATCAATCTCAATGGTGAATTTGGAATTCTGTGATAAGCATAACATGGTCGCCTACTTGCAGAAACCTGAGGGAAGTCAAGGGTTTCATCAGATAGCGGATTTTCTCAATGCCTCTCACATAAGGTATGCTCTAACAGAGAAAATCAAACAGTTTTGGCAGACTACTACTGTCAGAACAATTGATAATGGAGAACAAGAAATAAATGCAACAATAGATGGCAAAGTCATGACTATTACTGAGTCATCTGTTAGGAGGCATCTTAAACTAGCAGATGATGATGGTATTAGTTCTTTGCCTAATACTGAA
This sequence comes from Artemisia tridentata subsp. tridentata, assembly GCA_021014915.2. NCBI lineage: Eukaryota > Viridiplantae > Streptophyta > Magnoliopsida > Asterales > Asteraceae > Artemisia > Artemisia tridentata. Next base: position 79,775,509 of record CP139501.1, on the reverse strand, counting down.
ATTTTTGAAAACCTCTCCTTGATGGGATATGTCAGAACTTCTAATAAATTAACTTTTCAAAAAGGACAGTTTTTCCCTCAATGGAGATCTCTAATTCATACCATCTAGCATTGTATAAGTTCTAAGAAAACTGCTTGGGAACAATTTAGCAGCAATATAGCAACTACTATTATTTGCTTGGCTACAAACAGAACTTTTAATTTTTCTAAATTGATTTTTATGGTATGGTGAAAAACTTGGATAGCAAATACAAATTTTTAATGTATTCAAGATTTATTCAACTATTTTTGAACAAACACAAGAACCTGCTTCTACCTCACACAAATTTTTATGAAACTCATGCCCTTACTCAAAAGCTTTTTAGTAATATGAGGATGATTTCTAAGGGTTATAATGGGGTAGAAGTACCACTGTTTTCATCTACGCTAGTTCAAGTTCAAACTATTCAAGGTGAAGGATCAACAATCCCAGTTGAGTCCCATCACACACCAAACATTTTGGAGCTGCTTATACCAAACTGATCAAAAAGGTGAAGAAGTTAAAGCAAAATATCAAGTCCAACAAAGCTAAGAGAAGAGCAAACATTTTGGAGTCTGATAGTGAAGAAGATAATTCAGATGATGATTTGGAGGATCCTTCCAAACAGGGGAAGAAAATTGCTGAAATTGATGAAGATCCAAACATCACATTGGTTGAAGAAGATGCAGAAATTCAGGGGAGGCATGATGCTGATATGGGTGAAACAAATTTTGATGTTGCTAAAGAAGTTGTTGATACTGCCAAGGAACTTAGTACTGCTGGGGCATCAGTTAGTACTGTCAGCCCTATAAGTCCTGCTGTTTATATCAGAAGAAGTGCTGATAAAGGAAAAGGTATAATGCAAGAATCTAGGCAACCAAGGAAGGTCAAAGAGAGAATTCAAGCTCAGATAAGTTTTGATCAAGAAATTGCTCAAAGGGTTCATGCTTAAGAGCAAGCAAAATTGGAAGAAGAACAAAAGATTGCAAAATTTCAGGTAGAACAAAAGCTTGCAAGTGAAGAAGAAGAGAGATTAGCTCAAGAAAAGGCTAATGAATTATTAGCTCAGAGGATGTATGAAGAAGAAAGAGCAAGTCTAAATGAAGAAGGAAGAGAGAATGCACTTCAAGATCTATTAGAGGCGATCAGGAAGAGTCAGAATGAAAAGATGGATGAAGCTAGAAAGAATAAGCCTCCAACTAAAGAAGAAAATATGAGTTTATGACTACCTATTTGAAGAATCAAGACAATTGGACTGCTAGTCAACTCACAGGTATATCATATAAAGAAATTGAAGGTTTGTACTTTAAGGCTTACAAGAAAGTCTAAGATTTTATTCCCATGGGAACAGAAGAAGAACACAGAAGAGTTAAAAGAGCTGGAATTTCTTTGGAATCATAGTCTTCAAAGAAACAGAAAGTTAGTGAAGATCTACCCTCATTAGAAGAACAAGAAGAAGAAAATTTGACTAAAGAACAGCTACAACAAATGGCGATCATTGTTCCAGAAGAAGGGATGAATGTTGAAGCTTTGCAGACCAAGTATCCTATCATAGATTGGGAGATTCAAGATGATGGATTGAGTAAGTGTTGGAAGATCATTAGAGTTGGCAATCATATTGAAGTACATCAACACTTTGATGATATGCTAAAAACATTTTGTTAATACAAATATCATCCTAAAAACGTTATTTATATTTTACGATCTTTGCTTAATTTTGTTAATGAGAATTACAAAGATTATCTTTAAGCAAAAGCATAAATATAAGAATAAGCCTTTTACATTTATAGTGATAAGTCTTTTAAAACATATTTACATATTACATGATCTCTAGGAGTAACATTATATACATATATACATTTACAAGTTTCTTCCTTAAATTAGAAACTTTATTTATTAAATATTAGGATGACATCATGGCATGCATCATGAACACAATCTTAGAAAGATTTTGAGATATCTTGTATTGATCTTCAAGCAAAATAGTTGACATTGGAAGATATGGAAAGATATGGCAAGATATGGAAAGATTTGAGAATCTCTTAGTTGTCCTGAAGTGGCGGATCCAAACCCATACAAGGGCGGATCCAATTTTTGGGTTCCGCTAGATCCGCCAACTGTTGAATCAGTTTGCCTATAAATAGCAAACTGGTCATTTGGGAATTTTCATCACTCATATAGCTTAAATACATACTCATTCATTTACTTATCACTAACTCATATCATTCTTTCATTTCATTGATCTTTCCTTTTGTAGCAAAGAGATCAAAGCATATAAGGATCAACCTATTGTTGTTATCCTTTTAGTATAGACTCTGTGCGATTTTGTATTAGTTCACACATCATTTTTTGTATCATTTATTCATTAGAGTTTGGTTAGTGTTTTAGTCCTTAAAACACAAAGAGTATCGGGAGTGGTTGTACCCTTGTGAAAGAACCAACGGGAGTGGTTGTACCCTTGTAAAAGAACCAACGGGAGTGGTTGTACCCTTGTAAAGAACCCGGTGTTTAGATTAGTACCGAATAAAGAGTAAGCAATGTGTAAAGGTTTTCTCCGCCTAAAAGGGAGCTTGTTTCTTAGTGAAGAAAAACTCTTGAGTTAAAGGCTTGAGGAGTGGAGTAGGGCAAGGAAGAAAGTCCTTGTAGCCGAACCACTATAAATATTCGTATTGTGTGGTTTGATCATTCCTTTCCTTACTTACTTATATTATATTGTTTCTTTGTGCATACTTACTTTGAAATCACGTTAAATCACAAAGCGAATTAATTTTAAAAAGGGTAAAACTATTCAACCCCCCTTCTAATTTTTCACACATTTGATAGAGATGATCTGGTAAAGTTATGGGAATTAGTAAAAGAAAGATTCAACTCCACAGCTCCTACAGATGACAAAGACAGAGAGTTCTGGTTAGAGTTGAAAAGACTTTTTGAGCCAGATGAAGATGCTGGATTATAGAAGTTTGAGTCAGGTAATCAAGGTTTAACATGGACATTGTACAACTCATGTGCAGTGCATCATGTATCTACAAAGGCTGGAACAGATATATACATGCTTGTAGAGAAAGACTTTCCATTGTCCAGCGGAACACTTACCTAAGAAGCCAAAATGATGCTTTACAATGCCTTACCTAAAAAAGAATATGAAAGAGTTTTTATGTGTAAAACGGCTAAAGATATTTGGCAATCACTAATTATCACTCATCAAGGGAACTACAAGTCAAAGATAACAAAATTGATCTTCTTGTTCAACAATATGAACAATTTGTTATCTCTGAAGATGAGACCATTGATAGTGCGTTTGCTAGGTTTAATACTATTATTACATCTCTTAAAGCACTTGACGAATCTTTTTCTATTAAGAATTTTGTTAGGAAATTTCTAAGAGCACTCCACCCGAAGTGGAGAGCAAAGGTGACAGCTATTGAAGAATCTAAGGATCTTTCAAGTATGACATTAGACGAGCTCATAGGAAATCAAAAAGTTCGCGAGATGGTGATGGAAAAAGACTCGGAAATAGTTAAAGGCAAAAAGGAGAAGATGAAGTCCATTGCCTTGAAAGCTAAGGCATAGTCAAGTGATGATGAAGAGTCTTGTTCCAATAGCGAAGACGAATGGTATGCTATGGCAGTAAGAGATTTCAAGAAATTCTTTAGGAGACGAGGAAAGTTCGTTAGACCACCTCGTGAAGAAAAGAAATCCTTCAGAAAAGACTGTGATGATAGGAAAGGAAAGGTAGACAGGAAGTGTTATAGGTGTGGTGATTCTAGTCACTTAATAGGAGAATGTCCAAAGCCTCCAAAGAACAAGTCTCAAATAGCCTTTGTTAGTGGAGCTTGGAGTGATAGTGAAGGAGATGACGACGAGCCTAAGAACGACGAAGTTGCTCTCATGGCTCATGACACAGAAGAGGTACATTCTGACTCGTCATACTCTTCTATAGATGATGAAACCTTAGAAGTAGAATATAACAAACTATGTGATATCACTTTAAAAATCATAAACAAAAATAAGTTCTTAAAAACCAAAACAACACTCTTAGAAAACGAAATTTATTAGCTTAAAGAAAAGGAGATACGAATGGAAAAAGGTAAAAATAGTAAAGAAACCTGTGTCTCGTGTCAAGAACTTAAACTAGAATTAGAAACTCTTAAAACCACACAGGAAGATCTCATTAAGCAAATTCTAAATTTAAAAAGTTCGATAAAAACATAAGTTGTATAGATGAGATAATGAAGATGCAAAAATTACCTCATGATAAAACCGGACTAGGTTTTATGAAACTAGGAAGCTTAAGTGAGTTTAAGAAACAAACAGTGAAAGAAAAAGAAACTGTTCCAACTAATTCAGACACCCACGGATCCGATGGATCCAAAATTTTGGATCCGCCAGTTGTACCCAAGGGATCCAAAGGTATTGTTGATGAACAGAAGGTTCTTAAAACGAATCGTACTAAATTTGTTAAGGTCACTAGAAAACCTAGCACTAGTACAACTGTTAACAAACAAAAACCATCAGTCTCTATAGGAAAAGTCCAAGTTAGAAATGAGTATAGAGTTAAAACGGTTCAACAGACACCTAAAACCAGTTTTCCCAAACACCCCTTTCCAAAGAGTAACTTCAACTCGCAACATCATTACCAAAATAATTGGAACCAAAATATGTCTAGAAACTTTCAAGGTCCTAATTATATGTCATGGAAAACTTGTCCACCATTTCCTTACATGAACCATGATAATGTTATGTTTAACCCAAACGGACCCATGAGATATTGGGGACCAAACGCTTGAGTTTTTCTTGAACTTAGGTGTGCTTGAAAGTTGAGTTAGAACCAGATGAGTGGATTAAAGATAGTGGGTGTTCAAGACACATGACGGGAAACAAAAGCCTTTTCTCTACCTACCAAGTGTACGACGGAGGTAATGTCACATTCGGTAGCAAGCTTAAAAGTAAAATCATCGGAAAAGGTACAATCTCTCATGACTCTCTCGCTATTGATGATGTTGCTCATGTAGATAACTTAGGTATTAACTTGCTTAGTAATAGTCAACTATGCCATAAAAAGTATAACGTCCTTTTTAGTGAAAATGGAAGTAAAATACTTAGACACGGTATAACCGTAGGAAAAGGTGTTTTAAAGAATAGTGTATATGTTATGAAATTAGATAAAACACCTAATGATAAACTTTGTCTCACTTCTTTGGACGATAACTCAACTCATGGCATCGACGCTTAGGTCACGCCAATATGAAGTTAATTCAATCCTTATCATCTAAGGAACTCGTTAGGAACCTGCCCAAGTTGAAATATGACCAACACTTTTGTGATGCTTGCAAAATAGGAAAAGAAGTTCATAATAGCCATAAGGCTAAAAACATGGTGTCCACATCTATGTGTCTAGAATTGTTACATATGGATTTGTTTGGACCATCCGCTATACAAAGTTACGGGGGAAACTTCTACACTTTGGTAACAGTAGATGATTACTCTAGATATACATGGACTAAGTTTTTGAAAGCTAAAAATGAAGCGTTTGATAAATTTGAAATCTTAAGTAAGAAAATTCAAAATCAAATAGGAAGTAACATAGTGTCAATAAGAACTGACCATGGCCGTGAATTTGACAACGAAATCCAATTCGGAGCTTTTTGTGATGCTAATGGCATAACACATAATTTCTCAGCTCCTCGAACTCCTCAATCTAATGGTGTAGTAGAACCCAAAAATAGGACAATTCAAGAAATGAGTAGAACCATGTTAAATGAACAAAACATACTTCAAAAGTTTTGGTGTCACGCTGTAGATACATCCACATATATCCTAAATCGAGTTCTAATTAGACCATTCTTGAAAAAGACTCCATATGAGTTATACAGAGGCAAAAAGCCTACTTTAGGATATTTTAGTGTGTTTGGAAGCAAGTGCCTCATTTTAAACACAAAGGGTTATCTCACCAAATTCGACCCAAAGTCGTATGAAGGTGTATTTCTAGGATATTCACAAACTAGTAAAGCATATATAGTTTTGAACAAAGAAACCTCAAGAGTCGAGGAATCATTGAACGTAACATTCGATGAAAGTCCACCTCCCTCTAAGACATCACCTTTGGTAGATGATGACTTAGTTGAAAGTCAAATGGTTGAAAACCAAGAAAACATTGAAAGTGACAAAGAAGATGAACCGGTAAAAAGAGAAATAGTTAATATCAAAGAAACCAAAAGTCATCCATTAGAAAACGTCATAGGAAAAAACAATGAAAGAACATTAAGGTCTAAAGCCCAAAATGAAAGTAATTTCTTTTGTTTTGTTTCAACAATTGAACCTAAAAATATTAATGAAGCCATAAAAGAAGAATCTTGGGTCATTGTGATGCAAGAGGAATTAAATCAATTTGTTAGGAATGATGTTTGGACATTAGTCCCACAACCTAAAAATCAAACCATAATAGGTACAAAATGGGTTTTTAGAAACAAAATGGATGAAAATGGCGTAGTATCTAGAAACAAAGCTAGGCTAGTAGCACAAGGCTACAATCAACAAGAAGGTATAGATTACGATGAAACATTTGCACCCGTCGCTAGACTTGAGTCAATTAGGATACTACTCGCATATGCATGTGCACAAGACTTTAAACTATTTCAATTGGATGTCAAAAGTGCATTTCTTAATGGTTTTATAAATGAGGAAGTGTATGTAGCACAACCTCCCGGCTTTGCCGATTTTGAAAAACCAAATCATGTCTACAAACTTAAGAAAGCTTTATACGGACTTAGCAAGCACCAAAAGCTTGGTATGATCGACTTAAGACTTTCCTAGTTGACCATAAGTATACCATGGGCCTAGTAGACAATACTCTTTTCACCAAGAAAAAGGGATCACATATTCTCATAGTCCAGATATATGTGGATGACATTATATTCGGTTCAACTTGTCAAGAGTTATGCGATGAATTTTCAAAAATCATGCATGATGAGTTTGAAATGAGTATGATGGGGGAACTAAACTTTTTCTTGTGTCTCCAAATTAAACAATTAGAAGATGGGATATTCTTCAACCAATCTAAGTATATCAAGGATATTCTTAAGAAATTTGGTCTTGAAGACTCAAAACCTATGAAAACACCCATGTCCTCCGAAACCAAACTTACAAAGGATGAAGAAAGTGAATCCGTAGATAGCACTAAATATAGAGGAATGATTGGTAGCTTACTCTATCTAACGGCTAGTAGACCGGACATTATGTTTAGTGTTTGTCTATGTGCACGCTTTCAAGAAGATTCCAAAATGTCCCATCTTGAAGCCGTTAAATGGATATTTAGGTACATAAAAGGAACTACACATCTAGGATTATGGTATCCCAAAGGTACGGGAATGGAAACCATAGTGTATGCCGACTCAGACCATGCTGGTGATTATGTTGATAGGAAAAGTACAAGCGGTATTTGTACTTTTGTAGGACATTGTCTCACCTCATTGTTTGCTAAGAAACAAACAGCCCTTGCCATATCAACAACTGAAGCCGAGTACGTGTCAGCAGGAAAAGCTTTCCAACAAGCACTGTGGATGAAACAAGCTCTTGTCGACTATGGAATTATACTCAACGACATTCCCATTCTTTGTGACAACAAAGGAGCTATCAATCTTAGCAAAATTTCAGTCAAACATGCTAGAACCAAACACATAGAAATACGTCACCACTTCCTACGTGACAATGTTCACAAGGGAAACATCTCAATTGAGAAAGTTTCCTCAGAGGACAACATTGCCGATATCCTCACAAAACCTCTCAAGAGAGAACCTTTCAACTATCTTAGACTTGGTTTAGGATTAATGGAACCTAGTGAGTAGATTAAACATTAACTTGAACCATAGATTAACCAAACACAACAATAACCAAACCTGTGTTCTGATCCTGCGGATCCAAACGACAACAAGGGCGGATCCCTTGTTTTGGATCCGCCGAATCCGTCACTTGGCGAGCCAGTTTTATAAATTAAATAAACTCCTATACTATTCATCACACTTCCCAAAAACATATCACCTACTGGAATTCGACCCATAATTCACCAAACTCACAATTTAGGCTATCTTCTTCAACCAAATTGAGCTCTAAACATCACTGTAAGTATACTTATCATGTTTGCATTCCTGATCTGCGTCTAGGATTTCTATTTCATGCACAAAATCAAAACTTGGGGTTTATGCATAATTCTTGTAAAATCATAAAACGTATTTACTAAATTGCATAACAAATCATGTTTTTCATAGTTATGAATTGCATCTTGTAGTACATTATCATTAATTATCAAAAACCCCATGAGAAATTTTTGCTAAAATCTTCTCACGACTAGGAAAAATGGTTTTTGAACATTGTTCATACAAATACAAAAACGTTATGTTTTAAACATCACTTGCATAATGTCTCTTGAATGCTAGAGGGAATACATAACTAATATGTATTTTTGGGTACATTCAAATGAAGCTACATTGAAGTACGAGCGTTTGGGTTATCTCTCATTTTATCATAAAACTTGCATAAACAAATTTTCGTGCATTAAAAAGAGTCGAGATAACCGTACCTCCACATTGTCCCCATGTAGGCACACACTAGACATTTATACGTATTTTCGATAATTTCAACTAAACTATATATTTTTCGTGTCTAGGATAACTATGCCTCCCGCGACTAATTATGATCACAAAAACACCATCAAATACCTTCCTAAACACCACAAAACCAAAGGTCTCACCAAAGCTCAAGTAAATATTTTTAAAGCACTAGAAAAATGATATGTCCATGAGGGTAGGTTTGTAGACCCTTCATTCTATGAAAGTACCATTCTCCGCGAGCAATTAGCCGCAATTCATTTCGATAGTCTTCTAGACATTGATGAGCCCATCATCCCTAGGTTCATTCTCAAGTTCTATGCTAGTGTATGTCTCAGTTCAAACGACAATGGTTTCATGAACATTCACTTTAGAGTCAATGGAAACCAATTCAACATTCCCTTAGATCAATTTGGTGATGTCTTAGGAGTTCCAAATCAAGGAACATGTGTCTATTCGGATAAATGGTCATTAACAATCTTAAAATCAAACCTTGATCGAACGACACCATATGCTAGACCTTTGACCACAAAAGAAACCATTCGGGAGCATCTCTTCTTACCTAGGAACAACTCAACTAGGTTGCATTGAGGTCGTCAAGTAAATAGAGATCCTTTTCCCATGGAACTCAATGAACTTAGGCCCGAATTTAGAAAGGTAGAAGAAGTGTTAAGGGCAAATGTCATAAGCACCGTTGGGAATCCAGATCATATCAACGCATATCTTTGTTATATGATGTATTGTATGTCAACCCATCAACCTTTCAACCTTGCATACTATATCGCCAAGCGAATGGCCGATATCCTGGTACAAGGTACCACCGCAATGCCCTACGGGATGCTCTTGACTCGTCTCTATATAGCCTTTGAATCCATTCCTAGAAATCCTTTAGGTTTTGTTCCCGACTACGCCGAGATAGAACACACTTTCATTCCTCTAAGTGATCATAAGGTAGCAGTAGCAAAAGGTAAACGTCCTCATCCTCCTACATCATCATCATCATCAATGAGTGAGGATGACGGCTTGCCAAATTCTAGGATCGCTCCACCGGAGTACTTGAGTCATCTTCCACCGATCCCGAATGAATTAGCGGAATTTCAGCAAACCAAAGGAATGGTGAAGAATTTGAGGCGTTGGATCATGAAACTTCACAAGGGTTACAAGAAATTGAGCAAGAAGTTAAGTTGAAAGGAGTGTTTGGTTTTAGACTTTATTAGACAATAATGTGTTGAACACGTATGTTTCTTATGACATTATGTTAGTACTTGACATGTGTGCAAACTAACTTGACATTGCAGGCCGATAACACATGTTGTTATCAATTTTCCGAGATTAAGCCACCGTTTGGCTTAACTCCTCTTATGGTAAGCTATGATGATCGGATTAATTTATGTGTATACGTGTGTTAGAATCTATATATTTAGTATATTTGTATCACATATTAGCTATTACATATGTTTTACGAGATTTTTTGGGTTTTGACCGAGAAACGAAAATTTTGACATTCATTCTGTTCAGAATTCGCACTTTCATATGTCGGATTTGGCGGATCCCAAATTTTGGATCCGCCTAGTGTATCCTTTGGCTCCGCCATTCCTGAACCTGCGGATTCCACGGCTCCCAAATTTTGGATCCGTCTTTGTTGTCAATTGGATCCGCAGGTGCCAACAGCAACATTTTTCAAAAATCCTGACTAATCCCGATACTTAGATTTTGTATTATAGTTTTTATAATATTCTTTACTGATCATTAGACTCTTTAGAATATTTTAGGAAACTCTTAGAACCTTAAGTAATCAATTTCCCACCAAAATTTAAATTTTCAAATTTTCCATGTAAGTTACCTTTCTAATACATGCAAGGAACCCTTTTATGGGATCCGTCAAATCCGTGGGAACATCATATTAACAGATTTTCCACTCACTCTTTACATTAACTGCAAATCTCCCACATTTCACTCAACTCCATTTGTATGGATTGACCATGGGATGTGACAAGCTTGATTTTTTGTTCCAAATCATTAGGAACCAACATTCCTCATTGGATTCACATCAAATCCAAACACTAACTTCAAAAATCTTACTGTCTATAAATTAGGAAGTTCAAGTTCATTCAAAACTCACTCACTCATCATCTTCTCTACATATCTCTCCTGTACTTCTTAGCTACATTATCAATCTTAACCATGACAAAATCAAGTAACTCATCTACAAGCAGACATGCAAGAAGGACTGCTCATATTAGTGTTAAGCCTTGTTGCTTCATAAACTTAGCTAACTCATCAGAGGAGGAATCATCCCCTCTTAATATCTCATCTCCAATAGCAAATGAAAATTTCCTCACACTCTCCACTCCCACACCATCAAATGTAGCCATCCATACTCCACCACCAACAATTACTTCAATCGCTACCACACCACCACCCGTTCCATCACAACCTGTTAGATCACCATCACTCCCAAACTCACCCAAACTCCAACCAATGGAGTTATTTAGGACTCCACCTACATCACCACATCCATATCTTGATGACTTGGAAGACCTTCTACCAAGGTCAACCAATCCTCCACCCATGACCTTTGAAGGTGAAGAAACCATGCTTTTTCATCCACTTTATTAGGATATCCACGGTCCTTTATACCGTGATGCACCACCACCTCAACCTCAAACACAACCTCTCTCACCCACATCCATACTAATTGCCATTGATGAGGCGATGTGGATAAATAAGCCACAAACCCAAGAAGAGATCAACGAGGAACTCGCCTACCTCCATGCTCTCTCTAATATGGTGGATTCCCGCCTTGATGAAGCGATGGATCTCCAAACCATATTGATGAACTCCATCCCAACTCCACCATCATCTCACCAACAACCACCACCATCATCAAACAACCAATCACCACCACCACTACCAAATAACCCACAACCACCACCACAAAACAATGAGCCTACCCTTCCTTCCGGTTTTCCAAGACATGATTGCTCGCATTGCAAGAGAACCGCTCACTTGGCCCAAAGGACCAACATTTTAGTCCATGAGCTCCAAAATGAAATGAGGTTCATCTTGAACCACATTATCGAGCGTCTCAATGCAATCTCTCATCCTCCTCAATAGGAACTCTTTAGTTTCCTCTTATAGGAACTTTTAGAATATTGTTTTAGAATTTTTCTTTTTAGGATTTATTTTCTTTGTTTTAATGTAACATTATTTTTTCCAAGTAATGAATGTTATGTTTTTATGCTTGTGGGTGATCAACATTTAGCATATTATCTTATTTTAGATTACTAACATCATAGTATGGTTGTTTTAACTTCACATAATGCTTTGATCAAATATACTTAGGTACTTAATTTTGATCAGACACTTCATTTTGACTTTTTAAAGTCAAATGGGTTCTTGTTTTCTTGACCATTACATATGCATTTTGCTTCTTGGTTGAAGTTTTTCATTACTAACTTTTCTTTTATAGCATTTCATACCCTTGAAATGTATACGTTGGTACGCTAGCAATGGGGAGTATACATCAAGGGGGAGCATATCAAATTCTAACCATTTGTTTTGAAGGATCATACATCATATCCTTGGCACTCCATTTAGGGGGAGTATACATCAAGGGGGAGCTTTAAAGTTCCCAAAATCGCATTCCGCTAAGCATATCTTCTTTTTGTTTCGACAAAAAGGGAGAGAAAGGATTAAGTTCTCATTACTGTGAAACATCACAGTACATACGTTTATGCTTAAAATAGATTTTAAAAGTTGCATAAAACCAACTTATTCTATATTTTTAAAAGTCTTATACTTTATTTAGTCCTTTGCTTAAAAATACACCTTATGTTTTGTCATCAACAAAAAGGGGGAGATTGTTAATACAAATATCGTCCCAAAAACGTTATTTATATTTTACGATCTTTGCTTAATTTTGTTAATGACAAATACAAAGATTATCTTTAAGCAAAAGCATAAATATAAGAATAAGCCTTTTACATTTATAGTGATAAGTCTTTTAAAACATATTTACATATTACATGATCTCTAGGAGTAACATTATATACATATATACATTTACAAGTTTCTTCCTTAAATTAGAAACTTTATTTATTAAATATTAGGATGACATCATGGCATGCATCATGAACACAATCTTAGAAAGATTTTGAGATATCTTGTATTGATCTTCAAGCCAAAGAGTTGACATTGGAAGATATGGAAAGATATGGCAAGATATGGAAAGATTTGAGAATCTCTTATATGTCCTGAGGTGGCGGATCCAAACCCATACAAGGGCGGATCCGATTTTTGGGATCCGTCAGATCTGCTAACTGTTGAATCAGTTTTCCTATAAATAACAAGATGATCATTTGGGCATTTTCATCACTCATATAGCTTAAATACATACTCATTCATTTACATATCACTAACTCATATCATTCTTTCATTTCATTAATCTTTCCTTTTTTAGCAAAGAGATCAAAGCATATAAGGATCAACCTACTGTTGTTATCCTTTTAGTATAGACTCTGTGTGATTTTGTATTAGTTCACACATCATTGTTTGTATCATTTATTCAGTAGAGTTTGGTTAGTGTTTTAGTCCTTAAAACACAAAGAGTGTCGGGAGTGGTTGTACCCTTGTGAAAGAACCAACGGGAGTGGTTGTACCCTTGTAAAGAACCCGGTGTTTAGCTTAGTACCGGATAAAGAGTAAGCAACGTGTAAAGGTTTTCTCCGCCTAAAAGGGAGCTTGTTTCTTAGTGAAGAAAAACTCTCGAGTTAAAGGCTCGAGGAGTGGAGTAGGGCAAGGAAGAGAGTCCTTGTAGCCGAACCACTATAAATATCCGTGTTATGTGGTTTGATCATTCCTTTCCTTACTTACTTATATTATATTGTTTCTTTGTGCATACTTACTTTGAAATCACGTTAAATCACAAAACGAATTAATTTTAAAAAGGGTAAAACTATTCAACCCCCCTTCTAATTTTCCACACATTTGACAGAGATGATCTGGTAAAGTTATGGGAATTAGTAAAAGAAAGATTCAACTCCACAGCTCCTACAGATGACAAAGACAGAGAGTTCTGGTTAGAGTTGAAAAGACTTTTTGAGCCAGATGAAGATGCTGGATTATAGAAGTTTGAATCAGGTAATCAAGGTTTAACATGGACATTGTACAACTCATGTGCAGTGCATCATGTATCTACAAAGGCTAGAACAGATATATACATGCTTGTGGAGAAAGACTTTCCATTGTCCAGCGGAACACTTACTTTAATGTTGGTTGCAAAACTAACTGTGGATGAGCAGAATGAGATGGCAAGAGAACTGCTAAGAAAGATATTTATGCAGGCTGAAAGGAGATGAAGTGTTTGGAAGAATCCTCTCAAAGTTAAAGGTTTAATTCAAGAAACTTGATGATTTGGAGGTAAATCACAAGTTTAGGGGAGGATTGTTGGGAATTAAATGACTTCACACTTAGTATTGCCAAGCCAGAGTTTGTACTGCACAGATTACAACTAACAGTACTAACTAGTTACTTAGTTAGTACTGCTAGAGTAAAATGCTGAAGAAAGTTAGTACTGCCAAAGAGATGAAGACGTCTAAAGAGATATGTATCAAGTTATTATGTGTATATTCTATATAGTTAGAAAGATACGTATATTCTATATGTTTAGAAGATTTGTAGTTATCTTGTAAAGGACTGCTTGGTGTATAAAAGGAGATCCTAGGTTAAGATGTTTGATGTACGTTTTGATATAGCTTCAAGTTTGTAAACCCTAGTACAACACAGAGTACTCATATTATTGATCTAATAATATTGAAGCGTTTTGGTGATATCATTGTTCATACAAGTTCACTGTTTCATTGATCAATACAATACATTGTTAATATTCTTCTAAGTATTAAAGAGTAGATTCCGCATACTCTTTAGTATTATCAAAGTTTCTAATACAAGCTTGTGTGTTTGGGATCTAAAGTTCTAGCACAAAGCACATAGAAATTCATCACCACTTTCTTAGGGATAATGTACAAAAGGGAAATATCTCCATCGAAAAGGTTTCAACGGAAGAAAACATTGCCGATATCCTCACCAAACCTCTCAAATGGGAACCTTTCTTCTATCTTCATCTAGGATTAGGAATGATGGATCACATCTCTTCTTCTTAGAGTCCGTAAGTCTCTTTCTCCTTTTCTGAGTCTAGGATTCTTTTGGGCACAAAATAAAATTGGGTAATTCTTTCTTTAAAACCTTACTTATCTTAAAAAATAATCCTTGCATGATTAAAACCAACTCTAAATCCGTTTTGTGCATGAAAAACCCCAATTCATGCTTTTTAAAAACTTCTCACGTTTAGGAAAATCGTTTTTCTCGCATTGTTAATACAATTCAAAAATGATTTTCTCCTGCATGCATAACGTACTCAAAATCCCTAATCAGATCATGTAACTAATATATAATACGACATGGAAAACGAGCAAGATTCAACTAAGGAGACTTTGGATTATCTCTTAGGTTTTCTTTTGTCTAGAGTCAAGATAATTGCATCTCCACATATGTTTCATGTAGGCACATACTAGGAATACCTTCTTCCGAAGGAATTTCTACCTTTCTGGTGGCGGTCCCTTATCTCAAGACGGTCCCTGATCAATAAAGGATTGTCGCCCTATGTACGGGACCATCCAGCGTGTCTTTTCTATCATTATCCTCCTTTCTGATTCCTTGATTCTGCACTCTTAATAATCTACTTGCTAGTCTAACCTACACTTCCCTTATTACTTAAACATAATTTGAATTAGTTAAACATTAGATGCATGCTTTGCCTAAGATAGTACTCCCTCCTTCTATTTAAACCTTTATCTTCTTCCTTAAATCTCATGGCATAACTTCTTCTTCCTCCTTCCTCACAATGTCATCCCCTAGAAAACGTAGAATGTCTGTCAAACCCATTTAGAGGAAGTAACAAAGTCTGGGCACCTTCATGAATTATTCCACCACTTCAAACACTCATAATTCCAACTTTAACCCAAAATCTCCAAGTTACAAAGAAGCATCTTCCTCATCCTTTTCCTTCTTTGCTCCACAACCCCAAAATGAGTCTCTATCCATTCACAAAGAGTCTCCTAACCTCAATCCTCAAGATCATTCATTGCCACCAACATATCCACCTCCAATGATAAATCCAAACTCTCTACACTCCATCAACGCTCAAGAATTCTCCCATCTTGTTGAACCTCCTAAATATCATTCTCTCTCAAAAGCTTCACCCTCCAACCATGCCTCATCCCTCTCTTGAACAAGTGGATGCCCATGGAGGTTATTGTGTTTGTTGCATTTATAACCGCAACCACTTTCAAAAGATCAAGAATGATCTTGACTTCATCACATCTCTTCTCTTGCCACCCGGCTTTCCACCACCTTCAAGCAACACTCTTTCACCACCCTTTCTACGTAAGTCTTAGACAACATGCATGCTCTACAATAAAACCGGACCTATCTTTGAAGACTAGACTAGAAATAGGACTAGTAATATAGGACTTTGTTGTAATGGTCATCCTTATGTATGACCTTGTCATGTCTTATAAATGTTTAATTTTATTCATGCTTAGTTAAATTTTGTCTCATGTCTAACATACTGCCGACGGTCCCTTAACTATCCGGCGGTCCCCAATATTTAAGGGACCGTCCAAGCATTTAAGGGACCGTCCAGCAACTGTTGCCACTGATTCTATGCTCTTTCTTGTTCTCATCTATTCTGTGTGTTGCTTATGTATATTCTTGCACGTGTATGCTAACTTGTTTTTGTAGCAAAATACCATCGATCGATTCCCCGATGCCCTCATCTAGAAGGAGCATTAAGCAAGGGGGAGTCTTGATACCGTCGATCTCTTTCCTCTCTACACATCGACGAAGCCTTTTTGATTCTACAAAAAGGGGGAGAAGAAAACGAAACTCATTAAAAACTTATTAATGCTTAATTTTACCTAAAATGAGTTTATATTTTGTAATCATCAAAAAGGAGGAGATTGTTAATATAAATAATGTCAAAAACATCATTTGCATTTTCCGGTCTCTACATGTTTTGATAATCACAAAATATAAATACACGTTACGTAAAATTACGCTTAACAAGTTTTTAATCGAGAAAACTCGTTTCAACCACAACATCACTTAAGGTATGAATAAATAATCTACCAACTTAGTTAAGTGATCAAAGAATTTATTTTTTTACTAAACCTCACATTTTTATGTGACAAAACATTTTTACAAAAGTATTTTTGTAATTTTAAAGAAATATTTTATTAAGAAAATAAATTTGAATTTCAAATTTTCCAACAGCTAGTTTTCCCGCCTAAAATCAGATAAGTGTTTCAACAGAAGAACACTCGTATTCTTCAAGAAACGAAGTGTTGAACAATAGTCCTTCACCTCATAAACCGTTGTTACGGATCTCTCCTCAACCTCCATTCTTTGTATCTTAATTCTTGTGTGTAATCCGACTTGAGTGCAAGCTCGGAATTGTGTGTTGTGTTGATTCGTACTAAAGTGTTGGTTCGAATAGAGTAGCCACGTGGGCTTTCGTGTAGATTGGTTCTAGCTAGGATTAGGACTCGACATTCCACTTAGTGTCGTTAAACCTTGTGTAAGCTTTCGTGTATGGTTTGTTCTGCCATAAGGGAGCGTGTTGATATAGTGTTTGTGAAACTCTCGATTATGAGACTCAAGGAGTGGAGTAGGGCGAAGAGTGAGCTTCGTAGCCGAACCACTATAAATCTCCATGTCCTGGTTTGATCGTTTCTTTCCCTCTCTTTACTTACTTGTTTATTATTGTGTTCATTAATTGTTGTATTGATATCACATAAGATTCGAATCGAGAAATATTTTAAAACAAACTAGAAAAAGAAATTTTTGAAAACGTAATTAAAACGGTGAAACTATTCAACCCCGCTTCTAGTTTCTACACTCCTAATCACGACTCACACACAAGTCGGATATACAAATTTGCAATATACACAAAAGAGAGAGTTTAAGGGAAGAAGAGAATCGTAACACAAGTTACGTGTGTGTGATGACTAAACTATAACACTTCGTTTCTTGACAAATAAGAGTGTTCTTCTCTTTCACTTTGATATAGAGGGTAACGGGATCACTTATAAACACATATCGACACGTTATAGCGATCAAAGAAGGGAGGAAGAAAGAACAGAATGTTTTTGTGCAAAGAGGCTTATTTTTCTGTGTGAAACAGTTCAGTACTTATAGGCACCAGGAGGAGCGGGGGACGGTCCCTTAAAGTTGGACAGTCCCGTATATATAAGGGACTGTCTGGGCATTTACGGGACCATCACCTAAGACGCTCATGTTTTTGTCCTGATGTGGTGAAAATTTATCTGGTGAAAAATTTATCTGGTTTAGGCGGGAAAAATAGCTGTTGGGAGATTTGAAATTCAAATTTATTTTCTTTAATAAAACATTTCTTTTTACTTACAAAAATACTTTTGTAAAATGTTTTGTCACATAGGGAGTAAATGGATATGGAAACAGAGTTGCTTTTGCTTATTATGAAAACGAAAATAGAAAATGAAAATGCCGAATGCTTGCAACTTTTGTTCATGGTACGGAGTAAATGCATTGCGGTTAGCTTTCATTTTCTTAGTCAACTATTTGCCTTTGATTCAAATTATTTTGTAGTAAATAAATTCCAACAAGGTAATAAAACAGTTATGAATGGAAACATCAAACAAACTTCATAGTCGTTAAGGGCATAATGGGAATATAATGACGTGAATTTATTTCTAATTGATTTTATAATCAAATATGGTGTTATAGTCGGGTATATTTGACATTACAACATTTAGTTGGATAAATATGTCATTATAAGGTTTAAATTGGACATTTAGAAACAAATCACATTTTGGCAAATTTCCCAAACTTCACACATTAACCCATTGAGTCATTTTACCTAACAAGCTCTTAACATTTCATAATCAAATTTCACCAAATTTCCAAAAAGCTCCAAATTACAGGATCCCAAACACAAACACAGGTCATTTGTAGGTTTGATCATATATCCAACAACCAGAAGAACAAGAATCAAGATATATCATAAAAATGGCTACGTTGGTGGTTCCACCTATTTTATCTTCGCCTCGTGATGATGCCATGAATTTATATAAAGCTTTTAAGGGTACGTAAACATATACATGCATCGTATCCTTCGTTCCAATTCTTTCATTACATTGTTGATTATCCATAAGTTTGTTCATGTTTTTCTATTATGTTTCTAATTTTTTTTTAATGTTTACATTTCAGATTTGTAATCTCCTGCTTGTGAAATTTGATAATTACTAAACTAGGCTGCTTAATTTCTAACCATTTATTTTATTTTGAATGCTTAATTAGTTTTGTTAAGAAGTCGGCGCCTAACTATAGAAACCAATGGATATGTAGTCATACAGACACATATGCATGCGTATAATGCTATGTTGCGAACAGACTTCTCCCAATGATATACTATAATGTTCTCGAGTTATATTACCATAGATAAAGTGAACGATTTGGTTGAAAATACAAAGAGAAACAATATTCCATGTTTTTAAGTATTTGTGGAAACTATGCAACGTATTTCTCTCTAAACGTTTCATCACAAACTTGGTTACAACATAATCTTAAAAGCTTTATATCCTCCGGGTTGTAGTACTAATGATGGTACACCTTGCTAACTCAGCGAATTAACGTATGTCTGGAGTCTTTAGGTGAAGCAAAATTCACTTTCGCCATTATATTATGTTTCATTTATTAGTTTCCGTCTTCAATTTGATGCATTAGAATTCACACTGAATCATTATATTAAATAACAATATGTATTCAGGAATTGGATGTGACCCTACGGCTATTATAAATATTCTTGCCCATCGTGATGCATCGCAACGTGCTCTCATTGAAAGCGAATATAGAGCCGCATACTCTGAAGACTTGGGAAAACGACTCTCTAAAGAGCTGAGCGGTAATCTTAAGGTAATATCCCTAGAATAATGTAGTACCAATTTGTTTCTAGTTGAAGTCTCAAGTGACAACTTTTTGTTTCTTTTCTAGTTGAAGTCTCAAGTGCCTTATTAGTAACGGGATTCAAACCTACTCGATGATAGGAATATAACAAGTAAAATCAACATACATTCAATCAATTCCTATTTTTGGAAATGTAATTTAAAATTCAGAGTATATTTTATAAGTTTAAAGATTACAATCAAATAAATATGTTCCTTAGAATATTGAGATTAACTGAATAAAAGTTCATTCCTTTTACGTTTTATATGGCCATATTCTTATGCTACAGTTGTACTTTTGTAACTCAATCAAGTGCAGTTTTAAATCAATATTGGTTTTTTCTGGTCACCAACGGTTACAGAAAGCAATGTTACTTTGGATGCCTGATCCAGCACGAAGGGATGCAACAGTACTGAGAGAAGCCTTTGACACCAATCTTGATATAAAAGCGGCTACTGAAATAATATGTTCTCGAACTCCATCACAATTACTACATCTTAAACATCTGTACATCACATTATTTGGTGTTTACCTTGAGCATGACATTCAGACTCATACTTCCGGTGATCATGAAAAGGTATGTCCATAAGTTATGCTCATCGTTTTTAATCCTAAATCATAGTCAATGGCAAAACCAGCAAATGGGTTCTTTTTATGGTTGTAAACTTCAACAATAGGCCCCAAAGTGCTAAATTTGTTAGTATGACCCTCAAGATATAGAAGGCCAAGAAATAGATGTATTGTTGGTGCATTTTTTTCCTTTTGCATCTTGGAATAATTTGCATCAGTATAAATTTTTTAATTGGTTGCTCTAACTTGCTTTTTGCAGTTGCTTCTTACATATGTAAGTATACCTCGCAACGAAGGGTTTGATAAATTTTTGGTGGATTTTCAGCGAAAGAAGTCGGGCCCACTTGGCTGCAGTCAGTTCTACATATAAAATTATGCATGGGAACACATTGAGGAAGGTAAGTGTTGTCTTTCTTCCGTATACATTCATAGGCCTTATAGGCGGCATAATGGCCGGTTACCCACGTTTGGAAAGCAGCCAATACATGTTTGCATCAAAACTCAAAATGGGTAAATGTTGGTACGGGTCAGAACATATCTGATTGGGTTAACCTAAAAGTTTGAAAACCTTTTTCTATGCCCAAAAATTAATTTAAACATATTAGTGTTTTAAATAAGACTACAAAATCTATATGGTTGCATAATTAGTACGGACTACGGAGTACTATATTTATTAGAATGCAGAGAATTTGGGAAGTGGTATGAACAATAAATACACTTTGGATCACTTTTGACCCATTTTACAGGTTTTTAGTTAACCAATTTTCTTAAATTATTCTCTTGACTTGCTAGAGTTTTAAAATATACCAAATTGATATGTTCATTAGTAAATGTGCCGAAATAATGACCTTCCATCAGTTTTTTCATGATACATTATCGTAGGCTATTAAAAAAGAAACATCCGGGAACTTTAAGGATGCTGTTGACACTATTTTGCAATGCGCTGAGAATCCCGGGAAGTACTTTGCCAAGGTATTCTTTGTATATGTTTTACATTATGCAGCTTTGTTACACATTAAATCTTTTGAACCCACATGTGGTGTTGAAACTTTTGGTATATGCCATCAATGCACCATGGTATTTATTGGGATTTCTAAATAAGTAGTTTAGAATACAATGGTTTTTTATTGTCATCCAAACAAATAGATCATTGAATCCCAAACAACTAATTGGAAGTATGCAAATGTAGGATATGTTGGCTTAGCAGCGGAGCCAAAAATTGCAGGTGTAAAAATTGATAATTTTTTATAGGGTTGAAAAATATTTAAATAAAAAATAAATAAATAAATAAATAATAATAATAAAAAAAAAAAAAAAAAAAAAAAAAAAAAAAAAAAAAAAATTGAACATATATATTATAGTAAAAATTTGAGGTGCTTCTTGTTTGATCTAACTAAAAGAGATGTGATGATACATCATTTGAAACTACGGATAATGCGAAAAGCAACGAAAGGCTTGGGAACTGATGATAAGACACTTATAAGAGTCATTGTGACGAGGGCGGAGATGGATATGCATTATATAAAAGTCGAGTACCGGAAGAAGTACTGTAAAACATTGAATGATGTTGTTCACTTGGAAACATCCGGCAATTACAGAACCTTTCTACTTTCACTATTGGGTCCTAACCAGTAACCACAATTAGTCCATGTTTCACACTTTTTAAATCTGTAAGATTCTACTATCGAATCTAGTACTTTAGGATGTTATATGAGATTTAGTCCCGGTGTGACGCTTGAACAAAATGGTTTATGAGACATTGGTATATTTGTGATGATATATAAAGAGTGTCATAAATTGTCAAAACATTTATAAATACACATTATGTCTTTTGGCTATAATCTTATCATCTCTTACTCTCTATGTCGCTCATTAGAATTTATGGGTTTTGTTAACTACAACCTTATGTATTGTGCTTAAGCTTTCCTTAATTATAATAATCAACACTTAATTAACCTAAAATATTCCACGTTTAACAATATGTAGAAAACTAGAAGGGGGGTTGAATATTTTTACCGATTAAAACTTCTTTTTAAAACCTATAGATCGACTTATGTGAATCTAGTTTTGACGTGTTAGATATTGATAGTAGTAAAGCATATAAAAACTAAACTACGAGAGAGAGAGATAGAGATACACAACCATAACTCAAGTATTTATAGTGGTTTGTCTACAAGGTCACCTTCCTTGCCCTACTCCACTCCTCGAGTCACTTACTCGAGAGTTCGTAATCACTTCACAACACAAACTCCTTTCACTTGGCGAATAAGCCTTCACAACGTCGCTTACACTTTATCCGGTACAAAGCTAGATCCCGGGCTTTTCCACAAGGTAAAGTCAAACCTTCGTCGCCTACACTTTATCCGGTACAAGGCTAGATACCGGGTCCTTAGCACGGCGGACCAAACTAACACACCTAGCAAAACAAGACTAAAGGATCCAACGTCCTTTTACACCTAACGACTCAACACATCTACAACACCCTTTTGAGAAGAAGAAAGAACAAGATGCACTTATGTAAACTTGGAGGAAAAGAATCCTAGTAACTCATATCACGAGCTTGCAAGTCTTCGAGAGGTCGTGATCTCGCCTTTTGGAAGGAACCTAGAGAATCACAAAGAAAGACTACATAGGAAGATCGTTGGATCTGTGGTTAGAGAGTTTAGAACATAGAGAGAATGAATGTCTAAAAGGGGTGAAGGGTAAGAGAGAAATGGCACACTATTTATAGGCAAACTGTCCACTGTTCCCAAAGGGATCCGGCCAGTGTAATCCAAGGGATCCGGCTATCTGGTAGTACCAGTTCGGATTTTGGGTTACAATTTCGGGTTTTGGGTTATGGGTCAAGGTCCATGGGTCAAGTGATGTCATGAGTGATGTCAAAGACATCTTGGGTCATGGGTTATGGACTTTGGGTTATAGGTTATGGACTTTGGGTCATGGGTCATGGGTTTTACCCATTATGAAGTCATGCATGATGTCATGCAAATAGGTTATGGGTTATAGATCAAGCTCAATGGGTTATGGGTTATGGACTTGGTTTTTAGGTCATGGATAGTCTAAGTCTTTTCCTAGTTTGTTTACAAGTAACATGTATTTTATAAAAATGTAAGTAACTATTTAATAAAATGGTTTTAGATTTATGTAAACTTGTTTAAATAAATATATTTAAGGTTTGTTTAAAGAAATGAGTTAGTAAGCTTTTAGCTCAAAGCGTTTACGTATTTTTTCTATCCCGTTAAAATGATTTTACGTTTTTTATCGACAAAACATTAGAAGATCGTAAAATATAAATAAACGTTTTTAAGGTTTATTTGTATTAACAATCTCTCCCTTTTTGTTGATGACAAAACATAAAATTATTTTAAGTAAAAGAATAAAATTTGTTAGTTTGAATTTAAGCTTTTACACTTTTCTCCCCCTTTTTGTCGAAACAAAAAGAGTGTCGAAAAGAAACTAACCCGGGTGCAAGTTTTAAGAAGCATAAAGATGTAAATATGGAGCAAAGATGGTAAAAAGGTGCTTAGTTGCTCCCCCTTGACGTTTACTCCCCCATGATGAGGGCGTCAAGTAATTTGAAAGACTAAACGTGATCATTGCAAATTATTTGCAATGTTTTTTGTTTTGAAGAAAGCTCCCCCTCATTGAGGGCGTCGAGTGCTCCATGTGTATTTTTGAAAATCTACAAAACAATGGTTAGAAAACAAGTATATGTTATCCCTTTGTCGAAAATTTGGCTGCATAAAAATTTTGTTAGTCTTCTGTTTGCCCGGATCCCACGGATCCTTTACAGAAAGGATCCGCTAAGCATAAACTTAGGGATCCGGCTACCTGCAGTTTTGTTAGCAGTAGAAGAGTATAGAACTGGATATGAAGACAAGTACTACACACACCAAACATGTTCACATAAGCACATAGTCATGAAGAATCATTTAATAAACATAAGAGAAATGATACAACAAAGGTCAAATCTCTAAAAACTCAGAAAATGATCTTAACATGAAAAATTCCTATTGACTAAAATTAGGCCTAAGACTAAGAATAGGGAGAACTTCAAGGTTTTTCGGGAAGGTTAGGTTTGGTGACGTCGTCAAGACGTTCAAGGAGATAGTAGAACATGAAACGTACTTCATCACGTAGTTCATGTACTAAGGTTTGGACATGTTGACAATGATCATAAGTATCATCGTGGTTTATTTGTTGAGGACCTAAGGTAGAGGTTTGTTGAGGTGTGTTTGAGGTGGAAGTACCTAGGTGGAAATATTGTGGATGTACCACGGGTGTTGGTTGAGAAGTATGTATGGGAGGAAGTATATGTGGTGGTTGAGTTGGTTGAGATGGTTAATATCTTCTCATAACCCAAAATGGGCCATTTGAGAGTGGAGGAGAGGAAGGCAAGTTGGCTATAGGTGGTGGTATGTTTATGTCAACATCTAGGTGATAGGATGGTGGTTGAGTTGTCATTCTATCAATGGATGAGAATGTGGGTAATGGTGGTGGATTAGAAGGTCTAAGAGGCAAGTCCTCCAATGAGTTAAAGTAGAGGTGAGGTGATGAATTAGGTGTGGTGAAAGAAAGGATTCTAGGTTCAAGAGGTGAAGGTTTTGTCGTTTGAGTTGAGATAGGTGTTGGTTCAAGAGGAGTAGGCTGTGGTGAGGTTGTTTTGGTGGAAGCAAGTTGTGGTGGAGTTGGCTCATTTGAAGGACGGATTTAGATGTAGTTTGAGAGAGGTGTTCTACTAGAAGGTGCTTTGATGGGTGAGGCTTCGGTTAAGGATATTTCATACACAATTCGTGCGGTTTTTCTTGGAGGGCTTCTAGAGGGTGAGTTTACAGTAGAAGATGATTTGTTTAGGTGTGGTTTAGAAGCACAAACACAAGTGGTTTAAATAGTGAAGGATCAAGTATGGTAATTAGTACCTAAACCATTAAAATCCTTTGAATTTCAATGATATGCATGCACCAAGGTCAACTATAGTGATAGAATCTATTAGGAGATATATTAAAGGCAATGTGGAGAGTTTGAATTTAGGAAGGTGTTAGATGATCAAACCTGTGTCTGTTTTCCCGAATCCAGCAGATCCTTTTCAAAAGGGATCCAACTTGCTTTAGCTGAGGGATCCGGTTAACAGATCAAGTGAGAGGGAAAAATGATAATGATTAAGCTATAGCAGCCCTATGTTTCTTGGTGTAATGAGTGTGAGAAGGTGTCTTAAATGAAGAAATCCTGTGTGGTTCAAGACTAATGTTGAAGGGTTGTCATTAATGGTCTTTAGTGTGGAGAAAGAAATCTAAAGTAGGCTAATAAGTAAATATGAGTAAAGAAAATTATACCACTAAGTGTTAATTGTTTGTAGGTTTCAGGGAAATGTTGTATGAAAGATTTAAAAATTCTTTAAAAATCATAAGAATTAAAAGATTGATTTTAGAGCATTTTGAGGAAGAGATGGTGGAAATAAATTAGTTAAAAATTTATTTAACTTGTAGATAAGTGTATAATTATCAGAGGGAGGTGATGCAAGAAGTGGTACTTAGAAATGATGGTTATTTTGAAGATGATAAATCATAAACATCTCGGAAGGAAATTAAGTTAGTCCTAAGAGATCAAAAGAGCTACTAACCCCAAATTCATCTCAAACTCAAATGTGACTAATAGGAGATGGATAACTAGTCTACTAAGGTTAGAATGGTTGACGGTGATAAGAGGCGGTATAAAATTTCATTCTTTATGCCTGGATCCTCCGGATCCTTTCTAAAAGGGATCCGACTAGTTATAACTAAGGGATCCGGCTTCTGAGACTAATTCTTTCACAGTGGGCACGTAGAAGTTTGGTCATTAGTTGAATAAAAAATCTAACACTTCAGGCCACACTTATAAATAGATACAAGTAAGATATACTAAAAGGAGCATGTAAGAAACACACAGAAGTAAACAAGTACAATATATGATCAAATATGACATATAGTAAGAGACATAGAAAACATGACCATAACGACTAATTTTAACAGGGCTCTTACACATAGATAATATTAAAATAACACTCATGTTTCTTCAAATCATAACTTTCCTTTATGCTCTCTTCAATCTTTGAGTAGCTCCATTCATCTTCCTTTGATGAGGATTGATAGATGATTTTGGGGATGAGAAAGGACGTTAAGTGTGTTTTATTCAGGGGTTCCATTACCTTGTCCACAAGATAGTATTGTGGATTTAGAAGAGACGGGTAAGTTGTCATGAAATGACGAAAGAGACGAGTTAGGAACATCCCATAAGGAATAAGTTTGTTTGGACTATCCTTGAGATATACGATTCGCTTAGCGAAGAAATAGGCAAGATTGTATGGTTGTTGAAGTTCAATGCAATAAAGCATGTGAGCACAACATGCTGGTAAATAATTACGATCTCTTAATAGACTCAAGACATTTTCATGAAGAATGACCGCCATAGTTTGAAGGTAGTTGCGGAATTCGAGCATATGGATTTTGTCAGGATCTCTGACATTTGGTGAGCTACAAACAACATTGATTAATTCTTCGGCAGGCGGGGCGAATTTGTAATATGGACCGTCTTCTTCTTGACTTACAGAGTTAAGAGAGAATTCTTCCGTATAGCCAAATTACCCAAGATTTGGAATCCCAAGAATTCGAGCAAACTGCTCGAGAGGCATGAAGAACTTATAGTTTTGAATGCAAAACCAAAGTGAGAGGGAACGATCCTCGTTGCATACTAGACTAATGTCGCGGAAGAATTCAAAAATGAAACGTGGACAAATTCGTTCGTTAATTGAAAGTAGACAGTCAAAGTTAATAGCTCGAAAACTTCTTTTAATTTCTCTCTGAAAAATTATAGGAGAATCCAAGACCCGACCTTCATGAATATAGCGTGACTCAAGGTTTTCGAATCCACTAACGAACTCTATAGGTGTGTAAGGTTCTAACGAGATTTTTGGAATATAGGCGTTGGTTGGATGATGATCGAAATCATAGATGTGTGGCATCTTGAGACCTATACAAGTTGATTAAACATTATAATGAATAAAAGAAATGTTCCTTTTTATTATAGTCAATCAAGTGATTTAGTGTAAAGTTTTTACTTATATTAACAATGCTAATTTCCTTTATAAATGTAGATACTATTCCTAATGTCTAATTATGAGAACATGACATTTTTGGGATGATTAACCTATACCTACTTGAATTAATTTGTGAAGATACATTATAGAGTAGAGGAGGAAAATTACTTATGAGGATGATCGAAGAATTGAGCTAAGGAAGGATTGAGTCCTAAGAAACCAGTATATTTATGTTTTATTTTGGATGGGTGGATAGGAAAAATGAGGGGCTGTAATATTATCTGTTTTTCTGTACTGTCGGTTCTGCCGAATCCTTTGACAAAGGGATTCGGCCCCTTAAGATGAAGGGATCCGGTAATACAGCAGATGTAGAAGATGTTTTTGGTTTTTATGAGTCTCTAAGCACACCATTAATTTTGCTAATCTCGATGCGAGGATGCATTACGCATTATGATATGAAAGGTCACCCTCTTAATGTCACATAAGATTTCACAAGTTACATGGTTTGTGTTAACTCAAGTTCTGCAATTCTTTGTCTGATTAATTTAAGAATCGCCTTGTGTGTTTTGAAAATATTGTTTACTCGAGAGAAATTCCTTAAATGCTCGAGACAATGAGTTTGTATGAAGGGTAAGTAAAAAATAATTTATTTGTCTTGAAGGAGCTTTGAAATGAATGTCATAAGTATGACTAAGAAGTAGGGAACCTTTTCCTTGCATTGAATTGAGCATCGAGTGAAGATAAAAGAGTTTAGATGGAATATTATTCCATATGATTCAAGAGATACTTTTGAGTTTTGTGATTTAGAGAAAAGAAATTTTGTGTTGATATGACTCCTTTTTGAAGAAAATAAAAGTTCGAAAAGGATTTTGAAAGACAGATTACATGTATATCAAATAATTGTGTACCATATAGATCAACACTTTTTCAATCACACACATGTAACACCTAAAAGAAAATAATAATAATAAACATACCTTTGCCATATTATCTTTAAGAGTGAGAACACTCCTAGATGAGCAATAATTCATAAGCTTTTAAAGAGCTTCCCAACATGAAAATTTCATAAAAGGAGGTACGTTATAATAATTTGGAGGATACAATACTAACAATATCCAAATATAGAAAGTGTTTATTATTTTTGAAAAAATGAGTTATTTGTCAATTTTTCAAAAGATTTTTCCATCGCTGTAGTTTTCAAAAACATACACGGATCGTATCAAGTTTTTAAAGTACAATATACTCTAAGAAACTTGGTAATGAAGCTCTGCTGCCAACTATAGAAAATTAGAAGGGGGGTTGAATAGTTTTACCGATTAAAACTTCATTTTAAAACATATAGATCGACTTATGTCAATCTAGTTTTGACATGTTGGATATTGATAGTAGTAAAGCATATAAAAACTAAACTAAGAGAGAGATAGAGAGACACAACCATAACACAAGTATTTATAGTGGTTCGACTACAAGGTCAACTTCCTTGCCCTACTTCACTCCCCGAGTCACCTACTCGAGAGTTCGTAATCACTTCACAACACAAACTCCTTTCACCTAGCGGAGAAGCCTTCACAATGTCGCTTACACTTTATCTAGTACAAAGCTAGATACCGGGCTTTTCCACGAGGTAAAGCCAAACCTTCGTCGCCTACACTTTATCCGGTACAAGGCTAGATACCGGGTCCTAATACACCTAGCACAACAAGACTAAAGAATCCAACGTCGTTTTACACCTAACGACTCAACACATCTACAACACCCTTTTGAGAAGAAGAAAGAACAAGATGCACTTCTGTGATCTTGGAGGAGAAGAATCCTAGCAACTCATATCATGAGCTTGCAAGTCTTCAAGAGGTCATTATCTCTCCTTTTGAAAGGAACCTAGAGAATCACAAAGAAAGACTACATAGGAAGATCCTTAGATCTATGGTTAGAGAGTTTAGAACATAGAGAGAAAGAATGTCTAAAAGGGGTGAAGGGTAAGAGAGAAATTGCTCACTATTTATAGGTAAACTGTCCACTATTCAGCCAGATCTGACGGATCCCTTCCCAAAGGGATCCGGCCAGTGTAATCCAAGGGATCCGGCTATCTGGTAGTACTAGTTCAGATTTTGGGTTACAATTCCGGGTTTTGGGTTATGGGTCAAGGTCCATGTGTCAAGTGATGTCATGAGTGATGTCAAAGACATCTTAGGTCATGGGTTATGGACTTTGGGTTATGGGTTATGGACTTTGGGTCATGGGTCATTTGTTTTACCAATTATAAAGTCATGCATGATGTCATGCAAACGGGTTATGGGTTATGGACTTGGTTTTTGGGTCATGGATAGTCCAAGTCTTTTCCTAGTTTATTTACAAGTAACATGTATTTTATAAAAATGTAAGTAACTATTTTATAAAATGGTTTTGCCTTTATGTAAACTTGTTTAACTAAATATGTTTAAGCTTTGTTTAATGAAATGAGTTAGTAAGCTTTTGGCTCGAAGCGTTTACGTATTTTATCTAACTCATTAAAATGATTTTACTTTTGTTATCGACAAAACATTAGAAGGTCGTAAAATATAAATAAACGTTTTTAAGGTTTATTTGTATTAACACAATATTTTTTATAATTATAATCATTAAATTAGTATAATAATATAAATTATGAGTTCATTAAATGCAATTTTACATAAATTATGAGGCTTAAAGACAACTCATAAGTTTATAGAGATTGTGTATGTATTAATAGATAATCCAACAAGAACAAAATTTTGCTACTATTACCTTAAATTAAAGTGACTTTCATAAGTTTCTTGAGTTTGTTATTTCTAACATGTTATTAATTGTAAATGTAAATCAACGCGGATAATTGGAAATGTAAAGAAACGTATTTTGCCTTAAGACTCACATTCATTGTAAAGAAAAAGAAAAAGAAAAAATGAAGCAAACCATTTGAAAAAAAAAAGAATACATACAAATAACCATTAATATCACGGATAATGGTCTGAAAAATCATAAAATTTGTCACTTTTAATTTTTCTATCTATACTTTTAAATTTTCAAAATTCCAATTGTATGTGCGGTTACAAAATTGGTGTGATTTCATTTAATTAAATAAGTCCAATTATATTTTATAAAAAAACCCTTTATTGCATATGGTTAGTTGAGTTAAGATTTGTGTTCAAATCAAAAACCCTCTTCATATACTAAATCCAAAACCAAAACAAAAACCAAACACCAAAATATTAATTTTCATTTTCTCACAACCCATATCACTCATCCATTTTCATTACACAAAACCTGCTAACATCTTTATTTCTCGCATACCAACAACACTCATTTTCATTCACATAAGATTCCTTCAAAAATAAGTTCTCTCCACCTATACTATTCTCTGAAATACCATTCATAACCTCCACTCATTTGTAAGTAACCCAAATTAACGTTGACGACGCCATTATCACCACTGTAGATCCGTGTCTTTTCAATATGGAGGTCAAAGTATTAGATTCGTGGCTTTCTGGAATGAATCCAATTGAAAATACAGAGGTAAAAAATGTATAAGTATTGAGAGGTTAGATTGCTTACGTGAAATGTTTTATTAGGAGGTGCTTGGTTGGGGGTATTGGGGGTAGGGAATGGAAAATACAATGAATAAACATGACTGATTAGAAGTAGGGAATGCAATCATTGCTTAGTAGTGGGTAATGGGGTATTACTCAGTAAATTGGGAGGAATGGTAATGATTACCCACCACCACCACTGTAACACCCCAACCCGACAAGGGTCAAAATGCCACATTATGGTGTCAATCAGAAGATACAAACGCAAGCGGAAGACTTATAAACATAATGGTTACAAAGGTGTTCTAATGATAATAATGAAATACTAACTCTATACATTATGAGTTCCAAAACTGAATTACAAATCCAAGCTCAAATCTAACTGAAGGTAAATCTAAGTCTAATCCAAAAGAAAATGGTGTCTATTGTCAGGGTAGTCCACTAAGAGCTCCTATGCACTCTTCACTTAAACCCAGCTTCCAACCTAAAACCTGCCGCAGGAAAAGAAATGCGGCAGGCTAAAAAGCCCAGTGAACAGATATATATAACAACCGAATAATCAAAACATATATAAGTATAGGGAAAAGGGAACATAAGCTCCTGCTGAAACTAATATCATCTGTCAAAAGAATAAGAGATCAAAGATCAACTGAACAAATATCATAAGTCAAATAAGTCAAATGAAGTAAGAGATCAAGAGACACAACGGATCAGATAATCATAAGGAATCAAATAGGAATAGCCACAACCTGTCTGAACGAGACACTCGAATAGACCACATAATCACATATGCGGAATAGCCACGAGCCTGTCTAAATGAGAAACTCGAATAGACTACATAATCATATATACATATCCGTCAAATCATAAGTGCTCGAAGATGGAAGGCCTCTAAGTACCAAATAGTGAGAGGGGTGTATGACACACACAAACCAATCACCAAATCATATCATAATCATATCCAAACATATACTTAGGATGCATCCATACGCCCCCTACAAACCAAATCATATATATACACCTTCTCATGACAGGTATATACACATATCATAATGGCCAAATGTGCACACATATCATATCATATCATATCAAATAGGGACGCCGTGGACTAATCACAAAGCCACAGATAGTGTCATGCCATTGGTGCCTCAATGACATGGCCATGGTACCTCCATGGCTAGTTAGCTCGGGCAACAGATCAGAACAAATCATATCATATCAAATCATCATATCATATCCAACAGAACGAATCAAACTGAATTCAATCATATCATAGCAAATGGATAGCAACGAATATCGTATCAAAGGAATCATAGCAAAGACTCATATCAACGGAATCATAGCAAAGCAAACGAATCAAAGTCAAGGATTGGAAAGTCATGAGAGAAGACACCCTTACTGAGAAAGGGTAGAATATCTGTACCTCAAACCGCGAATGAAACCACATCAGAAAACACAAGTATGAGGAGTTACTCCTTCTTCATCGAATCTACACGAATTAATGATCGTCTTAATATTTAAAAACCATTTCATAAGTTATTACTGATTCAGTACTTATTGTTGTTCAGATTGACATATTAGGGTTTCCTGCTATTTATAGCAACTTTTCAAATTTAGTAACTTTCCATATTTAGCAACTTTTCATATTTATTAACTTTCCCGAATTAGTAACTTTCCGAATTAATTGAGTTTCCCGAATTAGTAACTTTCCATATTTAGCAACTTTTCATAATTAGTAAGTTTCCATAATTAGTAAGTTTCCGTATTTAGTAACTTAGGGTAAAACTCACAATTAGTCAAACTAGGTTTTTGTTATCAAAATTAGGTTAACATATAACCAATTATATCATAATTATCACTTAAATACCTTTTAGGGCTCAACACATCAAATGGTATGAATATCACCAAAAACTTAGGTTCTTAACAAATTTCTGATTTTAGTACCAAGTGCAAACACCTTTCCAAAAATCATCTATCCATACATGTCCAGAAAGTGAACGGCAAAAACACCCCAAAAGTCTACATTTAATTTACCCATTTTGGCACTTCAAAAAAATCCACAAAAATTTCAGGAAGTCACACATAACTTAAATATCGACCCTATAAAAGGAGGACTCTTAACTCCTGGTGTTTGGAAAACTAAAATTCAAAAAATTTGACTGATTTTCAGACTCAGATTCACATATTTGACAAATTTTGTTCTAAAAATCAAAAAGTTTGCTTACCTACCTCTAATTGCTATGAATCTTACATTTTCAGAAAATAGACAAAGAGTACTTATGTTTAGACTCAAAAATCACCCAAAAACACGTTGGCATCATCAGTTTAGACATCCCTCAATCCGACCCAATTTCTGGACAGCATCACAAACAAAACCCTAACTCTAACCAATGCAATATAAAACCTCTAACACATCCCTAATTATGTTTTAATGATCAAACATGTTTAATTACTAGAATTTTAATAAACCCTAATCATATCCATCAATTATAGTTACATGAAAAAAATTAAAAACAAAAGATGTTAAAGAAATTAGGTGATTAATCGTACCAAACCTTAACGGGATTACCACGAATCTTGATCTTGAGTCCTTGATGACAAACAATTATGGAGGCTAGGGTTTTTTTTTTTTTTTTTTTTTTTCTATTTCATTTTTTTTCCTGTAGATCGATTATGGGGAGGGATTAGGGA
Organism: Artemisia tridentata subsp. tridentata; assembly: GCA_021014915.2. NCBI lineage: Eukaryota > Viridiplantae > Streptophyta > Magnoliopsida > Asterales > Asteraceae > Artemisia > Artemisia tridentata. The sequence goes on along the minus strand of CP139501.1, from coordinate 79,741,970 downwards.
ACCGAATATTATTTTTTTGTATAAGATGGGTTGGATCAAATTCTAGTTGGGCTTGGACTTGTATGGGTTTATAATCTGGTAACTAAAAAAAAGTCCATAAACTCTATTTTATTAAAAATCCAATCGGCCCATGTATAATACATGTATTTGTTTACTTATACTTAGGTTATAATCATAACAAATGAATAAAATGTTAACCGAATTTTAGGGTGTTATAATTCTTCCCCTCTAAAAGAAATTTTTCGTCCTCGAAATTGAAATCGCAAAAGTTACGTACCAAATCACGAAAAGGAATGACGATAATTAGCCTTACGCTCGGAGAGATTCTTCCAAAAGAATCTTCACAAACGGAATAGTTTTATTTCTCATGACTCGATTCCGACAAACTAGGATAGCCCCAGGCTCTCCGATAGAACACAAATCATAACAATTCTGGTCCAATGAATATGAAACAAATACGTTGCAGATGACAGTTGTAATCTCACAAAGAGATACATGAAAACATACACACACGAGGTAAATGCGGATGTAGTGCTAAACGATAAAATTTCATCAACTCTATCTAGATTCAGAACGGACTAAAGGAACTTACTAATAATCAGAGAAGCACAAATCAAATTATTAAACGTCTTAAGAGTTTCATATTCGTACCGACGGTCAACTAAGCACATATCGGAGTATCACAACGTATCAGAAAGCATAATGGAATAGGTAGGCTAATCGTACGGATAAGAATGAACATAAGGACTAATATATCGCGAACTAAATCTTCCTTATATGCTAAAACGCTAACGCTTCTGTACAGGGACATCATACGAAACACACAAATTCCCAGTCTAAAGTTTCAAAAATTTTCTTACACAATGATAACTAATCCATTAGTCACTGTAATCAACTCCGGACCTTCGATAAGTAAATCTCTGACTTAATTCAACCAAAAGGTGCTCCACATCTCTGTTCATACAAAAATCCGAAAGGAAAACCCTTGTAACTTGCAAGCCATCAATCTTAGTGAGCAAACACAGCCATGCCAAACACTTGTCGAATTTTACGCTCAACATGTCTTCCAAGTTTGAATAGTTGTTATGTCTGTCCATCCGTCTGAGGGTGAGAAATCGTACCAAAATCCCGCGTCCAATCCCCATAGTCTTCTGTATCTCTTCTAGAAGTGTGAAGCAAAACGCGATTCTTTGACACGATCACTGCAGGTGCGCCATGTAGCTTGAATGATCTTCTGCGAAAAAAATCTCTGCCAATCTTCTAAAGTGAATTGACCTAGTCAAACGATCCACTACAACTCAATTCGTGTTCTCCTTCCTAAATGTGCGCGGAAATCCCGTTACTTAGTTCCTGAAAGTTTAATCCCACTTCCACATACGAACATCCAAAACTAAGGAGAACTACTTGTATGCTGATGCTGAATCTTGACATGTTAACATGCTAAACACTTTGCCACTAAGTTAGTCACAATCGTCTTCATACCATTCCATCAAAATTTTGCTTCAAATCTCCATGCATAATAGTACAACTAAGATGAATAGAGCAAGTAGAACTGTGTGCTTCAATCAAAACCGCTTCCCTCAAGTCTTCTAACATAGATCATATTTCACCGTCTTTCTCTTGAGCTTCTTCATGTCTGTCACAATCACTCCCAAGTTATGCGTCGGATAGTTCACTTCCTACGGTTCTAGCTGTATTGATGCATAACCAATAATCTTCCCGTGTTGCATAAGGACGTAACTAAGTCTCCTTCTTTAGTAGAAACAAATCTCTTTCCAGCTTTTCAAAATCCTCCTCTCATTCTTCATACCAACCAAAATTTATTATTCGAGAATATTACATAGAGCTTCTTCTAATGTAGAAATTTCAACGCAAATACGAAAATGATCCTCGTGTTTCTCCTTCGTCTCTGGATACACCAAAATGTCATACTATGACAATTTGTCCAGTATTCGTGAAAGACACGATTCATCAATTACATAGAAACAGTCGGAGCAGTAGCCAATACAATCGGTATCATGACGCTCATAGAGATCATAACGAATAGGAAACGCAATACTAGGAACATCTCGCTCCCTTACACGTAATTGAAAATAATCAGATCTTAAATCAATCCTTGAGAAGATTCACACCCAGAAGTTGATTAAACAAATCGTCGATTCGAGGTAATGGATAACGATTCTAACTGTAATACTATTCAGTTTCCAAAATTCAACACACAACTTCATGCTATCATCATCCTTCTTCACGAATAAAACTGGAGCACGATACGGAGACGCCCTCGGACAGATAAAACCACTTCCTAGAAGTTAATCCTTTAATTATTTCCATTTAACTTATGTCGTTCAATACGGAGTTTCAGAATTAGGCAAAACGTTGCTCTTATACGGATAGGGTTTCTGAATCAACCAACTTACTAATCTCAGGCACTGCTCAAGATCTCCTATGATCCCAATAAGTTCAAGTTATATGATGTAACTATTATCACGTTGGCCAGGCGTCATAATACTTGCATCATATACACATGCCTTTATTACAATCACATTTTACCTTGAGTCGTGACTAAACAAATTCTCATAACTAGATCAAAACAACTTCACATTCAGATGGTAATTGTAACACCCCAACCTGACAAGGGTCAAAATGCCACATTATGGTGTCAATCAGAACATACAAACGCAAGCGGAAGACTTATAAACATAACGGTTACAAAGGTGTTCTAATAATAATAACGAAATACTAACTCTATACATAATGAGTTCCAAAACTGAAATACAAATCCAAGCTCAAATCTAAGTGAAGGTAAATCCAAGTCTAATCCAAAAGAAAATAGGTATCTATCATTAGGGTGGTCCACTAAGAGCTCTTATGCACTCTTCACTCAATCCCAGCTTCCAACCTAAAACCTGCCGCAGGAAAAGAAATGCGGCTGAGCTTAAAAAACCCAGTGATCAGATATATATATATATATATATATATATATATATATATATATATATATATATATATATATATATATATATATATATATATATATATATATATATATATAACAAACGAATAATCGAACATTTATAAGTATAGGGAAAATGAACATAAGCTCCTACTGAACGAATATCATCTGTCAAACGAATAAGAGATCAAGGATCAACTGAACAAAATATCATATATCATAAGAAGCAAATCATAGCGAAACATAAGGAGGTCATAATGAAGTCAAAGGATTAAATCAGTGAATCATAATCATATAATAGAACAGAAATGCCAATCGAGCTCAGAAAGCATGCCACATGCTTAGTCAAATAATCATATCTTATCATATCCATATATCCGTCAAATCATAAGTTATACAAGGAGGGGAGACCTCTTAAGTACCAAATGGAGTAACTAGCTCCCAGAAGTGAGGGGGTGCAAGGCACGCGCAACCCAATCACTAACAAAACGAAACAAAGTACCTAGGATGCATCCATACGCCCCCTACAAAATAAATCATATATATACACCTGCTCATGACAAGTATATACACATATCATAATGGCCAAGTGATCACATATCATATCATATCATATCAAATGGGGACGCAATGGACTAATCACACCGCCACAGATAGTGTCATGCCATTGGTGCCATCAATGACATGGCTGTGGAAAACTAGAAGGGGGGTTGAATAGTTTTACCGTTTAAAATTAATTCGTTTTGTTACTTATTGTGATTTCACAGTCAAGTAAACAATAAAGCACACAAACAAGTAATATAAGTAAATAAGAAAAGAGAGGAAAGACCAAACCACACAACATGGATGTTTATAATGGTTCGGCTACAAGGACTGTTATCCTTTCCCTACTCCACTCCTCGAGCCTCTAACTCGAGAGTTATTCTTCACTAAGAAACAAACTCCCTGCTCGGCGGAGAAAACCTTAATACACGTTGCTTACACCTTTTTCCGGTACAAAGCTAAATATCGGGTTTTTGTTCAAGGAAGAACCAACCTGACGTCGCCTAAATGATTACCGAAACTAAGCTAGATGTCGAGTTCTTTACAAGGGTACAACCACTCCCGTTTGTTTCTTTACAAGGGTACAACCACTCCCGACACTCTAATGTGTTTTGAGGACTAAAACACTAACCGGTTTCTACTGAATAAAAGATTCAACTACGATGTGTGAACTAATGCAGGATCACACAGACTTTATACTAAAGGATGACAACAGTATGTTGATCCTTATATGTTGAGATCTTCTTTGCTACAAAAGGAAAGATCTATGAAATGTTAGTATGCTAAAGGTTAGTGATATGTAATGAAAGGATATCTAATTTAAGCTATGTAAGTGATAAAATGGCCAAATGATCAGCTTGCTATTTATAGGCAAAGCTGATCAATAGGCGGCGGATCCGGCGGATCCCCAAAATTGGATCCATCTGTGTATCACTTTGGATCCGCCGTGTCAGGCCAGCTAAGAGATCTTCAAATCTTTCCAAATCTTGCCATATCTTTCATATCTTCAAATGTCAACTCTTTGGCTTGAAGATCTAAACAAAATATCACAAAATCTTACCAAGATTGTGTACATGATGCATGCCATGATGTCATCCTAATATTTAACTAACAAAGTTTCCATTTTAAGAAATAAACATGTAAACTTGTATATGTCATTTCTAGAAAACTTTGTGATGTGAAAATGTGTTTGTAAAATGCTTATCACTATAAATGTAAAAGACTTAATCTTATTTATGCTTTGCTTAAAGATAAACTTTATAATTGTCATTAACAAAACTAAGCAAAGATCGTAAAATATAAATAACGTTTTTAGGACGATATTTGTATTAACAATCTCCCCCTTTTTGTTGATGACAAAACATAAAGTGTATTTTTAAGTAGAGAGCTTAAATAAAGGATGAGTCTTTTAAAAATATAGATTAAGTTAGTTTGTGCAAGTTTTTAAAATTTATTTTAAGCTAAAATTTATGTACTGTGATGTTTCACAGTTGATGCAAACTTAATCCTATCTCCCCCTTTTTTTTGAAACAAAAAGAAGATATGCGTAGCAGAATGCGATTTTGAGAACTTTAAAGCTCCCCTTTGATTTATACTCCCCCTAAATGGAGTAACAAGGATATGATGTATGATCCTTCAAAATAAATGGTTAGAATATGCTATGCTCCTCTTTGATGTATACTCCCCATTGCTAGAGTACCAACGTATACATTTCAAGAGTATGATATGATGTATGATCCTACAAAACAAATGGTTAGACAATGATATGCTCCCCCTTGATGTATATTCCTCATTGCTAGAGTACCAACGTATACATTTTAAGGGTGAAAAATGCAATATGATGAGTTAGTATATGATAAACTCCCCCTCGATCTATACTCCCTGTTGCTAGGGTACCAACGTATAGGATTCAAGGTTGAGAAAAGCTACAAAATAAAGGTTAGTAATGAGATACTTCAATCAAGAAGCAATATGCATATGCAATAGTCAACCAAGAAAGGTCAACCCATTTAACTTCTAAAAAGTCAAAATTAAGTGTCTGATCAAATTTTAGTACCTAGTGTACATTTGATCAATGCAATATGTGAAGGCAAGATAACCATACTATGATGTTAGTATCCTAAAATGAGATAATATGCTTGATATTGATCACTTACAAGCATAAACATATAACATCCATTCATTGAAAATTTGTTTATGACATAAGTCACTAAACATCATGTTACAAGAAGAAAATAAATCCTACAAAGAAAATACTAGGATGAATCCTAAGAACACCTATTGAGAAGGATTGGTTGGGTTTGATGAAGATGTGATGGAAGCAAGCCAAATGGATTCTTAGTTCTTAGTATCATGTGGGTTTGAATCAAGTTCCTCATTGCCTTGAATGTTTGGTTGATTGAGCCACATTGACTCATCAATGTTTTGGATTGTGGTAAGTAAATCATGGGTTTGCAAGTTGGGTGATTGTGAAGATGATGTGGTTATTGGTGAGGAAGCTAATGGTGGTGATTGTGATCTTGGTTGAGATGGAGTTGGTGATGGTGTATTACCTATTGGAGTTATGGTAGGTGATGGTGACTTTGATGTAGGTGATGGTGTGGTAGTTAGTGGAATTATGATAGGTGAAGGTGATCTTGATGGTTGAGTTGAAACGGGTGATGATATGTTAATCACAGGAGTGATGATGGGTGTTGAAGTAGTAGTGGATATGGTGGGAAAATTCACATTAGAGATTGGATTAATAATCCAGTATGGTCTAACACTAATTCTGGCAGTTCTTCTGTATGGTCTGGACATGTGTGAGTTGTTGGTTTTGTGCATTGTGAAGTTGTCCAGGTATAATTATGAGAATGTGAGTTGAAGTCATCCTAAGGCTTCTAATTTATACTACTCTAAAGTGTATGGAAACTGGTGTTTGGTTTGATGTTTGAAGAGGTGTTGATTTCCAAAGAACTTGGAACAAGATAAAGTGGTTTATCCTATATGTGAAGGTCAATCCATAGAAATGGAGTTGATATGAAGAAATGCAGAGGATGACTCAAAAGAATGAAATGTGATTGATTCACGGATTCCAAGAAACCTAGCTAAGGAATCCTGATGTGTTAGAAAAGGGTAACCTAGGCAAAAATTTTAATATTCAAATTTTGATGGGAAAGTTCATTCTATTGTTTTCTAATTGTTCTAATGGTTCCTAATCATCCTAATGATCAGTAGAATGTTCCTAAAATGAAGAATCTAAGAGTTGATTAATCGGGAAAGTTTTGAAAATATTGCTGTTGGTACCCACGGATCCAATCGACAACAAAGGCGGAGCTAAAGTTTGGGAGCCGTGGAATCCGTGGATTCTGGACCGGCAGAACCGAGTGATACACTAAGCGGATCCAAATTATGGGATCCGCCAGATCCGCCAAATGGATTTTCAGTTTCTTAACAGAATGAAAGTCAAATTTCGCGTTTCTTGGTCAAAACCCGAAAAATATTCTAAAACCTATGTAATAGCTAATATGTGACACAAATATACTAAACATATAGATTCTAACACTCATATACACATAGATTAATCTGATTATAATATCTTACCATAAAAAGGAGTTAAGCCAAACGAGGTCTTAATCTCAGAAAATTGATAACAATATGTGTTATCGACCTACAACTATATGTTAGTTCACGTAGGAGATAAGTGCAAACATAATATCTCAAGAACCACACAAGATCAATATCTCATTTTCTAAATAAGTAAAAAAAAAATCTAAAACCAAACACTCTTTGGATGTCACTTGTTGTTGTTCAACATCTTGATTATTTTCTTCTGACCCTTCTAAAGTTTCATGATCCATCGACCTAGATTATTTATCATTCCCTTTGTTTGTCGAAGCTCCTCGGATTCATTGTTAATGGAAGAAACTTGATTCAAGTATTCGGGTGGAGGAATCTTAGAGTTTGGTAAACCGTCTTTGTCGCTAGCCGATGATGATGAAGATAAGGATTGAGAATGAGCCTGTTTTCCTCATGCTACGGCTACTCTAAAATCGCTAAGAGGAACAAAGGTGTGTGGGATTTTGGTGTAAAGAGGAAGGAAACCACTCTCATTTCGAGGAATAGGTATAGAAGCTCTAAACAAACGGGTAAGAAGCATCCCGTATGGCATGGCGGTTGAGCCTAAGACAGGTATATCTGCCATTCTTTTGGCGATATAGTAGGCTAAGTTGAATTATTGGTGGGTAGATACACAGTAGAGCATGTAGCATAAGCTAGCGTTCATGTGATCCCTATTACCAACAGTGCTAATGACATTGGCTCTAAGAATCTCCTCTAGTTTCTTAAATTCGGGTTTGAGTTCATTAAGCTCCATGGCAAATGGATCTCGATTTATTTGTTTACCTCGGATTTTCTTAGTTAGGTTGGTTCTAGGATTGAAAATATGGTCTCGAATGATTTCTTTGGAAGTGAGAGGTGTATCGTATGGATGTGAACGACCAAGGTTACATTCTAGAATGGACAAAGGCCACTTGTCTGAATAAAAACAAGTTCCTTGATTTGGAATACCTAAGACTTCTCCGAATTGATTTAAAGGAAAGCTTAATTGACTTTGGTTTACTTTGAAATGGATGCTTAAAGCTCCAAAGTCGTCATATCTAAGTTTTACGAAAGCATAAAATTCAAGAATAAACCTAGGAATGATAGGTTCATCTATGTCGAGGAGACAATCAAGTTGGATGGATGCTAATTGTTCACGGATATTGGTTTCTTCTAAAAATGATGAGTCTACGGTTCTACCTTCATGAACATACCGTTTTTCTAAGGTTTTGAAGACATTAACTTGAACTTCGGCGAGACCTTTGGTTTTGTGGTGTTGAGGTAGGTATTTTTTGGTGTGTTTGTGATCGTAATTGGTTGCGGGAGGCATAGTTATCCTAGACACGAAAAATATATAGTTTAGTTGAAATTATCAAGCGTACGTATATATATGTCTAGTGTGTGCCTACATGGGAACAATGTGGAGGTGCGGTTATCTCGACTCCTTTTGACGCATTACGTTTATGCAAGTTTTATGATAAAACGGGACATAACCCAAACGCTCCTACTTCAATGTAGCTAAATCTAACTGAAGGTAAATCCAAGTCTAATCCAAAAGCAAATGGTGTCTATCGTCAGGGTAGTTCACTAAGAGCTCCTATGCACTCTTCACTCAAACTCAGCTTCCAACCTAAAACCTGCTGCAGGAAATGAAATGCGGCTGAGCTTAAAAAGCCCAGTGAACATATATATATAATAACCGAATAATCAAAACGTATATAAGTATAGGGAAAAGGGAACATAAGCTCCTGTTGAAACGAATATCATCTGTCAAAAGAATGAGAGATCAAAGATCAAGTGAACAAATATCATAAGTCAAATGAGTCAAATGAAGTAATCAAGAGACCCAACGGATCAGATAATCATAAGGAATCAGATAGGAATAGCCACAACCTGTCTAAACGTGACACTCGAATAGACCACATAATCACATATACGGAATAGCCACGAGCCTGTCTAAACGAGACACTCGAATAGACCACATAAGCACATATACATATCCGTCAAATCATAAGTGCACGAAGAGGGTAGGGTAGGCCTCTAAGTACCAAATAGTGAGAGGGGTGTATGGCATACACAAACCAATCACCAAATCATATCATAATCATATCCAAACATATACCTAGGATGCATCCATACGCCCCCTACAAAACAAATCATATATATACATCTGCTCTTGACAGGTATATACACATATCATAATGGCCAAATGTGCAAACATATCATATCATATCATATCAAATGGGGACGCCGTGGACTAATCACACTGCCACAGATAGTGTCATGCCATTGGTGCCTCAATGACATGGCCATGGTACCTCCATGGCTAGTTAGCTCGGGCAACAGAACAGAACAAATCATGTCATATCAAATCATCATATCATTTCCAAAAGAACGTATCAAACTTAATTGAATCATATCACAGCAAATGGATAGCAACGAATATCATATCAAGGGAATCAAAGCAAAGACTCATATCAACGGAATCATAGCAAAGCAAACGAATCAAAGTCGAGGATCGGAAAGTCATGAGAGAAGATACCCTTACTGTGAAAGGGTAGAATATCTGTACCTCAAACCGCGAATGAAACCACATCAGAAAACACAAGTATGAGGAGTTACTCCTTCTTCATCGAATCTACACGAATTAATGATCGTCTTAATATTTAAGAACCATTTCATAAGTTATTACTGATTCAGTACTTATTGTTGTTCAGATTGACAGATTAGGGTTTCCTGCTATTTATAGCAACTTTTTAAATTTAGTAACTTTCCATATTTAGTAATTTTCCTGAATTAGTAACTTTCTGAATTAAGTAAGTTTCCTGAATTAGTAACTTTTCATATTTAGCAAGTTTCCATAATTAGTAAGTTTCCGTATTTAGTAACTTAGGGTAAAACTCACAATTAGTCAAATTAGGTTTTCGTTATCAAAATTAGGTTAACATATAACCAATTATATCATAATTATCATTTAAATACCTTTTAGGGCTCAACACATCAAATGGTATGAATATCACCAAAAACTTAGCTTCTTAACAAATTTCTGATTTTAGTATATTTTAGCCTTCACTTGACGAATTTTCAACCATATCTATACTCCAATCCATAAGCTACAATAATTTACACAAGTACCTATATGTCTTATGAGTTCACATGAATTTTCTTAGAATTTATTACCAAGTGAAAACACCATTCCAAAAATCATCTATCCAAACATGTCCAGAAAGTGAACTGCAGAAACACCCCGAAAGTTTACATTTAATTTACCCATTTCGACACTTCAGAAAAATCCATAAAAATTCCAAGAAGTCACACATAACTTAGATATCGTCCTTGTAAAAGGATGACTCTTAACTCCTTCTGGTGGGAAAACTAAAATTCAAAAACATCGACTAATTTTCAGAATCAGATTCACATATTTGACAACTTTTGTTCTAAAAATCATAAAGCTTACTTACCGACCTCTAATTGCTATGAATCTTACATTTTCAGAAAATAGAAAAAGAGTACTTATGTTTAGACTAAAAAATCACACAAAAACGCGTTGGAATCATTAGTTTAGACATCCCTCAATCCGACCGAATTTTGGACAGCGTCATAAACAAAACCCTAACCCTAACCAACGCAAGATGAAACCTCTAAAACATCCCTAATTATGTTTTAATGATCAAACATGTTTAATTACTGGAATTTTAATAAACCCTAATCATATCCATCAATTACAGTTACATGAAAAAATTAAAAACAAAAGATGTTAAAGAAAATAGGTGATTAATCATACCAAACCTTTACGGGATTACCACGAATCTTGATATTATGTTCTTGATGACAAACAATTATGGAGGCTAGGGGTTTTTTTTTTCTCCTTCATTTTTTTTTCCTTGTAGATCGATTATGGGGAGGGAGTAGGGAACCGAATATTAATTTTTTGTATAAGATGGGTTGGATCAAATTCTAGTTGGGCTTGCACTTGTATGGGTTTTTAATCTGGTAAACCCTATTTTATTAAAAATCCAATCGGCTCATATATAATATATGTATTTGTTTACTTATACTTAAGTTATAATCATAACAAATTATTAAAATGTTAACCGACTTTTAGGGTGTTATAGCCACCACCACCACCAGTAGCAGCCACCACCACCACCACCACCATCACCAGCCACTACCACCAGCCAACACCACCACCACCACCACCAGGCACCACCACGACCAGCAACAACCACTACCACCACCACTAGCAGCCACCACCAGCAGCCACCACCCCACCACCACCACTACTAGCCACCACCAGCCACCACCACCACCAGCCACCACTACCACCACCACTAGCAATTACCACCACCAGCCACCACCACCACCAGCCACCACCACCACCAGCCACCACCACCACCACTAGCCACCACCACCAGCATCAGCCACCACTACTACCACCACTAGCAGCCACCACCACCACCACCACCAGCCACCACCACAGCAACCACCACCTGTAGCAGCCACCACCACCACCACCACCACCAGCCACCACCACCACCACCACTTTGCTATTCTAATTCTTTATATTCAATTATATTCCCACCACCACCACCAGCACCAGCCACCACCAATACCACCACCAGCCAGCACCACCACCACCACCACCACCACCAGCCACCACTACCACCACTACTAGTATCCCCATTTCATTTCTTTATATTCAATTATATTCCCTCTACCTTTGCTATTCTAATTCCCCTCTTTGAACCAAGCGCGGCCTTAATATTTACTAATATGAGGAATATATTCATAGTACAATCCTTGAGATACAACAAACTATCAAATAAATAGAAAATGCGAGTTTTAGGTGAGTCAAGGCCAATTATATTGGCCTTGATATGTGCGTAAATTTGATGAGGAACGTCTGGTGCTAATAAAATGACGGTTGGATACGTTGTTTAAGACTTTCTGAAGCATCTTCTTTGAAAATGACTTGACTATATCAACTTAATTTTATCCCAAGAATATTAGATATGTGTCTTTGTAATCATATTATCAATGTTGCAAAAATCGTGAACCGGTATTCGGACGGTCGACCACCCTGCAGCGATTAATCGGTTAAGGCGGGATTAATCGGTGATTAATCAGATTGGCATTTTTTGCAAGTTTTATGTATTTCTGGAGACCAAACTAAAGATTTTAACTGATTCCAAATCTACTATGTTTCCAAACCTCAATAAAAGGCTCCAATTCTGATTATGAGGCCCATTGTGCGTTATAAGTGAAATAAACGATCCCCAAGTTAAGTAGAATGACTAAATTATTATTATTATTTAATTTGACCGATTAGGCCGATTCGGTCAATTTTTGGCCGATTCAGCCGATTTTTGACCGATTCGGCCAATTTTTGACTGATTAGTGGCCTATTTTTGCCTAGGCCCATTTTTTTAACCGATTTTGAAAAATCAACAAGGTATAAGGCCGATTACTGATTAATCGGCCGATTCGGCCGATTTTTGCAACATTGCATATTATAACAAGCTTGTGAAGTCTCCTCTCCAAAATGGTTCAAAATTTAGATCGCCTGTCAATTGTGCGGATCAGGGATTTTAGAATTCGGGAATTTGATTTTAGTTGTGTTGCTTTGGGTTAAAATTGTGTTGTTTTTACGTCACATTTTTAAATATTTAATAGAGTAAATTACACCGTTCGTCCATGTGGTTATACCAAAATCACTACTTCAGTCCATTAACTTTCTTTTTTGCGTGAACCGTCCTTAGCTCGAAACATTGTAACACAATTAGTCCTTAATGAACGTTAAACTCTTCCGTTAAAACATCTTATGTGCAAAGCACACGAGTGCAAAATAAACTTTTCCATTTTTATTCTTTTTCCTTTTTCAAGGTTAATATATAGTGCTCTTACCTGTAACCCACCAAACAAATATGATAGTCTCAATTCAACTAATTCTCATCCATATTTCTTTCAAGGAAAAAAAATAATTATAATAAAATAATAAATTAAAAAATCAGCCAAAATATTCAACCAAAATTCAGGCATACAAATTCGAGATCCAAACATATTCAACCAAAATAATTGTACATCTGATAATTTTTACTTTAAAATTTGGAATGCACATCTTTTCCACAATCTACCACTTTTTTTTAGGCCACACCATCAAAAGGAAAAGAACGCAAAGAGTTTGTTACTATTCTAAAACACACGGTAGTTGTATACATATGGTGGTGACAATGGTGATAGATACGGTGGTGGTAAGTGATTGGGTGGTTGTGAGTTACGGTGGACGTAGTAAATAGGTTACGGTGGCGGTACTAATAGGTTGGTAGTCGTAGGTTATGATGCTAGTAAATCTCTTGGGTAGTAGTGTAGCACATATACGACGGTGTTGGTGATGTAGGGGTGGTGGATTATGGTTGTAGTTGGGTGTGTATGTGTTGGGATTTTATACTCAAGTTAACCATTAACTACGAGTACGCAGCGGATAATGGATCTAGTTTACAATTATAGTTAACACGTATAATAAACAAACAAAGAATAACAGGGAACGAGAAAACTAACCCTCGTAGACACCAGCAAATGAAACAAGTGATTAAAACAATCACCTCTACGAGTGCTCACACAAACACGTCAAACAAATACGTTAGGATCCTAGTCGCTTGCTTCACGTATACAACCAAACAAACTTGTGTTCTTGTTGTAGCTTAAACTCGATCCGAATACTAAATAAAATATACGTTCGAATGGAGTATACTAAAAGAGGACAAAAACTAAAACAACAAGAATATGAATTCTTGTTATAAAGCTTGATATGTTTGACAAAGTCAAACCAATCAAAACTAGTTTCTGCCGATTGAATGTAGGACAAAGAAAATAGAAAACCAATTTTACGTAAGGTATATTGATGAAGCGAAAAGTGTACCGCTTTTAGGGGATCATTTAAGCCCTAAATCGTATTTATTTGATCAAATATTGCCCTAAATCGTTCCTTTTGTCATTTTAGGTACTTTGGAGAAGAAATCTGGAAAAGGAAGCATTTTAGACGTTTTTGGAGCATAAAAGTGAAGAAAACGACAAAGTCTCCAAAGCTGCTGGAAAAGTACACATGACGGCGTCAAGGATTGCTCCTGACGGCGTCACGGCTTGGCAAAAGAGGTGGATATGACAAATACGCATGACGCGCCAGAAAGTTTTGCAATGGAAAGTCAGACGGCGTCACCCTTTAAGGTGATCAAGGTCGTCACGGTTTAAGTTAAAGAGAGACGGCGTCAAGCACAAGTCTGATGGCGTCAACCCTTGATAGGCCAGAGCGGATTTTTGGAGGATTAAAAAGGGACGGCGTCAGGAAGACCATCCGGGAACCCTAGCCGCGGCGAGGTGACGGCGTCACCTCCTACAACGTGACGCCGTCAGCCCCTAAACTCTATATATAGTTTTGCAATTTTTAGTCATTAGTGTGCAACTTTGTGAGGAGAAACCCTAGACGAATTTTCTACCATTTTTAAGGGTTTTATACCCTTGGATCTCCCATGTTTAATTGAAGATAAGTAATCAATTAATCATTCAATATGTCTATGTGTTGTTTGATTATATCTTGTTCTTGTCTTTTAATTAACATGCTAGGCTAGATTTATCTTGTGTTTGCTTAGATCTAATGAAACCTAACTATTGATTATTGGTTGTTGGTGTGTCATTAATTGTATTGGATGATTGTTTATCGATGTTAGGCTTAAGAAAACTAGCTAACCTCCTATACGGTAACTTGCTTGAACGTCTTAAGAAACATGAACCAATGCGTACTAGGTTTATTTGGTTGTATTTAATGCATGAGCGAATTCTAGTGATCCCGTGTTAGGAGCTTCTTAGCCGGCTCGACATAGGAGTGAAGTAGGAGCTTGTAGAGTTGGGGAAGTACGTACGCCACCCCACGATTGGTATTAAGGAATACACCCGTCATCCACGCAATTAATACACACTAATCAACTGGTAAAAGATAGTTAGGGAGTAAGGAAATCTAAGTAAACACATTTCTCTCCATATAAGTTTCACAACCTTTTCATTTTCAGTTATTTTATTTTATTTGCAATTGTAGTTATTTGGGTTAGTTGACTAGCAACTAATTCCGCCCACTCCTTCAAACCCGAGATTTTACTTGCTTTCATAAAAATAAAAATACAAAAAGAATCTTCCCTCACCCTTAGACCTATTAGAGTAGTTTTTCAATCCTAACGACACTATTCCCCTAGAGAACGATCAATCCCCCGGTACTTGCCACTTCACTATACTACATCGGTCAGGTACACTGCCTGGTGGGGATTGCAAGCCTCTTGAGATCCCTCGAGAGGTAAAACCTGTTGTAAGGTCGCAAAACCACGCATCAAGTTTTTGGCGCCGCTGCCGGGGAATAGTTATTGTTTAGGTTGAATTTTTATTTTATTAGGTCTACTCACTAGATTCCTTTTTAGTGAGATTTTTATTTTATTTTTCTAGGTTTTCTTTAGTCTATCTATTTTCTTCGTGTTTTTGTTCGTATAAGATTTTCATTGACTATTCAGTTTGCCATTATGGAAAACGCGAATCCACCCCTTACACCTGGCGAAGTGGCTTTGTTGCGTAGCCAAATTGAGGATGAGATTAGTGAGCTTAGAGAACTCAATGAGTTGATTAAGAGTGAAATCGAGTTTAGGACCAGCACAAGCCTAGATAACTTCGAGCTTAGGAATGACTTTAGACTCTTTGAGAATTTTTTCCCAACCAAAACTGAGTTAAGTCACCATAAGTTCCTCTTGAAGTATCCTTGTCCCGCAAAGTATCGGAAAAACCCATGGATTAGGAAAGGAAACCGTATTAATGTGAAAGTCCCATGCATGATTGGTCATATGTTTAGAGAGCATACTTATATTGACTTGAGGGCCCCAATGAATATCATGTCTAGGCTTTACTACAATTGGATTATGAGCGTTAAGTTAGAACCTAGGCAAGATCCCTATAACCCCAAGCGACTATGTAACTTTGTTGGAAGAGTTAGAGGCATACACGTCTTCATTAAAAACTTCACTTATCGATGTGATTTCATGATCTTAGAAGATGTAAGAGGAATCATAGACCAACATTTAGGTGAGATAGTTTTGGGTGAACCATTCGTCAACACATCTAAAATGATCTATGATAGGGACGAGGGCATCATCACTTTTTCCAAGGTAACCGAGTGTGTTAAATATAAGATGCCTTATAAGTTTGAAAAGTTCAAGGGTGTTGAAGACTTAGATGTCGACAATATCCCTACATTCGATGTGAGTAAGAATAATCACAATGTAGAGAGGATTAAATATTCGGGATGCATGGCCTTAGGTCCGGAATACATATGGGATGACAATGTGATTAAAAACTTTAAAACCGCATTTAAGTTGCGGTATGGAAAAACGTAATGTACGTGACTTTGAGTCTAGCTACAAGACTCGTTAATAAAGAAAAGCGCTTCTCGGGAGGCAACCCAAGCTTTATTTGCTTTGTGTGTTTATTTATTTGTTTGTTTGATTTTATTTGCTTCCGTATGTATGTTTAATTTTTATTATTATTGATTCATGTTCGATACTAAATTGTGAAAATGCTTTATCTTGTTTTTAACTTCGTCTTAACTACATATAAAGGTATTTTGCAAAAGATAAGTGTAAGGGAAATCCAAATCGGTTTATTAGAACAAATGAACATGAATCATAACAATATTAAATTAACATACATATTAGTATTTGTTTGAGTCAAATGCTTGTATCGAGTCATAATGATGTTTTGCAGGAATTCCAGGAAGTAAGGTATAGGTTTTTCCAGAAATTTTCCGGAAACTTAACATGAGAATTATGTCAGATCATTTCTGACGGCGTCAGGCCTTACAACCTGACGGCGTCAGGTTTTAATTTTCTGAAATTTTTGAATGTTTTGTTTTTCTACCGGAATCATAAAAAGTTTTTATTAAATCTCTAACTTATAAACTCCAGGAATCTGCAAAATAATCATTCCACAAGCATTATATCCTTATATAGATTTATCCCGCCGATGTTATGCAGGTTTTCGTGTTTGTTTTCTCAGGTTTAACAGGTTATTTTGGACAAGGAGATGTATGTGGAATCAAGCTTTTGGCGATGCTTTAGTCTTGGAGCTTCAACATTACCTTGGAAGAAGATCTAACCATGTTACCTCTTTATCCACCGAGCGAATCAGGGGAGTATTTGATTTCATTCTTTTACCTTATTTACTTTTACATCTTGTTATTTGAACATTGGGGACAATGTTCATCTTAAGTGTAAGGGGGGTAAAGTACGATACTTTAGAGAATGCTATTACGCTTGATTTTTGTTTGTTTAATGGTAGATGTGTAATAAAACTGAGAGAAATACCTGTTAAGGCAATTTTAGTGCCAAATTGAAAATTTTTTACAACATATAGGAGTGAAACTTTGGTCTTAATGAGCGTCTCATGGATAGGAGTTATATGACTAGCACAAAAACCGTACCACTAAAAAATTTTCCACCCCCAAATATGTGAGGTTCGCCCCTAGAATTGGTAGGAAAAACATTTATGCTATGATGTGTGTACCGGTAGCACTTAGATTCTAGAACGTGCGTTAGGACCATTCCGAGGCCACAAGTGAGACTACATTCGTGTAGTTAGATTTACTACATGATAAGAGGCATTAGGATTAACCCATTGTTTTACACCTGTGTTTTTGTTATAATTACGTTGGCTACATTGGTCAAGTAATTCTCCCACACCCTTTGCGTTGTACTCATTTTTAGTACACGATACCCCTAGTACACCCCTCAGAGCCTATCTTTTTGTTTCTTACTTTAAGCATTTTACTTAAAGGAAGAATTTGTTACACCCCACTTAAATGTATACCCAAATCGCCTTAGCCTACCTTGTATGCACTCATTTTTAGTGCATTATTGTGACAACATTTGCTTAAACCCCAAGTTAATTATCTAATTGATTACATGGTTGCTAAGTCGAGTCATATCCTTGTACATATTGTTTTGGGACGATTGGGACTCATGGGTAAAGTACTAGTGTAATGGAGTAATGGGGAAGAACAACATTATTACCCCCATATGTGCTAAATATTTTAAAAGTACTCCAAGTGTTTCGATTATCTTAATTCGAGTCATTAGAATAGTTAATTGTAAAGTTATGTAAAAGTTCAAGTGTAAGGGGAATGCAACGCCCCTATGATGTATTATTTTGGATGGTAGGGCAAGAGTGTATGTCAAAAAAAAAAATGAGAAAAAGAAAAGTAGAAAAAACATACGGACTACCATCCCGTTTCATTTTATGTTTATTTTATGTTTTTGTTATTTTGTTTTTAGCTTAAGTCGAGTCTAGTCTTGGCTTAGCAACGCCATTTTGTACATGTAATTAATCAAGATCTTTAACTCGCCACCAGTAAAATATCCCTTATCCAACAAATCCGTGTTTATCATATCCCTACACCTAACGTTATAACCCATTTAAAAGCCCTCTTTGATATTTTATCTTAGGTGCTTACGCCTAGTGGAGGAGGTTTTCGATCCTTTCCCAAGCCTATGGTAATCTATTTGCTATGACAGGTAGTGAGAGATATTATCCGTTTTAATTTATGAGATATACTTTTATGACACCTGAGAGATGTGAGTATCTAAACACTACTTGTGAGGTGCTAGTTTGTAATCTCCGTGCTTATTATGATTAAAGTGGAACGACTATTTGTTGTAATTACTTTTATATTAGCGTTAAATGACCCCTAACTTGTATTTTGATTAGAATAAAAGCGCATTTGCTTGAGGACAAGCAAATCTCAAGTGTAAGGGTATTTGATGAAGCGAAAAGTGTACCGCTTTTAGGGGGTCATTTAAGCCCTAAATCGTATTTATTTGATCAAATATTGCCCTAAATCGTTCCTTTTGTCATTTTAGGTACTTTGGAGAAGAAATCTGGAAAAGGAAGCATTTTAGACGTTTTTGGAGCATAAAAGTGAAGAAAACGACAAAGTCTCCAAAGCTGCTGGAAAAGTACACATGACGGCGTCAAGGATTGCTCCTGACGGCGTCACGGCTTGGCAAAAGAGGTGGATATGACAAATACACATGACGCGCCAGAAAGTTTTGCAATGGAAAGTCAGACGGCGTCACCCTTTAAGGTGATCAAGGTCGTCACGGTTTAAGTTAAAGAGAGACGGCGTCAAGCACAAGTCTGACGACGTCAACCCTTGATAGGCCAGAGCGGATTTTTGGAGGATTAAAAAGGGACGGCGTCAGGAAGACCATCCGGGAACCCTAGCCGCGGCGAGGTGACGGCGTCACCTCCTACAACGTGACGCCGTCAGCCCCTAAACTCTATATATAGTTTTGCAATTTTTAGTCATTAGTGTGCAACTTTGTGAGGAGAAACCCTAGACGAATTTTCTGCCATTTTTAAGGGTTTTATACCCTTGGATCTCCCATGTTTAATTGAAGATAAGTAATCAATTAATCATTCAATATGTCTATGTGTTGTTTGATTATATCTTGTTCTTGTCTTTTAATTAACATGCTAGGCTAGATTTATCTTGTGTTTGCTTAGATCTAATGAAACCTAACTATTGATTATTGGTTGTTGGTGTGTCATTAATTGTATTGGATGATTGTTTATCGATGTTAGGCTTAAGAAAACTGGCTAACCTCCTATACAGTAACTTGCTTGAACGTCTTAAGAAACATGAACCAATGCGTACTAGGTTTATTTGGTTGTATTTAATGCATGAGCGAATTCTAGTGATCCCATGTTAGGAGCTTCTTAGCCGGCTCGACATAGGAGTGAAGTAGGAGCTTGTAGAGTTGGGGAAGTACGTACGCCACCCCACGATTGGTATTAAGGAAGACACCCGTCATCCACGCAATTAATACACACTAATCAACCGGTAAAAGATAGTTAGGGAGTAAGGAAATCTAAGTAAACACATTTCTCTCCATATAAGTTTCACAACCTTTTCATTTTCAGTTATTTTATTTTATTTGCAATTGTAGTTATTTGGGTTAGTTGACTAGCAACTAATTCCGCCCACTCCTTCAAACCCGAGATTTTACTTGCTTTCATAAAAATATAAAAATACAAAAAGAATCTTCCCTCACCCTTAGACCTATTAGAGTAGGTTTTCAATCCTAACGACACTATTCCCCTAGAGAACGATAAATCCCCTGGTACTTGCCACTTCACTATACTACATCGGTCAGGTACACCGCCTGGTGGGGATTGCAAGCCTCTTGAGATCCCCCGAGAGGTAAAACCTGTTGTAAGGTCGCAAAACCACGCATCATATATCTTATTGAATTGTGTCGTGTGTTTTAATGAGGCCAAAGGTGTGTTTATATAGCAACTCAACTTGTCCAACAAGTCATTGCTTTCACCTCCTTTAGTTCCACAAACTTGACACTCTCCTCCCCTCCTAGAACCTTCCCATAACTGGCCACATTGGAAAGAAGTCCGGGAGTTTCGTTTTCCGACATCCAAGTCCCTCTCTTTTATATTTAACATATATTTAAATTAGTTAAAGCGTCTAACGATTTAAACTAATAACCGTTAAATTATTTCGTGAAACATATTAAACACTTAATAAATATAACAAGTATATATATTAATTATTTAATAAACGTACTCTTCGTGTATTAACGTGTGTGCCCCCAATAGGCTCACGCATTTCTAGTCGTATAACGGCTAATCTAACTACCATAACCCAACAGCTCCCACTTGGGAGTTGGAGTAGCAGACACCATATATACCAACGACGGAAATGTCTAGCAACACTCACATTCGTTATTGAACTAGAAATGTCTGAGATAAAGTTTCAAAACATATTCTCAGTAGCATGGTTATTTATTTCTTGCTATATTCATCCCTTGTTATAGATACCATTAAACCATGGATATGGATCCTAACTCATTCCATATAGTTTAACCATTTAGATTCTCGTTATAGAATTTAATTCAGACATACCAAATGTAATCAAGAATCATCTTGCATTACCCTTTGGGTTTGGCCAAACAATTATCTGATTAATTCTGGAGAGGGCTCATGGTATCTTTCTGCACATATCAAGTGGAGTAACAAATCCTTTGTTGACTACAAGTGTTGTGGATGCTGCTTCACATCACTCCGAAAAATAGCTTTTATAACTACGTTATTCAGGACAGCGTTTGGCATATAATTACAAAAGTGATATCCACACATAACAGAACTTGCTTGTATCTCAAGTCTAAGGATGACTTAACAAACCATTTTAAACATCTTACTCATGACAAGGATCCAAAAGTAAATGTTCGAAAGTTGGGGTATCCAATATGCATCCCTCGTGAATACATATGAGTTTGGCGGGAACAATCCACATTCTCATAGAATATAACCAACACTCACATTTGCCTTGCATAACAATATTCCCAAATTGTTAACCGACAATGGACATATTTAGAACGATAAAATAATTCAAGGATTAAACATGCAAATAAAGGATAACAATTATTATATGAATGAATAACAAATACCAAGTATCTTTATTCATCATAAAGTAAAAAATTTCTTACAATCCCAATTATCCAAATACTAAAAACAGATATGCATGAGACTAATTAGTAAGTAGAAGTCTAATGTTTCCAATATTCTCAACTTTTCTTTGCAAGAAAACTAAATAGTCATCTGAGTAAACTTTCCGAATACTAGTTTCAAATTTCACATATAGTGAGGGATTTGAAATATATGATGAGTGTCTTATCTCATATGCTCATACTATTGCAAGTGTCATAGTATGGAGATGTCGCCCTACCTTGCATAAGGTATTAGAAGTCAACGACATACTGACAGTCATCTTTACAGTTTCTTAAAATGTAAAGTATTCTTATTCCTTAATGTGTAATGCAACAATGCTCTTCGTTGAGCATATCTAGTTAGCAGATTTATCATAAATGATAAAATCCTACTTTAACTAATTTTAATTATCCTCTAGCATCATTGTACGTATACAACACTATGCTTTATAATTCGTAAACATCTGTATTAACAATAATCTAAATACTCTCAATTAGATATTGTTGTTGTCAGCTCATCTTGCTCTAGTGCAAAAGTAACAACTAGTCTTATACACAATATAATATATACATGACAAATCCTTAGTTAAAAACATAAGGTTTCCATCCATGTAATAAATTATTCCGAGTGAAACATACCATTTAAGACTTGCTTCAATGATATATTGCATTTGTGTTGGACTTAATTTTCCGCATATGCTTATTCCAAATAAACATTTATTACAATGCTGTTTGTTCTATTCCCTAAATCCCAAGTGAAGTTTCATTCCAAGCTTAAGGATTAATATCTAGCTTAAATAGAATGATATCTTCAATATGTTATACAACATATGTATTTTAAGGAAAAGATAGTGCTCCCACTTAATGTCAGATGTAATCAGGAGTTATCTTAATTCAATCAAAATCATATTGTAATTAAATTCAAGATCTCAGCTCCTAGATGCTTGATCCAATCCAAACTTGGATTGCTTAAACTTGTATACTACATAAAGATAAAATAAACTCATAACCATTTTGATTACACACCGTCCTCGCAAAAGGTAATCATAAAGGAAAGATTTATAAAACTTAATTGCCATATTCCACATTCAAGGAAAACTTGTATGACAATTAATTATCTTTATTTAATTAATGCGTGTATATAAGAAAATCTAATCAGAGTCAATAGCATGAGTATGATTAAAAACTTCTTATTATAAACCATGCATTAATCATGTATACAATTTTGCCCTTGTAAGCCTTTCTTCAAAAGAAACTTATTCCAACCTCATAGGTTAACTATTAGGCGAAATAACAATCAAGATCAAAACATTGATTTGCCTTTTAAGGACTGGATCTTATCATTCATAGTTCTAAGACGTTTATCAGATTCAAGATGTGATAATGTACCTTAGTAGTTAGCAGATTTACAATGATCTTCTAACTTATATCCTCAGCATTGATATCAAAATATCAATCAAGTGATGAGGCATCCTTGCAGATTTATGAATGAGAGTAACATTATACTTCGTTCGACATTTACATGTTTAACCTTAGTATGACATTAATAAGTGGATTTTAGAAGGTTATGTATTTGTTCTTGAATATCTTCAAGATTTGTTGATGCTCCCACTTACTTTTGTAAGTAGAGACAATTCTCTAAATACTAAGTATTTAAGCAACACTAAATTGTTCTTTCTTTGGGAACCACAAAATACATTTTAAGTTCTCATCTCAAGGTTGTTAATAAAATGCTTCATAAGATTTTAACAAATTCAGAACTTAAATCAAGACATAATGGAATTTCTTCCAACAACTCTAATTAAGGTTTATAGCAAAACCCTAATTTTGTATCACCCTTTAACCGAAAACCTTAGCAACAGTTTTGTGTTTCCTCGAGCTAGGAGGAACACCAAAACTACAATCTTCAAGCTAGGAAGTGTAGAAAAATCAAAAACCCAAGACGGTTTAGGATTCAATTGGTTTGAGTGGAAAAACCAAAAATCCCTAAAGGTTTAGGGGTTTCGGTCATGGGTTGTCTTGAATACCTTCTAGGTTTGAACCATATTGAGTATGTCCACGACGTACGCAATTTTCTAACCTTGATAGATTTTGGAGGTAGATAAATTAAAGCTATCATGAATCAAACAATATGAATATAGTTTGTTTCAACACATTAGACATACCATAATAATGTGGTATTCTATGAGTATTGGAATTGTGAGACTATATCAGAATTCCATAGATAACTTAATTCTCTTTGGATAAAATACTTGTCAATTGGGTCAAGCCAAATTGCATATTAAGTATTTTCGAACCAAGTGCATGCTATAATGTATATTTCTTGAATAATACAAGAACCTTATGCTCATGTATTCACAAGAAGACAGAACTGTTCAAGAATTATATGTTCATGTGTTTACAAGAAAACAGAACATGTCAATAATACATTATAAGTCTTTAAATAATTCAAAGTCCTCATGTTTATGTGTTAACAAGAAGACATAACAATTTTACTATATACTTTATGTTATAAGTCATTGATTAATTCAAGGACTTTATAATTATGTCTTAACATGTAAACATAATTATACTAACAAAAGTAATCATGAACGCAAACTCTTGAGTTCTGTAGTAATTTCAGGTTAATTTTATACTTCAGAATTATGATTATTATCATTTAACCATAATTATGTTGACTAAAACATGTAGTCGAAATGTTGAAGTATCTTTACACTATATCATGACATTTGAATGTAGTAGGGCAACAAACATCTTGCGTGTTCAAGTCCTAGTAGAATGATTAGCTTTCTTACTTTGTGGTCAAGAGAAACCAATAATATGTTGTTCCTTGCACACACTTTGAGATTTCTCCCACTTGTGTAAGGCACAACATCATATTATGAAAACAAACAACATGTGATTGATTGTGTAAACAATATGATAATGTCATAGATATTACAAATAGTTTTAGATCCATAACTTTTAATAAGGAATTGTGGATTATTATTCTATAGATAACGTTCAGAAAGCAACAGCAGAAAGGCAACGTGTTATCTAATAAAATAAAATGCAATTATCCTTTAAGCAATGGTCGTTCATATTCGGAAAGTTATGAATTATTTCAAAGCAAGTTTGAAATAATATGGGTGACTAACAAGGAAATAAATCTCGTAGCTCCCACTGAAATTGACAACATTACAGGAATGTTATTTCAGTAATAAAACACAATGCTCCCACTGGATTTGTCAACATTGTAAGTGTTACATTGCCAGTAGAAAGTATATTGCAATTTAATACACTTTCCTATTCTCTTCGAATGCCTACAAGTAGCAATGTACTTAGGTATTGAACAGATTATATGAAGTCCTACTTATGTAGATGAGGGACTAGCTATTCATGCTTTCATTTAACTTGAATAGTTAGCATGCAATTCCTCCTTTATCGTCTACATAGCCCCAAGGGTATTTAGCACTATAAGGAATAATAAGAGTCCAAGAAAAATACCTAGCGAATATGCTAGTAATTTCTTTACTCTTTGCGGTTTAAACTCATACATCGTGATAAGTGCAAGATGTCATTTATTTTGGTAGCTATAGACAAAATGTTTTCTAGTTACACAAAATATTTTATCTTTCAATTATTTCAATACCGGAAAAGGGTAATGAAAGATCATAAGTGAGTTTAACAATTGTAATCCTATTTTAGTTTGTCAACTAAGGAGAAATAAATAGGAATAAGTCTCACTCTTCTTACCAGGAAAAGAGACTAAGTGTGTCTTTTTAAGAAAAAACAAACTTTTGTTTACAAATTATGTTGCAACAACACAATTTTAATCAGAACATAGAAAGTTCAATGTTAGTATTTTCGATAATTAAATTCTTAAAAGAATTAACTACCCAATTAATTACTAATTAAGGCTAAGATCCATCTTGACCTCCCACTTATTACCGGAGGTCTGACCAGCGCATAAACAAGTAGGGCAAGAGGTAAGTGACCAGCGTTAATTGCATAAACTGCAACTCTTAGATTTATGAGACTTATCAAGACATTAGTAGACAAGTAATAATGTCATGAGCATGTTTAGTCTCATCTTATGCCTCGGGTCCAAGGTCTGACCAAGCATACTCGAAATAAGTCGACCAAGCAAGAACGTGCAAATATCGCCAAAGGTTTGACCAATGAGCAAAATTCGCCATGGGTTGAACTGGCCCTAAGGTCTGACCAAAGAGGTCAAGTCAAATGCACGTGTTCTTGGTTGGGTGGCATAGACTTAAAATTTACACATAGGGTATACACATAAATGTGATAAAATCGTGTACAAAGAAGCATGCAAAACAACTTTGTAGCACTTTATTTTAAAAACTTTTTAGTAATGACACTGTAGTGATCATCATGGTTCACGGTAGCTCCAATCGAACTCGCAAGGAGGCGGTGGACCAGGTTAGCGCGAAGCTATGACCGGAAATCCTTTAGGTGTGACTGTGCGCACCGCCTGAAACCCCCCTTATAGTTTGTTCTAGTGGGTGAGCCGTACTTCCCAAGTGTCCATAGCGTTCATTTTTTAATTTCATGAAAACTTGTTTTAATAAGTTAGGTTACTTAATTTTACAAAAACAATTTTCCACGAATCAAATAGCAGGTCACAATGAGCATGGTATATAGGCGTGTAAATTAAGACCATATTAATGTCAACCTTTTATAGGTATTAGTCCTCTTTTATTTTAGTTTTAGGCGTGTAAACATGTAGGCTAAAAACAAAAATCACAAAAGAACATAATACTAAAAACATGACAATAATATTAACAAGTAAACATTTAAATCCGACAACTCTAGCAAGTCTTCTTCAAAAAGAGAACCATAAGACCCTCACTAGGTTTTCATCAAGTGCCTAGATCGCCACATGCATCACAAAAAATGATTGTGTAGGTCTTATAGCCGGAATACACACATAAAATAATCATGGCAAACTTATTAACTTTTAATTTTTGTTATTTTATGTATCTAATTAACCGTTAATTAATTCGTGTGTGTCTTGTTATTTTTTATTAATTAATGACAAGTATTGCATTATAGTTGTCAAAATAAAAATAAAACAAATAACTAAGTTAGATTTCATGCAGCCTTTTCGCGTGTTTATTAAATCGTGTAACCCATAATCGATAAACGAGATGGCTCGTGATGCCACTGTTGGGATTTTATAATCAAGTTAACCATTAACTACGAGTACGCAGCGGATAATGGATCTAGTTTACAATTATAGTTAACACGTATAATAAACAAACAAAGAATAAAAGGGAACGAGAAAACTAACCCTCGTAGACACCAGCAAATGAAACAAGTGATTAAAACAATCACCTCTACGAGTGCTCACACAAACACGTCAAACAAATACGTTAGGATGCTAGTCGCTTGCTTCACGTATACAACCAAACAAACTTGTGTTCTTGTTGTAGCTTAAACTCAATCCGAATACTAAATAAAATATACGTTCGAATGGAGTATACTAAAAGAGGACAAAAACTAAAACAACAAGAATATGAATTCTTGTTATAAAGCTTGATATGTTTGACAAAGTCAAACCAATCAAAACTAGTTTCTGCCGATTGAATGTAGGACAAAGAAAATAGAAAACCAATTTTACGTAGGGTATATCTTATGGAATTGTGTCGTGTGTTTTAATGAGGCCAAAGTGTGTTTATATAGCAACTCAACTTGTCCAACAAGTCATTGCTTTCACCTCCTTTAGTTCCACAAACTCGACACTCTACTCCCCTCCTAGAACCTTCCCATAACTGGCCACATTGGAAAGAAGTCCGGGAGTTTCGTTTTCCGACTTCCAAGTCCCTCTCTTTTATATTTAACATATATTTAAATTAGTTAAAGCGTCTAACGATTTAAACTAATAACTGTTAAATTATTTCGTGAAACATATTAAACACTTAATAAATATAACAAGTATATATATTAATTATTTAATAAACGTACTCTTCGTGTATTAACGTGTGTGCCCCCAATAGGCTCACACATTTCTAGTTGTATAACGGCTAATCTAACTACCACAACCCAACAGTATGAATTTTATTTTGTGTGTTTTGTGAAGGTAGATGAAGATTTAAAAGATCTTGGTGACAAAATTTGGGTTTGCGTAAGATGATGAAGATGTTTGACATTGTTCCCTAAGAGCAGGCAGTGCAGTGAGGAGGCTTGCCTCTTCATTCGGGCCCCACGCGGTGCCACGTCACCACAACAAACCACAACTAACAACCCTCCTCCCCAAACAACTAACCACAACTTATTCATTTAGGCCCCACCACTATCTTTTCTTTTTTCTTTTATCAATTACCCGAATAAACTAAAATTAATTTTATTCAAATAAAAATACAATACATCAAAATAATACAAACAATACAAATAACATTTAAAAAAAAAAGTTTCTAAAAAAAAAGAATGAAAACTGAAAGAAAAAGAAAAAAAAAACCCAATTGAAAAAGAATTTAAAAACCCATCTATGGCCCATTCCCATCTTAACCCAATTGAAAAAGAATTTAAAAACCCATCTTTGGCCCATTCCCATTCTTCTTCTTCGTCTGCTCCCCCTCTAAAAACAGTCATAACAAAAAAAAAAAAAAAAAAAAAAAAAAAAAAAAAAAAAAAAATTTAAAAACCCAATTGTCAGACCATGACCCTTGTTGTGCAGACGAGCAAGGGAACGAAAACGAAGCTCGGCGAAGCTCCTTGGTGTAGCGGCGAACGTCGGCGAGATCCACGTCAGCCACAACGAGCCCGAAGACGAGCAGCACCCCCTGCTCTAAGAGCACTATGTGTGATAAAGGAGCTCAAGCTCCTAATTTGGGCCCCACGGGGTGCCACGTCACCACAACAAACCACAACTTACAACCCCCCTTTACTATAACATACCACAAACTCCTCATTTGGGCCCTAACACTATCTATTTTTTTTTCTTTTATTCAAATACTCAAATAAACTAAATTCATTTCATTAAAATAAAAATACAATAAAAATAAAAATACATTAACAGTTCAAAACTGAGTAGTCCCAAATTTACTAAAAATACAATTAATAGTTAAAAATACAATGTCTTCCCAAATTTACTAAAAAAATTGAGTAGTCCCTTAACAGTTCAATGGCCCATTTCTTTAGTTCCATGGCCCATTTCTTTAATTCCCTTAACAGCCCATGTACCTAACCCTAATAAAAAACCTCAGTCAACATTTCCATCTCTTCTCCAACATCACAGATTCACAAACACTATCTAATACCAGGAAGAAGCTTCACATCGAAAGAAAAAAGAAGAAAATATCTAACACCACTTTGATTTACAAATCGAAAGAAAAATGAAGAAAAAAATATTATGTTGCAAATAATAACGTTTGGTTTGTCAGAACATGTCAGAACATTACCTCCTCGTGCAGACGAGGAAGCAACCAACGGCGAGCCACGAGCAGACACCCCGGTGTCACGGCGAGCCACGAGCAACGTGCCACGTGGACCACGGCGAGGCACGGTTAAGCCATACCGGGTGCTCTAAAATAGGGTAAAAGATAAAGATGAACTACTTACTTACATAAAATAATCAATTTGGATAGCCAACTTGTAAAAATATTATGCATAATATACCAGGTTTTTTATTCATTATGCACAATTTTTTACATAAGCATAATGAATCATACAAAAAAGTATGTTATGCATTAGAGTAAACTCCAAAATACATCCCTGTGGTTTACCCCATTTCGCACCATACATCTCTCTTGAAAAAGTTGCAACATATACATCACTCCGTTAGTAAAAATTAACCTATATACATCCACGAGGACAAACGGTGCAAATTTTTTGTCGTTAACTTGGACACGTGTCAGTTAAGTAAGGATATTTCTGTCATTGTATGTTTCACGCTTACTTCACCACTCTTTTTCTACCAATTGCAGTCAAACCCAAATCATAAACCCAAATCATAAACACAAACACAAATCAAACAGACAAATCAAAAACACAAACAATCAAAGACACAAATCAAAAACAAAAACAATCAAACAGACAAATCAAAGAGACAAATCAAAAACAATAAACCCAACTCTCTGACATCATCATTCTCAAATACACTCTGCTGGTCAAGATGTTGTTGCTCATGTTCAAGCATCCACTCGTCATCAGATTGGGATGTTTGTGCAAGTTCTTCGGCGACGTCCTGATGGAGAAACTCCTCAAGTATTTGTAAGCGCCGGATCTCAGATCAGGATGGGGGGTTAGTTTTGTTCATGAGGTCAAGATGCTTGCCAAGAAAAAAAGAGGGGCTGTTTGGATCAGGGGTTAACAATATATGTAAATATTGGATCTATTGTGTGAGTGAATCTTGATAATAATGATTATGTAAATCTTGGATCTATTGTGTATAAAAATGACATCTTTTATTTTATATATATATATATATGGATCTTAGATTTGTTCATAAAAACGAACTTGTTAATCTTTGTATGCAAACATAATAAACTTTGAATCCTTTTTGTTGTATATACATTTTGATTTGATTTATGAAGATTCAATCTTGGATCTGTTGTGTTGTGGATGAAAATGATGTATGGTAACTACATGAAAATACAAAAGTACTCTGTCGAAAGAAATTTGCCACATCTTTTTAGTATATTTATTTGTATTTGGTGTTTTTTAAACTTTAATTGTGAGGATGATGGAGTGTTTGTACATGAATCTGGAAAAATAAAATGGTGTTTGCTGGAAAAATGCTGAAGAAGATGGTGTTTGTGTTTTTGATTTGGGTTTATGATTTGGGTTTATGATTTGGGTTTGACTGCAATTGGTAGAAAAAGAGTGGTGAAGTAGGTGTGAAACATACAATGACAGAAATACCCTTACTTAACTGCCACGTGTCCAAGTTAACGACACAAAATTTGCACCGTTCGTCCTCGTGGATGTATATAGGTTAACTTTTACTAACGGAGTGATGTATATGTTGCAACTTTTTCGAGAGAGATGTATGATGCGAAATGGGATAAACCACAGGGATGTATTTTGGAGTTTACTCTATGCATTATGAATCATAGAAAAAAAGTATATTATGCATAATGGTTTTTTACAAGTTCGTTATTCAAATTGATTATTTTGTGTAAGTAGGTAGTTCATATTAAGATTTTAGCCCCCAAGATATGATCTTGATATGAATGTGAAGAAAGCAACTATGTTTATGCTATGCCCTGCATCGTGTTCGTCTGTTTTTGTTCCAAACCTTATTCCCCTTGAAACGTCTCATCAACAAACTTCCCCTCCTCATCCACATTCTTAGCATAATAAGTACTCTTTTGTGGGCATACATTAGACCTATGACCCGGTAATCTATATCTAAAGCACTTGCAACCGGAATTTTTACATAAGGATTTGAATTTGCCGGTTGACCATATTTTGCTTTTCTACTCCACTTCCACTAGACTTTGAACTTGGAGTAATATTAGTAGTCGTAGTGGTCGGAAGCTTGAGTTCGCTTTAGTTGGGCCGACCCCCATGACTAGCTAAAATACTTTAACTTTCTCCTACCGACTCAAACAATAAAAGGTAAATTCGGCTATCGAGGCCTCTACGACTTAAGCACTAAGACACACAAACAATTACTTATTCGAGAACTCTACGGCGTAGGGAGAAACATGTCTTTATGCCTTAGAGGAAACGAAGACGAACATAATTAAAAGATGTAGCTTCTACGGTGTAAGCAAGAAAAATCCTTTACATTGTAGAGAAGGATGAGTCACGTTATCTTGATTTGAGTCCTTTTGCCATGTTCCAAGTGCTCCATGTACTCCTCAGCTAACTTCTCGATCTTGTCCTAATCAGTAACACTTGAAGCACATACTTGACATATTTGTCCAATTTAGTAGAGGTGATGATGTAATTGCAATTTTGCTCATCTATGTATATATACCGTTTTATGATTCGGTTGTTCATTATGAAAATGTCATTTTATTTGCTCAATAAATTGTGTTTTATCTAAAGTATCCATTGGTCTAACCAATTTACATACTCTTGTTCTCTACATTTGTCTTTGACGTTATTGACATATACAGACTCTTATAAGTATACCAACGGAAGTGCAAAATGAAAGTTACAAACATGCAGGTCATTAGATGTAGCTATTCCAAGGCATAAATTAGGGATGGCAAAAAAACCCGAACCCGACGGGGAAACCCGAAACCCGAACTAATTGGGGCGGGGCGGGGCGGGGCATGCTAATCGGGTTACGGGGCAGGTTTCACTACAACAAAAGAGAGGACGGGCGACCAATCTTTTGGCGGGGACGCACATGTCCCCACCGAAAGCCGCTAAACGACAAAACCTTTGCTGAGCTGGCACAAAGTCTCGCTGACCATTTATAAAATTTTCAACGCGTCTTTTCAGGGGGGACATGTCCCCGCCGAAAGTATTTCACATATTTGTTAAAGTTTGACCAAGCTTGGAGCGCTTAATTGTTCCCGCGTATTTTTCCCGCTCTACCTTTCGGCGGTGACATGTCCCGGCCGAAAAGAAAGATACATATTTCTAGTTTTTGGCGGGGACATGTGCGTTTAAAACTATCTTTGTTAAAGTTTGACCAACATCAGAAGGCCAATATCAGAAGGTCAAAATCAAAGTTCCATGGTAACAGTTCATTTAAAAAGGTTTCTAATTAAGAGTCCATTTAAAACTATCTTTTAGATGACGGTTTTCATAAAAATGATCCTTCAGAGTAGTTTTCATAAAATGATATTTCAAAAGGTTTTTCGTAAAGATAGTCTTTTAAACTAGTTTTTATAAGGGTTAATAAAATCCCAATTAAAGAGTATTGTATCACAATTTGCAGACATCATTTTAAAATAGCTTTTCCTCAAATCATTTCCAGGTCAGAATTAAAAAGGTTTCACAGTTTAGGTTCATATCATAGGTCATAACGAAGTGAATCATAGCAAAGGTATCAAATCAGAGACTAAACAGATCAGAAAAGAGATCATAGGAAACCTTACAGAGAAGGTCAGAATATCTGTACCTTATTCCAAAGCAAACACAAACTCAGAAATGGATGACACAGAGTGGATCAGGACCTCTCTTTCTTCACACCTAGAGGGGTAGACAAGAATTACAAACCCTTCCATTTTAAGTAACTTTCTATATTTAGCAGGTTTCCAAATTTAGAATGTTTCTATAATTAACAGGGTTCCAATATTCTCATTAATATTCACAAATTATCCAGAGTTTCCTTTTTAGCTTTTAGATTCCCCAAGTTACTCTTTTAGTCCTTTAGGTTTCATAATTTACACTTTATATCCCTTTACTTATCAAAGTTACGAAATGAAACCCTAGATTCACCTAGTTTACATTTTAATCCTTCTCATTAGTTTATTAACACATCAAGCATTTTATTTTCCAAGATTATAGAGTGTACCCTCAAATTAACGTATTATAAGAATTATACCTTCAAGTTTCATGATTTACAATTTATAACCCTTAGTTTAGGAAAATAACAATTTACAATCTTTTCCATGTCTTGACAGTTTTTAAGTATCATCTGGACCCGTTTTACATAATTTATAAACCATATTAAACCTTCGAAATAAAATCTATAAAAATTTACAGACGTTCCACAGGGTCTTAAGTATTTTATGTAATTTTTACAGATTTTATTAATTTGTCTAGGTACGAACTAAAAATCCTTTTCCCCAACCTGTTCCAGAACCGGATCAATTAAAAACACCCGACCATTATCTATCTGCTTACCCAGTCTAGAAAATTTATAAAATTCTAAAAAAATTTCAGTAATTAGCTAACATGTGTTATATTACTCAGTTCAAAGGAAATGTCCTAATTCGTTATGGTTTTAAAATGATAAATGAAAAACCCGGACTGTTTTCCCAGACTTCACAAATCCGATCAGACATGCGATTTCCCAAAAATCAAAAGGTAGCCTTCTAGGCCTCCAAAAATTACAAAATAAATTTCTCCAGGTAGCCACTTCATTGAAATTAGTTTTAGACTCAAAAACCATCACAATACCCGTCTATATCATTTAGTTACAGCCGGTTAAAGTCAAGCAAAGTTCCAGATCAGAAGCAGTTATCACAGAATCATATATATACTTAGGGTTTCTTCATCCCGTTCATTAATTCTCGACACCAAACGATTTTAGGTGAGTCCACAACATATTTAGGTTAATTATTACAGGCCTTAACATATTCAAAACGAATTAAATCCATTACATAGCTCCTGGGTCGATCCATATATATTAGTTTTTAGGGTTTTTGGTTTATGATTTTATGTGACATGTTTTTCATTCCATGATTCGAATAGAACACAAATAGATGGACAATGATTGAGTAAGAAGATGCAATACCCTTGTAGACCACGAAGAACACGAACACAAGAGATCAAAATACACACGAAAGCTTTCCTCCTTCTCCTTTCTTCTTTTGGTCGCACGGCAGCAGGAACAAACAAGAGTGAAACATAGTTTTGATTAGTTTTTGATTCGTATATTCGTGTATTGATATAGTACTATGTAATTACCTTATAACAAGATCAAAATGGAGAGTCTTTGGTGGTTTCCTGGTCGACACAGCAGCAGCAAAAAGGGGCGGCAGAACTTTTTAGGTTTTAGGGTTTCTTGAATGAATTTTGAAGATCGATATTATTTTTGGAGGAACAAATGGAATGTGGCTAAATTATAGAAGTGTGGGCCGAATTTTGGAAGGGTGGGGAGGACATGGATCGGCCTAAATGAGGCTAAGTCAAGCCCATGAGTTTTTGGATCACCATTATACTAGAAATACATTAAACCTTATGTTATAGATTTTTGAAATACAAAATTACATATGCACTTAATATTTTCGGCTCATTTGGACTTGAAATGTGTTTCAAACATTATTGGTAGCTTGTACAATTATCTTATGACGCCTCATAATTATTTCATGTCATATTTGTTTCGTTTTCAAAGGTTTTGTGATTTATTTATAAGTTATATAAGTTTTAATTAAATTTTTAAGTTATGAGGGCATTTTTGGTCTTTTCAGATTATATTAATTTGCGGGTTTTACAACTCTTCCCCTCTAAAAAAAAAATTTCGTCCTCGAAAATTGAAGGGAGCAGAGAGAAAGAGAACGGAATACTCATAAGGAATGCGAACAAAATTTCAAATCGAATTAATTGTATCTACAGCAGAGAGCTCTTCAAGGAGTTTAAGGTTCATAATTGAGGTCAACAGAATGCAACACGAGAGTCCAAACTAATCCAGATATTTAACGAACGAAGGTAGAGTATACGCATAGGTAGAATGAACCTAAGGTCTCACTAATCACAGATAATCCATCGGGAATCAAGTTCTAAACTTCTTAGGTACTTCCCAAGATATCCTATGGCCACAATGAGGGCACGTTATATGGTGTAAGTATTATCACGTTAATAATACCGGCACCATATAAATATGCCTTCATGATGATCATACTTTATCTCGAGTCGTAAGCAAAATAATCTATCTTCATCCACCTAGTACTTCTACAGTCTCAGAGGTCAACAAAACAAATGTCATAATCAAGAGGGAAAGCCAAACTACTCGCCATGGAGATTCTCAAAATGCCCAAGAAGCATCGAAATGATTAACCAAGATCAGAGGTCAGAGTCGGAATCTGAAGATAAGGATCAAATAGTGTCAGGAAATTACTATGCAATTCTTAATGCTTTCAAGATTCATTTAGGTTTCAAAACTGAGGTGGTGCAAGGCATAAGCTTTCAATTTCCAAGAGGGATCTCAAGAGGCTTAAACCAAGAGTAAGGTACGAATCAGAGTGATGCGGAAGCAATGATACCTAAACAAATGCCTTATAGTCTACCCATTCCTCACCGGTCAGAACTTAAGCTCCTATAGGGAAATCCTAAAGCAAATTTTCAAAGGTTGTCTTACGAGCGCCTATAGGGAAAGCTTAGTGGTCCTAACTTACACAGGTCAAGGGTAAATGTATTACGAGTCGTAACCTGGCTCTGATACCATAATTGTAACACCCCAACCCGGCAAGGGTAAAGATGTCACGTTAATGGTTTCATATCAGATCAAACAAAGCATACTTCAATAGTAATACAATAAATTCAAAGGTTACAAATGAAATACTAACATTATAAGGTTAAGAATGAAACAAAACTAAATACTAAGTCTGCAAATGCAATCCTTCTAATGACTTCTACTTCAGAATAACTATCAAGGTCTTCTAAGTCCAAAAGTCTCTTCACTCATACCCAAACCCGTCATCCTGCTTATAACCTGCCGCACACGAAAAGAAAACGTGCGGCTGAGCTTAAAAAGCCCAGTGAACAGATATAACGATAATAAACAGAAATAGAGGATAGTACAGAATAACAGAAACAAAGGTCAAACAGATGTAATATGGTTCAAGGGATAAGTCAATGAATAAGTATAAGGGAAAGAGAAAGGGATAGTAATCCACCACGAGCCCAGAAACAGAATCATATCATATCGTAACCATAAATCTTCATAATCATATAGAGGGGAGACCTCTCAGATAATCAGATAATATGAGGGGTGTCCTCATTCTTCAAATGGAGTAGCTAGCTCCCAGACATATGTGAAAGGCATGTATTGCACACAGTACCAGTCACCAGAACAGAAATCATATCATATACAATTAAATCCACTAAACAGAACAGATCTAGGATGCATCCATACGCCCCTACCCAATCACATGCAGACCAAATCAAAGGGACGGTGTAACCAAATCACTAGGGCTACACACTAGTCATGCCAGTGGTGCATCACAGACACGGCCATGTTACCTTCATGGCTAGGGTCACAAATTTTGGCTCGGGTATCAAACTAAGAGTCAGATATCATATCAGATCAGAGGGTCATATCACAAGTTTCAATATCAGAAGTCAATATCAGAAGGTCAACATCAGAAGGCCAATATCAGAAGGTCAAAATCAAAGTTCCATGGTAACAGTTCATTTAAAAAGGTTTCTAATTAAGAGTCCATTTAAAACTATCTTTTAGATGACGGTTTTCATAAAAATGATCCTTCAGAGTAGTTTTCATAAAATGATATTTCAAAAGGTTTTTCGTAAAGATAGTCTTTTAAACTAGTTTTTATAATGGTTAATAAAATCCCAATTAAAAGAGTATTGTATCACAATTTGCAGACATCATTTTAAAATAGCTTTTCCTCAAATCATTTCCAGGTCAGAATTAAAAAGGTTTCACAGTTTAGGTTCATATCATAGGTCATAACGAAGTGAATCATAGCAAAGGTATCAAATCAGAGGCTAAACAGATCAGAACATGAAAGAGATCATAGGAAACCTTACAGAGAAGGTCAGAATATCTGTACCTTATTCCAAAGCAAACACAAACTCAGAAATGGATGACACAGAGTGGATCAGGACCTCTCTTTCTTCACACCTAGAGGGGTAGACAAGAATTACAAACCCTTCCATTTTAAGTAACTTTCTATATTTAGCAGGTTTCCAAATTTAGAATGTTTCTATAATTAACAGGGTTCCAATATTCTCATTAATATTCAAAAATTATCCAGAGTTTCCTTTTTACCTTTTAGATTCCCCAAGTTACTCTTTTAGTCCTTTAGGTTTCATAATTTACACTTTATATCCGTTTACTTATCAAAGTTACGAAATGAAACCTAGATTCACCTAGTTTACATTTTAATCCCTCTCATTAGTTTATTAACACATCAAGCATTTTATTTTCCAAGATTATAGAGTGTACCCTCAAATTAATGTATTATACGAATTATACCTTCAAGTTTCATGATTTACAATTTATAACCCTTAGTTTAGGAAAATAACAATTTACAATCTTTTCCATGTCTTGACAGTTTTTAAGTATCATCTGGACCCGTTTTACATAATTTATAAATCATATTAAACATTCGAAATAAAATCTATAAAAATTCACAGACGTTCCCCAGGGTCTTAAGTATTTTATGTAATTTTTACAGATTTTATTAATTTGTCTAGGTATGAACGAAAAATCCTTTTCCCCAACCTGTTCCAGAACCGGATCAATTAAAAATACCCGACCATTATCTATCTGCTTACCCAGTCTAGAAAATTTATAAAATTCTAAAAAAATTTCAATAATTATCTAACATGTGTTATATTACAAAGTTCAAAGGAAATGTCCTAATTCGTTATGGTTTTAAAATGATAAATGAAAAACCCGGACTGTTTTCCCAGACTTCACAAATCCGATCAGACATGCGATTTCCCAAAAATCAAAAGGTAGCCTTCTAGGCCTCCAAAAATTACAAAATAAATTTCTCCAGGTAGCCACTTCATTGAACTTAGTTTTAGACTCAAAAACCATCACAATACCCGTCCATATCATTTAGTTACAGCCGGTTAAAGTCGAGCAAAGTTCCAGATCAGAAGCAGTTATCACAGAATCATATATATACTTAGGGTTTCTTCATCCCGTTCATTAATTCTCGACACCAAACGATTTTAGGTGAGTCCACAACATATTTAGGTTAATTATTACAGGCCTTAACATATTCAAAACGAATTAAATCCATTACATAGCTCCTGGGTCGATCCATATATATTAGTTTTTAGGGTTTTTGGTTTATGATTTTATGTGACATGTTTTTCATTCCATGATTCGAATAGAACACAAATAGATGGACAATGATTGAGTAAGAAGATGCAATACCCTTGTAGACCACGAAGAACATGAACACAAGGGATCAAAATACACACGAAAGCTTTCCTCCTTCTCCTTTCTTCTTTTGGTCGCACGGCAGCAGGAACAAACAAGAGTGAAACATAGTTTTGATTAGTTTTTGATTCGTATATTCGTGTATTGATATAGTACTATGTAATTACCTTATAACAAGATCAAAATGGAGAGTCTTTGGTGGTTTCCTGGTCGACACAGCAGCAGCAAAAAGGGGCGGCAGAACTTTTTAGGTTTTAGGGTTTCTTGAATGAATTTTGAAGATCGATATTATTTTTGGAGGAACAAATGGAATGTGGCTAAATTATAGAAGTGTGGGCCGAATTTTGGAAGGGTGGGGAGGACATGGATCGGCCTAAATGAGGCTAAGTCAAGCCCATGAGTTTTTGGATCGCCATTATACTAGAAATACATTAAACCTTATGTTATAGATTTTTCAAATACAAAATTACATATGCACTTAATATTTTCGGCTCATTTGGACTTGAAATGTGTTTCAAACATTATTGGTAGCTTGTACAATTATCTTACGATGTCTCATAATTATTTCATGTCATATTTGTTTTGTTTTCATAGGTTTTGTGATTTATTTATAAGTTATATAAGTTTTAATTAAATTTTTAAGTTATGAGGGCATTTTTGGTCTTTTCAGATTATATTAATTTGCGGGTTTTACATCTCGGCTCGTTCGTTAAACATCTCGTGTATAACCATAACATCTCGGGTCGTTCGTTAAACATCTCGTGTATAACCATAACATCTCGGCTCATTCGTTAAACATCTCGTGTATAACCATAACATCTCGGCTCTTTCATTAAACATCTCGTGTATAACCATAACATCTCGGCTTGTTCGTTAAACATCTCGTGTATAACCATAACATCTCGGCTCGTTCGTTAAACATCTCGTGTATAAACATAACATCTCGGCTCGTTCGTTAAACATCTCGTGTATAACCATAACATCTCGGCTCATTCGTTAAACATCTCGTGTATAACCATAACATCTCGGGTCGTTCGTTAAACATCTCGTGTATAACCATAACATCTCGGCTCATTCGTTAAACATCTCGTGTATAACCATAACATCTCGGCTCGTTCATTAAACATCTCGTGTATAACCATAACATCTCGGCTCGTTCGTTAAACATCTCGTGTATAACCATAACATCTCGGCTCGTTCGTTAAACATCTCGTGTATAAACATAACATCTCGGCTCGTTCGTTAAACATCTCGTATATAACCATAACATCTCGGCTCGTTCGTTAAACATCTCGTGTATAACCATAGCATCTCGGCTCGTTCATTAAACATCTCGTGTATAACCATAACATCTCGGCTCGTTCGTTAAACATCTCGTGTATAACCATAACATCTCGGCTCGTTCGTTAAACATCTCGTGTATAACCATAACATCTCGGCTCGTTCGTTAAACATCTCGTGTATAGCCATAACATCTCGGCTCGTTCGTTAAACATCTCGTGTATAACCATAACATCTCGGCTCGTTCGTTAAACATCTCGTGTATAACCATAACATCTCAGCTCGTTCGTTAAACATCTCGTGTATAACCATAACATCTCGGGTCGTTCGTTAAACATCTCGTGTATAACCATAACATCTCGGCTCGTTCGTTAAACATCTCGTGTATAACCATAACATCTCGGCTCATTCGTTAAATATCTCATGTATAACCATAACATCTCTGCTCGTTCGTTAAACATCTCGTGTATAACCATAACATCTCGGCTCATTCATTTTAAATGTTTTAGTTAAATTTAAAAGAATTAATTTTAGTTAAATTTAAAAGAATTGATATTCATTTTAAAAGTTTTAAATTAATTAAAGATAATTTACAAAATACTTTCAGCGGGGACATGTCCCTGCAGAAAGGTTTCACCAAAAAAATTAAGTTTCCCTCGTAGCATTTACTTTATCCCGCCAAAGGTTTTGGCGAATAATTTCTACTTTCAGCGGGGACGTGTCCCCGCAAAAAAGTCTGATTAAAATAAGGATTTACATTCGGCGGGGACATGTCCCCGCAGAAACTAATAACTAAAACCTACCCCATATTAATTATCAGATCTAAACACTTAGAAAAAAAAAAAAAAAAAAAAAAAAAAAAAAAAAAAAAAAGAAAAAAACACTCTTCTCTTCATCTGCTTCTGCTTCTGCTTCATCACAACATCGCCATCTCCACCACCACCACAACACCACCATCTCCACCACCACAGCACCCACACTCGCACCACTGTGCACATCTCCACCATCTCCTCCCCTCTCCCGTTTAATTCTTTCCTCCCCCTCCTCTCCCGTTTAATTCTTTTCTCCTCCTCTCATTTCCGTTTAATTTCTTCCCGTTTAATTCTCTTGGTGAGTAATTTTAACTTTTTTTATTTTTTTAATTTTCGTTATCTTTTTAATTTGTTATTTATTTTTAATTTTTTGTCATTTGTTAATTTTTGTTAATTTCTTGATTTTTTTTTTTTTTTTTTTTTATATGTTAATTTTTTTAGGTATACTTGCTGCTGAGAACCGAAGAGGAGACCCGAAGCCGAGAACCAAAAAGCCGAGACCACAACCGAGGTTTTCTTTATATTTTTTTATTTTTTTTGTGTTTATGTGTTACCGGGGATATGTCGCCGCCAAAAGTTTATATTGATTAATTTGTGTTTATTTATAATTTTAGCTAAGCTATAGGGGATGTTTGGCGTAGTTTATCAGTTAGTATAAACTGATGCACTGCAACCCACAAGGGTGCTGTTGGTTTGCCCTCAGTTGGACAGAAAACCACCACAGGTGGTGTTTGTCGTTGTGGTTATTCGTTTGTGGGTGTCGTACCACACCAACTAGCTAGGGCTGTTTGAATTAGTTTATTAGTTAGGTTGAGTTGTTTATCAGTTTATCAGTTACCTGCTGTCGAAAGTGGCTAGGGCTGTTTGAAAGTGGCTGTTTATCAGTTACCTGCAGTCGAAACTTGCTAGGGCTGTTTGAATTAGTTTATCAGTTAGGTTGAGTTGTGTGTTGATGCAAAAGTGGCAATGTGATTGTGTATGCTTAGAGACTAGTGAAAGTATGTTGTGCCGTTTAATTAGTATGACTATACAAGTCTTGTTAGAGCTAGCAAATTGAGATTTAAGAAACTTGTTTTGTATTACAAAAACTGATTATGTTGTTTCGAGTTATGCCTTTTTGGGGTACAAAGTTAAAAAGGAGCTTGATTTGTTAATTTTTTATTTTTGTTATTGTTTTACTTTGTTAATTTTTTGTTAATTTTTGCAATGTGTTAAGACCAGCTAGCCGAGAGTCGAGAGCCGAGACCAGCCTTCTGTCAAGGCCAGCTAGCCGAGAGCCAAGACCACAATCAGTACGTTTTTTTTGTTTATGTTTGGTTAATTACTTGCTTAGAATTATAATATTTTGTTTCTGAATTTGATTTTAAGATGTTAGTCGTTTGTTTATAATTATATGGAATTTGATTGTGTTAGACTATTATAAATGATTTTAGGAATTTAGTGATTAATTTCGGAAAGTCCCCGTCCGAAGTTAATCATCCCATAGAAAACCCGTCCGAAATTAATTTATTAGAAATTAATTTCGGAAAGTCCCCTGTTTGGGACTGCTTTTTGAATGTTTTGTCTCATTTAGGATATGAATGCGTATAATTGATTTACTATTTGTGAAAATTTCGACAGTGTTTCCCCTTTACTCCTACGAATATGTCTTTAATGCACATATTTCGGGAGTTGAGGGGAAATGCTGCCGAAATTTTCTCAAATAGTAAATTCAATTATACGCATTCATATATGAGACGAAACATTCAAAGAGTGGGTTAGGATTGCCTTCCATAGTTGGATTAGGTGAACAAAACGCACAACTCGTGATTCCACCTTTATGTATTTACGTGTAGATTTTTTTGAACATGTTTAATTCTAAATTATTATTTATTGCATCATTAAAACTCAGTTATGCCAATTGATAAGAGTTGGGTCTCTAAACCTCGTGTTAGCCTCGAATTTCTAAAAGGTCTTAGAGCTTTTTGCGAGTATTGCAAG
The DNA here is from genome assembly GCA_021014915.2 of Artemisia tridentata subsp. tridentata. Taxonomy (NCBI): domain Eukaryota; kingdom Viridiplantae; phylum Streptophyta; class Magnoliopsida; order Asterales; family Asteraceae; genus Artemisia; species Artemisia tridentata. The sequence continues at coordinate 79,699,529 of CP139501.1, read as the reverse complement.
TCCTTTGTGAATATTGACGGGAATGTAAAATGTCCATGTAATTATTGTCATAACTATGGTTGGGTAAAACACGAAGATTTGTTTAATCACATACACTCATACGGTTGGGACCAAAGTTATACGAAATGGTATAATCACGGTGAACCGGATGAGCAGACAGTAGTACCCAACACGAATCAACATGGGAGTGATATGGCTGAGTTCCTTCATGATATTTGTCTGAATAACGAACAAAATGAGCCAACTGAAGGAAATATTGGCGAGACAAGCAACGAGCCAACTCCTCAACGTAACGAGTTTGAAGAGTTACTCGTCACTGCCAACGAGCCACTATACCCGGGCTGTAATTGGATGTCTTCATTGGACTTTATGGCAAAGTTTACGAACATCAAGGTCAAAGGTAAAATGAGTGACACCACATTTAACGAAACCCTAAAATTTCTCAAAGAATGTTTCCCACCCGCTCTAGGATACAAAATCCCATCGTCATACTATGAAATAAAGAAAACATATAAAACGATCGGGTTAGGATACGAATCCATACATGCTTATGTAAATGACTATTTTTTATATCGGGGGGGGGGGGGTAATGAAGATTTGCAGAATTGTCCCATCTGCGATGCTAGTAGATGGAAAGACAAGAACACACTGGGGAAGAAAGTTCATAACAAGGTGTTGCGTTATTTTCCTATCATTCCTAGACTACAACGTTTGTACAAGTCTAAACACACTGCAAAACATATGACTTGTCATGCTTCTGGGCATTCTACGGAGGACGGTAAGATGCAACACCCGGTTGATGGTCAATTATGGAAGAAATTTGACATGAAGTATTCTAAAGAATTTTCCTATGAAAAAAGAAACGTCCGATTAGGGTTGGCTGCTGATGGTTTCAATCCATACGGCAACCTTAGTCAGTCTTACAGCATGTGGCCGGTCATATTAACAACATACAATACGCCTCCCTGGATATGTATGAGAGAGACTTCTCTTATGTTGACGTTGTTAATTCCGGGCCCTAAATCACCCGGGAAGGACATAGATATTTACTTGAGGCCTTTGATTGAAGACCTAAAGATTCTATGGAAAGATGGAGTCATGACTAGGGATGCTGCCACTGGCACTGAATTCTGTATGAGAGCAGTGCTTTTATGGACTATCAATGACTTTCCCGCTCGAAGTAGTTTGTCTGGGTGGAGTGGGCAAGGTTACTTGGCTTGTCCGACATGTAATATAGACACTCCATCTGTTCGTGTGTTAGGCAAAACCGCTTATGTTGGTCACAGAAGATTCTTAAAAACGACCAATAAATGGCGGAAAAATAAACGGGCATTCTATATTCGGGACTATGATCATAGACAACCTCCTAGAAAATTTACCAGTGATGTCATCTTGAATCAACTTAGGAGATTGCCTAAACGTATCCCGGGGAAACATCCAAGTTTTGGGGGTGCGAAGAAAAAACGTGATCCTGTTCGCGAATTGAATTTGACCAAAGTATCTATTTTCTACGAGCTAAAGTATTGGTCTTTTCTTACACTAAAACACAATTTAGATGTCATGCATATCGAAAAAAATGTGTGTGAGAGTGTGTTGGGTACTTTGTTAATGAATGACAAATCAAAAGACACCAACAAGGCAAGACAAGACTTAGAAAATTTGTAAATTCGTGAAGAGTTGTGGCTCGTCAACAAAGGAAACGGGAAGTGCTCTAAGCCTCATCCCACGTACTCTTTGTCAGCTGAAGAAAGAAAACAATTTTGTCAATTCATCAAAGGTACACGTTTTATTTCAAAATTTATTTGTTCCAATTCTATTCGCGTATCCATTTCGACGACTTACTCTAATATCATGATTTTTTTGTCAATTCATCAAAGGTGTGAAACTACCTGATGGGTTCGGATCTAACTTCAAGCATAAAGTGACCGACAATGATAGTAACATAACAGGCTTGAAGGCTCATGACTGTCACATAATGATGCAGCGGTTGCTTCCTGCTGGACTTCAAAATTACTTGAAGGACCAAACCACCGCAACACCAATAATCGAGCTTTGTTCATTCTTCAAACAAATATGCGCTCGAACTTTGATGGTGGATGACATGTTGAAAGCTAAAGAACAACTCATCAATATTTTGTGCAGTTTCGAGCAAATTTATCCTCCTGCTTTTTTTGACATAATGATTCACTTGGTTATTCATCTACCCGAAGAGGCTATTGAAGGCGGGCATGTTTACATAAGGTGGATGATTCCATTTGAAAGATACATGAAAAAGCTCAAGAATTATGTCAGAAATAAAGCTAAGCCCGAAGGTTCAATAGCGGAGGGTTATGTTGCTGATGAAGCATTAACTTTCTGTTCGCATTATTTTCGGGGTGTTGAGACGAGATTTAATCATCCTGACCGAAATGAGGACGGTCCAAGCCCAACAAGTCAATTTTAGGTGTTTCGATCAATCTTTAAACTGAATGGCAAGCAATCATTGATCCGGGTTCAACTAGACACAATGCAGAAAGTAGTATGGTATGTACTACACAACAGTCATGAAATTGACCCGTACGTGAACGAGTACGAGAGGTACGCATTTTATTTCAAAATGTGTTTTACGTATGTTATTATTCGACGACTTATTCTAATATCATGAACATCTACAGGGCATTTCCTGGCAATGATATACAAAAAGGATTTCCTCGCTGGTTTGGGAGCAAGGTAGACTTATTGTATGTATTACCCTGTAAAAATAACGACTATTACTCATCTATATCTATTCTTAACATTTTCATAGATTCGTGAATTAAAAGTAAAGGATAACACAAGTTGTACTTCTGAGTTATTCGCTTTGACTTGTGGACCAGCATGCACTGCAGTCTCAGTCGACTCTTGCCTAGTCAACGGTGTGAAGTTTATCGTACACGACCGTGATTTACGTCGTTCAACTCAGAACAGCGGAATTTCAACTCCTAATCCTAGCGGAGGAATGTATTATGGCCAGCTTGAAGAAATTCTCAAGTTTTTGTATGTTCCGTTCAAGGTTGTGCTGTTCAAAGTCAAATGGTTCGACACTAATATCGAGGGTCGCATAAAACGTTGTACGTATAGAAATAACATTACACAAATTATGTTGGTCCCTTTACACGATTAGAGTTAACTAGAAAGTTAATCTATTTCGTGTTATGACTAATACAATGTTTAGGATTAATTCTAACAGTTATAAAACGTGAGTATAAAAACAACAATATTTTTCAATGTTTAAATTCTTATTAGAAATAATTCCAAGAATCTATACCCAAGTGTTTTGCGGAACAAACACTTGGGATTGAATAGACAAGGGTATGGGGTGTCTCCTATCGAAACTCAAGTTTTGCTTGAGTGGTAACAATATACCCACTGAGCTATCTCAGTGAGTTGTATACTCTTTGTAGGAGAGAAGTTTCTTTGCAAAAGTTCAAGACTTTAAATATACAAAGAACACTTTAACTTCTCTCACATCTGATCTATTTATACACAAGTAATCTAAGTATAAGTGATTAAATATAATACAAGTTGTTGAGGTTGCGTGTCTGACAATTATAAATAGTAATCGTCATTTCCAAGAACCAATAGGAAAGGGCCAAGAAGACTTTGGGAGTTGTTGGCTGACACTCCATGACTTTTAGCCGCAATAGGGAAGGTTGGATCTGATAAGAGAAGAGTGTTGGGTTTACACTCTTATCTTCTCAGATCTTTTCCCTATCGTTCCCGCCTTTTCTTCAGGCTATGGTTCCTCAGTCTTCAATCACTTTGTTATTGAGGAGACTGGGGTTCAGTGAGTTCTTGTCCAATACTCACTGAACCATCATCTTCTTCTTTGGCTTAAGTCTGACTCAGGGAGTACCGCCTTCCTGAGAAGTGAATCCTTCTTCTTGAATTCGTCTTAAGTATCTTGAAGATGACTCACTGAGAGGCTGTTCTCTCAGTGACTTGAATTGTTCTCGGTTTAAGTTTAACACTTAGTTAATTTGTGTCCAAATTATGTTTTACGTATTCTTGGGTTTTACATAACCCAACAATCTCCCCCCATTTGGATATAAATTATTCCTAAGTGTTTTGATCAGTATGAGTGAGCTAAAGTCTTCTGCTCATACTGAATGTACTAGAAAATAAACAAGGATACTGATATAGCAAAACATTCATCAATTTATTCATATCATTACATGTCCTATTATTCTAAGTACAAAATACTCATGGTTCCTCAACAAGACCCATGAGTTCAAGCTTCGCCTTCTTTGACATCAACACCTCTTTGTCAGGTCATTCTTTCATCAACTGATCCATTAACTTTACAAACTCCTCATTTTCAGGTCTCCTGATATTAAGCGCCATCAGTTTGTAAGCAAGGAGTGTTGTTGTTTCTACTTTGTCGATGTCAGAGATTCTTTGAAAGGCTTCCTGACCAAACTCATCCACAAAGAAGATGCCATACTCAGGTTCCTTAATGACTTGGTTAGGACGGAATTTGACTCCCTGAGGAGGAACTCTATTGCAGTGAAGTGCAGCTATATATTGTTCAGGCTCCATAGCTACAGCTTTCCTTTTCTTCCCAACCTTCTGAGTAAACTCAGGGATAGTTAGTCCCTGAGAAGCAAGTGCCTCATCATGGTTAATGCCCAGACTCTTTGCCACTCTTGCAAGTTCCTCATACTTAGCACTCAGTGACTTGATGATGATTGGGGCATTCTTGCTTGCGGTTTTCTTCCTTAGGATAGGCATCATCATATCCCATTCTCTTAACCCATAGTTTGAGAATTTGACAGTTGGAAGATGTTCAGACTTTCTTGGACCTCTATGGATTGTTAAGCTCAGAGGTCTGGTGGGGTGAATGGTGATGTCAGTTATTTTGCCTTCATCTTTGGTATTGGTCATGTGCCATACATACCTCTCATAAATCCTCTGCCTCTTTTCTTCCTTAAGTTTGGCTTGTTTGTTGTGTTCCTTAAGGATTTCAGCCTGAAGCTTGAGAAACTCATCCCCTTTGATGTCCTTCTGCTCAGACTCCTTGATCACTTCTTTGGCAACCTTAGAGATTTCAGACCTGTTGAGTACCAGTTCCTTCTCTCTTTCCTTCCTGAGCTCTTCTTGGTGTAAAATTTCAGCCAGTTGATCAGGAGTCCCATAGACCCTTCTCCCATCCTCTAAATCAACATAGAATGGTGCATCAGGATCTGCACGTCTTTCAGAAGAAGCCTTGACTAAGAGTGATTCAGGAGGAGGGTTTGTTTCAGTCACCATGATTTTCTTCCCTTTGTCAATGGGAGGAGGTTGACTGGTGGATGTCTTAGGGACAGTCACTAAAGCAGAATTGGGATAAGGGATTGGAGGATCATCAATTTTCTCCCCCTCAGCAGATGGCGGAGCTTCAGTGGAGACACCTGCTGACTGAGGAGGTGGAGGAGTATGAGAGGCCTGAAGAATGGATAAAATGTTGGAGACCATAGACTTTGTTTCAGAAGTCTCATTCTTCACGACACTCAGTTCGGTAGCCATTTCCCTCTGGTGGGTGGCGAGTTCAGATACTTGGGTGGTGTAGTGTTTGACCAGCTCATTATGTGTTGTTGAGAGCTGCTCAAAGGCTGAGGAGATTTTGATCAGGTGCTCCTTGGATGTATTAACAGCCTGAGAAATGGACTCTTGCTGTGTCCTTAATCCTTGAAGATCTACCCCTGAAGGAGCTTTAGAAGCTCAGTTATGCTGGTGGAGGTGTTAGCCTGAGAGGCCAAGTATGCATCCAATCTTGTGACAAAAGTGGGATCATCTGCAAGATGTTCTTGTACTGATTCTATAGCCTTGAGGATGTTGGACAGTTCCTGATGCTGTCCAGTGGCTATGTCATCTACAGATTTGTTTAGGTCGCCAAGTTGTTTATCAGTGAGGGTGGCGGCCTGAAGAATCTTTGCCTGAGATTCTTCCACTGAAGCCCTGAAGTCAGCATAGGAGGATGCCACTTCAGTGTGCTTATCCCATAGCTCATCCGCAACAGAGTTGTAAAGACCTTCGTTGGCTTTGCGAAGGACTCTTGCCATTTGTCTTTCAGAAGCCGGATGAGCATTGTCATACTTTTGCAACCACTTGGGAGTGGTTGAAGCACCTGATGATGATGATGAGGTTGATGAAGAGCTGGTTGGTTGATCATCAGGATGAGGTGAAGAATGTTGTTTCTCAGAGGGCTGAGGAGGGCTTACTTGTGTTTCCATTTCCTCCTCAGCATCAGGGATCTCATCATCACCAATATCTATCTCCTCCTCTGACTCATCAGCCAACAAATTTTTATAGTCAGCCAGAGAAGGAGCCTTCAGTAAATCCGGCTCCCCCTCAGAAGAGGGCTCACCTTCGTTGTGGCCAGGTCCTGATTCTTTAGTCATAATAACTGGTGGGGTTTGACCAGCCTGACTAGTCATAATAACTGGAGGGTTTGCCCAGCCTGACTTTTAGAATCAGTTCCTGAGAGAACAAAAATGCCTGAGGTGGGTTTGGGTTCCGTATCGGCGGGTGGTTTAAATCCCTCCGAGTCTTTGTCCCCCTGAGCGCCTTCATCCACTAATGGGTGTTTTTCAGTGGAATCATGAGGCACTCCTTGTGAAGATGTATGGACCCCCTTCCCATCAGGATTGGTCTGTCCTTTTGGTGATTTAGGGTCCTGAACTCCCTGAGACCCTGAGTGTGATTGCTCAGGGACGTTAGCAGGATGTGAGTGGGTATGGGTCCCCTTCTCAGTGGAGTAGTACTGCTCCCCCGAGGATATAGAACCCTGAACTCCCTCAGGCTCTGATTGTGATTTATCAGTGCCTTCATTAGGATGTGAGTGGGTGGATGCTCCTGACCCATCTGACTTGTTTTTGTCAGAAGGGACATTTGGAAAGGGTTTGCCCGAGGATACTGAGGATGATTGCTCAGCACCCTCCGGTGGCGTTTGTTTTGTGGCCAAAGTGGTCTCTTGTATGGGAGTCTGAGAGGTCAAGGTCACAACAACTTTCTTGGTACCTGAGGCAACAGTCTCAGTGACGAGTGGTTTAGGTCTAACCACCTTACTGGATTGTCCCCCTTTCCCTTTCTTCTTCTTCACCTTCTTGGTTGGTGAAGGAACTGGTGAGCATACATTTTCACCCTGAATCACCGTTAACATGTAGGTGGTCAGGGTGACCAGTTGTACCTCAGTAATGTCACTACTAAAGTTGGTCTTATGCAAGATGTCAGGTTTTGTACCTTCATCGTCAGACCTTAAGTAGTCAGGACCAAGAAGATCCTGAAGCACACAGGAAAGGAACCTAGGATAAGACATATGTCTTTGCCTATGTTTCCCTGAGAGCTTTGACACGAGGTCTCGGAAGATTATTCCTCCGATATCTATTTTTCTACCCTCCAAGAGACTGAACATCATCAATTGTTGTGATGAGTTCAACTGCTCAATGGAGGATTTGTTTCCTCCGAGTACCTGAATGATGAATGTCATCATAACTCTCCAGACAGGGTGAAACCATGTCTTTACTATTGGAGCCTTTGCCAACAAGGCTTCAGGAGACTCGCCAGGACGCCTAACATCATGTGGCCCTAGGAAAAGCATTTCCGCTTTTATTTCCTGATCAGTAGGGTTAGCCTCAAAGTTCTCAACAAAGTTAAGACCAGTGGCCATGATGAAGGTCTTGTAGTTCAGGGAGAGAGTCTTAGTTCTATTCATCACAGTGAAAGTGATGATAGACTCTTTGGTGTCCTTAGGGCTAGTAGCCGTTGCGGTACACCAAAACTCCCTGAGATAGTCATTATAGATGACTTCTGGGGTGGTTGTAAAGGCTGTGGCAAGGAAGCAGTTTTGTAAATACTTAACAACATCCTTGTAACCCGCATATTGCTGCGGGTAATGGAAATTTCCAACCACATTGTTTTTGGTCAGGTCCACGCCCTCCATTGTGAAGCTCACATTTGGGGCGGTGGTAATAGCATTAGAGGAAGCCATTTTATGATCGGGTTTAGGTCGGAAAAATGGTCGGATATTTCTTAATGCTAAGAACACACACACAATTTGTTTGAGAAATAAAAAGGGCAGAGTTTGCTTATAAATTTCAAAAAAAAACGTGTGTGTGTATTCTTTTGGATGGGTATTTATAGGATAGTGGAGATGGGGTATTTTTGGTATTTGAGTGATCTTATTTAATCAAAATATATTTATTGGAAGTTATTTTGAATAAAATGTTTGAGATCCGCATTAAATGCCACCACTCCACTTTTCCTCTTTTTTCTCAATTGGCAGAGTGAACAGTTGAGTAGTTTCTGCAAAAGGAGAAGTTGCAGAGTTTCCATCATCACACAGTGTTTTGTGTGAGAGAGGGCATTGAATGCCAAGTTGGGAAGTGGGGGCCCATTGGGTGTATGCCAGAAAGGCAAAAAGAACAAATATTCTTGAATTAAATATAAGTTCAGTTACCAACCTCGGACATTTACTAACTAGATACTTAGAGCATTTAAGTCAGTATTTAATGTCTTTTTCAGGGCCCTGAATGATTTTTCATTCAGTGAAGGTATTTCAGGGACTTGGGACTAGTCACTGATGGTTCAGGAATATGGAATGATTCCTGAGAGACAAGGATTCAGGAACTTGGGTTTAGTTCCTGAGGATGAGGATTAGTGAAATAATTCACTGAAGAACACATTGAGTCAGGGACCTGAGATTATAAGAATTTACACTTCAGTTGGTAGGAATCAATCAGTGGACTAATTCTCTATGTCCAACATTCCTAATTCAGCTTTCAGTCTTGTGAAAGTTGGTTCATCCAAAGGTTTGGTGAAGATATCAGCTAACTGATATTCAGTAGGAATGAAGTGTAATTCAATGTCACCATTCATGACATGGTCCCTGATGAAGTGATATCTGATATCAATGTGTTTTGTTCTCTGATGAAGAACAGGGTTGTTTGAGATTGCAATTGCACTTATGTTATCACAAAAGATGGGTACCATCTTATACTGAATTCCATAGTCACTGAGTTGACTTTTCATCCAGAGTACATTTGCACAACAACTAGCTGCTGCAACATATTCAGCCTCAGCTGAGGATAAGGCAACTGATTGTTGCTTCTTAGCACTCCAATAGACTAATTTCCCACCTAGGATTTGGCAAGAGCCTGAGGTGCTTTTTCTGTCCATGTTGCATCCAGCATAGTCAGAGTCTGAGTATCCTTTGAGATCAAATCCTGAGCACTTTGGATAGTATAATCCAAGGTTAGGAGTGCCCTTCAGGTACCTGAATATCCTTTTCACAGCAGTGATATGAGATTCTCTTGGGTCAGATTGATATCTGGCACATAGACATACTGAGAATTGGATATCAGGTCTTGATGCAAGTAGATACATCAGTGATCCTATCATTCCTCTAAAGAGAGTTTGATTTACTGGTTTACCAGTTAGATCAGGACCAAGGTTGTTTGGGGGTACCATGGGAGTTTTGACTGAGGCACAGTCACTGAGATCATACTTCTTCAGTAGATTCTTTACATACTTCTCTTGACTGATAGTGGTTCCTCTATCAGTCTGCTTGACCTGAAGACCAAGAAAGTATGTCAGTTCTCCCATCATGCTCATTTCAAATTTCTTTGCCATTAGTTTTTCAAATTGTTTGCAAAGTTTGAAACTTGTTGAGCCAAAGATGATGTCATCAACATACACTTGTACTAGTATGACATCATTATTTGTCTTATAGATAAACAATGTGTTGTCTATCTTGCCTCTGACAAATTTGTTTTGGATTAAGAAGGCTGAGAGAGTCTCATACCATGCCCTGGGAGCTTGTTTCAGTCCATAAAGGGCTTTGTTAAGCTTACAGACATGATCAGGAGACTCATGACTTTCAAATCCAGGAGGTTGCTCAACATAGACTTCTTCTTTCAGTGAACCATTTAAGAATGCACTTTTAACATCCATTTGGTACACCTTGAAGTTCATGTATGTAGCAAAAGCAAGGAAGATCCTGATGGCTTCCATCCTTGCTACTGGTGCAAATGTTTCCTCATAGTCAATGCCTTCTTGTTGATTAAAGCCTTTTGCTACAAGTCTGGCTTTGTTTTTAATGACTATGCCATTTTCATCAGTTTTGTTTTTGAATACCCATTTCATGCCAATGACTGAGACATTCTCAGGACATTTGACCAAGGTCATTACCTTGTTTCTGTCAAATTGTTCCAGTTCATCATGCATGGCCTGAACCCAACTTGGATGTTTAAGTGCTTCATTAACACTTTTGGGTTCAATTGTGGAAATGAAGTCCACAAATAGGCATTCATTGGATGAGGCTGCTCTTAGACTAGCAGCCATGCTCCTGGTGAGCATGCCTTCAGTAGGCTCTCCAATAATATTGACAAGTTCAATATCCTGAGACATAGTCCAACTTTCTTGAGGTCCTGGATACTGATTTGAACTTGTGGAGGCCTGATTGGGTAGAGGGTTTGGTTCTGGAGTAGACACATGATCATTGATTGGATCTTGAGTGTCTATCAGATCACTGAGATTGTTTGGATCTTGAGTATTTTGAACTGGTTGATTGATATCATCAGTATGTGTATGTGTCTCAACGAACTCAGTGATGGCTGGGTTAGGTAGGTTGTGGGGAATTATGTAATAGGAGAGATTAGCATCATCTTGATACTGAATAGAAGGATTGTTTTCAGTCAGATATTCATCAGGAGGATATCTTGAAGAATTATCAATTCCTATCTCTTCTACTGAGGCAGTTGAGAACCTGATAGCATAAGTGCTCTCATCAAAGGTAACATGAAATGTTTCCTCAGTCTGCTGTCTCCTTGTGTTGAACACTTTGAAGGCTTTTGAGACAAGTGAGTATCCCAGGAAGTATCCATCATCAGCTTTTGCATCAAATTTTCCTAAGTGATCCTTGTGATTATGAATAAACACAGGACACCCAAAGACATGAAAGTAGCTGATGTCAGGGATTCTTCCTTTGAATAACTCATATGGGGTTTTCCCATGTCTCTTGACAATTATGGATCTGTTTTGTGTATAGCAGGCAGTTTTGACTGCTTCAGTCCAAAAATGGTTAGAGAGGACTGATCCACATAGCATTGTCCTAGCAGCTTCAATGAGTGTTCTGTTTTTCCTCTAGGCTACACCATTTTGTTCAGGTGTGTATGGAGAGGAAAAGTTTTGGGAAATACCTTTCTCATCACAGAAACATTCAAGTTCAATATTTTTGAACTCAGTCCCATTGTCAGTTCTAATTTGTTTGACCTTAATGTCATTTTGATTTTCAATGTTCCTGACAAAGGACATGATTGTTTCAGCTGCCTGACTCTTTTTGATCAGGAAGAATACCCAGGTGTATCTTGAGTATTCATCCACTATGACCAGAGTATACTTCTCATGGTTAATAGACCTTGGACTGACAGGTCCAAATAGATCCATATGGAGAAGATGTAGGCAGTTCCTGATGGAAAAGTTGGTTTTGGTTTTAAAAGATGCTCTGTGATGTTTACCTTTTTCACAAGCTGAGCATGGTTTATCCTTAGAAAACACAAGAGATGGTAAGCCAAGGACCTTGTTTTGTTTTACAAGATTGTTAATGTTCTTAAAGTTCAGGTGGGTAAGTCCTTATGCCAAAGCCAGTTGAGTGTATCAGTGGCTTTAGCAAAGAGACAAGTTCCATCCTGAGTTAGACTGGACATGTCTAATACATAAACATCTTGTCTTCTTGGTGCAATGAGGACTATTTCCTTATTTGCATTGAAGATGGTTCCTTGCTTATCATCAAACTGAACTATGTATTTTGCATCACATAGTTGACTGACACTGATCAGATTATACTTAAGACCATTTACATATGCTATCCTAGTAAAGATTATACCATTGCAGTTTACTGAACCATAACCTTCAGTGAGACATGATGAATTATCAGCAAATATCACTTTGGGTCCTGGTTCTTCCACATATTTGTGCAGACATTCCTTAACACCAGTCATGCTCCTTGAACATCCACTATCTAGATGCCAAACAGGATCCCTGGCATGCTTCTGCACAAATAGTAAACTAGGTCAGTTCTTTCTAGGACTCCATTTCATGGAGGGTTTGGTATTGAAGGTCTTTATGAAAGAATTAATTGATTCATGGTCAGAGGTTGAGTGGACTGAGCTACCACATGTTTTGCATTTAGTTGTAGGGGTAGCCTCAGTAGTCTGAGAGGATTGTTTCATTCCTCTTCTCGACTGAATGACCTTCTCTTTTCCTGAGGATTTCTGAGTGGAACTTCCACTAGATTCACAATGTTTGTCATATTGACAATCCTCAGGGTGGTGGTCATTGAATCCACACAGAGGGCAGGGTGGAAAAGGCTTGGCCTTTTGCTTCTGTTTCTGCTTAGAATCAGAAGGGTAGTTCAGGCACTGAGCCTTAAGTCCTGAAAAGTTTGACATGACTGAGCATTGTTTATGATCAGAAGTCCTGTGATCTTCCTTTTTGCAAATCATGCAATAAAGGACTCTATAACAATCATCAGTGAGATGATTTGTATAGTTGCATAGCTCACATCTTTTCAGGGGTTTTGTGGGTTTGGATTTGGTCTTTGAGGAAGTTGGTTTTTGTTCCTTCTTGGATTGAGAAGATTTCTCAGAAGATGCAATCTTCTCTCCTAGCTTCCTGACCATTTCAGCCAACTGATCAAATTTTGAGTCAGGGCTTTGGGTTGTTACTTCAGAAGGGACTGAAGTTGATGAGTCATCAGTATTTACTGAGACATCAAGGTTTGCTCTCTTCAGGATGGTTGTTCCCTTTCCTGATCTCTCCTTTGGAGAGTGTGGTGAGAAGACCATAGGTGGGAGGCCTAAGTTAGGTGTAGCACCCTGAAGGGTATTCAGTGGAGGAAGTGGAGGGTATGATTCTGATTCAGACTCATCCAAGGACTCAGTGAGTGGTTCAGTGAGTTCAAGCTTACTGAGTTTTTCAGTGAGTCCAAGCATATTTTTCAAAGCCTGACTTTCAGGAAGCAAGATCTTTCCAGTCTCAAAGTTTGGTAACTTACTGACTGGGTTGTCCCTGACAATCCAGTCATTTGACTTGGGAAGTAATTCTTGCTCAAAAGATATGCCAGCTGGAACAAAGTTCATTTCATTTTGACACACAGTTGGATCAACCATAAGAGGGTCAATACCAATGGTTTTCTGAGAGATTAATCCCACAGTGTCAAAAACCTTAGGGTTCTTCTTGGTCCAGCTTTGAATAATGGCCTTTTCTTTGTTAAGTTCAGTTTGAAGGACTTGGTTTTGTTTCAAAATCTCAGTGTTCTGAATTTGTAGAGTTATTGTTTCTAGTTTGGCTTGCTTAAGTACAAGCAGTTCATCTCTACATTTGTTCAATTCTGACACAATATTGTTATATTTTGAAAGCAAGTTAAGCCTTTGTTCTTCAACAAACTTTAAATCAACACAAATATAATTCATGTAAGATTGCCAATCAGAATCATTATCCATAGAAAGTAAAGTAGTTACCTTCTTCATGGTGATGTTGACCCACTCTCCATTTCTAGCATGACCTTTTCCCACAGCCACCTGATCCTCTTCTGAAAGTGCCATCAGTGCACTAACTCTTATTTCCTCTTCTGAGGAAACCTCTTCATCATCCCAATCATATGCTTCAGCTATTAAAACCTTGTTCTTTGTCTGAATAGGTTTAGATGTTTGAGGAGCCTGAGACAATATGGGGTTAGTTTCAAGAAGTGCAAGTTTAGCTTTGATATTCCTATATTTTGTTTCAAAATCCTTTTGACCCTTGTTTTGGAATTGTTGGGTGGACTGAAACATTTTAGGTTGAAACTTGCTAGTTCCTGAAAATTTGTAAGAGGGTTCTGAGATAGTTTTAGAATAACAGTCCCTAGCAAAATGACCCTTTTTACCACATTTAAAACATTCAGTGGTCTCATTTGCTTTTGATTTTGTAAAGTTGGACTGATTCCTTTTGATGAAACGTTTTGAACTAGCAAGGAGTGCCCTTTCTTGGAATTTCAAGTTTAGATCATTCAGGTATTCCTCATCAGTTCTTTCATCAATTTCTTCTTCAGAATCCTCTTGAGTATCCTGCACAACACCATTAGAATAGAAAGCAGTTGATATGGGTGTGGAGGTTAAGGCCTTTTTGGACTCAAAAGCTTTTGAGTCAGGATATCTCCTTGAGATCAAGTTGTCTTCATAGACAAACTTCCCATAAATTTCAGGGAGCTCAAGGGTCTGAATGTGGTTAGCATTCCTCAGGCCTTGTGAGAAGTTGAGCCACTTCTCAGGGAGACTGTTGACAAAGCCAACATTTGTCTCATGTTTGGTCAGTACAACACCATCATTTGATAATTCATTTATCAAAGTTTTGTATCTGGTGTAGGTCTGTGAGAGACTTTCAGAGTCTTTTGACCTGAAAGTATTATACTCAAGTTTAAGGTCCATGACCCTATTTTTTTTGGTATCTGAGGGACCCTCAAAGCTGTTTACCAAGTCATCCCAAGTTTGCTTGGCTGTAAGACAGTTGATGACTGATTCCATTATATCGTCAGGAAGACATGATATAAGGATGCTTTTCAGGCGTTGGTCTTGATTGAACCACCCTCCTCTCATCAATGGTCCATTGGGCCTCAGGCTTGTTTAGCCCTGTGGCAGTCTTTGGGACAAATGGGCCATCCCTGATACAGGTGATGTAGTAGGGTTCCATACCAGTAAGATAGCAAATCATACGCTTCTTCCATTTGCTAAATTTCCCAGCTTCAAGTCTGGGTGCAACAGCTGAGTAGCTGCCACCCTTTTTGTCGACTAGCTGGGGTACATTGATATCAGCCATAGTAGGATCTTGGTTTTAAAAACCTAGAGCACTCTTGGTTATTTTAAAAGATTTTATAAACCAGAGGCTCTGATACCACTTGTTAGTCCTTTTACACGATTAGAGTTAACTAGAAAGTTAATCTATTTCGTGTTATGACTAATACAATGTTTAGGATTAATTCTAACAGTTATAAAACGTGAGTATAAAAACAACAATATTTTTCAACGTTTAAATTCTTATTAGAAATAATTCCAAGAATCTATACCCAAGTGTTTTGCGGAACAAACACTTGGGATTGAATAGACAAGGGTATGGGGTGTCTCCTATCGAAACTCAAGTTTTGCTTGAGTGGTAACAATATACCCACTGAGCTATCTCAGTGAGTTGTATACTCTTTGTAGGAGAGAAGTTTCTTTGCAAAAGTTCAAGACTTTAAATATACAAAGCACACTTTAACTTCTCTCACATCTGATCTATTTATACACAAGTAATCTAAGTATAAGTGATTAAATATAATACAAGTTGTTGAGGTTGCGTGTTTGACAATTATAAATAGTAATCGTCATTTCCAAGAACCAATAGGAAAGGGCCAAGAAGACTTTGGGAGTTGTTGGCTGACACTCCATGACTTTTAGCCGCAATAGGGAAGGTTGGATCTGACAAGAGAAGAGTGTTGGGTTTACACTCTTATCTTCTCAGATCTTTTCCCTATCGTTCCCGCCTTTTCTTCAGGCTATGGTTCCTCAGTCTTCAATCACTTTGTTATTGAGGAGACTGGGGTTCAGTGAGTTCTTGTCCAATACTCACTGAACCATCATCTTCTTCTTTGGCTTAAGTCCGACTCAGGGAGTACCGCCTTCCTGAGAAGTGAATCCTTCTTCTTGAATTCGTCTTAAGTATCTTGAAGATGACTCACTGAGAGGCTGTTCTCTCAGTGACTTGAATTGTTCTTGGTTTAAGTTTAACACTTAGTTAATTTGTGTCCAAATCATGTTTTACGTATTCTTGGGTTTACATAACCCAACAATAGAAATAACATTACACAAATTATGACAGACCGTGTATCATTTCAAAATGAACCATACATTCTTGCAACACAAGCAACACAAGTCTTTTACCTTGATTTCCCGGGTAAACGTGGTAGTTGGAAGGCCGTCCAAGATTCTTATCATCGAAAGATTTGGAACCCGGATATCATCGTGGTAGAAGACAATCAAGATGTTGTACATGACAACAACTCATCACATGTCACACTCTCTGCTGAGTTGGATAAGTTGAATTATAGCACCATAGATATAGATGTCCAGCCAGCGGAAGTTGAGGCACCACCAGCACCAATTATCACTGATGTCGATGACGACGATGATATTGATTATGATGATCACATTCCTCATGATTTAGCATCTGATCATGAAGACCACGTCGATGGTGAAGATGAAGCTGAAGACTACGTCGATGGTGAAGATGAAGCTGGCACTAATAATGATGATTTTTATCTTAGTGATGTAGGAGATTGATCTCAAATTGTAATTTGTTAAACGAAACTTATTTGAATGAAATTGTTATCGAGTTGTTAAATGTGTTTATTTATTTATTTATTTATTTAATTATTTATTATTATCTTTTTTGGTATATATTGTTATTTATTTGAATGTGTGTATATATATGCGTATATGTGTTTCTTTACTAATTTCTATGTTCTAGTACAGATGGCGGATGTCGTAGCTAGGAGCCATGGTGGTGATGGAGGTAACGAGCCACCCCGCCGTCCCGGGAGGAGGATAGGCACCAACTGTGAGCATAAGAATTTCTCGATTATTTTAATTAAACTTGATCTTTATTTGAAATTGATAACTTGTTATTTTATGTCACCATCACTTTAATTTGATTACTTGGAGGCTCTAATTCGAGAGCTCCCAGGCCTACGAAGCCTGGGTCGAGAATAGGGAAAGGCGGGAAGGTGGTTCGCGGTGCCACCAAGCACGAAGCCTTACACGCCATGAGGAATGACACAGGGCGCCCGGTCTCGATCCGATTCACTAGGAATGCCAAAGGCATGTGGCAGCATGTAGGCCTTCACGCTTCGTGGTTCTCGAACTATGTCGGGAGCTTGATACGGGAAACCATTCCACTGTATCACGATTCGTGGGATGATGTTCCAGCGGCCAAGAAGGCACACGTGGATAACCGGCTCCACGTAAGTTTTTTTTTATCTTTTATTTTTTTAATTATTGTGTTTATTTATTTTAAATGTGTTTATTTATTTAAATTTGTCTCTTTATTTAAATTTGTATATTTATTTTAATTATATTTTATTGCAGCATTTTTTTGATCTCATCCCCCACCTTGCCGGTCCACATGGCGACGAGATTGTCGCTAGTATCGAAGCTTACCTGAAGAAGATATACAATGACCAAAAGTACAAGCACAAGAAGAAACATTTTACACAGGCAGGTGGGGTCGAGAAAGTGGACGAGATCAAGTCAAAGCGTCCCGAGAACATGGATGATGATGAATGGGAGAGGCAGGTAAATTTCTGGATCGACACGTACTTTGTTATTATTATTATTATTATTATTATTATTATTATTATTATTATTATTATTATTATTATTATTATTATTATTAATAATAATAATAATAATAATAATAATAATAATAATAATAATAATAATAATAATAATAATAATAATAATAATATTTCATTTATATAATAGTTTTTATTATTTATAATAAGCAGATTGAGCACTGGAGCGACCCGAAGAAGTTGAAGATCGGGGAGATCAACAGTCAAAATAGGAGCAAAATGAAGACTGCCACCCTTCATGGATCACATTCATTAGCTGTCATAGCTGATAACTTCGTAAGACACTTTTTAATCATTTTATTTATATATATAGTGTTGGGTGAGTATTGATTGATTTTATTTATAAACAGTTGACCTCCGCCAACTCCGAGGATACTAGAGACCATATCGACATGTACAGACACACCCACACCACCAGAGACAGCGTCTGGGAGTTTGAGGAGGCCGAATCCAGATACGTAAGTATAATTTCTTTCAAAAAACTCACCAACATTAATGCAATATAATAAATCACGACTTATATATTACTTTTCTTGTTTTTTTGTAACTAAACAGAATGAGATGATCCGGCTGCGGTCAGAGAGCACCTCCTCTGGGACGCGTATGTCAGATACGGATATCTTGCGCCAGGTGATCGGCGGCAAGCAGAGGGGACATATTCCTGGCATAGGTCCAGTTTTACACGGGGGTGGTCACAGGCCGACTCTCAGCTCCTCACGAGCTCATGAGGAAGCCTCCTCGTCCTCACTGCGCGAGACCGTGATGCAGCAAGGGAACACGTTGCAGATGATTCTGGATTGGGCGAGGAGACAGCCGGGCTTTCCTGGGGAGCTAGCAGCGGGATTGCCGGGGACATCCGGATCCTAGAATGCGTCGGCGGGTGAGTCTAGACCTACAGGGGAGGGTAGTCAGGGAGCTGGGGGTACTGGGGGTAATGAGGATGGTGGGGAGAATGGGGATTAGTGTATGGGTCGGATGGGTCACTTTATATTTGTTTTGGGTTATTGGACATAGTTGTGTAGATTTAGAAGGATTATTATGTGTTAGGATTCCCACTAAATTGTTCCTTGCTAGCTTATGTATAGTTTTGTAGAATATCATGTGGATCACGGTTTTTGGACCGTTTTTGGCGAATTTGGATTCATATGATTATGTTTAGCGAATTTGGATAGTTATTGTAAAAACAGGTTCTATGTTTAGCGAGGTTGGCGAATTTGGATTAATACTCCCTCCGTCCCTAATTAAATGTCCACTTTAACTTTTTGCGGTCTTTCTTGTTCAACTTTGACCTTAAATATTTTCGTTTGTGTTATATAATACTTGATGCAAAATATATGAATGAATTAGGTTTTAAATGTATTTTCATTAGTATAATTTTCATCAAGTATTATACAACACAAACAAAATTATTTAAAGTCAAAGTTGAACAAGGAAGACTATAAAAAGTCAAAGTTGACATTTATTTAGGGACAGAGTTAATATTATTTTTAGCGAATTTGGGTTTAATTTGGTGTTGTTGTATATGTTTAGCGAATCTTTGTTGGCGAATTTGTTGCTTTGGGCGGTGACGTTTCGACGGTGACATGTCCCCGCGGAAAGGGTATTGGCGGTGACATGTCCCCGCCGAAAGGGGAAAAATGTCACCGGCCAAAGGGGTGAATGTTGTAGTGTTTAGGGGTTAAACAGGGATTTTAATCGGGTTTGGGGTGGGGAGTGGGAAATCCTCGCCCCGCCCCGCCAGATTAATATATACACATATACAAATATATCTATACTTATATAGTATTTTGTTAGTATTTACGTAATAGAAAAATATTACTCTAACATTTTCAGTTTTTTTATATTTGTAAGAATGAACAATTGTTATTATAGAAACTCGTTTAATGTCATATTTTTAAGTTTAAATTTTAACGGTATAATTTATCATTTTTATGCATAATACTATCCTTGAAAACTTAACAAGGATTGTTTATAATTGATTATTAATCGGTTCGTTATTGCTAACGATCTAAAAATAGCAATGAATGTGAAATGATACGGCTTTGGTCGAGAATTGCACCCAAAGAAGACACCCCGATAAGATCCCCGATTAATACGGGGCGGGTTTGGGGGACCATCACGCCCCAATGGGGCGCCCCGATTAGATCCTTGATGGAGATCGGGGCGGGTTTGGGGAGAACTTTAGTAATCGGGTTTGGGGATGGGGATGGCCGCCTCGCCCCAAACCCACCCCGTTGCCATACCTAGCATAAATAGTACTGCTTATGAAACACATTAAAACTGGCTCGTGTAGCTAATAATTCACTTTCTATATTTTCTCACCCGCTTCTATAAATAACCAAGAATCACAAAATGGATGCTTTTTTAAAGCATATATTTGTGTGATTTCAATACCATGCATGATTTTACCTTCATTTGGTCGTTGTTGTCTTTTTACAAGTCCCCTCAATTTCCTTAATTCATGCAACGCCTGATATTTCAATGAATCAAAATATCCAACTTCTAGCCATTTATCCATGCTGCTTCCAAAAACCATATAAACAAACTAAATTTCTAGGTAAGATTTTCTAAAAGCTGCAACCAAACTTGCAGCCATGGTAAACATTTTAAGCAATAAGACCTTGTTAATTGCATCCCTAATTTTAAATTTTAGTTTTTGTACATTTCTGGTTCCAGCTTCAGCTAGGCTTCAACGGTTACACCACCAGTTAAATACGAATGGTTCACTCAGCTTTTTGGTCATCGGTGATTGGGGCCGAAAAGGGTGGTACAATCAATCTCAAGTTGCTGTTCAGGTTTCGATATGACCAAGAATCACGTTTAGAGGCGGAGGAAACACCATAAACTCGAACTAAAGATTAACTTTGAATTTTCGGTTTATTGATTGCCGAGGTGTGTATGTATTCTAGAGAGAGAAGTCTAGAACACACACACACCTCGTGTGTTACAAATGAATCCTCAACCCTCCTAGTATTGACATAGGAGGGTATTTATTACAAGCTACAAGTTCTAACTTAGCAATATGACTAAACTAGTCCTTGTACTTTAAATGCTATTACAATTCCCACATATGACAAAACTTTAAAGCTAACAATCTCTCCCCAAAGTGAAGTCATATGGGAATTGCTTACAATGTTCCCTACAAGTAAAATATAAACAGTAAGTACAGAGAATAATCTTCAAACTTCATTACTTCGTTCAGCTTGCAGAATCTTCTCAGCTTTCATTTCTTTACTTGCAGACGAACCATGTGAGCAAATCTAATTAGGGTTTAATATAGAGTGCCCTGAGTGCTCTCCCCTAATTAGTGCTCTCCCCCAAACTGACAACCTCTCTTATGATTGCCCTGTATCTGAAGTCCGTTCGGGGGAATACATTATCAACATCTTCATCTCACCAAATGCATCCCAGTTATTTTTCCCATGAGAGATCAGCCCGCACATTTCTCTCCCCTGCTGGTTACGATTCATCGGAATCAGCATACTGATGTGTACGTGAAATACAAACTGGAAGCACTTCCTGTAATCCGTGAGAAGATGTAGATAAATCCAATCTAACCTCCTGAATCAACAACAACGGCTTTATGTAGTGACTACTGATGGAGAAAACCCACTATGCCAAACTTGAGACTGAAGTAGAATAACCTAAACTTGTGACTTAAACTTGCACGATAGTGTGACTAAGAACCTATACTGAGCACTACAACGTAACTCCTTAAAGCATATAGGTCGGTTCATATACCCATCCATCCTTCCTTAACTGTATATGAACATCTCTTGAATTATCCACATCTTTGTGTGACACTGAGTACTACAACGTATCTCCTTTAAGTGATAGTTAACTAGGTCTTCGTCCATCCTCCCCTTGACCTATGAAAACTAGATAACCCAAGACTTAATCACTATTCCCATGAGTGCCCAAACAAGGATCTCGAAGAATCATGCATCCAACCAACCCCGATATCTTCAAGATACTAAGTACACGTACCCGAGATATTCCACTTCAACTTCAAATAAGTAATAATGAATCATCATCCTTGTAGCCACAGCTGATAATTTGACCATTGTCATCTGATTGTGAATCTTGATCAGGATCTTTTCGGCTATACGTGGTGATGTTGAAGGTGCAGTCTGATAATTTCAATTGTGATTTTGATGTGAAATATGCCATAAAATGACATTATAATGATGCTGGAAAATTTTGAGTTTAAGAAATTTTTACGCCAAAAATTCCCCGAAAAATTCGAATTTTGGCCAAAAAATTTGAATTTTAGGCCAAAATTTTCACTCTTGTACCAGAATTTGAATCTCGCGTAAAAATGGACCGTTAAGTCTCCTGTGAAAAATAAATTTTACTCAACTTTTCCCGCCAAATGCGATAAGGTTGTCCAATCGCGATAACAGTGAAGATGGTCAACTGCGATAAATCTCAAATGCGATAAACCTCAACTGCGATAAACCTCAAATGCGATAAACCTCAACTGCGATAACCATCTGAGTTGTCAACTGCGATAAGGTCAAATGCGATAGAGTAAAACAGCGATGCCAAATGCGATAAGGCCAAATGCGACACCTATCGCAATTCTCATACAAGAAATGCGATAATCACTACGAATTGCGATAACCTCGCTGCTTTTCTTCAATTGCGATAAAACGCAACTTTTGCCCACTTTTGTTGACTTTGTTGTGTCACTTGCCCACTTGACCTTATCTTGCAAGATATTATCCTGACAACATTTCACCCACTGCTACCAACTTGGACCAATAATTCACACCAATAATGCACTATCTTCACTAAAATAATCAATAACAAATCTTTTACAAACTTTGTTAGTGATTTTCGATCAATGAACCAAGAACAAACCAAAGTCTGTTCTTCCTTTAAGTAAGATTTGAGTGAAGAACTAGTGAACTTTCACAGCCCAAGTCGATATATCACAAAACAAACACAACCTTTGATCTAATATTTGTGTACGATTGCAAGAAAAACAAAAAGGGTCACGTTTTTATAAACAAAAAAACGCACCTTTTTGTTACTGTGAAACATAATCCGAACACAAACAAGATAATACACACCAAAAATCACATTTGTTACCTTAAAAACACCACATTAGCCACCCGGTTAGCTCTTGATACCAATTGATATGACCAAGAATCACGTTTAGAGGTGGAGGAAACACCATAAACTCGAACTAAAGATTAACTTTGAATTTTCGGTTTATTGATTGCCGAGGTGTGTATGTATTCTAGAGAGAGAAGTCTAGAACACACACACACCTCGTGTGTTGCAAATGAATCCTCAACCCTCCTAGTATTGACATAGGAGGGTATTTATTACAAGCTAAAGTTCTAATACATAGCATATATAACTAGTCCTTAGTATTACAATTCCCGACAAAACTTTAAAAGGGTGCTACCACAATCTCAAGTTGCTGTTCAGGTTTCGATTTTCCTCCATCTTGGCCGTCTGTAGTTTTTACTTTTGTGGGGTTAATTATTTGGTGAGATCGTTGCAGATGGGAATCATTGCTGACAGACTAGATATAGATTTTGTAGTTTCGACTGGAGATAATTTCTACAATGAGGGGTTAACCGGCGTAGATGACCCAGCCTTTGACGAGTCATTCAAATATGTGTATGGTGCTCGTAGCCTTCAAAAACCGTGGTATACTGGTTCGTATATACATATATATATCACCTTGTTTTTTGGTTAAACTATATGTAAATTAATATTTTGACAAAAATATCATCTGTGTTTCTTACTTATCAATATATACATTTACCTTCTCTCACGCATATTAACAAATCCAACCTTTTTATAACATAGGAAATTTACTATAAGTAGGTCTCATAAGATTAAGTTTCAATAATCAGTGTTCTAAAATGGAACCACAATCCGAATTAGGTCGATATTTCTTGTAAATATAATAAAGGGTTTTGCTAACATGTGCCCACTGGCACACATTAGCGTTTTGGTTCATTTATGTGAAAATTATGGTCAAACATAGTAATTTATGAGTTTATTTAATGTGTATTTAATGCATTTTTTGGTTAGATTAGAAAGTTTGTGTTTATTAACTACTCCGTACCTGCTAACTTGTGCCCCATAAATGAGTGGAAGTTATTTCGCAGTTAAAACTCAATTCACTTCCTGAAATCCTAGGATTTTCCTCTTAAGAAGTCGAGCAGGAATAATATTTCAAAAAATAGCTATGAGTACCTCAAAATTAAAGAGACGAAATTCTGCCATAATTTAGTGAAATAAGTCAGGCTTCTCCTTAATTGTAGCGTACTGATACATATAGCACAATGCACAATGCACAATGCATTATCCTGTTGGAGTCATTTAGCAAGAGGATTAGGGCATTTAGCAACACATATTCCATTAAAAAACTTTTCTACTAGTGTTCTCTTAATTAATCAGGTGCACTATGTGATTAGCTTGTTTCCGCAGTTTTGGGGAATCATGATTACCGTGGGGATGTAGAATCACAATTGTCCCCAAGGCTTAGAGAAAGAGACAGCAGATGGCGTTGTTTAAGGTCCTTCATTGTCAATGCAGGTTTTAACGAATTTGGTGTATTGTCAATTACTTGGTTTTCTAAAACTCGATAACTTCAATTCTTGACTATATTGAGTTCGTTGGGTAGATATTGCCGAGTTATTCTTTGTGGACACGACTCCTTTTGTCAATATTTACTTTGACGACCCAAAAGATCACAGTTATGATTGGCGAGGCATACATCCTCGAGAAGCTTATCTTGCCAATCTTATGAAGGTAAATTCAACTATTGACGTATTAAAGGTTCCTTTTAAGTTTCTTGAGTGCTATTCGTGTTTTGAAGAATATAAGTTTGAGCATTTTTGTCATTAAATTTAAGGATTTGAGATCAGCGTTGAGGCAGTCAAAGGCTAAGTGGAAGATAGTGGTTGGCCATCATGGTATTCGAACAACGGGTCATCATTGTGATACTAAGGAACTTGTCTCACATCTTTTGCCACTTCTAGAGGTACATGTACTTCTCATTACACGAAAACTCGATAACATCCTAGCTAGGTCAGAAGATCTAATAATAGGTTCCTATAATAAGATTGAGTCCCTAAAATCAAAGTCAATGAATTCAAGTCAGCTGTTTGGTTTGGTTTCGTATCCAACAATTTGTGTCACACATATCCGTATCATTTCAAATGCACGACGCGATTATAAAAACAATCTGTAGCAACAAATTTACGGACTTAATTAATTAAGTGACAGAAGTGGGGGTATATACGGCTAGGAAATGTGATAATCAACACTTTTAAAAGCCTCTTCTACTCTAGTCACAACCTGTGCATTGTGTAATGTGATACATTTTCGCATCCACTTCTCCGAAGTTTACTTTATTTTCTTAAATTGATTTTTGTATTGCAGGAATACGAGGTTGATTTCTATATGAATGGTCATGATCATTGCCTAGAACACATCTTGTGCCAGAATAGGTACGCAGATATATTCTAATCTGATTAAGAAAACTAGGTGTAATTCTTAATTAAGATGCTTTCGTGGTTTCTAAACATTTAAAAGCATTATGTAAACGATAAAGGACAATCCCAGTATGATGTCACCAGCATTCCTTATGATACACTGAATATATGTCTAGGATTAAAATTTAACTCCTGATCAAATCCCACCTATACAAATTTTCGAACCTTAATTGTGTAGTATAACCCGAAAAATGCAGTAAAATACGTTTCTTAACAAGCGGGGCTGGATCAAAAGCATGGATGGAGGCAAACAAGCCACATGACAGTTGCGGTGTTAAGTTCTTCCATCATGGACAAGGATTCATGTCAATGAAGTTAACGAAAAATAGTGCCCGCTTTGTGTTTTATAACGTTTTTGGTAAAGCTTTGCATAGATGGAAGACCTCCTTGAAGAAGCTTCATACATCAATTTAGACTTACAAATTATTGTGACCAACTAAAATGGTTTGGGTTATGTAAACGGGAATATTGTTTATTGATTGATCATTTCATACGTACAATACATTGAGCATCTCTATTTTGGGTAAATTACAATTACCCTTTAAGACTAGCTAATCAACAACTCGCCAACTCATTTTGGGCTTATCCCTTTACATGACTTATCCTTTTACACGACAACTAACATATACAACTAATACTCCCCCGCAGTCCGAGCAGCGAAATCGTAAAAGCTCGGACTGGAGTAGTAAAAAAAAAAAAAAAAAACATTAACATAATAAAAACATAACTTTAGTCGACTCGTAACAAAACCGTACCAACGGCGACTTTAGTCAACTGGTACCAACAGTCGGCTAAGTCGATTGGTAACAAAAACGTACCAACGGTCGACTTTAGGGACTGGTACCAACTGTCAACTTTAGTCGATTGTTAACAAAGCCATACGAACAATCAACTAATTGACAAACAATAAACTCATGCATTAACATCAAAAGAAAAGATGATAAAACGAAAGTTGGTTATAAAACTTCAATCCATAAGGAACCTTCCAAACAAACGGGGCGTGTTTTTCCTTAGGAAAACATAAAGATCACAGATTTAGAAGAAGTTGAGGTTTGTTTTGGTTACGGATTAAAGGGAGCCCTCTGAACCTCCGCCGTGTAGCTGGCGGCCGGAGGCGGCGGCGGAAGAGTTTAGGTTTTGTGGATCTTAATGGTCTGATACCATGTAAGAGTAAAGAATGTTTGTGTAATATGAATCATGACTTTATTACTTGAATGATTGCAAACCAATCGAATGGGGCTACATATAGGAAGATACATAAACTATTTTGGGTAAACCCCACAAATCAAGGGAATCACCAATCAATGTATAGCTAATTACATTGTAGTTATCCACTAATTGACACCTATTGATCTTATTACAATATACGGTTAACATTCTCCCGCAGTTCGAGCGCCGAAATCGCTAAAGCTCGGACTGAAAAGTAAAAGCTAATAAACAATAAAGTAAAACTAATAAATAATTGTTGAAGAAGACATTCGACAGCAAGCGGAAGCACATCTTCAAGCAGCAGCAGACATAAACACGCAACAAACCGGATAAACCAAAGTATCCGAACCAAACAGGAGAAACCAAAGTATCCCTTGCCAAATGGGATAAACCAAAGTATCCTGACCAAACGGGATAACCCAAAGTATCCCCTATAACTAAAACAAACGGGATAACCCAAAGTATCCCCTACAACTAAAACAAACGAAATTACAACTAATACTCATGCACTAACATCAAAAGAAAATATAAGAAAACGAAAGTTGGTTCTAAAACTTCAACCCCCAAAGAACCTTCCGAACAAACGGGGCATGTTTTTCCCTAGAAAAATATAAAGATCCACCATTTTTTTTTTTAATGTAAAACAATGAAACCACATGATTTATTAATTCATGGCTTTTGTGACCATTCTTATTGACGAGTGACAAAAAGAAAAGCAATTAAAGGACTTGCTAAACACCCATTGAATCCACGAAGCCTTAACTAGATAAAACGAGAGATGAAAATATCATTGCAAAAGAAATCATCAAGATATAAAACAAAGAAAAAGTAAATAAAGTGATGTATGATATGGAGCGGGTGTAGGTTAGGAATACAGTGGTGACCATTATTACGGAGTATCTTTACATATATATGAGGCTAAGTACGACTTGTACGAAATGTTATATTTGATGTACAATGACATGGAAATGTCACCTCAATGCCACTTGGCACATGCATTCTATGATATTTTTATGAAATGGACGGAAATTGTTTAAAAAATATGGCTGGGAGTTGAATCGAACCCTGGTCTCTACAACCACAAACAACACTCCAACCACTGGACCAGGCGTCTTTTTATGATACACTTTGGAAAACATTCTTCATAAAACCTTAATTTTCTGATAGCTAAACACGGCATTTTTTAAAATTCAATCACTTCCGTAAACAAAACCCGTAATTTTCTCCCGTTGATTTTGTCTTTCTCTTTTCTTTCGATTCAAACAAAATCACAATTTATGATTTCATATACCGTAACAAGAAAATCAAAATCAAAATCAAATCATAATCAAGCATGAGCCCTCTAAACAATTATATGATCTCTAAATCATGGAGACATCCTCATTATCATTCTTGATCCATCAAAACATTAGGAGACCAATTCAACAAATGTATAAAACGTTTCAGTGATTCATCATCAAAACCCTAAATTCGATTTATAATCAAATCACTTAACCCTAACCTATCAAGCACCTTATTTGATTTAATGTATACATAATCGATCCAAGGTATGGGTTTGGTTTTTAGTCATTAATTGATTTGTTATTTGATTATTGTTTCTTTCAGCTTTATTTGATTGATTTGAGCGTTTTTATGATTATTCCTGAATTTATATAATGAGCAGTAGGTTGTTATGATTATTTTTGTTATGTTTTTTTGATTGTTTGAATGTTTTATAATTATCCACATATTTACCATCAAGAGGTTGTTGTAGGCATTTTGAGATGTAGTAATTAAAATTAATGTATGCCATATGTTCGACATAATGCTTGAATGTATTAACATAATTCACAGTTTTCAGTTCTGATTTCATTTGATGCTACGGTGGATTCCATGGCTTTAATTTATTTTTTTTGCAGGACCATGATGAACATCAAAGGGTGAAAATTTGGGATTCAAATTGTGATTTTCAGTGGTTCAAGTTGCAGGTATGTTGTTTGATATATCTATATACATTATAATATTGGGATTAATTTTTTCAATAGTTGTTGTTCGACATTTTGACTGTTCTATATTGGTTGCAACAAACGAAAGAACTTCATGGTCGGGTGTTCCTATTTTCGTTACTGTCACTGGTGAGACTGATGCTAACATTCATAAGTATTAGCCACTTTTGGTTTTAGAATTGTTGATTTACTCTTTGTGCTCAGACATGTATAAGCTAATTGTCTTAAATGTGTTACAGTGAGGATTTGAAGATCTTCTTGCACCTCACGTTCCTGTAAAACTCATGCATTTGGAGGGATTATATGAGCTGTTTGTATCTAAATTTGTAAGTCACGTCCCTAGCTCTTTATCTCCACAGAATATCATTTAAATATAATAATTATTACGGATGAAGTTCTGCAAAGTCAATTGTCCCCTCTGTGCTTGCTAATGTGTGTATTATCATCCTTATCCATAATTTATTCATTTCCATTCAATTGCTTACACATGCTCTTACATAATTCTCACCCGACATATAATTATTTAGGTTGTATTAGGGTTGGGAAATATCCAAGTCGATGATATCTTATTTATCTTTGGTTATGATATTCGTGGATTGGTGGTTGCACAAGTAAGCCTTCTATTTTTTTGATATTTTGACAGCAAACTGCTCATACAGAGTCGATACCATGCTCCAACTCTTAATTGACTGAATTACTCTTTGATTATGTATCAAATTAATGTACAATTCTTTCTTTCTATCCCAGGGAAAACCTATTTTGCGGGTTCACTTTTACCTGCACTCTGACAATACCAAGGAAGTGCACTGCTCACAGGGTTCTGGTGATGCCTTTAGAGATAAAACTGCACTTTGTCATCCATATCTGATGCCATGGATATGTATATAAATAATGATGTGGAGTTGATGGTTAACTTTTGGTTTCTTACCGATGTGATTGGAGTGGTAACTCATTGTGATGAATTGGATTTGTCAAATGTCAACGGGAAACCTGGAAACAAGATCAAATGTATACTACAAGATTTGAAGTAAGCACTCTATTTATGAGTTTTGTTTCCAATATACTTATTTGAAAATAAATATATTGTTGTCATTATTTGCACATTTTGGGGTGACTTTGCTGTCCAATCAAACTAGTATATTTCTAAGCACAAAAATGGTGGATATATGGTGATGGTTGTTCATTATGGTAGATACAAGGACCGGATAGGTTCGTGTATGATTAAAATTATATAATTAGTATTTATCACATATTCAAATAACTAAATTATAAATTGATCTCATAAGTCAAATCACCATTCAGAATGACTTCAATGAAACGTAGTTGTTCATAGACTCTGAACTTGATAAGATAAAAGGAATTCGGGGATACCTAAGATTTTCTTTGTATTACTATATTACTTATGCTTAAAATAACAATTCTGATCACTATTTTTTATGTATTTGCATCAGGCTATTGTTGGATAATACAACTCAGACATCTTTTACCAAGATAGCCAACTGAGTTCGGGAAAAGTCTTCTCTACTCAAGATGTTTTTTTTTTTTTTTTTTTTTTTTTTTTTTTTTTTTTTTTTTTTTTGGGTTTTTTTTTTTTTTTTTGTGGGTTTGATTATTTTATTTATTTTTACTATTTTTTTATTATTTTGTTTGTTTGTTTGTTTGTTTGCAGGACCATGAATATGATTGTGAATTAAAGAAAATGATTGCTTTACATTAACCCAAGGTAAAAACTCAAATATATGTGATAATTGTTGAATTCATTTTTTATTTGATTTTTATGTCGTTTTTTTATGATAGAGTTTTCATGAGGAGAGCTTCTAGTTAATGCATTTACCCCCTCGGAACTCAACTATTGAACATGATCTTACGTGTCCATTCTAGCTGGTAAATTCTTTTTTTTTTTTTTTGAATATATTCCCTGTAATGGTATGCCCTTCTTTTGAATTTTTGGTACCTATACGGTAAAGTACCGCACTTTCCACTGTAGAATTCTAACCAGAGATAGGGACATATGGTATTCTTATATAGCTTATAAGTCTAAATCACTTAAAGGATGCTTGCTATATGATAAGCACCAAGATATGCTTTTATTGATTTTGATTTATGATTTTATTTTTGCGTACCAAATATATAGCGTTGATGGAATCAGGTTGTGTTTGATCTGTGTTCAAATCCAAATTAGGTTGATATTCATATTTTGATCGATATTTATTTGGTGTAATCATGTAATATATGATAGATGATCGAGAAGAGTGTTTTAATTTATTTTTGTTCCCCTGTTTTCAAGTTTCGTAGATATATCAGTTAGTTTGATCTATGGTTTATGATTCTTAACTTCTTTGCGATCATTTTGAATAATCTGAGAGTTGAATGCTTTTAAATTAAGCTATTGTGTAAAAAGTTTGATAAATAAGGTCCAGTTTTTAAGTCCATCAAATCAGTAGATTACAAGTTTAAATATTTAGCTGAAAAGGTTAGAAATAGTAACAGTAGTATGAGGTCAGATAGTATGCGTAAGAATGGTCGGGCAGTTGGTAATCACAATATTTAAGAGGTTGATGATGATTACCATAAGTCAATAATAGTCCTGTTGTATTGATGGATGAAGAAGATGTTACATTGTGTTTTGGGATTAAGGGGTTTTTGGCATTGTGTTTTGATAATGATTTGAAGTTCTCTCTTTAGCGCAATAAATGCCAAGTTAATTCCATGTGATTTATATAAAAATCTTTATATAAAACAACTTAGGAAACTGCATGCATAACAATTTATAAAATGACTTGCAACCATCTTAAATCATTTGACCTGAATATCCTTTGGAGCTGTTGTGTTGAAAGACCACCCAAACTGACCAAATTATTAGTAAACGGGTCAAAAAATTTAATGTCCACTCTTTTACAATCCAGATGAGTTGCTCATTAAGTGTTGAATCTCTCTTATTTTTTTCTTTTTTCAGGTCATCATTGCTGTCTTAAATGCACTATTTATAGATAAATCCAATATAAAGCCATTTGTACTCGTAAGGATTACCATTCGATGACAACATTCTGTTTCAAGCTTTTGCACTTTGTTTTCTTTTAAGGCATTTTCTGAAGTACATATATGTATGCAAGGTTTCAGGAGCTGGATTGGTCATGGGGTGTTTACTAGAAGCAGTATCATTATACTTGAAGGTAATCATTAAGGCGTCGAGAAGGGTACTTTTTTATGTCCCAAAACAAACATAAAAATAGAAAAAAATAAACCGAGTTACCAATATCTATATTTTACTTTGGGAGAGAAGTAAGTTTTCGGTTCCAGCACTTCAAACATATGTTGTCTAACTGAAAATGAATCCAAATCTAATCCAGAAGCAAATGGGTGTCTATCGTCAGGGTAGTCCACTAAGAGCTCCTATGCACTCTTCACTCAAACCCAACTTCCAACCTAAAACCTGCCGCAGGAAAAGAAATGCGGCTGAGCTTAAAGAGCCCAGTGAACAGATATAACCAAAACGAAATAATCAAAGCATATATATAAGTATAGAGAAATGGAACCACAAGATCCTGCTGAACAAATATCAAATGTCAAACGAATAAGTACTCAAGGATCAACTGGACAAAATGTCATATATCATAAGAAGCAAAACAGAAGTGAGTCATAAGTATCATAAGGAAATCCAGAACCAAACGGAATCAAATCATAATATCATAAGGAAATGCCCAACGAGCTCAGAAAGCATACCACATGCTTAGTCACATAATCATAATCATATCCATATATCCGTCAAATCATAAGTTGTACAAGGAGCTGCAGACTCCAATGTACCAGAAGTGAAATGGGTTGCATGGCACACACAAACCAATCACTAAATCACATCATAATCACATCAAACATATACCTAGGATGCATCCATACGCTTCCTGCAAAACAGAATACATATGCCAGTACTAGACTGAACATACATATACAAAATGGCCATGTGCACAAATAATCATATAACAGAACAGAAGGGAACGCCGTGGATCAGTCACACCTCCACGGAAAGTGTCATGCCATTAGTGCTTCAATGACATGGTCATGGTACATCCATGACTAGTTAGCTCGGGCAACAGAACTGATGAAGCGAAAAGTGTAACGCTTTTAGGGGGTCATTTAAGCCCTAAATCGTATTTATTTGATCAAATATTGCCCTAAATCGTTCCTTTTGTCATTTTAGGTACTTTGGAGAAGAAATCTGGAAAAGGAAGCATTTTGGACGTTTTTGGAGCATAAAAGTGAAGAAAACGACAAAGTCTCTAAATCTGCTGGAAAAGTACCTTTGACGGCGTCAAGCCCTAGTGTGACGCCGTCAGCCCTTGATAAGCCAGAGAGGATTTTGGAAGATTAAAGGGGGACGGCGTCAAGAAGGCCATCAAGAAACCCTAACCGCGGCGAGGTGACGGCGTCACGACCCAAAGGGTGACGCCGTCAGATCTGTTTTCCTATATATACTTTCATAATTTTTAGTCATTAGTGTGCAACTTTGTGAGGAGAAACCCTAAGACGATTTTTCTGCCATTTTTAAGGGTTTTATACCCTTGGATCTCCCATGTTCAATTGAAGATAAGTAATCAATTAATCATTCAATATGTCTATGTGTTGTTTGATTATATCTTGTTCTTGTCTTTTATTTAACATGCTAGGCTAGATTTATCTTGTGTTTGCTTAGATCTAATGAAACCTAACTATTGATTATTGGTTGTTGGTGTGTTATTAATTGTATTGGATGATTGTTTATCGATGTTAGGCTTAAGAAAACTGGCTAACCTCCTATACGGTAACGCTTGCTTGAACGTCTTAAGAAACATGAACCAATGCGTACTAAGGTTTTTATGGTTGTATTTAATGCATGAGCGAATTCTAGTGATCCCATGTTAGGAGCTTCTTAGCCGGCTCGACATAGGAGTGAAGTAGGAGCTTATAGAGTTGGGGAAGTACGTACGCCACCCCACGATTGGTATTAAGGAATACACCCGTCATCCACGCAATTAATACACACTAATCAACCGGTAAAAGATAGTTAGGGAGTAAGGAAATCTAAGTAAACACATTTCTCTCCATATAAGTTCCACAACCTTTTTATTTTTAGTTATTTTATTTTATTTGCATCTGTAGTTATTTGGGTTAGTTGACTAGCAACTAATTCCGCCCACTCCTTCAAACCCGAGATTTTACTTGCTTTCATAAAATAATAAAAATACAAAAAGAATCTTCCCTCACCCTTAGACCTATTAGAGTAGTTTTTCAATCCTAACGACACTATTCCCCTAGAGAACGATCAATCCCCCGGTACTTGCCACTACACTATACTACATCGGTCAGGTACACTGCCTGGTGGGGATTGCAAGCCTCTTGAGATCCCTCGAGAGGTAAAACCTGTTGTAAGGTCGCAAAACCACGCATCAAGTTTTTGGCGCCGCAGCCCGGGGAGTAGTTATTGCTTCGGTTGAAATTTTATTTTTATTAGGTCTACTCACAAGATTCCTATCAAGTGAGATTTTTTCTTTTTATTTTGTAGCTTTCTCGTAGTCTATCTTTTCTTTGTGATTTTGTTTGTAATTTGCTTCAAATGGACTTTTGACTTAAATTTCTAAGATTGCAAGATATGGTTGAGTGGCTAGAACACCAAGAAGTTCAAAATACCTCATTTAGAGACACCTATGAATCATATGAGCCTTCACCTAGGATAGATTCTTATGAACAACCTCCATGTTTAAGATCTCGTTTTAGTGAGGCCAATAGGAAATGCGACCTAGTTTGCCAAGGAATTATGGAGAGAGCCGTTGCAACAAACCATAAGTTGGATGAAGCACTAGGTTTGCTGTTATCACTACCTAAGAAAACAATTGAGGAGGATTTAGCCGAGCATGATCACATTGATCAAAAAGACCTAGGTTTTATGACCAATGACTTTGAATCTCAAGGAACACAAGATGAATCCTTTAGGCAAATTGAACATAAGATTATTGAGGAAGATCCTTATGATTCGGACATTGAAGTTGAGATGCCTAGAGAAGCACGTGAGATACTTAGGAGAATGCTTAGGATAGATTCTACCAAAACACATGATGAGGATATAGGTGATCTTGACACGTGGAATGATGAGGTCAATAACATAAGCCCACAAAATACTCAACCATCATTTGAGGCACCCACACCGCCCGTGACTTACCCGGAAGATGTAGAAGAAACTTTAGGAATTCCGATGGAGGTAGAACCCTTGGAAGAAGCACCACTAGAGGATATAGGTTTGAATACTTGTAATGATAACCTTACCCTTAGTTCTAGGGAATTTCCTAGTGTTGATGAGCCGGAACCTCAATCTTTACACACCTTTCCATCCTTAGATATATTTCTAGGAGACAAAAGAGGAACCGACCTACCCATCAACCAATATTATCCGGGTAGTTTTAGGATGAAGGAAGCCATTCACTCACCCCCTTCACCTCACGTGGCATATTTCCACCCTAAGGGTGTGTATCGCTACTTTCACCCACACTTAATCCTAAGTGTAGGGAAAACCTCCCTTATTTCCGTTAAATAAGGGTAGAGTCAGGCTCGTGACTCGAACAAAAACAAGCGCTTCTTGGGAGGCAACCCAAGCTTTATTTGCTTTGTGTGTTTATTTGTTTGTTTGTTTGATTTTATTTGTTTCCGTATGCAAGTTTAATTGTTATTGTTTGTGCTCATGTTTCAAAGTAAATTGTGAAAATGCTTTATTTTGTTTTTAACTTCGTCTTAACTACATATAAAGGTATTTTGCAAAAGATAAGTGTAAGGGAATCCAAATTTGTTTACAAGAACAAGATTGAACATGAATCACAACAATATTAAATGAGCATGCATACTAGTAATTGTTAGAGTCAAATGCTTGTATCGAGTCATAATGAATATTTTGCAGGATTTCCAGGAAGTAAGGCATAAGTTTTTCCAGAAATTTTCCGGAAACTAACCATAAAATTTCTGCAGGTCACTTCTGACGGCGTCAAGTGTAAAATTCTGGAAATTTTGCAAGTTTTGTTTTTTACCGGAGTCATAAAGTTTTTGTTAAATCTTTAGTTTTATAAACTCCAGGAAATCTGCAAATATTCATTCTACAAGCATTATATCTTTAATCGTTTTGTTTTTATTTCTAAGTCTTGAATTACATCTAGTTGTGAGTTTTCTTTGTTCAGGTTGATGCTTTGGGTTTTTTGTGTTTGTTTTCTCAGGTTTAACAGGTTATATTGGACAAGAAGATGATTTATATTTCGGAAGGGAAGCTTTCAACGTTCATTTTCTTGGAGGAGGATTTAACCATGTTACCGGATTATCCACATCGAACGAATCAGGGGAGTATTTGTTTTCATTCTTTTACCTTATTTACTTTTACATCCTTTGAATGAACATTGGGGACAATGTTCAGCTTAAGTGTAAGGGGAGGGTAAATGATGATACCTTAGAGAATACAATTGCACTTGATTTTTGTTTGTTTGATGGTAGATGTGTAATAAAACTGAGATAAATACTTGTTAGGGCAATTTTAGTGCCAAATTTAAAAATTTTTACAACATTTAGGAGTGAAACTTTGGTCTTAATGAGCGTCTCATGGATAGGAAGTTATATGACTAGCACAAAACCGTACCACTAAAAAATTTTCCACCCCCAAATATGTGAGGTTCGCCCCTAGAATTGGTAGG
Organism: Artemisia tridentata subsp. tridentata; assembly: GCA_021014915.2. Taxonomy (NCBI): domain Eukaryota; kingdom Viridiplantae; phylum Streptophyta; class Magnoliopsida; order Asterales; family Asteraceae; genus Artemisia; species Artemisia tridentata. Next base: position 79,663,693 of record CP139501.1, on the reverse strand, counting down.
AAAAACATTTATGCTATGATGTGTTTACCGGCAGCACTTAGATTCTAGAACTTGCGTTAGGACCATTCCGAGGCCACAAGTGAGACTACATTCGTGTAATTAGATTGACTACATGATAAGAGGCATTAGGATTAACCCATTGTTTTACACCTGTGTTTTTGTTATAATTACATTGGCTACATTGGTCAAGTAATTCTCCCACACCCTTTGCGTTGTACTCATTTTTAGTACACGATACCCCTAGTACACCCCTCAGAGCCTATCTTTTCGTTTCTAACTTTAAGCATTTTACTTAAAGGAAGAATTTGTTTACACCCCACTTAAATGTACACCCAAATCGCCTTAGCCTACCTTGTATGCACTCATCTTTAGTGCATTATTGTGACAACATTTGTTTAAACCCTTAGTTAATTATCTAATTGATTACATCGTTGCTAAGTCGAGTCATATCCTTGTACATATTGTTTTGGGACGATTGGGACTCGTGGGTAAAGTACTAGTGTAATGGAGTAATGGGGAAGAACAACATTATTACCCCCATATGTGCTAAATATTTTAAAAGTACTCCAAGTGTTTCGATTATCTTAATTCGAGTCATTAGAATAGTTAATTGTAAAGTTATGTAAAAGTTCAAGTGTAAGGGGAGAACCGAGGCCCCTATGATGTATTATTTTGGATGGTAGGGCAAGAGTGTATGCAAAAAAAAAAAAAAAAAAAAAAAAAAAAAAAAAAAAAAAAAAAACCATACGGACTACCATCCCGTTTCATTTTATGTTTATTTTATCTTTTTGTTATTTCTTTCATTAGCTTAAGTCGAGTCTAGTCTTGGCTTAGCAACGCCATATTGTACATGTAATTAATCAAGATCTTTAACTCACCACCAGTAAAATATCCTTTATCCAACAAAACCGTGTTTATCATATCCCTACACCTAACGTTATAACCCGTTTAAAAGCCCTCTTTGATAGTTTATCTTTGGTGCTTACGCCTAGTGGAGGAGGTTTTTGATCATTTCCCAAGCCTATGGTAATCTATTTGCTATGACAGGTAGTGAGAGATATTATCCATTTTCATTTATGAGATTTACTTTTATGACACCTAGAGAGATGTGAGTATCTAAACACTACTTGTGAGGTGCTAGTGTGTAATCTCCGTGCTTATTATGATTAAAGTGGAACAACTATTTGTTGTAATTACTTTTATATTAGCGTTAAATGACCCCTAACTTGTATTTTGATTAGAATAAAAGCGCATTTGCTTGAGGACAAGCAAATCTCAAGTGTAAGGGTATTTGATGAAGCGAAAAGTGTACCGCTTTTAGGGGGTCATTTAAGCCCTAAATCGTATTTATTTGATCAAATATTGCCCTAAATCGTTCCTTTTGTCATTTTAGGTACTTTGGAGAAGAAATCTGGAAAAGGAAGCATTTTGGACGTTTTTGGAGCATAAAAGTGAAGAAAACGACAAAGTCTCTAAATCTGCTGGAAAAGTACCTTTGACGGCTTCAAGCCCTAGTGTGACGCCGTCAGCCCTTGATAAGCCAGAGAGGATTTTGGAAGATTAAAGGGGGACGGCGTCAAGAAGGCCATCAAGAAACCCTAACCGCGGCGAGGTGACGGCGTCACGACCCAAAGGGTGACGCCGTCAGATCTGTTTTCCTATATATACTTTCATAATTTTTAGTCATTAGTGTGCAACTTTGTGAGGAGAAACCCTAAGACGATTTTTCTGCCATTTTTAAGGGTTTTATACCCTTGGATCTCCCATGTTCAATTGAAGATAAGTAATCAATTAATCATTCAATATGTCTATGTGTTGTTTGATTATATCTTGTTCTTGTCTTTTATTTAACATGCTAGGCTAGATTTATCTTGTGTTTGCTTAGATCTAATGAAACCTAACTATTGATTATTGGTTGTTGGTGTGTTATTAATTGTATTGGATGATTGTTTATCGATGTTAGGCTTAAGAAAACTGGCTAACCTCCTATACGGTAACTTGCTTGAACGTCTTAAGAAACATGAACCAATGCGTACTAAGGTTTTTATGGTTGTATTTAATGCATGAGCGAATTCTAGTGATCCCATGTTAGGAGCTTCTTAGCCGGCTCGACATAGGAGTGAAGTAGGAGCTTATAGAGTTGGGGAAGTACGTACGCCACCCCGCGATTGGTATTAAGGAATACACCCGTCATCCACGCAATTAATACACACTAATCAACCGGTAAAAGATAGTTAGGGAGTAAGGAAATCTAAGTAAACACATTTCTCTCCATATAAGTTCCACAACCTTTTTATTTTCAGTTATTTTATTTTATTTGCATCTGTAGTTATTTGGGTTAGTTGACTAGCAACTAATTCCGCCCACTCCTTCAAACCCGAGATTTTACTTGCTTTCATAAAATAATAAAAATACAAAAAGAATCTTCCCTCACCCTTAGACCTATTAGAGTAGTTTTTCAATCCTAACGACACTATTCCCCTAGAGAACGATCAATCCCCCGGTACTTGCCACTACACTATACTACATCGGTCAGGTACACTGCCTGGTGGGGATTGCAAGCCTTTTGAGATCCCTCGAGAGGTAAAACCTGTTGTAAGGTCGCAAAACCACGCATCAAGAACAAAGCAAAGCTATCCATAATCCCTAACGAAGCAATCATAGCATAATTAACAAAGCATATCAAACTGAACAGAATCTCATATCAAATGAGATAGTATACTGATTATCATAACAATATGGATAACAAACGGAATCATATCAAATGGATCATAGCAAATGGATCATATCATAGTAACTGAATCAATGTCAAGGATCGGGAAGTCATGAGAAACCATTACTGAGAAAAGGTAGAATATCTGTACCTCAAACCGCAAATGAAACCATATAAGAAAACTCATGGATCGGAAGTTACTCCTTCTTCAGCGAATCTACACGAATTAATGATCGTTTTATTATTTAAGAACCATTTCATAAGTTATTTCTGATTCAGTACTTATTGTTGTTCAGATTGACATATTAGGGTTTCCTACTATTTATAGCAACTTTCCAAATTTAGTAACTTTCCATCTTTAGTAACTTTCCATATTTAGTAACTTTCCCAAATTAGTAACTTTCCGAATTAAGTTAGTTTCCCGAATTAGTAACTTTCCATATTTGGCAAGTTTCCATAATTAGTAAGTTTGGGTTACATTCATAATTAATCAAACTTAGGGTTTATAGGTACTTCTAAATCATATATCACTCAATTAGGATATATTATTGAATCTGGATCACATTCTTATGATTTTTAAGGCCCACCAATTAAGCGCCAAAAATTCTGAAATAGTTCTCAGTGATTCCCATATCAATTAAGTACCTTCACAAATTTTTATAGATTTTACTACCAAGCACAAGTTTTTTTTTTTTAAAATCAACTTTGACCTGTTCAGAAAGTTAACTATAGATACACACAGAAAGTTTGCCTTTAATTAACCCATTGAGACACTTTAGAAAAATCCACAAAAATTTCAGGAAGTCACACTTTACTTAAATATCACCCTTGTAAAAGAAGAGCTCTCAGTTCCTTGTGGTATGAAAATTAAAAATAAAAAAAATCGACTGATTTTACGTTCCCAAATCTTAGGTTTGACCCATGATCCCATAAAATTCAAAAACATGACTAAAAAAACTCCAAATCATTTCAAGCCAATTGGAAAACTTATTTAAGACTTTAACTAGGTTTACAAGCAAAGATCCAGTATTATACCCTTAAGAAACTCAAACTATAGTGCACACATTATTCAGCTTGCAAAACAGTCCCATTTACAAATCCGTGTTAGGTCACCATATCACACCTTTTAAATATATAAACGCACATGAGACCTTTATATTTCACAAGACCTGATTTAAACATCATGTTAACATATATATACGTAATCAGATTAACAACACGCCATCATAAATCTTACCAAAACCTACCCTAATTCGTATTACAATATATATTCTTAATTACCTTTACACTAACCAAAACAAACCCTAACCTTCATCTTTTTAACCCGTCAATACATGCTTATATATATATAGTTAGGACTGATTATGATTCACATTAATACACACACACTCTCACTTTTTTCTAATCAATACTAATCAAACAGAATACACCCATACGATATACATATATGTCTTCTGATTTTATGATTTCATGTGACCTGTATTTCATACATATATTCTTATTAACGAAACCATTTGATCACGATTACCCATCTTATACGTATACTTATCATCTAAATGGAATCAAGAGAACCTAAAGACGGTTTGGATTACCTTTTGGGTCGGACTAAAAACAGATTGAAACAAGGACGAAACTGAACTATACTCGAACCAAAAACCCACGATCAAACAAAGGTTATCACCACGATCACATCAAGTATCCACGAACGATCACCCAAGCTGTTGTACACCACGATCTGGTCACCACCTTACTCCTTCGTACCTCTGATCTCTTGGGGAAATAGGAGCTGCCGAATGGGGTTATAGAATTCTAGTGTTTTTGCGTGTGAGGGAAACATGTGGGATACAGTTTATGAAGTGAGTAGTGAATGGAAGATAAAAAAAATAGGGATATGTCGAGTATTAGGGAATGTGGGGAGGACTAAATCTCTTCCAATTTTCAAATTCATTTAACCATATCTTTAAGTGTAAATGTTATGTACAAGTTTAAATTGAAATCAGACCCCTTATGAACTTATTAAACGTGTTATAGGTCAATAAAACTTAAATAAAATCAGTTCTCAATTAGCTAGTGTAATTGTGTGACATATACTTAGAGACAATGATTGTGTATAGTTATAAATTCACACTTTGAAAATTTAAAACCATAACATAGGTTTTTAACTTAGCCCATAGCTCAAAGACTTAAGGTTATACTCGTATCGTACTTCAAATGTTATTCATATTTTTCAGGTCGTTATAATTTTGTGCACCAGACTTATGAAATAGGACTGACGGCAGTACATGTAACTTACATTCTGGTAAATATGCATCATTTGCAAAGCCAAGCCATGAACATATGATTTCTTAAGTCGTTTCTTGAATGTAGTTGTACATAGCATCATTCTTAGAACGAATGTTAGTAGTTCCATGGAATATAATGTCTGAGGTACATACATCAACATCAATATAGTTTTTCCTTATGGTTTTCTTATCGAAAACTTATTAACCATTCAGCCTTGGACAGAACATTGTAGAAGAGTTGGTAAAAGCAATGGAAAGGGTTGGCCTTTATATGCATGCTTCAGCTTTGGTGATTTTTTCCGCTTATTAATTTTATGTTCATATATACTCTGTAGCTTTAACATAAAGAGTGTTTTTATGGTCAAATCGAGCCTAATCATAACATTTTTGTTATATTTTGATTGAAAACACAGGTGAATATATAGTTGGAACTTTGGTAGGAGGCAAATACAATAATAAGGATCTAATCGCAGCTATGAGTCTATGATATTAGGTACCGAACTAATGCAACATTGTGGAGCTTGCAAATGCAATCCCCAAATGGCAAGGCCTACTTCCAAAATCCGGAGAGATGGTTAGTAACATGCATATAACGTTTTCTTATGTTAATCTTTAATCGGTTAAATGGGTATGTGTAATAAAATTAACGTAAAAGGTTAAAGATCAGATTGGTCGAAAGTTACCCAAATGTATATATGAATGCATAAAACTTATGAGTAGTTTCATATCAAAAACTTAAGGTGATTGAAAACAGAGGTGAATATATAGTTGGAACTTTGGTAGGAGGCAAATACAATAATAAGGATCTAATCGTAGCTATGAGTCTATGATATTAGGTACCGAACTAATGCAACATTGTGGAGCTTGCAAATGCAATCCCCAAATGGCAAGGCCTACTTCCCAAATCCGGAGAGATGGTTAGTAACATGCATATAACGTTTTCTTATGTTAATCTTTAATCGATTAAATGGGTATGTGTAATAAAATTAACGTAACAGGTTAAAGATCAGATTGGTCGAAAGTTACCCAAATGTATATATGAATGCATAAAACTTATGAGTAGTTTCATTTCAAAAACTTAAGGTTATTATTGAAATAGTATAATGTTTATAATCATATTGGATGCACTAATACAATTAATAAAACTACATATATTTTTTTGCCAATGTCGCCATGGAAACACATTTATGACATATTATTCTTAACCAATTCGAGAGAAATAATTGGAATTGCACCTAATTATCATCACCTAAAAACCCAAACAAACCAACTATATAGATATACAACTTCTTTTCTTTGACCTGCTATTTTTTTTATGCATAATCACATTATAAATGTGTAACTTATAATGGATATAAAGATATAGAATGGTGAAAGTGCTAAACTTGCAAATATTTTTAAGAGATAACTGGTATGTAATTAATTGTGCTTATGTTTATGAACTCGCTAACCATTGCGATAGTTTTCTAATGTAGAATAACTTATAGGCATTCTATACATGCATTTTTCTAGATTGATGTTGATATTGTTATGGTATTATAAATTTTGAGTATTTATGGTTTACCACAAAATCTTCATCGGTTATTTTGTAATGTATCATCAACTATGATTTTGATTACTCAATCTTTTGAAAATTTACTACTATATAACATAATCATTTCTTTGATTGCAGGATTATGTTGCAAAACAAAATGGTACATGGCACCTGAGGTATGTCGACATATTTTCTTGATGGTGATGTATCTAGACTTGATCTTGACTGCAACCTTAATTTTAAACCAAGAGATCGTGCCAACAATATGAGAAAAAAAATGGTATTCTTCTGTTTTATTAACATTCCTTCTTAGTATAACTAGTGGGATATCTCCTTATAGAAAAGACCTTTTTAGTAGAACCTATTTCATTGGCTCTAAGGTTTGTCCACATATTGACATACATCCATGGTTTAAACTCACACTATTATCTTCACATGTTTATATCATTGATGACCCATTTAAGGCACCGTTAAAATCCGAGGTACGTTTGGTCTTAATATTACACTCTATTGTTTGAAAAACGTAGTATTTGACATACCAAGTGTTCATGATCATAGTAAACTTAATAGAGCTATTGAATGAAAGTATTGGAAGTATGTTTATACGGTGTATACTCAAAGATGGTCTTAATACTCAAAGGGTCTTGATTATCAAAGGATGTTAAGTAACTCTATTGTATTTAACATATTGATTAGCTTTTATTTTGCACATATTATTAATCACCATTTAATTGTTAGTCGACATTTTCTTTTATTTTTCATATATATAGTTAATGGTTATAATTTCTCCCTTTTATTCCCTATAAGTTATGTGCGATAGTTTATTAATTGACTTTGCAATCAAAGTTATCTCAAATCTCATTCAAAAACACCCACACCCCTCCAAATGCAGGAACTTAGGGAGCATTGGGATAAATCACATGCTTGGTTAAGGTTTTATCACGGGAAAGAAGTCATGATTTCTATAGTCAGATAAAAAATCATCCATCTTCATCTTTTCAAGAGCTCCTTCGAACTATGGCTCTTTTATATATGAGACCAAATTGTATTTTGTTTCAAGATATGGGAAATACCAACAAGACTGGAAAGCACGAGCCAGAAACATATGTGTAGCATCATTTGACTAGACTTGCAGTGGGATTTGTCATTCGTTATACAAGATTAATGAAGTCCACAGACAATGTGGACTTCCAAATAACGTTGTATGGTGGATGTACATAAAGTACATGTGTTACATGATTTTGTTTTTTTTTTTTTACATGAACACTTTACTTTTTGTTTCCATTTTTTGTGTCTAATATATTGACATTATTCACTATTTATTTACGTCCAATTAAACTTCGTTATGTAATATTTTGAAGTTAACCCGCCCATCGGGCGGGTTATGAAGCTAGTTATATATATTCGTTATATATATATATATATATATATATAACATGATATATATATATATATATATATATATTATATAATATATAAAAAACAGGATGTATATGACATCATCAATGACAGGGAATACCACCTCATCATATTTTTATTTCATGTCATCACAATGAGTCCGCGTAAGCAGTGTTTTGCAATGTGAAATCCGGAATTTATTTGTTCAAAAATTCATGAGCATGGATTCGAACATGGGTTTGTGAATAAGTGTTAATCACATCTTAACCACTGCACTAACACAATGTTTTGTATTTGTTCAACAAACTAAAATCTATAAACGCAAGAAAGGATAGACACTTATTTGGGAAGTTCAGTCCGAATAGCATAGCTATTACAGTTTTATTCGTATGAGGATAAGTTTAGAATGGATTCTGTGATATCTTTTATTTTCAAAAATAGTTTGCATGTATCTAAAAGTCTCACACTTGCAGCCCCAAATAACATAGCTATTACAGTTTGATTCATATGAGGATACGTTTAGAATGGATTCTATCATATCTTTTATCTCCAAAAATAGTTTGCATATATCTAAAATTCACACAATTGCAGCCCTAATTTTTCACTATATATACATCATTAACTACGCATCTACAAACATATACGTGTATTTAATATACAGAAATCCATCTACATAGCAACCTAATCAACTATGCAGCGGTAAAGACATTCTGAGAGGCTTTCAAAAGCTAAGCAGAACAAAAACTCTGAAAGTTGTCTTCAGGTATTGTGGTGTTGAATAATTTGGTTGCATATAATTTGTATTTAATTCATGATACAATGAATTTTTATGTAGATGTCCAAGAAAGGAAAAGTACACCACACCATATAACAAATGTAAAAGATTCTGCATCAGGTACTCTAATGATAAATTGTTTTGTATACGTTGTTTGTTGAAATTCTGTTAATACATTTGTTCAATGAGTTGAGACACATGTCTATTTAAAATTGCAGTGGCAAAAGCTTCGAAAAAGAAAACTACTACAGTGGATGTAACCATGCATCAAAAAGGTATTGTGCATTTAAATTGTGTTTATCATACCTTTAATATTGATATTTTTTAGTTAATTAAATTGCTGCTGATGTGTGTCAAACGAACCAACTGATATTCTTTGTTTAATAGTTTATATCATAGTGTTAAATTTCTTATCAATATTTACATAATTGTTTCAGATTCAAGGGTTGTTAGGAAGAAAACCACTACCATGAATGACATCATGTTTGAAAGTGATACACCATCAAGTCATTCACGAGGTATGATGTTTTAAAAGTATTATGTTGATATTTGTTTTGTGGAATTATATGGTTTTGAATTTAATATTGTTTTTTAATACATTGATATTGTGTTATTAATAGCTTACATGACCATTAACATATTCTTGGTACAATGATATTGTCTCATTGATAGATTATGTGATTTTGTTATTTATAAAACATGTTGTGCATATTTTGTATTTGTTGCTGTAACAATTCGGTTACAACAGTACTAATTTTCACGTTAGTACTGTTTCTTTAAACGCATCTTAACAGTACTAAGTTTCAAATTAGAACTGCGCCTTTAAAGATCGTAGTAGTACTAAATTTTCATCATATACATTATATCAGTACTAAGTTTCGATTTAATCACTTTCTTTTAAACTTAGTACTGCTAAGTAACAGTACTAGGTTTCAAATTAGAACTGCGCCTTTAAAGATCGTAGAAGTACTAAATTTCAATTTAGTATTAACTAGCACGTTAGTACTGTTTCATGAAATACATTATATCAGTACTAAGTTTCGATTTAATTACTTTCTTTTAAACTTAGTACTGCTAAACCTTTTTTGTAACACACACTTGAAAAGAATATAAGTAGTTCATAAGAGTTGTATTATATTTTTTGCTGATAGATTTTACATGTTTTTCTATTTTTATTTACAACTTATATATTAATGCCTTATGTTAAGCATGTTTCCCTCATAGACTTTATATTTACAATGAGGAATTTTGTTTGAATTTGTAGATGGGAATGGTATGAAGAATAGATCAGTCCCAGTTAATGGAAACATGGCTGGAAATGACACACCAATTACGTGTCCAAAATGTATGATGTTTATACTTTAGAATGATAATAGAGGTGATTTAATGGTTAATTTTACTCATATATAATGTTGTGCTTTTTTAATCAGTGAGATATTCAACCCCTAAAAGTACAACAGCAGATGCGAGAATGTTTGAGAGCGATACACCAACAAAGCATAAACAAGGTATTTGGTTTAAAATTATGTTGTTAATGGATCATATGTGTAAAACTTTAAGGACAATGAATAAACACATATATACTTTAATATTTGCATCAGTTAAAGGTAATACAAAGAACCCGGATGCAGTGGTTGCAACTATGATTGAGGGTGGCATATCAAAAACACATCGGCAAGGTATTATGGTGTAAAAGTATTAAATTAGAATATCATTAAATTATATAGTTTATTTACTTATATGTTTATTGAATACCCAGGCACTGAACTTTCAAAAAATAGGACAACTAAAGCAGCCACAACCATGTTTAGAGATGACACACCAGGTAGGAAACCACAACGTATCATAGTTTGACATTAATCCAAATAATTTGTGTACACTCTGTACGTTGTGTAATTAATTTTCTTACTATACATTATTTCAAACTTTGATATGTTATTGTTTGAATGACACCACTTTAATGATAAGATAAAATGTTTTGTAAATGCTATTAGGGAAATTAACCTCGATGACCGAATCAAATAGGATGGCATACATTAGGAACCAACAAAAAGATTTGAGAAGTGCAGCATCAGGTATTATTGTTAAGAATTAATTTAGCTTCCGGCGGTTATAAAATCTTGCATATAATAGTTTGAGAATAATGTACTGATTAACATACAGGAGCTGTTAATCCGCGTGCAAGAAGAAATTTTGGGTACCAGTCAACGTCTTTGGATACACATTCCGAACGAGAGAATGCCAAAATTGGTAATTCAAACTTTGTTTCTCTACATCCATTAATTTCATTATTATTGAGTGCCTAATACAAATTTAAAAAATTATATAGGGTTAACGACACGGGGTGGGAGAACTTCAAAAGTTCATTCATCTAATTTAAGTAGCTCCTCAACAGGTAATTTGGATATAAATTATTTAGTGTATTTTTTTGTTAAATTTCATTATGTCGCAACAATATATTCATCATTTTACAGGTGTTAGTGGATATAGAAAGAAATCCACAGTGATGCATACATCTACTGGTGGATCTTCTTTGTCAGGTAGTTTGTTGACAAATAATAAACATATATTTTTTATTTTACATGGTTTGCTAAACTGAAAACTGATATTATCTTTGAATATATGTAGGAATAACTCCCCGCCAAAGGAAGACCATTGGAAACAATATGTCCAGTTTTGGGAGTCATTCACAAGGTTTGGTTTGAATTTATTATTCAATATGTAAATGGTTTTAGTTCAGTTCTTATGAATACTACGTGTACAATTTGACAGGACTAAACATAAATGACCGCACAATAACACCAATTAGAGATTAGTCCTATGGTTGTTAATATTACAATAAAAGCAAGGTGCATCTATGTTTGGCATTCCCATAAACTAAATGAAGAGCATGATCCATACAGTCTTGATTGTGTTTTTCAAGATGAAGAGGTATATTTAATTTAATTACTAATCATATATGGTTGTACATATTTAACAAAAACATTAATACTAACAATTGTTGCAACAGTCAAATCGTATTTAAGTTTACATCAAAAAGGAATTGATGTTTAAATTTGAGCCACTGTTGCAAGAGGGTCAATGTTATATAATCTCCAACTTTGGAGTAGCAGAAAACGGTGGAAGGTTGCCGCTGTTACCACACATGTATAAAATTTCATTTTATAAAGGGACCGATGTTACGAGAGTTTAACCCATCGATGACAACTTTATTGGCTTCATTAATGAACCATTCAGCCGTATATTGGACACAGACTATGAGTACCATGAGCATGACTGTGTTGGTATTATATCTAATAAACATATGCATGTTGTAAATATAAAAATATAATTTGTTTTAGTTGAATTATCCGTTTTTTATTTGCAGATGTTATCGGAACTGTTGTAGCTAATGGAAATATTGTATCCGTCAATAGCGTCGGTGGCCGAAAGAATCGGAGGACGGTTGTCATAGAAGATGCCGAGTGAGTTATTTATCTTAAATTTTATTATAATTAACATAAAAAAATGCACAAATGTAATCATATGTTGATAACACAATTTGCAGATCTTTGAGGCTTGATGTTATAGGTGATGTAAAATATAAATTAACAATTAATAATATAAACGCAGCGGAAGAACATCACCATACAAGGATCCATATAGCCATATGATCAATCTAAATGAAAATAAATTAAACAAACATGTTTTATACCTTTGTAGCGTGATCCGGGAGTCACCACCAAGCACTACCAATCGAATGGAATAAGAACCACAAGTGACCAAGAGAGATCACCTCTATGATGTGTCCACACTACACTTCACCTGTAATACCCAAAATTTCATAATGTGCAAAATGACCAAACTGCCCCTGAAATTTTAAAAGTTAATTAAAACACACAAAAAGAACCAAATTAATTCCAAACCTTTGGTAATGAGCTACATATGAAGTGAAATAATTTTGAGGCAACATTTTAACATTTTGCATGTCCCAAAATTATTATAAAACTGAAAATATTAATTTTAGTATTTATTTTATGTTTATAAAATCATTATAAAAGAGATAAACGCAAATTAAATTAGGAAATGAGACCAAATCAAATTCCTTGATTTATTCCTAATGTGGGCCGAATTTTCCTGAGTTATTCCCCCCTCCTAGTCGGTTCTATAATTAATTAACAAATCATTTTATTTTTAAAACCCTTTTATACCGAAACCCTAATTGCCGACACAAACAAAAATTCCCCATTCCTTCATACGATTTTCTGGGCACGAGCTAGTAATTTTCTGGAGTTCTTCAAGGTGAGATCGAACTAGGAAAAATAGGAGTTGGGTTGTTGAAGGCTTGACTCGAACGTGGGATTATTTTCTTGTTCGGTTTTATACGTCCGAGAGGTAACAATTTCTTACAACAAATCCGTACGTTCTAAATCTGATTTGGTATTTTTTTGATGTTCTTTAGGTCGTATATAGTTCATAAAAATTTATAAACACAAATCATGCAAGCTAAATCAATCGTACGAAATTTAAATAGCTAAAACACACTTAATTCCCAAATATGATTATACGAATTTTCTGGAGTGTGTTCATAATTTTTACGTGTTCTATGATGACTATAAAGGTCTGTAAAAATAGCCATGTGATTTGTTGAAGCTTAGATTAATTGATCTTGAATTATTTTGTAATCGGATATTAAAGAAAAATCAAGAAAAATTATAAAAACCCTAGTAACGATTTAGGGTTAGGGTTCATATGATTGAATCTGACTTATTAATGCATTTTAATGATGTTGTAATGATTGTTAAATGATTGGAAGGATTAGGGTTAAGTTTTGTTAATTAAAAATAGCTTACCGATTGGAAAAAGAAATAAGAAGGGTGTGTTTCGCCAATTTTGAAACTTGTGGGATATTTTTGTAATGTTATATAGATCTGGGATAATGTATAAAAAATTATAACATGAGGGTCCTATGTGTAAATATTGCGAGAAAAGGATTAAATGGGTAATTTAGTGTCGTATTGAAAAATAATTAAAAAGGAGGGACTAAAAGTGTAAATTCTGGAAACTTGAAGGTGTCTCGTGTAAATAATGATATAAAGGGTGTAATGTGTAATTTTGAATATTTAAGGGCTTAATATGTAATTATGGATAAATTATTATTCGAATTGTATTTTTGGAAATTAAAGGGACTTGTTTTGTAAATTTTTGAAACTTAAGGATCATTCGTACCATATATTAAAATATGAGGTATATTCTGTAAATTGGTAAAATATAGTGCTTGGTGTGTAAATATAAATATAGTAAGGGTTAAATTGTGATTTATGTAATTATAAGGTTTATTTTGTAAATTAAATAACTAAAGGGGTATAAATTGTAAATTGCTAAACTTAAGGGATTAAAAGTGTCATTCTGAATAACTTCATTATTAAATGAGTAAATTGAGATATTTTCATGTTAGACCTCTGACTTTGGAATATTTACAATTAAAACCCTAAAATATGGAAACTTGTTATATATAACCTTAAACTTTGGTAACTTGCTAAAATATACATTATGACCATAATAATCCTAATTTAATGACTTAACCTGATTACTTTGTGGAATTTGTCTAATTATGGAAATGGCTATTTTTGGAAACTTACTAAATAAGGAAACTTTCTAAAAATGGAAACTTACTAATTTTGGAAACCTGCCATAAATGGAAAGTTACTAAAAAATGGAAAGCCGACTAAAATAAGAATTTTGATTTGAATAAGTTATTAATAATAAGCCGATCATTAATTCGTGTAGATTCGCTGAAGGAGGAGTGATTTCTTATCCTTATGTTATGTTTTGTTGGCGGTTAAGGTACAGATATTCTACCCTTCTTCAGTAAAGGTGTCTTCTTTCTCATGACTCATTGATCTTAATTTCGTTTTAAGATTCCCTAAGCCATTGCTATGTTTCCCCTACACTTTGCTTTGTTTGTTTGATTCATTTGACTTTGATGTTCGATATGACCCTTTTGCTTTGAACCTCTATAATGATCCATTTGATATTCGTTCGTTACCTTGTGATATTAGTATTCAACTCACTGGATACTTCGAGGGTTCATTTGATTTTGGTAACTAGATGTGAAAACCTTTTTAATTACATCATGGAAATGTTTTGAGGAAAAACTATTTTTAAAAATGATGTTTATGAAATATGCGCTACCACTTTTAATTGGAATTTGGCTAAGCTTTTATGAAAACTACTTTTAAAGACTACTTTTGTGAAAACCGTTATTAAAGATCATTTTTATGAAAATCATTTGATAAAGATTACTTTAAATGAACCATTTGATTTTGAACCTCCGATGATGACTTAGACTATTTGAACCTTTGCTATGATTTGGACCTTTGACCTTTGACCCTTCAGTTTGATACCCGAGCCAAGTTCGTTTCCTAGCCATGAAGGTAACATGGCCGTGTCATTGATGCACCAATGGCATGACTCCAGTGTGTTCGAGTGATGTTACACACCGTCCCCATATTGTTCGTTGCATGCACATTATATTTATTATGGCCTATATTATTGTTCGGGGGGCGTATGGATGCATCCTAGGTTCGTGTTCGTATTAGTGGATTTGACATGATTTGATATTATATTATTGTTCGGTGACTGATGTATGGGTGCAATCCACGTCTTTCACAAGTTCGGGAGTTAGCTACTCCATTTGAAGAATGAGGACACCCCTCATATTATCTGATTATCTGAGAGGTCTCCCCTCTATATGATTGTGAAGACATGGTTACTATATTTGGTTCGTGTTCGGGCTCGTGGTGGATTACTGACCTTCCCTTTTCCCTTTCTTACTTTGTACCTTTGTCTATACCTTATGTTATTCCATTGCACTATACCATATATGTTCGTTTCCTTTTGCTTTCGTTTTCGTTTATATATATCTGTTCACTGGGCTTTTTAAGCTCAGCCGCATTTCTTTTCCTGCGGCAGGTTTAGTAGGGAGCTGGGAATGAGTGGAGAGTACCTTGGACTTAGAAGACTTGATAGTTATTCTGGATTAGAGTTGATTAGAAGATATTATATTTTTAGAATTTGTATTCGCATTTGTAACCTTGTAATTTCAGTATTTCATTTGTAACCTTTGAGATTCTTGTATTACCTTAAATGTATGCTTTGTTTTGATCTGATATGAAACCATTTTTGTGATATCTTTACCCTTGTCGGGTTGGGGTGTTACATCACCATATGCCAATGGATGCTAGTCTCGTAACCACCGTAACCCTTCTAGTCTTCTTTGAATAAGCAAGATCCAAAGAAAAGATGAAGAAAACCAAAACCCTAGGTTTTGTTCTTCTTGTTGCCGTACCATATGGAGAGAGGGGAGGGAGAGAATTATGGGAAATTACTGTCAATTGATTAGGAGATAATCACTAATAATATTGATCCTAATTCAAACCAAAACTTCCCTTGGAAGTTATCCATGGGCCGGCCACCAAATGGGCCATAAATGGGCTTCCCATTTGTTTTCAAGTCCAATAGACTAAGTCCATTACTTAGTCATTAGAAGCCCAACAGCGGTTCCTAGTTACTTACGGTTATTTATATATCGTAAATACGATAAACACGATATATAAAGTGGCACCTCAGTGTATATGTGTGTGACCCCATAGGCTCACATATGTCTAGCCATATAATTAGTAATTATGACACGAGCATACTCCAACAGCTCCCACTTGCGACGTCATAATAATCAAGTAATTATACAAGCAATGGTTAGCGTCTAGCAACACACCAATGCCCCTAGAAATATGTGAGGTTAGTTTCTTAAACGTCTCATATAAGATGGTTTATATGTCATCTATCCTTTTGTTATAGATACCGTGTTGAACATTAGACATGGATCAAATGTCATTCTAATAGTTCAACTATTATGTTTCTCGATATAGATATTGAACAAGATTACCAAGTGAATTAAGATTCATCTTAATCTCATTTGGGTACGGCCATACAAACATCTGTTCAATTCATCGAGGGGCCCAATAGTATCTAACTCCAAAACAAGTGGAGGAACAAATCCCGTTTTGACTACACGTATCATTCACATGCTTCATAGCACTCCTGATAATGGCTTTTCGCAAAACCACGCATAACTACCTTATTCAGGATAACGTTTAACCATATCAAGGAATGAAATTCCACACATGCAAGACCTGCTTGCATCTCAAGTCTGAGGATAAGAGACATAACCTCTTGCGAGATTCACTATTGACGACGATCCATGTAGTGAATACTCGTAGGTTGGGTCAATCCAATGTTCATCACAATGAACAACATGTGAGTGTGGCAAATAAATCACCAACACGCACACGTTTTTAAACCAAATGATAAGTACAAAGAAGATTTGTAAATACTTTGTCAAAATTAGGAGATTTGTGTATCCCTGATTTGTAGCATTACTTTTCCTCCCTTATACCCCCACGTTTCTCATTCTCTCTCCCCCATAATATGACCCTATCTCACCCTCCAAACCAAAATCCTAAACAACCTCTATCATTCCTTCGTTTAGCTCTTAAAATATCAAGAAAAAGAAAGGGTTTGAAGCTGCCTCAAATCGTGTATTCTTGGTGTTGTGTTGTTATGCGTGGGTGTATTATCATTCGATTCGTGGGTCTCATTTCCGATATCTTTGGCCTCGTTAAAATCTGTGCGCAAGGTATTCTATCTCCTTTGTTTACATCCTATCGTCACCTAATAAGTATTGATAAAACAAATGTGTAACCTTTTATGCAAACTGTATGAACAACCTTTGTCACACTGGTTAAGCTTTGTTAAAAATATGACATAATTCAAGTAATATAAAGGTGGCTGCAGGCGTGTATACAAGAATGAGGTTAATTTGGTATGAGTATAAGTGATCGGTAAGTGCTAGTTGGGTTGAGTGTTCGAGTCACCGTTGTGTCAACCATGTTTTGTTTCACCCTTGTGTAGTCGTTTTTGCTCGCCTTAAAACCTGGTTGTCGAGGCCCTTAACATATATGTACTCTTAATACATGATCTAAAATATGATAGCTAACGCAAGAATTATGTATGGTCGCGTGCATGTTTTAGAAAAGAAACCCCTCGCACCACTTTCGACATCGCCTCACCACTTGTCCTTTTTCCCTAGTCTTGCCTCGCTAGTGTCCTATTTCGTTGGAGTTGTTTGCCGAGAATGTCATTGGTTTTGCCTTTGTGTTTTTCTCGCTGGACATGCTACCATTAGTGTGTTTGTGGTTGTTTTTAATCTGATCATTTGGGTGTTGTGGTATTTATGTAAAACAAGACTACTAAACATGCTAGCATATTTATATATATATATATATATATGCTAGCATATTTATATATATATATATATACTTGTCGCCTCGTTTCCTTGTCACAAGAATTCATTTATGTGCGTCCATGCACGTTGGGTTTGTGTCGAGCCATAAAGGGTTAACATGTTTCTTTGTGTCATTGCTGAGTCGAACAACAACCATAAAAGATATCACAACTTGTTGAACTGACCATGTATTCGATCCTTAAAACTCACACGAAACTCATAACCTTTTTCACATAAAATAACACTTTCATAAAACCCTACATGTCGACTTAAGAAGCTGTTTGCATTGAACTTGTTATGACCCACTTTATACGACCCAAACATAAATTGTATCCAATCCCAACGAGCTAAAAGAAAAGAAGAAAGACTGGGTTGTTTCGTTACTATATTTTGAAAACCCATACAGTTGCTATGAGGGTGTCGAGTAGAAGAAGAAGGCCTGAGATTGGTGTTGTGTACAGCAAGAATGGTAATATAATAAGAGTAATGGTAATATAATAAGAGTAGAGTGTCACTAGGGATACAGTAAGGCATGGTCGCATTTTCTTCTTTCTTTTGGTCATTCATTCGAATTATCTAATCAAAGGACAGTGGGTGAGTTGTTTTGGCTGTGGAAATAGAGTAGGCGCATGAAACATTGTAGCCTTTCCACCATTTTCATATTTCACACCATACTTTGTTGTTTAGGCACATTAAGACCCTAAATTTACTTACATTATCAATGAATCCTAATTCGAGTATATTGTGATTTTAACTAATTAAATGTTACTAAATGGTAGCATTAACGATAAATGACTAATATTAATAATTATGGAAACTTACTAATCCGGGAAACCTGCCTAAAATAGAAGATTATTAAAAATGGAAAGCCGACTAAAATAAGTGATCTGAATTAAATAAGCTTTTAATAAGTTAGTCATGAATTCGAGTAGATTCGCTGAAGATGGAGTTTGCTTCCGACCTTGATATTTTCTGTTGTGTTTTCATTTGCGGTATAAGGTACAGATATTCTGACCTTCCTTATAAGGTTTCTCATGATCTCTTTCATATTCTGATCTGTTAGTTTCTGAACTGATGCCATTGCTATGATTCCCTTTGCTTGAACCTTCTCTGTTGATCCCATCTGATATGACCTCTGTTATGAACCTATGTTATGATTCACTTTAAAAAGATGTTTATAAATGATGCGAAACTATTTTTATATAAAGTGTTACTAACTGTTATGAAAACTATATTTTGAAGACTATATTTATAAAAACCGTTTTGAAAGGTTATTTTTATGAAAACCACTTTAAAGGATCATTTTATGAAAATCATGAATAAAGGATTGTTTAAAATGGACTTTTGATAGAAACTTTTGAAATGAACTTTTGATCTGAACCTTGACTTGATTATTTAATATGAACCTTGATCTGATAAACTCTGATTTGGACTTTTGGTACTACTTCTGATGATATTTGATATAAACCATCTGTTATGAATTATCTGTTATTAGCCATCTGTTATGACACTCTGATTTGATATGATATCTGACTCTTAGTTTGATACCCGAGCCAAAATATGTTTCCTAGCCATGAAGGAAACATGGCCGTGTCATTGATGCACCAATGGCATGACTCTAGGGCGGTAGAGTGATGTTCCACCACGTCCCCTTATCTGTTATCTGATATGCGCATTATATTATTTTGGCCACTATTTATCTGCGGGGGCGTATGGATGCATCCTAGATCTGATCTGTTTAGTGGATTATCTATGTATGATTTATTATTGTCTGGTGACTGGTGCTTGTGTGCAATACACGCCTTTCACATATATCTGGGAGCTAGCTACTCCATTTGAAGAATGAGGACACCCCTCATATTATCTGATTATCTGAGAGGTCTCCCCTCTATATGATTTGAAGTTTTATGGTTACGATATGGTATGATCTGTTTCTGGGCTCGTGGTGGATTACTATCCCTTTTCTCTCTCCTTTATACTTATTCATTGACTTATCCCGTGAACCATATTACATCTGTTTGACCTTTGTTATTCTGTACTATTCTCTATTACTGTTTGTTATTGTTATATCTGTTCACTGAGCTCTCGTAGCTCAGCCGCATTTCTTTTCCTGCGGCAGGTTTTAGTAGGAAGCTGGGAATGAGTGGAGAGTACCTTTGGACTTAGAAGACTTGATAGCTATTCTGGATTTAGAAATGACTAGAAGTTATCATTATTTCGGAATTAGCATTTATTGGAAGTTCTTTTGTAATCTTGTAGTATCTGTATTTCATTTGTAACCTTTGAGAATTCTTGTATTACTATAGATGTATGCTTTGTTTTGATCTGATATGAAACCATTATTGTGATGTCTTTACCCTTGTTGGGTTGGGGTGTTACAGTAATTCAAGGACTGCATCTTAACATTCATAGTTTTGAGCTACTCATCAGATACAATATCTGATAATGCATCTCAGTAGTTAGCAGGTTCACCATGATCCTCTAACTTATGTCCCTCAGCATTGATATAAAAACTATATCATTCAGGTGCAAGAGGTATCCTTGCGGATTTATGAATGAGAGATATCAATCTATGGTTTAACATATGCATGTTCAACCTTAGTATGACATTAGCAAGTGTACTCAGAAGGTTGTGTATTTAGTTCTTGAACAACTTCAAGGTCTAAAGGTACTCCCACTTGCTTTTGTATGTAGAGACTAATCTCTAGATACTCAGCATCTTGAGTAACAATAAATTGTTTTCAAGTGGGACAACCAAAATACACCGTTAGTTCTTAACTCTAGTTTGTTAATTACTTACTCTTAAGTAGTTAACAAATTCAGAACTTCAATCAAGACATAATGAGATTCATCTCATGCCACAATACAATGGTGTCTTAAATTCCTTCTGGGTTGGAATCATATTGAGTGTACACATGGCACACCCAATTTCTAACCTTGATAGCTTTGGAGGTAAAACAGTTTAAGTCATCAAAGATCAAACAATATCAATAGTGTTTGATTTTCCATGATGGACATACCATAAAGTTGTGGTATTCCATGAGGACTGATGTTGTGAGACTATCACACAACTCATTAGATGAACTTATACTTTTGGGCTTACATATCTACCAACCAAGTCAAACCAGATGGCATCAATAGTAATTTTAGCCTACTGCATACTTTACATCATGTGCATGTTTTGACTAGAAAACATAAACATTTAATATTATACATCGTAAGTGTACATGTCTTAACAAGAAGACATAACAATTCAACATCTTACTTTACGTTATAAGTCTTTCAACAATTAACGGAAATTATGTTTGTGTCTTTACAAGAGACCTAAACATATTCAACTAAAGTAATTACGAGCGCCGAGGCCTCAATAGTAATTTCAAGTTAATTTCATACTTCATGATTATGACTTTACAAGAAAACATAATCATATTTACTAAACAATTCAGTGAATATGTTGAAGTAGCTTTTCATGTCATCTTGGTATTTGTTCTAATTAGGGCAACATACATTTTATGTGTAGAAGTCCTAGTAGAATCTTAGTTTCTTACCTTTCAGTCAAGAAAAACTATTAGTCATATTGTTATATGTTGTACCTTGCACACAATTAAGATTTCTCCTACTTGTGCATGGCACAACATCATGAGAGTATATAAACAACACGACACTCGTTTGTTTGTATGAGCAATATGACAATGTCTAAGATAACATATGATTTTAAGTTAAAATCAAAATATAAATATGTAGAACTTTATCGTTTTAATAATGAATCATGCATAACGATTTCATAGATAACATTTCAGGAAGCAACATCATAAACGCGACAAGTTATCTTATAAAATTTATGCAGTGGTTCTTATATAAACTATGACGCTTAACATGTGGAAAGTAATGTATTATTTCAAGACAATCTGAAAATAAGATGGGCAACTTGTAAGGTAATAGAGCTTACAACTCCCACTGGATTAGACAACAATTACATGTGTTTTGTCACCGGTAATATAATCACTTAGCTCCCACTGGATTAGCCAACATTTAAAAGTGTTACGTCACCAGTGGAGGGTGAGTGGCGATTGAATACTTTTCTTCTTTCTTTGAATATCTACACATTATTGCTAATGTGAGTCACTTTGACTAGTAAACATGTACTTAGATATTCAAGAAAGTGCATCAAGTTCTAACATATAGATGATCGGCTAGCCATCATTGCTCTTTTAACTTGAAAATGGGCATGCATTTCCTCCATAATTGGTCTACTTCACCACAAGGGTATGTAGGACCATAGTGGGGTTATTGGGTTATGACAAACTGCTAGGTAATCATGCTAGTAGTTGCCTTTACCACTTTGCGGTTTATTGATATTTCCGTCTTCTAATTATTTGAACTCATTTTAGTATGGTAGCTAGTACGAAATAAGTCGACCAAGCAAGAACATGCAAATATCGTCAAAGGTCTGACCAATGAGCAAAATTCGCCATGGGTTGAAATGGCCCTAAGGTCTGACCAAAGAGGTCAAGTCAAATGCACGTGTTCTCGAGTTATCCAAATATCTTATATTTCTTAAAGGTTTCAAAACCGAAACTAGGGTTATGAAACAATCTTGAAAGAATAAGATGTTTAACCATACTTAACCGTTTTGACTTTTACAAGACATCACGATTTCTAGAGTAGGTGTTCATTGAGTTTTATTAGAATTAGGGAAATTCAAATATTCCTATTATGGCTTTTCCTCATAAAGAAAAAGGATAGGAACAAGTCTCTTTCTTACAAGGAAAGAACGACTTAGTTCGTCCTTTTAACAAGAAAAGAACAAACTCTTGTTTACGGTTTGTGTTGCATTAATTCATTAATTGAATTTACAAAGTTCATATTTAGTATTTTCGATAATTATCCTTTTGTAATTTAACTACCCCATGTTTACAATTTAAAAAAATTAATTTACGAAAAGGCTAAGATCCTCATTGAGGTTCGACCATTAATGCAGTTGATCTGCTAGAAATGGTGGATTCAATAGGTAGGTAACGTCGACCAATTGCATTACATGTTAGGCCTGGCAATTTTGACACGAACACGAAAACACGACTTGTTAACATTGTTTTCGTGTCATTAACAGGTCGACCTGTTTGGGCTTAACAGGTTTCGTGTCGTGTTCGTGTTTTGAAAATTTGACACGAAAAATTATCGTGTCGTGTTCGTGTCTGCCCCTTATCGTGTCGTGTCTTAACAGGTCGTGTCTGACACACTCTATGTTCAATTTTGACACGAACACGAAAACACGACTTGTTAACAGGTTTCGTGTTTGGGCTTAACAGGTTTCGTGTCATTAACAGGTCGACCTGTTTGGGCTTAACAGGTTTTGTGTCGTGTTCGTGTTTTGAAAATTTGACACGAAAAATTATCGTGTCGTGTTCGTGTCTGCCCCTTATCGTGTCGTGTCTTATCGTGTCGTGTCTTAACATGTTCGTGTTTACACGATTTTCCAGCCCTATTACATGTGCAACTCTTAGATCTTTATGGGACTCATGGCATCTAGTGTCAAACAACTAGTGTCATGTAGGCATGTTTAGTCCCATCTTTGCCTCGTGTCAGGGTCTGACCGCATAACACGATTAAGTCATCCAATTTGAAAACTGTGAGAATAATCCTAGGTCTGACCATAGAGAATAGTCACCCTGGGTTACAGTTCAGCCTAGGTCTGACCATAGCCAAAAGGTAATTGCAAGTGTTCTCATAATTGGACGGCATAACTTAAATTTTGACGGGTAAATGTTTTGATGTGGATCAAAAACGTGTACGAAAGAAGCATGCATTCATTCTTCGTAGCACAAGTTAAAAACTTTTCTTAACTTAAGTCTAATCATTGTTTTAATTTATGTGTGTCAAGTTGTCCATTTTCAAGACTAATATAAATCCTAAGTGGATTATAATTAAGTTTGGACAATACAATAAATAAACAACCTTAACTAGTTTAAGTGTTATTTAGAAAACAATGATTTTTAAGTTTCAAATCATATTTAAACTTAGTTAAACTAAATCATAAGACTTAGTTCAAAATGGTTTATGTTTTGTTTCAAGTTTTAAGAAAACAATTTTCGTTTTACATGTAGTCACAACATACATAAAACAACTGATGCGTGCGATGTGTCGTTGCGGTTTAGCAGTATTAATGCCTACTCAAGTTTTAAATTTATATTTAGCCGACTTATCAATAACACACACACTTAACGAGCAGTGTACCCGGTCAGTATGAATATAATGGTAAGTAGAGTGTCGATCACTAAGAGTGGAACGTATTATCTAGTTATTCTAATCGGTATTTTAATATATTAAATTAGCTATACAATCTAATCTAACGCAAGGGGGTTCAGCCTGAGAGACTGGCACGATTTGGTTGCAATTAAATAATAAACTAAACCAATAGGCACGAATCAGCGAATAGCACACACGTACACAGATAAATACTCGAGACAATAAGAGAGTTGTCCTTATGATAAGTAGTTTGTCACTTGTTTTATTGCTAGTGTTATATGAAGTGTATAGTTCGATGCAACGCACCGAGATTAAGTCCTTTCTCGTTGGTTCTAATCTTATCGGCGAGTAAACCCTTAATGATTACTTATGACTATCCTATTTATCTTTCTCCTACTTTTCTACAGACCATAGAATGCATAGGCGATCTAATAAATAGGCGAGGGCAGAGGCATGGCGACCCGATCAACGCTCAGCTAGCCACAGAGGTTATCAATGCACTAATAAAAGTCACCAAAGACATCAACATATAAACTTTAATTAATGAGAAAGCAGTTTTAAGGGAGTGCAATCTTTCCGTTGTCACATTACACAAGCCACCAATCTTGATGAATTAAAGTTTACTAACACAATAAAACAAAACTACTTAATGAATTAAACACATGCAGCACCTTCTTACAGCTCTTGTATCTTTGATTTGAGTGTGTCTTGTGCTCGCTATTCGACTGAATTCGTCCTTGGTTTCTGTACTTCGGTCTTCGTATATAATATATGTCTCTCGAAATTCGTCTGGTCTTGGGGTATTTATAGTTTCTGTCTGAGGGTAAGATGCGGCGCATCTAGTAAGTAGATGCGGCTCATTTACTTAACTTCGCGTGGGGTCCAAGATTATAATATTCAGGAATATTCGTACACCGCCAGAAGATGCGGCGTATCTTTATCTTTGGATGCGGCGCATGTCCTCTTGTATCTTGGATCGTATCTGGTGAAATATTGATAGTGATGCGCCGTATGTGATAAGTGAGATGCGGCGCATCTGGAGCAGATTAGTCTTGATCTTGTACATTTCAGTAGACTCTTAACTTCTTGCATGTTTTGCCCCATAATTAGTCCAAAATCGCCAAGTTTCACCAAATGCTTGTTTTCAACAGAGAATTACAAAAGTAAACGATTAAGTGTCAATCCTCATACATAATATAATAAAACAAGTCAAATTAATAGGATAAATGATGGTAATAAAATGTACTTATTTGAGTTCATCAACAACCAAACAAACATACAACCACAATATGCAAAGCCTCAACCGATGAAAATCCTATGCTTTGTCTTGTGAGCCATCACAAGAACCAAGAGTCAACTAGAGACATATAACACAACCACATGGAGGGCTCCCACTTGCCCCAAGACAATCATGGGCAAGTAAAGGCCCATAATGCACATGAAAACATGATTCTGTCAGCCCAGTTTTTCTGTTTTGCGAGGCCCAAAGCTCCTAGAAGATGACCTCCTCATGCTTCGGCCCAGTTGACAAAGTTGTATCCCTATATCTTGTGGACCTGCACCAAAATATTTAGCCAAAAATACCATACCAATCTCCGGGAAATCGCGTTTTCCCAACAGGTGTCCAGCAGCTACTTTCGGTCTACAACTCTCATTCTTTCGCCATTTGCTTCCAAGCTTTTGGTTACAATATATATAAAGTAAAATACATCTAATTTACTTTCTATCTACTGTAAAAATGCCCAAACAATGGCAAAACCAAAATGAAATACATTACAAAAGTGCCGAAACAATGGCAAACCCCAAAACAAGGAAAACAACCAACAATCACAACATCACAATGCATAAGTGGTCTAGGTTTTCATCGGCTTTGCATATACACATAATAATACCATAATATTATGATCAAAACATGGTGTTGGCTAACTCCATAGACAAACATGCATGTATTTTCCATGGATAACAAAATAAATAACAAGAATTAAATTGTTAGCCAACGAATCGAAGAAATTAATTAACAAGAATTAAAACCCCGAATGGTACGCGTGACAAATGGCCATAGACTCAAAACCCACTAATATTAGGACCTTCTTAACATCATTTTACCACAGAAAAATAAGCCTCATGGGCTGATTTGAAATCGGGTTAAAAATCTATTAAAAAAACACGTTTTAAGGCCATTTTACGGGTACCGATCAAGTAAACAATCAAAGTATGCAAAACAAATGGCCATAGGATCAAAAAGTTCAGATATTAAGACCTCATTAAGGTCAACATATTCAGAATATATAAGCCCTAGGGGCTGTTTTAAAATTATACTTTTAAATCCATTAAAAAACCACGTTTTTAGCCATTTTTACGCATACAAGATGATCATATGACAACATATGATGGCTCGTGATACCACTATAGGTGATGTAAAATATAAATTAACAATTAATAATATAAACGCAGCGGAAGAACATCACCATACAAGGATCCATATAGCCATATGATCAATCTAAATGAAAACAAATTAAACAAACATGTTTTATACCTTTGTAGCGTGATCCGGGAGTCACCACCAAGCACTACCAATCGAATGGAATAAGAACCACAAGTGACCAAGAGAGATCACCTCTATGATGTGTCCACACTACACTTCACCGTATGCCAATGGATGCTAGTCCCGTAACCACCATAACCCTTTTAGTCTTCTTTGAATAAGCAAGATCCAAAGAAAAGATGAAGAAAACCAAAACCCTAGGTTTTGTTCTTCTTGTTGCCGTACCATATGGAGAGAGGGGAGGGAGAGAATTATGGTAAATTACTGTCAATTGATTAGGAGATAATCACTAATAATATTGATCCTAATTCAAACCAAAACTTCCCTTGGAAGTTATCCATGGGCCGGCCACCATATGGGCCATAAATGGGCTTCCCATTTGTTTTCAAGTCCAATAGACTAAGTCCATTACTTAGTCATTAGAAGCCCAATAGCGGTTCCTAGTTACTTACGGTTATTTATATATCGTAAATACGATAAACACGATATATAAAGTGGCACCTCAGTGTATATGTGTGTGACCCCATAGGCTCACATATGTCTAGCCATATAATTAGTAATTATGACACGAGCATACTCCAACAGATGTTACCTTTTGGGATAAATGGGCGTTGCTGTGGAATGAATATGAAGACAGACTTGATAAAGTTGGTCATATAGACTTTCTGTTGATGATGGGGAAAGTAAAATACTGGGATAGTAAGTTTTGTAACACTTTAATTCAATTTGTTGTACATTTACCTCAAAACTTAAATTATATTGTATAACGAAATATATTTGCTCTTGCACATGATGCAGATAAACCCTCAATTCATAATGCTTTATTTGGTTCAAGGATATTTATAAACAGAGATATTCCTCAGTTACTGGCTTTTCAGAAAAGGTAATAACTAATATAAGTGCCGTTAACCAATAAAAAACTTTCGACCACTTTTTTTTCCCAAAATCTAATGTCTACGTGACACAGTTATGAAGAACAAGAGGGATATGATGAAAGTGGGTTCAAAATTGAAGCCTACAATCAGGCATCGCATGTTGTTAGCCCTGCAGAATTTATGCACAGTTGTGTGAAAAAATTGGTTGGAATGATTCGTACCATTGAGCCGGTCAGAAAACGTTATCGATGTTTTCATACACTATATATTAAATAATTTTACACTATATATTAAATAATTTTACACAATAAATTAATACATTTGCGCATCTAACTTTAATATTAAATTGCAGGATACATGTTGTGTTGTGTATGCAACAGTGCATAGCATACAATATGATGCTGGTTGGGCTTATACAGGGTGCAGAACATGCAGCACTAGAGTCAAACCAATTGCATCAAAAGTGATGGCAGGTTTGAAAAACAAGAATCAATTGTGGCACTGCAAGAAACATGGAGAAACATATGCAGTTGCATCTAGGTACCAAAAAAACTCTAATAACATAAATAATTGAATTTGTTATAACAAAAAGTATTACCCAACCATAATTTTCATTTATTTAAATTTGTAGGTTCAAAATCATTGTTCGTATATTCGATGATAGTGGTTCTGCCCAGATTATTCTATTTGATAACAATGTGCATAGGATGACAAACTTGTCAGCATGGGAGATCATGCAAGAACAGGGCATGGATACAGATGAATACTTTCCGGATGAGCTTAATCAGATAATCGGAAAACAATATCTATTCAAAGTGAAATATACTGAGTTTAACCATAACAATAACAGTCATATTTATCGAGCTGAAAAAGTCACTGAATATATTGATACAATCAATTACTTCAAGAATGGTTTCCTAGATGAAGAGGTTCAATACATTACATTATTAAATAATTAAACAATCGAGTATGGTATAATATAATTCCACATTTGCTGCTGAAAATTTGTACACAAACGATTAGTTTTTAGCTTATTTTCGGTTTAATAATACATATTATAACAATTAGGTTCCAACAGTACTAAGGTTCAACTTCAAACTGTTCATTTAAACTCATAATAGCAGTACTAAATATCAAGTTAGTACTGCTATTGTAAACTTAGTACTGTTAACTCTTTTTATTAACACAATATTTAAAAATATGTATGCAGTTCATAGTACGGTTCATGTGATTTTATATATTTTTTTAAAAATGTATATGGAATACACAATTAAAAAACAGGGTGACGAAGATGGACTGGAAGAGGATGCAGATGAACTACATGAATCTGAAGATGAAGATCACAATGTTGAGAAAGGCGTGTATGATTCTGAAAATGAACTACAAGAAATGCGGGAGGATCTTGATGATTCTGACGCTGATGATGAAGTACTTGGAGAAGATATGGACGGTTCTGAAGCAGGTAAAGAAGAAATTGTAGAAGACCTCGACAATTCTGAAGCTGATGAACAAGAACATGGAGAAGACCTGGATTTTCCCGAAGCTGGTAAAGAAGTAATTGATGGAGACCTACATGGTACTGAAGGTGAACAACATGTTATTGGTGATCAACCGCATGATTTCAAAGACATTCTACATGATGAAGAGCATGAGTTACAGAATTCAAGATGTGTGAATAAGGTATTATTAACTATACGTTCATATATGTCTAACCACTATTCGTGTTTGAAAATAAATAAGTTAATAAATGTTATTTAAATTGATTGAACATCATAGGTTTCGTCAAATGACACGACAATTTCAACTATTATTGCAAACGAGGTAAATTTGGACAAGATAGTTTTGGCTCCACGCCTTGGAACACAATCATTAGTCTATTGAAAACATATACCAAACAAGAAAGTAAATTATTGTAATTACTCTTAACCTTTTTTTATAGGATGAAGTATCTATCATTTTTGGAAGAGATAAGAAGAGACAACGTGAAATGATTGGTGAAGAAGATAATGAAGCACAGGAAAACTTCCCAACAAAGAGGCTGGTGACAGTGGATTTGGATAAGGATGAATGAAAAAACGCGAAGCTGGATGCGATTGATATTATTTGAAAAAATATTTTCTTTGAACACCATATTTGTATTGAACAATGTTTTTGATTATGAATTTTGTTAGACAGTTTATACCATATATTTGTTTAATTATTGAATAGGTTGTTAGACAGTTTATACCATGTGTTTGTTTAATTATTGAATAGGTTGTTATCTTTTAAACACATTATTTTGCTATTACAAATTAACATTAGATACAACATATTATTTGAAACAATATTATAAACACATTATAAACATATTACATACAACATATTATAAACACATTATTTTTTAAACATTATCTGAAAAAATATTTTCTTTGAACACCATATTTGCATTGAACAATGTTTTTGATTATGAATTTTGTTAGACACTTTATACCATATGTTTGTTTAATAATTGAATAGGTTGTTAAACAGTTTATACCATATGTTTGTTTAATTATTGAATAGGTTGTTATTTTTTAAACACATTAATTTGCTATTACAAATTTACATATGCAGTAATGAATACAACGTCCGATATTTGATAAAAAAACAAAAGATATAACACAAGTAATCACATACTCCCTCCGTCCCTAAATAAGTGTCCACTATTGATTTTTTAAGTCTTCATTTCTTAACTTTGACCTTAAATTATTTTATTTCTGTTATTTAATAATTGATGCAAAATATATGAATAGATTGGGTTTTAAATGTATTTTAATTGGTATAATTTTAATCTATTATTAAATAACACAAATGAAATAATTTAAAGTCAAAGTTTTAAAAAGAAGACTTTAAAAGTCAATAGTGGACATTTATTTAAGGACGGAGGGAGTATGACACAAGCAGCACAAAAGCATAAGCAGCATTACCCATTCTACTTAGCAACACTAAGTAATAACATCGAACAGTACTAACTTCTATACCGAACAATACTAAATATCTAAGTATCCGCGATAATCGTAGCATATCAGTATTAAAACCAAACAACCAGTACTAATCAACTATATATCCAAACAAGTGGATCATTGATTCACGATATATCATAAAATTTTAAACAAGTTAGAAAGATATCGACATATTTTTTAAAATAAAAAAATTATTATCTTTTAAATACATCCTAATTAATTGCATAAATGTTTTGATAGTATTTGCAACAAAGTTCCATGACAAAGTTCATAAACTGAAGGCATGATCACATTAAAAAAAAAAGAAAACCATAAACACGTCTTAAAAATCTTCGGAGTATGCTTCAATCTCCATCTGTTCCACATGAGCTTCCTTCTCATTGATTCCTTCGCGAGCCAACACCTGTAACACCCCAACCCGACAAGGGTAAAGATATCACAACAATGGCTTCACATCAGATTACAAGCATTTAATCCAAAACATCATAAGTCCATAACATTAATGATAAGAGGGAAAATAAGTCAACATGACCTATGCCAAAAGTTAAAACAGAAATAAACTGAAGTACATAAATCCAAATGCCCAAACAATGACATAACAGAAACAGAATCCAAAAGATAAAACTAGAATGTCTAAAGTCTAAGCTTCACACAAGTTGCTCTCATCCCAAAGCTAAAACCCAGCTCCCAGCTTAGATACCTGCCGCAGGAAAAGGAAATGCGGCTGAGCTTAAAAGCTCAGTGAACAGATACATATACAAAGCAATGATAATGAAACAGAACTGAAATATGGTGCACGGGGAAAATATCATGAAGTATAAACAAAGAGACAGAAATATAAAAGAAGAATAGGATAGTCATCTACCACGAGCCCAGAACATATCAGATAGTAACCATCATAATCTAGAGGGGATGCCTCTTAAGTAACCAGATAATATGAGGGGTGTCCTCATGTATCAAATGGAGTGATCAGCTCCCAGATAAATGTGAAGGGCATGTATAGCACACAGTACCAATCACCAGACATAAACAAATAATATATAGATAATCCACTAACAGAACAGATCTAGGATGCATCCATGCGCCCCCCAAATAAATACTGGCCATAACAAATATAATGCGCATATCATAATAAAATGGGGACGTGGCGGAACATCACTCTACCGCCCTAGAGTCATGCCATTGGTGCATCAATGACATGGACATGGAACCCCCATGCCTAGTGAAATGGCTCGAGTATCAAACTAAGAGTCAGATATCATATCATAATCAGAGTGTCATATAATAAAGGTCAAATCAGATGGTCCATAACAGATGGTTCATAACAGATATATGAGATGAAATACCAAAGGTCCAAATCAGAGTTTAATCAGAAAGGTTCATAACAAAAAGGGATCATAGCAATGGCTTTGGAAATCTTAAACGAATCAGAATCAGAATCATATCAATGAGATAGGACACCCTTACTGAAAAAGGGCAGAGTATCTGTACCTTATTGCAAAGCAAAACAAGAACCAGAAATAGAAATACTGACAGGCTCAGGACCTCTCCTTCTTCACACCTAAAGGAGTAGAAGAGTATTACAATAGGTTTTAACCACTTTTCCATATTTTAGGGTTTTAAAAGTAATTGTACCAAAGATGAAGGTTTAAAGTGAAAATATCATAAGTAGCTCATTTTAATTCTTACGTTATCCAGGTTTACATAATTAGTCCTTTAGATTTTACAATTTTACAATTTACACCCTTTAATTACATAATTTACATTTTAAGCTTTATGGTATTTATAATTACACATTAAACCTTTAGTTTTCCAACTTTACACAACATATCCTTATTTTAACATGTTGTACGATCACCCCTTTAATTATTCATGATTTACACAAATGGCCCTTCAAGCATATTTTATACATTTTCCAACAGGTTTATAACACCTTACAAAAATATCCCCATAGTTTGCAAAATTACAAAACGCACCCTTAAGTATTTTTATTTCAATCGGTAACCATTTTTATTATCAAAATCAAAACCCTAATTATCCAAATCATTTAGTAATCATTACAACATCATTATTATACATTAAAAATGCAGATCCAAACACACAAACCCTAATTCGAATGGTTCTTAGGGTTTTCATATGTTTTCCTTATTTTTCCAATTAATCCGATTAACCCATAATTCGAACACAAGGATTTTAAGCTTCAATAATTCGAATAAACATTTTTATGGTGTTATAACATATATTTAGAGGCCACAAAAAATATTCAACATGTCCAGAAAAATCGTATAATTTAATTTGAGATTTAATTCGATTTTAGGGTTTCGATTACATAAAATCACAAACAATTCGTATATCATGCATGGGTCGACTTTTATATTTTATATGAGAATTATGTGATGTATAGAACATGAGAAAATTACCAAGTCGATTTTAGAATGTGTGGTAAAGGCTGCACGAATTTTTGTCTCTCGGATGTAGTGTTCGACAAGCAAGAATTCACCATGATCACAAACGCGATCCACCAACCTTGTAGATATTTTTCCCAGGTCATAACCAATATAAGGAACATAAGAAAAATGGTAAACGAATTTTAGAGTGATCGAATGAATTATGGATGATTTACCTATCGAATGGAAATTAGCGACAAGAAAATGATGCCACGATCGAACCAGGCAAAGCACAGCCCAAAACGAATTTTTCTAGCCTTCCTTGGATGCTAATGAACACCAGAAAATTATCCTCCAAGCTCCAGAAATTCGTATGATTGAATGGTGAAATTATTTGTGTGTTTAGGAATATGCGGCTAGGGTTTTTAGGATAACAACTAAATGGAAAAGACCTAATAAAAAGAATACCGATCATGGGGGAGGGGGGGTTATGGGCCTAAGAGTCGGTCCTTCATTTACCAAAATTTATGGGCTTTGATTTGATTTTTAATTGCTAATTATTTGCAAGTTATAATGCCTTAAATGTAATTAAATGGGATTAATTTAAATAAACTTGTATTAAGGTATTTTGTACATGTAGTTATGAGAGTCAATGATTTTTGAACATGTAGAAATTATTTCATTTCATGTATAGCTTGTCACTTAAATTTTTGGATTCATTTTGGTACTTTATAAGTTTATTAATCAAATTCAAGAGTGTAGGGGCATTTTGGTCTTTTTACATGATTAAGATTTTTGGGTATTACAACACCAGTAGTTGAGACATTAAATCAAGTTTTTGACGGTCCCTCATGTGAGTTTCACGCAGGCAATCATATCCAGCTGTAGCAACCCCATAAAAAGGGCCAAACGAATCAGCCTCATTGATGGTTTGTTCACATTTTTCGATCTTAGCCCTCAGCTGGGTGCATTCGTCCCCCATCCAGATGAGAAATCCCTCCTCTTCTGTTATGTCTTGGAAGAACAAAAACTTAAATGCATCTGATAGGTTGTCTGAACCACATGCTGCTTTCAACTCATTAATGTTTGGTGTAGCTGCCATTGATCAAATATTTTGTTGTTTTGAAATTACAAATAGGACTATCAAAAGTTATACTCGATGAATGTATCACAATTTAACCTAAATTATGAATAGATAACTTTTAGAAAAATTAAAATATTGAGATATTCGGTTTCTATAAATATGTTCAAAATAAATTCTATAATTATGTTCAAAAGATATATGTAATCTAAAATATATATGTAATCTATATCTATAGTAAAAATATAATGTATAACAAATCGAGTCCAAAAATATATCCACCTACGTGTTATATAAATAACGGCATTCGATATGTATTGTTCAATCCTAAAATACGATTACTGTTATCATAAAACAATAACAATGGTGAAAGCAAAGACATCGAAGGTATTCATGTTTTAATCAAAATTAGTAGATTGATTACGTGCTAAGTTAAACTAACTGTTTAGAATATAGATTGGTAACACTCTTCTATGTTAATTATATGCAGGAAAACAAAAAAGCATCAGCTAAAACTAACTCTAACTACTCAAACCATAATGATGGTTTCACAAAATATAATCAACCTATTGTTATATCTGACGATGAAGAGGTATCACTAATATGGGAAATTAGTATTATGTCAAACTCATCAATTAGAAAATCTAAACGTCTTTCTAATACTTGCAGGTTGTTCCATCAGATGATGAGGTATTATAACATAAATATGTTTATTCTTGTTGTCATTTATTTGTGCTCGATTTACAAAATTATATATAAACAATACACAGATTTATGTTGCTCGTGTCAATGGTTATCGAATTACACCACTTTGGAATAAGCAAAAACAATACAATCCATATATATACAACACATCTGATAGTGATGTTGATTTGCATGATACTGATAATGAGGTATTATATAAAATTTTAATTACGTACTGTTTTGCATTGTAGTGGAATTTATTAGTTTTTAATTTTTTATGCATTGCTTAGGTTGTTTGTTTGACACACAACAGCCGGATATTGTGAAAGGCGAAATCAGAAACTGGTAAAAATACATGCAAGCTTCATTATTCTGAATATAAATCTGCTAATGAGGTATTTTTATTAAAATTTGATAATATTTTATAATGTGAAACTCATGGATCAAAAAATCTAAATATCTTACTGATATCTGCAGTCTGTTCCAGTTACACGTAAACGATGTAGGCTAACTAAAGACAACACGTTAGTCAGCAACAAAATTTTTGATGTTAGTTCATCAGACGATAAAAAGCTGCAAAAAAAAAGATGTCAATGGAGAGGTATAAAAAATGATTGTAATTCATATTATGTAATACTTACCAATCAAAAAAACTAACTACGTTTGTGATAATTGCAGCCTTTTCCAGTTATACATAAACGCTGTAGACTCACTAAAAATGGCAAGTTAGTCAACAAGATAGTTGTTGATCTGATTTCATCAGAAGATCAAAAGACACAATCTGACAAAGTTGTGGATCTAACTTTATCTGACGATGAAAAGGCACAATCAACAATTTTGAAAAATCTGGCTGCTAATCATCCTGAGGAAAAAAACCCAATGGTAATAATTTACAATTGCACATTATATTTTTATGAAACATATATATTGTACGCAAATCAATGTTCATACGTATTGTAAACGTAAGATTTAATCTATTCCAGACAATCCCCATAGTCTATATAATAAGCTAAACCACACAATCATGCTAATACTATATTATTAAGCTACCATAGACAACAAGATAAATCAAACAATTCCCATTACAGATAATTTGTTAGTAACTACTAACTATGTTTTGGTTTGCAGAACCCCACTTTTCTATGGGTTCTTACAGATTATGCGTCACAACGATTCGATCCAATCTCTGACCGACATCAATCAAATATATTTGCTGATGAAGAACCGAATGCGTTCACGTATTCAAAAACAATACAAGACCATCATCGAACCTACCAAAGTATATGCTCTATGATGAAAATACAGACGACGAACATGAGAACAACAACAGTGTATCTGAAGAAGGTGTGTGGGTTAATATCAATGATCTGGATGAACCTTTTTATGATTTAGTCGACTATAAACCCAAGTATACTATTCTTGATGAAGATATCATTGAAGAATCTTCAACAGGTTATTTGTTAAAAAGTGGTTCCATGTATAATTTTGTGTGTGAGTGGCGTTTAGAAAATTTAAATTTGTAATTATATATATATTTTTTAAATTATTTGATTTTTTTTTCTATTTTTTTTTTTTAATATCCATAGGTGAGGAATATCATGATAATGTTGGACAAGACAAAGATGCAACCATGGATGAGAAATATAAAACAGAGCTTTTGATGTGGGATGATATGGTTGATGTTGAGGGTAGAGTGCACGGAACACATGTTTCTAACAGCTACATCGACGTTGAAGTATGGGAAGTCGATTCAGGCGCATATAGTGTTAGATCTGTATCTTCTGGCGATGATATAGCAAGTTTTATTAATGACGGCTCCACTGATTATGAAACTACCGACGATGAGAATAGTGATGACGATATTTGATCAAGCATGCGATGAATCTCAAAAAATTATGTTTCTTGAATATTTTTATCTGAAAGACTTGCAACTGTTATTATTTTACTTCTAAGATGTTGATATGATTTATGTTTTAATAATAATGAAATTTACGCATTTAATTAGTATCAAAGAAAAAATTGATGCATTTTTTATTTTTTAAAAATTACGCATTCATATAAAATTGCCTTATAATTTGTGTATGAACATGTATACATAATAGCATATACCTACACAGATTATAATAGAACACTATACTAAACTAAAAGTAAGTCAAACATACCATGCCCACTGTCCTTTATGAAATATAATCAATTTAACTGTTTCTCCTATTTAGAGTTCATTAGTTTGTTTGTTTCAACGGGGGCTTATTGTCATGGTATTTATAAATTAGTTTCAATAGGGTTTATTCAGTTGTTAAAAAACTTTAGCAGTGCTAAGTTTAAATGATCATAGTAAGCAGTACTAACATTCAGATTAATACTGTTCCTAATTAGTTTGTTAGTTTCAAGGGGGATTATTGTCATGGTATTTATAAATTAGTTTCAAGAGGGCTTAATCAATTGTTAAAAAACTTTAGCAGTGCTAAATTTGAATGATCATATTCAGCAGTACTAATGTTCAGATTAGTACTGTTCATAACATAACTAGCAGTAGGATTCCAATAGTTGCAGCAGTACGAAATTTTGCCTAGCAGCAGGAACTTTAGAACCAGCAGCAGAATGATTAAGCCGAGCAGCAGAATCATACTTGGTGTATTTTCCATTAAGAACCATGAGCAGTATTGTTCCTAATCGGTTATTAAAATAAAATATTCATCAAAAGCTTTTTTAATTATTATATAATTGCAAAAGGAACATACCCAATACATATTTTTTAAAAAATATACAGATATTTTAAGAAAAAATACATCCATATAAAATTGTGTTTATAAGTATAAATTATTTATATATGATTTCGTAGAGATATTTACCCAACATATATAAAGTAATCATAGCATGCGTAAAACACCCTAAAAAAAAGGTATCGTTTTTTGAATTAGAATTTCGATCAAAAGCTTTATTTATTATTAGATAACTACAAATATAAAATATCGATAAGATATTTTTTCTTTAAAATATACATATATTTTAGGAAATTATACATCCCTATAAAATAGTTTTTATAAGTATGAATTATTTAGATATGCGTTCGTTTAAATATTTACCAAACATATATAAAGTTTATATGTACCAAACTTTGATAACAGTATAATTTTAAAGTTCATCTTTTTGCATGTGACATCAGAAAGCAAATCATTGATTCAACAATGGAAAACAATGCGAATGACTTACTTATCCGGCGTAGGGGCAGACCTAAAAAAAACAACTACAACAAGGTTAGACAAATAATCCATTTTTTTGTTTCCTATTAATAGTTATTAAACAAGGAACTGTTTATACATTATGTTTTGTTTTGAAGATCAAGTAACAGCAGTACCTGAAGCAGAAGCTGATCCGCACAGAGGAACACCTGTTTACAAACATATAACACCTGCGATAAATTCAGAAAAGGGAAGTCATCGCATGCAACAAAGCGAAACACGTTAGTCAATTGAATTAATATACATTTCTTTATTTCACTAGGACTAGGATTGATACAATTATGTGACAATAATTTAGCTATTTAAAATCATATCAGTTATTAACAAATGAATTGTTGGTCCTAAATAGCATATCCGAATTTACAGTATTGTGGCATTAGCGCATTTATAATCTTAACAATTTGGTTTTGTTATATGTTACACAGAGTTAAACGATTTTCGACTCCGCAAAAGTGGGCGACCTCCAACAACAATACTTCCACAGTGGATGAATGTGGATACAAATAATGAACACGTCAACAAAGAACCTAGACCAAGGGGACGTCCTTTCAATAACGCAACCCAACCACGTAAGAAAATTAATGCAGCATAAACACGCGCAAGTTAATTTGTTTTTATAATGTTTTCCATATTGAGCTTAATAACATCAATAACAGAAACACCTGCGAATATTGATCACAACCAATCCGGTGCACATTCTTCTAAACGCAAATCAGAAAGGCTTAAGCAAAAAACAAAAGTAGTTAGACAAAAGACATTCCAACAATCACAATTTAGTGCTACACGCTTGGCAGACGAGGATGTTATAGAAAAAGATAACTTCGTTGGAATATCTAACGGTACACAGACTATATCTTTCATTAACACAATTGTTCAACACAATTTCTTGGCATGTATTTATAAATTATGTATGCTTTAATACTATATAGCTGTACAGATTACATTGACCATGGAGATCCAATTCACAAATGCGGTTCTTGTGACGCACTATTATGGCAAGCTGAAAGTATGGCAGGACTTGCAAATCATAATTCAGAGTCATATTCACTCTGTTGTGGCAGAGGAAAGGTGAAGTTGGGAAATGAAATACTTAATCCACCAGAGACGTTGATGGAACTTATCAATGAAAACCATCCAAAAAGCAATACATTCATTGAAAATATCAGACGCTACAATTCAATGTTTGCATTCACATCAATGGGTGCTAGGCAAGACACGTCAGTTAATCAAGGATATGGTGCATATTGTTACAGAATAAAGGGTGAAAATTACCACTTAATGGGTTCATTATTGCCAGATGAAGGTGAACCTCCAATGTTTGCACAGCTATATATTTACGATGCTGACAATGAAATCCAAAATAGGATGAATTGTTTCAGGTATGATGCCAAAGCTTATAATGTAATATTAAGAATATTTTGTGTTTTAATTATATCTTAATAAATCTTGCGATTTTCATTACCTACATTATGTTACAAATTCGTATTTAACTTGCTATGTTTGTAACTGCATCAGCGGCACCGCAACCCCAACAGAGAATCACGGCATAGACCACCAACTAACAGTTGAGTTACGCGACATGCTTGATTTCATCAACCCATTAGTTGCTCAATTTCGAATGGTGGGTGAACGATTCGTATCTGAAAGAGACAGAAATAAATTAAAAATACGTCTTATTGGTACAAGAGAACGAGATGGTAGGAATTACAACCTACCGACTGCTTCTGAAGTTGCGGCACTAATTGTGGGCGATTTTGACAGCACATCAAATAAAAGGGACATTATTCTACACATGCAGGAGGGAGGTAAAAGAAGGATCAGTGAATTACATCCTTCATATCTCACACTACAGTATCCTCTGTTGTTCCCGTATGCTGAGGATGGTTATCGAACAGACATATACCATTTTGGTATTACTGATCACACACCAACAAACAAAAAAACAAGGGTAACAATGAAAGAGTATTTTTCATACCGACTACAAGAAAGGCCAGGTGTTTTTTCTATGTGTCTAAATGCAAGACGGCTTACTCAGCAGTTCATTGTCGACGCATACACTATGGTTGAATCTGAAAGGATGTCATTCATACGAAAGCAACAAAAAGATTTGAGAAGTGAAACATACTCGAGATTGGCAAAATTGGCTGAAGACCCAAATTCTGGTGTGAAACTACGAGGGAAAAAAGTAATCTTGCCTTCGTCATTTACTGGGAGTCCAAGGTATATGATGCAAAACTATCTGGATGCCATGACAATTTGCAAGGTTTATGGATTTCCAAACCTCTTTATTACGTTTACGTGCAACCCGAATTGGCCAGAGATTTCACGCTTTGAGGCTGAGAGGGGCTTGAAGTCAGAAGATAGGACAGATGCAATTGCTCGAGTTTTTAAACAAAAATTGGACACCCTTATGTGAGACTTTAAAGATCGACACTATTTTGGAAAGCTCAAAGCGGGTATTTACTTTACAACTATATTTCCTAACATGATTATCTCCTAAACGTATTTCTTTATATATCATATATATGATATTATGTTATTAATGCAGCTGTTTACACAATCGAATTCCAAAAAAGAGGGCTTCCACATGCTCACATATTACTTTTTTTGGAGGCAGAACATAAAATAATGACCTCATCACAAATTGACCGCTTCATTACCGCTGAAATCCCGGACAAGCATGAGGATCCGGAACTATACAAAATTGTAACTGACCACATGATGCGTGGTCCGTGCGGCCCTCAACGTCCGACATGCCCTTGAACCGTAAAGAACAAATGCACAAAGAAGTTCCCAAAAGAGTTTAATGAAACAACATTCATTGATGAATCAGGGTATGCCATTTATAAAAGAAGGAATGACGGGTCTACTATAACAAAAAGTAAAATGGATTTGCACAACGGATTCGTCATTCCATACAACCCCGGCCTGCTTCGTCGATACCAATCACATATTAATGTAGAGTGGTGCAACCAGATTGGGTCTATAAAATATCTTTTCA
The DNA here is from genome assembly GCA_021014915.2 of Artemisia tridentata subsp. tridentata. Taxonomy (NCBI): domain Eukaryota; kingdom Viridiplantae; phylum Streptophyta; class Magnoliopsida; order Asterales; family Asteraceae; genus Artemisia; species Artemisia tridentata. The sequence goes on along the minus strand of CP139501.1, from coordinate 79,622,624 downwards.
AATACATAAATAAGGGACCAGATCGAGTTACTGCAGCCCTCGAAGACGAAGAAGCCGATGAAGTCAAGGATTTTTACGATTGTAGATACCTTTCTGCATGTAAAGAATCTTGGAGAATTTACGGATTCGATATACATTACAGGTTTCCGCCTGTTGAAAGATTACCATTTCAATTAGAAGGGGAGCAGTCTGTTATATTTGATGCAACGGAATCTATTGATTTCACATTGGACAAGCAATCGGTTAATGAAACCAAGTTTATTGCATGGATGGAAACAAACAAGACAGACGAAGAAGCTAAAAAACTAATCTACCACGAGTTTCCAGAACACTATGTCCAACATGTCCCTCCATCTATGGACGAATTGTTCTATTTGCGAGTATTACTCAACAAAGTTAGAGGTGCCACGGACTGGATTGTCACACCCCCAAAATCGGGTCCAGCGGAAGCATACATGCCACTGGGGTGCAACTCAATTGGTATCACAACACAAAGTGTAAAGAACGGTTTTCACATCAATCATTTAGAATATATTTGAGAAGTCAAAAGTGTTAATTTACATTATGAAAAGTGGTGCGGAAGTTGGCCCATAAAATAAGTTAAGCGGTCCCAAATGTTTTATCAGAGTCTTCTATGACCATGCCATGCCCTGCCCAAAGCCTCCAGTAGCGTGCTATTGCTTAGTTCCTGAAAATACATGCTAAAGTGTCAACACGAGGTTGGTGAGTTCATAGAGTTTGATATAAATAAGCTGAAAAGCCTTTAGAGAAAGTTTCCACAGCATAGGCATTGTAAATCCACTCAGTTCCAAGCCCTGCCCATTCAAGACTTGCAACCTGTGTGTTTACAACCCAATGCTAACATAGTATGAGTAAGACATGTGCATATACGATGTGCGTTCTATAACACTAGAAGACCTTATGCTGCTCACGAGGAGACTTATCAATGCTGCTCACGAGGAGACTTATCAATGCTGCTCACGAGGAGACTTATCAACGCTGCTCACTAGGAGACTTATCAATGCTGCTCACGAGGAGACTTATCAATGCTGCTCACGAGGAGACTTATCAACGCTGCTCACTAGGAGACTTATCAATGCTGCTCACGAGGAGACTTATGTTCGGCTACCCCAAGTGTTTGATACTTAGGTCCGCGATATGATTCGTTCGGCTACCCCAAGTGTTTGATACTTAGGTCCGCGATATGCTTTCAAGAATAACGCAACTAAGTTTAACAAAATCATGTATGTAAGCAAACAGTTTAAGCATGTATCTCCCCCCAAAAGTTCAAAACGTATAAAGAAAGGGCTATGAAACTCACCTGATATGATAGCACAATGATCACAAGGATAGGATGCAAATGTGGCTCGGTCTCTAACTGCGACTTGGAGATTAGATGAGTTTTGGATGAAAAAGATCACAACCTTGGAGTTTTTATTGCAAAACTCTAACAAGGAAGGTATATGGAACTAATCTAACACTTGTTCTAAAAATTTTTATGGTTGATCTTGTTCCTCCTCTTCTTGCCGTGGACTAGGGAGAGAAAGAGAGAGAGTTTGTGATTTTTTTTTGTAGAAATATTTTTAGGATAAGTCTTAGTTAGTTTAGTGTGTAATTTCGGGGTTATCGGGTACCGGGTTAACTGAAAATAAAACGTGACGAATAAAAATAAAATTCGACGAAGTCGTGAAAATTATGAAATCATGTTACTGATAAGAATCGGGTGTTAAAATAGTGTTCGTGATGAAATATCGCAAAACGACGGAGTTATAAGCTCTTAACGTAAAATATCGCAAAAGGTTTCAAAACACCGGGTAAATTAATAATATAAATTTTATATCATTAAAATTAGCATGGAACTATATTAGGATCATAATCGGGAGTATTTGGGTATAATATTAGTAGTAATGACTGAGTGGTAACGTTTAATGAACATACGTAAATTGAAATGATGCAATCCCGTGCATAGTAAAGACTCGAAAATGCGAATTGTGACATGGATTGACTTTAAAAAATATGTGGGTGTCACGTATCCTACATATAAAGACGCTTGCCAAGCAAGAGGACTGTTGGTGGACGACAAGGAATAATTGATGGATTGTTGGAAGCCAGCCATTGGGGATCAGGACCATATTTGCGCACATTTTATGTCATGTTACTCATGACAGACAGCATGTCTCGGGCAGATGTTGTTTACGAAAAAACATGGGAAGTAATGGCAGCTGATGTTGAGCGTATCGAGCGAGTCAAAAGGAACGACCCAGGTGATAAATTCTTTCAATCATACCCATATATTTACTACGACATACCTACATACTTTAAAACATCATATATATTAACTACAATGTTTATTAACAATTTAAAACACTTAATTTCAAAAAAAAAAAAAAAAAAAAAAAAAAAAAAAAAAAAAAAAAAAAAAAAAAAAAAAAAAAAAAAAACCAAAGAAAACAAATGCACAATATAAGTATTCAAACCAAACAAACAACAGCATAGAAGCTAACGGTTATTTTATTTATTTATTTATTTTTTTTTTACAGATTTAGAACTATCAGACATGCAAAAGAAAAACATATGCCTGACATATATAGAACACATGCTTCTTTGTAACAACAAAAGTTTAAGAAATATTCCAAACATGACATTGCCAAATGAAATGTTCACGATGGCAAATTACAACAGACTGGTGTCGACCGAGTTGGCATACGATAAACATGAATTACGCGCTCAACACAAAAGAATGTATCGTTCGTTGACAGATGAACAAAAAGGTATATACGAAACAATAATGGACGCTGTTCATTCTGAACATGGAGGTATGTTCTTCGTGTACGGTTATGGAGGGACTGGAAAGACATATCTTTACAAGACATTGTCTGCTGCACTAAGATCAGGAGGAGAGATAGTGTTAAATGTCGCATCAAGTGGGATCGCAGCGCTTTTGCTGGAAGGTGGTAGGACTGCCCATTATCGGTTCGCTATCCCAATCAATATAGTAGAGGATTCTATGTGCCATATTTCAGTGGATAGCGAACTGGCTGACTTGATAAGGATGTGTAAACTAATAATATGGGATGAAGCTCCAATGACTCATAGACATTGCTATGGGGCATTGGATAGAACGCTTAGGGATATATGCAGAACACATCCATCCAAGCCTTCCTCATATGTTTTTGGAGGAAAAGTTGTTTTGTTTGGTGGAGACTTTAGACAAATCCTACCAGTTATCACAAACGGTTCCAGGCACAATGTTGTTCACGCAGCTATAAACTCTTCATATTTATGGCAGCATTGCACTGTATTGGAACTAACCGTTAACATGAGGTTAAAAACAGGATCGAATAGTACCGAAAGAAAAGAAATACACGACTTCGCTGATTGGATTTTATCAATTGGGAACGGAAAAATGGGAGGTAAAAATGATGGGCAAGCAACCGTTGAATTCCCAGATGATATGTTAATTCCGGACTCAGATGATCATATTGGATCAATAATACAAGAAACCTACCCCAACTTAAAAGACAACCTTTACAATCCAACATTTTTCCAAGAAAAAGCAATCCTTGCACCAACCCACGAGCTTGTGGATATGGTAAACGATAGAATGCTGCAACTCCTTTCCGGAGAAGAACATACATACCAAAGTACTGATACCGTTGGCATTGCTGATCAAGACACGAATTTTAATGAGTCAATATACACGTGTGATTTCCTTAACAACATTCGGATTGCCAGTATTCCTCATCACATATTAAAATTAAAGGTAGGCACACCAGTTATGTGTATGAGGAACATTGACCAAACGGCTGGGTTATGCAATGGAACGAGGCTTCAGGTTCAACGAATGGGTGTAAATATAATTGAAGCAAAGATTATATCCGGGGGAAGTGTTGGTACTATTTGCGCAATACCACGTATGATTCTTAGCCCATCAGATAACAAGATGCCATTTAAATTTAACTACCAGCAATTCCCAGTTTCTTTGTGTTTCGCAATGACTATTAACAAAAGTCAGGGCCAAACATTAACACAAGTAGGGTTGTTCCTAAAGCGACCAGTTTTCTCACACGGTCAACTGTATGTGGCGGTATCTAGAGTCAAAAACCGAAAGGGATTGAAAATCATCTGTTGCGACGAAGAAGGTAAATACACCAACTCAACAACAAACGTTGTATATAAAGAAGCTTTATTTCGTATTTAATTTAAATGAACTTTTCTATATGCCAATTACATTAGCAAAATAATTGTTTATCACATATACTCTATCCTTATACATCAAACAAAAAAGAAGTGTTTTTAAAAACAAATAATCGACAGCCATAAGCCAGCTGTTTGGTCAATGTTCCTCATATATATAACTGGTGTGCCTACCTTTAATTTTAATACATCAAACGAAAAAGAAGTGTTTTAAAAAACAAATAATCAACAGCCTATTCATATGTTTTCCATAATTATCTAACAAACTATACACGTTTATCTAATAAGCAGTAGAATGATTTACTCTAGTAGTAGGATCATCGATGTCTGGCAGTAGAATCATACTTAGCCTATTTCCTTGATCTTCCTCGGTAACTCAGCAGTAGAATAAACACACCAGCAGCAGAATGATTAAACCGAGCAGCAGAATCATACTTGGTGTATTTTCCATTAAGAACCATGAGCAATATTGTCAAACTTGAGCAGCAACAACAATATTAAATAGCATTACTAATAATAAACAAACAGTACTAACAGCAATGCATACCAACAGTCTAAACGCCTAAATAGCAGTACTAATAACTGTATGCAGTACTAACTTTCTCGGATATCTGTATCCCCGTACCAGTAGCAGTATAAATCAACATATACCTTCATTAACCCTTCCATCCTAAATACATCCTTGCAAAAGAGTCATAAACAACCTAAACAACATTTTCTATACTTAGATACACATTCAACTAATCCTAAAGCTACCACAACAGATATATTGTAATTACATGGCATACTTGATATCTACTAAAACAAGCTACAACAACCCCGTGAATGGCGTACATCACGAAAATGTGCGTCGGTTTTTATTAAAAAGATTGCCGTTCTTAAGTACTAGAACGGTGGTTTTACACTAACAGTTTGACCAAAATTTCAAAATTTTTATCTCCCCCCATACTTAAATTTAGCATTGTCCGTAATGCTAGAAATTTGAAAACAAAGTATAACGGGAAAAATAAAGGATTACATTACTTCTCGGGTATGCTTTGATTGCTATAAAGGTTTCCTCATTGTGCTTGTCCATCTTTTGGACCATTTCTTATCCCTGCACATATACAACCATGCAACACAAGATATATATCACAAAATGGCAATGTACACCCTTGCACATCGCATATTAGCATAAATAATTATAGATAATAATTGTTTTGTTTTAGTGCCATAGTGATCTAGGTGGTGCAAGTTTTCAAATTGTCTTGTGGTACCAACAGAGGTACCAATATTACAGACCCATATGAAAATATTGTTTGAAATTGTTTTAAATCATGACCACAGCTTGGTCATATCCACATAAACATAAAACCTCGCCATACTTCTTGATAAGTACGACGGTTACTGCTGCTGCTCTTGCTGTTGTTGATCCTGATCACCACTCATTTAGAGACTCCACCTCCAACACCTCCGGTAAATCTCTCAGCTTCCCAGTCTGCTCACCTCCGATGTTCCAAAAACTCCTCATGTCCACAGATTTGGGAGTCACCGGATCTCCAAAGAACAACATCTCTTCGGCGTTGAACAATCCCATATTCTTAGCAATCCTTGTGATAATATGACCACAACACATGTAAGTGCTACCCTTCTCTATAGCTCTCTTTCCAAGGTGTTGTTCAATTATCCAAATCACATTCAGGTGCCTCAAGGGATGTTTCTTCTCGAAAGTATGTAAAATCCACAAATCATCATCTAATACATATTGTTCATAATAAGAGCTATGCAAGACAGATTCCACTAGAATCTTGTGCAACATTTGTAACATTGGATTCCTTATTTTCCATACTCTTTTCTTCCCATAGATTCTCACATCCTCACCACTGATCTCTTCCCAATACCTATTTGCATTGAAATATTCCTTATTCCTTTCCCCATGCATGATAAAAAATTTTAACTTATCATTACAGGCTTCTTCCTCACTAATTAGCCCAAGTAATCTCCCAAATTGCATCAATGAGACTGACATCTTCTCTCCTCCTAATTTGAAACTGATAAAGGGATCAGTTTCAATTCCTTCATTACTAATCTCTTCCTTAACCTTTACACTGCTTAGAAACTCTAAACACCAGTGCTTATAAATGAGTTTCCCTAATCTCTAAAGACCTTTTCCACATTGTGGATGTCAGAATTTTCATACTGAATACTATTCTAACTAACAGCATGTCCTCTAAAATCTCAAAACAACAAAAATCTTGATAATTCTTCTATCCACAATCCTTGGCACATGTATTTCTCTTTCACATAGTATGTTCAACATATCATTAAGGACCTTCTTATCACCTTCATTGTCTATAGATAAACATTAAACTACCAGATAATCATTCCATTGTAAAGACAACGTCACCCCTGCTTGACAACACTCCAACATCGAGAGTGAACTTGACTGCTTGCTTTTCAGCCAACCCAACTTCATTCATAATATGCTTCCACTCTCCAAGCATGACAACGTGGTCATCAAACTCTTTGACTTTTGATTTACCAATGTATTTTCTTAACACCAGGTCTTTCTGAAAGGATGAGTGCAAGTGACACAATCTGACCTTGGTTGTATCTGCAGAACAAAAATAATTGTAGAGCTTGTGTTGTCTAACAAAACCAGCCGGTATTGTCTGTACAAATGTATAAAAAAACTCGTTTAAAATTTACACCCAAACAAACTATATAAGAACTACATTATCATTCTGGTATGCACTCACAATATAACCCTTCGTAAGAGTACGACCAACCTCCTTAACAAAAGTATAGCCATCATCAATTGTTTCGTTTGACACACCAGAATTTCTATGTCTTGAACTCCCACACTCCTAAAGAATCTTAGAATATGAAAAACCAAAACAAATATATTTAATAATTCGAGTAGAACATAGTTGAAACATATTTTAATACCGTAAACTGTTTCTTCCCACAAGAAGGTCCTTTTCTTCTCTTCACAGATTCAAAATTGACATCGGCTTCACCAACCTTATGATATCCAGAACCATCGCCTTCTTCAACTTTTACAACTTCTTCCACGGACACTCCCTACAGTTGAGTATCAAGAAACTATATTGATGATCAAAAAACATAACAAAAACTTAACGTATACAAAGGTGCAAACTGTTTAATTATATGAACCAGTTCAAATGGAGGGCATTCTAAACGACAATCCAATGAGATCAATGACCAGGGACGAGCATTCTTCCAAAACGCAGAATCTAAAAAACATTTATATGTCACCGAAAATCAGAAATACATAAAACAAAAAATATATATATACGTAATATATATTAATCATATATATATATATATTTATACAAATGTATATTTTTTATATAATATATAAAAATGTATACGTATATATATATATATATATATATATATATATATATATATATATATATATATATATATATATATATTAATATATATATATATATATATAATAATAATAATAATAATAATAATAATAATAATAATAATAATAAACATTATAACTTACGTCGAAATTCAGGGTTCGGACAAAACCCACAAGCATCATGGATGGTCACGATAAAATGATGCCCGACCATAAAATAGACAACAAAAGTTTGACTACCGTCAATCATTTGTTTTTCGCAATATTTCTCCCATTCAGGACCACAAAAACCAGTCGGTTTGTTCTCATCAAACTCCAAATACACCCTCATCCACCCATCAAAAGTTCTAACACAATACAACGTATGTTTCTTAAATTGATATCCTTCAAAAAAACTTTTTGGCAGCACCTGCACACGAATAATACAAAATTATCTAATTAGATTAATAAAAATCGAAAATACATACTCTGTTAACTCTTAAACAGACAACAATGTAATTTACAATGTACCTGTCTTAAAGAACTCATCTTCGACGTCGGTGCAACACAACGAGACATTTGAATTCCAACCCCAAACGTGATAAATCCATTACAGCTATTACCATACTCATCAAAATGACTAACAAGAACATACTCAGCATTCCTAATGTCAAATAAAACATACCAACCCTGCTTAAGCCCACTCTCTTCTGCATACTTTTTCCATTCCTCTCCATATATCACTCCAACATCACCATCAACGCTACGGATCTTAAACTTATACACTTTATTCACAATCTTTGCGTGTAACGATTCACAATCTTTGCCGTCAATTAATTCCAAAATTTTTTTTGGAATTTTGAAACCACTTTCAGCACCATTCTCAAACTTAACTAGAAATGCCATCTGTAAGATTTAACAAATTTAATATTACTCATTTGCAATGCTATTTAAGTACAAAATTCGAAGAAAAAACAATATCATATTATCAACAAACTGAAACACAATAAAACTTCAAACACAGTAAAACCTTTTCAGAAATAACATAACTTACGACTTACTACTATTCCTTTAAACTAAGTATTGTTAGAGCTTTTTATCAACATTTAGATTCCATCAGTACTAATTGTCACATTAATACTGCTCCTATAAACTTAGCACTGTTAAAGCTTTTTAGCAACTGAATAAGTGCTTAAAAAGCGCTAGAGATCCTCATTATACAAAAATGAGATACAGCTAAACGAACATTAGCTGTAACTAACAAATTCAAACACAATAATAAAACATTTTCAAAAATAACATAACATACGACTTACTTTTTTATCAACATTTATATTCCATCAGTACTAATTGTCACATTAATACTGCTCCTATAAACTTAGTACTGTTAAAGTTTTTTATCAACTGAATAAGCGCTACAAAACCAAACAAACTAATCAACTCTAATATACCACACTTAAAAAGCGCTAGAGATCCTCATTAGACCAAAATGAGATAGAACTAAACGAACATTAGTTGTACTTTGTGATATATAAAAGAAAAAAACAATTCCAAAAATAAAATGATGCCCATCACAATCTATAACCAATACGAATGGAAGAGAAACCATTCACCTTATACAACATAATGTTACACACATATAAAAATAACTTAAATGGATGAACAAATCACTTACCATGTATAAAAAATGCCTAATTTAACGTTTAACTGCCCCACTACAACATTTGAGGTTTTTTAAACTAAGCAACGTATCCAACATGCAATATTAAAAATTTACAATTAAACAATAAATCTAACTACAACCAATACATTATCTGACGAAACACCTTATTTTAATTACATTATTATACTATATTAATCAACAGCTTAAAACTTAAATAAATAATCTACAAGCACATACTCTTATAGTAACTCAGTATTCATACTTTGTTTATAAATGTTCGGGGAAAAAAAAAAAAAAAAAAAAAAAACCTTTTATGAACACAAGAAATTATCGGATGAAGATGATGCGTTTGTTTGTTTTTTTTTACTAACCGGAAGATTAAAAACCACACTGCTTTAGCTTATTAAATGGTTATAAATTAATTCAACCTAAAAAAAAATATAGATGTAATGATTACCTATTTTGTTAATGCAACATTCTATACATATTTAAGATGCATTGAAAATGTGTATCATGTATAATTCATGTAAACATATTTTACAAAAATTAAATGTGGATGGTTACATGCAGCTGATACATTGGCAACTAAATTAGATATAAACAAACCTTTTGAAATTCATAACGCTTCTTAAGAATTATGTGCATTATGGCTTTTGGAAAAAAGAGATAAAAACCATTATACAATCACGTTCAAAAATACAAGCAATTTTATTAAACTCTTATTATTTTAAACCGGCGATTCAATTTAAAACATAGCAAAAAACAAAACGATCAACCATTCAAACAATCATGTCATACAATTAAACAATAGAAATCTCAAATAAAAAACATTAAAAATTAATATACTCAAAATAACAAACAACTAATACAAGTATAAGTCGTACATAAATTACTATAGCATAACCATATTTACGCAAATTACATGTCATGCCGGCCCATCGAATTTGAGGGTCGTAAGATTTAGTTTTTCCTTCGATCGGAATATTAATAATGTTTACAATAGTCGATATAACCTCATAAACACTAATTATCACCTTCACATTCATTATCACCTTCTTCTTTCGATACTCCTCTAACAGATTTAATGAAGTTGTACACATCTATTCCATATTTCATATACATTCGTTTAACATATCATGAACAACATTATCACATTCTTCTTTACATACTCCTCTTACCGATTTAATGAAGTTGTGCACTTGAATTCCATCTTTCATATACATTCGTTTAACATCTCGCGAACAACCATATCATCTTGGCATTCACAATAATAATTTGTCCAAGAACTGCAAATAAACTAATAATGACAGTGTAAAACAAAATAAAACCAAATGTAAATAATATGGACAATTTCTACAATAAATGATGTGTAAATTGCAAAAGGAATATTACAAAGCGTGCCCACCCATTGGGTGGGCTTCGACAACTAGTAATATATATATATATAGAGGTGAGGATCATGTGCGGATTTTTTATTTTCGTGCGGACGTACAGACAGATCTGGGCCATCCGCCCAGATCTGATTCAGATCTAATCACATACGCACGCTAATATCACCGTATCAATTGACCATGAAAACGATTTTTTGGAGATTTTTTCCTTTTCAACGATCCTTACTATTGTTGTCTTCTTTCATTCTTTTATTTTTTCAGATTTTTCTGAGCACTTTTTGTTTTTTGATTATGAGACCTACCGTGATATTAACGATATTATGAAACGGTGATATTTATAAAATGGTGATATTATAAAACCAACCGAGATATTAAGCTTTTTTACGTATAAATATGAACTGTGATATTAAAAAACACATGATAGTTACGGTGATATTAACAATTTTATTAAAAATACATGATAGTTACGGTGATATTGATAATTTTATTAAGGAAAAGTTTCTGTGATATCAAAAAAGTTATTTTAATATTAAAATTTTTATTAAAAAAAAGGTTTATGTGATATCAAGATCAGATCTTGACTTTAAAAGTGAAGATCTGATCTTGACTGTCAAGATCAGATCTTGAGTTTTGTAAAAAAGTCAAAATCTAACGCTAATATCACAATACCTTTAACCATGAAAACGAATTTTTTTTAGCGATTCTTAATAATTTGTTGTCCTCTTTCTTTTTTTAATTTTTTCAGATTATTTTGAATTTTTTTCAAAAAAAAAAAAGGCTACTGTGATATCAACGATTTTAAAAAAAAGACGGGATATTTACGATATTGCCACTCCACCTTTTTCAGATGGTTGACTAGATGGAGGGCTAAGATTCGTCCGTACATCCGCACTAAAATCCAAATCCGTACCTGATCCCTTCCCTATATATATATGTGTATATATATATATATATATATATATATATATATATATATATATATATATATATATATATATATATATATATATATATATTTGGATGGATTATTAGAGCCCTTCCAAAGGTTAACGCAATTTGGCGTTAAAGGGACCTTTTTTGCAATCTTAACGCACGTTAGAGGGAGTTAAGCGTTGGAAGCCTCTTGCGTTAACGCGGCGTTAAGGGTTGCGTTATACCCTTAACGCCACGTTAAGTGTAGAATGCGTAAAAAAAAAGTTTTTTTTTGTCACTTTTGGCCCCTGGATCTGTCGTTATCTATCCATTTTAATTCAAAAAACTTTCATTTAAGCCCCTAAAATTTCTAACCGTTGGAATACAACGGCTTCCAAAAAAAAAAAAAAAAAAAAAAAATTCAAAACCAATTTAACTCTCCTATAAATACCCATTTCACACCACATTTTTTTTCACACTTCCACAAATCAATATACTTCATCATATACTTTCATCTTCAACCTTCCACAAAAAAAAATAATAATAATAATAATAATAAAAAATTAAAAAAAAAATAAAACTTTTTCATTCACGATGGATCCGGAAACTAGTCACGAACAAGTTGATGTCAACTTTTCAAGTGACGAAGAAGACATTCAGTGGATGGCATCCGTGTACGAACAAGTTGTGCATATGGAACAACAAGAAGCAGCTGGACCTTCGATTGTACGTGGGCATATCTTTCGTGAACGTGAACTTGCTGATGAACGTTTGCGTGCCGACTATTTCGATCGAAATTGTAAGTATCTGGCACAGGTTTTTCGAAGAAGATTTCGTATGAGCCGGAGACTATTTCTACAAATAGTCGAAGGTATTAAATCTTATACCACCGATTATCTTCCTGCTCATTTTGAGTTTTTTTCTGAATCAAAAGATTGTACGGGTCGAAGTAGTATAAGTGCTCTTTTGAAGTGTACATCTGCCATACGCCAATTGGCGTACGGCAACTCACCTGATGCGTTTGATGAGTATTTGAAAATAGGTGGGAGTACTTCATATGAGTGTCTTGATAATTTTAACAAGTGCGTCATAGATTTGTTTATGCTGGAGTATTTAAGAAAACCAACATGGTCCGACGTTCAACGTATTTATGAAAGACATGAGTCGCATCATGGCTTTTCGGGAATGCTTGGTAGCATTGATTGCATGCATTGGGAGTGGACAAATTGTCCGGTTGCTTGGCAAGGCCAATTTGGTAGGGGTGATAAAAAATACCTAACTATAATGCTTGAAGCAGTTGTGTCACAAGATTTATGGATTTGGCATGCATTTTTTGGGATGGCGGGGGCGAATAACGATATTAACGTTTTGGATAACTCACCGTTATTCGATGACCTTCTTAATGACGTCGCCCCTGCAGCACCTTATATGGTAAACGGAAGGAGGTATGAAAAGGGCTATTACCTAGCCGACGGTATTTACCCACAGTGGGCTACGTTTGTCAAATCGTTCTCGGCAACAACTGACACGAAACATGGTTACTTTAAAAGGAAACAAAAAAGTGCACGAAAGGATATCGAACGTGCTTTCGATGTGCTTCAAGGACGTTGGGGTATCATACGACAACCGGCACGGGCAATGGAAGTAGTGAAGATACGTAGAATCATGTATTCTTGCATTATTTTGCATAATATGATTTTGAAGGATCAAAAGTTTTCACTACGTGAATTTAACGAAATGTGGGTGGATCCGTCACCACGTTTGAGGACAGACAGGTGGGTCGAAAGATGCGATGGCCAACGTCGAAGGGCAAGAGAAATACGCGACCGAGAAACGCATACTCGACTCCAACGAGACCTTGTGGAGCATGTTTGGCAGAAGCGCGTTCAACATCAAGAAGAAGAGTATTCAGAAGACGATGAATAAATATTTAATTCGCTATCATGTTATGTTTCTTTAATTTCAGTTGTTTTTTTTTTTTTTTTTTAGTATGTTATGTTTTAATGTAATGTTATGTTTGAATGAATGTTATGTTTTTAAATAAATGAAGTAATTTATAAGTTAGGGGTTGAATTTGAAAATATTTGAGTTAAGGTGTGTTAAAGCTGAGTTATTGTTGGAAGGGTTAAAACTGAGTTAAGTTAAGGTGTTTTAAAGCTGACGTGGCAGTGCTTTAAAATTTAAGGCTGAGTTATTGTTGGAAGTGGCCTTAGATTTAGTGTTGATGATTGGAATTTGGACAGCCAATTAATGGCAGCAAAGCAAATTGCATACGAAGGCTACATCGTGATTGATAGCGTTTGGCTCCAATCACCAATCAATGTATAGCTAATTATATTGTAGTTATCCATTAATTGACACCTATTAATCTTATCACAATATAAAGTTAACAGGCAACGACGGAGCCAGTGGGGGGGCTGGCGGGTGCTCGGCCCCCCTCAACCGGCCAAACTAACCTACCTTTATAGTTTGATTTTCCGGTATGCATTTATGTTTTTTTTGATGTTCTGTTAGTGGCTTTAAAAAACAGGATATGGCTTCTATTCTTTTTGATGGGGAAGACAACCAACAAGCAGATATTTTTTATTTGTGGGGTCAAGAAAATTTTGTTTTATTATTAAACCTTATTAAGATGTAGAAATCTTGTTTGACCCCTTTAACATTTAATAATTGACAAAGTTAGCCCCATCTTAATATGTTGCTTAAAATGTTTGGTTCGAGACAAAAACGATTTTAATTTTCTAAAGTATTACTAGTATTTGTTATCCTATTTGTTAACTTTTTGATATTAAAAAAAATAAGACGAGCAAAACGAAATGTACATGTTCTTATTGCAATTGTAACAACAAAGTCGAATGAAACTTGACCCTTTTATGAATACTCATAATTTTGACGATCTATTATGTGTGTGTTACTATCATGCAGTAAAAATTTTCGGCCCCCCTTAACTTAGATTCCTGGCTCCGTCTCATCACAATATAATGTTAACAGGTTAGATGTTAAGAGCATATGTATTATTTGAAAGTTATTTTGTTGGAAAAATTTATAATCGAACCCATCTATAACCTTTTGCATCAATTTTGCATTCGCTATGTACAGTCAGTACATTTTTTACACGCATGTAATGAGAATATGAGATAATTAGCAAGGGTTCGTGATGCACCATATATATGAAAAACATAAAGGATAAAGTCTACTACAGCTAAAAATAACGTATACTATACATAGATTATTTGTTAGTAAAAAACTGCCAATGAAATATGTTTGAACAGCATCGGATTTTTTTTTTTTTTTTTGTATACTTTGATTTCCAACTCGACATTGCGAGCCGACTAATCCCAGGGCGACTATCCTTTTGGATAGCCCGGGGTCGTCGCAGGTGAACCTCCGTGACCAATAGGGGATTAATTTTATTAGTGCAAATAATACGATATTTAAACTAAACGATTTCTTCAGTTTTAATAATGACAAACATGTAACTTGTAATACATAACGTAAAATGGGCAAGTTACTTGTAAACACAAATCATCAATGCATACTTACATCAACACCTCCCGACGTCTCAAGTATGCTTCAACAAAGTCGTAGATTTCCATCCCGACGTAAATCACTCAAGGTATGGACAAACAAATCTACTACTTGACAAATGATCAAAGGATTATATTTTTCTAAACTTCAGATTTTTTTAAATGTAACAAAACATTTTTTCAAAAATATATTTTACAAATTATTTTTAAATTAAAAAGAAATGTTTTATTTGGGAAAATCATTTCAAAAATAGTAACAGCTATTTTTCCCTCCAAAACAGCTCCAAACTTCCCCAAATAAACTTTCACCACTAAAAGACAAAATTTGGAGCGTTTGGAGCGTTTTCGTCACCGACGGCTCCAAGGTTCCACTAAATTTAGTGGAGCCGTGGCACAATTAGTGGAGCTGTCCGTACATAACGGCTAGATTTTTCTTTGCCTATAAATAGTGGACCATTTTACACTTTCAACTTGATTTTTTCAGTCACTTTTCTCTGGTCTAATCCCTCATCACTTAGATGACTTTCTTTGATCATTTGGAGAGTCTTAGTTTGTTTAAGAGTGATCCAATCCTTCATTCAAGTGATCCTCTTCATTCCTCTTGATTAGCAAGAGAAGAACACAAAGTATCCAAGTAGATACAAGGTGTTGTCATCCCTCTTGATTAGCAAGAGAAGAACACAAAGTATCCAAGTAGATACAAGGTGTTGTCATCCCTCTTAATTAGCAAGAGAAGAACACAAAGTATCCAAGTAGATACAAAGTGTTGTCATCCCTCTTGATTAGCAAGAGAAGAACACAAAGTATCCAAGTAGATACAAAGTGTTATCATTCCTCTTCATTTGCAAGAGAAGAACTCAAAGTATCCAAGAAGATACAAGAGTTGTAGTTGTTAGGTCTTGTAACATTTGTTACACTCTTGATTGTATCATAGCTTACATCAAGATCATTTTTCTTTTGAGAGTTTGTGAGGGAAGATCATTGTGATCTTGTCGAGATCTTGGAGATCTCTTGAAGCCATTGGGCTTGTGTGTATTGATCAAGTGGATCAATGGTAGATCGGGTAGATCGTGGTAGATTGGTGCTAGCTAAGATTAGCACTCGACATCTAGCTTAGTTTCGGAAATAGGATAAGCGACGTGTACGGTGTAGATCGGGTAGATAGTGGTAGATTGGTGCTAGCTAAGATTAGCACTCGACATCTAGCTTAGTGTCGGAAAACAAGTTAAGCGACGTGTACGGTTTTCTCCGCCTGAAGGGAGTTTGTTGATTAGTGAAGTAACTCTCGAGTTGGGTACTCGGGGAGTGGAGTAGGGCGAAGAGGAGCTTCGTGACCGAACCACTATAAATCACCGTGTCCGGTTTGCGCCTTCTTACTTATCTCTTTACTTTCATTTCATTCTTTATCGCTTTATATTTGCATTGCATTATTGCTTGTGTGGCTAGTTGCTTATGTTATGTTGATTATCTATGTGTCGTGTTTTGATTGTGCATATGTTGTAGTTTACTATATTCATCTCTTGGTGCTATATGATCATAGTTGATACTTTTCATATCACATCACACTTGATCGGGAGTTTGATACAAAAGTTTTAAATTTTTAAATGGAAACGTATTCACCCCCCCTCTACGGTTTCCACAATTGGTACCAGAGCCACGTCGCTCAAATTTTTAAAACAAATGGTTTTCAAAATTGAGTACGATCCATGTATCAAATTACCCATGAAGGCGATAAAAATATGAAAAGTATTTAGTTGCTTAATACTTACAAGTTTTGTTGTTAAGTATACATTGTCATACTAGCTTGAAGGTTTTCTTAAATTAATAAAAGTTGGTTCTATTCAAAACTGAAATAACAGGTACGGCACCGTTAAATATAACGTACGGTTCCACTAAATATGGACGGTACCACTAAATTTAACGATACCGTCGTATGTTTTTCAGAATTTGGTAATTTTCAAAAATTCGTATAAAATCAACCGTAAGTCCGTAGGAGTCGTGCCACCTATCGTTTTAAACGTAATTGAGTCTACTTTCACTTAAAAATTATTTTAGAAAGTGATTGTAAAGTAAAATTTACGAGAGTCTCTATTTCGTAACAGAGAGTCTTTTCCGGTCATGCCGATTGCACAAATTTTTTGTCAAAACACAAAGTGAACATCACACGTTGATGCATTCATGATTTCAAGGTGTTGATCAAATTTTTAAATGGGGTGGGAAAATAATTCATTTTTAAATAAAGTCAAGCTACGTGTACATTGTTATACTTAATACACAAAATGACGATAAGTATCTTTGTGTGTTATGCTAAATGACTATTTGCTTTTCTTTGTGTCTTGGTATTGTTAGTTAATACTTTTATATGCTTATCGCTACCTTTAGTTGAGCTAAATTTATCCATAAGCATAAGTGTCTTTCATGCAATGTTGCTATTTGTTTATTATAGCTTTCCGATTTATGCATTTATAAGGCTCATGCTAAATTACTTGCACTATATTAAGTAATTAGTTTGCATTGCATATAGGCATAGACCATTTTTCTTGCATTTGTTGCAAGCTTTTAAAATGGTTTGTAACCTTCTTTGGAATAGAAACTAAGTTGGTAGATCATGTGTGTCAAAAGATATTGTCTTACGCAATTATTTTTCCAAAGGTTTAAGTGTAAAAAGTATATCACCCCAAAATACTTAACACTTTCATAAAATCCATAACATGATCTTTAAAACATTACATCATTTTGTCTTGTTGACCACGGGTTGTCTAAACAAGATAAAAGGTCATTTTAATACATCAGTACTTAAGTAAATGAAAATGTATTAAACTTGCATTGATCTAACACACATACAAAATGTTTTAAACATTTAGTATTTTACGTATGTTGTATAAAAATAGTTAAGATAATTATTTTTATACCAATGAGGTGTCGAAAAACTAAGAATATTATACTTAATAATATAAATAGTTTTTCTCAAATAAAAATAAATGACAATATCAAAGTAGTAACTTAATATGTCATTAACCTCACACATACAACTAGTGTTAGAATAAATGAAATACACTCCTTAAATTATTATTTTTTTTATTTTTTTTAAAGGAGTGATTGTAAGGGTCAAAAAAGATCTCGAGTACATATCAATTCATTATTCAAATTATGATTGATATCATTATCGAATCTAATTGACAAGTTTTTGAGTGTGGACATGAAATTGGAGTCATTATTTGTTTAGCTTCAAGATAACATAAAAATATGATGAAAATTATTATCTTGAATCTACATACTCAATCACATTCGATTGTTGTGAAAATAATGACGTTCTATCAAGACGAAAATAATATGCATCGGATCATAACTCACACTTGTGTTGAAGATGTCATATTGAGTCTTCGTGTCCAATGGTTGTGTTCCAAACTTTAAACTAATATGTTTAAAAGATGCATAAAATACACAACTAAGTAGGATTGACAACTTGGATGTTTCATCCGAAATATACAAGTAATTTACATTGCAATGCAATTAGTAAATGTGTCAATTCCGAAAAACCAAACACGAGCAAATAAACAACATATGTAAACTTTGCTCATGAACGACTCAACACTTAAAGTCACATGTCTAGTAAAAGTGTCACACATAATATGTTATTAACTATTATGTAAGTCATCAATCTTTGAGAATTTCACATGTATTTCTCTTATCAAAAGATTGATAAATGATAACTTATATCATATGCGTCTTATTTTCTTTGTAACATGAATGGTTATGTTACAAGAGAATACATTGCATCCTGTTAACAAATGTAGGATATTAGAGTTGAATAATAACCTAATACGACATGTGTCATTGCATAAACAAGTAAAATTGGTCATACACAAAAATACTTGTTTCACAAAGCATTCGTAAGAGTGATAAGTTTCCTCTTAGAAAAGCATACTTGTTGAAATAAACAGTATGTCTCATTTCAAATAAAATACTCACAAGATCTATTGAGGTAAGTAACCTTTACTAGATTCTCCCTCAAGATATGCAAAGGAGCATTCTTGAAATACACACGATGTAGTAGATTCTACATTGTATCACATTAGAGTGTCTCTTGGTTCTAGGAAACCAAATCATGTTAAAATAACATGTAACAACTCAACAAACAAAGATGTTGTCCAAGAGATCATAAAATACACCATCTCCATCAAATAACCTCTAAATCTCAAACACGAAATTAAAACATTTCGCTTGCCTTTGTTAGGAGTTGTGTAAGACATGTCATTCTTTTAATCGACCTTTAAAGTATGGTTAGTTGAGTCATATTAGGTCATGTATTAGCGAAATAAGCTAATATCATCTTTGCTACACTTCTATAGGCAAATATAGGAATTTGAAATTTTCTAACATGAGAATGGCTACTGGAGACCCTATCGCACTAGAAATTCAATTTGACCTAACGGTTGAATTGCTTCCAGGAGAGAAGTTGGGTTTGTGGTATAACCCGTAAAAATGGTCGTGTTTAGCCTTAATTGAGCACCACTAGTGATAGTCTCATACTCATTCTCTAACTTGAAAAACTTTCATTCCTACATTTGACTAGAGATAGTTTACATCGGTGAACTTTATCTCCCGTTAGGATTTCATTTTGAACAAATAGTAATTAGGATCTTCCTTAGCGAACCTAGATTGCTTGCATCCCACATACGTGTTTCAAAATGATTACATGTTCTCGTAAGAGATGATTAAATGTCTTCATGATCTTAAATGCTAAATGATTATCATGTTTAGCATGATGTTTGCATTTATTTCTTATGTGCATTTTACATAATTTGATTGTAAAGCTTGCACCTACACTATGTCCCTTTGACACATTAGGAATTAGGTATGCCTATCACAATGAACCCTTAGAAGTCATAGAGTCATACACTAGTGTCAAAACCTATAAGTTAGAGTAGTCGCGAAGTTGTCCTAATTCCCCAGTCATCACTTCATCTTCTTCCAAGTAATACACCCGTTTGTCATGGGAAGGATAGATACAAACCCAGTAGAACTCGGAGTAGGGTTGAAAACTTAAATATTTCATCTGAAATATTCAAGTAAGTTTAACTTGCGATCGCAATTGTTAAATGTCATATCCGAAACATCATACTCAAGCCTTTTAACAACATATGTTAAAACGCTCATCCCAAAGCTAAAAGCTAACATCAACCCTCGGGTGACAAAGGACTCACGAGTTGCTATATAAGTGATTAGTAGTTCCTTTCATCCTCGTGTGAATATACACGTCTTAAGATCCCAAACCCTGCTGCGAATCAGCAACATAGGCCTAGTTTTACATCTTTCAAAACCCCATGAAACACTCACGTGCGAAGCACATTGAAATCCGTAAATCAACCAAACCTCTCAACCTAGAATTCCCTAACCATCTCCGTCTAGGTCTAAGAATGTTGGAACATTTTCCATAAATCTTATGACTATTTAAATATTTCACTGGAAATATTGAGTCATTCTTTAAATCCCTCTCATGACTATCTAAATATTTCACTGGAAATATTAAGTCATCTCTCATGTTCCTCGTATGATCACTTGAATATTTCACTAAAAATATTGTGATCATCTCTTCTATTTCGTGTCATGACTGTTAGATATTTCACTGGAAATGTCAAGTCATATCCTGTGTCTCGTCTGATGACTTTTTAAATATTTCACTGGAAATATTAAGTCATCCTTCACATCGCTCTAATGACTACCTATGTATTTCCTCGGAAATATAAAAGTCATCTCTTCTCGTCCAGTACCATTCAAAGAATTTATTAGGTATAAATTCTCTCCTCGTGTCAAAAAATCTCCCTAAATCAGCGAGATTTATTCGTAAAATCCTCTTAAATTCCAATGACAACTTAAATATTTCATCCGAAATATTTAAAGTATATTTAATTTGCGAAATGCAATTAAATGCCATCTCTCGTTCTCGATCAACGTTCATCGAATCCCGTTGGATTCATTCATAAAGGAATTTATTTGGTATAAATTCTTTTAATCTAAAGTCCAGAAAAATCACAACATATGTGAAATTTCTTTGTCAAAAATCTTGCTTTCAATTCTCACCAACACTATCAAAACCCACTCGATGTAGTCTTGAACCAAAACCGTCTCCTATCAGAATAGATTCTGTAACACCCCAACCCGGCAAGGGTAGAAGTATCACATTAATGGTTTCATATCAGATCAAAACAAAGCATACATTCAATAGTAATACAAGGATTCTCAAAGGTTACAAATGAATTGCTGAATATACAAGGTTACAAATGAAAATGTTCAATAACTACTAATTCTAAATACAATAACTTCTAGTCATCTATACTCCAGAGTAGCTATCAAGGTCTTCTAAGTCCAAGGTTCTCTTCACCCATACCCAGCTTCCAAACTAAAACCTGCCGCGAGAAAGAAACGCGGCTGAGCTTAAAAAGCCCAGTGAACAGATATATAATAAACGGAAACGAAAGTAAACGGAAATGAACAGATATAGCATAATGAATAAGATATAAGTAACAGTACAAGAGTAAAGGTTTAGGACAGTAATCCACCACGAGCCCACATATCACATCACATATCGAAATTCTGTAGCAATCTAGAGGGGATACCTCTTTAGTAACCGGATAATATGAGGGGTGTCCTCATGTATCATATTGGAGTGATCAGCTCCCACATTTTGTGAAAGACGTGGATTGCACCCATCATCAGTCACCACATATCACATATCACATCACATATCACAAACGAAACTAGGATGCATCCATTCGCCCCCCACACAAATCACATTAGTCATAATAATATAAAGCGCGCATATCACAATCACAATGGGGACGGTGTAACCAAATCACTAGGGCCACACACTAGTCATGCCAGTGGTGCATCACAGACACGGCCATGTTACCTTCATGGCTAGGGAACACATTTGGCTCGGGTATCAAACTGGGGTCAAAGGTCCAAGGTTCATATCAAAGCAAAGGTTCACATGGTCATAATCACAGTCCAAATCTCCAGGTTCATATCAAAGGTTCACAAATCGAAAGGATCACATCAAGTGTAGGGAACATAGCACTGGCATAGGAAAACCCTAATACGAATCAAAATAGAAACCGAAGGCACCTTATACAAGGGCAGAATATCTGTACCTTATTCAAATAAACAAACCGATGAAAGGCGGATCACAGAGAACGGAGGGTCACTCCTTCTTCACCGAACCTATACAATTTAATGATCACATATTATTTATGAGCTCCTTTCAGATCAGATTTCATAATTTAGGTTTATTTCTATTTTTAGCAACTTCCCCGTAGATTAGGTTTACACATGACAACTTAAATAATTTTAGGTTTAATATATTTAATATGATGCTTTAGGATTTAGTATGACAACTTATTATAGTTTAGGGTTCAAAGTGTTATTATAGCAAAGTTTAAGGTCTAACTTGAAATTTTATCATTGTTTAAAGTTACTTTGATCACATGGCTCATATATTACACGTCAAACTCCCACATGAAATTTTCCATTTCTTTGCTCACGTATAACACTTTTACTTGATATAAGTATTTTGAGTTTCATGCACCTATCTTCTTCTTTAGCTCGTTCGATATGGCAAACCGAGATCCGATAACGAATTCGAAATACACAAACACATATAAATCACGTTTATTTAAAACGACAACGGTTGACTCATACCGCGATGTACTTAGACGAGATCAAATAGAGGTGGTGCGACGGGTTTTATGTGCAACCAACAACATGTTTAAACTTCACAAAAATGTCACCCATAACAGTTCATGAGATCGCGGAATAAAATGGCTCATATGGCGTATAGGTTATTATTTCATGCGACTTACAGATTCATTCATGTGGTCATATCACCCGAGACTAACTCGACCCTATACTAACGGTTCACATGTTAGGCTGGAACGAGACTTGATCGAATAGAAAAGAAGACACCAAAAACTCAGCCCACACGTATAGGTTTAGATGTACGATATATACTCCCACCCCGATACACATTAACGAACTAGATTTCTGACCCTATGTTCTATACTTAACTTGACAACAACACACACACTCCTACGTCAACAACACCAGACGTGATTGATCCCATGCACCCACATTCACACACTCAATCACCAACAGCCCACACAATAACAGTTTTCAATGAGCCACAACAAGCGACACACTCACATACGCACATAAAATCATACTCATAACCCATTTCTTATATAAGCCTCCTTGTGCCATTCGTTTAGTTCATTATATACAGGTTTTACATGCCTAGAATAGAGTCAAACAACATGCATAAAGTCAGGTTCTAATAGCCATATAAAACTTATGTCGACTTATATATCCTATCATCTCATGCGACTGCTTCACCATTTTATGTGAATATTTATTTTTATTTATTTATATATATATATATATATATATATATATATATATATATATATATATATATATATATATATATATATATATATATATATATATATATATATATTTTTTTTTTTTCCAGATTCATGTTGCACCTTTGTGATCAATACACATGTCTAATTCCCAGATTTATGAGCCTGTATACACTTATTTGAAATAGCACTTTAAAACTCAGTTTCATGTGTTACTATCTTCATCAGGTTATGCGACTTATCTCATATTATTCCATGCAACATAAAACCATTTCACTCGTATCATTCTTTAGGTCGACATAGTCTTCTTTTAGGTTATCTTTTATAAACATTTTAGGTGCATATGTGTCGGGAAGAAACGAGATTAAAAGAGTGATACCTTGTCGAACCAAACAGAGACGGATGGGACAAGGACTACACAAAACCCTCCACGATATGCTACAACCCAACTGCTACGTATACCCAAGTTCGAACACACGATCACTAAAAGATGCAAGCTTCGTCCCTTGTTTCTGAAGAGGATATAAGATCTGGAACTTTATTGTTTTCTTTGGTTTTGGCGTGGAGAGTCAACAAGGGAATAATATATATACGGTTTAGTGGAGAGGGGAATGCATGTATCAACTTATGGGAAGTCGTATAATGAACGTATCTTTTATTTTCGTAGCATAGTCACCTTGTCTTTCTTATCTAAAAAAAAAGTAACCAAGAAGGGATAATGTATATCTTAAAAATCACGTGTATTTTAGTTTAGGAAAGAAATAATGGAGCCATGTATTTAATATGGTAAGTTAGCAATGTGATATCAATTGTGTTGTGTATGGTTGTGGCACGTTTTGAGGTTGAAACAAATAAAAATGGTGATTTGCATGCGTGTGAATTTAGGCAGAAAGGTAGAAGAGTGGTTTTATAAGGTATAGCAAGTTTACACAAATAAGGAATGGCATTTATTTAGTTGTGATTGGGGATTGAATATTAAAAGTGATTGGAGAAGTTTTTGCCTACATCAATGGACGTAATTGTGAGACTAATTATTAATTTAATGTTTCCATATTTGAGTTAAAGAGCTTCATAAATTTATATTAACTAATCGGTCCATATAACATGTTAGACGTGTGATATAATTCATAGATTAATTAGGTTGTAACGATTTTTGTTACGTATAGTTTAGGTTTGTAGTTAACCGTATTCGTAACTTAGGGAAAATTATAAATTAGACGTAAAATTAGGTATTTAAAATTTAGGGTTCTACATTTCCTATCTATCATCTGATTCCTTAGCCTTTTCCCTTTCACTTCCGCATGGTACTGAACACACCATATGTATGGTTACTTCCGTATCCATTATCTTCCCAACTTATCTACACCTTTCAACCTTAGTTCTACACTACCAATGCTTCCGCATCCCACTCACCTTCCACACACCTCAAGCGAAGAACCGCTAGGATAAGTTGAGATAACCCCACTAGAACCTTATCACCAACCTCACAACTCTGAAGATTTTATCTTCTTAACCCTTAGGATATCTCCACGTGATCACATGCCTCATTATAATATTCTATGAATATTCACAATGATTGAGAAGAGCTACGTGACTTCAAAGGTGAGGTTTATCGTACGCTATCCACCACTTGTCATGACGTTACTAAGCTCATCGCTTCCGTCAACGTTTGTTTTCCTCTTTATCTTTTGCATCTTGTCCGGATGGTCATAGATTAAGGGGGAGCGAAAACACACTCATATAGTCTTTCACCAAACACTCTCAAGAACACATTAATGTGGTTCTTAATCCCTAGGAAACTTCCCTTTAGCTGCCCAGAACTAGGCGGCACAGGAAAATTCGTGACTTCCAGGTCACGGTACCGTTAATTATTCCACGGTTCCATTAAATTTAACGGTACCGTGTGGTATTTAGTGGTGCCGTGCCTATATTTGATGAATTTTCACTGTTCCCTCCTGATCCCTGCATCCCTAACCTCCAACCTGCAAAATTTTGCAAACTCACATACACCCTAGGATTCCCTCACTACACCATAGGACTCTATCACCAATTTTAGTTCGAATCCCATAACTCTTGCCTATATAAGGCCTCACCATTGCAAGCTTATCTTTCATCTCATCTTCAACCCTCACATTAACATCTTTCATCATCCCACTCAAACCTTTTAACTAAACTTCACTCTTGACAGTGATATTTAGTTTCAAAACCTTCAAACCTTATATCAATCACACTCAAACCTTACAACCTTCAACTCATCGATCATCACACTCAAACCTTACAACTACTCCTCACTTTGGATAAGTGCTAGTTAGTTAAACAACCTTCAATCCTCACAATCACACGAAACCCTTCATGCACCAAATTATCTCTAACACACAACTAGGATCATCCAAACTAGAAACCTAGGACCTCGTTACCTCAACCTCGTTAGAGATATCCACCAACAATCCTGTTAGGATCACATGCACCTTCTCTTTTTCCCTTTTGAAATATATCATGCATCTCATTGTCAGTGCAAACGATATATTAATCTAAACCATCCTTTCCCACCTTTCCTCAAAGGGCAAAACCAACATCTCCAATCACATCATCATCATCCTCCACTTTTAGGATTCCCACACCCTTACCTCCGCCTAGTCCACCACAACCTTTAGCTCTCACACTAACCCTATCACCATCAACCCCTTTTGAACTTGGCACTAACACATCATCCTCATCACTATCACCATCACCACAACCACTAATGAGTCATCCCATTATTTATCCCCTACAACCACATACCCCAATTTGTCCTTGTTGTCACCACAACCAACACTCTCCCACCTTATATTTCCATTCGCATCTAGGTGCTTATCGTTCACATATTTATTTTTTTTTGGTACAACCCCTATCGAGTCTACTTTATGGCACGACTTGTCATAATAGTAATCATTTAGAGTATGTCTTATCAACAAACTATTCTTAACATCAATCATCTTAGGTAGATGATTATGTTGTTCAAAAGGTTTGTTAGAACTTGCCTTCCCAATGACAACTTGGAAGAAGTCAATTTGTGTGTCATTCAACGAACGAATCTCATTCTTGATTAGTGTGATTGATTGAACAATTACACCTTAGGTTGTCGGTCGGGTTGTGACACTTATGTGTCAACATAGTTTAAACCTTGCATGTCTTGCTATGTGTATTCTATCCCTATAATGCTGCTCCTATTCTTCTATATATTATGTTGCACGAAGCTAACCCTTGATGTAGGAAAAGCCTTTGTAAGAATTTGATCCATGAATCTGCTAGATACTAAGGTAAATAAATAAGGGGATTAAGTCACCATAGGGGAGCATTGAGCTAGGGGGAGCTCGGGGGTATTTGAATACATAGCATGGAGTCGTCATCACAAGTGGTGATAGAAGGCTTCACTGGGATGATGCAAGCTCGCCTTTCTGGGGAGAAAGGAAAGTAGTTCAATAAGGGGGAGTAGGAAATAAATTCAAGGGAGAGCTCGAGGCAACTACCTTTTTGCTTCGACAAAAGGGGGAGAAGGGGAGTGTAAACAGGTAACTTTTATATTTTACTATGTCTTACGGTTTACATATTTGTCATCATCAAAAAGGGGGAGATTGTTAGTGCAAATATTACGATATTTAAACTAAACGATTTCTTCGGTTTTAATAATGACAAACATGTAACTTGTAATACATAACGTAAAATGTGCAAGTTACTTGTAAACACAAATCATCAATGCATACTTACATCAACACCTCCCGACGTCTCAAGTATGCTTCAACAAAGTCGTAGATTTCCATCCCGACGTAAATCAATCAAGGTATGGACAAACAAATCTACTACATGACAAATGATCAAAGGATTATATTTTTCTAAACTTCAAATTTTCATAAATGTGACAAAACATTTTTTCAAAAATACATTTTACCAATTATTTTTGAATTAAAAAGAAATGTTTTATTTAGGAAAATCATTTCAAAAATAGTAACAGCTATTTTTCCCCCAAAACAGCTCCAAACTTCCCCAAATAAACTTTCACCACTAAAAGACAAAATTTGGAGCGTCTGGAGCATTTTCGTCACCGACGGCTCAAAGGTTCCACTAAATTTAGTGGAGCCGTGGCACAATTAGTGGAACCGTCCGTACATAACGGCTAGATTTTTCTTTGCCTATAAATAGTGGACCATTTTACACTTCCAACTTGATTTTTCCAGTCACTTTTCTCTGGTCTAATCCCTCCTCACTTAGATGACTTTCTTTGATCATTTGGAGAGTCTTAGTTTGTTTAAGAGTGATCCAATCCTCCATTCAAGTGATCCTCTTCATTCCTCTTGATTAGCAAGAGAAGAACACAAAGTATCCAAGTAGATACAAGGTGTTGTCATCCCTCTTGATTAGCAAGGGAAGAACACAAAGTATCCAAGTAGATACAAGGTGTTGCCATCCCTCTTGATTAGCAAGAGAAGAACACAAAGTATCCAAGTAGATACAAAGTGTTGTCATCCCTCTTGATTAGCAAGAGAAGAACACAAAGTATCCAAGTAGATATAAAGTGTTATCATTCCTCTTCATTTGCAAGAGAAGAACTCAAAGTATCCAAGAAGATACAAGAGTTGTAGTTGTTAGGTCTTGTAACATTTGTTACACTCTTGATTGTATCATAGCATACATCAAGATCATTTTTCTTTTGAGAGTTTGTGAGGGAAGATCATTGTGATCTTGTCGAGATCTTGGAGATCTCTTGAAACCATTGGGCTTGTGTTTATTGATCAAGTGGATCAAGGGTAGATCGGGTAGATCGTGGTAGATTGGTGCTAGCTAAGATTAGCACTCGACATCTAGCTTAGTGTCGGAAATAGGATAAGCGACGTGTACGGTGTAGATCGGGTAGATCGTGGTAGATTGGTGCTAGCTAAGATTAGCACTCGACATCTAGCTTAGTGTCAGAAAACAAGTTAAGCGACGTGTACGGTTTTCTCCGCCTGAAGGGAGTTTGTTGATTAGTGAAGTAACTCTCGAGTTGGGTACTCGGGGAGTGGAGTAGGGCGAAGAGGAGCTTCGTGACCGAACCACTATAAATCACCGTGTCCGGTTTGCGCCTTCTTACTTATCTCTTTACTTTCATTTCATTCTTTATCGCTTTATATTTGCATTGCGTTTTTGCTTGTGTGGCTAGTTGCTTATGTTATGTTGATTATCTATGTGTCGTGTTTTGATTGTGCATATGTTGTAGTTTACTATATTCATCTCTTGATGCTATATGATCATAGTTGACACTTTTCATATCACATCACACTTGATCGGGAGTTTGATACAAAAGTTTTAAATTTTAAAATGGAAACGTATTCACCTCCCTCTACGATTTCCACAAATTTCTCCCTAGGGTTTGAACGCAAGACCTCTTGCCACTTTCGTCTTAAGATGATAAGCCCTTACCACTGGGTCACCCCATTGGTTAACAACATCGAATTTTATAATTGGTTATAAAAGAAACTCAGTGATGAATGAGCATATCATAATGCTTATTCATAAGGCTCTAAATTTTCAGGAAAACAAAATTATAGCTTACTTAGGAATGCATCCATTTCGTTGTATTCACCGAGTGTATTTTAATGTTTTAAAAAAGGAGATATGAAATTGCTCTTATATTGTACTAATCAACTATTTATAGTTAAAATAACTTAAAAATCTTAATAGAATAAAAGCTCATAAACCAGGCTCGGGTTGTTTGACACTCCCCAGTATTTCAAACAATGAAATCGTGAAAGCTCATATTGGAGTAGAACACTTTCAAAGTGCAGCATCAAAAGAAAAAGGTTGTTGGCCGATAACAACATCTTTAGCCGAATACCTTATTTTATCAGGAATCCAGATACTGATGGTGCATAGCGGCGCGTCAAAATAGTCAATGTGTTGGTTTTGTTTCATTTTGTGTAGAATTCAAAAGAAAAGAAAATTACGCTAACAAAATAAGTCAAGTCCCAATGGTTTAAAAGTTATAGATAGTAAGTGGTTATTGGGCGAAAAATTGCATAAAGATTTTTTTTTCCAGTGGATAGTAGTGCCCTGAAAATTTTTACAAAACAGCCGACTAAGTCTCAGGATCATGCTCGCTATGTTTCTATGTTGAATGACTTGATGTATGCCCTGAAATTTGTAGGCCGTGAATTAACTCGTTCTTTTACTTTTCCATTGACTTGCTATTTTTCCATTTTGCCATTGTTCCTAAGGATGCTGATTACGATTTAAGTTTACCTATTGATTCGGTTCATGAGGTGAATGAGAGGTTGAAAAATTCGCTTTATGGTTATTTTATTGGTAAGAAACTTGCATTTTCTGTTGTCAAATGGTTCGTGCGCAACAAGTGGGAAAAATATGAAATTCAAAAAGTTACAATGAATGCAAATTGGTTTTTCTTTTTCAAGTTCTCATCTTCAAAGGGTGCTGAGTCTGTTCTTTGGGATGGACCTTGGATGATTCATGGAATCCCTATTTTTCTTAACAAGTGGTCTCCCTCGGTAAGTCTCCTTAAGGAGGATTTGTCATGTGTTCCGGTTTGGGTGAAGCTCCATGATGTTCCGTTGGTTGCTTATACTCCGGATGGGTTAAGTCTGATTACTTATAAGATCGGTACCTCTATGATGCTAGATTTTTATACGAATACCATGTGTTTTGGAATCTTGGGGGCGAAGTAGTTATGCGAGAGATTTGATTGAAGTGAATGCTTCAAATGAACTTAAAGACAACTTAGTGTTGGATGTTCCAAAACTTGTCGGCAGCGGGTATGCTAAGGAAAACATTCGTGTTGAGTATGAGTGGGAACCTCCTCGGTGTAGTACGTGTTTATTATATGGCCACCTTCTTGATGAGTGTCCCTAAGCTACACCTAAATGTGTAGTTAATGCAGTTGACAAAGGCAAAGGTCCGATTTTGAGTGCTACTAAGTAGGTATCGAATGAGGGGTTTAACACTGTCAAGTGAAAAGGTATCAATTATAGGCGGGTGTTTGGCGTATCTAAGACCAAGAAAATAGAGTATCGGCCGGTTGCTCCTAAGAATACCAAGACTTATCCTCCCAAAGTGTAGCAACTCGCACTTTTCAGGTCTTTACTTACCATTTTACTCAAAACTATTAACTTGAAAGTTAACTATTTACCTTTACGCGTAACTGTAAACTTACACTGCGTAAACCTGAAAGCGAGATTTTTCATAAACTGTCAATTTTTCTAAGTCAATATTTGACTAAAAACTCATAACATTTACTTTTAACCCTTACGTGTTTACTTGAGTTTAAAACTGCGAGGTGAGCTCGCGTAATGTGAAAAACAACTTTTAATTCGTAACGGCACTAGACCGGGCATGGTCTACATTAGATTACTACATTACGGCTCTATTGGAGTTATTTCATATGCCTTGGTATTTTATTTTACAAGTTTCACGATAAACGCGCATAAATTGCATTTTAGGTCACATGTACTCGGTTTTTGCACCAACCGACCAAGTACTTAATCATAGCACTCACCACTACTCAATACTATGAAAAAAATACAAAAATTCGTCCTTTGTGACAAGCTATAACCGGCCACCCCCTTTGTAAGATAAACCATGTGCTACATTAGTCCAAATGATAACATAATGATCAAATTGTCAACTAAAGAAACAAAGGAGGTGATCCCCTCCCCCCTCTTGTCCTTTCTATGAGGCCACCACAAGGACCATTAAGGTCATTCCAAAAATTGTCAAACTTGGTTAAGCAAGTATTGGTACTTGCATGTCTTGAACTTGGTGTCATATGCAATCTAAATCCTATTTAAACCAACCTAATGAGCTCATTTTCACTTCACAACACAAAACACAAAAATTTCTTCTCCTTCTCTCCTTGTGACCATCAAACACACACCAACACACATACAAATTCAAAAACCTTGTTGGTACTTGGAAGATTTGGGTACTAGAACCTTGTTAATCACATTTGGTCATTTGGGTTAACATACTTGGGTTTTTACACAAGATTTGGGTCTCACTTGCACTAGATCTACATTTTCACACTAAAAGTTGTAAGTCATCTTTCACTAAATCAACTTGTACTTTCTTGTTAATTAAAACATGTAGTTTTTAAAAGTACAAACCGATTTTAGTTAAATCACAAGTAAACTTTTGAAAACCCTAAGTGTATATCCATAAATATGCATGACCCACACATATTTTCTTTTCAAATTATGTATTACCATGTTATGTTTGTCTTGTTGTGCTTAAAATTGTGTACAAAGTTAATTTGTGTAAGATTTGCGATCTAATTAGGGTTTATTGCTATATTTTGTTATAAGTTGGTGGATGAGATAAACTAGGCTAGTTTGAAGTTTTTAGATGTTGATGAATTGATAAATATAGGTGGAAGAGATTTAGGACTAGTTTGGTGTTGTATTTGCGGCTAAACAAGTAGTTTAAAAGTAATAAAACGCATTTTTGGACATAGCTGTCCTAAAACAGAAAATCTGGACAAAATAGCTTATATTTTTCAATGATAGGATAGAAAAATCGAAAATAGACTTTGTAATGAAAACATTGTCGCTTTAATCACTAAAAACGGATTTAAAATGAGAAAGTTATGATATTTTCAATATTGCGCCGCAAACTATATTTTTCATTGAAAACTCCAATAATAGTGAAACTATATTTTCATCAACTATGAGAAGCCTTCAAAATTATTAGATTCGGAATAGGTAAAAATGGTAAAATAAGGATTTACGAACGGGTCATGCCGAATTTTCGTCAAAAAGTATAACACTTAACCTATTGTATGAAAATAGTCATATATACTTAAAAATAAATGGGTATTTTTCCATAAAAGAGTCAAATTAGTAACGGTAGACTTTTAAAAGTTAACGAATGAGGATTTATTTGTAAAACCCGACTAAGAGATGAAAACCCGAATAAAAGACTAAAATCTGACTAAAAGACGAAAACTGACAAAAAGATAAAATGTTTTCTTTTAACTTAGAGGACACAAGCACAACGTGTCATGGTGATACAATGTTTTAAAAATATTCATATGCATTCTCTCAATTCAAAAAAATGTCGTACTACGTCAAATCCATACTTAACTAGGTCACCCTTCGGAGTCGTTGTCTTTCGTTGCTTGACTTTCTTATTACCAGATTACTGTATTACTTGAGGTGAGTTTCCATAGCCCCGTTTTTACTCGTTTACAATATTTCTAAACTCTCAGGGGTGAGAATACATTGCTTAATTACTTTTATGCGGACATGAACTGTTACAATGCCTAAGTTACCTAGTACGCCAATTAAGTCCCGTACGAATCATGAACCGTTAATTACTTGTAAGCGCGGATGTTGTGAATAGATCTATTGGGTTGACACCCCCGTCCGGGTTGGTCGCACCAACATGACCATAGTACCGGTCAAATGGACGCATATCATACGGATTATTACTGAGTGTCTGGCAAACACTCTTAGGGGCACAGTTATTACCTATGTTTGATTGCATGTTATTACGTTGAGCTTCGGGGTCATGAGCTTAGGGCAATATATGTATTATTTTCTATCATGACGTTATGTTTGTCATAATTGTCATAAGTACTGAAATCTTATGTTCCGTACCTGATTACTGTTTAACTAAACCTATGGACTCACCAACATTATGTTGACTGTTTTAGCATGTATTTTATCAGGTGTTTAGCTTATATGGTGTGCACTGCATGGAGTCCAAATTTTATCCTAGTCATCTTTGGAGACAACATTCACGAGGATTTCTATGCATTAAATATTACACCATTTGGCTTTGATGTTACTTCAAAACTTTATTTATGTTTTCGCTGCGTAACTTGACTATTCATGTATTTGAATCTTATGTTGACTTATTAAATCGAATGATGTATTTTTATAAAACGACTCATGTAGGTCGTTCAATATAACTGTAACTTTGTATTCCATGAACGTCACACCCTTGGATTACTATTCCGCTACGACACGATTTGGGGGTGTGACAGATTGGTATTAGAGCCAAGGTTATAGCGAACTAGGTTGCATCATAGACCCTAGACTATAACTACTATGACCTAACACCTTATCATAACCTTAGATGTGCACACTTACTATACATGTTTATACTTACATCATGCGAGTTATTTACTTTTATTTTCTATCGGGTTGTTACAAAGTCATGTCTACCTCATCTCATCCCATCCTGATCAATTCTGATTCAGATGTCGAGGACACCTCGTCATCCACTATTGTTCCTATACCACCTACTGATCCGGCTCCTACATTAGGATCACCCGTGGATACTTCTATGGAGACTAAGCCCTTCGAGGAGGGTGAAGTCGCCCCTACACCTCTAGTTTCATGACCCGTTTCACCACCTGTTCTTTCATGTCGTACAGGGCGATTTCCTGTCATTCTCCCTGGACAGGAGATACCATTTGGACGTCCTTACCGATTACACCCTAACAGGCGTACTTCGAGTGCAAACTGCTCGGAAATCGGTACGTCCCTTGACTGGCATTGTATTGTCACCTTCTTCTCCATTCCATTATGCTTCACCGCCTCCATTGCTTTCACCACCATCATCCCCACTACTACCACCATCTTTCACTTACCACCAGACTACTACACCTCCACCATCATCATCCAGACCCATTTCTGATGTTTTGCTACCTCGTAAGAGGATTTGTTTCACCTTATCTCTATCGCCTACTGACCCATATACCGAGGCTGCTGCTCGACCCAGACCTCACAGGAGGATTTATGCTCGCTTTTGGTCGTTCCTTCAGCCCACTCTTGGTGGCTGGAGAGACGAGGAGGGTACTCCCAGTACCTTAGAGCTAGGTGAGAGTTCACTGCTTTTCATAATTAGACCTAAGTTTAGACTCTTTTAAGTTATATTTCTATAAGATTTCATAAGTACCTTTCTCAAAGCTCGTCGTATTGTACGTATTTGATGTACGTTTATCCTGAATTGTAAGCTTATTCGACTCACGGCCATCTACAGTCTTATCTCAACTTGATGAGTTAATCATCGCCTGTTGCACCACTTATTTTACTACCATCTAATAAACCATTTTGTTATCATTTTTCGACTATTTGTGTTCATATCATAAACCAGTTGTCTACCTTGCTACCCTCTTATAAAATAGTAAACTGTGTTTCTATTAACATACCAACTGTTTGCAATTATTTAACAAACCATTTTGCGGTCATCCTACGAACTATTTTACTACCATGTCTTAAAAATCAAAATTTGCGACCTTACTACTATCCTATAAACATTGAATTGTTTTCCTATTGTCCTATAAACTATCTCACAAATCATTTTACAAACTATATTATTACTATGTAATAAACCGATTCGTTCCTCTACTACTATTTCATAAACTAACAAATGAATTTACTAGTATTTTGTAAACTATGTTACCATTACCCTACAAGTTTTGCTATCATTTTATAAACTATTTTACTCCCTTGTGAGCAGCTTTAGCCACTGTCTGATTAAAACAATAAAACAGTGTTAATATTACCATACAAACTATGTCACAATTACTTTACAAACTATTTCACTGTCACCCTATGAATTGATTTGCTACTAAATCACAAAATAAATTACAACTTTCCTACTATTATGTGAATAATAAATTGATTTTCTATTACTTTATAAACTGTTTTACAAACCGTTTTATAAATTATTTTACAATCACCCTATGAATCATTTACTTCCGCGAAAAGTATTTTGCTACAACTTCGCAAATAGAATAACCAAAAAATTTCTTGTAACTAAACTCAGCATGGCATCGTTGGACTTTAATTATACAAAGCCTGATCACCTATGTATAATTCATGTAGGATCATACTGTGCTAGGAGTGGTTGTCTTAAGTTTTTATCCAAGTCAAATTTTTTTATCGCCATTTTTGAAAGTCACAAACTCGCGTGAGTACACAAAAGAAATGCAACTTATGGTCATTCATACTAGTAAACATAGTAACTAGATAGACTTCTA
Organism: Artemisia tridentata subsp. tridentata; assembly: GCA_021014915.2. NCBI lineage: Eukaryota > Viridiplantae > Streptophyta > Magnoliopsida > Asterales > Asteraceae > Artemisia > Artemisia tridentata. The sequence goes on along the minus strand of CP139501.1, from coordinate 79,587,146 downwards.
CCCAACCTTGTCATGTAAGTTCAGCCTTGACTCGTATCACGTTCAAATCCGAAAGGACAAGTTACACTACTATCCATCATAAGGCAACCTACCGACGAACATAGCCATAATCAACGGGATTATCTACGATTACCACCTTAAGATTTCGTACGAAACCCAATCTTATAGCGCCTCGCTTTACTTTACATCTTCGGATTTCAAAGAATCTTACCGTCAAACATACAATCACTAAATTCGGTAACTACCGAAGGACTCATAACCCTAAGGGTGACTAAGACATACCTTCACTTTAAAAATCTGTATCAATCGTGATGATGATTACATTCTTTCCCTTAATCAAAACCGTACCTTCTGCATTGAACGCTAAGTACACTACTGAATCAACCAACTTATTGCTAGTAGCAATCAACACCATTCTTCAAGATTGTACCCTCCGCATTAAGTATTAAGTATACCACTTCGCTTACCGACTGATTACTAATAGGAATCGACATCATCTTTCGAGGTTGCACCCTAAACCTACTAGATACCCATAAGACATCGACCTAATGACCACAAAACTTGGAGGCCTAGATCTTTTTATCGGTATGGATTGGTTGCCAAAATACCACGCCGTAATCATCTACGATGACAAACTCGTTCGTGTACCTTATGGTAATAAGATCTTAACAATACAAGGAGAACCCCTCGATGGAAGTATACAATGAAAAGACCAATAAAACGTCTGACAAGGGCTAGAAACATACAATGGGTTAACTTATAACCCAACGAAAGCCTTAAGACCTTACGGAGAAACCCGAGCCACCATATTTGGAACGATTGCCTAATCCTTCACTGATTCTTTGGGGGTATTAGCCTAACTGGGACACAAGAGTGGTCCAAAACACTGTTGCCCACTAAACCAAACCTTAGAGGTGAATCAAGCATCTCTATCTAAGACTAGGAATGACGATATACCATGACTTGACATTGTTCTGTCAATGTACAATTCACCCTAATGAGATTTCCCTTGTAGATAATGGATACCTTGGAATGGACTATCATTACACAACCACCCTTACGACGTTGTGCTCTCTAGGAGTTCTATATTATTCAGCCTCAGAAATCCATTTTAATATGACCTCACTCCCACACTGAGATGCCAAGAAGTCTCAACATACCGAACGACCATTGATACACAACTTTCACTTGTAACCAAGGAAAACACCTCATGCAATAAGGTCCAATTGACTTATTCATTTTAGACTACTAGCACAACATATAAGTCATGATACATCCCAGTACTGCCCAAGTGAATTAAATACCATATCTATAAACTTCACCCGATATTTAGCCACCAAGCACTACCAAGCATTGGAAACTAGACTCTGTCCTTAAACCTTTAAAAACTTATATAGATATACATACCCGAATATACCTGCTTCCTTGATGTTTTCACTTTTAAGGAACTTTTCCTTAATGCGTTTATATTAACCATAAAACTCGTAGTGATATTTTTCTAAAATACTTATTTTAACGGGCTAAAATTTTCTAGTCAAGCCTTACCAAACTTTCGTATGTTAAGAAACATCCAAATGTTGATTTTTGTGAAATTGTCTTATTTACACCATATTTAAAATTTGCTCTACTAAACTTTAAATTTTCCAGGGTCACACAATTTTACCCGACTATTAACCTCAAACAAAGAATTTGTGTCTTTCGAATTATCGATAAGGTCAAGTTCGTATAAACGCTTACTCAAACAAAAATTTTGAACAATTTTTTTTTATCAGTGCCTCTAAGCAGGAAAACGCACAATTCCAGAACAAATATTTGGAAGAAACCTCGAAAACAACCGCTACACCTACATACAACCTGACCTGCCTAAGATTGATAAGAGCGATATGCCATACCTTGACACTATTCCTTCGAAGTACAACATTCCCACTCATCCTGTAAGATAAGATTCTCACATAGGTAGAAACGCGTTGAATTAAATAATCAATTACTCAAGAAATGACGTACCCTTCCGGAATTTTAGATAACTTTATTGTTTTGAGACATGACATCACTTTTACCTTGGGACGATAGAAGGTCGCATCTGACCCTAAGACCTTTAGCTTCCACCTGTAACGAGACAAACATCCCTCGACATAGTACCCACTTGACTCAGACCACTAATACCACGATTTTGAGTCAATATACATCATCATTTTGCCTTAATGAGCTAAGCACTTAGAATCACGAGAATTATCTGATAATAACTTCCTAATCATTGGCATCCGATTCTGCCCTTAGATCCCTTGATTCATAGGTTATCATTTTAACTAGCCGTGAAGGCTTGTTGACACGTTCTTCCTTGATGTTCACACTAAGGGGCTTTTCCCTTAAATGCCTTACATTCACCATGAGACTATTAGTGATATCTACCTCATCGTTCCAACTCAAATTAGATCCACCCTTTTGTTTCCACATCAGCAACTACACCTACTTCCCCTGGGAAATAAGGACCATTCAGAATCAAGGAGACATGTTAGTAGCATATGTGACTGATTTTGGTAATAGTTGAGATAATCATTTGGCATTAATCGAATCCTCCTACAACAACAGTTATCACACTAGTATCAAGGCTGCTCCATTCGAGGCACTTTACAGTCGCAAGTGTCGATCACCTATTTGTTGGGCCGAAGTCGGAGATGCCCAACTCATTGGTCTGGAAATTGTTTGCGAAACAACTGAGAAGATTTCCCAAATTCAGAATAGACTACAAGCCACTAGAATTCCAATTTGGAGACATGGTCTTGCTAAAGGTCTCGCTTTGGAAAGGCATTATACGATTTGGGAAACGAGAGAAGTTAAACTCGAGGTATGTTGGGCTATTCAAGATTCTGGCTAGATTCGTCCCCGTAGCTTACAGACTTGAACTCCCGCCAGAGCTCAGCAGTTTACATACCGCGTTCCATGTTTCCAATCTCAAGAATTGTCTATCCGACGAATCACTCGTCATTCCTTTAGAGGAAATTCAGCTCGATGACAAACTGAACTTTCTTGAAGAACCAGTGGAGATCATGGATCGACATGTCAAGCATTTGAAACAAAGTTGAATTCCTATCATCAAGGTTCGCTAGAATTCTCGGAGAGGCCCCGAGTATACTTGGGGAACTAAAAGACCAGATCCGTCAGAAATACCCACATCTCTTTACCGACACCCTTCTGACAGACAAAACAGGTCGAATCTCGGGACGAGATTCCTTCTAATGGGGGTAGAATGTAGCAACTCGCACTTTTCAGGCCTTTACTTACCATTTTACTCAAAACTATTAACTTGAAAGTTAACTATTTACCTTTACGTGTAACTATAAACTTACACTGCGTAAACCTGAAAGCGACATTTTTCATAAAATATCGATTTTTCTAAGTCAATATTTGACTAAAAACTCATAACATTTACTTTTAAACCCTTACGTGCTTACTTGAGTCTAAAACCGCAAGGTGAGCTCGCGTAACGTGAAAAACAATTTTTAACGCGTAACGGCACTAGACTGGGCATGGTCTACATTAGATTACTACATTACGGCTCTATTGGAGTTATTTCATATGCCTTGGTATTTTATTTTACAAGTTTCACGATAAACGCGCATAAATTGCATTTTAGGTCACACGCGCTCGGTTTTTGCACCAACCGACCAAGTAATTAATCATAGCACTCACCACTACTCAATACTATGAAAAACTACAAAAATTCGTCCTTTGTGACAAGCTATAAACGGCCACCCCCTTTGTAAGATAAACCATGTGCTGTATTAGTTCAAATGATGACATAATGATCAAATTGTCAACTAAAGAAACAAAGGAGCTGATCCCCCCCCTCTTTTCCTTTCTATGACGCCACTACAAGGACAATTAAGGTCATTCCAAAACAGCCAAACTTGGTTAAGCAAGTATTGGTACCTGCATGTCTTGAACTTGGTATCATATGCAATATAAATCCTATTTAAACCAACCTAATGAGCTCATTTTCACTTCACAACACAAAACACAAAAATTTCTTCTCCTTCTCTCCTTGTGACCATCGAACACACAGCAACACACATACAAATTCAATAACCTTGTTGATACTTGGAAGATTTGGGTACTAGAACCTCACATTTGGTCATTTGGGTTAACATACTTGGGTTTTTACACAAGATTTGGGTCTCACTTGCACTAGATCTACATTTTCACACTAAAAATTGCAAGTCATCTTTCGCTAAATCAACTTGTACTTTCTTGTTAATTAAAACATGTAGTTTTTAAAAGTACAAACTGATATTTGTTAAATCAAAAGTAAACTTTTGAAAACCCTAAGTGTATATACATATATATACATGACCCACGCATATTTTCTTTTCAAATTATGTATCACCATGTTATGTTTGTCATGTTGTGCTTAAAATTGTGTACAAAGTTAACTTGTGTAAGATTTGCAATCTAATTAGGGTTTATTGCAATATTTTGTTATAAATTGGTCTATGAGATAAAATAGGCTAGTTTGAAGTTGTTGGTTGTTGAGGAATTGGTAAATATTGGTGGAAGAGATTTAGGACTAGTTTGGTGTAGTATTTGCGGCTAAACAAGTAGTTTAAAAGTCATAAAATGCATTTTTGGACGTAGTTGTCCTAAAACAGAAAATCTGGACAAATGAGCTTATATTTTTCAATGATAGGATAGAAAAATAGACTATAGACTTTGTAATGAAAACGTGGTCGCTTGAATCACTAAAAAATGGATTTAAAATGACAAAGTTGTGCTATTTTCAATGTTGCGGCGCAAACTATATTTTTCATAGAAAACTCCAATAATAGTGAAACTATATTTTCGTCAACTATGAGAAGCCTTCAAAATCATTAGATTCGGAATAGGTAAAAATGGTAAAATAAGGATTTACGAACGGGTCTTGCCGAATTTTCATCAAAAAGTATAACACTTAACCAATTTTATGAAAATAGTTATACTTAAGAATAAATGGGTATTTTTCCATAAAAGTGTCAAATTATTAAAGGTAGACTTTTAAAAGTTAATGAATGAGGATATATTTGTAAAACCCGACAAAGAGACGAAAACACGACTAAAAGATGAAAACCCGACTAAAAGACGAAAACCAAAAACAAGACAAAATGTTTTCTTTTAACTTAGAAGACACAAGCACACTGTGTCGTGGTGATACAATGTTTTAAAAACATTCATATGAATTCTCTCGGTTCATAAAAATGTCATACTAAGTCAAACCCATACTTAACTAGGTCGCCCTTCGGAGTCGTTGTCTTTTGTTGCTTGACTTATTCATTACCAGATTACTGTATTACTTGAGGTGAGTTTCCATAGCCCCGTTTTTAATCGTTTACAATATTTCTAAACTCTCGGGGTGAGAATACATTGCTTAATTACTTTTATGCGGATATGAGTGTTAATACAAATATCATCTAAAAACGTTATTTATATTTTATGATCTTTGCTATATTTTGTTAACGACAATTATAAACTTTATTTTAGCAAAACATAAAAATAGTTAAGTCTTTTACATATATTATCACAAGTCTTTCTTAAACACAAACTAAACATTACTTAGCTAGCTAGTACATACATTTTAGAAGTATACTTTCATAAACTTGTTAATATAAAATGAAATTTTATTTTTACATCATTCCATGGATCATCCTACTCTAATTTAAGATTGCATAGGATCCTTAGAAGATATGGTGAATATTTTGTTTAGATTATCACTCTAGAATCCTTTAAAGATATGGTGTATATTTTGGTCATATTTGATATAAGATTGTGAAGATTTTCTGTCAGATCCCCGCGGAACCAAAAGGATACACGGATGGAACCCTTGATTTGGTTCCGTATAATCCACGGTTTGCTGGCCTTGGTGCCTATAAATAGCAAGCCACACCATGTTGTTTGATTATCACTCACAAGCATAACAATATCATACATAGTTTCATTCATCATTCGTTATATCTAACTCATTCATGTTTCATTTTAGTGAGCTTCTTTTGTAGCAAGAAGATCATAACATCATTTAAAGGCTTACAAGCTTCAACAAAGCGTTGCAAGACTTGTTAGTTCATCATAGTGTGAATTGTAGTTATTCATACATCATTGTTTATACCAAACCATCATAAACCTCTGATAGTGATCGGTTAGTATTCTATTCCTCAAAATACATAGGGTGACGGGAGTGGTTGTACCTTTGTAAAGTAACTCGACATCTAGCTTTGTGTCAGAAATATTGTGTAAGAGACGTGTAAAGGTTTTCTCCGCCGGATAAAGGAGCTTGTTGACTAGTGAAGAAAACTCTCAAGTTGGATACTCGAGGAGTGGAGTCGAGCAAGGAAAAAGAATCCTTGTATACCGAACCACTATAAACACTCGTGTTGTAGTTTGATCATTTCTATCTTTATTGCACTTTACTTATTGTTATTTTGTTTGCATACATTAAGTCATTTCACACACAAAGATAACTAAGAAAAAGAATTTAAAAACGGTAAAACTATTCAACCCCCCCCCCTTCTAGTTTTCTACAATTGGCATCAAGAGCTACGTTACTCAAGATCTTTAAAATTTATTGTATTTTAAAACTTGAAACGATCCATGGATTTTGAAAACTTTAAAGAATGGCAATCTATGCAAAGACCACCACTTTTTGAACCAAATGGATTTATTTATTGGAAAATCCGTTTTGAAACGTATGTAAAATCAAAAGATATAGATTTATGGTATATAATTATAGAAGGTGGTCATAAAGCTATTATAAAAGATATCGCAAGTGGTCGGGATGAGAAAACTTCACTTACTCGTCATAGTGAGGAGCAAAAGAAGTTAATTGCAAAAAATAATGAAGCAAAAATGATGCTTTAAATGCTCTAACTAAAAAGGAATTTGAAAGAGTCTTTATGTACAAAACCGCTAAAAAATTTAGAAATCCTTAATAATCACTCATCAAGGAAATTCACAAGTCAAGAATAACAAAATTGATCTACTTGTTCTACAATATGAACAATTTAGTATTCCTGAAGATGAAATCATTGATAGTGCATTTGCTCGTTTTAATACTATTATTACCTCTCTCAAAGCACTTGATGAATCCTTTTTTAGTAAGAACTTTGTCAGGAAATTCTCAATGTTATCCAAAATAGAGAGCAAAAGTGACGGCTATTGAAGAATCTAAAAATCTCTCAATGTTATCACTTGACGAGCTAATTGGAAACCTCAAAGTTCATGAAATGGTGATGGTGAATGACTCAAAGATTGTTAAAGGCAAAAAGGAAAAAGTCAAGTCTATTGCCTTAAAAGCAAGAACGGAGTCAAGTGATGATGAAGAATCCAGCTCGGGAAGTGAAGATGAAGAATATGCCATAGCCGTAACATATTTCAAAAATTTCTTTCGAAGATGAGGAAAGTTCGTAAGACAACCTAGAGATGACAAGAAACTTTTCTGAAAAGATCGTGATGATAAGAAAGGGAAGGGTGAAAGAAAATGCTTTAGATGCGGAGACACAAGCCATTTCATAGGAGATTGTCTTATGGAAAAATAGAAGGGGGTTGAATAGTTTTACCGGTTTTTCGTTAGTTATGAGAGTTTACTTGTGAAGAACTTTGATTCGATTATTTGTGAAATCATTCGACACCAATATGAACGCTTATCTATACTATCAAGTCTAAACAATAAATATGAAGAGTAGAGATGGAAAGATCAAACCGAGACAGCGATATTTATAGTGGTTCAGCAACGAAGCTCTTCTTCGCCCTACTCCACTCCCCGAGTATTCAACTTGAGAGTTCTAAGCACTATGTCAACAAGCTCCCTTCAGGCGGAGAAAACCGTACAACGTCGCTTATCATAATTTCCGACACTAAGCTAAATGTCGAGTACTAATCTAGCTAGTACTAATCTCACTCACGATCCACACGATCCTTACTAATCACACGATCCACACACTCTACTTTAGATCCACTTGATCTAGACACTCTTTACACAATCAACACAAGATCCACATGATCTCTGCACGATCACAATGATCCACACAAGATAACTAAACAACACAATGACAACTTGATGTATGACAAGATACAACAAGTAAACTACAAGTAATGCAAGTGCACTACACAATGACTCTAACACCTTGTATCTTCTTGATACTTTGTGTTCTTCTCATGGACTAATAGAGGAATGAAGGTGATCTTTGGTTGGATGAAAGAATCACTCTTAAACAAAAGAAAACTATCTAAATGATCAAGGAAATGTAAGTGTGAATAGGGGATTAAACTCAAAAAGTTTTGTGTGAAAAAAGGTGCCCAAAAACTGTGAAGTGGACTGGTATTTATAGGCAAAGAAAATTTGTCCGTTACAGGGGGACGGCACCACTAAATACCCGACGGTACCACTAAATTTAGTGGTACCGTGCCAAAAAAAAAGCTCCTGTTTTTGTTTTTAGTGGTGAAAGTTTATTTGAGGAAGTTAGGAGCTAATTTGGGGGGGGGGGGGGGAATAGCTGATATAAATTTTAAACTTATTTTTCCAATTAAAACATTTCTTTACAATTCAAAAATAATTTGTAAAGTATATTTTTGAAAAAATATTTTGACACATTAAAAATGTGAAGTTTGAAACACAAATTCACTTATTTAATCATTTGTCAAGTTGTAAATTTGTTTGTTCTTACCTAGAGTGCTTTACGTAGAAACGGGATATTTCGACTAAAAACTTGTTTACATTAATTTTGACGTAAAGTGTTTTTATATTTTGTTATCATCAAAACGTAAGGATATCGAAAGATAGAGATAATGTTTTTAGACATTATTTGTATCAACAATCTCCCCCTTTTTGATGATGACAAAACATAAACTCATTTTAAATAAAAGATTAATTTTAACAAGTTTTTAGTATGAGTTTATATCTCATTTCTCCCCCTTTTTGTCGAAGCAAAAAGATCACAAAGGCTCCCCCTTGATGTATACTCCCCCTTGTTTGGAGGACACAAAGGAATCGAGCAATGGTACTTGTTAGGAATATGAATATTCAGTTGAAGACTCGGTCACCCCGAGTACTTATTAGCACATCATAGCTCGTAGGATAACTAGTAATATTAGTAGTAGTTTAGTTATTATTATTAGTATTGTGGAGTGGGTCGGGTCTTTACCCACTTTCAGCTCGCTCCACAGCCCGCTAGGGGCATATTATGTAAGAACTATAAATACCCTTTCCCACACAAGGGAAAGGGTGGAACTTCTCATTTTATCTAATCTAATACACATACATTTCTCTCTCTAAGTTCCCACCTTTCTCTCTCTAACTTCTCATCTCTTAGTTCGATCCATATCTTGCCTCAAACTAGTGTTTATGTGATAGTGAATATCCTACAATTGGTATCAAGAGCCATGGTTAGGTCCATGTGTGTTGATATTCACGGATTTGTGTAGTTTGGGGTTGTTTTTGGTTCGAATAGTTTGCTCCTAAAAATCTATTTTACGCTTTGTTTAGAGGTTAGAAGTTGTTAAATCTTGTACTTTCTAGCTTAGGGATTACATAGGAGTAGTGTTTGGTGTTTGGAATCACAGATCTAGGCGTTGTGTGGTGGTTTTTGGAAGATTCAAAGGTTGTTCGTCGTGGAGGTTTGTCTCACGGTAAAAAGTTCTTCGTGGCGATTTGTGGGTGGCGATTTGTCCTAGATAGTGACAGTTCTGTCTTTTAGTGACTGGCGATTTGTCCTGTTTCAAAAACTAGCGTTTTGTGTTAGTCAAAGTGGCGATTTGACTAGTTCTAAAAAGTTAGCGTTTTGTGTCAAAGTGGCGATTTGTCCAAGTTCCAAAAGCAGCGATTTGTCTCAGTTCCAAAAGTAGCGACTTGTCTTGTGACTGGCGTTTTGTCCTATTCCCAAAAGCTAGCGTTTTGTGTGTAGCGACTTGTGTCAATCAAGACTAGCGGTTTGTGGGTAGAGATTTGTGTACATCATAGTAGCGATTTGTCCTATCAGAATAGCGATTTGTCTGTGGCGTTTTGTATCTTCAGGGTAGCGATTTGTCTCTGGCGATTTTTCTATTAGTAGTGGCAAGTTATTCTTAGTTTACGGTTTGTTTCTTGGTGATTTTAGAAAGTCCCGCAAAAGATTCGATTTCTCAGTTAAATCACAAGATCTGTAAAATCCCGTATTTACTATGGCTACCATATCAAGCACCTCATCAGATGATATTCAAGCAGCAAGATCTGACACTCGTCCACCTATGCTAGATAGGACGGACTATGAGTCTTGGGCACAACGAATAAGACTTTACTGTTTGGGAAAAGAAAATGAAGCAAACATTCTTAAGTCCATTGATGATGGACCATTTCAGATGGGTACCACCAGAGATGTTGTTACTACTGGTGAAGATGGCACAGTCACACTTGGAATTGACAGACCTCGCGAGTACAATGATCTTAATGATGAAGAAAAGAAGAGGTATGATGCTGACATTAGAGTTTCAAACATTGTCATTCAAGGTCTGCCAAAGGATGTATACAAGCTCATCAATTTCAACACTGAAGCTAAAGCTGTGTGGGACAATGTTAAAATGTTGTTGGCGGGGTCAGAACTCACAAAGGAAGACCGTGAGTCACAGCTGTATGATGAGTTCGAGCATTTCAAAATGAACCCAGGAGAGAATATCATAGACTACTATGTGAGATTTCATAAGTTGGTGAATGATATGAGGATGATCAGAATGACTATGCCCAACATCCAACTAAACTCAAAGTTTGTGAACAACATGACTCCTGAATGGGACAGATTTGTTACTGCTGTCAAACTCAACAAAGGTTTAAGGGATACCAACTATGAACAGCTATATGCCTACCTGCAACAACATGAGAAGCATGTTGCCTACGATCGGGTGCTGAGAGAAAAGTTAAATCCTTCAACTTCAAATGATCCACTGGCTTTTATGACAAATGTTCTACCAACAACCCAATCATCATCCAACCCAAGCTATCATCAACTTCACTCACCAGTACCTGCTTTGAGTTCTCAACTTGACTCAGGCTACTCTCAGACCGACAAAATGATTGACAACCTCACCAATCAAGTATCATTACTGGTTTAACAGTTTAAAACATCACTCCCTCAGACCAACAATCAGTTAAGGAATTCATCCAACCCACGCAATCTAGCAATGGTGGAGGATGGGAAAATTGTGGTTCAGAATGTGCAAGGGAGAGCTGGAAGAAACATGGGTAGAGGTTATGTGCATAATAGAGCAGGGAATGCCAACCAGGGGCAAGGGAAACAGATCAAGTGTTATAATTGTGGGGGGCTAGGACACATTGCCAGAAACTGCAATCAACCTAAACGTCCTCAGAACTCTGATTACTTCAAAGACAAGATGTTGTTAATGCAAGCTCAAGAGAATGGAGCTGTATTGGATGAGGAAGAGTTATTGTTCTTGGCTGGTGATGGGGGAAATACCTTTGATGAAGATGTGGATGAGCAACCAGTTCAGGATCTAGCACTTAACGATCCTAACATCTTCAAGGCAGATGATTGTGATGCATTTGACTCAGATGTAGATGATGAACCTACGGCTCAAACAATCTTCATGGCTAACTTGTCTTCCTTGGTCTCATCTCCTCGACAAGCTGGTTCTTTTAATGCATCCGTGATATCTGAGGTACTAAGAATTTATGACACATATGATATAGTTGATGGACAGAAGAATCCCAACGAAGTACAACAGGCAGATGCTGCTGATTCAAATAATGTTGACATGGAAAATAGCAATATTATTTCATATGAACACTATTTGAATCACAACAACTCGCCTGATGTACCAGATGGTGAATCTTCTATTAATAATGATGCTTGTGTTATAAGTAATGTGTGTGCCTTAGATAATGCATGTAACATAGATAATGCATATGAGTGCACTGTGAACAACTTGCCTGTACCTGATAATAACGTGATCACTAGACTAAACATTTACAAAGATCAAGTGGCCATGTATGAACAGTGTGCTAAGTTTGAACTTAATGAACGTGAGCAAAAATTAGAAGGTCAAATGAGTACACTTATTAAAGAGTCTAGAGTAAGAGAAGAAACATTAAAACAAGAGTTGAATTTTTTGAAAAATCAGCTAGAACAGTCTGTCAAACAGAAACAGGAAGTACAAAAGTGTATAGCTACACTTAAGCTAGAATTCAAAGAAAAAGAAAATGAACTCTTAAATGATTTTTCTAGACTCAAAACCTTAAAGAATAAGCTTGAGGATAAGTTGTACACACAAGACCAAACCAGACAGACTGCCCAAATGATGTATAAGCACAGAAAGTTAAGTGACAAGCATAGTGAAAGCAATGTAGGTAAATCTAAATTAGCTATTCATGAGATTGCTAAGATAGCCCAACCTGCATTAAATGATTCCAATGTGATGTTTATGCCTAATCATGACCCGCCTGAGCATATCTACACTAAAGAGGAGGATGAGATAAGTGAGAGAACAAGGGAAAGAATGAATGAGAAAATGAGGGATCCCGAGTGCATAGCCAGACGAATAATAGTCAAGCCCCATGACTATAGTGAGGAAAATTGTTTGACTGTGTTTGCTCCTCAAAAGAAGTTAACACCTGAACAGATATTCTGGAAACAAGATAATGAAAAACTTAAGGAAGAAAAACTTAAGGCCAACACCCCTCTCATTAGAAAAGTTGCGTCCATAACGGTGTATCCTCCCAATACACCTAGGAATTTGGAGCCTTTGTCTCTTCCCACTGAATGCAAAACCTTAATTAGCTTATATGTGTTTTGGCAACTGTTTGCTGATTTCGATAAAACATGTAAGAAGAGAATCACACCAACCGGCATTACTGAGGGGGAAAGGTGTTTTGAACATGCAAAAAGGTGTTACTTAACTGAGGTCATGCCATTCTTTAAACTACTTAAAGAACATTTTGAAGGGTTGCAAACTGCCCTCAACACAGAAATAAAAGAAATGAAAGTAGAGTTTAAAGACATGGAAAATGAGGTGAATGAATATGCAATAGAACTTAAGAGTCGTGAGATTGAAAGAAAAAACATACTCATCACTAATGACAACTTGATTGCTAAATGTATTGCACAAGATGTATTTTACACTGCTACTGATTCTGCATTGTCTGTTTGTCAATTTCATGAGTATGCTATTGCGTTAAATGTCACCCAGAATCGTGTTGTTGAGCTTGAGGGGGAGAATTTAAAATTGCTTGAAAAAATTCAAAATGATGACCATGATAATATGGTTAAACGTTTTTCAAAACTAGAAGTTGATTATCTAACTTTGCAAATGAAACATCAACATTTAAATGAAAAACACAAAATATCAAATGACAAGACATCCTTGGATGCTCCTGAATTTGATACTTATTTTGAATTAAGCAAACGAGATGAGAAAATTCAAGCTCACACGAACACGATTCGACTGCTGAGGGCCCAAATTGCCCAATTGAAATCCAACAAGTGTGATGTGTATGGCACCAATAAACCTTCGTCTTCAGAATTTCAGAATTTTCAATATCAAAACACCATAAATAAGTTACATCATGAAAATGAGTGTTATCGAGAAGAAAATTCTAAGGTCAAACAACATTTCAAAGAGTTATATGATTCTATTAAAGTTACAAGAAGCAATCACAATGATCAAATAACCTCTTTGACAAATGAAATTGAGAATCTTAAGGCTCAGGTGAAAGGTAAAATGCCATGAACCACTTGTAATTGTGATGCACCAAAGGCCACTGCTAGTAAAAAGTATGATGTTGATGTTGGGCGTATTCCATTTAACCTTAGAAATAATAGCTTTGCCCATCAAACATATCTCGATCATCTTAGAGAGGGCCTTGACACACTTCGTGAGGTAGTTGAAGAGGATAGAACTGAAAAGCCACTTGATAGGGCAGTTGTTTATGCCTGCAAACTCACGAAAAGGATTCAGGAAAACTTAGAATATGCCATAGGCTCAGTCCCTAAGTTTAACAGCCATAGACATAGATTTGTTGCATCATCATCCACTGTTAAGAACAAACATGTAGCCTTTGATTTACCATGTACAACATCAGAACCCATCACATCAAAATCAGGAAAACATGTGTTAGTGAAACAAACTAATGTTCCCATCGTTACTTCTACAGGAGTGAAAAGTGACACCCAAGCTAGCGGGTCAAAGCCTAAAGGCAATACAAGGAATGATAGGACTACGCCAGCTAAGAGTGATCACAAGAAGAGTGTAAAAGCCCAACCTAGGAACAATAAGTTTGCAAAGACTAGATTGAATCGTGTTGATTCTAGTATTAAAAGTACTATAATTAATTCGAATTCTAAAGCGGTCTGTAAAACATGTGACAAATGCTTAATTTCTGCTAATCATGATGAATGTGTTGTGTCATTTCTGATGTCTCATGCACCACCTCATGTTAATTATGTTAGAAAAACTTAAAGAAGTAAGAAAGTTTGGAAGGAAACAGGAAAAACTTTTGCAAATGTTGGGTATCAATGGAGACCCACTGGAAAGAAATTTGCTTTAGGAAATAAACATCCATTACCTAAGGTGAATAAACATAAGAATGTAAAAGTTAAGGAATGGAGACCAACAGGGCGAATTTTGCCCTTAGGAACACAATGCCTTCATCATAAGTCATCTGCTGAACCTAGGGTAGATTCCACTATAGTAACCTCAGTGATTGATACTTCTGTTGCTCCTGAATTTGTGTGTGCTAACCAAACGGACCCCAACTGCACGTGGGGATCCACATATTTCAGTTATCCATCGTTGTCTGTTTTCAAATGCAGGTCGTACAAATCGTCCTTTGGTATTTGGACTCAGACTGCTCTAAACATATGACTGGGGATCGCTCACGGCTCAAGAACTTCGTGAAAAAGTTTATCGGGACAGTTAGATTCGGGAACGACCACTTTGGTGCGATTATGGGTTATGGAGATTATGTGTTCGGTGACAGTGTAATCTCAAGGGTATATTATGTGGAAGGATTAGGGCACACTCTGTTTTCTGTGGGTCAATTTTGTGATTCAGATCTGGAAATGGCTTTCAGAAAACATACATGTTTCGTCAGAGAATTGGATGGTATAGATCTCCTCAAGGGCAGTCGGGGCACCAATCTATACACCATATCGATTGAAGAAATGTTGAAGTCCTCTCCCATATGCTTGCTTTCAAAAGCCTCTAAAACAAAAGCATGGCTGTGGCATCGTCGTTTGAACCACTTGAACTTCGGTACCATAAATAATCTTTCCCGTCAAGATCTTGTTAGAGGGATGCCCAAACTAAAATATGAGAAATATCATCTCTACTCTGCATGTCAACTGGGCAAAAGCAAGAAACAAACCCACAAGCCTAAAACCATTAACACCAACTTGGAAGTTCTTCACACCCTCCACATGGACTTGTGCGGTCCAATGAAAATACAAACCATAAATGGAAAGAAATATGTTTTGGTGATAGTAGATGATTATTCTCGGTTCACGTGGGTAAAGTTTTTGAGAACCAAGGACGAAACTCCAGAGGTTATCATTAAACTGATAAAACAGCTGCAAGTAAGGCTCGATAAAACTGTCAGAATCATCCGCACTGATAATGGTACTGAGTTTGTTAACCAAAAACTCTGTAATTTCTATGAAAGTATTGGCATCACGCATCAGAAAAGTATCCCTCGCACTCCTCAACAGAACGGGGTTGTTGAACGAAGGAACCGTACTCTGGTGGAAGCTGCAAGAACCATGCTTATATTTTCAAAGGCACCGATGTTTCTCTGGGCAGAGGCTATTGCAACAACATGTTACACCCAAAACCGATCTCTAATTCATCCTGTTCATGAAAAGACTCCCTTCGAGTTAATTCATAACAAGAAACCAGATCTTTCCTTTCTCCGTGTGTTTGGCGCACTTTGCTATCCGACTAATGATAGTCAAGACTTGGGAAAGTTAAGAGCTAAAGCAGACGTAGGTATTTTTGTTGGATACGCACCAGACAGTAAAGGGTATAGAATCTATAATAAGAGAACCCGTAAAATCATGGAAACCATTCATGTTATGTTCGACGAGCTGAGTGAGCAACCTGCTTCAGGACAAATTAGTTCTGGACCCGATCTTAAACTTTTGACACCTGGACCCATTAGTTCAGGACTTGTACAGAATTCCACGCCTGCGGATTCTTATGTACCACCTACATGTGAGGAGTTGAAGAAGTTATTTGATCCTATGTTTGATGAATACTTTGAGCCAACGAATGGAACCATCCTAAGTGCACCAGCTGTACTTCCTATGGCTGAGGCTCAAGCTCCGCAAGGCACAGAAGGCCCAACAGCTTCAGTATCAGTCAGTCTCAATGCTCCAGCTGCCAGTCAATCGCCTTCATCATCAAATACTCAATCCTCACCTGTACTACAAGAATCTGCAGATAATCATTCTTTGGAAGTTAATCCTTTTGCTCCTGTTGATGAGGTACCTTTTGAAAACATATTTGCTCCTGAACATTCATCAGACACATCCTCTCTTGAAGAACACAGCACTGCTACATCAGTTCAAAACCCTCAACCTCACGACCATCTCAGAAAATGGACCAGCAATCATCCAATCGACAACATCATAGGAAATCCCTCACGTCCAGTATCCACACGTAATCAACTAGCCACTGATGCACTATGGTGCTTCTTCAATTCTGTGTTGTCCAAAGTCGAACCTAAAGATGCCAAAGAAGCAATGACAAAAGATTGCTGGTTCGAGGCTATGCAGGATGAAATTCATGAATTTGATCAACTTGAAGTATGGGAATAAGTGCCTCCTCCAGAACGTGCAATGATTATTGCTTTAAAGTGGATCTTCAAAGTGAAACTTGATGAGCATGGTGATGTGTTAAAGAACAAGGCACGGCTAGTTGCAAAAGGGTTCAGACAAGAAGAGGGCATTGATTTTGAAGAATCGTTTGCTCCGGTTGCTAGAATTGAAGCCATAAGAATCTTCCTTGCAAATGCTGCTAGTCAGAATATGATAGTCTACCAGATGGATGTCAAAACAACCTTCTTGAATGGAGACTTAAAGGAAGAAGTTTTTGTGAGCCAACCCGAATGATTTGTGGATGCTGAACATCCTACTCATGTTTACCGCTTGAAGAAGGCTCTTTATGGGTTGAAGCAGGCACCAAGGGCATGGTACGATACATTGTCCAAGTTCCTTCTAGTGAACGGGTTCTCCAAGGGTGTTGTTGATCCCACACTATTCACCAGGAAGTCAAGAAAACATCTACTACTTGTTCATATTTATGTAGATGATATCATCTTTGCTTCAACAGATCCTAGTGAATGTGATAGATTTTCAAAGGAGATGAATTCTAAGTTCCAAATGTCCATGATGGGACAAATGTCATTCTTCTTAGGATTACAAGTTTCTGAAAGTCCCGGAGGCATATTCATTAATCAATCCAAATACGCCAATGAAATCTTGAAAATTTTTGGATTCAATTCAAGTGAGCCTGTTGACACTCCCATGGTTGATAGAACAAAGCTGGATGAAGATCCTTCAGGGATTCCAATGGATATAACAAAGTATCGAAGCATGATTGGATCTTTGATGTACATCACTGCTAGTAGACCAAATCTTCTGTTTGCTGTGTGTATGTGTGCTCGGTATCAATCCAAGCCAACCAAAAAGCATGTTGAAGCGGTGAAAAGGATCTTCCGATATCTTCAAGGCACAGTTCATATGGGTCTCTGGTATCCTAAGGACACACCAATGGAGTTAACGGCTTATGCTGATGCTGATCATGCGGGATGTCAAGACACTCGTCGTAGTACTTCAGGAGGAGCTCAGTTTTTAGGGGAAAAGTTGGTTAGTTGGTCTTCTAAGAAGCAGATGAGTGCTTCCATATCATCTACTGAAGCTGAGTACATTGCCATGTCTGCATGCTGTGCACAAATCCTTTGGATGCGATCACAACTTTCAGACTATGGATTCTCATACAACAAAATTCCCCTATATTGTGACAACAAAAGCGCCATTGCTCTTTGTTGTAACAATGTTCAGCACTCCAGGTCAAAACACATCGACATCAGGCATCACTTCATCAGGGAACAGGTGGAAAAAGGAATTGTGGAACTATACTTCGTGAGGACAGAATTTCAGTTAGCAGACATCTTCACCAAGGCTCTCCCAAGAGAAAGGTTTCAGTTTATTCTCCCACGTCTTGGAATGAAGAGCCTGACACCTGAAACCCTCAAGAGTCTTCAGGAAGAAAGGGAGGAGTAATGGATTGACTTCATATATCCTTGTACATAGTTGTATATATCTTAAAACAAAAAGAAAATACAAAAATATAAAACCTATAAAATCTATAAAAATCGAAAAATCAGAAAATACCAAAAATAGTTTCACCTAGGCATGTCTTCTATTTATCGATAACATTTACGGACTTAGAAATGTCATTCAATAATGGCACGGGTCTTTAAATGAAGCTCGAGCAGAAGTTAAAATGGATGGTTAAAACATGTCTAAATGGCTTGCTATTACTTCAGATAGCAACCCGCGCTATACATTGGGGAAAGCTTGTCGCCAAAAAGACAGTTGTTCCTCCAACTGGGTGATGTTCACCTGGGCATGGATTACTTTATATCCATGTTTCTTCGATCTTATGTACGCTTCAGTGCATCATTTCGTGTAAAAGAAGCGAAATCTTCTTTATATCATAAACTTTCCAGTTCTATGATTCTGTAGGAGAGTTTTTGATGTTTCA
The DNA here is from genome assembly GCA_021014915.2 of Artemisia tridentata subsp. tridentata. NCBI lineage: Eukaryota > Viridiplantae > Streptophyta > Magnoliopsida > Asterales > Asteraceae > Artemisia > Artemisia tridentata. The sequence goes on along the minus strand of CP139501.1, from coordinate 79,568,378 downwards.
CAAGGTGGTAAATTGGACTTAAATTTTTACAAATACTTCTCATTAAATTGAATGACTACAGCTCTTTAAATAGAAAACGGGTCATTAATTGAGGGGGAGAGTCTTTGTTCAAAATTTTTGACACCTTGTTCTAAACATTGTGCAACATCAGCAGTGACACTCTCTCTTGGTTTGAGGGGGAGTATTGTATACTCCATTATCAGAAAACATTAAATCAGACACATTTTCTCCCACATTTTTCTAACTTATTTAAATCAATTGGGATCACAAATCTCAACTGGTTTAAAATTTTTGATCGGGGGAGAGAATGTGATTTAAATATGAAACCTGATAAAATGTGATGTTTTGGACTCAAATGTTAGGCTCTCCCATATGTGCTAAACTCTTTCGTATATCGATGCACATATTGAGGGGGAGCGAATGGACAAAAAGGATTTGGCATAGCATGAGATCGTGACTCAGACTTAACCAATGAATTGACGAAACCTATACTGTCATTGATCGAAAGGACATATCCTGGCCGGGTAATAATTTCAAGCTGGTCTAACCAGTGATGTAAGCGTGTCTCGAAAAGGATGTGTCTGAGTAGAGTGTACCGTTTCGAGAAACTTTCTGTGGACTTGACCAGGCCGGGTAATAATTTCAAGCTAGTCTAACTAGTGATGTAAGCGTGTCTCGAATCGGTCATATTCACTGAAAGTGGATCAATTCAAAAAGTGCAAGCTCTACCCAACATGTGCAAATTTATAAAACAATCATCCGAGCACATGTTGAGGGGGAGCATTTGAAAAATATAAAACTCTCAAAGTGTTAGCAAAATGTGTTTCATAATCATGAACACTTTGAGAGATTTTTTCAAGGATTTTGGTAAATGGCAACATAGGATAGTCATGAAGTTATAAGGTTGCTAAGGTTAGGAAAACCGTCCTATGATCCGCCAGAGCCGGAGGGATCTACCCAAGGACAATACCAAATAGTTAGTATTAGAAAGTCCTTAGGTATGATATGAAAAAAGGAGTAATATGAGAAAGGAGAAAGAAGGGTTTGAAGAATTAAAAAGAAATGAAATGAGAAAGGGTGAAAAGAAATAGCCCTCCAATTATTCAACCTTAGGGCAGAAACCGGGTTCAATTCATATGCTACTGGTGGTTACTAAGGTAACACCGGTATTGAAGACAAGACGTCATGGACCCAGTGACGCACTGCACTAAACCTTCTAAACCACTCAAGTTCTCTTAAAAGGACTTGTTTCATTCTCACGGGGAACCCTGCATAATCTATCGACTGCTCATTACGAGTTATGTTGATATTGAAACAGGAGACACCGCTCCAGTCTCCGACTACCAAAAATGCACTTTTCGAGTCTAGAGCCACGAGATGCATCATAAGATCTCATAGGAACACGTGTCACTTCTACACTGGGTGTTCAACATTAAGGACACCAGTTGTAAACTAAGAGTCCTACGCAGATCTTAGCTATCTGCCAGAACATTTATGAGAGAATTTACGAATGTAATTCTCAATGATTGAATGGAAATTCCTGCCAGGGTCAACATCAAGCAGCCCTGAAAGCAGGTCACTTCGGTAATTCCCTGTGGATTACGCTTAGTGATCGTGGCGGTTTCAAACGGTCTACAGTTGTGGAGTGATCTCCAGCGACTCACCTAATCGTTGATTTACTACGGTAAGATCTTAAAAAACCCTCTGTGGGTTTTCGATTTAGGAACGGTCGTGGTAAGGATTAGAGAGAGTTTTCACACTATGCTGTTAACAATCTCAAAGTCCGAACCTGTAAGTACCGAATGTTTTATTGCTAACTGTCGTATGCAGGAACTTCTGGCGGCTCTAGCTGTTGGATGCTATAGCTGGTTGCAGTTGTAGTTGGTTGCAGAAAAGATGCCATTCCACCACCACAAGTTCACACTACAACTTCATCTTTAACAAAGAAGTCATGATCAATCGAAAAGACCTTCAACACTGCTTTCGCAACTCTGAAGCTGAAGATCATGATCCAGATAAGTGTGAGCATGTTGGCGCAACAAACACAATCCATCACCACATGTTCGCTCTACTCCATCATCATGTTCAATGAAGTCATGACAACCTAAATGACCTTCAACACAGCTTCTGCTAACTCTGATGCTGAAAGTCATGACCCAAAATAGAGTGAGCATGTCGATTCAAAGAGTACCACATCACATTGAAACATACCACTGAAAGATGATATGGAAACACATGGTGGATGATAACTCCAAAGAATCAACAAAGATCATCCAAGACAGAAGAAAAAGTCATCTGAAGATTTGCTGCTGCACAATGATCAAGGATTGTGAAGAATCATTGTTTAACGAGCTATGAAGTCAAGAGACATGGATGAAGTGCAAAAATTCAGAACATTACTTCAGGGGTGACCTCCCTTAGGGGGAGATTGTTAGGAATATGAATATTCAGTTGAATACTCGGTCACCCTGAGTACTTATTAGCACATCATAGCTCGTAGGATAACTAGTAATATTAGTAGTAGCTTAGTTATTATTATTAGTATTGTGGAGTGGGTCGGGTCTTTACCCACTGTCAGCTCGCTCCACAGCCCGCTTGGGGCATATTATGTAAGAACTATAAATACCCTTTCCCACACAAGGGAAAGGGTGGAATTTCTCATTTTATCTAATCTAATACACATGCATTTCTCTCTCTAAGTTCCCACCTTTCTCTCTCTAACTTCTCATCTCTTAGTTCGATCCATATCTTGCCTCAAACTAGTGTTTATGTGATAGTGAATATCCTACAGTACTTGCTACAAAACAAGGTTAGATGACCCATATACAGTATCTAACATGTAGCAACCAAGACAAATATCCAACCATAAAATAAAAGGGCTAAGTAGCAAAGACATGAAAATATAAGCCAACCATAAAATAAGTCCATGCATTCATAGAGGATCACACATAATGTGTGAGTACAATATAAAGACAAGAACATAAAAACTACATGAAGCACAAATTTATCTTTAGTGACTTAAGAAGCCCTAAGATTTGCTTCTAGTCTAAAAGGGATTCTTTATCATTTATCCTTGAAAACTAAACATCAATATGTTTAGTTGAATGGGCTATTGGTTGGTGGAGATGGTGACATGATTGGAGGTTGTGGGAGTGTTAAGAGATGTTCAACATAAGAGAACATGAAGTGAAGTTCATCTCTCAAAGAGAAGATGAGGTTACGGTTATGAAGACAACATAGGCAATTTGCACTATGTATATCAACCAAGTGAAGTTGAATAGGTTGGACCATGATTGGAGATGGAGGTGGTGGTGAATATGATGGTGATGGAGTTGGCATAGCATAATCCAACGGAGTAATAGGTGATAGGGTGAATGACATATCCATAGAGGATAGACGAGTGCCAAAGGATGAGGAGGAAGATGAGGTAGCTCCATTGGAGGAAGCGTTTGATGGAGCATTTGGTGGTGTGGGAGAGCAAGGAGTGCTTTGGGAAGGTGGTGTGCTAACTTCCTCATCATCATTTTTATTGGTTAAATTAATGAACATGGCGACTTGTGGTTGTGGTGGTTTAAATGTTATTTTGTTTGGTGGTCTAACGGTGATCCTAGGTTTCTTGGAGATGTGAATTGGTGAAGCTTGAGTGGAAGACATGGTGAATGTGTAATGGAAGGTTGAAGATGAGATGCATGAGATGCTTGCAATGGTGAGGCATTAAATAGGCAAGAGTTGTGGGATTTGAATTAAACTGGGTGGAAGTGTCATATGGTGTAGTGAGGGAATCTTAGGGTGCATGAGAGTTTGCAAAATATTGCAGGTTTAAGGTTAGGGATGCAGGGATCTAGAGGAAATAGTGAAAATTCATCAAACAAGGGCACTGTACCACTAAATACCACACGGTACCATGGCCTATTTAACAGTACCATGACCTGGGAGTCACGAATTTTCCTGTGCTACCTAGTTCTGGGCAGCTAAAAGGAGTTTTCTAGAGGGACTATTTGCAGGAAATATTAGTGCCTCAAACCACTCAAGATTAATTTGCCAAATATATCCCATATTAAGCTACTCCTAGCAATTAAAGACTAACATGCAACTATCTAAAATAAGCCATAAGCATGCAATCAAAAAGGACAAAATAAGCTGTCATACAAGAATCACATAATTTAAAACTATGCAAGGTGATAGAACAAAAATCAAGCATGCAAGATAGTTAGGAGTATTAAGCCCTAATATAATTTACCATAGATAAATCCTAATATAAGATAGAAGTACTAATCCCTCCCTAACTACTCATGACGTGGCTTCTTAAGAATGATTTGAACTTGCTCCCGTTTCATCACACTCTCGACTTGAGCTTGCACCTCTTCCTCATGATTCGGATCATCAAAGGGTGCATAGTTGGTGGAAGATTCAGAAATGAGGATGGATGAGATATACGACTTATTAAGGGGTTCCATGACGGGATTGAAGAGTGAGTATTAAGGACCACAAAGGTATGGATGAAAGTTCATGAAGTGGTGATAAAGGCGAGGCAGGAACATCCCATAGAGTATCAATTTATTTTTGATACCCTTGAGATGTACAATTTGCTTAGCGAAGAAGTAGGCAAGATTTTACGGTTGTTGAGTATGAAGACAGTAAATCGTATGAGCACAACACGCCGGAAGTTGCTCACGACTTCCTTTTAGACTGAGAACATTTTCTCGCAGGATGACTGCCCAAGAGATCAGTTCATAACGAACCTCTTCCAAATGAATTTTCGTTGGATCTGGGTAAGGAAAGTACTTATGAGTACGGATGAGTTTGGTAAGTTCAGTTGGAGAGGGTATGTAGGAATAATACTGACTATTCTCTTCTCGATAGTTGAAGAGAGACTCAAGACATCAATCTTCTATATAGGCACATTGCCCATGATTGGGAATTCGGAGAATTTGAGCAAATTTCTCGAGAGTTAAGACAAACTTGAAGTTTCGGATCCAAAACCAAAGTGACAAAGATTGATCCTCGTTACTGATGAACTCAAATAAGTACATTTTATTACCATCATTTATCCTATTAATTTGACTTGTTTTATTATATTATGTATGAGGATTGATAGTTAATCGTTTACTTTTGTAATTCTCAGTTGAAAACAAGCATTTGGTGAAACTTGGCGATTTTGGACTAATTATGGAGCAAAACATGCAAGAAGTTAAGAGTCTACTTAAATGGACAAGATCAAGACGAATCTGCTCCAGATGCGCCGCATCTCACTTATTACATACGGTGCATCACTATCAATATTTCACCAGATACGATCCAAGATACAAGAGGACATGCGCCGCATCTATTTATGGAGTTACGCCGCATCTTCTGGCGGTCTATGAATATTCCTGAATATTATAATCTTGGACCCCACGCGAAGTTAAGTCAATGCGCCGCATCTACTTACTAGATGCGCCGCATCTTACCCTCAGACAGAAACTATAAATACCCCAAAGACCAGACGAATTAAGAGTTCCGAAGTTTAGACAGAAGACCGAAGTACAGAAACCTAGGACGAATTCAGTCGAATAGGCAGCACAAGACACACCCAAACGAAGATACAAGAGCTGTAAGAAGGTGCTGCATGTGTTTAATTCATTAAGTAGTTTTGTTTTATTGTGTTAGTAAACTTTAATTCATCAAGATTGGTGGCTTGTGTAATGTGACAACGGAAAGATTGCACTCCCTTAAAACTGCTTTCTCATTAATTAAAGTTTATATGTTGATGTCTTTGGTGACTTTTATTAGTGCATTGATAACCTCTGTGTCTAGCTGAGCGTTGATCGGGTCGCCATGCCTCTGCCCTCGCCTGTTTATTAGATCGCCTATGCATTCTATCGTCTGTAGAAAAGTAGGAAGAAAGATAAATAGGATAGTCATAAGTAATCATTAAGGGTTTACTCGCCGATAAGATTAGAACCAACGAGAAAGGACTTAATCTCGGTGCGTTGCATCGAACTATACACTTCATATAAGACTAGCAATAAAACAAGTGACAAACTACTTATCTATCAGGACAGCCTTCTTATTGTCTCAAGTATTTATCTGTGTACGTGTGTGCTATTCGCTGATTCGTGTCTATTGGTTTAGTTTATTATTTAATTGCAACCAAATCTTGCCAGTCTCTCAGGCTGAACCCCCTTGCGTTAGAATAGGTTGTATAGCTAACTTAATATATTAAAATAATGATTAGAATAACTAGATAATACGTTTCACTCTTAGTGATCGACACTCTACTTACCATTATATTCATACTGACCGGGTACACTGCTCGTTAAGTGTGTGTGTTATTGATAAGTCGGCTAAATATAAATTTAAAACTTGAGTAGGCATTAATACTGCTAAACCGCAACGACACATCGCACCGCATCAAGTTTTTGGCGCCGCTGTCGGGGAGTGAATTGTTATTATCTGTTAATTTGATTAGTATTTTAATTAGGTTTTTAATTTTTTATTATCTAACCGCTAATTCTGTTGTGTATTAGATTAATTTGCATTCATTGTACTATTTTGCATATTTTCTGTTTTTGTGTGTTATTTGTTTGCTTTTATTTGTGTTTATTTTCGTGTTTTTTTTTTTTTTTTTTTTTTTTTTTTTTTATTTATTATTTTTTTTTTCGTATTTTTTTTTGTATTCTGCTATCGTTGTACTGAGCTAAATCGAACGATACGGCGCATCTGATCTCTCAGATACGGCGTATTGCGTTCAATTTTTATAAAATACAACGCGTTTAATTAATTCGATACGACGCATCTTTTCCCCAAGATACGGCGTATCTGTTTTTGATAAAAAAAAAATTTCTAAACGTTAACGCCATACGACGCATCTGCTTTAGCAGATACGGCGTATCTATTATTTTAATTAAAAACAGTTTTCGAATTATTAAACAGATACGGCGCATCGATCTTTATCGATACGGCGTATCTTCTGAATCAAAAATCTTATATTTTGAAACGTAACGAAGATACGGCGCATTAACTTTTGTTAATACGACGCATTTAATTTTAAATAAATATCGATTTTTGATAATTAAAATAGATACGGCGCATTCAAATTTCTAAGCGGCGTATCTATTTTCTGAATAAAAGTCTGATTTAATTTTAACGATTATAAGATACGGCGTATCCAATTTTTTGGATACGGCGCATCGTCTGCAGATATCAGTAACTTTAATTTTTCGTATTCCGTTTTCGTTGTTAATTTTCTGATATATTACTTTCTCGAGCATACCCTACTGATATTTTTGTGTTGATTTCAGGTAGTGCATGACCAGGAGTTCTACGAAGAACTTGATTCAACCTTTCGAAGATCCTGAACGAGTCTTTCATTCGCTTAAAAGGCTTTTCAACACAAAAAGCTTTGATACTTCAAGTTCATTCGAGCTTGATTATTTTTCTGAAGAGAAAGAGGAAGAAGAAACAGAAACAATGGGCGAAAACACAACTATGGAGGAATACATGAACAAAACCCGTGCTGATTACACTTCAGGAGTTGCTAGACCAAAGTTTGATGATAAGTCAAAGTTTGAATTGAAGGGTCAGTTTCTCAAGGAGCTAAGAGAGAATGCTTTCAGTGGATCGGAACATGAAGATGCTAATGAGCATGTTGAAAAGGTCCTCGAGATTGCGGATTTGTTACTTCAGAAGGAGTCACTGATGATCAACTCATGCTAAGAATCTTTCCACTCTCACTAAAAGGAGCTGCTAACAAGTGGCTAAGGAATGAACCTGCTAGTTCAATCACTACATGGGAAGATTTGAAGAGCAAATTCCTGAAGAGATATTGTCCACCTGCTAGGACTGCTAAAAAGATGGAGGCTATAAACAGTTTCAAGCAAGAGCCTGATGAAACTCTTTATCAAGCTTGGGAAAGATTTAAAGATTTACTGGTAAAATGTCCTCAACACTATCTAACCCCTATGCAGGAGATAATATTGTTTTATCAAGGATTGGACGTGCCTACTAGACAAATCTTGGACGCTAAGGGAGTTGTGCCCCAAATGAGTGCAAGCCCAATGCTAGGAAAGCGATCCAAGAAGCTGCTGATCATTCTCAAAAATGGCACGATGGGACCTCTACTAGATCTAAGAGCAGCACTAATTTTGACGGGATTGCTGCTATTCAAGCTCAATTGGATAAAATTAGTAGAGAGATGAAGAAGCGTGATGAAAGAGCGTATGCTGCCCAAGTTGGATGTGAAAAGTGCGAAGGACCTCACTACACTAAAGATTTCCCGAATAAGAATGAAAGTGAGACGTTTGAAGAAGCATATTACACCCAATTTGGACAACCATTCCGACCTTCAGGAAGATTTAGGGAAGCTACACCGGGATTCTATCAAAAGAACAACTTCAATCCCGCTTATCAAGAAAGGAGGCAGACTTTAGATGACACTCTAAAGCAAATTATGGCCGATGCTGCTAAAAGACATGAAGAGAATACTGCTATGATCAAAGAAATCTGAGCTTCAACGGACACTACTACAAGAAATCAAGGAGCTTCGATCAAAGCATTGGAACAACAAATTGGTCAAATGAGCAAAGTTCTTCAAGAAAGGGGATATGGAAGTTTACCTAGCTCAACCGAAACCAACCTAAGAGATCATGTCAAGGCCATAAGCACCACTGAAGAAGTCACTCCTAACATTCCTTTTCCTAGAATACCGATGAATGGTAATGATGGTGCAAGACCCGAATTTTTCTTTAATTCTTCAATCAGTTTAAGGAGACTACTAAAAGAAAAGACAAAGATTGAAGAGGAGATCAAGGCTGCAATGAAAGAAGAGAGCTCTGCAACCGACTTACATGCCTTGCCTCATAAAGAAAAAGACCCAGGAAGTTTTACTTTGCCTTGTTCAATTAATGATATATCTTTCAATAATGTGTTAGCTGACTTAGGAGCTAGTGTTAGTGTTATGCCTCTTAAGACATTCACTACCCTAGGACTAGGAAAATTAGCACCAACTAAGTTACTTATTGAATTGGCTGATAAAACGGTAAAACGACCTGAAGGGATTGCTAATAATGTGCTAGTTAAGATTGAGAAGTTTATTTTCCCTGTAGACTTTGTTATATTAGATATGCCCGAGGATGTTAAGATTCCTTTAATCCTTGGAAGACCTTTCTTGTCTACTGCCCATGCTAAAATTGATGTGTTTAAAAGAAAAATCTCATTAAGGGTAGGGAATAATAAACTGGTCTATAAGTGCCAAGATCCTGTTAAAAGCATAATTAGAGGTGTCAATGTGCTAGGATTAAGAGAGCGTATGGACCTCGATCTTGAAGCTAGGCTTATGGGGGAAACATTGATTCAAAACAATTCAACTAATCCTAATCATGAGAACTTTGAGGAATTTATTGACCTTAATGTACCTACCGAACTTAGACGCGATGTTGTCAATGATTCTGATGATGAGTGGTATGATTGTGTAGTAATTGACAAACGTAGGAGATTAGTTGAGAAAACAAATTTGAATAATGATGTGTTTATTGAACTACCACCCCACCTTGCTTATTTATGCCTATATGATAATAAGAATTTCCCGTCTGTCATTTTGTCATCCCTGCCCGAAAGGGACAGAACTTTGTTTACACAGATATTGAAGAAGAACGGCGTGGAAATTAAGGACGAGCAAGGAATGTTCAATATTACTGAATTGGAAATGAGGGAGCGCGATGTTTCCGACTCCTTCAATGATCGATATTAATGAGCTGAACGTGAGTCTAACTTGAAGACTCTGGAATATAGACAAGTGCTGACCGGGAGACAACCCGGATTTATCTTTTTATTATTCTATTTTTGTGTCGAGTCAGTCAGGCCGCAGAGGATACGGCGCATCTCAATCCTGAGATGCGACGCATCTCCTGCAATGGTCATATCTTTATTTTTCTGCATTTTTTATTTTCGACTTTAAAACTTTTTATCAGTTTATTTTAATGCGGCGCATCCCTGGTTAAGGATGCGGCGCATCTTCTATTCTGATCCGTATTTATTTCAGGCTCGATACGGCGTATCTTCTTCCATAAGATACGGCGCATCGACTGACCTGATGATTTTCATTTTTATTTTTATGTTTTATTTTTATCTAACTACTAATGTGTTATGCAAGTTGAACCTTTCTTACCTTAGGTGTGTTTTTAAAGCCTTGGTGGTATTATAGATTCCTGCATTTCCTGTGGATACATCAATTATGAAGCCTAAACGTTCTAATCCACAAGAAAGATGATTTTTGCTCTTATAAAAATGGAGGATCATACCGAGCAAATCTCAGGGGAGTTTTTCTGTTCTAATTCTTTTATTTTCCAGTTTTTAACCTTTGATACAAACAACGTGGACGTTGTTTAACTTAAGTGGGGGGATTGGAGAATTAGAACACTTAACACTTACTTGTCCTAAACTTTTCAAAATATGCTTAAAATGTGCTTAATATATCAAAATTTAAAATTTTTTAGCATGTTTTTGTTTAAAGTCTAAGTTGCATTGCTGCACACATGACGTTATTTTCAAAAATTGTGATTTTTCAAAACTCACAAATCTATGAGTGTGCCGGTGACTTGTAAACTTTAGAACTTGGCTTGTATACTATTCGAGACCACCATAATAAGTATTATTTATATAATTGGAATGAGTTATCTAAATTGGTAAATTTCTAAGATTACACCCAAATAGCCATTATATGTTATGTGTTATTAGCTAACTACACTGGTTAGTTAACCCCCGTATAAACCCTTTTGTTACTCTCATTTTTAGAGTAAGATACCCCTAGAAAAACACTCAGAGCCATTCCTTTCGTTTCTTACACCTTTGTTAAAATGTTTCGTTACACCCTTATACCTTAGCCTACCCTATAGATTAAAATCCGTGGTTGGTTAATTGCTATAGGCAAAGTGTGTTTCCTTACATTACCTGTGTTCGCGTGCGTAATTCATTATCTATGGTTAGGTTGGGAAATTGCACAATGCAATTGGAGTGAAAGTAAATATTGTATATCTTTGAGTTTATTTTTTGTGTGTTTACTACTTTCACTATTACCGTTATTTCTGAAGTCATGAAAAGTATGGAAAAATTATCCAGAATTATCATTATAGTGATGTGGTGAAATTTTACACATCTTTGTTTATGTTTCAAGTAAAAAAAAAAAAAAAAAAAAAAAAAAAAAAAAAAAAAAAAAGTCGAAAAAAATAAGAAAAGAAAAAGAAAAAAAAAGAAGAGTTGGATGTTTGATTTAACCAACTTATGTAAAGTTTTGTATTAAGTGGTCGATATCACCACTAATTGTTGTATATTATATCTATGGATTGAATGGGAGTTGGCAGTTATGGGAACACCAACTAAGGTTTATTCTTTGATTAAGATCTTGTTGAGTATAATTCGTGTCTACCTAAAGCGTGTGTTTCAAGTGTTAAAGCGTGAGTTATTCTATGATATGAGTCTTATTCATGGGATGGTTGGGATAGTGATTAACCACACTTAGGATTTTAATTTATTTGTTTTGTTTATTTTTCATTTTACACCAATTTATATCCCAAATGTTATCCATACCCTATATTATTCTTTATCCAACCAAACCTTTGATTTATTGAGATTAGGGATTTGAGCAATCTTAAGTATCGTAGTCGTGGATTCGGCTATGTATTTATGATTTAGTCGCCCTTTTTGATATAATATTATTGGTGAAGTTTGGACCTATCTTTAGCCTATTCGAGTTAAGGATTTGAGCAATTGCAAGTATCGTGTTCGTGGATTCGATCATGTATTTGTGATTTTGTCGCCTTTTCTTGAATTTGAGATCGATAGAGATTAAGAATAATTAACCCTTTAAGCCTAAAAACCCTTTTTACCGCTTTAGACTTGTTATTCCTTGGCTTTAGTGGGGGAGATGTGTATACTTGCCAAGCTTATGATAGAATATTCGTCACGACTGGACAGTTAAACGATTAGATTTGCTTTTATCAAATTATTTTATTTAACTTCTAATTCGTTAAGTGTTTAGTTGTGTGATTATGGCAAAAATGAATACATGCTTAAATATAAAAATAAATCCTAATATCTTTTAAGATACATTTTCATAAGAATAATTCTAAGGTTTACTTGGGGACAAGTAAACTTCAAGTGGGGGGATATTTGATGAACTCAAATAAGTACATTTTATTGCCATCATTTATCCTATTAATTTGACTTGTTTTATTATATTATGTATGAGGATTGATACTTAATCGTTTACTTTTGTAATTCTCAGTTGAAAACAAGCATTTGGTGAAACTTGGCGATTTTGGACTAATTATGGAGCAAAACATGCAAGAAGTTAAGAGTCTACTGAAATGGACAAGATCAAGACGAATCTGCTCCAGATGCGCCGCATCTCACTTATTACATACGGCGCATCACTATCAATATTTCACCAGATACGATCCAAGATACAAGAGGACATGCGCCGCATCTATTTATGGAGTTACGCCGCATCTTCTGGCGGTCTACGAATATTCCTGAATATTATAATCTTGGACCCCACGCGAAGTTAAGTCAATGCGCCGCATCTACTTACTAGATGCGCCGCATCTTACCCTCAAACAGAAACTATAAATACCCCAAAGACCAGACGAATTAAGAGTTCCGAAGTTTAGACAGAAGACCGAAGTACAGAAACCTAGGACGAATTCAGTCGAATAGGCAGCACAAGACACACCCAAACGAAGATACAAGAGCTGTAAGAAGGTGCTGCATGTGTTTAATTCATTAAGTAGTTTTGTTTTATTGTGTTAGTAAACTTTAACTCATCAAGATTGGTGGCTTGTGTAATGTGACAACGGAAAGATTGCACTCCCTTAAAACTGCTTTCTCATTAATTAAAGTTTATATGTTGATGTCTTTGGTGACTTTTATTAGTGCATTGATAACCTCTATGTCTAGCTGAGCGTTGATCGGGTCGCCATGCCTCTGCCCTCGCCTGTTTATTAGATCGCCTATGCATTCTATCGTCTGTAGAAAAGTAGGAAGAAAGATAAATAGGATAGTCATAAGTAATCATTAAGGGTTTACTCGCCGATAAGATTAGAACCAATGAGAAAGGACTTAATCTCGGTGCGTTGCATCAAACTATACACTTCATATAAGACTAGCAATAAAACAAGTGACAAACTACTTATCTATCAGGACAGCCTTCTTATTGTCTCAAGTATTTATCTGTGTACGTGTGTGCTTTTCGCTGATTCGTGTCTATTGGTTTAGTTTATTATTTAATTGCAAACAAATCGTGCCAGTCTCTCAGGCTGAACCCCCTTGCGTTAGAATAGGTTGTATAGCTAACTTAATATATTAAAATACTGATTAGAATAACTAGATAATACGTTCCACTCTTAGTGATCGACACTCTACTTACCATTATATTCATACTGATCGGGTACACTGCTCGTTAAGTGTGTGTGTTATTGATAAGTCGGCTAAATATAAATTTAAAACTTGAGTAGGCATTAATACTGCTAAACCGCAACGACACATCGCACCGCATCAGTTACGTACGAGTTCAATTTGTTGGAAGAATTCCAACACAAAACGAGGACGAATGTTCTCGTCGGTGTGAAGCAAGCAATCTAATCCGCTAGCACGAAATGTGGTGCTGATATCCCTATGATAAATTAAAGAGGGGTCGACAATTCGACCTTCATGAAAACGACGAGTTTCAAGGTTAACATAAGCACGAATGTGACTTCTGGGTGTGGTTGGTTCACGAGAAATATCGAGAGTGTAGGAGTCGGTTAGAAGATGATCAAAATCATACTCGTGAGACATTTTGTTACCTATGAAAAATTTATTAAAAATTAATATTGAGAATAATTGTTTTGAAGATATGTGCCTAGTGTGTGTCTATATGCAAGCAATGTGGAGGTGCGATAATCTCGACTCCAAAGTAAAAATAATGAGATTACCCAAACGCTCCTAACTTTACTTTTGCTCAAACGAATATGTCAAAAAATACATATAAGTTATGTAATTCGATCAATATACGTGAGATCATGTATGTATGCGAAAACGTTTTTAGTTTGTATCAACAATGCACGAAAAATGTTTCAAAATCCTAGTTTCATGAAAATTTTTGAAAGTATTGGAATTGGGGTGTTTGGCGACTTCAATGTTTTGGCGCCAAGCGTTAAAAATCTTGAGTATTAATGACTCCTAATCCAATTTCAAGTATCCTTGACATGATTCCTCTTAAAAATATTTAATCTAATTCGAATTATAGAAGCAAAATTCAGACCAAAACGTACGATATAGGTGGGTTTGTGCAAATCCTATGTTGAGGAAATCATGATGGTTATACATTGTCTTATCCTAGTCCTAATTGCATAATAACTTAATTAAAATTGAAAAGCCCCAATTCGAATTTGTGTGTATGAACAAACCCTAGACTCAAAATTAAAGAAAATTAGAGTTAAATGACTTACAATTGATGTTGTGAAAGTAGTAGTGGTTGATAAATTTGAAAATTAATGCATCGAATTTGATTTTGAAAGAGTGTAATTGAATTTGGGTTGTGAGGTCTGGTTTTGACAACAATGGCAGGAGTTTGGAAAGTTTGAAAGTGAATAATGAGGGAAGGAGAACTAAAATACGGGCTATATCAGATCCACGGTGCCACTAAATTTGGTGGTGCCGTGCCACTTTAGTGGTGCCGTGGCCTGCTGGGACGAATTTTTGTCCCGTTTTTATTTTTGACGAATAAATCTCGCTGATTAAGTGAGACTTTATGACACGAGGAGAGAATTTATACCTAATAAATTCTTTTTATGAGATGAACGAGATTAGACGAGAAGAGATGACTTTAATATGTCCAAGGAAATATGTAAGTAGTCATTAGAGGGATACGAGTGATGACTTTAATATTTCTAATGAAATATTTAGATAGTCGTAAGATAAGATTTACGGGATGTGTTCCATCATTCCTAAACCTAGACATAGATAGTTGAAGGATTCTTGTTTAAGAGGTTTGGTTAAAATGTCGGCGATATTGTCTTGAGAGGGAACTTTCTCAATAGAAATATTTCCTTTTTGGACGTTATCGCGAAGGAAGTGGTGACGAATTTCGATGTGTTTAGTACAAGAGTGTTGAACGGGGTTTTTGCTCAAGTCAATAGCACCGTTTTTGTCGCACATAATCGGGATGTCTTCGAGATAGATGTCGTAGTTGATTAAAGCTTGTTTCATCCATAGTGCTTGCTGACATGCCTTTCCGGCGCTTACGTATTCGGCTTTGGTCGTGGAGATAGCAAGAGCCATTTGTTTCTTGAAGAACCAAGAAGTTAGACAACAACCCATCAAGGTACAAATGCCACTCGTACTTTTTCGATCCACATAATCTCCCGCATGATCAAAGTCGGCATAGAAAATAGTTTCTACATTGGTCCCCTTGGGATAATACAATCCCAAGTGTATAGTGCCTTTAATGTATCGGAAGATACGCTTAACCGCTTCAAGATGAGAGGTTTTGGGATCCTCTTGGAAGCGATCACAAAGGCAGAAACTAAACATGATATTGGGCCTACTTGCCGTTAAGTATAATAAACTACCTATCATACCCCTATACTTAGTGTTGTCCACAGACTCACCTTTTTCATCTTTCGTGAGTTTCATTTCCGTGGACATGGGAGTTTTCATGGGCTTAGACTATTCTAAACTAAATTTCTTAAGCATTTCTTTAATATACTTAGATTGATTAAAGAAGATAACATCTTCCATTTGTTTTATTTGTAGACCAAGGAAGAAATTTAATTCGCCCATCGTGCTCATCTCAAACTCGTCACGCATGATCTTTGAAAAATCATCGCACAGTTCTGGACATGTTGAGCCGAATATAATGTCGTCGACATATATTTGAACAATGATGAGATGTGAATTTCGTTTCTTCGTGAACCATTCCCATGTTATATTCATGTTTAAGCAAGAATGCTTTTAGTCTATCATACCAAGCTTTGGGAGCTTGTTTGATACCATAGAGTGCATTCTTGAGTTTATAAACATGATTCGGTTTTTTGAAATCAACGAATCCCGGAGGTTGTGCAACGTATACCTCCTCGTTGATATAACCATTTAGGAATGCACTTTTCACGTCCATTTGGTATAGTTTAAAGTCTAAAGCGCAAGCATAGGCAAGGAGTATCCTAATAGACTCTAATCTAGCTACGGGTGCATAAGTTTCATCGTAATCTATTCCTTCTTGTTGGTTGTAGCCTTGTGCTACCAACCTGGCTTTATTCCTAGTTACGACGCCATTTTCGTCGAGTTTGTTTCTAAACACCCACTTAGTTCCTATGATGGATTGATTCCTAGGAGGTGGTACTAGATCCCAAACCTGGTTTGCGGTGAATTGATTTAACTCTTCTTGCATGGCAACTCCCCAGCTTTCATCTTTTATCGCTTCACCGACATTCTTAGGTTCTACGGTAGATATAAAAAAAATGAAATTATTTTTGTTTTGTGCTTGTGACCTAAGGGTTCTTTGGTTTAGGTTTCCTATGACATTTTCTATTGGATGGTTCTTGGATTCCTTAATGTTGACAACTTCATCAACTACGACTATTTCATCCTCAATGTCATTTTCTAATGTTTTCTTGCCATTGACCATAATGGCTTCTTCCTCATCTAAGTCATCATCCACCAGAGGTGATGTCTTAGTTGGGGGAGGACTCTCATCGAATGTCACATTGAGTGATTCTTCGACTTTCATTGTTTCCTTATTTAGGACAATGTAGGCTTTACTATTTTGGGAGTAACCTAGGAAAACACCTTCGTAAGACTTTGGGTCAAACTTGGTGAGGTAATCTTTTGTGTTTATTATGAAGCACTTGCTTCCAAACACTCTAAAGTAATCTAGAGTAGGTTTTCTACCTTTCAAGATTTCGTATGGTGTTTTTCCTAGGATTGTTCTAATCAAAATCCTATTAAGTATATAAGTTGAGGTGTCTACTGCATTACACCAAAACTTTTGCGGAATAGATTGTTCATTTAACATCGTTCTACTCATCTCTTGTAGAGTACGATTTTTCCACTCAACTACCCCATTTGATTGTGGAGTGCGTGGAGCCGAGAAATTGTGTGTAATACCATTAGCATCACAATATACTCTAAATTGCACTTCATTATCAAATTCACGACCGTGATCCGTTCTAATGGATACTATTGTACAACCTAGTTGATTTTGGACTTTCTTACTAAAGATTTCGAATTCCACGAAAGCTTGTGTTTTATTCTTAAGAAATCTAGTCCAAGTGTACCTAGATTAGTCATCAACTATTACTAAGGTCTAGTAGTTTCCTCCGTAACTCCGTACGGCGGATGGACCGAATAGATCCATATGAAGGAGTTCTAGGCATCTAGAGGTTGAGACCATGATCTTAGCTTTGTGACTAGAATGAGCTTGTTTTCCAACTTTACAAGCGTCACAAAAGTGTTTATCAAACTTAAGCTTAGGTAAGTTTCTAACTAATTCCTTAGATGCTAAAGATTGTAATAAACGCATATTTGCGTGACCTAGTCTCCTATGCCATAGATTGGAATTCTCATATATGGTTGCTAGACAAATCTTATCCTCAGGTTTATTTCCTATATTCATAACAAATAAGCCATTTTTCCTAACTCCTTTACCTATGGTCTTGTCATCCTTAGTAATCTCACTACCCTCTTTGAAAAATATTACTCTACACTTATTGTCAACCATTTGACTAATACTAAGCAAGTTAAATCCTAAGTTATCTACATGCTCAACATTTTTAATAGTGAGGGAGTCTTGAGTAATCACACCTTTGCCTATGATGTTGCATTTAAGTTTGCTACCGAAAGTGACATTACCTCCATTGTAAGCCTTGTATGATGTGAATAGACTTCGGTTACCCGTCATATGATTAGTGCATCCACTATCCTTGACTCATTCGTCGGGCTCCAATTAAATTCCCAAGCATATCTATTGAGTAAGACAAAGATTCAAATATTTGGTCCCCAATATCTCATTGGTCCAAAGTTGTTAGTATTAACCATCCCATGCATTTGTTGCATTTGGTTAGGATGTTGAAACGGAGGACAAATTTCTTATGTCAAGTAAATTCGTTGTTGAAGGTTATTCCAAGTTATGGGATAGTTACTTGGATAACTTGATCTTCTAAAGTTACTTCTCGATTGAGGAGTTCTTGACCGAGGTTTAGGAACATTTATTTTTCAAGGTGGAGGAGTCTTTGATCTAGTATCGGGTTTTACAAAGCCAAGTCCGGGGTTTGATAAAGGTTTGTAAAAAATTTTGACCTCCTTTTTACTAGCAACATGTATTTTAACATTGTTAACTACTATGTGACTTGGTTTAGGACTTAAGTTATTTTTCAGACTCGACTCAGTTCTGTCTTTTACACCAGACAGTACCACGGTACCACTAATTTTAGTGGTTCCGTCTGTACCTTTAATGGTACCGTCCTCTGTTTCGACAGAACTTGTGGGTTTGAAATTTTTTACTTGTTTTGTTTTACTTGTCGAAGCTTCATTTGGATTAAAACCTAGACCCGCACCGACATGCTCACTATATCTAATATTATCTAACATGTCATCAAGTGCTTTTGTTCCTTTTTCGAACTTAATGATCCTTAACGCATTTTTCCTAAGTTCTACGTTTTCTAATCTAAGATTATGGCATGATTGGCATCCAACATCCCATTCTTTCCTTTTCTCAAGTCTTTTGACTTGGTCTTTTAGTTCTAAAATTTCTGTTTCGAGTTTATGCAAAGTTGCTTTTAGCGTTTTGTTTCTATTTATAATTTTAGAACTTACTTCACATAATTTATTATATTCATCATATAATATATTATCATCTATTGACGAATTATCATCACTATAGTGAGAAGAGTCGGAATGTACCTCATTTGAAGCTTGAGCCATAAGACATGTTTCGACATTTGGCTTCTCCTCTTCTTCCTCACCGCTATCACTCCAAGAACCTCCTACGAGTGCTCGTTGGTTCTTGGTTCTCGGTGGTTTAGGACATTCTCCGATGAGATGGTTTGGATCTCCGCATCTAAAGCATTTTCTATCACTCTTTTCTTTCTTGTCATTCCGGTTCTTTTGGAACGACTTCTTTTCATCACGAGGTTGTCTTACAAATCTACCTCTTCTTCTAAATAACTTCTTAAAGTCTCTAACCGCTAATGCATACTCTTCGTATTCACTATCAGAATCTAAACTTTCCTCATCACTAGACTCCTTCTTGGCTTTCAATGCTAGAGATTTAAGTTTTTCACTTTTGCCTTTGATTATGTCGGAGTCTTTCTTGATTATCATTTCATGAACTTTCAAGTTTCCTATTAGTTCATCAAGTGATAATGTCGCCAAGTTCTTTGACTCATAAATGGCGGTGACCTTTGCTCTCCATTTGGGATGTAGAGCCCTAAGAAATTTCCTAACATAGTTCTTGCTAGAGTAACCTTCATCAAGAGCTTTAAGACTAGTGATAATAGTATTAAATCTAGCAAAAACATTATCTATAGTTTCATCTTCCGGAATGGAAAATTGTTCATATTTTTGCACAAGAAGATCAATCTTGTTTTCCTTGACTTAATTATTACCTTGATGGGTGACTAACAAAGTTTTCCAAATATCTTTTGCCGTATTACACATAAAAATTCTTTCAAATTCCTTTTTCGGCAAAGCATTGTAAATCAACATTTTAGCCTCATTATTTTTTTGCTAGTTTTCTTTTAAGATTATCACTTTGTTGGTCATAAGGAATAATTTCATCCTTTTCAGTTACCAGACTCTTTTCAACAGGTTTAAAGTCACCCTCGGTAATAACATGCCAAAGATCAATGTCTTTTGATTTCACATACATTTCGAATCTTGTTTTCCAATAGATAAAACAATCTGTTTCAAAAAGTGGTGGTCTTTGCATAGATTTCCCTTCTTGATATTTGTCGAAATCCATTGGTTGATTCAAGTTTTAAAATACAATTTACTTTAAAATCTTGCCTGACGTGGCTCTGATACTAATTGTGGAAAACTAGAGGTGGGTTGAATAGTTTTACCCGTTTTTCGTTAGTTATAAAAGTTTACTTGTGAAGAACTTTGATTCGATTATTTGTGAAATCAACCGGCACCAATATGAACGCTTATCTATACTATAAGGTCTAAACAATAAATATAAAGAGTTGAGATGGAAAGATCAGACCGAGACAACGATATTTATAGTGGTTCAGCAATGAAGCTCTTCTTCGCCCTACTCCACTCCCCGAGTATCCAACTCGAGAGTTCTAATCACTATGTCAACAAGCTCCCTTCTGTAAACCTACAAAATAACGCACTGGAACGATAGTGTCAATGAGGTGCTACTTCTTAATATAAAGCAAAATGTATAGAAAACGACCTCTAAATGAGACGTTTTGAAAAGTTACCATTCGAATTATTTAAATCAGAGTATTACAAGAGGTCCCAAAGTATATGATTACATAAATGTTTTCAAAATGTTTCGAATGATAAAGATAAGATATGAGTCTTCAAAGTATGCAATTGACTCTAGAATTCATGCATCCACTATCGCCTTAATAACCTGAGATAAACATGCTAAAAAGTTTCAACCAACGGTTGGTGAGTTCATAGAGTTTAGTTTAAAATGTAAAGTATTAGAATAAAGATTTCACAGCAAAGGCCTTGTAAATCCACTCAGTCCCAAGCCCCGCCCATACAAGACTTGCAACCTGTGTGTTTACAATCCACTGCCAACATAGTATGAATAGTACAAGTACGGATATGTATCAATGTATGAATATGGCAAGTACAGATGTGTATAGAAATACGTATCAATGTATGAATATGGCAAATACAGATGTGTATAGAAATACGTATCAATGTACGAACATGACAGATGTGTATATGAATACGTATCAATGTCATAAATGCATCAAGTAATTCAAATATATCAACAATGCATAATGTATAAGCGAACAAATGTGTATATAAATACGAATCATGTAACAAGTATTTTGCAAAAGTAAATAAATATAGTTTGAGCATGTATCTCCCCCAAAGAGTTGTTAAACAATTTAATAATAGAAACGGAGGGGCTATGACTCACCTGAGCAGTCTGGATGGAAAACAAATTAAATATAGTTGATAAACGTCTCCGGCACGCAACAAAGAGTGGAAGAAAGATTGTGAACGATGGGAACGAGCAGAAACAATGAACTTGCTCACAAACTCAAACCGGATTTATGAAAATATATTCTTCGACTTGTTTTCATTAAACCCGATCGATTTGAATATTTTCTGGCTCTTGTGGTCTCGGCAAAGGAACTTAGAAAATAGAAGAGTGGGTTGTGTTCGTATGAAATGGAAAAGAAGCAAAGCTTTTATAGAGGCTTAGTATAATACTACATGATCTTTAAAGGGTACACGTTATATATTAGTAGTTGTGGTATTCTATGGCAAATTTTTGATGTACGCTACATATTTGATGCCCACATATTGCAATAACCTTGCATGAAATATTAGGAGGTATTAAGGAATACACGTACATATAAAGTTCTATGGAAAATTTATTGTACACGTAAATATATATTTGAAAGTTTGGCATCTAGAACACGTAGGGACATGCTTATGAATTTGAATCACATGGTAATATTAGTTACACGTTATATATATAGGATTAGTTTAGGTGGCACAATTTAAGTCACATAATATTAGTTTAAGATATAGTTTGATCCCGATAATTACTAACGTTAAGTCCTTAAGTCACGAAACTTATAACCAAGTAACGTAAAAATATAATGTTTATAAAAATATCAAAGTTTATTAATATACTCCAACTAATTATATTAGACGTGTGATAATTTTAACAGAGAGCATATACGTTATTAAAATCTAATAGATTTGAGTACTCGTATTACGTAAAGAGTATAATGTAAAATAAAAATATAAAAATAACAAAGTGACAATAGTTCATATAAAATATATAGGCTTATCCTAATCTTGTGTTAGTCGTGAGTAAAAGTCTTACGATTTATCTTTTGTGATCGTTACTAAAAGTAATATAATTTAATAAAAACGTAATAATATTTGGTATTCAATATTTAATAATAGACCTGAAATATACGAGGTGAAATCCTTGTTGGGTTACTTGGTCGCGAGATGAAATAAATATATTTTTACAATTATTGCATTAAAGACTTGGAAAATAAGCTTTAAATATTGTACTTTAAAGTTGTAAAATTAAATAAAACAAAGTTAAGGTTTTGTCTTTTAAAGACTTGTACTCTAGGTATAAAATGTTGTACTTTGGTTTTTATAAGTTAGTTGTGGAAAATCATGTCTATATTTAAATCAGGGCTTCATGAAAACTTTAATAAATAGCAAACGTTTAGTTTAAATGTTTAATAATCATAGTTTAACGAATTGTCGTAAAGGGGTAAATAAAAATTGAAAATTATTTACTTGAAATAAATATAAAGTATTTTTATTAGGAATGTAAGTTACGTCACATTAGTTAATTGTGATCAGATAAATTTGTAATGTTTAATCTTAAAAAAATTTAGACATAGAAAATGGATAAGTATTAGATTAATATAGTGGAAATTTACCGGTGGTTACAGTCTCACCCCCTTAAATGGAATCTCGTCCCAAGATTCAATCTGTGCTACGGGTTGAAACGATGTTGACGAATAACCGGTATGTATAGTCTAAGTAATTATGCTAATGCTTACGCATCTAGGTTTCTTATCTAATAAAGGCATAAATTCTATAGGGCGAGATTGAGTTTCACTGGAATTAAGTAATATGTTAGAATATTAATTGTCTAGGAAGAACGTACCCGTTATGATGCATCCAATCTATACTTAATTTTCTCACAAAAACCCCGCTACTAGCTGTTATCCTAAAGGGGTTAATGCCGATCAACTTACGCATTATTACATATGTCCACGTGTGTCGTGATGCACTTATAATTACGTTGGCCACCATAATTATACTTGCCTCCTTTCACACGTGTACATATCACCAAGCACACATATCTCGACGTTACTTAAATGGTGTAGGGTAATAAACCCTAAAAATATCCTTAAGAGAAATCCCACTTTTCAGCAAAATCATCAAATTTCTCTGCGACTAAGTGATAACCTTTATTTAACTTAATCCCATGTCTCATTAAATAAGAACTGTCACAAGATTAAGATTGATAACCAGTTATTACTGAGCTCCACACCTTTGATGACTCGACTAAATGATGAGGTTCCTCTTTCGGTGCAGATACTATAACATTTAACAGTGCGCATATAAATGGGAAAATTTCTACGTATGTAAGGCGATAAAGATAAGAGTCTTAACGTATATAGTAGTTATAGTCTAGGCTTCTAAATGCAACCTCGTTCTCTATAAACAAGGCTCTGATACCAGTCTATAACACCCCCAAAATATCGCAGCGGAACGATAGTGTCAATGGGGTGCTACTTCTTAATATAAAGCAAAAGGTATAGAAAACGACCTCTAAATAAGACGTTTTGAAAAGTTACCATTCGAATTATTTAAATCAGAGTATTACAAGAGGTCCCAAAGTATATGATTACATAAATGTTTTCAAAATGCTTCGAATGATAAAGATAAGATATGAGTCTTCAAAGTATGCAATTGACTCTAGAATTCATGCATCCACTATCGCCTTAATAACCTGAGATAAACATGCTAAAAAGAGTCAACCAACGATTGGTGAGTTCATAGAGTTTAGTTTAAAATGTAAAGTATTAGAATAAAGATTTCACAGCAAAGGCCTTGTAAATCCACTCAGTCCCAAGCCCCGCCCATACAAGACTTGCAACCTGTATGTTTACAATCCACTGCCAACATAGTATGAATAGTACAAGTACGGATATGTATCAATGTATGAATATGGCAAGTACAGATGTGTATAGAAATACCTATCAGTGTATGAATATGGCAAGTACAGATGTGAATAGAAATACGTATCAATGTACGAACATGACAGATGTGTCTATGAATATGTATCAATGTCATAAATGCGTCAAGTAATTCAAATATATCAACAATGCATAATGTATAAGCGAACAAATGTGTATATAAATACGAATCATGTAACAAGTATTTTGCAAAAGTAAATAAGTATAGTTTGAGCATGTATCTCCCCCAAAGAGTTGTTAAACAATTTAATAATAGAAACGGAGGGGCTATGACTCACCTGAGCAGTCTGGATGGAAAACAAATTAAATATAGTTGATAAATGTCTCCGGCACGCAAAAAAGAGTGGAAGAAAGATTGTGGACAATGGGAACGAGCAGAAACAATGAACTTGTTCACAAACTCAAACCGGATTTATGAAAATATATTCTTCGACTTGTTTTCATTAAACCCGATCGATTTGAATATTTTCTGGCTCTTGTGGTCTCGGCAAAGGAACTTAGAAAATAGAAGAGTGGGTTGTGTTCGTATGAAATGGAAAAGAAGCAAAGCTTTTATAGAGGCTTAGTATAATACTACATGATCTTTAAAGGGTACACGTTATATATTAGTAGTTGTGGTATTCTATGGCAAATTTTTGATGTACGCTACATATTTGATGCCCACATATTGCAATAACCTTGCATGAAATATTAGGAGGTATTAAGGAATACACGTACATATAAAGTTCTATGGAAAATTTATTGTACACGTAAACATATATTTGAAAGTTTAGCATCTAGAACACGTAGGGACATGCTTATGAATTTGAATCACATGGTAATATTAGTTACACGTTATATATATAGGATTAGTTTAGGTGGCACAATTTAAGTCACATAATATTAGTTTAAGATATAGTTTGATCTCGGTAATTACTAACGTTAAGTCCTTAAGTCACGAAACTTATAACCAAGTAACGTAAAAATATAATGTTTATAAAAATATCAAAGTTTATTAATATACTCTAACCAATTATATTAGACGTGTGATAATTTTAACAGAGAGCATATACGTTATTAAAATCTAATAGATTTGAGTACTCGTATTACGTAAAGAGTATAATGTAAAATAAAAATATAAAAATAACAAAGTGACAATAGTTCATATAAAATATATAGGCTTATCCTAATCTTGTGTTAGTCGTGAGTAAAAGTCATACGATTTATCTTTTGTGATCGTTACTAAAAGTAATATAATTTAATAAAAACGTAATAATATTTGGTATTCAATATTTATGAATAGACCTGAAATATGCGAGGTGAAATCCTTGTTGGGTTACTTGGTCGCGAGATGAAATAAATATATTTTTACAATTATTGCATTAAAAACTTGGAAAATAAGCTTTCAATATTGTACTTTAAAGTTGTAAAATTAAATAAAACAAAGTTAACGTTTTGTGCTTTAAAGACTTGTACTCTAGGTATAAAATGTTGTACTTTAGTTTTTATAAGTTAGTTGTGAAAAATCATGTCTATATTTAAATCAGGGATTCATGAAAACTTTAATAAATATCAAACGTTTAGTTTAAATGTTTAATAATTGTAGTTTAACGAATTATCGTAAAGGGGTAAATAAAAGTTGAAAATTATTTACTTGAAATAAATATAAAGTATTTTTATTAGGAATGTAAGTTACGTCACATTAGTTAATTGTAATCGGATAAATTGGTAATGTTTAATCTTAAAAAAATTTAGACATAGAAAATGGATAAGTATTAGATTAATATAGTGGAAATTTAACGGTGGTTACACCTTCAGGCGGAGAAAACCGTACAACGTCGCTTATCACAATTTCTGACACTAAACTAAATGTCGAGTACTAATCTAGCTAGTACCAATCTCACTCACGATCCACACAATCCTTACTAATCACACGATCCACACACTCTACCTTAGGTCCACTTGATCTAGACACTCTCTACACAATTAACACAAGATCCACACGATATCTACACGATCACAATGATCCACACAAGATAACTAAACAAAAAAATGACAAATTGATGTATGACAAGATACAACAAGTAAACTACAAGTAATGCAAGTGCACTACACAATGACTCTAACACCTTGTATCTTTTTTATACTTTGTGTTCTTCTCTTGGACTAATAGAGGAATGAAGGTGATCTTTGGTTGGATGAAAGAATCACTCTTAAACAAAAGAAAACTATCTAAATGATCAAGAAAATGTAAATGTGAATAGGGGATTAAACTCAAAAAGTTTTGTGTGAAAAAGGATGCCCAAAAACTGTGAAGTTGACTGGTATTTATTGGCAAAGAAAATGTGTCCGTTACAGGGGGACGGCACCACTAAATACCCGACGGTACCACTAAATTTAGTGGTATCGTGGTACCGTGCTTGAGAAAAACGCTCCTTTTTTGTATTTAGTGATGAAAGTTTATTTGAGAAAGTTAGGAGCTGATTTGGGGGGAAAATAGCTTTTATAAATTTTAAACTTATTTTTCCAATTAAAACATTTCTTTACAATTCAAAAATAATTTGGAAAGTATATTTTTGAAAAAATGTTTTGTCACATTAAAAATGTGAAGTTTGAAACACAAATTCACTTCTTTGATCATTTATCAAGTTCTAAATTTTTTTGTTCTTTCCTATAGAGTGATTTACGTAGAAACAGGATATTTCGACTAAAAACTTGTTTACGTTAATTTTGACGTAAAGTGTTTTTACATTTTGTTATCGTCAAAACGTAAGGATATCGAAAGATAGAGATAACATTTTTAGACATTATTTGTATCAACATGTCCAAAGCCACCTAAAAACAAAACTCGAATTGCTTTTGTGAGTGGTGCTTGGAGTGAACGCGAAGATGACGACGAGAAACCAGAGAATGGCGAAATTGCTCTCATGGCTCAAGACTCTAATGAGGTACACTCTGACTCATCTTACTCCTCTATTGATGATGACACATTACAAACAGAATATAACAAACTATGTGAACTTAGCTTCAAAATCATAAACAAAAATAAGTTTTTTAAAACTAAAAAGGAATTTTTCGAAAATGAAGTTTATGAATTAAAAGAAAAAGCAAAAGGTTTAGAAAAGAGTAAAGCCATTGACACGGTATGTACATCCTGTCAAGAACTTGGACTTGAAATTGAAAAACTTAAAATCACATAGAATGATCTCGTCAAACAAAATTCAAAGTTCAAAAGATTTGATAAGAGTATTTGTTGTGCTAATGAAATAATGAAAATCCAGAAATTACCATATGATAAAACTGGATTAGGATTTATGAAATTAGGAGATTTAAGTAGTCTAAAGAAGCAAGCTGAAAAGGAGCAAGAAACTGCTCCAACCACCTCAGGAAGTGACGGACCAGACGGAACCAAAAATTTGGTTCCGTCCGTTGAACCATTTGGTTCCGTGAGTTCCTCAGGTGAACAAAAAGATAGCAAATCGGCTCGTACTGAATTCGTTAAAGTCACAAAGAAATCTAAAGTTGTTAAAAATGAAACTAAACAAAAACCAGCTATTGCAAGAGGAGTAGGACTTGCTAACATTGAGTTTAGATCTAGAACTACTCAACAAAGACTTAAAACACCTATACCCAAGCGTCCCTTTCCAAAAATAAACTATAACGCACAATCTTACCATCAACATAATGGTTGGAATCAAAACTTCCCTAGACATTATCAAGCTCCTAACTACATGCCATGGAACTCATATCCACCATTTCCATACATAAATCAAGTTAATGGGATGTTTAACCAAAATGGACCCATGAAATATTGGGGACCAAATGCTTTGGTTTTTATATAACTTAGGTATTCTTGAAAGTCGTATCAGAACCGGACGAGTGGATAAACGATAGTGTTTGTTCAAGGCATATGACGGGAAACAATAGCCTCTTCTCAACCTACCAAGAATATGATGGAGGTAATGTCACTTTTGGTAGCAAATTGAAAAGCAAAATCATCGGAAAAGGTACTATCTCTCATGACTCTCTCTCTCTATTGATAATGTTGCTCATGTTGATAATCTAGGATTCAACATACTTAGTATTAGTCAACTATGTCGTAAAAACTATAATGTTCTATTTAATAAAAACGAAAGTAAAATACTAAAAGATGGAATAACCATAGCAAAAGGAGTTTTGAAAAACAACGTATACGTCATGGAAATTGATAAAACTTCTAGAGATAAACTTTGCTTAACTTCTTTAGATGATTCCTCAAATCTTTGGCATAGACGCTTAGGCCATGCTAATATGAGACTTATCCAATCTCTATCCTCAAAAAATCTCGTTAGGAACTTACCTAAGTTGAAATATGACCAACACTTTTGTGATGCCTGCAAAATTGGAAAACAAGTTCATAGTAGCCACAAGGCTAAAAATATGGTGTCTACATCTAGGTGTCTAGAACTTATGCATATGGATTTATTTGGTCCATCCGTTATACAAAGTTATGGAGGCAACTTCTACACTTTGGTCATAGTAGATGATTATTCAAGATACACTTGGACAAAGTTTTTGAAAAGTAAAAACGAAGCTTTTGATCAATTTAAAATTCTTAGTAAGAAAATTCAAAACCGACTAGATAGTCGTATTGTGTCAATAAGAACATATCATGTTCGTAAATTTGATAATGAAATACAATTTGGAAACTTTTGTGATGCGAATGGCATAACACATAATTTTTCGGCTCCTCATACTCCTTAGTCAAATGGTGTAGTAGAACGTAGAAACCGGACTCTTCAAGAGATGAGTAGAACAATGCTTAATGAACAAAAGATACCACAAAAATTTTGGTGTAACACCGTTGACTCTACAACCTATATTTTAAATACAGTATCACTTCGACCTTTTTTGAACAAAACACCATATGAACTATATAAAGGTAAAAAGCCTACGCTAGGATACTTTAAAGCTTTTGAAAATAAATGTTTTATTTTAAACACTAAGGATTACCTCACCAAATTTGACCCAAAGTCTCATGAAGGTGTATTTCTTAGATATTCTCAAAATAGCAAAGCTTATATTGTTTTAAACAAAGAAACCTTGAGAGTCGAGAAATCGTTAAATGTAACATTTGACGAAATCCACCTCCCTCTAAGACATCACCTTTCGTAGATGATGACTTAGTTGAAAGTCAACTTGTTGAAAATAAAGAGAATATAGATAATGACAAGGAAAATGAACTATTAAAAAAAGAAATTGTCAACATCAAAGAACCTAAAGGTCATCCATTAGATAGTGTCGTAGGAAAAATAAATGAAAGAACCTTAAGATCACAAGTCCAAAATCAAAGCCACTTCTTTTGTTTTGTATCAACCATTGAACCCAAAAATATAAATGAAGCTATAAAAGATGAATCTTGGGTCATAGCAATGCAAGAAGAATTAAATCAATTCGTTACAAATAATGTTTGGACATTAGTACATCAACCAAAAAGTCAAACAATAATTGGAACAAAATGGGCCTTTCGAAATAAAATGGATAAAAATTGTGTAGTGTCTAGAAACAAAGCTAGGCTAGTAGCACAAGGTTATAATCAACAAGAAGGCATTGACTACGATGAAACTTTTGGTCTGGTTGCTAGGCTCGAGTCTATTAGAATTTTACTTGCATATGCATGTGCACATGATTTCAAACTTTTTCAAATGGATGTCAAAAGTGCATTTCTAAATGTATTTATAAATGAAGAAGTATATGTCGCACAACCTCTGGGTTTCATCGATTTTGAAAAACCTAATCATGTCTATAAACTTAAAAAGGCTTTATATGGACTTAAGCAAGCACCAAAAGCATGGTATGATCGACTTAAAACATTCTTAGTTGAACATAAGTACACCATGGGTTTAGTAGATAACACTCTCTTCACCAAGAAAAAGGATTCACATATTATCATTGTCCAAATATATGTGGATGACATCATATTCGAAGCAACTTGTCAAGAACTATGTGATGATTTCTCAAAAATCATGCATGACGAGTTTGAGATGAGTATGATGGGAGAACTAAACTTTTTTCTTAGGACTTCAAATCAAACAATTAGAAGATGGGATATTCTTTAACCAATATAAATACATAAAAGACAGGCTTAAGAAATTTGGTCTTGAAGACTCTAAACCTACTAAAACGCCTATGTCTTAGGAAACCAAACTCCCCAAGGATGAAGAAGGTGAATCTGTAAATAACACTAAATATAGAGGAATGATTGGTAGTCAACTCTATCTCACGGCTAGTAGACCTGACATTATGTTTAGAGTTTTTCTACGTGCTTGCTTTCATGAAGATCCTAAAACATCACATCTTGAAGCCGTAAAACAAATTTTTAGATACATAAAAGGCACCACACACCTAGGTTTTTTGTTTCCCAAAGGAACGGGAGTTGAAACCATAGTGTATGCCGACTCAGATCATGCCGGTGACTATGTTGATAGAAAAAGTACAAGTGGTATTTGTACTTTTGTTGAACATTGTCTCACCTCATGGTTTTCAAAGAAACAAACGGCTCTTGCCATCTCAACAACCAAAGCCGAATACGTATCAGCAAGAAAAGAATGTCAACAAACTCTATGGATGAAGCAAGCTCTTGTCGACTACGAAATTCAACTTAACAACATCTCTATCCTTTGCGACAGCAAATGAGCTATCGAGATCAGTAAAAATCCAGTTCAACATGCTCGAACTAAACACATACAAATTCGTCATCATTTCCTTCGCGACAATGTTCAAAAAGGAAACATCTCAATCGAGAAAGTATCCTCAGAAGATAACATTGCCGATATTCTAACTAAACCTCTTAAACGAGAGCCATTCAATCTCATTAGACTTGGACTAGGACTAATGGAACCTAATGTGTAGTTTTAATCTTAGCTTAAACCTTTGTTTGAACAAAACGACAAAAACTGACCAAGTTGTGTTCTGGTCCCAAGGAACCCTTCGACATAACGGACGGAACCAAATATTTGGTTCCGCCCCATCTGTGGGTTCCTGGGTCAGAATTTAAATAACTTAAACAAACACTCCTTTTCACAAAACCAAAACACACAACGACTCAAACTCATTCCATAACATATCACTCTCAAAATTAAGGCATCTCCTTCAACTAATCTCAGCTCAAATCAACATTGTAAGCTTCCTTACTACTTTTCTTCTCCTAATTCTGAGTCTAGGGTTTCTAATTTATGCACAAAACCAAATGCGGGGATTATGCATTTTCTTAGGTAGATCATGAAGTACATTTGTAAATTACATAACTAATCATGTTTCCCTTAATTAGGAATTGCATCTTGTAAGACATTATCACGATTTACTAAAAACCCCATGTCAAATTTTTTTTAAAAAGCTTCTCACAATTAGGACAAATAATTTTTCACATTGTTCATACAAATAAAAACGTTATGTTTAAAACATCACTTGCATAATGTCTCTTGAATGCTAAAGGAAGTACATAACTAATATGTATTTTCGGGTAGATTCAATCGACGCTACATTGAATTAGGAGCGTTTGGGTTATCTGTCGTTTTGTTACAAAATGGCTAAAGAATTTATTTTTATGCAATAAAAAGAGTCGAGATAAATGCACCTCCACATTGTCCTCATGTAGGCACACACTAGAACATTATATCAAAATTCTCATTAGTTTCGACTAAAGTGTGAAAATTTTGTATCTAGGATCAAACATGCCTCCCGCAACTCACTATGACCACAAAGACACTCTCAACGACATTCCCAAACACGATAAGACTAAGGGCCTTACTCCCGCACAAGTCAAAATCTTCAAAGCTCTAGAAAAAAGTTACTTTCATGAGGGTAGAACCATTGACCCATCCTTTCTAGAAGGCACAAACATTCGTCAAGAACTTGCAACCATTCACTTTGATGGTCTCTTAGACATTAACGAACAAATTTATCCTCGAATTCTATGCTAGCGTAATTCTCACTAGTAATGGTAATGGACTCATGTCAGTTCAAATCAAAGCAAACCAAAATGTCTTCAACATACCTCTCCATCAATTTGCGGAAGTCCTTGGAATTCCATGTGAACGTACATGCCTTTACTCAGATAAATGGTCCCTTTCAATCCTTGACTCAATCGTTGATCGTATTCCTCCATACGACACTCCTCTAGTTGACAAAGAAATAATCCAAGACCATCTTTTCCTTCCAAGAACTTCAGATACTAGGACAACCCATTCGGGTAATGAAATCAACCGAGACCCATTTGGCATGGAACTTAATGAACTCAAAACTCAATTCTAGAAATGGGAAGAAGTCCTTAGGGTAAATATCTTGTATACCATAGGTAACCGTGATCACATCAATGCTTGCATTTGTTACATGCTCTATAGTTTGTCAACCCGCCAACCATTCAACTTAGCCTACTATTATGCCAAAATGATGGCTGACATACCCATTCTAGGAACCATTGCTCTTCCCTACGGGATGCTTCTCACCCGTCTCTATAGAGCCTTTGCACCTATCCCTTCAAATGCTAAAGGTTTTTGTCTTGACTACTCTCTTGTCAACCACATCATGGTTCCAATAAGTGATAAGAGAGTAGCAAAGACTCAAGGGAAACGTCATCATCCTCCAACATCCTCATCATCGTCAGCAAATAGCTCCGAGGATGGACTTCCTAACTCAAAGCTTCCTCCTCTTAACCACTTTCGATAACTTCCGGCACTTTAGAACAAATTAGAAGAGTTCAAGCAAGCAAGAGGAATGTTCAAGTGCATTAGAAGGTTCCTCACCAAGATTAACAAGAAATTGGACAGGCAATGAGAGGTTTTATTAGTGTTTGGTACAATGTCTCAAAAACAATGATGTATGGTGTATTTCTCTATTCCTAGGATGATAACTTGACTTTTGACGATTATGTGAACTAACCATGTCTTGCAGGTAGAGAACATCTTGATGTTATCAATTTTCTTTTTCTTTTTTTCACATTATTAGTGAAATTTTTAGCCCCTGCTTGATCTATACCCATACATGTGTTAATACCTATTTTATTGTTGTTTTCTAATCACAACTAATGAATTAAACATGTTTTAGGAAAAATTACAGGATTTGAACGGGGTTTGAGGAGTCAAATATGCCCTCTGTTAAGGATTTTGGCCTGGCGGATGGGACGGAACCAAATCCAAAAATTTGGTACTTCCAAATTTTGACTGACGGATTAGGCAGAACCAAAAACAGGGTTCTACCAGTTCATTCGATTGGTTCTGCCAGCCTGCATGTATATTTTTAATAATTTTTTGTTTAATCCCGCACTCTGGATCACTCATTTTTGTTACTAGGATACTTTTCACTAATATTCACTCACATTAGGATTATGTCATCTCACTTGGACCAATAAAATAAGCATTTCCCACCAAAATTTGAAATTTCTCAAAAATACCTCAAGGAACCTTTCTCTATAAAGGAAGGAACCCTGAATTCGGTTCCTTGCAATCCGTGGGTCTATGACCTCAAAGATCTATTAATGATTGCAAGACATTAACTGCATATCTTTCTTCTTTCACTCAACTCACCTTCATTGGGTTGACTTTAGTGATTAGACAAGCTCCTTAACACCTCCAAATCATTAGGAAAGATCAATGTTGAATTGATTAACATCAAATCAATACACATTCTTTCACAAACCTTAAACATTATAAATTAAGTGCTCCAGGATGATCATTCTTCACACCTTCACCACAACTTCTTGTGAATCTTAGCATTTCTTAAGCAAAGTCAATATGACTAAATCCACAAACTCATCTCCTTCCACTAGACCACTAAGAAGAACCGCTAGAATTAGTGTCAAACCATGTTGCGTCGTAAACTTGAACTCATCACCCGAGATGAGAACTTCTTGACTCTAAGTACTTCAACACCTCCACCAACATCACATATCATTATCATTACTCCACCTCCAATTAAAACTCCAATAGCAACCACACCATCTCCGGCTCCATCACAACCACCAAAATCTCCAAGACTTGAACCCATTGAACTCTTTGCTACACCACCAACTTCTCCTCATCCATTTTTGGATGACTTGGAAGACTTGCCACCAAGAACATCAAATCCACCACCTCTTCCATCATTTGCATCAATCGAGCATATTGCTCATGAACAAGCATGGGCATCTTTTAAGCCCAATGAGCCTCTTCATAGTGAACCATCCCAACCTCAACCTCTACTTTTTCACCCTATTTATAGGGAAATCCATGGGTCACTATATGGAGACCATGCTCCACCACAACCTCAACCTCAACAACCTCAATCATTTTCCCATACTCTTAGGGACATTGAGGAATCTATGTGGATTGATCCCTCACAAACACAAGAGGAGATCAATGATCAACTTGATAACCTATATGCCTTCTCCAACAGGGTGGACTCCTACCTTCATGAAGCTATGCAACTTCAAACCACCTTGCTCTCTTCAATCATAACTCCACCAAATCCCAACCACCAATAAACCAATGCTCTACCACAAAATCACAACCACCAATCAACCAAGCTCCACCACCAAATCTCAACCACCAATCCACCAATGCACCACCACCAACAAATGAACCTAGTCTACCTCCAAACTTTCCCCGCCATGATTGTTCTCATTGTGAGAGAACCGCGAGGATAAGTGAAAGAACCAAGATTATGGTTCATGAACTCCAAGATGAGATGAGGTTCATCCTCACTCACATCCTTGAGCGTCTTAACGCTCTCTCCCATCCTCCACCACAATAGACGTTATTAGGACTTTTATTTTATTGTTTTAGGATTTTATTTTTCTATTTTTCTAGGATTTTTATTTTCCAAGTTATTTTTTATTTTTTGCATTTCCTTTAACAATCATCATCATTATTGTCTCCATTTATGACTTTAGTCATAAAATTTTTACTAATGAATTATGTTTATTACTTTTGTGTGTTGGTTGTGTTATTTATTTTGTACATTGCATGAATGGTTGGTTTGGATTATTTATCACTAACCTTTGTTTTATAGCATTCAAAATCCATGTACTTGGCACCCCAACTAAGGGGAGTATTGACCAAGGGGGAGCTAATCAAGCTCGGGCTTGCACTACATTCCGCTACGCTTCTCTTCTTTTTGTTTCAACAAAAAGGGGGAGAAAATATTAAACTCAAACTCACATTTTTAATCATCTAATTGGATTTAAATGTTGCATAAAATAAGTTTAATCTATATTTTTAAAGACTTGCACTTTATTTATCTCATTGCTTAAAAATAAACTTTATGTTTTGTCCTCAACAAAAATAGGGAGATTGTTAATACAAATATCGTCTAAAAAACGTTATTTAAATTTTAAGATCTTTGCTATATTTTGTTAACGACAATTATAAACTTTATTTTAGCAAATCATAATTATAAGTCTTTTA
The DNA here is from genome assembly GCA_021014915.2 of Artemisia tridentata subsp. tridentata. NCBI lineage: Eukaryota > Viridiplantae > Streptophyta > Magnoliopsida > Asterales > Asteraceae > Artemisia > Artemisia tridentata. The sequence continues at coordinate 79,533,028 of CP139501.1, read as the reverse complement.
CATATATTATCACAAGTCTTTCTTAAACACAAACTAAACATTGCTTAGCTAGCTAGTATATACACTTTACAAGTATACTTTCATAAACATGTTAATCTAAAATGAAATTGTATTTTTACATTATTCCATGGATCATCCTACTCTAATCTAAGATTGCATAGGATCCTTGAAAAATATGGTGAATATTTTGTTTAGATTATCACTCTAGAATCCTTGAAAGATATGGTGTATATTTTGGTTAGATTTGATAAAAGATTGTGAAGATTTTCTGTCAGGTCCCCGCGGAACCAAAAGGATACACGGACGGAACCCTTGATTTAGTTCCGTCTGATCCATGGTTTGCTGGCCTTGGTGCCTATAAATAGCAAGCCACACCATGTTGTTTGATTATCACTCACAAGCATAATGTAACACCCCCAAAATCTGGCATAGCGGAAGCATTCGGGTCATGGGGTGCTACGAAATTGATAATCACAACACAAGATAACAAAGAACGGAATACATACTCCGTTTTAATTCATTAAATCATGAAAATATTGTTTACAACATCATTTGAGTTAATAAAGTGAGGCCCACAAATTTAGTTATCCCAGATAAAAACAAGTCATAATTAAAAAGCCACAGCATTCAGACAGTAGTCTATGACCCTTGCCCTGCCACCACCTTGTCCTATTAGTCAGCTTAAACGCCTGAGAAAAAACATGCTAAAAGTTAGCAAAAAGCCAGTGAGTTCATAGGTTTATCAATAAGCAGTAAATCAGTAGTTGGACCATGAGTTTAGCATATGAACATTACAACCCATGTAATGCCATATAAAAATACAGTCTATTACGTTAGCACTAAGTTCATGCAATCGAAGCTATAACTTGTGTGCATGCTCTAGAAGCATGTTAAATATCAGGGCCCGGCAAGTGTTTATCCCAGACACTTGTAGTTTTCGACATGGTATACGTTCGTTTGCCTATCCGAAGAAGTCGAGGGCACCAACGAAGGAAGGAGATGAGCGTCAATAATACGACGTGTTTCTCCAACCATGAAGATACCATCTTTTGCTAGTAACCAAACGCAAGAAACCTCTTCCGCATTTAAATCAACAAGGCTGATTTCGGACAGCAGGTCCCTCAAATAAGTTGTATTACGAACACCTATATTAGCCCTATTCCAATTCCATTTCCATTGCCCGTTTTCAATTCGGTCGATAATAAGACAATCTTTATGAAGCTCCAAACGATAAAACCTATTGTACCGGATATGAAGAGGAGAATCACCAATCCAAATGTCTTTCCAAAAGCGTACACGAGTGCCACAGCCCACACGAAAACGGAGGGAATTAATAGGAATGATTCCCTTCAAGTGAAGATAATTAGACGTACCAATAATCCTCGACCAAGTACCATTAAAACTACAGCCTTGAGAATCTAATCCACCCTCTTTACCATGTAAGGCTTTAATGATATTAACCCAAAGAGTATTCGGAAAAGAATGCATACTCCATCGCCATTTTTAAAGGAGAACAAGATTGAAAGACTTTAAACTTCCAATGTTCAAACAACCTTTATCAAAGGACAAAAGGATATTAGACCATTTGACCCAAGCAATCTTTTTGTTATCATGAGAACCACCCCAAAAGAATGTAGTACGAGAACTTTCCAAGGCTTTTACAATAAGCTCAGGAGCTTTAAAAATCGAAAGATAATAAATACCAAGGCTACCAAGAACCGCCTTTATAAGAGTAAGATGTCCCCCTATAGAGAGAAGATTCGCTTTCCAAGTCGAGAGTCTCATATGGAACCGATCAATCAGAGTTTGCCAGATGGAAATACGAGTCATGTTGGAGCCAATCGGAAGATCGAGGTACATAAAAGGGAAAGAACCTGGGGCGCAACCTGAACTCCTAGCCATATAGTCACATCTTCGATTGAGACTCCAATACCATAATTATTGGATTTATGAAAGTTGATCTTGAGGCCTGAAGCTAGGTAAAAAACATGAAGCACATGAATGATATTATCTAAATCACTTGTTCTAATGTTCATGTAGAACCTAGTGCTAACGTTCCTTCAAGCAACATGTATACTACAACTACTGTTGATGGAGGAAATGTAGAAAACTATGAAAGCATCCAAAGTTCATCTAATGTGCCTCCTCCTTTTATTTCGAATAGCACTCCTGACATGGTTAAAGAAGGGAAAAAGGTAGGTAATCCATTTTCTAAGGTTGGTGATTTAGTGATCTCGGATAGTGATGATGATGAAGTCCTTGAGGACTACAACGAAACTTCGAGTTTTATGGCATTTGATGGTTCAAAAGGTGGTAGTAGAATGGGCATGAAGAGCTTATTGGAGCAGTGGAAAGAAGATATCTATGACCAAAACCTTATGACGATTATGAGTTTGATGATTGTGGTCTGACCGATGCTCAATCGAAGTTTGCTAATGCTTATGACATTAGTCTCCGTGGTCAGATTATATACGTTGTTTTTATTTTGTTTTGCATAAGGATGACATGTCATTTCTTATGCTTGTTTAGGTCTTAAGCACTGTAGGCGCTTTTGATTTGTCTTTTTTGGGCTGAGGTACGGGATTCACCCACGTCCATTGTACTTAATAATTTTTTTTTGGAGTAATAATATTTTACCTGGGGTAACCCTTTAAAAAAAAATGGATATTAGTTAGTAAACTGATTTAAAAACTTTAAATTGATTTTAGAATGAATGAAAGTAAAACCAGTATAAGAAAAAAAAAAAGCTTTTGTTGTTCCCTTTACACAAGTAGAAGTTAACTACAAAGTTAATCAAATTGTGTTTAGACTGAGATTAATGTATTGATTAATTATAACAGATAAATAAAACGTAAAGATAAAACACACAAGTTTTTCAACATTTAAATTCTTATTAGAAATTAATCAAAAGAAACTATTATCTAAGTGTTTGCGGAATAAACACTTGGGATCGATTGACAAGGTATGGTGTTTTCTCCTCTCTAAACTCAAGTTATTCTTGAGTGGCAACTATAATGACCCACTGAGCTATCTCAGGGATGTGATTGCTCTTTGGAGGAGAAAAGTGGTTTTGTGAAAGTCTAATCTTTTAATGCACAAAACTTATCCCACTTTTCTCCTTCTGTTCCTATTTATACACAAGTATAAAAGATTACATGTTTAGACGTGCAAAACGGATAACCTAGCTAGTCTGACAACATACACAGTATTTGTCATTTCCAAGAAGTGTCAGCGATGAACCTTCTTGACTTTTAGCCGTATTTTAAGGGAAAGTTTGCTTTCGGCCCGATAAGACTTTTCCTTATCTTTTCAAACTCTTCCCGCCTAATCCCTCCTTTCTTTCAGACTTTAGATCTTCAGGCTTCGCCTTCAGTCTTCAGTCTTCTATCATTATAGTTGTTGAGGAGACTGGGGTTCAGTGAGTTCTTGTCAAATACTCACTGAACCCATTACCTTCTTCTCTGGCTTAAGTGACACTCAGGGAGTTTCGCCTCACTGAACGGTGAATCTTTCTTCTTAGACTCGTCCTAAGCATCTTGAAGGTAACTCACAGAGTGACTATTCACTCAGTGACTTGAGAGTGTTTAAGGTTGATTAACACTTGGCTAATTTGTGTCCAAATCCTGTTTTTCAGGATGCTTGGGTACTGACGGACCCAACAATCTTCCCCTATTTGGATATAAATTATGCCTAAGTGTTTTGATCAGTTATGAGTGAGCAAATGGGCTTCTTCTCATACTGAATATACTAGAAAGAAATGAAAGGATACTGATATAACAAAAAACGTGGGCCATCATTTTATTAATATCATTACAAAGTCCTAACATCTAACATAATACTCAGGGTTCTCATACTCCGCCTTCCAAGATACCCATGAGTTCAAGTTTAGCTTTCTTCGACACTAACACTTCTTTGTCAGGTCGCTCATTCATCATCCTATCCAACAGCTTGACAAACTCTTCATTTTCAGGACCCTTCACTTGAAGTGCCATTAGCTTGTATGCTAGGAGAGTTGTCGTTTCCATAAGGTTTATATCACTGACTCGCTGAAAGGCCGGTTGGTCAAACTCATCGACAAAGAAGATACCGTACTCAGGCTCCTTGATGACAAGGTTGGGAACAAACTTGACTCCCTGAGGAGGAATCCTGTTGCAATGTAGGGCAGCTATGAACTGTTCAGGCTCCTGTTCCACAGCTTTCCTTTTCCTCCCAAATTTTATGAGTAGGTTCAGGGATTGATAGTCCCTGAGAAACAAGCGCCTTCTCATGATCTATTCCTAAACTCTTGGCCACCTTTTCCAGTTCTTCATATTTAGAGTTCAGTGTCTTTAGAAGGCTAGGAACAATCTTGCCTTGCTTCTTCCTCAGGATGGGCATCATCATGTCCCATTCCCTTAGCCCATAGTCTGAGAACTTGAAGGGTTTGTTTACTGGTATGTGTGTAAACACATACCTTTTCTTGATAAAAAACGGACTTAAAATACCCAAAAACTAACCAAAATACAAAAGATATTTGTGTTTTTGTGTTTGTGTATGTGCAGGTAACGGATATAAGAAAAAGACAAAAAAAAAGGCAAAATGGACAAAAACAAGCACGAGATTGGAAAGAGCACGGAATTGCGAGTCTATCGTTAATTTTATTTGGAGCATCGAGGCAAAAGAAAGAGAAATTTAAAGATTATTTATTTCAAGGACCAATGAATTAAACATAAAGAACGATGAGGGGCCAAAGGTGTTTAATTCATATGAAGTTTAAAGAAGACAAGGACTAGAAGTGCAGCAGAGGGGTGTAAAGTGTCAAATAGTACCAAAGTTGAAATAAAATCATTCTTCTAGAACGTGGGTCCCGCGTGCACATGGAACTATCCTTTCTTGTGCATATCAACAAAAAAAAAGAAATAATAAAACAATGAGATAAGAGGCCCACTTGCAGAGCACTATCTTCCTGCAGCCATTGACACTTCGCCACGTGTCCATGCTATCTCAAAAAAATTACGTCCGGATTCATTGATTGATAGCATATCATTGGCTATAAATATGATGCTCATGATCCGATGCAAAAGCCTTCATTTTTTTTTATGTATTTTCTTTCACACACACTTAGAATAAAATTTAGAGTAGCAGTACACTATTGTCAATCATAATATTTCTTTGCTCTTGTGTTTAGCTTTATTAAATTAAGAAACCAATAACTATTTTATTAAGTTTCTGAGCATTATCATAATTTTTGTTTCGTCGGTGCTACGATTGTCAATCAACATTATGATATCTTTGTTACAACGTCACTTTTAGTTCATAGTTTTCTCTTCACATTTTATTTTACACACTTCTTTATGTATTAGAGTAGCAATAATTTTCTCTTCGCATTTTGTTTTACACACAGTTTATGTAGCAGTAGGCACTCTTTACGTTTAATTTTCTGCAACAGTTATTTCTTTCAATTGATATTATGTTTTAACTTTATGTTTAGCATTTTATTTCTGTCTTCTTAAGCATTTAATTTTTGTCTTTTTAATATTTATTAGCTTTTAGCTTATTAAGTCTTATTATATCTTCTCTAGATAGTTTTTTTTAGTTTACTCTTAGTTTTTATAAAAAAATTTAAGTTTTATATTTTAAAATCTTTGTCATGCCTAAGTTTTTTTTTTTATATATCTTAGTGTAGTATCTTTACTTTTCCTGCAATCTTTACTTTTCAAATATCTTTCTTTCCTTGTATTCTTTATTATTTTTCTTATTTTTAGAAAATCCAAAAAAATAGTTTTCTGTCATTTTTAGCTTTTACAAAAGTTATTTTTCACTTTTACTAAAAATAATTATTAACATGTATATATATATAAGTGCATGAATAATTTGACTAAATGATGTACAACTTGTTTGAAAATATTTGATCTTGTGTCAGTGGCCATGTGCTATTTGATTTGCATGAATTCGAATGATAGTTATTTATAATACAGTTTTTAAAAATCAAAAATATTTTTATAAATTGTTATTCATTAGCTTTTGTACTAACCCTAACAAAGTTCTTATTTTTCTTTGTTTTCTTATCTTTCGCGACCTAAGGCGTGGAAATTAAGGGTCTTATAAGCTTAAAAATCATTAAAGTTTACAACTTTAATAACTTTTATTAAGTTCTTTAGTTAACAAAGTTTTCAACTTTATTAACTAATTAGTAAAATTAAAATTAATAGAGAAATAAACTTTAATAATTTATTTAGTTTATAAGATCGGGTGGTAATTCTCTCGTATAAATCACCGGGTCTTATTCTCTTCCCTTTTTATCATTTTTAGTTTAAATACTTAGTTTAATATTATGTTTACTATTGTAGAATTAATTGTTATTAGTTTAATTATTATGCGTAGCAAGAATATCTTTTTATTATTTTATTTTCTAGAGCTTATTATTATCTTTGCAGCTTTGCTTAATTAATCTAGTTTTAATTACTTAAATTAGTCTTTAATCTTTTACTTTAATAGAAAACTAAACAAAAAGCAAAAATCATTCCTTCAAGCATTTTAATAACAAACCTCAAACGACATCCTCAATTCACACCTCGTTGGGAAACGACCCGGGTATATCTTACCCGAAATTACATATATCTTACTTGTGAGTTTTGCACGTTGACCTTTTTCCTAAAAAGTTGACTTGTTGTCTCGCACGTATCGTGTATATTTGATATATACTTTACAAGCGATCAATTTTTGGCGCCGCTGCCGGTGAGGTTGTGTTGCGACAATATCGTTAAGGTTATCGATTCGTGTTTTGAAGACCCTTCCCCGTGAAGTTATCATTTTCCTCGTAAATATTTTCTTATTAAAAATAAAAATTAAAAAATTAAAAAACCATTAACACTTTTCCTAAAGTGTTTAAAGTACCAAAAAAGTAAAAAACAACAAAATAAATCGTGAAATTAATCGTGTTCGGATTATTTTTAGATTACAACCTATACAAGTGGTTTAAGGAGGTTTTGACATTAAATTGCAAACCGAAAAGAGATCCATTCTTCTCTTCCGCCACTCTGCGAGTAGTCTTAAAATAAACGAATACCGGTTAAGGGATCGAACCCAAAAATATTGTGTTTTTCAAATTTTTTCTTTAATATAAAAATCCAAAAATATTTTCATTTTCAAATTGGGTTTTTTCTTTTTAAATTTTGATTTCTTTTTGGTGTATGAACACCCGCTCTTCTTCTTCTCACGATCTTCTTTCACCGCTCTCAAATCCCGAGAGAATTATCCGTCACAATCACCGTGTTGAAAATCCAATCATTGAAGAAAAGATGGATAATGATGATAATCAAGATCAAGTGCCAGCTCCCAATCTCCGAACGATGGAGGAGTTGTGCCAACCGACTATGGACGGATGGGGTGGCCCGATTGCCCCCGTTAATATCCAAGCCGCGGATTTTGGACTTAAACACCACATGATTCAACAAGTCCAAAATTCTTGCCAGTTTCACGGATTACCGGGTGACGATGCAAATAAGCATCTTGACAAATTCCTTACCGTCACCCAGAGTATGAAACAAAATGGGGTCTCCGATGACGCCCTTCGCTTATATTTCTTCCCATATTCTTTGACGCATCATGCCACCACATGGTTTGATTGTCTTCCAAAGAATTCAATTCATAATTTCAATGAAATGGTGTCAAAATTTTTGGCAAAATATTTTCCACCGTCAATGGTGACGAAATTAAGAAATGATATAAGTAACTTTCGCCAGCTTCCCGAAGAATCATTATTCGAAGCATGGGAACACTATAAGCTTTCGATTAATCGGTGTCCAAATCACAATATGTTACTTGTCACCATAATAGATACGTTCTATAATGGTTTAACATTGAGACACCGTGACACAATCAATGCTGCAGCCAGTGGTACCTTTATGAAAAGGCGACCCGAAGAGTGTTATGATCTAATGGAGAATATGACCGCCCACCATAATTATTGGGATTCCTCTGCCGAGAGGAACGAGTCAGCTAAATCTACCACTACTTCTTCTCCCTCCGAAATAGCCGCACTCACCAAAAAGTATGATGATTTGTCCACTGCTGTTTTGAGAATGTATCAAAACCAAAATCAGAGTCAAAATCATAATAATCATCAAGTCAATGTGGTTAATCAAAGTTGTGAAACGTGTGGTGGTCCTCATCCGTATTTTGAGTGCCCAGCCTCCGGTGGCTTCACTCAAGAGAACGTTTATGCTACTACGGGAACCTTTAACACGGGAGGTAATGGTTACCAACCGCAAGGAGACCGTAATCTTCTTAGCTACCGTTCAAACAATTATCTCAGACCACCCGGTTTCAATCAAAATCAAAATCTGAATGTGCAAAACCGAAATTCTCAATTTAATCAAAATCAAAATCGGATGAACCAGGGTTTTCAAAATCAGGGAAATTTTAATCAAGGCCCGAATCAAGGGAATTTTCAAAACCAAAACCAGGGAAATTTTAACCAAAATCAAGGGAACTTTCAAAATCAAAATCAAGGTTTTGTTCAAAACAATCGAGGTCCGAATCTTAATCAAGGAAACAATAATCAAAATCAAGGATTTGTTCAAAATCAAACGGCCTCGGATGAGTTGTTGAAACAATTTATGAAAGCCCAAGAAGAAACAAATCGGTTGTTGGTTAATCAAATCACGAAAATTAAGAAGTCTTTAAATGATCAACCCTCGGGCTCAGGTACTCTTCTAGCAATACGATCGCTAACCCGAGGGGCGATGTGAAAGCGATCACTACACGGAGTGGTGTATCTTATGATGGACCCATGATTTCGACTACCTCTTCTTCTCTTCCTCCCAAGGTAGTGGAACGTGAGACCGAGGCGACAAAGGACACGGAACTTCCTACTAATAACAGAAGTACCGAAGACATCCAACCTCCGGTTGTCCAACCATCTAAACCAAAAGTTGTTTTTGAGTCCGAAGAAGCTCCCGTCAAAACCAAACTTCTTTATCCGTCAAGATTAAACGATCAAAAGCTCCGTGAAAGACTTCAAATCAAATGGAGAAATTCTTTCAAATCTTCCAAGATTTACATTTCGACATAAGCTTTGCGGATGCTTTACTTCTTATGCCCAAGTTTGCTTCCACCATTAAGGGTTTGTTGAGCAACAAAGAAAAATTGTTTGAATTAGCAAAAACTCCTTTGTATGAGAATTGCTCAGCGGTTCTCCTCAAGAAGCATCCCGAAAAGCTTGGAGATCCCGGAAAATTCCTTATCCCATGTGATTTTCTGGGGATGGTTGATTGCTACGCGTTAGCCGATCTCGGTGCAGGCATCAACCTAATGCCGCTTTCCGTTCGGAAAAAGCTTTCTCTCCCAGAACTCACCCCTACTTGCATGTCCCTCGAGCTAGCGAACCGTTCTATAACTTATCCACTCAGAATCGCCGAGGATGTCTTTGTCAAGGTGGGGAAATTCCATTTCCCTGCCGATTTTGTAGTTGTAGATTTCGATGCCAATCCCCGAGTTCGTCTAATACTTGGAAGGTCATTTTTGAGGACCGGGCGTGCTTTGATTGACGTATACGGTGAAGAAATAACGCTACGGGTGGATAATGAGGCCGTGACCTTTAATCTTGATCGAACTTTCAAATACTCCTCCAATCACGATTCTTTCTCGGTTAATCAAATTGATGTGATTGATGTTGCTTCGGAGGAGTATTCTCAAGAAGTTCTTGGATTTTCTGACAACTCTTTGAGTGGCAATCCCACTCCTTCTTCTCAACCAATTCTTTCCGACTCTTCCCCTTCCCTCACTCCGTTTGAGGGAAGTGACTTCATTTTGGAAGAGATCGATGCTTGTCTCAAAGATGAATCAATTTCACCGGAAATTGATGATACCGACTTTGATTCGGAGGGAGACATTCTCCTCCTCGATAAGTTACTTAATAATGATTTGTCATCATCTCTCCCACCAAAAGAACTTCATAATGAGGAAATCAAACCTATTGAAAATTCTAATGATCCTCCGGAAGTCGAACTTAAGGACTTACCGCCTCATCTTGAATATGCATTTTTGGAGGGTACCGATAAATTACCCGTCATAATTGCTAAAGATTTGAATGATGAGGATAAAGCCGCTCTCATAAAGGTTTTAAAGTCACACAAGCAAGCCATCGCTTGAAAACTTTCCGACATTAAGGGTATTAACCCGGAATTTTGTACACAGAAGATTTTAATGGAGGATGACTTTAAACCAGCGGTTCAACATCAAAGAAGGGTTAATCCTAAAATCCATGAGGTTATCAAAAAGGAGGTTCTCAAACTCCTTGATGCCGGCTTGATTTACCCTATCTCGGATAGTCCTTGGGTGAGCCCCGTGCATTGTGTGCCTAAAAAGGGTGGCATTACCGTTGTTGAAAATGATGAAAACGAGTTGATTCCTACTCGATTGGTAACGGGATGGCGTGCATGCATTGACTACCGAAAGTTAAATGACGCCACCCGTAAAGACCACTTTCCTTTACCCTTAATGGACCAAATGCTCGAAAGACTAGCGGGAAACGAGTACTATTTTTTTCTCGACGGTTTCTCGGGTTACTTCCAAATTCCCATTGATCCGCAAGATCAAGAAAAGACCACTTTCACGTGCCCTTACGGAACATTTGCCTACCGACGCATGCCTTTTGGCTTATGTAATGCTCCGGGCACGTTCCAAAGGTGTATGATGGCCATATTTCACGATATGATCGAGAAAACTATGGAGGTATTTATGAACGATTTCTCGGTCTTTTGGGATTCTTTCAAAACATGTCTCTCCCAATGGACAATATGCTTAAACATTGTGAAGACACTAATCTTTATCAAAATTGGGAGAAAAGTCATTTCATGGTCAAAGAGGGTATTGTCCTCGGCCATAAGATTTCTAAGAACGGGATTGAGGTCGATAAGGCTAAAGTTGATGTGATTGCTAAGCTACCTCATCCCACAACCGTCAAAGGTGTTCGGAGTTTTCTTGGTCACGCCGGTTTCTATCGTAGATTCATTCAAGATTTTTCAAAAATCGCCCGGCCGATGACTCGTCTCCTTGAGAAAGAAACTCCATTCATCTTTTCTAAAGAGTGCATTGACCAGCCGATGCAACGGGAATGGGATATTGAATGAAAGTCAATCGAAGAGACTAGTGACTTCCCCTTTTTTTTCGCTAAGGAAATCTGCTAACACTCTAAACTATTCCTGAGATGACTGTTCTCTTCCGCTGGAGTTCCAAAGAATTTCCTTCCACCATCCAATTCAACCACAAATGGTGCATCAGGGTCTGGACGCCTTTCAGTTGATGCCGAAACCAATTGCAATTGAGGAGATTCGTCAGTCACCATGATTCCCTTCCCTTTGTTAGTGAGAGGGGGTTGACTGGTGGAAGTCTCAGGCATTTCTGTTGCTATGGCTTCAGGTTGTACAGGGATTGTAGCAACAAGTTCTGAGGATGAAGGCTCAGGAGTAAGATCATCAAGTTTCTCCCCCTCAACAGATGCTGGAACTTCAGTGTATGCACCTGTTGACGGAGGAGGTGGGGTAACCGGAGAGGCCTGAAGAATAGACAGGATGCTGGAGACCATCTTCTTTATGTCAGTGGTCGCATTCTTCAGTGTGGACATTTCTTCTGCCATTGTAGCCTGAGTTTCAGCGAGTTCAGTTACCTTTGTGGTGTAATGGGTGATCAGCTCATTATGTTTGTTGGAGAGCTGATCAAAGGCTGAGGATAGCTTGGTCAGGCACTCCTTGGAATCAGTGACTGACTGTTGAATAGAATCTTGCTGAGACCTTATGGTTTTAAGATCCACCCCCAGAAGAAGCTTTAGAAGCTCAACAATGTTGGTAGAAGTGGTCTTCTAAGTATTCATGTACTCTTTCAGCTTCGTGATTAGGGTTGTGTCATCTCTCATTTCCTCCTGAATGGAATCAAGAGTCTTCAGGATATTGGTGAGTTGCTTGTCCTGTTCAGTACCCATACAATCAAGAGATTCCCTCAGGTCACCGAGTTGTTTGTCAGTGAGTTTGGCGACCTGAAGCACTTTACCCTGAGATTCTTCAACAGTAGCCCTAAAGTCAGCATAGTTGGCTGCTGCTTCAGTATGCTGTACCTATTATTCTTCAGTAAGTTCACGAAAGAGAGCATGGTTGGCTTTGCGGAGAAAAATTACCAGCTGCCATTCAGTGAGTAGAAGAACATTATCATACTTCTGCAACCACTGAGGAGTAGCAGGAGCAGATGAGGCGCCTGATGATGATGATGTTGGTTGTGGTTGGGGTTCTGGTTGAGCCTCAGGAGGAGGAGATGATTGTTGTTGTTCAGTGTGCTGAGGAGAGTTGTATGTTTCAGTCTCCATTTCCTCCCCAACACCAAAAACATCTTCATCTCTAAAATCGACCATTTCCTCCTCTGATACATCATCCAGCAGTCTTTCAAGATCTGCTAGAGTGCGAACCTTGTGGGAATCCGGCTCCTCCTCAAAAGAGGGCTCACCTTTGTTGTGGCCAGGTTCTGACCCCTTCAGGAGAACTGAGTGGGTTTTCTCAGCCTGGTACGCAGGGTCAGTTCCCGAGAGACTGGAATCGCCATGAGGGGGTTTTGGTTCCTTATCTGTGGGTGGTCGTATGCCCCCTGAGTCTTTGTCCCTATGAGTACCTTCAAGGACTGGTGGGTGTTCTCTAGTACTATCATGAGGCAATGAGATGTTGAGGTCCCCTTTCTCGGCAAGGTTGTACTGTCCTGACGAGGATTTAGGGACCGTTCCTCCCTGAGACTCTGGTTGTGATATACCAAAGCCGTAAGCGGGATGTGAAAGGGTGTGAGTCCTCTTCTCAGTAGAGTAGTTTTGCTCTACCGAGGGTATAGGACCCTGTACTCCCTCAGGTAAAGGTTGTGATTGACTAATGCCTTCATCGAGATGTGAAATGGTGAAGGTTCCAGACCCCACTGACTTGTGTATGTTAGTAGAGCCATGTGGAAAGGGTTTGCCCGAGGATACTGAGGATGATTTCTCAGTACCCTCCATTGGCGTCTGTTTTACGGTCAAGAGGGTCTCAGAAGTGGGTGTCTCAGAGGTCTTGGCCGTTGTTTGCCTTTCTTTAGTCTCTGAGGCAGAAGTCTCAATGGCGAGTGGTTTGGGTTTAACCACCTTCTTGGACTCTGCCTTCTTCTTCTTCTTCTCCTTCTTTGTAGGAGAAGGCACTGGTGAGACAGCTTCTGCCCCCTGAATAACCATCAGCATGTAGGTGGTCAGGGGGAATGGTTGTACCTCAATAAGGTCTCTAGAATAGTTGGCTTTGTGTAAGACGTCAGGTTTAGATCCCTCAACGTTTGGCCTAACATATTCAGAGCCTAGTAAGTCCTGAAGCACACAGGAAATGAACCTAGGGTAAGACATGTGTCTTTGCCTATATTTTCCTGATAGCTTGGCTACGAGGTCTCGGAAGATTATCTCTCCGATATCTATCTTTCTACCCTCCAGGAGGCTGAACACCATCAATTGTTGTGATGCATTCAATTGCTCCGTGGAGGATTTATTGCCTCCAAGGACCTGAATGACAAAGGTCATCAGGATCCTCCAAACAGCAGGGAACCAGGTCTTAATGATAGGCGCTTTGGCCAATAGGGTTCCTGGGGCTACTTCAGGATTTTTTACATCATGTGACCCTAGTAAAAGCAATTCAGCCTTTACTTCTGCGTCAGTGGGCTGAGGCTCAAAGTTCTTAGTGAAATCAAGACATGATGCCTTGATAAAGGTTGGGTAATCCAGGGAGAGGGTCCTTCTCCCATTCATCACTGAGAACGTGATTATGGAGTCCTTGGTGTCCTCAGGGCTTGTTGCCACTGCTGTACACCAGAATTCCCTCAGATAGTCATGATATATGACTGAGGGGGTTTTTGTGAACGTCGTAGAAAGAAAGTAGTTTTGAAGATATTTGACTACATTCTTATACGCCCAAAATTTTTTGGGGTAGGCAAAATTTCCTACGACGTTATTTTTGGTCATGTCCACGCCCTCCATTGTGAATTCCACATTTGGGGCGTAGGTGATAGCTTTAGAAGCAGCCATTTTTTTTAAAGAGTCTTGGTTTTGACCAAAAAAAAATGGTCTGGTTTTCCAAAGATGAAGAACACACACACAATAATTTTTGAGAGAAAAGGGCAAAAGTTTGCTTAAGATTTTCTAAAAAACGTGTGTGTGTTAATTTGGTTGGGGGTATTTATAGGGAAGTGGAGAGAGGTGTCTTTTAGGCATTAAGCGGATTATTCTCATAATTTAGAAAACTGTAACACCCCCAATTTTGTGATATGCAGCGGAATTTAAATTGGGTGTTACTTCATGGCACAACAGTTGAATAGTAGAAAACGATCACCAATTTGGTCGTTTTAAAAGATTTATCATTCGAATATCAGAGTTTACAAAGTAAGTCCCAGTGGTTTCCAAAGTTTATTAAATAGGTTTTCGAATGATATTTATAGCCTTCGTAATTATCCGTGCTCCTCCGTGCCATCCGTGCTTATTATGGACCTGAGATAAATACATGCTAAAAGTGTCAACACAAAGGTTGGTGAGTTCATAGAGTTTGTAGTTGAAAACTGTTGATTTACAAAATCAAAGAGTTTGTGAGTTCATAATAGTTATAGATAAATTGTTGATTATCAAATCAAAGAGTGAGTAATACCATAGCGTTTGTAGTTAAACCAGTTGATTTGTCAAAATCAAAGTGTGAGCGAATCCATAGAGTTTAAAGTTAAAGCAGTTGATTATCAAATTTAAGTTGTGAGTGAATCCATAGAGTTTGCGTAAAATCAGTTGATTTTCCATAGTTTCTAAGTTTAGGTAATAATTGTAACATTTACAATTATTAATAAAATAAGCGGTGGGTTACGATATTATACACCCTTAGTTGGTTTGTTATAAAACAAGTAGTGGGTTAAGTTGTTATATACCCATAGTTCGTTTGTTTGCCCTAACCGGGTCAACACAAATTAGTTATTGTTTGCCAAGTAGTGATTTTCTGCTATATAGTGATAACAAGTTCAAGTTTAATAAAATAGTGGCAATACTGTATCATGACTACAGTATCGTTTTCTATTGCTCTAAGTCTCATGACACTCAACGCTTAACAGGCATCAAAAATGATGTAAAGTATAAAGGCCCTCGTGATGGGTATTTGCCAATAACCCATAAGTTTGTTCAAATAAAGTGCGCCTGGGTGGCTCATCCTAGCAGACCCAAACGGGGATTGTCAGTCCCAAATAGATCTATTCACAATTATTTACGTTCACTCGCAAGTGATTAAGGTTCATGATGTGAGGGACTTCGAACATGGCAATAAAGGTAAACTTAGGCAATAGTGGATCAGGTATAGCATACAGTTGAAAATCATTTGTGATCATGTTTATAGCAGGTATCTCTCCCTGAGATATAAAAATGTATAAAGTGGATTTATAAATTCATAATCGTTTGTAGAGGTTTAAAAGTACTTTTATAATTAAAAGAAAATATTACGTCTCAGTAACGAGTAGAGCGTTTCATCAATTAAGTACGTTGTTTAAAGTAATCCAGTAAAGTTTATATGTAAAGCGAACATGTATCGCCTTCAAAAGTAATTCAGAGTAGATAAAAGAGTAGTCTATGGAACTCACAGTAGTATGTAAACAGTTAAAAGTACTTATGAATAAGTATAAAACATTATATTTGAGCATGTATCTCCCCCAAAGAGTTTATAAAATAGTAAACAAGAAAAGTGGGGCTATGAACTCACCTGATGCAATAGCAATAATGACTAGAGTGGATTTACTGAAATGTAAATTCAGTTGAGATTTCGGAAATAGCTTCACACACGACCTGAATAATAATAATGTTTGAGAATTCGTTTCAGCACGATTAATGAATGCGATATGAGGAATCGTTTGACGATTTGATCGGTGACGTGAGTGTGAATGGTTTAAGAGGTTTGGAGTTCAACGATAATATTATAAATAATATTATTTTATGATTCAGAGATCATAATATTCGTTTACTTGAAGTGGTTGAATTGAATCGTTAGGAATCGTTTAGAAGTTGTTATATATAAATATAACGTATCGTTAAATATTTGTGTTCGAAGTATAGGAATATATGATGTGAGGGTGGGCTGTGTAAAACATGAATTTAAAATGAGTTGTGTTAAGGTTCATGTATACTCCTTAAAGTTTCATTGTTTTTACATTTTATACCCTAACGGTGTTTGCGTTGCACCGTTAGTCCTTGGTTTATAAAGTTACATTTTTAACCCGAAATTAACCCAATTGACAATCTGAGTTTATACTTTATTATAAGGTCATTTTCTATCCCTAAGATTCTGTTTTTACTATTTCAGAACCTATTTTTACAAGGTTGGTAGTTTTGGTCCCTTAAAGTGTAACTAGTTTGCAAAGTTAGTCCTTTTTGCATAAAAACATGTGGAAAAATTTTATAAAAATTTAAGAAGCTTATTTTAGTTTATTAAAGCTTAAGTCAACTGTTGGTTTGACCAGAAAAATTCATTTTGATATATTGGGCCCTAAAACGAAATAGAACAAGGCCCGTTAAGAATTTTGGAGGCGAGGGCATGAAAATACTTTTGGGCTTTGATTTGGATTATTTTTGTGATTCTAAAAATATTTAGTATGGGTCTATTGGGCTGTTTTTTCGTCAGGTCTTGTTGGGCTTGGTTCAGCTCATTTCCGAAAATAATAATTTTTGTAAATTACTTTCTGGCTAGAAAAACATGGCGAGGTCAGTTAAAAATGGGTGAAATTGAGTGACGAGTTGACCTTATTTCAAGAAGTTCAAAACACGAAAAGCGTAGTGTTCTAGTTTGTTAATGAGGTGATGCAAAAATAACGGGTGGTTGTGTTCGAAAATACGAAGACACAATATGAGTTTGTGGCCTAGTCGCATGTGTTTAAAAATCTGAAAACTTGAAAATAACTAAGTCTGAAAATCAGTTTTTTTAGCGTGTAAAAGGAGCGTTTTTAAGGGCTTTAGAGGGCTTTTCGTAAAATGTTCAAAACACAAAATTTAAAGCTTGCTAGGTGGTGATTCGAAATGAGCCAAAATATACATGTGTTGCTTTTGTGGATTCGAAAATAATTGTCCATGAAAGGAGCGAGTTGAGACGGTTTTGGTATCAAAATACTTAGAAAAATTCTAAGTATTTTTGGGTTACACATTTTATACGTGAGATGCAAAAATAAAAAGGATCTCGTTTATGTAGGATTCGAATGCATGGTTGTGTTGTGAGTGGACGTACATATTATTTAACGTCTAAACAAATGTGCGGGGTGTAGTTTGAACTTAGAAACAGAAACGTGTACGTAAAAATTATATGATA
Organism: Artemisia tridentata subsp. tridentata; assembly: GCA_021014915.2. NCBI lineage: Eukaryota > Viridiplantae > Streptophyta > Magnoliopsida > Asterales > Asteraceae > Artemisia > Artemisia tridentata. Next base: position 79,515,683 of record CP139501.1, on the reverse strand, counting down.
ATGCATACATTTGAGCAAGTATATGCGATATGCATTATGTCATGAACTGGATTGAATGGAATTTAGAACGAGATGAGGGGACTTACAAGGTCTTGAAATTGAACTGTGGTACGTTGGAAAGAATTTAGAAACACAAGAGTCCTTCGAACAAAATTGTATCGCAACTAATATATACGTTTGACTTCAAAACAACTACCCGATTGGTTTCTTAGTCTTTGGCATTCAAGAGATTATCTAACTAAGTATAAAGACTTGTGAGTGTGAGGTGGGAGTTTGAGAGTGAAGGGTGTGTTCACAGTGAAACTGCATGCATGTTTATATAGAGTTGTTCGGTTCGTGTATGTGGAGTTTAAATGAATCGAGTGGGTTTCATTTGTAGTTTAGCTCTTGTGCTCGAGTGTTCATATTGTTGTGGCGTGAGAATTTAGTTGAGTGTGTAAGAATGTGAAGTGTGTAAGGATGTCTTAATGATGAAGATTCTTGGCGTGCTTGGCCGGCGTTTACCACCAAAGGGAAGAGACAAAGAGAGTTTTTGTGTTGCTATGATTTGTTACTGTGGAAACAAGGGAAGAGTAATAAACTTTGTGACTTGCTTGTTGGCACTAGAGCTTGAATAGAGCTTGTTACTAACGACTCCTTGTGGTTTTTCCTTGGGCCCTTCGACAGTGGAGATGGAGTAAAAGAAGTCTTCAAAGTGTGAAGAAGAAAACCTTTTTGCCTTAGCTTTTTATTGTTTGTTTCGAATGGCAGTAACACAAGGGAAGTAGAGAAAGAATGTTTGTGCATGCATATGTACGTGAATTTGATGGAGATGATATTTTTGTGCAAGTGGTAAGATAGAGATAAGATTGCATGTGTAAGTTGAGTGTGGCAGTGGCTTAATTGATAGGCAATGATGGTTCCTTGTTCTTTTCTTGTCTAGGATTCGATTTACACATATAATGTCAAGAGTCGGTTTGGTTTGTAGCATGTGGATAAAATGGTGAGAAAAGTTTTTAATACAATCGTTCCTGTGGTAGTTCGAGCAGAAGAAAAGAAAAGAATATAAGTCACGCTTTGTTTGTTTTGTTATAGTGTGAGAATAAAGTGTAAGAAGGGTGGAGTGTGTAAGTGAAATTGAGTGCTAAGTGAACTGTAATCATGGTCCTTGTTTTTATCTTGTTTGTCTTTGAGTCTATTTTACAGGCAATATTCAAGGGTCGGTGTGGTTTTATAGCACGTGAGATTTAGAAGGATTGGATACTTGTGAATTGTTCTTGTGTAGTTTCGATCAAAGACAAGATAACAAAATGAAATTATAGTTTCTTGTGGTGGTATTAGTCGGCAGTCATGGAAAAAGGGAAGTGACAAATGGATTTTCTTAATGTTGGTTTTTGTAGTTGTGGCTTGTCGAGCATTTCCATGTCTAACATATTTTAGTTGTGATCAAAATAAAAGTGGGAGTCGTTTGATAAGTATAGTACTTGGACAATCCTTTTTGTTAGCCAAAATATATTTTTGGCTCGAGTTGGAAGTGATACGAGACAAATAAATAAGTATATAGAAAACTTATATGAACGATACGTAGATGATGAATGAATGTTGAGAGATTTACAACGTCTTATATTGAGATGAGGTATGTCGACTGCGAGACTAGAACAAGGAAACATGAGTTTCGTGGTTCGCTTGGATATAATAGAACTTGAATAGTGACGGGCTGGAAATGGTGGCCGAAGTCCAATGTTATTAGTGGGTGGTTTTGTAACTTCGAAAAAGTATTTGAACGAGTTTGGTTATATGACGAAACGTATAACATTAAATGTTAAAAGTTTTAAATTGATTCGCGATTTCTAGGCTATCAAGGTTCGCACAGATGAGAGTAATATAAAGAATGTGCGAACGTGTTACGACGTTTAGATTAACATAGTTGAATAAAAGCGAAAATTTAGCCCGTAAAAATGGTTAATTAAACAGTGACGATAGATTAGTCTTATTTTACTATTTACAAATGGAAGGGAAATTTACGGGATGTTATAGTACCTACCCGTTAAACCGAATCCCGTCCCGGGATTCCAGTCTAAGGTGGTTGTCAGGGTTGTTTTGCAATGAGTGGAAGTCATTGGGGTGAAGATTTTTCGCATGATAGGTTGTTACGAAGTCGTATGCTGAGCAACACTCTATACGAGGTGTTGGAAAGAGTGTACGTATAAACAAAGGGTTTCAAGCGTTGGAGCCATATGAATTTCGAAAGAGATGAATTTATTGTGTTATATGAGGAAATCACTATTCCCATAGTCAACATGATTTGAGAAAATTTCATTTTTGAATAAAGATCGTTTTCCTATCGCGTTTTGAAAATAAACATGGTTCATAACTTTTGAAAATCAAAATTTTGTGGGGTTTAACCTACCCGTTAAACAAGGAGTTTGTAAGTAATAGATTTTTAGCAATGAGGGTTTCGGATGATAACTTGATGAATGTAAAGAAAATTGTCGAAATTCAGCTTTTGTAAAGAAAACTTGTTAAATAAAGTTTTAAATGACAATACAGACTCAATTCCAAGTTTTTTTTTTTTTTTTTTTTTTTTTTTTTTTTTTTTTTTTTTTTTTTTTTGTAGATGATAAATTAGTTTGCTTCTGAGTAAAAAGAGTATTCACAAGATTTTTTTTGCTTTATATAAAATCGTGTCTTACGTTAATAACTTGTTTGTATTTATGTTTCAAAATATTCAAGCTGTTAGATAGGTATGGGAGTTAGGAGGGGAAATCAATATGTCATAAGATGAAATGTGTTGTAAAAAAAAAATCATTTTGTTCCTTGGGGTTGTTAATCATTGCTGGGGACAAAAGAGAAACACGAAAATTGGTTTGTTTTGGTTGTAGTCGAGTCCACAAAGGAACATAACCAAATAACTAGGTGGAGGTTCGTTGGAGTTTGCTGAGGTTGTTAGGAGCTTGAAACGAACAAGGTACTTAGGCAATATATGATTTTTGGTTTAGTTGAAGCAATTTGAGAACAAGGATAGTTGGGCTGAGCTTTGATGATAACATGATCGAGTAATTGGAAAAGACTTGTTACACAGGATTCTTTGGTAAGTGCTCAATCGAGACGTGTAAAAATATTGATAGGTTGTTAAGTGAATGTTTACAGAAAATGACCCAAGTAAACGAGCATGAGCCGATTAGATTAGAAATAAACCTTAGGTCTTTGGGCATAAATAGAGTTGGGCTCGAGTTTTATGATAAAGGCTCAATGATAAACAAGAGTGCGTTGGGTTGCTGTGAACAATGGGTCGAGAACCAATGTTTCAAGGATGTGTTTGGTTTGGCTTTCGTGAGTCCGAAAGGTTTAACCACACGCTTTTTATTATTTCATGATACAAAAAGTTATAGATGGTACTTCGTTTATATTGTTCGTGATCAAGATGAGGATGACATTGAGAATGAGGGAACACGTTACGACAGTTAGATTAGTAACCATGTTTTGGAAGTAAATGCGCCAATTGTTTCATTTACAGTGTTTGGAATGTAATTGAGATTACTGTAGGATTTATAGGACCTGAGGTTGAAATATAGGGACCACTGTATCACTCACAGTGTCAAAGAAAAGAAGTGGAGACCACTGTATTTACTTACAGTGTCTGCTAAGGAAATAGAGATCACTAGAATTTTTGTGATAAATTCAAAGTGGTAAGTCTTAAGGTTACGAAATAATTTTGAGACCATTGTAATCACATACAATGTCTGGGAGTTTAGAGGGAGCATCGTGAAATTCACAACGTTAGAGGAATAAGTAAGACCATTATGTAGTTCGTAATGTCTGAATAGTGGATGGAACTGAGATTACAATAGTTCCACAGTTAACATAACTTGGAAAAATCTCTTTTGGAATAATTATTGTTATTCTTTCATGGTTTGAAATTTCACATGGTTTCCAACTACAAGAATCTGTGCGGGTAACCTACCCGTTAAACAAAAGAGTTTTGTTGATAACAGATTCTTACATAGAGATATTTGGATGAGAATTTTGGTGTATGTAGAGAAAGTTGCTGAACCTCAGCTTTAGGGGATGAGGAATCTTGTTTGTCCTTGTGTGAGGAATAGTGAACGTAAGCGGCTAGAGTAGTAGCCTCACTGCTACTCCTCTATATATGTGCCGGATTTCACTCCTTACACAATTCCTTTCCTCCAAAACTTTCGAAATGTCTTACACCTACACCGTTCTTGTAATTATGTACGCTGCTGCAGCCGTCTTCTTGGCTTACGTTCCAGATGAAGATCTGAAGTCCCTGGCCGAGGTCATAGCGCTTCTCATAGCAGTCGTGGTTTTGGCCGTCAGCGCAGATGAAATATGGGGGTAAGTGATAGTATTACGATAAGAGTGTTGCTTTGATTCCGTATACTAACACCATGTATTAATGCTTTATTGCGTTAATAACTTGTATATTCTTGTCGTACAGGATATTCGAGGTGTTGCACCCAATCGTGGTTCTTGCTCTTGCTGGGGTAGTGGTGTTCTTCATTGGCATAGCAGGTCAACCGATTGGTGATGTTATGCCTTTCTTAGTGATATTTGTAATGTTAGCATTACCAATGCTAATCATATCACTATGTATCAATATTTATGGTTTCTAAGGAAAGTTGTGCTGTGTGTTTGATGAATGTTCATGATTATTGGTTTCATACTCATGTCATTACAGATACAAATAAGCCCACTTATTTATAATTCGTTATTTACATAGAGAGGCGTCCCAAACAATGTAAATATGGAAATATAAACTTATGGTTCGGCGCTTTACAATCTCTTTATTTAAATAAAAGGCATCCCAATCATTCAAATAAAGACATTGTAAACCATCCTACTTAAGAATTTCTGATTTAACACTCGTACTAATCCACAAAATAATCCATGCGCGGATTTTCCGGAAATACAGGAAAAAGTATGTCACACGCATCTATAAAGATATGAGTAAAATAATTAAGAATGGTGGGTACGGTACTCGAGATAGTTGGTGAGTATATATATCAATATATTAGAGTGTTGGTGTAGCAAAACTATCTAGAAGTCACATAAGCGTCTGGCGGATGGTAAGCACGGAGAGCGTAAGGCTATAAAATGTTTTGTTTGTAAAAGTAGTTATAGTTCGGACCTCATTTAGACCCGTTTCTCTATAACTGTAGCTCTGATACCAATCTGTAACACCCCCAATTTCGTGATATGCAGCGGAATTTAAATTGGGTGTTACTTCATGGCACAACAGTTGAATAGTAGAAAACGATCACCAATTTGGTCGTTTTAAAAGATTTATCATTCGAATATCAGAGTTTACAAAGTAAGTCCCAGTGGTTTCCAAAGTTTATTAAATAGGTTTTCGAATGATATTTATAGCCTTCGTAATTATCCGTGCTCCTCCGTGCCATCCGTGCTTATTATGGACCTGAGATAAATACATGCTAAAAGTGTCAACACAAAGGTTGGTGAGTTCATAGAGTTTGTAGTTGAAAACTGTTGATTTACAAAATCAAAGAGTTTGTGAGTTCATAATAGTTATAGATAAATTGTTGATTATCAAATCAAAGAGTGAGTAATACCATAGCGTTTGTAGTTAAACCAGTTGATTTGTCAAAATCAAAGTGTGAGCGAATTCCATAGAGTTTAAAGTTAAAGCAGTTGATTATCAAATTTAAGTTGTGAGTGAATCCATAGAGTTTGCGTAAAATCAGTTGATTTTCCATAGTTTCTAAGTTTAGGTAATAATTGTAACATTTACAATTATTAATAAAATAAGCGGTGGGTTACGATATTATACACCCTTAGTTGGTTTGTTATAAAACAAGTAGTGGGTTAAGTTGTTATATACCCATAGTTCGTTTGTTTGCCCTAACCGGGTCAACACAAATTAGTTATTGTTTGCCAAGTAGTGATTTTCTGCTATATAGTGATAACAAGTTCAAGTTTAATAAAATAGTGGCAATACTGTATCATGACTACAGTATCGTTTTCTATTGCTCTAAGTCTCATGACACTCAACGCTTAACAGGCATCAAAAATGATGTAAAGTATAAAGGCCCTCGTGATGGGTATTTGCCAATAACCCATAAGTTTGTTCAAATAAAGTGCGCCTGGGTGGCTCATCCTAGCAGACCCAAACGGGGATTGTCAGTCCCAAATAGATCTATTCACAATTATTTACGTTCACTCGCAAGTGATTAAGGTTCATGATGTGAGGGACTTCGAACATGGCAATAAAGGTAAACTTAGGCAATAGTGGATCAGGTATAGCATACAGTTGAAAATCATTTGTGATCATGTTTATAGCAGGTATCTCTCCCTGAGATATAAAAATGTATAAAGTGGATTTATAAATTCATAATCGTTTGTAGAGGTTTAAAAGTACTTTTATAATTAAAAGCAAATATTACGTCTCAGTAACGAGTAGAGCGTTTCATCAATTAAGTACGTTGTTTAAAGTAATCCAGTAAAGTTTATATGTAAAGCGAACATGTATCGCCTTCAAAAGTAATTCAGAGTAGATAAAAGAGTAGTCTATGGAACTCACAGTAGTATGTAAACAGTTAAAAGTACTTATGAATAAGTAAAAAAACATTATATTTGAGCATGTATCTCCCCCAAAGAGTTTATAAAAAGTAAACAAGAAAAGTGGGGCTATGAACTCACCTGATGCAATAGCAATAATGACTAGAGTGGATTTACTGAAATGTAAATTCAGTTGAGATTTCGGAAATAGCTTCACACACGACCTGAATAATAATAATGTTTGAGAATTCGTTTCAGCACGATTAATGAATGCGATATGAGGAATCGTTTGACGATTTGATCGGTGACGTGAGTGTGAATGGTTTAAGAGGTTTGGAGTTCAACGATAATATTATAAATAATATTATTTTATGATTCAGAGATCATAATATTCGTTTACTTGAAGTGGTTGAATTGAATCGTTAGGAATCGTTTAGAAGTTGTTATATATAAATATAACGTATCGTTAAATATTTGTGTTCGAAGTATAGGAATATATGATGTGAGGGTGGGCTGTGTAAAACATGAATTTAAAATGAGTTGTGTTAAGGTTCATGTATACTCCTTAAAGTTTCATTGTTTTTACATTTTATACCCTAACGGTGTTTGCGTTGCACCGTTAGTCCTTGGTTTATAAAGTTACATTTTTAACCCGAAATTAACCCAATTGACAATCTGAGTTTATACTTTATTATAAGGTCATTTTCTATCCCTAAGATTCTGTTTTTACTGTTTCAGAACCTATTTTTACAAGGTTGGCAGTTTTGGTCCCTTAAAGTGTAACTAGTTTGCAAAGTTAGTCCTTTTTGCATAAAAACTTGTGGAAAAATTCTATAAAAATTTAAGAAGCTTATTTTAGTTTATTAAAGCTTAAGTCAACTGTTGGTTTGACCAGAAAAATTCATTTTGATATATTGGGCCCTAAAACGAAATAGAACAAGGCCCGTTAAGAATTTTGGAGACGAGGGCATGAAAATACTTTTGGGCTTGGATTTGGATTATTTTTGTGATTCTAAAAATATTTAGTATGGGTCTATTGGGCTGTTTATTCGTCAGGTCTTGTTGGGCTTGGTTCAGCCCATTTCCGAAAATAATAATTTTTGTAAATTACTTCTGGTTAGAAAAACATGGCGAGGTCAGTTCAAAATGGGTGAAATTGAGTGACGAGTTGACCTTATTTCAAGAAGTTCAAAACACGAAAAGCGTAGTGTTCTAGTTTGTTAATGAGGTGATGCAAAAATAATGGGTGGTTGTGTTCGAAAATACGAAGACACAATATGAGTTTGTGGCCTAGTCGCATGTGTTTAAAAATCTGAAAACTTGAAAATAACTAAGTCTGAAAATCAGTTTTTGTAGCGTGTAAAAGGAGCGTTTTTAAGGGCTTTAGAGGGCTTTTCGTAAAATGTTCAAAACACAAAATTTAAAGCTTGCTAGGTGGTGATTCGAAATGAGCCAAAATATACATGTGTTGCTTTTGTGGATTCGAAAATAATTGTCCATGAAAGGAGCGAGTTGAGACGGTTTTGGTATCAAAATACTTAGAAAAATTCTAAGTATTTTTGGGTTACACATTTTATACGTGAGATGCAAAAATAAAAAGGATCTCGTTTATGTAGGATTCGAATGCATGGTTGTGTTGTGAGTGGACGTACATATTATTTGACGTCTAAACAAATGTGCGGGGTGTAGTTTGAACTTAGAAACAGAAACGTGTACGTAAAAATTATATGATAATGCATACGTTTGAGCAAGTATATGCGATATGCATTGTGTCATGAAGTGGATTGAATGGAATTTAGAACGAGATGAGGGGACTTACAAGGTCTTGAAAGTGAACTGTGGTACGTTGGAAAGAATTTAGAAACGCAAGAGTCCTTCGAACAAAATTGTATAGCAACTAATATATACGTTTGACTTCAAAACAACTACCCGATTGGTTTCTTAGTCTCTGGCATTCAAGAGATTATCTAACTAAGTATAAAGACTTGTGAGTGTGAGGTGGGAGTTTGAGAGTGAAGGGTGTGTTCACAGTGGAACTGCATGCATGTTTATATAGAGTTGTTCGGTTCGTGTATGTGGAGTTTAAATGAATCGAGTGGGTTTCATTTGTAGTTTAGCTCTTGTGCTCGAGTGTTCATATTGTTGTGGCGTGAGAATTTAGTTGAGTGTGTAAGAATGTGGAGTGTGTAAGGATGTCTTAATGATGAAGATTCTTGGCGTGCTTGGCCGGCGTTTACCACCAAAGGGAAGAGACAAAGAGAGTTTTTGTGTTGCTATGATTTGTTACTGTGGAAACAAGGGAAGAGTAATAAACTTTGTGACTTGCTTGTTGGCACTAGAGCTTGAATAGAGCTTGTTACTAACGACTCCTTGTGGTTTTTCCTTGGGCCCTTCGACAGTGGAGATGGAGTAAAAGAAGTCTTCAAAGTGTGAAGAAGAAAACCTTTTTGCCTTAGCTTTTTATTGTTTGTTTCGAATGGCAGTAACACAAGGGAAGTAGAGAAAGAATGTTTGTGCATGCATATGTACTGATGCGTGGTTTTGTAACCTTACAACAGGTTTTACCTCTCGAGGGATCTCAAGAGGCTTACAACCCCACCAGGCAGTGTACCTGACCGATGTAGTATAGTGTAGTGGTAAGTACGGGGGATTGATCGTTCTCCACAGGGAATAGTGTTCGTTAGGTGTGAAAGGCTACTCTAATTAGGTCTAAGGGTCGAGGAAGATTCTTTTTTATGTTTTTATAGTTTTTATGAAAGCAAGTAAAATCTCGGTTTTGAAGGAGTGGGCGGAATTAGTTGCTAGTCAACTAACCCAAATTACTACAAATGCAATAAAATAAAATAACAAAAATAAAAAGTGGTGAGAAACTTATGTGTAGAGAAATGTGTTTACTTAGATTTCCTTACTCCCTAACTATCTTTTACCGGTTAATTAGTGTGTATTAGTTGCGTGGATGACGGGTGTATTCCTTAATACCATTCGTGGGGTGGCGTACTTACTTCCCCAAACTCTACAAGCTCCTACTTCACTCCTATGTCGAGCCGGCTAGGAAGCTCCTAACATGGGATCACTAGAATTCGCTTGTGCATTAAATACAACCATAAAAACCTTTAGTACGCGTTTGGTTCATGTTTCTTAAGACGTTCAAGCAAGTTACCGAATAGGAAGTTAGCCAGTTTTCTTAAGCCTAACATAGATAAACAATCATCCAATACAACTAACAACACACTAACAACCAATAATCAATAGCTAGGTTTCATTAGATCTAAGCAAACACAAGATAAAATTAGCCTAACATGTTAACAAAAGACAAGCATAAGATAGAATCAAACAACACATAGACATATTGAATGATTAATTGATTACTTATCTTTCAATGAAACATGGAAGATCTCAAGGCTAAAAGCCCTGAAAAAGTAGCTAAAATCGTCTTAGGGTTTTATCCCAAAATTCCACACACTAAGCTCTCCCCTAATGACAAAAAATTAGAAAACTATATATAGATTTTTGGATCTGACGGCGTCACCTTATGCATTGTGACGCCGTCACCTCGCCGCTTTTAGGGTTCCCGGGTGACCTTCTTGACGCCGTCCCTCTTTAGCTCTTCAAAAATCCATTCTGGCCTATCAAGGCTTGACGCCGTCGGATCATGAACGTGACGCCGTCCCCTTATGATTTAAGCCGTGACGCCCTTGATTTAGTTAAAGCGTGACGCCGTCAGAATTCTCATGCTAACTCACTGGCCCGTCATGAGTAAATTTCACATCCAACTTTTCTTGCCAAGGCATGACGCCGTCCCATGTTAATTGTGACGCCGTCAAGAGTAACTTTTAGCCGATTCTTGAGACTTTGCCGTTTTCTTCACTTTAATGCTCCAAAAACGTCCAAAATGCCTCCTTTTCCAGATTTCTCCTCAAAAGTACCTAAAATGACAAAAGGAACGATTTAGGGCAATATTTGATCAAATAAATACGATTTCGGGCTTAAATGACCCCTTAAAAGCGGTACACTTTTCGCCTCATCAAATACCCTTACACTTGAGATTTGCTTGTCCTCAAGCAAATGCGCTTTTATTCTAATCAAAATACAAGTTAGGGGTCATTTAATGCAAACATAAAAGTAATTACAACAAATAATCGTTCCACTTCAATCATAATAAGCACGGAGATTATATACTAGCACCTCACAAATAGTGTTTAGATACTCACATCTCTCAAGTGTCATCAAAATAAATCTCATAAATGAAAACGGAAAATATCTCTCACTACCTGTCATAGCAAATAGATTACCATAGGCTTGGGAAAGGATCGAAAACCTCCTCTACTAGGCGTAAGCACCTAAGATAAACTATCAAAGAGGGCTTTTAAATGGGTTATAATGTTAGGTGTAGGGAAAAGGAAAACACGGTTTTGTTGGATACGGGATATTTTACTGGTGGCGAGTTAAAGATCTTGATCAATTACATGTACTATACAATGTTGCTAAGCCAAGACTAGACTCAATCTTAAGCTAAAAACAAAATAACAAAAACATAAGATAAATATAAAATGAAACGGGATGGTAGTCCGTATGTTTTTTCTATTTTTCATTTTCTCATTTTTTTGTGTTTTTCTTGATTTTTTTTTTTTTTTTTTTTTTTTTTTTTTTTTTTTTTTTTTTTTTTTGCATACACTTTTGCCCTACCATCCAAAATAATACATCATAGGGGCGTTGCATTCCCCTTACACTTGAATTTTTACATAACTTTACAAATACTAATCTAATGACTCGAATTAAGATAATTGAAAAACTTGGAGTACTTTTTAAAACATTTAGCACATATGGGGGTAATAAATGATGTTCTTCCCCATTACTCCATCACACTAGTACTTTACCCATGAGTCCCAATCGTCCCAAAACAATATGTACAAGGATATGACTCGACTTAGCAACCATGTAATCAACTAGATAATTAACTTGGGTTTAAACAAATATTGTAACAATAATGCACTAAAGATGAGTGCATACAAGGTAGGCTAAGGCGATTTGGGTGTACATTTTAGTGGGGTGTAACAAATTCTTCCTTTAAGTAAAATGCTTAAAGGTCGAAATGAAAAGATAGGCTCTGAGGGGTGTACTAGGGGTATCGTGTACTAAAAATGAGTACAACGCAAAGGGTGTGGGAGAATTACTTGACCAATGTAGCCAATGTAATTATAACAAAAACACAGGTGTAAAACAATGGGTTAATCCTAATGCCTCTTATCATGTAGTAAATCTAACTACACGAATGTAGTCTCACTTGTGGCCTTGGAATGGTCCTAATGCAAGTTCTAGAATCTAAGTGCTACCGGTACACACATCATAGCATAAATGCTTTTCCTACCAATTCTAGGGGCGAACCTCACATATTTGGGGGTGGAAAATTTTTTAGTGGTACGGTTTTTGTGCTAATCATATAACTCCTATCCGTGAGACGCTCATTAAGATCAAAGTTTCACTCCTATATGTTGTAAAAAATTTTAAATTTGGCACTAAAATTGCCTTAACAGGTATTTATCTCAGTTTTATTACACATCTACTATTAAACAAACAAAAATCAAGCGTAATAGTATTCTCTAATCGTACTTTTACCCTCCCCTTACACTTAAGATGAACATTGTCCCCAATGTTCAAATAACAAGATGTAAAAGCGTAAAGTAAAAGAATGAAATCAAATACTCCCCTGATTCGCTTGGTGGATAATGAAATTACACGGTTAAATCTTCTTCCAAAGTAATGTTGAAGCTCCATGACTAATGCATCGCCATAAGCTTGATTCAAAACATTTCCTTGTCCGAAATAACCTGTTAAACCTGAGAAAACAAACACGAAAACCTGCATAACATCGGCGGGATAAAATCTATATATAAGGATATAATGCTTGTGGAATGATAACTTTGCAGATTCCTGGAGATTATAAGTTGGAGATTTTAATAAAAACTTTTTAAAAACAAAACTTTCAAAAATTTCTGAAAATTAAATCTGACGCCGTCAGGTTATAAACCCTGACGCCGTCAGAAATGACCTGACAAAAATTTTCATTTTAAGTTTCCGGAAAATTTCTGGAAAAACCTTTACCTTACTTCCTGGAAATCCTGCAAAACATCATTATGACTCGATACAAGCATTTGACTCAAACACACACTAATATGTATGTTAATTTATTATTATTACGATTCATGTTAATTTGTGTTCTAATAAACCGATTTAGATTTCCCTTACACTTAACTTTTGCAAAATACCTTTATATGTAGTTAAGACGATGTTAAAAACAAAATAAAGCATTTTCACAAATTAGTTTTTAACATGAATCAATAAGAATAAAAATTAAACATACATACGGAAACAAATAAAAACAAACAAACAAACAAATAAACAAATAAAGCTTGGGTTGCCTCCCAAGAAGCGCTTGTTTTTGTTCGAGTCACGAGCCTGACTCTACCCTTATTTAACGGAAATAGGGGAGGTTTTCCCTACACTTAGGATTAAGTGCGGGTGGAAGTAGCGATACACACCCTTAGGGTGTGAATATGCCACGTGAGGTGAAGGGGGTGAGTGAATGGCTTCCTTCATCCTAAAACTACCCGGATAATATTGGTTGATGGGTGGGTCGGTTCCTCTTTTGTCTCCTAGATGTAAATCTAAGGATGGAAAGTTGTGTAAAGGTTGAGGTTCCGTTTCATCAACACTAGGAAATTCCCTAGAACTAAGAGTAAGGTTATCACTATAAGTATTCAAACCTATATCCTCTAGTGGTGCTTGGTCCAAGGATTCTACCTCCATCGGGATTCCTAAAGTCTCTTCTACTTCTTCCGGGTAAGTCACGGGCGGTGTGGGTGCCTCAAATGATGGTTGAGTATTTTGTGGGCTTATGTTATTTACCTCATCATTCCACGTGTCAAGATCACCTATATCCTCATCAATTATTTTCTTAGGTAGTGATAATAACAAACCTAGTGCTTCATCCAACTTATGGTTTATTGATACGGCTCTATCCACAATTCCTTGGCAAACTAGGTCGCTTTTCCTATTAGCCTCACTAAAACAAGATCCTAAACATGGAGGTTGTTCATAAGAATCTATCCTAGGTGAAGGCTCATATGATTCATAAGTGTCTCTAAATGAGGTATTTTGAACTTCTTGGTGTTCTAGCCACTCAACCATATCTTGCAATCTTAGAAATCTAAGTGAAAAGTCCATTTGAAGCAAATTACAAACAAAATCACAAAGAAAAGATAGACTACGAGAAAGCTACAAAATAAAAAGAAAATATCTCACTTGATAGGAATCTTGTGAGTAGACCTAATAAAAATAAAATTTCAACCTAAGCAATAACTACTCCCCGGGCTGCGGCGCCAAAAACTTGATGCGTGGTTTTGTAACCTTACAACAGGTTTTACCTCTCGAGGGATCTCAAGAGGCTTACAACCCCACCAGGCAGTGTACCTGACCGATGTAGTATAGTGTAGTGGTAAGTACGGGGGATTGATCGTTCTCCACAGGGAATAGTGTTCGTTAGGTGTGAAAGGCTACTCTAATTAGGTCTAAGGGTCGAGGAAGATTCTTTTTTATGTTTTTATAGTTTTTATGAAAGCAAGTAAAATCTCGGTTTTGAAGGAGTGGGCGGAATTAGTTGCTAGTCAACTAACCCAAATTACTACAAATGCAATAAAATAAAATAACAAAAATGAAAAGTGGTGAGAAACTTATGTGTAGAGAAATGTGTTTACTTAGATTTCCTTACTCCCTAACTATCTTTTACCGGTTAATTAGTGTGTATTAGTTGCGTGGATGACGGGTGTATTCCTTAATACCATTCGTGGGGTGGCGTACTTACTTCCCCAAACTCTACAAGCTCCTACTTCACTCCTATGTCGAGCCGGCTAGGAAGCTCCTAACATGGGATCACTAGAATTCGCTTGTGCATTAAATACAACCATAAAAACCTTTAGTACGCGTTTGGTTCATGTTTCTTAAGACGTTCAAGCAAGTTACCGAATAGGAAGTTAGCCAGTTTTCTTAAGCCTAACATAGATAAACAATCATCCAATACAACTAACAACACACTAACAACCAATAATCAATAGCTAGGTTTCATTAGATCTAAGCAAACACAAGATAAAATTAGCCTAACATGTTAAACAAAAGACAAGCATAAGATAGAATCAAACAACACATAGACATATTGAATGATTAATTGATTACTTATCTTTCAATGAAACATGGAAGATCTCAAGGCTAAAAGCCCTGAAAAAGTAGCTAAAATCGTCTTAGGGTTTTATCCCAAAATTCCACACACTAAGCTCTCCCCTAATGACAAAAAATTAGAAAACTATATATAGATTTTTGGATCTGACGGCGTCACCTTATGCATTGTGACGCCGTCACCTCGCCGCTTTTAGGGTTCCCGGGTGACCTTCTTGACGCCGTCCCTCTTTAGCTCTTCAAAAATCCATTCTGGCCTATCAAGGCTTGACGCCGTCGGATCATGAACGTGACGCCGTCCCCTTATGATTTAAGCCGTGACGCCCTTGATTTAGTTAAAGCGTGACGCCGTCAGAATTCTCATGCTAACTCACTGGCCCGTCATGAGTAAATTTCACATCCAACTTTTCTTGCCAAGGCATGACGCCGTCCCATGTTAATTGTGACGCCGTCAAGAGTAACTTTTAGCCGATTCTTGAGACTTTGCCGTTTTCTTCACTTTAATGCTCCAAAAACGTCCAAAATGCCTCCTTTTCCAGATTTCTCCTCAAAAGTACCTAAAATGACAAAAGGAACGATTTAGGGCAATATTTGATCAAATAAATACGATTTCGGGCTTAAATGACCCCTTAAAAGCGGTACACTTTTCGCCTCATCATGTACGTGAATTTGATGGAGATGATATTTTTGTGCAAGTGGTAAGATAGAGATAAGATTGCATGTGTAAGTTGAGTGTGGCAGTGGCTTAATTGATAGGCAATGATGGTTCCTTGTTCTTTTCTTGTCTAGGATTCGATTTACACATATAATGTCAAGAGTTGGTTTGGTTTGTAGCATGTGGATAAAATGGTGAGAAAAGTTTTTAATACAATCGTTCCTGTGGTAGTTCGAGCAGAAGAAAAGAAAAGAATATAAGTCACGCTTTGTTTGTTTTGTTATAGTGTGAGAATAAAGTGTAAGAAGGGTGGAGTGTGTAAGTGAAATTGAGTGTGTAAGTGAACTGTAATCATGGTCCTTGTTTTTATCTTGTTTGTCTTTGAGTCTATTTTACAGGCAATATTCAAGGGTCGTGTGGTTTTATAGCACGTGATATTTAGAAGGATTGGATACTTGTGAATTGTTCTTGTGTAGTTTCGATCAAAGACAAGATAACAAAATGAAATTATAGTTTCTTGTGGTGGTATTAGTCGGCAGTCATGGAAAAAGGGAAGTGACAAATGGATTTTCTTAATGTTGGTTTTTGTAGTTGTGGCTTGTCGAGCATTTCCATGTCTAACATATTTTAGTTGTGATCAAAATAAAAGTGGGAGTCGTTTGATAAGTATAGTACTTGGACAATCCTTTTTGTTAGCCAAAATATATTTTTGGCTCGAGTTGGAAGTGATACGAGACAAATAAATAAGTATATAGAAAACTTATATGAACGATACGTAGATGATGAATGAATGTTGAGAGATTTACAACGTCTTATATTGAGATGAGGTATGTCGACTGCGAGACTAGAACAAGGAAACGTGAGTTTCGTGGTTCGCTTGGATATAATAGAGCTTGAATAGTGACGGGCTGGAAATGGTGGCCGAAGTCCAATGTTATTAGTGGGTGGTTTTGTAACTTCGAAAAAGTATTTGAACGAGTTTGGTTATATGACGAAACGTATAACATTAAATGTTAAAAGTTTTAAATTGATTCGCGATTTCTAGGCTATCAAGGTTCGCACAGATGAGAGTAATATAAAGAATGTGCGAACGTGTTACGACGTTTAGATTAACATAGTTGAATAAAAGCGAAAATTTAGCCCGTAAAAATGGTTAATTAAACAGTGACGATAGATTAGTCTTCGTTTACTATTTACAAATGGAAGGGAAATTTACGGGATGTTATAGGATTATTCTCATAATTTAGAAAACCGTTTTGTATAAAACGTTTGGGATTCGCATTAAATGCCACCACTCCACTTTCCCGTGTTTTGCGCAACAGTCGAGGTGAACAGTTGTGCCGTCTGTAAAAAGTGTAATTTGCAGAGTTTACATCATCACATATACATGATGTGTGAGGAGAGGCATTAAATGCCAAGTGGGGGCCCAAGATATGCATGCCAGTTGGTAAAAGAACATATATTCCTATATTAAATAGGTATTCAGTTACCAACCTCGGATATTTACTAACTAGATACTTAGAGCATTTAAGTTAGCATTGAATGTCATCTTGAGGGCCTTGAATGACTTTTCATTCAGTGAGGGGTTCCGGGAAGGTGATTCAGTGATCTTTTTCACTGAGAAACACATTGAGTCAAGGACCTGAGGTTTTCAGAATTTACACTTAGTTGGATGGATTCAATCAGTGGACTGATTCTCTATATCCAACATTCCCAATTCAGCTTTCAGTCTTATGAAAGTTGGTTCATCCAATGGTTTGGTGAAGATATCAGCTAGCTGATATTCAGTGGGGATGAAGTGTAATTCAATGTCACCGTTCATGACATGGTCCCTGATGAAGTGATATCTAATATCAATGTGTTTTGTTCTTTGATGAAGAACAGGGTTGTTTGAGATGGCAATTGCACTTGTGTTATGACAAAAGATGGGAACCATCTTATACTGGAATCCATAGTCACTGAGTTGACTTTTCATCCATAGTACATTTGCACAACAACTGGCTGCTGCAACATATTCAGCTTCTGCTGAGGACATGGCAACTGATTATTGCTTCTTAGCACTCCAACAGACTAATTTTCCATCAAGAGTTTGGCAGGAGCCTGAGGTGCTTTTTCTGTCCATGTTGCATCCAGCATAGTCAGAGTCTGAGTATCCTTTGAGATCAAAGCCTGAACATTTTGGATAATATAATCCAAGGTTTGGAGTACCTTTTAGGTACCTGAGTATCCTTTTCACAGCTGTGAGATGAGATTCTCTTGGGTCAGATTGTTATCTGGCACACAAACATACTGAGAATTGGATGTCAGGCCTTGATGCAAGTAGATACATCAGTGACCCAATCATTCCTCTAAAGAGAGTTTGATTCACTGGTTTTCCAGTAAGGTCAGGATCAAGGTTGTTTGGTGGAACCATGGGAGTTTTGACTGAGGCATAGTCACTGAGCTCATACTTCTTCAGTAGGCTTCTGACATACTTCTCTTGACTGATAGAGGTTCCTTTATCAGTCTGCTTGATTTGCAGTCCAAGGAAGTAGGTCAGTTCTTCCATCATGCTCATTTCAAATTTCTTTGCCATCAGTTTTTCAAACTGTTTGCAAAGTTTATAACTTGTTGAGCCAAAGATGATGTCATCAACATATACTTGTACAAGTATGACATCATTATTTGTCCTGTAGATAAATAATGTGTTGTCTATCTTGCCTCTGAAAAATTTGTTTAGGATCAGGAAGGCTGAGAGAGTTTCATACCATGCCTTGGGTGCTTGTTTCAGTCCATAAAGGGCTTTGTTAAGCTTGCAGACATAGTCAGGAAACTCACTGCTTTCAAATCTAGGAGGTTGCTGAACATAAACTTCTTCTTTCAGTGATCCATTTAAGAATGCACTTTTTACATCCATTTGGTACACCTTGAAGTTCATGTAGGTTGCAAATGCAAGGAAGATCCTGATGGCTTCCATCCTTGCCACTGGTGCAAATGTTTCTTCATAGTCAATGTCTTCTTGTTGATTATAGCCTTTAGCTACAAGTCTAGCCTTGTTTTTAATGACTATGCTATTTTCATCAGATTTATTTTTGAATACCCATTTCATGCCAATGACTGAAACATCTTCAGGACATTTGACCAAGGCCATTACCTTGTTTCTGTCAAGTTGTTCCAGTTCATCATGCATGGCCTGAACCCAACTTGGATGTTTAAGTGCTTCTTTGACACTTTTGGGTTCAATTGTGGAGATGAAGTCCACAAATAGGCATTCATTGGTAGAGGCTGCTGTTAATTTAGCAGCCATGCTTCTGGTGAGCATGTCTTCAGTAGGCTCTCCAATTATATTGACAAGTTCTATATCTTGAGACCTAGTCCAACTGTCCTGAGGTCTTGGATACTGATTAGAACTTGTGGAGGCCTGATTAGTTGGGTCTGGTGTAGACACCTGATGATCTTCAGGATCTTAAGTGTCTGACTGGGTTGGCTGATCAAAGAGATTGTTTGGTTCCTGAGTACTTTGTTCAGACTGATTGATTGCATCAGTACTTCTTTGTGCTTCAACAAACTCAGTGATGGTTGGGTAAGGAAGATTGTGAGGGATGATGTAGTAGGAGATGTCAGCATTTTCTTGGTACTGAGGGGAAGGATCATTGTCAGGATGATGTTCGTCAGGAGGGTATCTTGATGAATCATCAATACCTATCTCTTCCACTATGGTGTTAGAGACGCTGATTGCTTCAATGCTCTCATCAATGGTAACATGGAATGTTTCCTCAGTTTGTTGTCTCCTAGTGTTGAACACCCTGAAGGCCTTTGAGACAAGAGAGTATCCTAGGAAGTATCCATCGTCACCTTTGGCATCAAATTTCCCTAAGTGATCCTTGTGATTATGAATAAACACAAGACACCCAAAGACATGAAAGTGGCTGATGTCAGGGATCCTTCCCTTGAATAACTCATAAGGGGTTTTGCTATGTCTCTTGACAATGATGGATCTGTTTTGTGTGTAACAGGCAGTTTTTACTGCTTCATTCCAAAAGTGTTTGGAAAGGACTAATCCATTTAGCATTGTCCTAGCTGCTTCAATGAGTGTTCTATTTTTCCTTTCAGCAACACCATTTTGTTCAGGTGTATAAGGAGAGGAAAATTTTTGGGAAATTCCTTTCTCATCACAGAAATATTCAAGTTCATAGTTTCTGAACTCTGTCCCATTGTCAGTCCTAATCTGTTTGACTTTAATGTCATTTTGATTTTCAATGTTCCTGACAAAGGACATGATTGTTTCAGTTGCCTGACTCTTTTTGGTCAGGAAGTAAACCCAAGTGTATCTTGAGTATTCATCCACAATGACCAGAGTATACTTCTCATGGTTAATGGATCTAGGACTGATGGGCCCAAAGAGATCCATATGGAGAAGATGAAGGCAGTTCCTGATGGAAAAGTTTGTTTTGGTTTTAAAGGATGCTCTATGATGTTTACCTTTTTCACAGGCAGAGCAAGGTTTATCCTTTGAAAACACAAGTGATGGTAAGCCAAGGACCTTGTTTTGTTTCACAAGATTATTTATGTTTTTGAAGTTCAGATGGGAGAGTCTCTTATGCCAAAGCCAGTTGAGGATTTCAGTGGCCTTAGCAAAGAGACAAGTTCCATTCTGAGTTAGACTGGACATGTCTAACACATAAACATCTTGCCTTCTTGGTGCAATAAGGACAACTTCCTTATTTGCATTGAAGATGGTTCCTTGCTTATCATCAAACTGAACTATGTACTTTGCATCACATAGTTGACTGACACTGATCAAATTGTACTTAAGACCATTGACATAAGCTATCCTAGTAAAGACTATACCACTACAGTTTACTGAACCATAACCTTCAGTGAGACATGATGAATTATCAGCAAATACCACCTTGGGTCCTGGTTCTTCTACATGCCAAACTGGCTCCCTGACATGTCTCTGCACAAATGGTAAACTGAGTTAGTTCTTTCTAGGACCCCTCTTCTTAGAGGGCTTGGCTTTAGTAGCCTTCTTAAAAGTAGCAATTGATTCATGGTCAGTGGTTGAGTGGACTGAGCTACCACAGGTTTTGCATTTGATTGCAGAGGTAGACTCAGTAGACTGAGAGGATGACTTGGTCATACCTCTTCTGGTCTGAATGACCTTCTCATGTCCTAAGGTGTCATGAGTGGGATCTCCACAAATGTCACAACTGTTGTCCATTAAACAATCCTTAGGAAGGTGGTCATTGAAGCCACAGTGAGGGCAAGGTGCAAAAGGCTTGGCCTTTTGTTTATGTTTCTGTTTAGAATCAGAAGGATATTTTAAAGCCTGTGCTTTAAAGTTTGCCATCTTTGATGTGGTTGTGTAAGATTGGTGATCAAAGGTCCTGTGATCTTTCTTTTTGCATATCATGCAGTAAAGGATTCTAAAACAATCATCAGTGGAATGATTGGTATAGTGACACAGCTCACACCTTTTCAGGGGTTTGGAGGGTTTTGGTTTGGTACTTGAGGAAGCTGATTTGGGTTCCTTCAACTTAGATTGAGAAGGCTTCTCATAAGATTCAATCTTCTCACTCAGCTTCCTGACAAGCTCAGCCAACTGATCAATTTTTGAGTCAAGGCTTTATGTTTTTACTTCAGAAGGGACTGAAGTTGATGAGTCATCAGTGACTTTAGAGGTTTGCCCTATCAGGATGGTTTTTCCCATTCCTGGCTTCTCCTTTGGAGAATGCTGAGAGTAGACCAATGGTGTGAGGTCTGAGCTTGGTGCAGCTTCCTGAAGGACTTTCAGAGGTGGGAGTGGTGTAAATGATTTTGATTCAGACTCATTGACTGACTCAGTAATACTGGGTTGGTCAGTGAGTCCAAGCATATTTTTCAGAGCCTGACTTTCAGGAAGCAAGATTTTCCCAGTCTCAAAGTTTCATAACTTACTGACTGGGTTGTCCTTAACAACCCATTCATTTGACTTGGGTTCCATTTCCCACTCAAAAGATATGCTAGCTGGAATAAAATCCTTTTCTTTGTGACTTTCACTGGGGTTTTCAGTGAGTTGGTCTATTCCTATAATTTTCTTGTTTTCACTAGGAATTAGACTCACAGTTTCATAGACTTTGGGGTTCTTTTTAGTCCACAGCCTTTAATGACAGCCTTTTCTTCGTTAAGTTCATTTTGAAGAGCTTGATTTTGTTTCAAAATCTCAGTGTTTTGAATTTGTAGTGTAATAGTTTCTAACTTGGCCTGTTTTAATACAAGCAATTCATCTCTACACTTATTTAATTCTAACACAAGATTGTTATATTTTGAAAGCAAATTAAGCCTTTGTTCTTCTACAAACTTAAGATCTACACAAATGTAATTCATATAGGACTGCCAGTCAGAATCATCATCCATTGAAAGTAAAATGTTTACCTTCTTCATGGTTATGTTGACCCACTCTCCATTCCTTGCATGGCTTTTTCCAACAGCCAACTGATCACCTTCAGAAAGTGCCATCAGTGCACTTACTCTAATTTCCTCATCTTTTGAGGAGACCTCTTCTTCATCCCAGTCATAGGCTTCGGCTACAAGAACCTTGTTCTTTGTCTGAACAGGTTTGGAAGTTTGAGCAGCCTGAGACATTGAGAGATTAGTTTCAAGGAGGGCAAGTTTAGCCTTAGTTTTCTTATATTTAGCCTCAAAGTCTTTTTGACCCTTTTGAACATTATTGTTTTGAAAATGTTGGGTCGACTGAAGCATTTTAGGTTGAAACTTGTTAGTTCCTGAGGAACTGTTTCCAGAAACTTTATAAGAGGGTTCTGAGATGGTTTTTGAATAACAGTCTTTAGCAAAATGACCCTTTTTACCACATCTGAAACATTCAGTGGTTTCATTTGCTTTAGCTTTTGAAAAGTTTGACTGATTTCTTTTGATAAAACGTTTTGAATTAGCAAGGAGTGCCCTTTCTTGGAATTCCAAGTTTAAATCATTTAGGCACTCATCACTAGTTCTTTCATCAATCTCATCATCAGAATCCTCTTGAAAATCCTGCACAACACCATTAGAATAAAAGGCAGTTGATATGGGTGAGGAAGTCAGGGCCTTTTTGGTCTCAAGAGCTTTCTTTGAGTCTGGGTATCTCCTAGAGATTAAGTTGTCTTCATAGACAAATTTCCCATAGATCTCAGGGAGCTCAAGGGTCTGAATGTGATTAGCATTCCTGAGGCCCTGTGAGAAGTTTAGCCACTTCTCAGGGAGACTGTTGACAAAGCCAACATTGATCTCATGCTTAGACAAAACTACACCATCATTTGACAATTCATTTATCAGGGTCTTGTATCTGGTATATGTCTGAGAGAGATTTTCAGAGTCCTTTGCCCTGAAAATGTTGTACTCAAGTTTCAGGTCCATGATCCTGTTTTCCTTGGTATCTGAGGGGCCTTCAAAGCTATTAATCAAGTTAACCCAAGTTTGTTTGGCTGTAGTACAGTTAATGACTGATTCCATTATATCGTCAGGAAGACAAGATATAATTATGCTTTTCAGGCGTTGGTCTTGATTGACCACCCTTCTCTCATCAATAGTCCACTGAGCTTCAGGTTTGTTTAACCCCTCAGCAGTCTTAGGGACATAAGGACCTTCATTGATACAAGTGATGTAGTATGGTTCCATACCAGTCAAGTAGCAACGCATTCGCTTTTTCCAATTGCTAAATTTTCCAGCTTCAAGTCTGGGGGCAACAGCTGAAAAGCTACCACCCTTTTTATCGACGAGCTGGGGCACATTAATATCAGCCATAGTAGGATCTTGGTTTTAAAAACCTTGAGCACTCTTAGTTTTTGAAAAGATTTTATAAACCAGAGGCTCTGATACCACTTGTTGTTCCCTTTACACAAGTAGAAGTTAACTACAAAGTTAATCTAATTGTGTTTATGACTGAGATTAATGTATTGATTAATTATAATAGATAAATAAAACGTAAAGATAAAACACACAATTTTTTCAACGTTTAAATTCTTATTAGAAATTAATCAAAAGAATCTATTACCCAAGTGTTTGCGGAATAAACACTTGGGATCGAATAGACAAGGTATGGTGTTTTCTCCTCTCTAAACTCAAGTTATTCTTGAGTGGCAACTATAATGACCCACTGAGCTATCTCAGGGATGTGATTGCTCTTTAGAGGAGAAAAGTGGTTTTGTGAAAGTCTAAGTATTTAATGCACAAAACTTATCCCACTTTTCTCCTTCTGTTCCTATTTATGCGGAGACGTGCAAAACGGATAACCTAGCTAGTCTGACAACATACACAGTATTTGTCATTTCCAAGAAGTGTCAGCGATGAACTTTCTTGACTTTTAGCCGTGTTTTAAGGGAAAGTTTGCTTTCGGCCCGATAAGACTTTTCCTTATCTTTTCAAACTCTTCCCGCCTAATCCCGCCTTTCTTTCAGACTTTAGATCTTCAAGCTTCGCCATCAGTCTTCAGTCTTCTATCATTATAGTTGATGAGGAGACTGGGGTTCAGTGAGTTCTTGTCAAATACTCACTGAACCCATTACATTCTTCTCTGGCTTAAGTGACACTCAGGGAGTTCCGCCTCACTGAATGGTGAATCTTTCTTCTTAGACTCGTCCTAAGCATCTTGAAGGTAACTCACTGAGTGACTGTTCACTCAGTGACTTGAGAGTGTTTAAGGTTGATTAACACTTGGCTAATTTGTGTCCAAATCTTGTTTTTCAGGACGCTTGGGTACTGACGGACCCAACAGCTTTTGGTTTAAAAAAATGGATGCAAATAAAATGAGAATATTAGTTTGTATTTCATTTTATTTTGTTAATATTTGGATGAAACTGTTTTTTTAGGAATATTAGTTTCCTTTTTGGTAGGAATTTTTAAAAATTAAATGCTTGTCCTATAATTTTTGTAAATGGTAATTCAAAATTTTGGAAGTTTTTAAACCAGAACAACCGAATTTGTAGTGGTTTCAATTACTATGTTTTATCTTTTGAAAAAAAAGAGGATGTGAGGGTAAAAATTTATTAGTTATCGAAATAATGGGGGTTATATGGTGAAGAGTTAGGATCAAATAAGAAATAAAAGTAAAATGAGAAGAATGAGAAATAACAACAACCGAACATTTTAGATACACCTTAAAAAAAGAGATGTATTTCCTATGAATTTATCCCTCTTCATTTGAAATGTGTGGGTATAAATATTTCTTATTCTTCTTATTTTATTTTTCCTTCTCGCTAGATACTTTCCCAAGCAAAGGGTGAAACTCAAATTGTTTTTATTTTATTTTTTTCCTATCTTACTATTTTTAGATTTTGATGGTCATCATCGTATTTCTTTTCTCTATTTTTGTTTTTAAAGTGCGTTTGGTTTGTAAGTAGGATTAGGTTTGAATTTAGATTTAGGAAAGGTTTGAAAGTAAATAAAGAGAAGATAATTAATTATTGTCTTATATAAAGGTTTCAAAGGACGAGAGAGACCGAGCTTATGTTATTTTCGCTTCCACATATTGGATGCTTTGGCGTTGTAGGAATAATCACATTTTCAATCCTCAAGTTATGAGAAAATATAACATTTTTGATAACATCCGTTGTTTTTCTTTTTCTTGGTTAAAGTTTAGAGGGAAAAAATGTATTAGTTGGACTGATTGGTTTAAATCGCATTTGTAATGCTAGTGTCTTGCTAGTTTTTTCTTAATTATATGCTGCCTTTCCAAAAAAAAATTAATTATTGTCTTAAAAATAAGATTTTATAAATTGATTTAAGTGAAAGATATTACTTTTAAATATAAAATTAAACTGAGACAGAGTATCATACTCAACATGTGGTTGAGAAACTTTTGCAAATTTAAAAAATATATTTTATTGAGAGTAATAGTCAAAACCCAAGAAAGTATATGCAATTAGGATTTGGGAATCACAGTGGCGTGTGAGTCTAAAGATGAGACACCAAACAAATTATTTAATGTCTTTCAGCCCAAAGTGAGATAAACCCGCATACCAAAAGCTCTTAAAAGTAGCTATCCCTTATTGTGTTTTATTAGACGCATATTCGGGTAAAACAATGGTGTATAGCGTGTGGTTTATAAAATACAAAGCGTGTGCGTTTTAAAATTAATATAGTGTTTGTTTTTAAAAAGTTGGCATATTTTTTGAATTGATTAAGAAAAAACATATTCCATAACTTAAGTTGCCAAGTTTGATTTAAGATCATTTATATATCAAACTTTATTTAGATACAAAAGGATCAATTCTCCCCTTCATCTCCATTTGGCCTAATGGATGAGATTAAACCCAACATTTAAAAAAATTCACTTTCATTATTTTTTTTTAAATATTAATATCTCTTAAACGGTTAATCGTTAAGCGAAAAAATATACAATTACGACGAGCATTTAACTATTTTTCTACATATTTTCACTTTGATATACTTTCGACAAAAAAAAATAAAATAAATTTTTGATAAAATAAAAATATATATATATATATATATATATATATATATATAAAATATATATATATTGTTGAAACTTGCATATATATATCATATATGATTAAACACTAATTTGGAAATACTAATAAAATCATATGTGATACTGGTGTTAAAACATATGTGATTTTATTACATATCATACGTAATATCACATGTGATTTTATTATAATATTCAAATTAGTGTTTAATCACATGTGATTTCTCATGCAAATGTTAACAACGAAGAAAAAAAGATGAAAAACGCCAAAAACGTGATATTACATGGATGGTGGGGATGAGATATTTAAATTATAAAAATAAGTGAAATATTAAAATTATTTTAATCTTAGTCATTGATTTCTTTTTAGATGGATGGTAGGGATGAGTCCCTTGGTATGTAAGAAAAAGTTTGGTATATAAAATAACTCTACTCGCCAAGTTTTTAAAGAAATTGCAAAATTTAAGTGGTATTTAAGGGTAACTTAGGCAAACTACGTTAATTTAAGTTTTAAAATACAAATTTTAAAATGCAAAGTTTTTTTTTTTTTTTTTTTTTTTTTTTTTAGTAGTACTACCTCCGTCCCATAATTATTGTCAAACTGTTGACTTTCGAAGTATTTATTTTGCAAACTTTGAGCTTAAATATTTTTATTTGTGTTATATAATACTTCATATTATACTAATGAAAATACATTTAAAACTCAATCCACTTCATATCTAAGGTCAAAGTTGAGAACAAAAGACTTCAAAAGTCGACACTGTGCAATAATTATAGGGCGGGGGGAGTATATAGTATAGACATGGTTCTAAAATGAGCGTCATGGCGACGCAAAGGCGTGAGGCGTGACCTCAACGTTATGCAATAGACCAAGGCGTCAGCTCAAGGCGTAGCATAAGATGAGGCATGAAAATGCGCAATACAATGCGCTAAGGCGTGATGCGTGACGCCTTTTTTTAAATTCAACTACGATGAAAAGTATTTTTTTGAAGAAAATGAAGAAAATTGAATGAAAGGATAGTTTAATGACTTAGTTTATTATATATATAACACTTTTTGTAAATTCGATATATATGAAATATGATATATCTATACTACTTATAATGGAAAAATGGTCAACAAGTCAATAAGTGAAAAATTGAAATTAATGTATTCCCCAAACTACCCTTTGAAACAAACACCCATATTTCAATGCCTTTCACTAAACTACCCATTTATCTCATTTCACTAAAAACACACACAAACATCACTCTCTCTCAAAAATATCGACATACACTGTCACCTACCACTCCCATCATTCGATCTTCTTAGCAAAAATCTTTCACACACACCATCACCATCATTAGCCATAAACAAATCACCATCTTTTTTTTTTCCTTTTTTTTCTTTTAATATCTAGAGTTTTGTATAGATCTATATGTTTTAACATGTTTAGAGGGTTTTTTCATTTAGATTAATATGTTTTCCTTTCTATTTTTTGCAGCTACAAAAGCATACTCTCGCCGGAAACTGTTGTCGTCACCATCGTGCTGGAAACCCACAACTGAGAACACCACCATCCGAAGGTTTTTTCAAGTTTTGACATTCTTTTTGAATGTTTTTTTTGTTAGATCTACATGTATTACAAGTTTTGAAAGTTTTTATTATAGATCTTAGTATTTTTTTATTTTTTTTTTTAAGATCCGAGTATTTATACCATTTTGACACACTCTTTAGATTTGATGTTGTCGCTATAAATATGTAGTTTCTTTATAAAAGTTGTCAGTAAATATTGCTATATTGGATGTTGGTTAATTTGTGCTTATAAAAGTTTTGTAGCTGTAAAATTTTGTTATATAAATTTTGTTATATGAATGGTGTTACATTTTTACAATATTTTTTTAGGGTATACTGTTACCATCAAAGCCATCGTTCACCTCAACTTTCTCCGGAATCTACGCAACCGACGCCGTTGGTGCCATCGGAACCTGCTAATGCCACTGGTAAATGTGTATATTTTTAGGAGTTTGTTGGTAAATTTGGTTATGTCAATGCTAAATGTATGTTTATCTATATTTTTTGTCATGGAGTTGAAGACTTGAAGTAAACTTTGTTATAAAGTTTGTGTAGTCTTTATTAAATTTCTTGTAATTTAGATATAGTTTGTTGGTAAGTTTTGTTACGATGTTGTTTGTATATTTTAATTAATTTTTTGTTATGTTTCAAGTTATGTAGGTACACGTAAGTTGTTAAATTGTGAAAATTCATCTAGATTTAGATTTTTTTGAAATGTGATTTTTTGCAAGTTTTTAAAATTTCAGATATTTTGTGATAGTTTCTAAAGTTTTATAATTTTTAAAAATTAAATTTAAAATATTTCAAATTTCAAATATTTTGAGTGTAGACAATTTTTAACATTTGGAAATTTTAAAATTGTGTAAGTGTGATGCTTTTGAAATGAAATATTCCTACACTCCAAATATTGAGGGTCACGTGATAACGAGCAATTTAGTGGCCATGTTTGGTGTTTGGGACTCAACTCAAAGTATAGATGTCAAAGTTTGAGAAAATTTGAAATCTATTGCTTATTTAAAAAACTACAAAAAGATAAATAATGCGGAGTAGTATATGGCAACTCAGTGTCTTGAAAAAATCATGTAAGCTTCTTTTCGGGATAAAAGGGACTTTGTGTGTCTCGAGAAAAGTTGAAAAATATTTGTTTTTTACCAAGGTACGTACTTGAATCATCGAGCTCCGTTATCAAGCAATGGACAAAGATTGATCGAAAATATTAATTTGCCTTGTGTATACTTTTACTATTTTTGTTTGTTGTGATTCTACAAAGAAAACTGCTTTCTAATAATTAAATACTTTTACTATTTTTGTTTGTCTCGAGAAAAGTTGAAAAAAATAGATAAATAAATGAAGATGGAGCCTACTTTTTTTTTTCAAGAGAAAAAAAAAATGAAAATTATCACGTGCTTGTGTTAAAAGGAAAGTAGACAAGATAGGTGATAAGAATAAACTAGAAGCTAAAAAGTTTTGCTATTGCAAGTTGTACAAAGTTAATTTTTTGTGAGTACCAACAACTAGACTTGTGAGAATTAAAATTCAAAATATGACATAACGTATAAAAGGTTACAAACAACTAGACTTGTGAGAATAAAAATTTAGTGAGTACTTTCTGATATGAAGTTTATAATGCCAAGTTTGTAATAAAGTTTATTTTGTAAATTTGTTAGAAAGTTTATTGTGTAAATTTTGTTATAGAATTTATTGTGTAGATTTTGTTAATAGAATGTATGATGTAAATTTTGTTATAAAGTCTATTGCTTAAATTTTAAGTTTATGGTGTAAATTTTTATATAAAGTTTATAGTGTAAATTGAAATATTTTGAAAATAGTTGAAATTTGATTTTTTTTTTTTTTTTTTTTTTTTTTTTTTTTTTTTTTTTTTGTAAAATTTTGAAATTTTAAACTTGAAAATTTGATATATTTTGAAATTTTTTTTTAAATTTGAAATATTTTGAAATTTTATGAAGTTTGAAATATTTCAAAAATGTTCGAAATTTGAAATATATTGAAAATTTTCAATTATTTGAATTTGAAATTTTTTTTATTTTTTATTTTTTATTTATTTTGAAATAATTTTTAAAATTAAATATTTTGAATTTTTTTAAAAAAATTCAAAATTTTTTGGAAACTTTAAAATTTTTAACTTTTTAAATATTTCGGAAAAAAGCTTTTCTTCTAAATGTGATTTATATTAAAAAAAATTTAAAAGAGAAAAAGTAAAAATGTTTAAGCAAATAGAAGACACAAGTAAAACATATGTGAATGATTCAGGATGTTCACTTTTCTTCTAAATGTCAAATACTTTTGTGTTGTAGCGTAAGATAAAAAAAAAAAGATTATAATCTTAACGTGAGATTGTTAGTGAAAATGATCTAAGAATTTTTGCTTGATCGAGTTAAATTATTGCATGTTACAACCGTTTACAATTAGATTTTGATTTTTTCACGTTATATTTTGAATGTTACACGAAATACTTACCACAATATCGCATATCGTTAATTGTTTGCCGCTAGAAATTTCCATTGCTATGCACGAGTACTCGTCTAATAATATATAAATTTATAAATATTTTCATATTTTTTTCAACTTTTAGTCACGCCTTACTACCCACACATATGGTTATGGATAATATATAGGGTCCTCAAATAACGCATTTTAACGGATATAATCTTCAAATCATTGATTCAGCTCATTTTTGTTTCTTTCCAGAAGTAGAAACGGTGACCCCACATATCCTTATCTCAAATGAATAATTGTGGATGTTGAACACATGGACAATGGGCTTGCAAAGTGACTGGAAGCATGGGCATGAAGACAACTCAGTCGTATGACTTGGAACACCTTTGCATCCCCACGTTCCCTATCTCAATCCATGTGGAAATGTGGTCAACAACAACACAGCCCATAGCTAGAATAAGACGAGCCTTTAGTAATTATTAAGTTTATTATTACAACGTAATCGAGCATTGAATTAGCATAATGCAATTACACAGACATTATTTTGGAGCAGTTGTAAGTTTTAGCATCGGTGTTGTAGCCTTGTAGGTGTAGAAAAAGTTAGATCGGTAGTGGTGAGTACTTGATAATTGTTCAAAAACACACTCATAATGAGTTAAAAACTTTAAATTATGTTATTAATTTTTTTTTTTGAACATTCAGAAGATTTTTTATTAATATGGACACCTAGCAAGGAGCTAGGAAGAAACATACAATTGTATAAATACATTAGAAGAAAAGGAAAAAAGAATGCAAGGCATTGCAAGAGAAAAGAGGAGACTACATCAGGAAAGAAAACAGAGAATTAAACTGTAAAATTGCACCATTTGGTCCAGCATAGATTGAGGGAGGTTGATCTATTGGAGAGCCATAGAAAGCTTGTTCCTTTTAGTTCTTTGAAAGCAAAACGAATTGATGGCTGTTTATGGGAGAAGATAACATCGTTCCGGGTTTTCCATAATACCCAGCAATATGTGAGGATCACAAGCTGAATAAGCTTTCGATTTTGTGGAGATGAGCTGGCCACATTTTGAAATTCCATAAGTTCTTTAAGGTTGTGAGGTTTATAAGCTGGAGTATGGCACCAGTTCTGTAGATAGCTCCAAAGGGAAGTCGCAAAGTGGCAGTGGATGAAAAGATGTTCCGCAGTCTCAGGGAAAGAATTGCACAGTGGGCACATTGTTGAGGAGATTGTGATGTTTCTGGAGAGAAGTTGATCCGTAGTAGGGATGCATTCCATTTCAATTCTCCATGCAAGTATGTTGGCTTTTAGAGGGGCAAGTTTATTCCAAGGAAAGCACCAGTGTTTTGGACCCATCGATGCATTCTGTATTCTGGTTCTAAGAGATTTGACAGAGAAATTGCGTGAAGGGTCTAAAATCCATTGCCAAGAGTCTGGTGAATCGGTAAGTGAGGTCTCACGAATTTGGAATAGCATTGATTGTAGTTGAAATAACTCAGCGGGAGTTGATGGAGGCTTTGTCCAGGACCATTCCCATTGAGAAAATCTTCCACCACCAGTGCACCGATCTTTTACTAAGCAGCCTTTTGTCTTCTCGAGTTTGAACAGGTCCGGAAACATTGAGCAAAATGGTGTGTCACCAGACCATGTATCTATCCAGAATCGGAGTGTGTTGCCATCACCTAATGTACCTGTGATAAATCTTTCCAAAGCAATCTCAAATTGACCAAGGTGAGAGTTTAAATCCGCAATGGATTTCCAAACTCCCACAAAACAGTTTCTAACAGGCAGGGGAGAACACAATCTGGAGGAGGAGTGTATAGCTGAAATAACTTGACACCAAAGATGTCTAGGTTCGGTCCGGAATCTCCACCACCATTTAGACAAAAGAGACAGATTTTTTTCTTGTAAAGAGCCCAACCCAAGCCCACCCGAGTCTAAAGGGGCTATGACCCGATCCCAAGAAATCCAATGCAATTTTTTATTCGAATCAGAACCACCCCAAAAGAAGCGTCTACGAACAGCTTCAAGTTTAGAGAGGACACTTACCGGAGCCTTATACAAGGAGAAGTAATGAGATGGAAGGCTGTCTAGCACCGAACGAATGAGAGTAATACGCCCACCTAAAGATAGTGTGGAGGCTTTCCAAAGGGAGAGTCGGTTTTCAATGGTTTTTATCACGGGAGCCCAGTGTTGAATGCGGTTCATGTTTGTGCCAACGGTTAGGCCAAGATAGCTGATAGGGAATTGCCCATTACTACAACTGAGAATGTCACACGTAGTGCTGCAGGTTTCTGAATTGAGATTAATACCATAAAAGCAAGACTTATGGTGATTAATCTTGAGGCCTGAAACGAGATAAAAGCATCTCAACAATCTTTTGATATTGAGGATGTGCATTGTGGACCATTTACCAATAATCATAGCATCGTCGGCATAAAGAAGATGATTTATGCAAGGTCCATGGTTTGGTAGTTTTATGCTCGAGATTAGACCCAGGGTTGAGGCACGGCTCAGAATGTTTGAGAATGCTTCCATAGCAATAATAAAGAGAAAAGGCAAAAGAGGGTCGCCTTGAGGGACTCCCCTCTCACAGTCGAATTCCAAAGTAGGGCAGCCATTGACAAGAACTGAAGATCTGGTGGAGATAAGTATGCCTTTTATCCATAACAGCCATCGGTATGGGAAGCCCATTTGTTCCATGATAGAGATTAAAAAAGCCCAATTTACCGAGTCAAATGCCTTTTCAATGTCAATCTTCAAACAAAAGGCTTCCTGCTTTGTTTTCTTTAGCCACTGGATAATTTCATTGAGCATTAACGGTCCATCCAATATGTTCCTCTCACTGAGAAACGCGGATTGCGTTGGAGAGATAATTTTTGCTAAGTTCTTCTTGAGTCTTGCAGCTAAGACTTTGGAAATTATTTTCTTGATGCATCCAACTAGAGTTATGGGGCGGAAGTCACTGAGAGATTTGACCGAGGATTTCTTTGGAATGGGGGTGATATGGGATGAGCTGCATCCGTGGCTGATGGATCCTGTGGCATGGAAATCTATCATGATAGATAGAAAATCAAATTTCAGATGGTCCCAGAATCGCTTTATAAAACCAAGATTGAAGCCATCCGGGCCAGGGGCCTTGTTACTGTCACAATCCCAGATTGCCAATTTGATTTCATTCATGGTGAATGGGGCTATCAAAGAGTTTGCATCTTCTGTGGATAAGGTCTTGAGCCCATGACATACCAAACTGGGCCTGTGTTTGATAGGTTCCGAAAATTTTTCTTTGAAAAATTCATACACTGCTTCCCTAATGCTGGGAGGGTCTGTGTGCCAATTCCCATTATTTTCAAGACCAACCAATGTGTTCTTGGATTTCCTGTAATTAATGAAAGAGTGAAAAAAGGAAGAATTCTCATCACCATACTGAATCCATTTGGCCCGGGACTTCTGTTGAAGATCCTGTGTTTTGGCTTTCTCGATGTCCATCAGTTCCTTTTTTGTTTCAATCCATAAGGATAACTCATCATCGGTAAAATCTCTGAGATCGATAATGTCATCAAGTTGCCCCAATTGATCGTTTAACAACGTGGACTGGAGGTTTTCCTGGTTATTTTTCTCACGAATCCAGGTTTTCAGAGTGGTTTTAAGATTTTTGAGTTTGGAGTTGAGGATTTGATCAGGCCTCCCATAGAATGGGCCTGAGTCGAGACATGAGGTGATAAGATCCACAATCTCCGGTTTGTTGAGCCAGGAATTGAAAAATCTAAAAGGAGAGGGCCCAAAATCCAAACTCGTTGTAATTAGAGTTAGGGGTCTGTGATCCGAAAGAGATTTGGGTAAAGTTGTAAGTGCAGCGGATGGCCAGGCATTGATAAAATTTTGGCACACTAAGATCCGATCAATCTTGCTCTTTTTTGTCCCATTGTCTTTGACATAAGTGTAGAAGCTACCATGCATGGTGTATTCAAGAAGGTTGTTTAGGTGGATAAATGAGTTGAAGGCTAGGGTTTCAAAGGGGTTAAAGGTAGAGTTTTTGCGATCATCGGGGCTGCGAACCGCATTGAAATCTCCCAGGATGATCCATAATCCATGGTTGTTGGATATATGATTAGAAATTTCATCCCATAGTGATTGTTTGGCAGCCGGATCCTGTGGGGCATAGATGTTCATGATGTGACAAAGGTAGTTGGTGTTATTTATGGTGCCTGTGGTTAGGAGATAATGAGGTGTTTTAGTTGAGGAGATGTGGGCAAAGATGGACGGATCCCAGATGCTTAGGATACCACCAGATCTGCCTTCTGATCCAGTGGAAGGAACAAAATCAAAGTTAAAGTTCCTGCTGCCCCAAAATTGTTGTGGTTGGAAGTTTTGAATGGAGGTTTTGTGGGTTTCCTGTATGCAAAGAAAGTTGATCTTGTGATCTTGCTTTAGTTGTTTGATCCAGCGGGTTTTGGCCACGTCTGTATATCCACGGATGTTTATGGTTAAGTAATTCATTGAGGACAGTGTTGAGCACGGTCACTTCGAATCTGGTCTTCAACCAATCCTTCAAATCCAGCTAGTGTTATGCCGACACATTCCCCAACCTCTAGTGTGACGGTTAGTTCCTGGTCGGTTGGGTTTGGGTGGATTGATGAGATAGATGTGTTGTTGTTGTTTTGGGAGGGGGGGGGGGAGGGGGAGTTGATTTAACATGGTGTTTGGGAAATCAGCAGATGTGTGGGGTTAAGGGTCCTGCATGGGTTCATTGATGTTGCCAGTTATTGATTGATTATTTCTTTCTGAATTTGATGTATCAGGGAGCATGGGGTCCATGTCGAGAGATTGGAAAGGAATTGGGGTTGGATTGGATCTAAAGGACAGATGAGAGTTGGTTGTGGGAGGGGGGAAGATTCTGCTGTATTTGGAAGGGGTTTGGTTGTGGAAGGAAAAGGAAGTAGAATGTGAATTTGTTTCCACATTATTGCTTGGGAATGAGGGTGTAGGGGGAGAATCTTGCCGATGTCTTTTTCTAGAATTTGGGGTGATGGATTGTTGGATACGACGCGTGGAGGGTGGGGATGGTGGAGGAGGTGGGGAAGGGGGTGGGGCAGTGGGCCTGGCATGGTCTTTTGTTGGTGTGACTGTTTGTAACCACTGTGAAAATCCCACTTTAAGATAAGCTAGCACTCAGAATATTTATCCTTTTCTACGTGTAAATTTTTTTTTTATTTGATTGTATCTTATGTGACGTAACTCACATCCCTGATAAACGTGCTCCCACACAGACCTGCCTAACGAATCTAATGTTTATTTCATAAACATCACAATATGAAAACATTACAGAATACCATTTACCATTTTACAATAAATCCTTAACAAACGTATAAACAAAACATTCATTAACTATATAGAGTTTCTAGGAAACTCTAAAATTCACCATAACACCAAATATTGATACCACTTGATACGAGTGAAAATCACTCTTTTATCATACCATAAGAACTAGATCGAATGGCAACACAAGAACTATAAGAAGAGAATAATAGATGGGGAATGAGAAATATAAAGATAGAGATGATGTTGGAGCAGTAGAGATAAAACAATGAATGGTGTATATTAGATTAGAGAGAAAAATGAAGGAAATACACACACACTCTCTCAAAGCACACTTTGCTAAATGAGAGAGTGTTTGGTTATATGTGTTGGCTGCCATCAAGCAAGGCTTGATGGGCTTTACATATTGGACTATGATGTGGGCTAGAATGTGTATCACGCTTATACATTTGGACTACTAACATTACTAATACTCCTAGCCCACATATTAACTAACTATTATACATAACACTTTGGTTCTAACTAGCAAATGACCATCACTTCCTAATTAGCATAAATTCAATGCTAATAAATATAACTAACGAAACCCTAGAAATACCAAAATATAAATGACTAGGGTAATGTACAAGTCACTAAAGCATAAAAACCCTAATTTCACCATAACTCCCGGTAAAACCCTAATTTCTCAAAAACTATTATTTTATTTGTAAACCCTAGTTAGTATTTTTTTTTAAAATATCATGTACAAGTATTTTAAGTCAAGGTACAAGTCCTTTAAGCATAAAATCTAAATAGAAATAAAAACTTTATAAAACTCTAAAAATAATTATTTAAATGACATTTTATGTAATATTTTCACACAATAAATTCTAAAAATAATGTATTTATTTATTTAATATATGTACAACTCCATAAACTTAATGTACAACCCTTTAATGCACAAGATCATACAAACTCATTTATATGTATTTAAAGTATAATAAAAATTACATAAAAATTATAGAAAATTAGGAAATAATTAAAAATGTATTTTTCTAAATTTCCTAACCCTAGTACAATCCTCCTAAGCCTAGAGTACAACCTTCTTAAGCACAAAAATCATTTTTCTACATTTATATAGAAATCGATATAGGTAAAAATGTGTCATATGATTTTAGAAACCTTCCCTAAGTGAACCCTAAACCTAGAAGCCCTAGTTTTGCCCTAAACCCTAGAGTACTAGTAAATAAAGCCCTAGGTACTACCCCTTTCAGCATTACACGAACCAAACTAATTTAGTTTAATCCATATGGTTCGATCCTAACCCTAAACCAACTAACCCTAGCCATTTTCTTCCACCTTAAGATAACAAATGTAAGAACTCTAATTTTACAACACACCCTCTTCTAGAAATAGCAACACTTGTGTGAATCATATACTTCCACATCTCTAATTTCCCCCTCCTCTCATGTGGACCTGTCACAGCCATACACCTCACCTCACACTTTTCCATAAACACCCTAGAACTCCATAGAAACCCTAATTACCTTCTATAAATAGAACAAACCCTAGAAACCCATCACCACCCATCGAATCCACCATCACAGCCATCCTACACACCACTCTGCCATCACAGCCCTCACATAGGATCAAGAACAATCATAAGAAGCTAGGAAGAAAGCTAGAAGCATTGGTAGTCGCTTTTCGAAACCCTAGTTCCCATAGAAACCCTATTCGACACATATTGCTAAGGTAAGAATCCAACTCTTTTCATTTATTTTATATACTTCAATATACTCTAAAAACATACCTACATGATCTCTAGTAAAAACTATAATCAAAAACTAGTTAATCTTTTTATTTTGTTTTTGATTCGAACCAAACAAATATACTCTATGTTATTTCTTTTCGATATTTTAAGAATACTAGACTATAAGATACTTACATATTATTAAAGAAAATATTTTTAGAAGAACGTAGCAATTTGAATCACCCGAAACGGATAAACGAGTCAAAAGTTATGTCGATTTGAAGTTAGATATAAAATATAAAAACTTTCTGTAACAGCAGACGAGGTTGAGCGAAACGAGGCATTTCTGGTCCGTTTCGTCGAAAACTTAAAACACGAAAGTTGTCCGGAACGTTGTTTTCTTCAAAAAGTCTTTAGACCTTGAGTCATGAAAACGTATAAAAAGGGGTGTTTTTATTTAATTTCAGAACCGATTTTATAAAAAGACAGCAGCAGATACAGAGTTTTGAACTTAAGTTTCGACCACTAGATAGAGTCTAAAAATTCTAGATTTTTGCACAAACGAAGTTCTACTAGATATCTAACAGTAGGAAAAAGAACGAAGTGTTTTCGTTAAGAAACGAGTGAGTTCTAGCCATGTCTTGTCGGGATGTTTCTGTCTCGACAAAACTGTGGGTCGAACATTTTAAAAATTATTTGCGAAGTCTATGGTTCGAACCAAGGTTTGGGTTTTTGTAAAAATAGTCTTAAGACACTGATAATTAAGTTGGCTAAAGAGTCGTAAAAAGTTTTGCTAAAATACGTAAGAAATAAAATGTTTTTGGGAGATAAGGATGTCGAATAAAATGATATAGAGGTCTCAAGGGTGAAAAGTGTCAAAACTCTAATTAGTATTGTAAAAAGGACTTCACATGCTGTCGAGTGGAACCCTAGGGGTAAAAATGGTCGATTTTGAAACTTAAGGGTAGAAAGTGCCAATTAACTAAAGTTCAAGGGTAAAACTTGTCATTTCAATATAATTCAGGGATAAGAGTTGCCAACCCTAGAAACTAAAAGGTTTAAAGTGAAAATATACTTATAAACCCTAATTCTTAATTTAATATTATTATTAATAAATTATTATTAATATTATTATTATTACTATTGTTATTATTATTATTATTATTAGGATATTAGAACCTAATATACGTTTTCTACTATAACTAACGAACGAAGTATCTATTTAACAAACAAACAGAACCGAAACCTACAAATAAGAAAATAAGATAAAATCTTATTTTTGAAACTACATATTGGCTCAATTAAATATTTAACCATCAATCAAAGTATTACGAAACGAACATTGGAAAACTTATAATATTCAGAAACGATTACTGAAAACTTGACATACAAACCCAGGTAGCGTGCCGGAGACGTTTATCAACTTTCTTTCATTTTGTTTTCCATCCAGACTGCCCAGGTGAGTTCATAGTCCCACTTTTTACTACGTTTTTCTAAACTTGTGGGGAGATACATGCTATTAAACCGAACATAAGTATTTTTCTGTATGTTATTCTGATTAATATTGCCTAAGACACCTTATTTGTGTTAGCCGGATGGATAGTCTTTGTGACTAGTCGGATTGATAGCCAAATACACCATTACTTATATCATTTTATGATATCACCACACACACCCCCTTAACGTTTAAGTTCATGAGACTTAGTGCAATATATAACGAACTGTGATATAACTGATTTACGTTTTACGTAGCTTATGTTCAAAACTGATTGTAACTGAAAACACTATGAATTCACTCAACCTTTGTGTTGACTTTTTAAGCATGTTTATCTCAGGTAACTAGAAGTATGATTCGGCACGGAGTGGCTGTGGACTTTCTTTTTATAACAAGAGTGTCCACTTTGTTATCATTCAAGGAATAATGTATTTTATAACATATTTTGAAACTTCCCTCTAGGACCTATCCTACGTACTCTGATATTTATAAATGAATGATAACAATTTTATGTAAAACGTCTCTTTTCGAGTCGTTTTCTATCTCCATGACTGTGAACCATGAAGTAGCACCCCAAACTTATATTCCGCTGCGTATCACAAAAATGGGGGTGTTACACTGTTGGGGGTGGTGGAGGGGGTGGGGGGGGGAGGGGTGGGTCTGGAGTGATCATTAGTTGGCTGTTCCCCAAAGAAATTTGAGGGAGAATGTTTTTGTTTACCAAGGTTGATGTGGGTGGCTGAGATTGAATTGTCAGAGTTAACGGTTTGGTTGGAATTATTATGTTCCCATGAGCTATTGTCAACATTAAATGCATGATTGGGAAATGAGTCATCACGTGCATTCTCATTAGGAAATGAAGAGTTGGTTTCCAAGTTTACATTGTTTCCAAGATTATGAGTACCTGTTGGGTTTCCACCGGAATTTTTTTCTTGGTTGTCGTTGATCGGCGAGGTGATGAAATTAGGGACCCAATCCTGTGTGTCTTCAACGATTCTTGTAATGAATTCCTTGGATCTCCACCTGACCGTGATGAGATGGTCGATCTTCTCATGGGCTTTGACAAGCAAGAAAGCATTGTCAATGGATAAGTTTGCATCATCAATAGACGCAGTTGGATAGACCATGATTGAACCCATCGATGATGCAATTTTTTCCAATATTTTTTGATCTCTAAGTACTAGTGGAACCCCATAAAATCGTACAGACACAATTCTGCCATGTGTATCCTCTTGACCGTTCCAGATGCAATAATGTGAAAACCACTCTTTTAAAAAAAATTCATTTTCATGAAGAAAAGAGTTGGCGAGGACTGATGCATTGAATTTGAGTAACACTGTAAGACCACCAATATAGGAGATGTGTAGATTTGGAAGGGGATCGATTGTCTTGAGGATGGTTTCAAGGTTGATGAGGGTGGTAAAATCCTTGGTTGTGGCTATAATGGATGTTTTCTTCAATGGAGAGGGTGATGAGGGTTCATGGTTGGGGATAGAGATGGTGATGTTGGATTGTGATGTTGTGGGAGAAAGAACTTCACGGAAGGATTTTGCATGGTTTTTGGGGTTAGAGAATGCATGATACTGTGGTGGCATGTTGTGGGTATATGATGGAATGGATTGATGGTTGTTTGGGGGAGGGTTAGAGTTGCGAGAAGTGTTAGGGTATTGAATAGGGTTAACTTGTTTGTCAGTTCGTGATAAGTATACTGCTAGAATTGCTCCATTCACTCTTTTGTCTTGAAGTGTCGGAAGGAAAGCAATCGGGTTTTTAACATATCGGAATCTGATGAAACCAAAAGAGTTGTTGTATTTGTCCCGTTTCTTAGCTATATAAGCATCCACCAGATTACCGCTGTTGTGAAAAAGGGATTTGAGATCTTGGTTGGTGAGGGTTAGGGGGAGGTTGTAGACGAAGAAGGTGTAGTGGGAGGCGGTAGGCATCGTCGTCGGTGCTGGACTTTTTTCCATCCATTTTCCTTTTCCGTTGTAGAAGTAGGCTGGGGAGGGGTTTTTCTCTCACTCTCTCTCACACACATGGTATATAAAAGTTGGCGTATAGCATGAATGGCGGAGCTTATAATTACTACATAGATCCATTTGGCATGATGGCTAGGGGCAGTCTATTTTTTGCTACTGCCACACCCAATGGGTGTCAAGAATGGGCCTTATGAATAGTAACTAAAGAGCGTTAGTTAACGGCCATTATCTTTTTTTTAATATTAAAAAGATCAACACAAATTTTACGTGATTGGTCCTTCAAGTAAAACATCCGTTGCAAAGTAAGTCTTTCATGACTAACTTTGCAATGACACGCTGACATAAGGACAATTTTCATAATAAAATTTTAAAAAATTACAAAAATAGTCCTTGGGGTTATCGATCCGTTACAGAGTTAGGCCCTCGCTGTCGGAAGCCGCTCATAACTGAAATCAATAATTTTGTATTCAAAAGTCTCGCCGCAAAGCGCGGGCTTTCACACCTCGTATCAAGAACAAAGTTAGCTAAATAAAACATAGTAGTGTAAAAACTATATAAGCTTTTCACTGGATTTCTTTATGATATAATATACAAAATTAAGTTAATAAACTTGATAGTAGCTAAAAAATAATAATAATAATAATAATAATAATAATAATAATAATAATAATAATAATAATAATAATAATAATAATCTTATCATTATATATTGTTCAGAGAAGTGGTTTAAGCTTATATGTAAGCTTATAAGCTTATTTGATTTTGGTTTATATTTCATAAGTCCTAATTTTTTTTTTTTTTTTGCTTATTTTGAAACTTATTAGCTTATATAAATTTATCATATTATGATAAACTTATATATACTCACAAGTATCTAAATAAGTCAGAAAATTGAGGCTTATAAAATATAAGCCGAAACAAAAATAAGCTCATAAGCTACATATAAGCTTAAACAAACACCCCTTAAGTAGCTATCAAACACACCCTATTTCAATTTGATCGATAGGTTGGCATGGCGACATAAGACTAGCTTTTTAATAGTTTGTTTATTTGTATGTTAATATTTGCATTTAAAAAAAAAAAAAAAGAAAAGAGTTTGACATTATGTGTCCTTTAGATTAGCTTTCTCTAAAACTCTATAAGAGTTTCCTTCCTGAGATGCTAGTAGGGTGATCACAAAAAGGGATAAGCTATTGGTTGGTGGCAATACATGGCAGTTGTTGTTAATAGGCGATAATGTATGAAATGAATAAAAAAAAAAAATGTTAGTGAGAAATATAATTTGTGCTTTATTTATAGTAAAATAGTTAGAATTACCGTTAAAAATAAAATTAGTGAGAATTTATTAAAAATATTTATATTCACCGGTAAAATATTTTGTTATTATAAAATAAAAAATTAATTATTTTCAGATGACACATGCATATTTTAATTGTTAGAGATGAACTTATATCTTCAAATCACATCGACTTTCACACCACATATAAGTGTCTTTTCTCACCACATATAAGTGTTCTTTTTTATACAAAAAGTTAACACAACCAGTAATTTATTGTCCATCGACAAGCTTTGTAAACAAATACTTCGCTTCGGTTTTAACCCAAACCATACTGTTGGGAACACGTTTAATAATATTTCAAGTATTGGTCATGTTTGTATTAATAGGTTACTCGATATGGGCTTTAAGTTTGTTGTAATCCACACGGCATCATTAGAGGCCCATGGGCCGTGTGGTTTAGTTATATGCTTCTAGAAAGAGTTAGGCAAATGTTGCCCTAACATTTGCCTATAAATACTAAGCCCATGTAAACATTTCTTTTGTTGGTTTATTCTCCTTTGTACCGAAACTCTTGCCAATTCTATACGTGAATAAGATCAACCATTCTCTTCATCTATGATCTATCTCTCTCATTCTTCTCGTTATTACTTATTATACGTGGTGTTTATGCTTGTGTTACATTAATTTTAGGACCTAACAAGTGGTATCAGAGCCAAACGTTAAATGTAAATAACAATCTAATCTACTAAAAAACACACGATCTAACTATCTTCTAGCGAATGATACCACTTGTTCGATTAATATTAGTTTTACACTAGTTTTCATTTGTTGCGTTTTGTCGAAATTCACCAAATTTTGGTTTAAATGTTAAAGGTTGAAACTTTCCTATTATTTTAGTGTAATTAAATGTTTTGAACCGAAAAAATCCTGTTAAAACATCGCCTTTTAGTCGTAAAAGTGATTTGTAAAATCTGGCATTTTATCGGAATTGGTGAAAAGAGGGTTTATCGGATTTGCATTTGAGGGTTTGTCGGAATTGCTAGCTAGGGTTTGTCGAAATTCATTAGAAAGGGTTTATCGGATTTGCAGACTTAAGGGTTTATCGGAATTGGTGTTCAGTAGATTCCTTGCTTTTGTAAGCTTGTTAAAAT
Source organism: Artemisia tridentata subsp. tridentata (assembly GCA_021014915.2). Classification (NCBI taxonomy): domain Eukaryota; kingdom Viridiplantae; phylum Streptophyta; class Magnoliopsida; order Asterales; family Asteraceae; genus Artemisia; species Artemisia tridentata. Next base: position 79,472,875 of record CP139501.1, on the reverse strand, counting down.
ACTTCGACTTTGAGGCAAATCTCCTATCTTGTATAAGGTAGTGAGAAAATTATCGGAATTGTAATTTAGATACATTATCGAAATTGCCAGTTCTATCGCAATTTAGATAAGTTATCGGAATTGACAATTTCTGTCGCAATTGCAAAGTCCATCGCAATTCTCAGATTCATCGAAATTCACTAGTCTATCGGAATCCAGCCAGTTTTTCGGAAATAGATAAATCCATCGAAATTGTACAATTTCATCGGAATTCAGATTACTCATCACAATTCAGTGACCTCATCGGAATTCAGTGACCTCATCGCAATTGGCAACTGTGAATAGTGTTTCATCAAAATTGATAGTGAACAGTGATTTGTCGGAATTGAACAAGAAAAACATCTAAATTAGCACTTAACCAAAACCAAACTTTATAACTCATAACACACATCTCAATTGTCTACGAGATCCACAAGAACACAAGAATGTCTCAACCACCGAACTACAATTATTTCTACAATCAACAACAGCAGTGTCATCAGCAACAAAAATATCATCAACAACCACAATATCCTCAACAACAACTCTACATGCAACAACATAAGTTTTTCCCTCAACAACAACAATATTCACAACAACAAATGCAGACTTACCAACTTCCACCCAAACAACCTCACTGGTTTGACCAAATGTGTGAAGCAATTTGTAACACCTCAACCCGACAAGGGCTAAAATGCTACATTATGGTGACAAATCAGAACGTACAACACAAGCGGGAGACTTATAAACATAAAAGTTACAAAGGTTCAAAATGAAACTAAGGACATAATAAATCTAAACAATAATAACTATCAATTTGGAATACAAGTTTGAATCAAATCTAAGTGGAAAAATAACTCCAAGGTCTAATCCAATTGCAAAGGGAATCTATCATCGGGGTAGTCCACTAAGAGCTCCTACGCACTCTTCACTCAAACCCAGCTTCCAACCTAAAACCTGCCGCAGGAAAAGAAATGCGGCTGGGCTTAAAAAGCCCAGTGAACAGATATATATATAACAAAAGAATGATCAAACATATATATGAAAAGAAAACATAAACGCAAGCTCCTGCTGAAACGAATATCATCTGTCAAAAGGATGAGAGGTCAAGATCATCTGAACAAATATCATAAGTCAACTGAAATGGAGAAAACAGAATATTGTGTATTGGGGAATAACAGAAGGTATATCAAAATGTATCAAAGGTGTAAAGGTTGTCAGAAATCTACCACGAGCCCAGAAACATATCATAACATAACATCATAATCATAACCTTCAAAAGTAACCATAAGTAACATAATGGAGTGATCAGCTCCCATAATTGTGAAAGGCGTGTATTGCACACAGCACCAGTCACCAGAAATATATCATATAACATAACAAATCATATCTAGGATGCATTCATACGCCCCTGCAGAAATCATAATCATCGTGGCCATATATATATCATAATAAAAGGGACGGGGTGGAACATCACTCAACCACCCTAGAGGCATGCCATTGGTGCATCAATGACATGGTCATGGAACCCCCATGACTAGTGATACAGATACAGAATACATAACAGCTCGGGTATCAAACTGAAGGGTCAAACAGAATGTCATAGTAATGACACAGAATCTAAGGTCATCAGAAATATTATAATCATAGGTTCATATCAAAAAGGGTGCATAGCAAAGGCTCATATCAAATGGTGCATAGCAAAGGTTCATATCAAAGGGTACAAATCATGAGAAATCTTTAAGGAAAAGATAGAGTACAAATAGGTTAAGTAATTGTGGAAATCATGTAAACACTATTTTCATAAACGTATTCTTTTAAAAGCAGTATTCATAAAAGTCATTAAACCTTCATATAAAAGTGGTATCGCCTCGGTTTAATAGCAATTATTTTAAAACAGTTTTTCTCAAAACATTATCATGAAATATTTAGAAAAGGTTTTCACACGAAGTTATAATATCAATTGGATTTACAAAGTATCAAAGGATTCAAATATTGAATTCACAGGAGATAACAAACGAATCACATCAAACGAAACGACCAAACGAATACCAAATGGATCATAAATCAGAATATCAAACATCAGGGAATTAAATCATGAAATACCCTTACTGAGAAAGGGCGGAATATCTATACCTTATTCTGAAAGACAACCAGGTAAAATATGGGTCACAGAGGAATGGAAAGGTCACTCCTTCTTCACCGAACCTAACAATTAATAATCACATGTTACTTATAGGCTCGTTGTAATCAGATTACATGATTTAGGTTTCTTTCTATTTTTTTTAAATACTTTCTATTTTTAATAACCTTCCAGATTAAGTAACTTTCCATAATTAATAACTTTCCATATTGAGCAGATTTTCATATTTAGTAACTTAAGGGTAATAATCATTAATTAGACAAACTTAAGAGTTTACAAATGATAATTGGTTATCTTAAAAGTTTAATCTGGAAAATATCATAGTTCAGGGCTTATTTTAACAATTTCCAAAGTTTAAGGTCTAATATGTCATTTTAGCAAAGTCTAAGATTTAAAGTGTAATTAATTCAAATAAATGGCCACTTAACTATTTAAGCCACGATATGATCATAATATACGATTACCATTTTGGCACACACACATGATCATAATGCCCACAATATATGTAAAAGGATGAAAAATTTTAAATGTCGTTTGATACATTGGTGTTACAAAGAAGGATGCACACTTGATCACAAATCAATGGATCAATTATTTGAAAGTATTATGCATATCAAGGCATTTTAAATATCTTAAACGTTTCTCAGTTGTCATATATGCTTGATTTTGCCAAAAACATGGACTTACCTTATATACGATCATAATATTCGAAACCGATTTATATACACGTTCATAAGTTTAAAATGACATTTAGCATGCATGTTCCTTCTTATTTGACCATGATTCATTTTCATAATCGACCCATATTTCTAGTATGACTTACACATATACGATTTTATGTTTAAAAAGTGACTCGAAAATGACACCAAAGAAACTAAACGTTAACCCAATATTTACAAGACCCGATTTACGTCTAAAACCATGCATGTGATTTTAATAACTCATTAAATCTTAACCTTGATCTAAACAAGACACACATGTGGTCACAATTCACGACATATCCATGCAAATATACGCGACCTTAAACGAGACCAGATTACGACATAAGAAGTAACAAGTCATGACTTTAAAAAAAACTTCATTTGAATTGCATGCTGTTCTAACGTGGCATGTGAAACAGAAGGCTAAATTTGAATTGCATAAGAAGTAACAAGTCATGACTTTAAAAAAAAACTTCATTTGAATTGCATGCTGTTCATTTGAATTACAAGTGAATTTTCTTATTAATGAAACAGAAGGCTAAATTTGGTGGTCAACATACTCGAATTGTTTAAGGATTTGCATGGCCTATAAGTCTTGAAATAATCCTACGTGAAGTTATATTCTAGTCATGTATTGACTTTTACGTGACAAGGTTCTATTAACATTGTATGACTTTTATTTAAACGAAACGAAACATGCTTGTGATCGATGTATAGGTGAGTCGCGTGACTTTAAACAAGTTATCGTGACATAGTTTAGTTCACAACGTCGCGTAACTTTTAACAAAACAAAGACATATGGTGATCGTATGAACGCATGAAGAACATCACAAGAACATCAAATGGTTTTTAAGGTTACCTTAGCGTTGGATCGCTCGAACAGAAAATAGGAACCAAGAGGCGTATCATACTTATAATCAGCCACATGTCATTAACCATACTCTTCGAACAAATATATAATACGATCGAACCCTCTGTCTTCAAACTGTTTTCGTGCCATGAGTATCAAAATGGATCGGTTGTGGTTTTTTTGATATGGAGAGTTCACTTTAGTTTTCTAAACTTCACGAATGGGAGAAGAGAGAGTGTATAATGGGTCGGTTGTGTTTGTTTTCTCAATGTGTGAGTTTGTCTTTCAAGGTTCACGAATGGGAGGTGATAAAAGAGATAATATCATTTTTAATAATATGAGATAGGGAGGGTTTTCAAACTAGGCAAGTGTATAAAATGATGGTTTGATTGATTGGGTGATTGGCCGAGGATCATGGAAATATTGAGGTGATTAGTGCCGAATTTAATGTAAGGTGATTAAGAGATGTTTATCACAAATATGTTTCCAAAATTCGAAATTAGTGTGTGTCCCAAATTACAAAAGGAAATCGGTCCATGCCACATGTTTAAACGTATTATATTTAGTTCTAAGTTAATTAAGTTGTGTCATTTTTCTTATTCGTATAGTTTAGAGTTTCCCTGTTTCCAAAATTTAAATATAACGTATTGTATTCGATATTAGGTTAAATCGTATTCAAGGTTTTCAAATAATTAATTGCATTTACATTATTTGTTATGTAGTTTAGGTGTCAATTAAATTATTTTAGAACTTAGGTAAAAGTTTAAATTAGACGTAAAATTAGGAATTCAAATTTCAGGGTTTTACAACTCTTCCCTTCTAGAAGAAAATTTTCGTCCTCGAAATTTAAGTAGACAGATCAGATGGAAATGTATCGAATCACAGAAGATGTGTAGATGACATATACGTATAATTCTTTAATTTCTCATGACCCGATCCCGACGCTCCAAGATAGCCTTAGGCTCTTAAATAACAGACAAATCATAACACATCACGCTCTAAGATGATATTTGTAATCTCACTAAGAGATACATGAAACACATGTACACATGAGACAAATACGGAGGTAGTGCTAAACGGTAAAATCTTATCAACTCTATCGAGATTCTGAGTAAATTGAGGAACTGGCTAATAATCAGAGAAGTACATATCAAAATTACCAAACGTCTCAAGAGTTTCATATAGAGGTGGGTAACATATTCGTATCGACGATCCGCTAAGCACATATCGGAATATCAAAAACGTGTCAGAAGGCATAACGAAATAGATAGAATAATCGCGCGGATCAGAATAAATATAAGGTCTAACGTATCGCGAACTAAATCTTCCTCGTATGCCAAAACGCCCAACACTGTTGTACGGAACACACAAATTCCCGGTCTGAAGTTTCAGAATTTCTCTTCCAAAATGATAACTAACACATTAGTCATTGAATTAACTCAGGTCCTTCAATAAACAGCTCCGTAACCTAATTTAACCAAAAGGTGTTCTTCATCTCTGTCAAAAATCATGCTCAACACATCTTCCAAGCATCGAATAGTTGTTCTGCTTATTCATCGGTTTGGAGGAGCAAAGTATTACTAACTCGAGTCTGGTCCCTCAAGCCTTCAGTAGCTCTTCCTAGGAATACGATGTTGAAACGCAAGTCTCTGACACGATCACTGCAGGTGCTCCATGTAGTTTTGAATAATCTTCTGTCGAAAGAAATCACTGCCAATCTTCCAAGTGAGCCAACTTAGTCAAACCGTCCTCTTCAAAATCCCTGAAAGTTTACTCTCACTTCTACATACTAACATCCAACACTAACGGAAAAAAACCGCTTGTATGCTGATACTGAATCCTAACCTTTTGACACACTAAATATTTGCCACGGATGTAGTCACCATCATCTTCATACCATTCCATCAAAATTTTGGCTTCAAGTCTCTATTCATAATAGTACAACTAAGATGAATAGAGCAAATAGAATTGTGTGCTTCAATCAAAACCATTTCCTTCAAGTCTTCTACATAGATCATGCTCCATCGTCTTGCTCTCGAGCTTCTTTATGCCTGTCACCAACCACTCCCAAGTCATGTGTCGGATAGTTCACTTCTTGCGGTTCTAGCTGTACCAACAATCTTCCCGTGTTGCATAAGGACAATAGCTAAGTCTCCTTCTTAAGTAGAGCAATTCTCTTTTCAACTCCTCAAAATTTCTCCTCTCATTCTTCATCCCAATCCAAAATTTACTCTCCGAGAGTATAACATATAGCTTCTTCTGACGTAGAAACCTCAACACAGAATACGAAGATGATTTCCGTGTTTCTCTTTCGTCTCTGAATCTACCAATATGTCATACTATGACAAATTGTCCAAGTATTCTTGAAAGACACGATTCATCAAGTTCATAGGAACAGTCGGAGCAGTAGCCAATACGATTGGCATCACAATACTCATAGAGATCAAAACGAATACGGAAAGAAATTCTAGAAACATCTCGCTCCTTTAAACGTAACTGAAAAATAATCAGATCTAAGATTCATCATTGGGAAAATTTCACACTCTGGGGTTGATTAATCAAATCGTCGATTCGAGGTAACGGATAGTGGTTCTATCCACAATACTATTAAACTTCCCGAGATCACTACACAACTTCATGCTATCATCATCTTTCTTCATGAATACAACTTGAGTACCCTACCGATACACACTCAAACGGATAAAACCACTTTCTAAAAGCTGGTCCTTCAATTCCTTCCATTCAACTGATGTCACAAGATACGGAGTTTCAGAATTAGGAAAAACATTGCTCTTATGCGGATAGAGTTTCTGAATCAACCAACTTACTGATCTCAGGCACTTCTCAAGACATCCTATGATCCCAATAAGTTTAAGTTATATGATGTAACTGTTATCACGTTGGCCAGGCGTCATAATACTTGCATCATATACACATGCCCTTATTGCAATCACAGTTTACCACGAGTCGTGACTAAACAAACTTCATAACTAGATCAGAACAAGATCACACTCAGATGGAAATTTTGATAGTTTATTAAGGAATACATTACGAAAATTTCAAACAACCGAATGACTCTCGAGTCGAGTTTCATCAAACGAAATATCTTCACAACCGCGACAGATTAATGTACGAATTTTTTTAAAACAGATGTGATTATAATATTTACCAGGTTGGGAATCATGGTACAGAGTTCGAGTTTCTCAAATCGCCAAAGATTAAAAATCTAATATGACTATTGTTAGCATCTCGATGCTCAGTCAACAAATCCATATATCAGAATATCATCGAAATTAACATTCTAGAGAAAGACAGATAAGCAGAGTGAATCTTATCATTCCGAAGTGAGGGAAACATTCCCATACTCGTGGTTAATCACCACAAGATTTCTTATAGGAATAGAAATGGGTAAGGTAAAATCTGGTAGTGTAGGGAGACTCAAATATGCTTAGCAAAAGCAAGAGAGTCACAGAATGTGTCAAACACCTCATGGTCATAAGAATCCTTAGAATGATCGAAGAGGCATCTAAATGATTAACAAACGAATCAGAGGTTAAGGTCAGAATCAGAAAATAAGGCTTATATAGTGTCAGTCATTACCACAAAATTCTCAACGCATTCAAAACTTACTTGGTCACTAATCTTGGGTTGCGCAAAATAATGAGTTTCTAATCTCCGAAATTAGTGATCGTAAAAGGGCATAACTAAGAGTAAGGCACGAATCAGAGTGATGCGGAAGCAATGATTCTTAAACAAATGTCTTATAGTCTACCCAATACTCACCGGTCATAACTTAAGTTTCTACAGAGTGGAAATCCTAAGGCAATTCCTCAAAGGTTGTTTCATAAGCTCTTACAGTGGAAGCCTAAGGGTCCAAACTTCACAGGTCAAGGTTTTATGTACTACAAGTCGCAGCCTGGGCTCTGATACCATAATTGTAACACCCCAACTCAACAAGGGCTAAAATGCTACATTATGGTGACAAATCAGAACGTACAACACAAGCGGGAGACTTATAAACATAAAAGTTACAAAGGTTCAAAATGAAACTAAGGACATAATAAATCTAAACAATAATAACTATCAATTTGGAATACAAGTTTGAATCAAATCTAAGTGGAAAAATAACTCCAAGGTCTAATCCAATTGCAAAGGGAATCTATCATCGGGGTAGTCCACTAAGAGCTCCTACGCACTCTTCACTCAAACCCAGCTTCCAACCTAAAACCTGCCGCAGGAAAAGAAATGCGGCTGAGCTTAAAAAGCCCAGTGAACAGATATATATAACAAAAGAATGATCAAACATATATATGAAAAGAAAACGGAAACGCAAGCTCCTGCTGAAACGAATATCATCTGTCAAAAGGATGTGAGGTCAAGATCATCTGAACAAATATCATAAGTCAACTGAAATGGAGAAAACAGAATATGGTGTATTGGGAAATAACAGAAGGTATATCAAAATGTATCAAAGGTGTAAAGGTTGTCAGAAATCTACCATGAGCCCAGAAACATATCATAACATAACATCATAATCATAACCTTCAAAAGTAACCATAAGTAACATAATGGAGTGATCAGCTCCCAGAATTGTGAAAGGCGTGTATTGCACACAGCACCAGTCACCAGAAATATATCATATAAACATAACAGATCATATCTATGATGCATCCATACGCCCCTGCAGAAATCATAATCATCGTGGCCATATATATATCATAATAAAAGGGACGGGGTGGAACATCTCTCAACCACCCTAGAGGCATGCCATTGGTGCATCAATGACATGATCATGGAACCCCCATGACTAGTGATACGGATACAGAATACATAACAGCTCGGGTATCAAACTGAAGGGTCAAACAGAATGTCATAGTAATGACACAGAATCTAAGGTCATCAGAAATATCATAATCATAGGTTCATATCAAAAAGGGTGCATAGCAAATGCTCATATCAAATGGTGCATAGCAAAGGTTCATATCAAAGGGTACAAATCATGAGAAATCTTTAAGGAAAAGATAGAGTACAAACAGGTTAAGTAATTGTGGAAATCATGTAAACACTGTTTTCATAAACCTATTCTTTTAAAAGCAGTATTCATAAAAGTCATTAAACCTTCATATAAAAGTGGTATCGCCTCGGTTTAATAGCAATTATTTTAAAACAGTTTTTCTCAAAACATTATCGTGATATATTTTGAAAAGGTTTTCACACGAAGTTATAATATCAATTGGATTTACAAAGTATCAAAGGATTCAAATATTGAATTCACAGGAGATAAAGAACGAATCACATCAGACGAAACGACCAAACGAATACCAAATGGATCATAAATCAAAATATCAAACATCAGGGAATTAAGTCATGAAATACCCTTACTGAGAAAGGGCGGAATATCTGTACCTTATTCAGAAAGACAACCAGGTAAAAGATGGGTCACAGAGGAATGGAAAGGTCACTCCTTCTTCACCGAACCTAACAATTAATAATCACATGTTACTTATAGGCTCGTTGTAATCAGATTACATGATTTAGGTTTCTTTCTATTTTTTTTTAGATACTTTCTATTTTTAATAACCTTCCAGATTAAGTAACTTTCCATAATTAATAACTTTCCATATTTAGCAGATTTTCATATTTAGTAACTTAAGGGTAATAATCATTAATTAGACAAACTTAAGAGTTTACAAATGATAATTGGTTATCTTAAAAGTTTAATCTGGCATATATCATAGTTCAGGGCTTATTTTAACAATTTCCAAAGTTTAAGGTCTAATATGTCATTTTAGCAAAGTCTAAGGTTTAAAGTGTAATTAATTCAAATAAATGGCCACTTAACTATTTAAGCCACGATATGATTGTTGGTAGATAATTGCCCAGAATAGGGTGAAGATAATCAATACCTAGCTACGTACCAATAAATGGTTACCGGATATCACTTGGAATCGTGTTATCACTTTCCAAAGTAAACTATTCAACCCTAATGCCTGGGTATCACGAATATCTACTTGGGATAAGACCAAATGTTTGTTATTGAATTAGGCACAAATCAATAACCCTTCACGTATCAGTGTTATATGTTTTCTGTTGTCTCTCTCATGCAGTTGTGTTTGATCTCGTATATATAGGTAATATCACTCAACCCTAGTCAATGGAATTATGAGTGATTAACGGCCCACTAATCACCACATAATTAGCCTCCATAATAATAGGAATCAGTGGTTACATGACCAATTAAACATGGTCATTAATGCAGCTTTAACTGCCACTTGAATAGGTCAAAGCCGTTACAAGTTAGTTATGATTCAGTCTCAGCCAGTTGTAACACTCACTGATGAGCTAGTTCCTGAGGGTTGCTCCCTGAGTATGTTCGCTGAGAGGTTCACTCCCTGAAGACATGAACTCTCTGATGAAACAACTCCCTGATGAGATCCTTCAGCCTGAGCTGAACTCGTCAGATGATGAATACCGTTCAGTCCAGAATGTCACTCACTGACGAGTGCACTCACTGAACTTCATCAGTCTGAACCATACTTAACCACTATCAGAGTCAGGGTGTTCAGGGACCTTATGGGCGTACACTCCGTACCTCCTGACCCATTACCAGGTATGAACTGATCCCTCAAGTGCACTAAATTTTCCAACAATCCTCCCCAAATTTAGTTCACTTCCTTTGCATGAAAATTAAACATTAAACAAAACAAGTGCATAAATGAAAATATCCTGAGGATTGAATTTCCATCTTAGTACATTACACGTTCAAATATTCGAGAATCAGGGTGTTCTAAGAATTGAACCCTTCAACCCATTTGAATACCTGAAGATAAAATACACACAAGTTTTCAAACACTTAAACGCTCCTGACACTTTACAAGCCATGTGTCCATATCCAATTCATAAATGTTGTAAGAGCCAAAAGTCCTAAGCTCCCTGAAGCGGCAAAACTTCAACATTCACATAGGTGGTTCCTCTTTATTCATGCTCCTGCCAAGCATTTTTTCAAAGAAATTAACCATTAAGAAGTAAAAGCTTCATCCTCCTTTCCAGCAGGTTCTGAGCACAGCCTTGGGATGTAATATAAAACATGTGCTCCAGTCCACTGAATGTTCAGCTTTCCACATTGAACTCAGCTCCCAAGTTTCCTCAGGAGGGAGTTGGGTATCTTAGCATTCAGTGACTAAGTTGGACTTAAACCCATCCCTTTAGCAGACTTTTTAACCAAGTCTCTAGCCAATCCCTTCGTCAAGTGATCAGCTAAGTTTTGTTGAGATCTAACAAACTCTATAGAAACCACCCCATTCATGATAAGTTCACAAATAATGCTATGCCTGACACCTAAGTGTCTAGACTTCCCATTGTACATCTGGCTATAAGCCTTTGCCAATGTAGCAGCACTATCACAACGGATAGAAATAGGTGCTATAGGTTTAGGCCACAATGGAATCTCAAGAAGCAAGTTTTTCAACCATTCAGTTTCTTTACCAGCAGCTGCTAAAGCCACAAATTCAGATTCCATTGTTGAACTGGTGATACAAGTTTGCTTCTTGGATGCCCAAGAAATTGCACCTCCACCAAGTAGGAATACCCAGCCACTGGTAGACGAATTGTCTTCAGTGTTACTGATCCAACTTGCATCAGTGTATCCTTCCAATACTGAAGGATAACCAGTATATGAGAGACTATAATCCATAGTTCTCTTCAAATACTTCAGTACCCTCTGAATTGCTTGCCAATGTTGAGCACTAGGATTACTAGTATACCTGCTCAGTTTTCCTACTGCAAAAGCAATATCAGGCCTGGTACAAGTCATGGCATACATCAGGCAGCCAATCACCCTAGAATACTCAAGTTGAGATACAGCTTTGCAAATATTAGGCATTAGCTTCTCAGCAATATCCATAGGTGTACTCACTGGAGTACAATCAGAGTGGTTGAATTTCCTCAGTACCTTCTCAATATAATGAGATTGAGTGATAGAAATTCCCTTACTCTCATGTTTGATCCTTATACCAAGGATAACATCAGCCTCCCCCATGTCTTTCATAGAGAACCTTGATGACAAAAATTCCTTTGTCAGGTCAACTTGATTTTGGTCAGTGCCAAAGATCAGCATGTCATCAACATATAGACAAATGATGACTCCTTTACCAGATTCATCAAATTTGCTATACACACATTTGTCAGACTGGTTAAGTAAATAACCACTAGACAAAACCACTTCATCAAATTTTTGATGCCATTGCTTAGGTGCCTGCTTCAGTCCATATAAGGACTTAATCAGTTTACACACCTTGTTTTCATTGCCAGGCATGATGAAGCCCTGAGGTTGGTTCATATAAACCTCCTCATCCAATTCACCATTTAAGAAAGCTGTCTTCACATCCATCTGATGAATAATCAGATTGTGAATTGATGCCAAAGCAATTAGCAATCTTATGGTACTGATACGAGCCACAGGGGCATAAGTATCAAAGTAGTCAATCCCTGACTTTTGTTTAAAGCCCTGAATGACTAGTCTAGCCTTGAACTTTTCAATAGTTCCATCTACCTTCATTTTCCTTTTAAAAATCCATTTGCAACCTAAAGGTTTGCAACCAGGTGGTAGATCAGCCAACACCCAAGTGTTGTTGCCCATGATGGAGTCCATTTCATCATTTATTGCTTCTTTCCAAAAAGCAACATCCTGAGACTTCATTGCTTCATCAAATGTCTTGGGGTCATCCTCAACATTAAAGCAATAGGAGTGTTGGTCAGAGACCTCATCCCTTGTTCCTTCAATTAAGTATAATTGAAACTCAGGTCCAAAAGACTTTGGAGTCCTGATCTGTTTGCTCTTTCTGAGCTCAGGTTCAGGTTCCTGAACCACAATTTCATCAGGGACCTCTGATAGTAATTCATCAGGGACCTCTGATACACCAATGCCATTGGTTCCATTAGGAATCCTTTGACTTGGTCTTGGGACTGATGAGAATCTATTCTCATCAAAGATAGCATCCCTTGATTCAATTATTGAATTAATTAAAACAAATTCATTAGGTTCAATAACATAGAACCTATATGCCTTGGAATGCTCAGCATATCCAACAAAGATGCATTCAATGCCTCTTTCATCCAAAGTTTTCATCTTTGGATCAGGGAGTCTTACAACTGCCCTACAACCCCAGACCCTGAGATAGTTCAGGTTGGGTTTCCTTTTTGTCCAGAGTTCATAAGGGGTAACCTTGTTCCTTTTATTAGGAACCCTATTTAATAAATAGCAAGCTGTTAACATAGCTTCACCCTAGAACCCTTGACTCAGTCCTGAGTAGGACAACATGGAATTAACCATCTCCTTCAGTACCCTATTTTTCCTTTCAGAGATACCATTTTGCTGAGGAGTATAGGGAGCATTCATTTCATGGATTATGCCAACAGACTGAAAATACAAAGTGTCCATGTATTCACCTCCCCTATCAGTCCTTAATCTTTTGATCAGGGACCCAAGTTGTAATTCAACTTCAGTTTTAAATACCTTGAATTTATCTAATGCTTCATCCTTAGTATGTAACAGATATACATAACAAAACCTAGAAGCATCATCAATAAATGTCACGAAGTACTTTTTATTCCCCAAAGAGGGAGTGGCATGCAAATCACACAGGTCACTGTGTATTAGCTCTAAGAGCTCAGTCTCACGTTTTACACCCTCAAAAGGTTTCTTAGTTATTTTGGTCAACATGCAAGTCTTACACTTTTCAGTATCCATGTCAAATGCTGGGATTAACCCATCCTTAGACATATCTTGCATCCTTTTATAGTGTACATGGCCAAGTCTAGCATGCCAGAGGGTAGAGTCGTTCATTTTAGAGGTTGACATAAAGGCTGAATTAACAACATCAGTGACAATATTAAGTCTAAACATTTGATTACACAAATAGCCAAAACCAATAAACACACCATGTTTAGACAATATAAATTTATCAGATTCAATAACTTGTTTATATCCATGATTATTCAAAACACTACTTGAAACCAAGTTCTTCCTTATATCAGGAACATGAATAACATTAAACAAAGTTACAATCTTTCCAGAACTAAAACTAAGATCTACACAACCACGACCATGCACCAAGGCTGTTGACTCATTTCCCATGTGAAGAATAGAACCATCATTCAGTGACTCGTAAGTCTTGAACCATCTTCTATCTTTGCACACATGAACAGTTGCTCCAGAGTCAACCCACCACGCAACATCATCATCCTTTCAGTGAGTTGGTAGAACCACCACTTCCTGAACCACTAGTGCCTGAACCATTGGCTTTACCACCAACCTTAACACCTTTGCAATCCCTTTTAATGTGACCAGTTTTGCCACATTTCCAACAAGTAGGTGTTGCCTTCTTGTTAGGGTCAGCCCTTGTGTTATCATGATGTTTACGTTTGCCCTTGTTGTCATTGTACCTGGTGGAATTGTTATGTTCCACCATATTGACAACAGATGCACTAGTAGCATTGCTACTCTTTGGCTTGTCATTATCCTGCGCCCTGAGGGATTCCTCAATACGCAGATGACTGCCCAACTGAACAAGAGTTAGTTCTTCCTTCTTATGTTTCAAGGTATGCTTGAAATCTTTCCAAGAAGGAGGAAGTTTGTCAATGATACAAGAGACTGAAATAGCCTCATCCATGTTCATTTTGTGTTGTGTAAACCTTCCAAGTATGCCAAGAAGTTCATTGTATTGTTCCATAACTGGTCTTGAATCAGTCATTTTGTAATTTGTGAAATTACTCACAAGGAACTTCTTACTTGAAGCATCCTCAGCCATATATTTGGCATCCAAGGAATCCCATAGTTCTTTGGAAGATTCGACATTCTGATAAATATCAAAGAGAGAATCAGACATACCATTGAGGATTAAACCTCTGCAAATGTAATCATCATTCTCCCATTTGCTCCTTTTCCTTATTTGTTCCACAGTTGCATCATCACCATCTTCAGGAATAGGAGTGCTCAGAACATACACCACACTCATGCTTGAAAGCAAGAAGTGCATCTTCTTCTGCCATCGTCTAAAATCCACCCCTTCAAACTTATCAAGCTTGGCAAAGTTTGAAGCCATGTGTTTCATAGCAGCAGCAGCCATTGATTATCACAAAATAGTTTACTTTGATTGTTGGTTGATAATTGCCCAGAACAGGGTGAAGATAATCAATACCTAGCTACGTACCAATAAATGGTTACCGGATATCACTTGGAATCGTGTTATCACTTTCCAAAGTAAACTATTCGACCCTAATGCCTGGGTATCACGAATATCTACTTGGGATAAGACCAAATGTTTGTTATTGAATTAGGCACAATATCAATAACCCTTCACGTATTAGTGTTATATGTTTTCTGTTGTCTCTCTCATGCAGTTGTGTTTGATCTCGTATATATAGGTAAGATCACTCAACCCTAGTCAATGGAATTATGAGTGATTAACGGCCCATTAATCACCACATAATTAGCCTCCATAATAATAGGAATCAGTGGTTACATGACCAATTAAACGTGGTCATTAATGCAGCTTTAACTGCCACTTGAATAGGTCAAAGCCGTTACAAGTTAGTTATGATTCAGTCTCAGCCAGTTGTAACACTCACTGATGAGCTAGTTCCTGAGGGTTGCTCCCTGAGTATGTTCGCTGAGAGGTTCACTCCCTGAAGACATGAACACTCTGATGAAACAACTCCCTGATGAGATCCTTCAGCCTGAGCTGAACTCATCAGATGATGAATACCGTTCAGTCCAGAATGTCACTCACTGACGAGTGCACTCACTGAAATTCATCAGTCTGAACCATACTTAACCACTATCAGAGTCAGGGTGTTCAGGGACCTTATGGGCGTACACTCCGTACCTCCTGACCCATTACCAGGTATGAACTGATCCTTCAAGTGCACTAAATTTTCCAACAATGATCATAATATACGATTACCATTTTGGCACGCACACATGATCATAATGCCCACAATATATGTAAAAGGATGAATAATTTTAAATGTCGTTTGATACATTGGTGTTACAAAGAAGGATGCACACTTGATCACAAATCAATGGATCAATTATTTAAAAGTATTATGCATATCAAGGCATTTTAAATATCTTAAACGTTTCTCAGTTGTCATGTATGCTTGATTTTGCCAAAAACATGGACTTACCTTATATACGATCATAATATTCGAAACCGATTTATATACACGTTCATAAGTTTAAAATGACATTTAGCATGCATGTTCCTTCTTATTTCTTGTTGCTCATATAATTTGACCATGATTCATTTTCATAATCGACCCATATTTCTAGTATGACTTACACATATACGATTTTATGTTTAAAAAGTGACTCGAAAATGACACCAAAGCAACTAAACGTTAACCCAATATTTACAAGACCCGATTTACGTCTAAAACCATGCATGTGATTTTAATAACTCATTAAATCTTAACCTTGATCTAAACAAGACACACATGTGGTCACAATTCACGACATATCCATGCAAATATACGCGACCTTAAACGAGAACAGATTTACGACATAAGAAGTAACAAGTCATGACTTTAAAAAAAAACTTCATTTGAATTGCATGTTGTTCTAACGTGGCATGTGAATCTTCTACAAGTGAATTTTCTTATTAATGAAACAGAAGGCTAAATTTGGTGGTCAACATACTCGAATTGTTTAAGGATTTGCATGGCCTATTTCTTTTCGTATAAGTCTTGAAATAATCCTACGTGAAGTTATATTCTAGTCATGTATTGACTTTTACGTGACAAGGTTCTATTAACATTGTATGACTTTTATTTAAACGAAACGAAACATGCTTGTGATCGATGTATAGGTGAGTCGTGTGACAAGTTATCGTGACATAGTTTAGTTCACAACGTCGCGTAACTTTTAACAAAACAAAGACATATGGTGATCGTATGAACGCATGAAGAACATCACAAGAACATCAAATGGTTTTTAAGGTTACCTTAGCGTTGGGTCGCTCGAACAGAAAATAGGAACCAAGAGGCGTATCATACTTATAATCAGCCACATGTCATTAACCATACTCTTCGAACAAATATATAATACGATCGAACCCTCTGTCTTCAAACTGTTTTCGTGCCATGAGTATCAAAATGGATCGGTTGTGGTTTTTTTGATATGGAGAGTTCACTTTAGTTTTCTAAACTTCACGAATGGGAGAAGAGAGAGTGTATAATGGGTCGGTTGTGTTTGTTTTCTCAATGTGTGAGTTTGTCTTTCAAGGTTCACGAATGGGAGGTGATAAAAGAGATAATATCATTTTTAATAATATGAGATAGGGAGGGTTTTCAAACTAGGCAAGTGTATAAAATGATGGTTTGATTGATTGGGTGATTGGCCGAGGATCATGGAAATATTGAGGTGATTAGTGCCGAATTTAATGTAAGGTGATTAAGAGATGTTTATCACAAATATTATTCCAAAATTCGAAATTAGTGTGTGTCCCAAATTACAAAAGGAAATCGGTCCATGCCACATGTTTAAACATATTATATTTAGTTTTAAGTTAATTAAGTTGTGTCATTTTTCTTATTCGTATAGTTTAGAGTTTCCCTGTTTCCAAAATTTAAATATAACGTATTGTATTCGATATTAGGTTAAATCGTATTCAAGGTTTTCAAATAATTAATTGCATTTACATTATTTGTTATGTAGTTTAGGTGTCAATTAAATTATTTCTGAACTTAGGTAAAAGTTTAAATTAGACGTAAAATTAGGAATTCAAATTTCAGGGTTTTACACAATTTGCAGTCAACAATCAAGACACGAGGTCAGATCCTTAGATACACCTCCAATGCTCACTTCGGGTAATTACGTGCAGTGGTCAAATCGATTTTTACGGTTTGAACTTAAGAAACCGCATGGTAAGTGCTTGAAAAAGGTAATTATTGAAGGACCATATCCAGTACCTACAACAACGGTTCCTGGCAATCCTAATGTCATTCCTCCAAGAGAAGCAACTGTGACTCTTGTTCCTGATGCTCAGCTTACAGCAGAAAAAGTACTTCAGAAAGAAGCCAATGAACTAGCAATGTCTTACATCCTTCAAGAAATTCCCAATCCTATCTTCAGAAGTATTGATGTACAAAAGACTACTAAGGACATGTGGGAACATGTTCATCTTCTCATGGAAGGAACTGAGTGAAACCAAGAGGATATGGAATCTAAACTCTATTTGGAATAAACCATGTTTATGATTGTAGCTGGGGAATCCTTAGAGTCTTACTACCATAGGTTTACCAATATTATCAACGACTTGGACAGGCACAACATCGTTCTACCCAGGATTGCAGTGAATACTAAGTTCCTAAGTTGTCTTGGACCTGATTGGCAGAAGTATGTAACTTTTGTTCAACAAGCTAAGAATCTACACAACGCCTCATATGGGTTGTTGTATGATTACTTGAAGCATCACCAATCAGAGGTTGATAAAGACAGTGCAGCTCGTGGAGGTTACTCACCATCAACAACTCCAAACTTACTAGCTTTGATTGCTTAGTCATTTTGCTCCACAAACAAATCAGGGTTTTGTCCAACCATATTATCATTCTGCTTATCCCTCACAAACTTCATCAAGCCAACTTGTTCCATATGAAGCATCACCACAACAAACTGATAATCAACTGGTTCCATTTGACAACACCGATTCTATGCTTTACTCCAATATCAACAGTGATGAAGATGATGCTTTCAACTCGTTGAACGAAGGATTTGCTTTGATTGCTAGAG
Organism: Artemisia tridentata subsp. tridentata; assembly: GCA_021014915.2. Lineage (NCBI taxonomy): Eukaryota > Viridiplantae > Streptophyta > Magnoliopsida > Asterales > Asteraceae > Artemisia > Artemisia tridentata. The sequence continues at coordinate 79,454,375 of CP139501.1, read as the reverse complement.
CTTTTAGCAAGTTTTCCAACAAATCCAACAACCGTCTTTGGTCTTCATCTAACACTCGTAATCAGACAGTTGTTCATGATGGCAGAGTTGAGATTCAAAACAGAGCTTCTGGGAGATATGGTTTGGGTGGCTATATGGGAAACTCATCTGGGCACAGGTTTAATTCAGTTGGAAGCAGTAGGAACAACACTGGTAATACACAAAGAAGGGCAGAGATCGTTGATACAGGGAATTCTGGGATTGCAAACACTATGGTGAAATGTTACAACTGTGGAGGGAAAGGTCACTTGGCCAATACTTGCCCCAAACCAAGGACCAGAGGGAGTGCATATCACAAGGAAGCTCTTCTTCTTGCTCTTAAAGATGAAGTTGGAGGCACTCTTACAGAGAAGGAGCACAACTTCATGGCTAATGCTTACTCAGATGATGACATGGAAGATCTAGAAGCCAATGCAGCCGTGATGTTAATGGCCAATATGCAAGAGATGCACATGGGTGAAACAGGCCACGTATATGATACAGATGGCTTGTCTCAGGTACCTGACTCATCATGTCTCATTCATGAAATAGTATCCTCCTCTGCATCTGTATCAGCTGAAGACCATGTTGGTCAAGATGACTGTAACAAATGGCAATTTTTCATTTTAATAACTATGATTAATTATCAGAAAATGCGCATTATTTATTTTCTGACACTTGTTAATGAGAGGTTACCTCATTTAATTAGTGATCACACTACGATAACTCAAAAACATTGATACATAATACAATTCATTGGAACGAACTCACACACGGACCACGAAAATCCCTTATACCAATATTAAACCAAACAGATCCTTAAATTCATAATTGGGCCAAGTTTGAGCCTGTTACTATTCACAAGCCCAACTCATTCTTATAAATTCTTATATACATGTCGACCAAACACACTATGCTTTGCCTCAATTTCTTTTATAATCGACACATAACATATACAACTTTTTACGCATCTCAAATCTTCGTACATCAAAGAATTAGGATGACAAGTTTCACATTATATTACTAACGTTTGATCATAAAACGGGACGCAAAGTAAAACACAATCGAGACCTACATAAGTTCAACCAATATTTGTTCATTTTTATTAAACTCGATCAAACTCAAATTGTACCTATGCATTTTATGTTTTCTAGTTGACTTGGAGTTTATGAGATTATTTCTCACCACTTTCTAGCTTTTCGTCACGTTAATAATTACTTTGGACCCTTTCAAAGGTCATACGATACACATATATATATGCAAACTAGATCATAACTATAACACCCCCAATTTCGTGATACGCAGCGGAATTCAAGCTGGGTATTGCTCGACAGTACAACAGTTATAGTAATAGAAAACGATCTCTAATGGAGTCGTTTTAAAAGATTTATCATTCGAATTTTATAAATATCAAAGTTCAAAATGAGGTCCCAGTAGTTTTACAGCTTGTTAAATAAGTTTCGAATGATAATTAGCCTTTTATCAGTATCCGTGCCTTTCCGTGCCATCCTCGTTCATTATGGACCTGAGATAAACATGCTAAAAGTGTCAACACAAAGGTTGGTGAGTTCATAGAGTTTATAAGTAAAACAGTTGATTTCGATAGTCAAAAGTTGAGTGAATCCATAATGTTTGTAAGCAAATCAGTTTAATACAAGTTTCAAGTTTAAGAAGATAATTGCAACGAATACAATTATGGGTAAGTAGTAATTATTGCTCTAAGCTCATGACACGCAAAACGTTAACAGGATGGACATCATAGTAATGAACTATTGACGTAAATTACTACATAATTAAATGTAGTAATTATGCCCTCGAGTAGGAGTTTGCTAGACTCTTTATTGATCTCAAATATAAGGTGCATTTGGTTACCTATCCGGCTAACACAAATGGGACGTCAATTCCAATAGATCTATTCACTATATTCGCGCTCACCCGAAAGTGATTAATGGCTCATGATTGAGGGACTTTTAATAGCAACAGTTAACTTAGGCAATAATAATCAAGATATCATACAGAAAGTTACTTGTGTTCAGCATGTTATAAGTTTCAGTAAGCAAAACGAGTGTTTCATCAATCGAGTAAAACGAGTAAAATTTGTAAATAAAACGAGCATGTATCTCCCCCAAAGAGTTCAAAATAAGAAAAGAGGGGCTATGACTCACGGTAATCCTTAAAAGTTTAGAGTACTTGTGAAAGTAAAAGCAATTAGTTGAGCATGTATCTCCCCCAAAGATAGTACGAAATAATTGAAAATAGGGGCCATGAACTCACAGTAATATGTAAAGGTTTAGAGTACTTGTGAAAGTAAATGAAAATAGTTGAGCATGTATCTCCCCCAAAAGTAATTCAAAACGTATAAAAGTAGGGGCTATGAAACTCACCTGAGTAGTCTGGATGGAATATTAAATTAAGTAAGATTACGGAAACAGCTTCAACACGTGACCTGAATATAAGGGAAGTCTGAGATCCTGACTTACTACGAATAACGTGTGTGAAAATGAGAAATCGTATAACAATTTGATCGGTGACGTGAGTGTGATATGCCTAAAATGCTTAAAGTTCAAAAATAATATTAAATATAATATTATCTTATTTTTATGTTATTTAAATTATAAATATCGTTTTCTCAAAAACAGTTTAAATAAAACATCAAGTAAATCGTTAAAATCGTTATATATAAATATAAACGTTATGAAATAATTATTGAATGAAATGCACGTGTAATGAATGAAAAATGCAAAATGTATAATGAAAATGAAAATATAGTAAAGTTAATATTGGTCCTTGTAGTTTTATCAAATTTACAATTTCGACCCTAACGGTGTAATATTTGCACCGTTAGTCCTTAAAATATATATTTAGTCCAAAAGTTCTCAAAAATGTCATTTTAGACCTCAAAGTTACTATTTTATCATTAAATATCCCAAAGTTATTGAAATTACACTTTATGTCCTATTTTTTCGATATGGACAACTTTAGTCCCTGAGTTTAAAATTGTTTGCAAAAATGGTCCTTTTGGTGTAAAATAAATGGGAAAATGTTTTCGAGACTTTGACAAGTTTATTGAAGTTTAAAGAAGTGCTTATCAACTGCTTATAACACGTTTGGCTTATTTTTGCGTAAATGGGCTTTTAAAACAATTTAACTTGGCCCGTTAAGAGTTTTACTTGCGTGGGCTTTAAAAGGTTAGTGGGCCTTGTATTGGACTTAGTTTAGGATTATAAAAACATGGAAAAAGAATCGGTTTGGAACTGCTTATCGAATAAGCTGGTAATTGCTTAATGGGCTATTAAGCCCACGTTAAGTTTAATAAAGGGTTTTAAAAATGTTGCGACATATGTTTAAATGGGACAGATACGAATGGGTTCTAGGCCTTACGAGAGAAAACTCAAAACTAGGTTTTGGTTATCTACACTATGAAGAATCAGGAGGACTAGTAAAAGGGCTAGGTTATGTTTTAAAATATGGTTAAACGAATTGATTTCTATGTCGAGTTGAGACATACTAGTAAAAATGAAAAAATACGTGATCTTGATATAAAACGAATATGATAATGAAAGAGATGAATGAAACGATTATGAAACATGATATAAAATGCTATGTTGTGATTTAAGTGAGTGTATTTGTGAGTTTTCAGATTAACGAGACATAGGAAAATATGTGGAAAGCTTGGATGTGTTATACGAGTAGAAAACAATATATAAGATCAAAATTTTGGTCAAGTGTTTAGAGTGACTTACTACACCTATCAAAGGTGGGGTGTACGTGACTGTTTGATCAAGGAGAGGGGATGTGAGCTTCGTGACTCGGTTGAGGGCACACCAACGATAGGGGAGAGACCTTGGGAAAGATTGAATACTCTTGGGATCACCTAGAACCTTGCTTGTTACTTTTCGATAGTAGACAGTAAGCAAAAGAGCTTTGAGTGTGGCTTTTGAGTTTGTACGTGAAGTGTATATACATGGGGTTATATTATTCGAGGATAGGGACAAGTTGGGGTGGACAAAGAGAATATTGGAAGGGATAACGAATGGAAGGAGGGTAGGCTAGGGAAAAAGTGTATGTGTTTGTATATGCTTGATTGTATATATATAGCATCCTTGTGGCATATGCTCATACAAGTATACATATTAGTTGTTGCATTTTATGATAACAAGTTCATACACGTATATATATATTGGTTGTTGCATTTTATGGTAACAAGTTCATACGTGTATATACATATTGGTTGTTGCATTTTATGGTACAAAATTATACACGTTCTTATATTGCATGTCATGGTAAATTATGTATACTTTGCATGATAAATGGTTACGTAGCACAATTTGTACTCACATGTTAATAGTTTAAGGTGTAGTTTGATCCCGGTAATTACTAACGTTAAGTCCTTAAGTAACGAAACTTAAAACCGAGTAACGTAAAAATATAATATTTATAAAAATGTCAAAGTTTATCAATATACTCCAACTAATTATATTAGACGTGTGATATGTTTAACGGAGAGTGTTTACGTTAATAAAATCTAATAGGTTTGAGTATTCGTACTACGTAAAGAGTATAATGTAAAATAAAAATAACAAAGAGGCAATAGTTCATATAAAATATATAGACTCATCCTAATCTTGTGTTAGTCGTGAGTAAAAGTCATACGATTAAACTTTTGTGATCGTTACTAAAAGTAATATCATTTAATTAAAACGTAATAATAATTGGCATTAAATATTTACAAATAGTCCTGAAATATGCGAGGTGCACTCCTTGTTTGGTTACTTGGTCGCGAGATGAAATAGATATATTTTGAGTTCATGCATTATATACTTGTACCTTAGGTTCAGGGACTTGTACATTTAGTTTGAATGTTGTAAAAATATTAGGGTTAGGGTTTGTGCAAAATGACCTTGTATTGTGTGCTCCAAAGTGAGTATACTGAGGTTTATAATAGAATTTATATTAATATTTAGTTTCTATGCATAAATGAGCTTGAAATGTTTGTACATTTATATTTTGTAGAAAACATGTTACTAATAATTAGGGTTTGCGATTTGATCACATAAAATCATAGATTTATGAGTTTAGGGCTCGTATCGGAAGTTAAAGTGAAATTAGGGTTTCTGTGCTTTAATGACTAGTACTCTAGGTATAAAATGTTGTACTTTAGTTTTTATGATTTATTTACGTAAAATCATAATTATAATAATTTAGGGTTTCGTGAAAAACTCTAATAAATGGCAAACGTTTAGTTTAAATGTTTAAAAAAAATTGACGTAGAAAATGGATAAGTATTAGTTAAATTCAAGTGTGAAATTTACGGGTTGTTACAATAACCGAATCAACACTTGAAACCCTCCTCCTAATGCCTATGTACTGGATTGCTAGCTCATCTTATCCTAAAAATATTCCCTAAATCTCAACTAAAGAATATAATCTACAACTTGTATAAATAAAATACAATAAATCTCTTATATATATACATATATATTCGATACACATGCATACTCATTTTCACACTTGCAACATACATTACAAACATATTCTCCCTAGTTTTTATTCCCAGCCGAGAGCCTCTAAGAACCAGAACCAATTCTCCTTTGCTCAAACCAATTTCAAGTCATTCGAACCCTCCTTGTAATCGTACAAAGCACCTCCTTCGAGTTCTAAGTCTTTTAAACGTGTAACTCACCATCCCAAGGGTATAGTAAGTTCCTTAAACCCTTTTCCTACTCATACATATCGATTTCAATATGTCATGCATCGTTTATTTCTTTTATTCGAACGTATATTTATTTCTTGTACATTTATACGCTTTTCCTTTATTTATTTTACGTACATAATCATTGACCTCCTTCATGGATGGCTAGACATACGATATACACCTCTATTCGACACTTATATAATCATTCTATTGCTTATCGAACCTTATTTTGATCAATCTTTATATCGCATGTTTTATATAATTGTCATTTTCTATTAATTCGAACCGTATAAATCAATGAGAAAAGGCCACGTAAAATTTGAATACATATATACAACATGTTGTTTTTATTACACGACCTATTTCTTTACAAGACCATCTAACAAATTTATGTTATGAGTTTCCCTTAATAAGCTACTAAAAGCCCTTTTTAAACGTTAAACCAAACGCTACTCGAAACAGTTTCTTTATATATATATATTTATCGGATTGGGCTTTAACCAAGTAATAAGCCCAATAAGCACTTGCGATAAGCAGTGCTTATAAGCAGTTTGAACATGATTTTAAGACCATCTAATAAGCCCAAAGAAAAGCCCAAAACCCTTTTAAACCCAACGGATCGATAAATGTTATTGGGCCTTTGTTTATATCTCGTTAAGGCCCAATAAGTGGAAAAATAAGCACTTTAGACAATAAGCAGTTGAAATTGACTCAATTAAGCTTTATAAAGCTAAAGAAACTTTCGGAAAACTTTTCCCATCCTTTTTGTGAAATTTGGACTTGTTTTGCAAACATAATTTACTATTCGGGTTAATTTTGTACATTTCGTATAAATGTGTTCCAAATTATAAATCTCATAACTTAAGGGTAAAAATGGTTCAACCAGTAAACAGAAAGCATAACATGTCAATTTGGAAACTTTTTGGACTTAATATATAACATTTAACTAACGGGGGACTAACGGTGCAAAACCTACACCGTTAGGGTAAAAAGTGTAAATTCTGTGAAAGTACAAGGATTGAACAGTAACATTCATTCATATTCATTTCTATTCATGTTTTGCATATTTCATTTGCACATATGCATTTACAATTCGTTTTAGTATATTTATTTTCGTTACAGTTATATTTATATAACGAACCTTTTAACGATTTGCTTAACATATTATACAACGACATTCGAGGAGACGATAATTATGGAATCAAAAACATAAAAACAAGATAATATTATGTATAATATTATTTTTGAACTTTAAGCATTTTAAGCATATCAAACTCACACATCACAAACCAAATCGTTATCCGTTACTCAATTTCACACTCATCATTCGTATTGAGCCAAAACTGTACAAATCTCAGACTTCATTATTAATCCAGGTCGTGTGTTGGAGCCGTTCCCATAACTTACTTGATTTCATATTTCACCTTGCTGGATATACTCAAGGTGAGTCATAGCCCCACTATTATTTTATAACTCATTTTAAATTACTTGGGATGAGAAACATGCTTACTTTTTAGGACTATTTAAACAATGCCTTTGTTTTACAAAACTATTATCTGCTGGCCTAAGTACTATATTCATTGCCCCGATTCATGTACCGTTAATTCCTGCTGGAAGCACGAGTGATACAAATCTATTTATTAAAGGTGACACCTTCATCCGTGTTGAGGATACAACAGTCCAGATAGGACAACTGGATGTATACCATGTCGAATTACAAGTGACTAGAGATAGATCACTTGCCGGGCTGTATTTTACATGCGCACTTTGCATGCAACTGTCGTAGCTTCGGTAGCATGAGACTTAGAGCAGAGTAATAGCACTTTAGTAACATTTCGCGCTTTGAAATGTTGACTCAGAAACTTATAGTCCAACTTTACTGATTTATGTAAACCTATGAACTCACCAGCTTTTAGCTGACTTTTAGCATGTTTTTCTCAGGTATTTAATTGTTGATATATGATGATGCAAGGCAGGGCGTGGCAGGGGCATAGGCACACTTTTGGAGTGCACACATAGCACTCATGACCAGGGTTTTTGTACTATGAGACAACTAATAACAATAATGGGCCTTGTTTTCCGCATTTCAATTATGTAAAACTTATGTTTTCATTAATGAAGCTTCGTTCTCTATTACTTATGTTAAGATCCAATTACGTAACACCCCAGCTGTTATTTCCGCTGCGATCAGATTTGGGGGTGTTACAATGACTCATTCTTATCTCCTCAAGTCGATGACCAAATAAACACCGTAGTTACATTTGATGAAGATCAAATTAACCCCGTTGTTTCATTTGATGATCCTCTTGATGATGATAATAATGATCAACATGAACAAGATGATCTTTTGCTTGGTCCAGATCCAGAGCTCATGACCACCACCCAAACCCAGTTAGACTCACATAAATCCCAAATTGATAAGTGCAATGAAATAAATAGAAATTTAAAAGCAAAAGTTGCATTGTTGACTAAGAATCTTGAGTGCTACAAACTTCAACTTTCAAACTATGAAACAAAAGAAAAATGGGAAAAAAGTTTTGAGGTTGCATTCCAACAATCTTATGTGAAAGAACAAGAGTTAGAACATCAGGTACATGAATTAACCGTTTCCAAAAATGAATTAATTTCACAAAAGAACAAGAAAGATTAGATTTTCAAACACAAGTTGACATCCTACACTCTGAACTTTCCAAAATAAAAACAGAGTTGACAACTTGTCAAGATAATTTTTCTGAATACAAACAAATATCGAGGAAATGAATTGATTCCTATCTTGAGGAAATCGTTGAGTTGGAATGTAAACGTACAGAGTTTCAAAAAGTTGTGTATAAAACTGGTGAGTCAGTTACAACCATTCAGAAATTTACTCTAAAGCAAAATCCCCAAGGATATGGATTTTCTATTGGGGATGACAAACCAAGTTTTTTACATAAAGCACTCAAGGAAAATCCAAAGTTATATAGTGCAGAACATTTGTTTGATGACTCTTTCATGCGTGTTGTTGTATATAATCGTGAAGAGGAAATGGATAAGGAGGAAGAGAGTCGATCTAAAATGAGTAATGTAAAATTTAATAAACCATATGATTACTCGAGAGTACCTCATATTAGCGACACCTTCGTACCACAAAAAGATAAAACAAAATAGTCATGGTCTTTAATAGAAATGAATGTATCTTCCGAGGTTGGTCCTGTAAACACAGTAGCACAAGTCAATGGCCCTTTACCAAATCCAGGTGTAATTGCACCATTGCCAAAACAATGTCGTGTCCTTAGATATTTTAATACATTTATGGAAGACATGCAATTTTTGGAACAAGCAATTGAACGAAATTCAGAGATAAAAGTCTCTACTTTTCTTTCTCCTTATGAAAAAGAAAAGAGAAAAGTTTTTCAAAAGCAATTTTTGTCACACGTTCAACACCTGCGACTTTGTGCTACACATTGGGAACAGGAACTTCAATCAGAGGTTGCATCCATGATAAACATTTTCGAAGCAACAGAAAAAACGATCTCAAATCAAAAATGTAAAAACAAAGCTTTGCAAAAAGAAGCAGATCGACTCTTGGAGAATGTTCTATGTTCTGATGTTATATATGTGATTATGAATTCCATATATGTGTCATGTAATGAAATGCTTGTTGATGATCATTCCGTTGATACTGAGATGTTGAAACTTGAGATTAATAATTTGAAAAGAGAAAATGAGAGACTTCGAAAAGTCAATGATGATGTGGAAAACAAATTTTCAAAAGAAATTTTCCAACTCAACCAAAAATTGCAATGGTGTCAGACTCAGAGTCTTGACTTTGAGTTAAAATTACAAAGCCAAAAAGAATCATTGTCCTTTCAAAACAGTCATGCTTCCAAAATTCAGAATATTGAAAAAGAAAATGCTGTTTTAAAACATCAAATTTTTGAATATGAAAAGGACATTGATGAAGTTTGCCAAAACAGGAATGACACTGTTCGATTAAACCGAGAGTTGGATTCCAAAATTCAACTACAAAAACACATCATCATTGAGTTGAAAGAAAAAATCAGATTACTTGAAAAAGGGAAACTTGCTCAAAAGAATGTGATTGCACCAGGCATGTATAGAGTAGATGAGACACCTAAGAAAGCATCCCCTCAGACCACTAATGTGCATGCTTCGCCTTCTACAGGACTAGGCACCCCTCCTAGCGTTAGCAGATCCAAGACTAAAAAGAACAAAAAGAAGACTAGTATATGGCTACGTAAGAGCGACTCACCTAAAGATCAAGAAGTAGAAGACCACACTAGGAATCTGAATAAAAAGCATGTTATGTCTAATGTAGAATCAAACTTTAAAATGTGTAATTCTAATTGTGATGTAACAAATACTAAAACTATGTATGTTCTGAATGATGTTATTGTTGATGCTTATTGTGTGTTTTGTCGTACAAGTATATTGTCTGGTAATCATAAAAATTGTGTTCAAAGACCCTTTTGTCTCGTAATCAGAAACGTGCATATGGCATTTCCTCTAGGCCCACTACTGCTGCTAAGTCAATATTAGAAAAGCCGCCAAATGTAGTTTCTAAGACTACCATAGACAAGACCATAGTTGCTACTAGAACAATCCAAACACCTAGTGCATTTACTAAGAAGAAAGCAGAATCTAGTTGGACATGGCAACGTTGGCTACAGCATAAACCTAGTTTTACGTGGTTACCAAAAATGCTTAAAAATTATGCTACTAATCCAACGGGTTCCTCCGTTACCGTCACTCCATCTGCATTGTCTTCTTGTGATGCAGGTGATTCAGATTGTACTTTGGATTGTTGATAACGAGTGTCCCTGACACATGACAGGCAACCTAAAACTTCTAGTAAACTTTGTTACAAAGTTCATAGGAACTGTCAGATTCGGGAATGACTACTTTGCCGCTATCATGGGCTATGGGGACTATGTCAACGAAAACATCGAGATCAGCCGTGTATACTACGTTGAAGGCCTTGGACATAATCTTTTCTCTGTAGGGCAGTTTTGTGATGGTGACTTGGAAGTTGCATTTAGGGAGAAAACCTGCTTTGTTCGTGACCTACAAGGAAACGACCTTATGACAGGAAAACGTGGAATGAGTCTCTACACCATTTCCTTGTCAGATATGACCGCTTCTTCTCCAATTTGTTTACTCTCCAAGGCACACTCTACAAAATCATGGCTATGGCATAAACGTTTGTCTCACTTGAATTTCAAAACAATGACCGATCTGGCTCGTCATAAGTTAGTCGACGGTCTTTCAAGATTCTGATATGCTAAAGATCACCTTTGTCCAGCATGTGAACAAGGGAAGAGTACTCGTTCTCATTTTCCTCCTAAAATCAAGCATAGTACGGATCATGTTCTCCAACTTCTACATATGGATTTGTGCGGCCCGATGCGAGTTCAAACAATCAACGGGAATCGTTATATATTGGTAATCGTCGATGATTTTTCAAGATGGACTTGGGTCTACTTTCTTCGCACCAAAGATTAAGCTCCTTCGATGATCATCACCTTTCTTACCAAAATTCAGGTTCAGCTCTGCAATACAGTTAGAAAAGTCAGAACAAATAACGGAACCGAATTTAAGAATCACACTCTTCGTGAGGAGAAAGTAGGGATTGAACACCAAACATCTATTGCACGCAACCCAGAACAGAATGGAGTAGTCGAAAGATGAAACCGGACGTTAGTGGAAGCCGCAAGGACGATGTTGATAAATACTCAATTACCTGATTACCTCTTGGCTGAAGCTGTCTCAACCGCTTGCTACACCCAAAACCGTTGTATGATCAATAAAAGGCACAACAAAACCCCATATGAACTAGTTCACAGACGAAAATCGAACATAAATTATTTTCATGTATTTGGGGCCCTCTGTTACCCAAATAATGATCGTGATGACCTTGGAAAGTTGAAAGCCAAAGCTGATATTGGAATCTTTGTTGGCTACTGTGAAACTTCAAAAGGATTTCGTATATGGAACCGTCGAACTAGGGAAATTCAAGATAAAACACACGCTCATTTTGATGAACTCACCGACATGGCTTCTGAGCAAAACAGCTTAGGACCCGCTACTAACCGTCTGAACTTCCCTGATCAATCAGCTGCACCACTCTTTCTCAACCGCAAGGATTTAGAAGACTTGTTTGCTCCGTTGTTCGATGATTTTCTTCTTAGTCGTGCTTCAGATGAATCCACCAGTTCCGCTGCACAACCTGTCCAAAATCCAGTACTTGATACACTAGTAACTACAACAACAGCAGTTGCTGAAGATGCACCTCCAAAAGAAACATCATCATCAGTAGAACAAACAGCTTCTAATACTGCGACTGCAACTGAAGATCCTCTCCTATCTCAAGAAGTACCCACACCCGCACATTATGACAGAAATGCTTTCTTCAATCCATTTGCCCCGGCTTTAACCATTCCAGATATTGAAGAGTCTTCAACGAGCAACTTGGATCCGTCAAATATGCAAAACAATTTTCAACACTACCCGTCTACCCACAAATGGACCAGAGATCACCCTTTAGTGAACGTGATTGGTAATCCAGACAATCCAGTCATGACACGGAAAAGACTCCACACAGATGGTGAAACTTGCATTTATGCACTCACCATTTGTCAAGCAGAACCCAAAAATATTAAAGAAGCCTTAACTTACGACAATTGGATTGAGTCAATGCAAGAAGAACTTGAACAATTCAGGCGTCTTGAGGTTTGGGAACTGGTAGAAAGACCGGATGGAGTATACGTTGTTGGACTGAAATGGATCTAGAAGAACAAATTAGATGCTGATGGCACGGTTATTCATAACAAATCTCGGTTGGTTGCTAAAGGTTTCAGTCAAGCAGAAGGTATCGACTTTGAGGAATCCTTTGCACCAGTGGCAAGACTTGAAGCCGTTCGCATGTTTCTGGCGTATGTTGCCCACAAGAACATCACCCTTTATCAAATGGACGTGAAGACGGCATTCCTGAATGGACAACTCCGTGAAGAAGTGTACGTCACACAACCAGAGGGCTTCGTCGACCCAGAACATCCAAATCATGTGTACCGGCTCAAGAAAGCCCTCTATGGCCTTAAACAAGCCCCGATGGCATGGTACGATAAACTGTCTGCATTTCTAATTGCCAATCATTTCACCAAAGGATCTGTTGATCCTACACTGTTTATACAAAAACACGGGGAGGACATCTTAATAGTTCAAATTTATGTGGATGATATCATTTTTGGTTCAACCCATAAAAAAATACTCAAATGCTTTTGCTAAACTGATGAAACAAAATTTTGAGATGTCTATGATAGGTGAACTTACGTTCTTCTTAGGACTGCAAGTTCATCAATCCCCTTGTGGTATTTTCTTAAACCAGTCCAAATATGCTCTAGAAATTTTGAAAAAGCATGGCATGACAAGTTGTGACACATATAATACTCCAATGTCTGCATCATCTCCAAAGTTGGATGCTTATTTACATGGGACACCAATTGACCCTATCAAATACCGAAGTATGATTGGGTCACTCATGTATCTAACAGCCAGCAGACCAGATATTATATTTGCAACATATCTTTGCTCCCGCTATCAGTCTAGACCTACTGAAAGACACCTCTCTGAGGTTAAGAGAATCCTTCGATACATAAAGGGAACCATTCATTTGGGGATTTGGTATCCAAAGGATTCCGGCTTTGAACTAATTGCATTTTCAGATGCTGATCATGCAGGTTGCTTAGATACCCGTAAAAGTACGTCTGGAGGAGTGCAGTTCCTTGGAGACAAACTTGTCTCTTGGCAGTCAAAGAAGCAAGATTGTACATCACTGTCATCAACAGAATCTGAATACGTAGCCATGTCAGCATGCTGTGCTCAAGTCATCTGGATGAGATCACAACTGATGGACTATGGTTATGTATTCAACAAGATTCCAATGTACTGTGACTCCAAGAGTGCCATTGCCATCTCGTGTAACACCGTTCAGCATTCGAAGTCCAAGCACATTGCACTTTGATACCATTTCATAAAGGAGCACGTGGAACAGGGTACAATTGAACTTTACTTTGTGGGTACAGAATACCAACTGGCAGACTTATTCGCCAAAGCCTTGCCCCATGCAAGATTTGTGGAATTAGTTCACCAGATTGGTATGAGGTGTTTGACTCCTGAGGATTTAAACAAATTTCTTACAAACAATTAAGAAAGTCAAACACTAACACTATCTTTGTAAATATTTAATGAAAAACACAAAAAGATTTTCTTCATTCTCATTCAAAAAAAAAATGCGTGCAAGTACAAAATTTCCATCAACAATTTGTTCATTTCGAAACATTACCAATTTTTTTCTGAACAAGTGTTGAGGGGGAGAAAGAAAATCAAATTTTAAAATTTTTCATAAAAATTTGTACTTGCATATTTTTTCTTTAAAATTGCTGCTTCACAAAATGGTGGTAATATCATCTATGTGATACCCTCCTTGATTTTAAAAATATTTTTCAAATACTCCTAAGTCGAGGGGGAGTATGAAAAAATTGTTCTTGTCAAAAACATGTCAAGTCTAAGTTTAAAAGTTGTGAGTAAGGACTTAAATTGAAAAACAATGTGGTTAAAGGACTAAATGTGACTAAGTTGGAAAGGTGAAAACTTTAAGAAAAACAAAGGGAAAAGGCATTTACTGCATTTCTGCTGCAGTCATAAATATTCACCAACCATATTAATTTTTTTCAACCACTTCAATCCGCGGCTAGAAATCAAACCACAAATCCGTTCAAGAATCTGCTAATCTATGAGTGTTTAAATGTTGTTTATATGATTATAAGTAATGGTTTTGAAGGATTTCAAGATCCAACGGTTCAATCTTTCATAATCGAGTTTTAAAATTCTAGGGTTTATGTTGAATCGGATTTTATGATTTTATGTGCTTGAGATGAAATTGATTGGTGGGTTTTGGTCGGAATTGTCTCCTTAACATGTTATTAGCCTTTAATTAAACCCAGAAACACGATTGGTGCATGATTATAAATTAGAGTTCATACATCGAAATTGGGGAAAGTGATTTAAGTGTGTTATAGCCTAATTAAGTTGTTGAGATAGTGTTTATATGTATCGATTTACATGATTTAACCCTTGAATCGAACCCAGAAACACATTAGAAGTGATTTAGATGATTAGGGTTTAAGGTGAACTCGTATAAGTTCTATCTTTCGATTTTGTGGTTAAAAAGTGTTAAGATATGGACCAAAGAACTCAGGAACATAATTAGAATCTATTGGAATCAAGCAAATAAAACTTCTAACAAGTTTTTGTAAATTCCGATAACTTGTTGAATAGGGTTTTGTCGGAATTGAGTGTTGTTGTGTTTTAATTTGATAAACAAGGTTTAATGAGCAGTATATAACTTGTGAACTGATTTTAATTGGACAGGAAAACCAAATTCGACAAAGAACCAAGAAAAATGTACGTCTACAGTATTTGTCGCAATTTCTTGTATAAGAAATTGTCGAAATTGCAAAATCCGTCGAAATTGGATAAGTTTTGTCAGAATTGCAAAATCTATCGAAATTGGATAAAATTGTCGCAATTGCCAAAACTTGTCGAAATTCAACATTTTTATCGCAATTGGGCAAATTTATCGCAATTTTAGATTTCCATCGCAATTGGACAAGACTTATCGCAATTCAGATCTTTTCCATCGGAATTGGCCAAATGTCATCGAAATTCAAAATCATCGGAATTGGACAATAAATCTATCGGAATTTGTAAAATTGTCGAAATTGGCCAAACTGTCACAATTAGATATCTGTCGCAATTCTACTGTCGAAATTCACATAAGTTACAAATTGTCGAAATTGCTCCTTGGACAATAACATGAAATCAAATTTAACTACATATCTACATAATGTCCTAGGATGCAAATTACTATACTTAAACTTGTAAAATCAAATTAAGCAACTAACAGGTCACATGAATGATAACAAGATTAACTATTTGCTAACTTTCATTTATCCTGCAAATCTGTGTTTGATTGATGTTTCAGTTATCTCAAATGGCTGCACCACAACAACAACCATTTCCAATGCTCACCAAGGCTGACATTCTTCCACAAGACTACGACATTGAAATTGGCAAGAACAATGCAAGGGTGGAATTTCACAAGGTCAAGTGTGCAGAACCAACTTATCAGATAGCAATAGAGGTTCTCAAGTAACACAAGTTGATGAGGCGAAAAGTGTACCGCTTTTAAGGGGTCATTTAAGCCCGAAATCGTATTTATTTGATCAAATATTGCCCTAAATCGTTCCTTTTGTCATTTTAGGTACTTTTGAGGAGAAATCTGGAAAAGGAGGCATTTTGGACGTTTTTGGAGCATAAAAGTGAAGAAAACGGCAAAGTCTCAAAATTGTGCTGAAAGTCACCTTTGACGGCGTCAACATTAAACATCCGACGGCGTCATGCCTTGATAAGCCAGAATGGATTTTTGAAGAGCTAAAGAGGGACGGCGTCAAGAAGGTCATCCGGGAACCCTAAAAGCGGCGAGGTGACGGCGTCACAATGCATAAGGTGACGCCGTCAGATGTCAAAGTCTATATATAGTTTTCTAATTTTTTGTCATTAAGGGAGAGCTTAGTGTGTGGAATTTTGGGATAAAACCCTAAGACGATTTTAGCTACTTTTTCAGGGCTTTTTGCCTTGAGATCTTCCATGTTTCATTGAAAGATAAGTTATCAATTAATCATTCAATATGTCTATGTGTTGTTTGATTCTATCTTATGCTTGTCTTTTGTTTAACATGTTAGGCTAATTTTATCTTGTGTTTGCTTAGATCTAATGAAACCTAGCTATTGATTATTGGTTGTTAGTGTGTTGTTAGTTGTATTGGATGATTGTTTATCTATGTTAGGCTTAAGAAAACTGGCTAACTTCCTATTCGGTAACTTGCTTGAACGTCTTAAGAAACATGAACCAAACGCGTACTAAAGGTTTTTATGGTTGTATTTAATGCACAAGCGAATTCTAGTGATCCCATGTTAGGAGCTTCCTAGCCGGCTCGACATAGGAGTGAAGTAGGAGCTTGTAGAGTTTGGGGAAGTAAGTACGCCACCCCACGAATGGTATTAAGGAATACACCCGTCATCCACGCGACTAATACACGCTAATTAACCGGTAAAAGATAGTTAGGGAGTAAGGAAATCTAAGTAAACACATTTCTCTACACATAAGTTTCTCACCACTTTTCATTTTTGTTATTTTATTTTATTTGCATTTGCAGTAATTTGGGTTAGTTGACTAGCAACTAATTCCGCCCACTCCTTCAAAACCCGAGATTTTACTTGCTTTCATAAAATTATAAAAACATAAAAAGAATCTTCCTCAACCCTTAGACCTAATTAGAGTAGCCTTTCACACCTAACGAACACTATTCCCTGTGGAGAACGATCAATCCCCCGTACTTACCACTACACTATACTACATCGGTCAGGTACACTGCCTGGTGGGGTTGTAAGCCTCTTGAGATCCCTCGAGAGGTAAAACCTGTTGTAAGGTTGCAAAACCCACGCATCAAGTTTTTGGCGCCGCTGCCGGGGAATAGTTATTGTTTAGGTTGAATTTTTATTTCTATTAGGTCTACTCACTAGATTCCTTTCTAGTGAGATTTTTATTTTATTTTTCTAGGTTTTCTTTAGTCTATCTTATTTCTTTGTTTGTTTGTTCGTAATTTCCATTGACTCTTCCGTTCACCATTATGGAGAACGCGAATCCACCATACTACCAGCCACGTAATTCACCCACTCCATATGACATCTTGATGTTTAAACAACATAAAGATGAACCTCTCTATGATGCATGGACTCGTTTTAAATATTTACTCCAAAAAGTCCCTCATCATAACTTCGATTTTTGGTCCCTAACTCAATTCTTTTACAATCATGTCGACCGACAAGCCCAAAGGTACATTTACCATATTGCCGGCAGGGATATTAGGGAATTAAGTGCTGAGAAAGCATGGGAAGCTATTGAAGAGTGTGCCCAATATTATTATATAGTAGACAACCCAACAAATGTTAGTACAAGTCAATTGACCACAAATTTCGAGGATCATGAAACAAGTTTGTTTGGGGATGAATATGTTAGTGTTGAGATACCTAAGTGGTTGTCATGTAATGCCATAGTACAAAACAAACACATAGGTGACCTTGATGTGATGGAGGATTTAGCCAAACATGATCACATTGATCAAAAAGACCTAGGTTTTATGATCGATGATGATGAATCTCAAGAAACACATGATGAATCTTTTGGGCAATTTGAATATAGCAGTCATAATATTGAGGATGATCCTTATGATTCGGATATAGAAGTTAAGATGCCTAGAGAAGCACTTGAGATACTTGGGAAAATGTTAGGGTTGGATTATAATGAAACACATGTTGAGGATATAGGTGATCTTGATAAGATGGATGATAAAGTAGAAAATCCAAGCCCGCCAAATACCCCACAAGTCCTACCATCATTTGAGGCATACACACCGCCCGTGACTTATTCAGAAGAAGTAGAAGAGACTTTAGGAACCCCAATTGAGGTAGAACCCTTGGACCAAGCACCACTAGAGCATATAGGTTTGAATACTCATAATGATAACCTTACTCTTAGTTCTAGGGAAGTTCCTAGTTTTGATGAACCGGAGCCTAAACCAAAACCGTTACCTAATCTTCCATCCTTAGATGTGAACTTAGGAATTGAATTAGGTCCCGATCCACCCATCAAACCATGTAGTCCGGGTAATGTTAAGATTAAGGAAGTAGACTCTAGGCCTTGTAGAGAGGAAGCTAACATAGGAGTGAACCATGACCTTACATACTTACATCACCCATTCATGATTGACCGCAAGAAACATTATGGGTTTAAACCGGGTTTATTAGGTCAAGATGGATTCCCAACTAGGAGTCTCTCGAAGTTGATAGAAGATGATCCCTTTTTAGGAGGAAACTCAAAATCACCCATTGACCAAAGTGAACTAGGCAAGGTTATGATGAAAGGAGCACACCCCTTTGAGCATATAATTCATCCACCACTCTTTCCTTACGTGGCATACTCCTACCGAGCTGGTGTGTATCGCTACTATCACCCGCACTTAATCCTAAGTGTAGGGAAAACCTCTCCTTTATCCATTAAATAAGGGTAGAGTCAGGCTCGTGACTCGAACAAAAACAAGCGCTCTTGGGAGGCAGCCCATGGTTTATTTGCTTTGTGTGTTTATTTATTTGTTTGTTTGATTTTATTTGTTTCCGTATGTGTGTTTAATTTTTATTAGTATTGATTCATGTTCAAAAGTAATTTGTGAAAATGCTTTATTTTGTTTTTAACTTCGTCTTAACTACATATAAAGGTATTTTGCAAAAGATAAGTGTAAGGGAAATCTAAATCGGTTTATTAGAACACAAATGAACATGAATCATAATAATAATAAATTAGCATACATATTCGTATTTGTTTGAGTCAAATGCTTGTATAGAGTCATAATGATGTTTTGCAGGATTTCCAGGAAGTAAGTTAAAGGTTTTTTCCAGAAATTTTCCGGAAACTTAAAACGAAAATTTTTGTCAGGTCATTTCTGACGGCGTCAGGGGTTATAACCTGACGGCGTCAGATTTAATTTCCAGAAATTTTTGAAAATTTTGTTTTCATAAAAAGTTTTTATTAAAATCTCCAACTTATAATCTCCAGGAATCTGCAAAGTTATCATTCCACAAGCATTATATCCTTATATATAGATTTTATCCCGCCGATGTTATGCAGGTTTTCGTGTTTGTTTTCTCAGGTTCAACAGGTTATTTTGGACAAGGAAATGTTTTGAATCAAGCTTATGGCGATGCATTAGTCATGGAGCTTCAACATTCTCTTTGGAGGAAGATTTAACCGTGTAAATTCATTATCCAACGAGCGAATCAGGGGAGTATTTGATTTCATTCTTTTACTTTATTCTTTTACATCTTGTTATTTGAACATTGGGGACAATGTTCATCTTAAGTGTAAGGGGAGGGTAAAAGTACGATTTTAGAGAATACAATTGCGCTTGATTTTTGTTTGTTTGATGGTAGATGTGTAATAAAACTGAGAGAAATACTTGTTAAGGTAATTTTAGTGCCAAATTTAAAATTTTTTACAACATATAGGAGTGAAACTTTGATCTTAATGAGCGTCTCATGGATAGGAGTTATATGACTAGCACAAAAACCGTACCACTAAAAAAATTTTCCACCCCCAAATATGTGAGGTTCGCCCCTAGAATTGGTAGGAAAAGCATTTATGCTATGATGTGTGTACCGGTAGCACTTAGATTCTAGAACTTGCGTTAGGACCATTCCGAGGCCACAAGTGAGACTACATTCGTGTAGTTAGATTTACTACATGATAAGAGGCATTAGGATTAACCCATTGTTTTACACCTGTGTTTTTGTTATAATTACGTTGGCTACATTGGTCAAGTAATTCTCCCACACCCTTTGCGTTGTACTCATTTTTAGTACACGATACCCCTAGTACACCCCTCAGAGCCTATCTTTTCGTTTCAACCTTTAAGCATTTTACTTAAAGGAAGAATTTGTTACACCCCACTAAAATGTACACCCAAATCGCCTTAGCCTACCTTGTATGCACTCATTTTTAGTGCATTATTGTGACAACATTTGTTTAAACCCAAGTTAATTATCTAGTTGATTACATGGTTGCTAAGTCGAGTCATATCCTTGTACATATTGTTTTGGGACGATTGGGACTCATGGGTAAAGTACTAGTGTAATGGAGTAATGGGGAAGAACATCATTTATTACCCCCATATGTGCTAAATGTTTTAAAAGTACTCCAAGTTTTTCAATTATCTTAATTCGAGTCATTAGAATAGTTATTTGTAAAGTTATGTAAAAGTTCAAGTGTAAGGGGATGCAACGCCCCTATGATGTATTATTTTGGATGGTAGGGTAAAAGTGTATGTTAAAAAAAAAAAAAAAAAAAAAAAAAAAAAAAAAAAAAAAAAAAAAAAAAAAAAAAAAAAATCGAAAAAATCAAGAAAAATACAAAAAAATGAGAAAAAGAAAAATAGAAAAAACATACGGACTACCATCCCGTTTTATTTTATGTTTATTTTATGTTTATGTTATTTTGTTTCTAGCTTAAGATCGAGTCTAGTCTTGGCTTAGCAACATTGTATAGTACATGTAATTAATCAAGATATTTAACTCGCCACCAGTAAAATATCCTTTATCCAACAAAACCGTGTTTTCCTTTTCCCTACACCTAACGTTATAACCCATTTAAAAGCCCTCTTTGATAGTTTATCTTAGGTGCTTACGCCTAGTGGAGGAGGTTTTCGATCCTTTCCCAAGCCTATGGTAATCTATTTGCTATGACAGGTAGTGAGAGATATTTTCCGTTTTCATTTATGAGATTTATTTTGATGACACTTGAGAGATGTGAGTATCTAAACACTACTTGTGAGGTGCTAGTATATAATCTCCGTGCTTATTATGATTGAAGTGGAACGATTATTTGTTGTAATTACTTTTATGTTTGCATTAAATGACCCCTAACTTGTATTTTGATTAGAATAAAAGCGCATTTGCTTGAGGACAAGCAAATCTCAAGTGTAAGGGTATTTGATGAGGCGAAAAGTGTACCGCTTTTAAGGGGTCATTTAAGCCCGAAATCGTATTTATTTGATCAAATATTGCCCTAAATCGTTCCTTTTGTCATTTTAGGTACTTTTGAGGAGAAATCTGGAAAAGGAGGCATTTTGGACGTTTTTGGAGCATAAAAGTGAAGAAAACGGCAAAGTCTCAAAAATCGGCTGAAAGTCACCTTTGACGGCGTCAACATTCAAGATCCGACGGCGTCATGCCTTGATAAGCCAGAATGGATTTTTGAAGAGCTAAAGAGGGACGGCGTCAAGAAGGTCATCCGGGAACCCTAAAAGCGGCGAGGTGACGGCGTCACAATGCATAAGGTGACGCCGTCAGATGTCAAAGTCTATATATAGTTTTCTAATTTTTTGTCATTAAGGGAGAGCTTAGTGTGTGGAATTTTGGGATAAAACCCTAAGACGATTTTAGCTACTTTTTCAGGGCTTTTTGCCCTGAGATCTTCCATGTTTCATTGAAAGATAAGTTATCAATTAATCATTCAATATGTCTATGTGTTGTTTGATTCTATCTTATGCTTGTCTTTTGTTTAACATGTTAGGCTAATTTTATCTTGTGTTTGCTTAGATCTAATGAAACCTAGCTATTGATTATTGGTTGTTAGTGTGTTGTTAGTTGTATTGGATGATTGTTTATCTATGTTAGGCTTAAGAAAACTGGCTAACTTCCTATTCGGTAACTTGCTTGAACGTCTTAAGAAACATGAACCAAACGCGTACTAAAGGTTTTTATGGTTGTATTTAATGCACAAGCGAATTCTAGTGATCCCATGTTAGGAGCTTCCTAGCCGGCTCGACATAGGAGTGAAGTAGGAGCTTGTAGAGTTTGGGGAAGTAAGTACGCCACCCCACGAATGGTATTAAGGAATACACCCGTCATCCACGCGACTAATACACGCTAATTAACCGGTAAAAGATAGTTAGGGAGTAAGGAAATCTAAGTAAACACATTTCTCTACACATAAGTTTCTCACCACTTTTCATTTTTGTTATTTTA
Source organism: Artemisia tridentata subsp. tridentata (assembly GCA_021014915.2). Classification (NCBI taxonomy): domain Eukaryota; kingdom Viridiplantae; phylum Streptophyta; class Magnoliopsida; order Asterales; family Asteraceae; genus Artemisia; species Artemisia tridentata. The sequence goes on along the minus strand of CP139501.1, from coordinate 79,431,965 downwards.
TTTTATTTGCATTTGCAGTAATTTGGGTTAGTTGACTAGCAACTAATTCCGCCCACTCCTTCAAAACCCGAGATTTTACTTGCTTTCATAAAATTATAAAAACATAAAAAGAATCTTCCTCAACCCTTAGACCTAATTAGAGTAGCCTTTCACACCTAACGAACACTATTCCCTGTGGAGAACGATCAATCCCCCGTACTTACCACTACACTATACTACATCGGTCAGGTACACTGCCTGGTGGGGTTGTAAGCCTCTTGAGATCCCTCGAGAGGTAAAACCTGTTGTAAGGTTGCAAAACCCACGCATCACAAGTGCAAGAGTATGCTGGACAAGTCAGCTAATATTCCCGAGCTCTACATTCATCAAATGTGAAATACTCTACAGCTAGACTTAAGAGAGGAATATTTCACATGCAAGCTGGACCGAAAGGAAGTAACTGTTGACAGAAACTACCTTCGCAAGGCTTTGTTACAACCAAAAGCTCCTAAACCTGACCAAGAATTGTATCTAACACCTACAGAAGAAGAGGTCTCAACTTCCTTGAAGAGATAGGCTACGATTTACAACCAGATAAACCATTAACAAAAATCCCAAGGGTTGAAGCCAAGTTCATCCCACAACCCTGGAGAACCATATACTACATCCTGGCCCGATCTGTTTCTGGAAGGGAAAGTGGTCACGACTCACGAGAACCCCCGTCTGCCTCATCTTCAAATCTTCTAGGGAATAGTTAATCAGAAAGAGATTGACTTTGCTTCACTTATATGGGATGATCTGGTCTACCAAATTCAAAAACCCTTAACCAAAATCCCATTTGTTCGTTACACCAAGCTTCTCATCTGTCATCTACTTGACGACAACACAGACATCTCTCCACGTATTGAAGACAGAGAAATGCATCTCTTCAAAATGGACAAGACCATCAGGTCAGTCTACATCCCCAAAAGCAGCACACGTAAGCAAAGTACGTCTAGTGTATCAAAGAAAATCAAACCCGCTGCTCATAAAATTGTTAAAAGAAGAGTTCCGGTTACGATAGCTAAGCCCGAACCTGAAGAAGGAAAGATTGTTGAGGAAGAGGGATCCGATTCAGAAACGGAGACCGATGAAGAACCGACAATTTATAAGGAGGAAATAGCTACTCAGATTGCATTAGAAGAGAGCCGAGTGTCTTTTAAAGCTGAACAGAAAAGGCGGGAGCAGTTAAGGCTGGAAGAACAAATGAGATTACACGAAGAATTGAATAAGGAATTTGGTGAAGACAAGACCTAAGATGATCCGGTTAATCGACCCAGTAGGTCTGGGGTAGTAAAATAAGTAACTCCACCTCACCCTGATCCGGTTAATCAACCCGGTGGGTCTGGGGTTGTTAAAGACATTACTCCACCTCAGTCTGATCCAGTTAATCAACCCGGTAGGTCTGAGCTTGAGAAAGAAGTTATCCCACCTCAGTCAGATCCGGTTAATCAACCCGGTAATGATGAGGAGAAGAAAGAAGATGAACAGGTGAAAGACTTCGATATGGATGAAGGGGAAGAAACAGAAAAGGTGTCAATAGATGAGGAAAAAATGGAAGACAAATAGATGAAAGACTTTGAAATGGATGAAGGGGAAGAAATAGATAAAGTGTTAACTGATGAGGAAGAGATCACTAAAGTTGCTGAAGAACTGGAATCGGAGATGAAGAGGCCAGAAGAAGAAAGATTGGCTGAAAAGGAAGCAGACAAATACATTCTTACTCCACCAATCACTCCTCCACATTCTCCACTAGTTGCTCAGGATACACCCCCAGTGTCTCAGCATGCATCTCCACCCAAGGTTCAACCACCTCCAGAATCATCCACACACCCTTCACCACCACCACCATCACCATCTATTGAAGCAAAAACTAAAGCAACTAAAGGAAAAGCAATCAAGACAAGCAATAAAACCAAGAAGATCACTAGGAAAAAATGGGATGATGTAATCTCCCAGGCGTCTGAAAAGGTGAAAAGGGCGCAAAGCTGGCACGTGCTAAGAAAGATAACCAGCTAAGTGACCAAGTCAAATCCTTAACAAATATGGTCAACGGCCTTGTCAGACAAGTAAACGAGATGCAAGAGACAAAAGCTCACATGGATGAATTCCTTGTCGGCGATATTGAAGACCGGATGCTCACAGCAATCAAGGGCAATACTAAAGCATACGTGAAGAAGTACTTGCCCAAGGTTGCATCCCAGAATGTTGAAGAGTATCTCGATCCCAACATCGAAGACATGGTCAAGAACATTGTAGCCTCGGTTCCACTTGTCTTTAAATCAGTACTAACCCAGCCTAAAGAACCAGCTCTTGAAGAACTCCAACTCCAACTCCTTGACAGACTGATAAGCATCACCTCACCGACTCTAGAAGAAATAGCCATCCAAGAGGCTATAAAAGCCAACATTGCAAATGAGTCATGCAAAAATGAGGCCGAAAAGGGTAAACGTCCAAAAGAGGACGAAGACTCAGATCCAGAAACCCAAGCCAAGAAACAAAAGGGTGATGGCAGATCTGGTTCCTAATTTAAAGAACCAGTCGGTCCCTCAGCAACAACAGCCACTCAACCATCAAAGGCTTCAGGATCAGGACCTACAGCAATGGAGCATCAGTATGAGCACACTGCAACTGAGGAAATGGAATTTCAACAACACTATGATCAACCAGATTCACCTCCTAAGACCAAAGCTACATCCTCTAAATCTGGCAAGAAGACTTCCAAAAGACCAACTGTTGTCTCCTGGCTAGATAAAGATACGACACAGGGAAATGAATGGTTTGATCAGCTAGCAAGTGCTCAACCTCAGATGGACGAAGATTCAATGATCGAAGGTAGTACGTTTGAGTTCACACAAAGACTCAAAAGTGACCAACGTATCAAGAAGATGACTAAAGGGGAACTTCGTCGCATCAAGAACGATGCATTCAATATGCTCAAGGATAGGTCGTCCAGTGCAGCTGAGCTTGAATATCATCTGGAGAACATTGCCTGAGCAATGTCAAGTGAGTTCAGCAGGACCAATCCAGATGTGGTTATGGTTGGTAGCACTTCTAAAAACAACCAACCATACTTCACGGATTGGACGAAGCCACTACCGGTGATAAGAGTCTCTGATCAACCTGCTATCCCTTACCAGTTCTTCTTCAACAACGATCTCGAACTGCTTGTGCATGGTATCAAATGTCAACCAAAATATGCAACCTCCATAGCTTTGATCCCTGCAGCAAGTTACACACAACCAGCCATTAAGGAAACTGCTACTAGACTATTCATTTCCAAGAAAGTGCAGTATGACCAAGATGCACAGCTAGGCGTTTATCATTGGTTTGAGAAGAGGAAGACATGGTATAAGAGTAAACTCACAAAGAAGTCTTCTACTCCCGTGAAAAGTGACCTAAGGATTCTTGCTGTAGTCTGTCTAAAGGGTGAAAAGAGATATGACTACACCTTCTTGACAGAAATCAAAGTTAGAAGACACGATCAGCAGATCTACACGTTCTCAGAAGCAGATCTCCCAGATTTGAACATCAATGACCATGAAGACAAGTATCTTATCAAGGTTCAAGGGAAGCTGCAACACTTCTCGACTGATCTACAATACGCGTTCAGCACTGCCATACTACATTTCCTCAGAAGAAAGATCATACAAGAACGTGTAGAAGATCTGCAGCTTGGGGTCGAGAGCTACCAAAGGAAGTTGAATCTAACCGCGCCAGTTCTATAACTTCCTGGAATAAACAATGATCCCCAATACACCATGAAGAAGGAACCAACCTCCGGGTTCGTTTACAAGAGCGATCTCACGATCAACTGCTTCATGGCGTACAAGGAAGTTCATAAGTTCTGCGATCACACGTTGAAGAAAGTTCGTGATGGGTTGGTAATACGAGTACGAGATCGGGAGTTATACAAGACAAGCAGGTGGACAGCTTCTCAGTTAAGAGAAGTTCGTCAGTTCATTTTGAAGATCGAGAGGAGGCTGTTTCACAGAGATCAAATGAGGTGGCTTGAGAGTTATATTGGAGGGAGGCCATCATTCCCGATCAGGAACTTCCAAAGACCTGATCCAGTCTACACTGCATTCAGAAGTTCGGAATGATGTAAGAGTTGAATATATTCTTTGATTTGATATATATTGCTTGTATGATTGTTCAAAATGGCTTGTACACAGATAACAGTGCACAACCCGCTCTTGTAAAGAAAGGACCCTGAGGTAGGCTTCAGTGCCTCAATCCTAAATTAAGGAGCGAAAGCTTCTTACTTTTGAGTAGAATTAACCAGAATTTTCTAAATTTTTTTCAAAATTCTGCTCAAAAGAACAAGTATTCCCTTGTTAAGGGGGAGCATTTGAAACAAAAATCTTTGTTCAAAACCATAAACGTTCTTGAAATTCTTCCCGTAAACCTCAAAAAGCATATTTTAATCAAAAGTTTAACAAAAACAACATGAATATGTTATTTTTGAGGGGGAGAATGAATATGTGATTAAAATATGGTAATTCAAAGTTGAAATCTCGTATGAGCTCGACTCAGATTGTACCCTCAAATTGACGATATCAACGGTTAGTAATCGAAAAGACATGTCCTGGACGGGTAATAATTTCAAGCTGGTTTATCCAGTGATGTAAACGTGTCTCGCAAAGGACTTGTCTGAGTATAATGTACCAATTTCAAGAGATTATTCTTTGAATATGGCCGGGACGGGTAATAATTTCAAGCTAGTTTAACTAGTGATGTAAATGTGTCTCGCAAAGGTCATATTCATTGAAAATCAATCAATTCTAAAAGTGCTGACTCTACCCGACATGTGCAAATTTACTTTAAACACTTATGTTAAGGGGGGAGTATTTTTGAAAAATGCAAAACTCTCAAAGTGCAAACAATATAAGTTTTACACTCATAAGCACTTTGAGGGATTTTCAAAATATTGGTTTTATGGCAAACATAGGATAGTCATGGAGATATAAGGTGACTAAGGTTAGGAAACCGTCCTATGAACCGCCAGAGCCAGAGGGATCTATCCAAGGACAATACCAATAGTTTAGAACTAGAAAGTCCTAGGTATGATTGAAAAAAAGGAGTAAAGAAATGAAAAGGAGAAAGAAGGGGTTGAAGAATTAAAAAGAAAATTAAAGAAAAAGGTGAAAAGAAATAGCCCTCCATATGTTCAACCTTAGGGCAGAAACCGGGTTCTATTCATATGCTACTGGTTGTTACTAAGGTGACACCGGTATTGAAGATTAAGCCATCATGGACCCAGTGACGCACTGCACTAAACCTTCTTGCCACTCAGGTGTCTCTCAAAAGACACTTGTTTCATTTCTCACGGAGAACCCTTCATTATCTATCGACCTCTCATTCCGAGATGAGTTGATATTGAAAAGGAGGCACTCTGCTCCATGCCTCCGACGACTAAAAAACCAATAAGCACTTAATCGATTCTAGAGCCACGAGATGCATAAAACGATCTCATAGGAACACTTAGTATTTCTACACTGGTTGTTCAACAAAAAGGAACACCAGTTGTAAATTATAAGAGTCCTACGCAGATCTTAGTAATCTGCCGAGAACATTCATGAGGGAATTCACAAATTGTGATTCTCAGTGATTGAATGGAAATCATGCCAGGGTCAACATCAAACAGCCCTGATAGCAGGTTACTTCAGTAACCCCTTGTGGGTTACGCTTAGTGTTCATGGTGGATCCAAAACGGTCTACAGTCGTGGAGTGATACTTCGGTATACTTCAACGGCTCACCTGAATCGTTGATACACTTCGGTGTATCTGTGTCAGCTCTCTCGGGGGCATCCGGTTCAGGAACGGCCTTGGCAAGGATTAGAGAAAGTCTTCACACTATGCTGTTGACAATCTCGAAGTCCGAACCTATAAGTTTCGGATGATTTATTGCTAACAGTTTACACTGCAGGTAATCATGGAGACCAGGAGTTCCACCACCACCATTTCCATCATGCTCATATCCCGAAGCAAAGTTCTCACAAAGAATAAGGAATAACAAAAGTTCAAAAAAGTCAAAGAAAAGTCAAAGATCAAGCATAACAAACTTTCACAAGTCAAAGATTGAAGCTTATGAAGTGAGAACTACTTGATCTATGAAGAACAAAAGTCAAAAGATATATGAGCATGGTGGAAAAGACGTAAAGACATCGTGACTAAAGAACGTCGGTGGAAGGCAGATCAAGACATTACCATATCACATCACAACAAGAACAAAGAACAAAGATTCTAAAGACGTCAAAGCCGAAGAAGCAAAGAAGACGTCAAGCAACCTAGATGACCAATCCTTAGGGGGAGATTGTTGGGAACACGTTTAATAATATTTCAAGTATTGGTCATGTTTGTATTAATAGGTTGCTCGATATGGGCTTTAAGTTTGTTTTAATCCACACGGCATCATTAGAGGCCCATGGGCCGTGTGGTTTAGTTAAATGCTTCTAGAAAGAGTTAGGCAAATGTTGCCCTAATATTTTCCTATAAATACTAAGCTCATGTAAACATTTCTATTGTTGGTTTATTCTCCTTTGTACCGAAACTCTTTCAAATTCTATACGTTAATAAGATCAACCATTCTCTTCATCTATCTCTCTCATTCTTCTCGTTATTACTTATTATACATGGTGTTTATGCTTGTGTTACATTAGTTTTAGGACCTAACACATACTCCAATTAAAGATTTTGGTTTGGTTTTATTCGACTTCAGTCTGGTTTGTTTTTCGGTTTATTCGGTGTCAAACCAAACACTAAGCACCCCTATAATCAAGTCATCATACAGCAAATCAATCTACAACTTTCAAATACCAAACTTGAATTCAAATGACCCATTTATTTGATAAGTTCTAGATTGAAAGAAACCAAAACTAAACAAGTCGTTTAGAAAATTCAACAACATTGATTACCTATATCTCCATCTACAGAGATCAGGTGACGAATTCCTTCAGTGAGATTTTCGATACGTGTGTTTAGAAGCTACAGACCAAATATAATGTTGATCCAACGATTAACGATTGAGATACGGCAACTCTTCCACAGGTGCGCAATAAGTGACGAACAAAAAGACCAGCAACTTTGATTGAATGTTGCACTCTTCTCATACCTCCAATTACCAAACTGAATGGTTAAACTATAGAATTACCTGTCTAGAACAACTAGTATGAAATTTATCTTGATCCAACAATTAAAGAACCTTAGATCGTGATTATTCCACGACGACTATGTTGATTTAGATGAACCAAAAACCAAAACCAATTCAAAAGACTCTTCAAACAAAAAAGAATTCAACTTCAATTCAAACGAACTACTTTTTTTCTTCTTTTTTTTCTTCTCATGGCTAAATGAACCTAGATCAGATACCACTTATTGGTTATCAAAGACGAAACAAATAAACAAAATCGACAAACGAAGCGAAAACTTTATTTAAAATTATCAAACCTTATACAAGAAACTAAATTCAAAGGTACCAATAAAAAAAATTAATTCAAAGGTACCAAAAATTCAATTTCAAAGGTACAAAAAATTGTAATATCATTGATCGATATTTATAAGAAACCAATAAACTTACATAGGCTGAGCATCGGGTCAAAACCAAACCTAACCGATCAAAAGCAAATCGAACCGAAAATCGATTTTGTGTAAGACATGAACCGAGAACCGAATCGAAGTGACTCGGTTCGGTTCGGTTCGGTTTTGTGTCGTTCCATTTGGTTCGGTTCGATTTATATGGTTTAGGTGTGTTTTTCTCGGTTTTGGCTCGAACTGAACTGAAACCAAAAATCATAAATATATAGCGGTTCAGTTTTGTTAAGAGCAGTTCAGCTTGGTTTTCGGTTTGATTAGGTTTCCGGTCAATTTTGCTCAGCCCTACCTTACAATATTACCAAATCCTAAATCAATTCAATTAGAAAACTAACCAAATTTATAAAACATGTGTACGAACATGTTTGGTCTTATTCAAATTTGTATCTTACACTGTATTCTCGAGTATCACTTAAAGAATAAAAGGAAAGAAAATGAAAAGAAACAAAAAAAAATTGTGTTCTTGAGTAGCACTTAAGGAGAAAAAGAAAAATAGTGTGATTTGGTTGATTTTTAAATTAAAGTATTTTATCTTAAAAGTGGGCTGAAAATATTTACTTCATATTACTTTATTTTTCTTTACTGAAAAAACTCAAGAACACAATGTTAAACAAGTTTCGTTTGTGGCATGTCACAAACGTGTGTAGTGGTTGTTCAAGCTTGCTTGAGGTTAATGTGTTATTTTAGCCACATTCTATTGTACTTAAATGTTTCTTGTGATTAATATATTTTACCGGGGTAATCCCCTTTACCAAAAAAAAAAGAAAAAAAAATGGTTTCAGGCTGTAATTAACTTGTGTATTATATACGTTTTTCGTAATATGTCTTGGTTAATTTTGTAAATGTAGCAAGATGTCATGACAATTGACAAACATTTCTAAGGATCTGTTTGGTATGATGAAATGAAGTAGCTACGGAATGAAATGAATATCGTAATGGAATAAATGTTTGGATGTTATAAAAGAATGGAATGTAATCAATGATAAAAAGACTAAAATAGCCTTTGATGATATTTTTTTTCTTTTTGGATGGATAGTCAATAAATGGCTTTTATTTAATTATGATTCCATTTCAAAAAGTAATGAAAAAAACAAAGGACCTTTAATTAATGAACATGATGGTTTTGATGTAATGAGTCATTGCATTTGATAATTTTAAACAAACATAATTTCTTTTATTACGATGTAATGATCTTTCCCATTCATACTCTATTACGACGTACCAAACATTACGTAAACATTATGACAAAAACAGTCTGAAATTATTATATGAAATGAGTTGTATTTTGTGAGAACACTATGGCTATGTTTGGCGCGGAGCTCTTTGGAGTTTTTTTGAGCTATGAGCGGTTAGCAATGAGCTTTTTAATTTTTATTGTTCGTTTGACAAAGGAGCGGTGATCTTTGTTATTTTTTAAGAAAGCTCATTTTTTGCAATGCTTCTTTAAGAAGCTGTGAGCTATGGCTACTGCTCACAGCTACTACTCACAGCTCACTGCTACTGCTCACCGCTACTTTTACCAAACACACCCTATATATAACCCCTCGTTTATCTTCCATTTTACATTTTCATTCTCATTCTCACTCACACATATCTCTCCTTCCTCCTAACAATCCATGGCCATGGTCAGGTTCTCCACCTTTCATCTAGTACTATTAATGTCAGCGACCGTGGTTATGGTGTCGGCTGATCTTCAACGCTTAGAACATACGGTGAAACCCGACGGATCACTTAGCTTTTTGGCAGTTGGTGACTGGGGAAGGAGAGGACTCTACAACCAATCCAATGTCGCTTATCAAGTAAGTTGAACCTTAATTACCTCTAGTGTTAAATTATTACTCCGTATTATCTCAACATTTCAGAAAACGATCAAGCTAAGAGAAATGACAGAAAAACTGGTTAGATATTTCAACTTAGGAAAAGTTAGGCTTTTTAAAGTCGATTTACGTATATGATCTCTCTTTAAATTAGTTCGAATGTCGTTTTCGTTTAGCCGAAATCAGGTATTCCTTTCTATCTTGTAATATGATACGTGACTATCAACAAATTTATTTCAAGCTACTTTGTTCTTTTTAAGTAACGTTAAGTTTTTTAAAGGGTAGCTTTTCTCAAATAATTTTCTAGTTTAGCCACATTGCATGTTGCTGATCGGTCCTACCATGATGTATTATGGATACAACGACGCATATATCTCATGCAGATTTCAACATCCAATTTTGTTATTGAAAGCGACAAAAAACAAATATTTGAACTTAGTAATAATATTATTTGTGACATGATTGGTTTTGTTTTGTCGGGCTTCAATTCTATCGTTTGTTTTAAAATATTCACAAATATGTTGTATGTTGATAATGGTTTAGATGGGAAATGTGGGGGAGAAAATAAATGTCGACTTCATTATTTCGACTGGTGACAATTTCTATGACAGTGGATTGATTGACGAGGATGATCCTGCATTTTACGATTCATTTACAAATGTCTATACTGCCGCGAGCTTACAAAAACAATGGTATTCAGGTAAGCACTCCAAACATCTAGCGTACGTGTTGCATTTGAGTTAATTAAAATGTATAAAATTAAAACATAACATGAAAAAACATGAAAAAACAAGAAAAACAAGGTATGTCAACAACGCTAACTAGACAAGTATTTGATTTCATTTTGCAGTATTGGGGAACCATGACTACAGGGGTAATGCCTTGGCACAATTGAGCCCAGTCCTCACACAAAGGGAAAACAAATGGCTTTGCATGAGATCTTTTATACTAAATGCTGGTACTTTTTATATGTTTTCACTTTTCACAACTCATCTATTTATATACTTATAAGCTCAAAATATTTTTTCTATGTGAAATAACTAATAACCTTCTAACGTGAGATGCATATTTATGGACTATGGTATGCGAAAAAAGTAATAATTCACTGTATTGCACGTTAATGTAGGTAATGTGCAACTTCTCTTTGTCGATACAACACCATTCCAAGATAAATATTTCCACGAGACGGATCAAGAATATGATTGGAGAGGCGTGCTTCCACGAGAAGAGTATCTTGCAACACTTTTGAAGGTAAAAAGGTTAACTGTTGATCTAGGTTATATATAATAAAACAAATATTCTTAAACATCATAGCCCAGATCGATCTGTTTCTTATAATTAACAGCTAGTTTCTCCACATCAGAACTTCACAATGCATAAATTTTCTAAGGAAGGAAGAGATGCAAATTTGTAACAACGCAGATATATATGTGTTTTATATGCAAAATTGAGATGACAATGTTTTCGCTACTGAGTTAGACTTCGATTTGGATGAAAAAGTAATGTTCTGAAATGAATTGAAAATGGTTAAAATGTATGCAGGATGTTGATGTAGCATTGAAAGAATCAAGTGCCAAATGGAAAATCGTGGTAGGCCATCATACAATATTCAGTGCTGGTGTCCATGGCAATACAGAAGAGCTTGTGGACAAACTTCTGCCCATTCTTCAGGTATATATATCCAATACACAAACAACATTTTGATAAGTCGCTTTTAGGCATTAGTTATGTAGCAAGTCAAAATGTGTTCGGATCAAAATAAACATCATTTTGATAAGTCGCTTATAAGCGTTAGTTATGTAGAAGTAGTTAATCCGCTCGATCGTACATGATGCATGGGTCTTGTACCAATGAAATTATATATAGAAACTATAATCTATATATATATATATATATATATATATATATATATATATATCTATATATATATATAAACGATAACTATTAATTATAATGCATTTAGAATGCTTATAATTACAAATCTTATTATTTTTATGTTTTCACATAATTATAGTATTAAAATAGATGTTACATTGATATTAAAGCAGATTTGTAGTTGTACATTGTATTATGAACATTCAATTTTTACATGTTTAAATAGGTGTAGTTGTTTGTATCTAAATTCGCAATGTACACATATTTAAATGCACTTTTGCTCTTTCAAAACTATAAGAACCGTAAATTGCTAGAAATTGTTGTCTACCATTGCATATTGTCAAAAGATCAAAGAACGCCGAAAGCTATAGATATTTGGTGTTGTCGCCACTTTGCCCGTGTCCGATGCTAGTATATTTACAATACATTAATACATTTAACAGGCTTTATGCCCTCCGAATTCAATTTCTGGGTCATTTTCGACCCATTTGACATCTTTAATTTAATTCCATTTTGACGATACAGTTTATTTTGCTCGTTTGACAAGTTATAGATAAAAAGGGAGAATTCATGTACGGCCCTCCTAAATATCAAATTACATATATATCCAACTTAATTTATAAATGTCTTTTAGTTGGACTAAGTTACAATTAAGCTGTTCAATACTGTCACATCTATCAACACATGTTGTTTGTTTGAGCAAAAAGTTGTGAGACTGAAACTCGTCAACAATATAAACAGATGCTACCTTTGTTTTCCTAATTTTATCCTATGGAAAGCCATGTAATTAAATTATGTGATGTGATCATTTATAGGAAAATGAGGTGAATCTATACATAAATGGTCACGACCATTGCTTGCAGCACATCAGTAGTTCAAACAGGTAAACTTGATGTTTTCTCTATGCAGTTCACAATTGTTAAACTATATTGTAAAAACAAAAATAAACGTTGTGTGCGTGCAGTGAACTTCAGTTTATAACAAGTGGGGCTGGCTCAAAGGCATGGCGTGGTGATATAAATCCATGGAACCTTGATGAAATGAAGTTTTATTACGATGGCCAAGGTTTCTTAGCAGCTGAAATAACTGAAAATGAAGTTTATTTGGCATTTTATGATATATATGGCAACATACTACACAAGTGGGGAGTACCTCCGAAAACACTCATAGTGCCTCATAAAAATGATGATCTCAAAATTTATTCTGAACTATACGTATCCTACTAATTACCAGGGTCACAGGGTTGATGTTATGGGCTAATGAACAAAATCGTACAGTAAGTCAATGTGGATTAATTGTACCTTATTTCAATTGTTGTTTCCATTGCCTCATTTTTCTTTGTTATATTATCCTAACTTGTGTTGAAGTTTCAACTTTCAAGTTATCCATAGATCTGCAACTTTCCATTAGTTTACCACAAAATGGATCAACTAACTAATGCATCATAAAATGTGAGGAATCGAGTTTGTTAGCACGTGTAACCAGTCATATGTTATGAAACACATCAAACATCTTAAAATATGGAGTATCTACATAACAATTAAGATTATATTAGACATTGCAAATTACTTACGTATGATTTTCGATGGATCCAGATATATTAAACACTCATAAAACTAATAACCATAAGATATAGAAGAAACTACGACAACAGTTTGTAGAAAAATAATATTCTTAACAGGGATAAGAAGTTGAAGTTGACTCTGCGACTTTGAAACACCTAAACGTAATGAAGCACTTAACGCATCTAAAACACTACACAATTTTGTTGTCGTTTGATAATACTTAGTACTAAACTGTAATACTTGAATGGATTAAGAAAAAAGTGGATATGAAATCTACCAATAAATTTATGTCACAGTAGAATATGGAACTCAGTGATAGTTCGACACATCAAAGCTGTCAAATTTAAATATATTTGGCGCATTGTAATTTAAAGAGTTCTTGCGCGGTACCAAATTCAAGTTTACCGCTTCATTAAGATTTATAGCTGGAATCGAAAGGACATTCAGATATATAAACTTGTGGGACAAGCTGACAAGCATGTCTCGTGAACACTTGTGATTAGTCTACATTCAACTTCCGTGAATACTAACTCAATTCCATGTGAATCTTACTTCTATGTCATCAATATAATGTGTTTGATAACCTTTGTGATGATTAACCAACTTCCCGGGGGGGGGGGATGTATCATGCCTTGCATTTGGCTGCGTCAAAACCATGTCCACGTTGGACTTGGCACAAAGGTGCGTTGATACCTTACCCCTCTAAGTGCTCATGTAAAAACACGCACTTACACAACACCTGTAAAAACTAATACCGTTTTCACTTTACTGAAATCATTTCAAAAAAATAAAACTAAAAATAAAAACAGTTAGCTAGATAAAAACTCACTTTCTAAATGCTCATATAAATATAAGTATTGTCTAAATTATTATTCTCGCATAAAATCAAGTTCGTGTGTATTTCTTTCTTAAGTGCACAATGGCCAAGCTCCTCGAATTAGTACAAGTGATTGCTTTCTGTATGAGCTTCTTCATATTGCTTGCTTTTCATGAGTGTAAGTTTCTGTCATCTACCATATTTTTTTCAAGTTGCTTAATTTTGCATGGATATCATTAGCAATCTTGTTTTTCTGATTTATAGGTTGGAAAAATGAAATCAGTGACATGAAAACAGATGCGATTCCACTAGATAGCCCTCCTTCATGTGCGAAACAGCCAGGAAAAATACTCTGGTGTTGTTGTGGTGACGTAAAATTGTGCAAGAGCAATCCAATGGATTGTGACGAATATTGTGCCAAACTTAAAAAATCATGTCGGGATTAGAGAATTCCATCTTTAATCACTGATATTGTATTTCAAACTTTATTTATTTCAATGCTACGTTTAATTTGATATAATACTGCATCACAAATCACAATTTTAAAAATCTGATAACAAGTACCACTACAGTATTTTCTACTTATAGAGATGAAGAATGTCGTCACTATAAGTCAAATTTGTCGTCGCTAAAATTTATAGCGACCACCATAGTTTTAAAAAGTGCGCCTAAGGCGCGCCTTGGCTCAAGGCTCAAGCTCTAGGGATTTTTTCGGATCGAGGCTCCACACATGCATAAGGCTCACAAAAGGCGTGGCGCCTTGGCTTTAGAGCCTTTCGCCTAGGCATGGCTAGGAGCAGTGACGAGTTTTGAACATTTTTTTTTTCAAATTTAACATTCATCGACCTCATATATTAGTGAAACCTAACCTAGAAACTAACTAAATTAGACAATTTGAGAGTAAATATGTTTTAAGTTAACGATTTCCGTACGTTTTGGTAAGGATAAAAATAAAACCGTATTACATAAAAGGTTAAGTAAATATGTTTTAGACAATAGTTATCCTTTGCCGCAAATCACTTAAGGTATGAATTTGAATTTGTAAATTAGCTTAATGATCAAAGATGTACTTATCTCATATAAACAGTTACATCATTTTTATAAAATGATTAATTTCATATATCACCCCACTTTCATGATTAATTTCATATATACCCAAAGTGCAAGTATTAAATGTATAATGTACAATGTTTTAAATGCATGTTTGAGCATATATGAAATTTCTAACTAAAAATATGAGAGATATGAAATTGCTCCTTTACAAAATACATCTTAACACTTGTATTGTTTTATAAAATGCATATTAGACACTTGCATCATTTTAAAATCTCATTTAAAACAAAATAATTTATAAAATGAATTTGACAACTAATAAGAATCTTCTAATTAGAGAAATGATTCAAGTTTTCTTTCATTGACAAGAGGATTATCCATTCTTGTGATAATTCAAAACAAAAGAGGAATACATCAAATGTGTTATGGAGTAAACCTCTCCTTAATTATTAGTGGATGTCCATATAACCCATAATAAGCCCATGGCCCATGTTAGCTATTAGGGTTTTTGCCCTAATGTTTGTCTATATATACTCTTTGTAAATCTCATAGTTAATGATCAATAAGAAGAATATTCATTCCCTCAATTCTTGTTCAGAACACGTTATCAGCACGATTACTAACTGAGTCGAATTTTCCATCGTCGAGTGTCTTAGCATCTAATGTTCGTAGTTGAGGTAAGTTTTCGTTACTCTTGAATATAAACGTTATGTCTTTATTAGCACATGGTAATTTAAAGATAAACTCATAATAGTTTATGTTTGTTGATTCAATTATATATTCTTATAAGAATCATGTATAATATTTATGTTTGCACATGGTAATTTAGTGAGAAAAACCGTTATCGTGCGCAAGTGAGAAACACCGATATGGTTTTTTATCGTAACCCTGTTGTAAAATATTTGCGTTCGTTTACTATGTATTTAAAAAAAACTGATTCAGGTCAATTCTTTGTGAATAATTTACTTGCGAGAATTTTGAATTGCATGTTTGTGAATGTATGTTTGTAAATAGTGGTTTCGGAGATGCATGAGTAAACATATGTGAATTTGAGGAAGTTTCGAAAATATTAGGAAAGAGAACGTATGTGTTTCTAGTGGTATGTTAGGGCAATGAATGCTTTTTAAATTTGTGCCGTCTAAGGATTATTTTTCATATGTAATTGAGAACTTTTTAATTGCATGTTTAGCTAACAAGTGTTGAAGTTATCAGGCGAATGTATATGTTTCAAGTGGTATGTTTGCGTAATGAATGCTTGTTAAGTGTGTGCCGTTAGGGCGCAATTGAGGAAAGCGGTTATGTTATGTAATGGTGTTTTGTAACAAGTATGATATGTGTGTGAATAAGGCAAGTATATCGTTAATTGTTAGGGAATACATGTCATATGAGAATTTCAATTACGTGTTAGTAACTAGTGTTATTGGTGATGTATGAATGATGATACAGAGTATATGTTTTTGCAATTATGAATGAATGTATGTGTTTGGAGTGGAATCTAAGGGTCATAAAAGCATTCGAACTTGTGCCCTCAAGATGTTATGATTACTACATGGAGGTATATTGAAATATTTATGTTTGATATATTTGTGATCAAAGAAGTTTGTCGTGGAAATCTAACATGGATATGCAATATGTTATTGTGTGATGCGTTTTTCCGACATTGAGAGGGAGTGGAAGTATTAGAAGTATGTGAAGGGAATGGTTTGAACTGCGAAGGTGTTTAGGATTTTGTTTTGAATCGTGATGATATTAGTGTTAGATGGTATATATGTTATTTGGTGCTTTTGGAAAAAACTGCAACGTATATTGATCTGAATGCCGAGTCTTGTCTAATCATACTTGTTGTTTGCTGAATACAATATGGTTTTGATTTGATAAATTCAAATATAGTATCAGAATTATTGTATCTGACATGTACTATATATAGAAGACTGGTTTTTCTAACAAATTGTGTACCTTGCGTGCAAAATGAGAATAGTTTGTATGTTTGGTAATTACTTCATATGTTCGATAATAATCAATGCATGTGTCAATGCTTTTTGTATGTTTCTTGCTACTATTGTTTGAATATGGCTCTCTTGGAGATGTATGAAAACACATTCGTATGTTTTCTAGACAAATCATCGAAATTTTTAAAGAACAATTTTTAAATGCAAAGCCTAGGGTATTTAATGCAGCTACGTGTGTGCCCTTATGACAAATGTTAAGTGCGTGTGTTTGTCTGTAGATATTTTAGAAGGGCTATCTTGATTCGTTTTGTTTGATATGAATGTCAGTAAGTTTATATAGATGTGGAGTATGTGTAATGCATAATAAAAATAAGAAAGTTTTGTGCAACACATAGAGAGAGTGAAAGTACAAAAGTTATGAAGGGAGCGGTTTTAACTAGTGAACCTTATGAGTATTACCTATTTAAGGCTATCTAGTTTGTTATGTGATCTGAGTTATAAACATGTTTATAGCAATATAGTTGAATGACGTATACAGATTTTATTTTACATATTATTGTTTTGTGGCCAAGCATAGTAACGTGCATAATTTATTTATTAATTTTTGTTTCTGTAAATTCTTTAATGGACATTATGTTATGATATATGATGTATATGTGTTAAGAATATTGTGCAACTTGTATTGATTGGCAAACCGGTTCGACCATTCCGGTTTAGTGATGATGCGAAATATATAGAAGAATGATGTGTTTCTTCCAAGATAAATTTTTATTGTTCTCAGTGGAAGTTGGTTATTTACTTATCACCATAAAATACAAATAAGGACTTGCTTCCTTAAATTATGGAAAAATATAAAGGGCATGTATGTAGGCCTATACATGTGCCATATGGATCATTTTGATTTATAAAATCGATGCATCGTCAAAATGCTCATCAAAGACGCAATTTAAGATTAGCGTGATTAATGGCTCGGCTTATAAAATGCGAGCACGGTTTTCCAAATTAAATTATTAAAAATGGTGGTGAAAACTTCCAAGTATTGGGCGATTATTGGAATAAGTGTTGAACATAAAAGTAGCCCATGTTCATACGCGAATTGCTTTTGTTGAAACGTTTATAAAACGTCTTCAGTTGATTGCAAAGCCAATAATATTGTGAGAACAAAACTTTTAGTTTATGGGGCATGTTATGACATATGAATCGCATCTTGCCAACAATCTATAATGAATCCTCCCCGTTAGAATGGTTTTGGTCACAAACCAAATTTCCCATTTGAGATTTTGTAATTGTGTGATATATAGTAAATACACCACAACACCCAAAATGGGATATTTAAATTGATAATTCATTCAGGGGGAGAGAATGAGCAGCGAGAAATATGGAATGAATTATGATATAGATGTTGATCCTCACATTAATGAATATGAACTTAAAGTTCAAGGGACAAATAACATTCCAGATATAGTAAATGCCAGACATATTTAGTGACCTAAAGAAAGTGATTAGATCATATTATGCTGCTATTGCTCCAATTACAATGTGTGTCCCAACAGTAAAATCATTGATTGGTAGTAAGTCTATGGCACGTCTGCAGCGTGATAGACGAATCGATTCCAAATAAAAAGTCCTCGAATGAATAGATAAAATGGAGCAATAAATTAAGATGGTCGAATCGAGGTAATAAAGACCTCATAATAGTCTCTGAAAGAAAAACTAGACATGAAAGGATATTGAAAACCCCGGGTACATGAAAAAAAACTTTGAGATCTCAACAAATGATAGAATATAATGTCTAGTAAAGTGTGGAATCGAAAAGAACTGAAAAGACGTCGATAATACTGTATATAATAATGCGCATGATAAATACAAGGTGGGGATCTTGGATATCTACAAGAAGTGTAGTTGTAAAATGAATGGCCAAAGAATATAAAGACGCAAGTAACTAATGAACTATGAAAGTCTCTTATGATGAAACGTGATTATTGGGTGAAATCCATACACATGAATGTTATGAGAAAGGATATTTAATGTTATGTCTGGCAATATGAGAAATAAGTTGTATGCGTCTAATATTATAAAACAAGAGCTCATTTTTGTTGAGATTCCTTAAGGAATATAGAATGCATGGAACACGTGTCATGATTTAAAATTCTCGAGAATAGTAGTTGATCAAATTGAACCACAGTAAATCAAATATTTTAATATTTTCAAGGTACAAAGGATATGGGTTTATATTTTACTAACCCGTCAAAACAAGTTTAGTTAGTTTTGCAGATGCAGGACATATGTTTAACTTACAATGATCGATCTCAACCATGGATATATTGTTACAAGTGGCGAATATTTTTCCTGGCATTTGATAGAGCAAACAATCAAGGCGACTTCATCAAACCATACATAAATTCTGGAAAGGAGATAGCAACTATTGCATGAAGATAATGTAGCATACCTTGCTATATTCAAGTAACGTTACATCAAAGGCGACAAGACACTTCTCATTCCAGTGATGATTTCGTTGACCTATTTACAAGATACCAAGTGATGTAGTCATCAGAGGGAGATAATACGCGCTGCACTCTTTTTGTCCTTAGTCATGGTTTTGTCCCACTGGGTTTTCCTGGCAAGGTTTTTAATGAGGCAGCATTCCCTAAGCGTATTAACAATATGGACATCCAAGAGGGAGTGTTATGGATAATTATTAGTGGATGTCCATATAACCCATAATAGGCCCATGGCCCATGTTAGCTATTAGGGTTTTTGCCCTAATGTTTGTCTATATATACTCTTTGTAAATCTCATAGTTAATGATCAATAAGAAGAATATTCATTCCCTCAATTCTTGTTCAGAACAGGAATACATCAAATGTGTTTTTTTAGTAAACCTCTCCTTAACCAATTTATAGGCATTGAATGTTTAACATTTTAGGAAGGCATCAAACATGCTTTTCCTAAACCTTTTTCTTAGCAATCTTTGAATGCAAATAAAGTTAACAAGTGTTAAATAATATTTCAAAATAACCACAAACTTTATTTCAAAACTGCAGACCCACGGAACCTAAACAAGCGACGGATCCTAGCACAATCTATGGATCCATAGGTGCCTGTGAACAAAAGGTTTTGCCTATTTAAACAACCCATTTGACCACCATTCAAACCACTGCTTGCAAACACATTTCAAGCATCACTCTTTACATTACTCTAATTTTTTTCATACATACAACCTTTTATCATTACCTTGTTTCAATTTATTTATAGTGATCAATTCAAGGAAGAACACAAGAAGTGTTAAGTTCATTTGTGTTTTGTTGTTTGTATTTGTATTCTTATATACCACTACTATACTTCAAAGTTGTAATCACCATTATAAACCAAAATAGATTGAGTTAAGTTAGAGTTTGAGGCCTCAAAACACCTCAAGAGAAAAGTTGGTTCTACCTGGTTAGAACTCGATATTTAGGTTAGTATCGGTAAACTTGTAAGCGAAGTTGTAGGGTTTTCTCTGCCGAAAAGGGAGCTTGTTGAATTAGTGAAGGAACTCTAGAGTAGGAAACTCGGGGAATAGAGTAAGGCCAAGAGAAGTTTCATGTCGAACTACTATAAATCATCGTGTTTTGTTTGATCTCTCCTTTACTTATTTTCTTGTGTTTATACATACATATTGTTATACTTTGTTCACAATAAGTTCAAACAAGACAAATTTTTAAAGAGCGAAAACAAATTTTTCCAGAAATGCTTACAAGCCTCCGAAGAAGTAAATGACTCGAATATAAGGTTGACCCTATCTTTATGAGGTCTTAGGCCTCCTATTCTTAAGACCTCACTTTGTAGGATTTTTTAAAGTAAATGATACAACTCGTATATATAATTACTATACTCTACTTGATCTAAATGACATGAGAGTACGATGCTACAATGATAATTGTTCAAAAATATCGGTATCCTGAAATGTATTAATTTTAAACAACAGGGAGTTTATGCAAAAACATACGACAATGTATCCTTAAGCTTGAATGCTTAATTGGATGTTGATATGCACACCATTTTATTTGATAAATACACCATCATGTACAAGCTATATAGCACACCGTAAAACACTGTAATGCATAAAATGTGATGTGTGCATCAAAAGGAGTGGTGTATGTATCAACCCCTTAATTAAGCCGTCTCATGTCAAAATATCACACTGTAGTATGTTTTTGCATATGAAAGTTTGCACGTTTTGGTTATCTTAGAATTGAATCGTATATTGAAAGGATTCCTTCTAATAATACGATATATAGATAAGAACTGGGGATGAGAAATTAGGCTATATAAGAAAAGGATAGAAAAAAAAAGTAAAGTAACTTTCAATACCGTCTTTCACGGGTTATGGGTCTCAATACCGTCTTCTACAGTGTATGGGGAGGTTGAGTCGTAGACAGCCTTACCCCTACCTAAAGTAGAGAGGCTGCTTCCAGTTCTACCAAAGGTAGAAAAGGACCTCCGGCCTTGCAAGGGGTGAGGATCGAACCCTTGACCTCTGTCTCCAGAGGCAAGGGTGTTCAACACTTGATCCAACCTTGCTCTTTTTAGCAATTACTTATAGTAAGAAAAGGATGATAAGGATTATTTAGATTGCCAGTAGGTTGTCTTGGTATAGTATATTCATGCAAGTCGGATTGAATTTTCTTTTATGCACTCTCCGTTACATTTTTAAATCAGATTACTATTTTTATTTTATTTGTCAAAAAATTTGTCACAAAAGAAAAAAAAAAAAAAAATTGTTTATTTTTCTGAATGAAAGGTCATACATAGGTAATCTTTTAATTCTAGGCTTAGAGGTGGTGTTTGTTTTCCTGTAAAATGTCTGAATACCTCTGATATCTGATTCGGTCAGAGGTATTCAGACATCAGACCGTTTTTTTTTTTTTTCAGATTTAGATCTGAAAATCTCTGAAAAACCTCTAATTCGGTCAGACATTTGCAATCGTCTGAAAATCTCTGAAAATCTCTGAAAAACTCATCTTCGCCAGCCACCAGCCACCACCACCCATCTTCGCCAACCGCCACCCGCCACCCACCACCCATCTTGTGTCGTCAACCGCCACCCACCAGCCACCAAGATGAGGAGATGAACACCAGATCAACCACGAAACAACTCCTATTCGTGACCTCAAAACAACACCCACGACCACTAGACCTTCTTGTTTCTTGAATCAAAGGGGAAAGACTTGCTTTTGGGGAAGAAAAGATGGTGGACAAAAATAAGAAAAGATGGTTTGGTTCGAAGCAGAGAGAGACGAGAGAAAGAAGATAAGAAAAGATAAAGAAAGTGAGTGGGTGGGGAAGAAAAGTGGGTGGCTAATTTAGAAGGGTTGTTTTATTATTACCCGTGTACCCCGTGTCCCGTTTAGCTAAACCTTTAAATGGTAATACGGTAAATTAAAGATATTCAGACGTTTTTGAAAAACAAACAGTCTAAAATAATTCAGATTCAGACTTTTGGACCAGGTATTCAGATTCAGAAGTGGTATTCAGATTCAGACATAAAATGTCTGAATAAACAAACGGCACCTTATACTTAATTCTTATAATGTTTTAAAATCAATTGCAATTTTTTTTTTTTTTTTTTTTTTTTTTTTTTTTTTGAAAGGAGAATATATATATATATATATATATCACAAAAATTGAGTACAAGCTTTTCAAAAGCAGATTTTTGCCATGGACATTCCCATGCAAAATAACAACTATAAGCTAGCTTGTATAACACATAGCTTTGCTAGACAAAAGCATTCTAACACACATACAAGCAAACTAATACTCTACTTATTCTTCACTCTTTGAAGTTTTACACTCCATTTGTTCTCCACCTCATTTACACATTGTGATTCTTTTACTTGGGAACCCATCAACTTGAGTCTGATAGATTCTTTGATAGCTTGTAAGACCATTTGTTCATCTCTTTTTTCATTCTTGAACATTCTCCTATTTCTTTCCTGCCATATAAAGTACACAGCAGCACTGCATACCAATCTTCTGATAATACTCCATATATTACAGTTATTAGGCATATCAGACATTTCTGCCACAATTTGGTCCTAACTGTATGGTAAATCTCTATTGATCATTTGAAGCATTTCCTTCCATATGGTTACTGAGAATTTGCATGTAAAGATGAGGTGGTTATGAGAGTCTGGACAGGAGTTGCAGAATGCACATTTCAAGTCTTCATTTGGTTTCCAAACAGCCATTCTGTCCTGTGTCATTAGTCTCCCCTGCACTGCCATCCAAACAACAAAAGCATGCCTGGGAATGCATTTGCTAAACCATACCACTGACTTCCAATTTACCTTTGGTTCACCAACACAGAAATCCTTCCATACACTCCTAACTTCAAATTTAACTTCTTTCCCCATATTGGTAACCCAAATAGCTCTATCCTTTCTATCACTTGTTACCAAAGGGGGAGTAATGGTCAACAGAAAGGGAAATTTTGCATTCCATTCCATGGGCCATATCCAATTGTCATTATGGAGCAAATCAACAACTTTACTTTCATTTTTAAATCTGGATATCTCTAGATGATATTAGCTTACTCAAGGGTCCCAATTGGCACCAGTAGTCATGCCAAGCAAAAGTTGACTCCCCATTACCAATCTTGTACATTACATAGCTCCTCACTTTGTCTCTTAAGCCTAGTAAATTCTTCCAAACCATACTGCTACTACTATCCACAGACATTTCCCAAACACTTTTCCCTTTCAACTTTTCAGTATTTATCCATTTAACCCAAAGAGTGTCCTTTTTGGCTGCTATATTCCACAAGTGCTTGACTAACAGAACTTCATTCCAAACATATAAGTTTTTCAAACCCAAACCACCTTGATCTTTAGGTTTACAAATACTATCCCAGGATATCTTAGCTTTTCCTTTCTGTAACTTCCCTTAACACCATAGAAATCCCTTAAGCAGCTTGTTAATGTCATATATCACAGATTTAGGCAACAAGAACACAAAGGCCCAATATATTTGCATTGAGCTTAGAATTGAAGCAATAAGCTGTAGTCTTCCTGCATAGGAAAGGGCCTTATTCCTCCAATCATTCACTCTGTTCCTAACTTTTTCAATGAATGGTTTACAATCCTGAGCACTAATCTTCTTAGTGATTAAGGGTACACCTAGATATCTAACTGGGAGTTTGCCAACTGAAAATTGTATTATATTCAAGATTCTTTCCTGCTCAATTTCTGTTAGACCTCCAAAGAATACGGTGCTCTTATTCATATTAGCTTTCAATCCTGAGTACCCACTGAATTTAGACAAAGCATCCCTGATTACTTTCACAGATCCACAATCACCATGGCAAAAAACCAACAAGTCATCTGCAAAGCATAGGTGTGTAATCCCTACCTTTTTACAACCTTTATGATACTTAAAATCCTCAGCAGCTTCAATCTTCTGCTTAATGATCTTATAGAGAACTTCCATAACTAAGGTGAATAGATAAGGGGATATGGGATCCCCTTGTCTAAGCCCTCTTCCCCCCTTGAAATATCCAACTCTATCTCCATTAATACTAATAGAAAACTTGGTTGTTGACACACATGTCATTATCCAATTAACCATCTTATCATGCACCCCAAAGTGTTTAAGAATAGTCCTAAGGAACTCCCAATTAATTGTATCATAAGCTTTTTGGAGATCTATCTTGAAGGACACTCTCTTATCTTTCTGTTTTCTATTGTACCCTCTCAATAACTCTTGTGATAGTAGAATATTATCAGTTATCTGCCTACCAACTATAAATGCACTCTGATTCAAATCTACAAGCTTCCCTAGCACTTTCTTAAGTCTATTAGTCATGACTTTACTAATGCACTCTGATTCAAATCTACAAGCTTCCCTAGCACTTTCTTAAGTCTATTAGTCATGACTTTACTAATGCATTTGTATATGACATTACAACATGCAATAGGTCTAAAGTCAATTACAATTTTTTGGTCCCATTGTTTAGCTGCTTTGCCCGGTACGACACATCGAACCTATATGTTGATTGGCTGCGAATCTCGTAAAATTGTGTTATTTATATGTTATGGCCAGTTGCAACATTACGGAGAAAGACAATAGTTATGCAACTCAGTATACGAGTGGAGTACTTGGATTACGAGGCTTGTCGGGAGGGTTTCATATAAAGCAATGCTGATAAATCAGTGATTCCTCATGAGTCGAGTTTTGCAATATTATTCCAGCTCTATCATGTTTTATAATTACAGACTCAACTAAAATCGAGTTGCTAATGGGTTGTGGTTTCATCAAATTATTAAATCCAAAATCAACTTAAGCTCAGTCAAACATTGTCAAGCTTACCAATTGAGCTCAAATCAACATCTCAAGGTATTCAAAAGCTCCGAAATCAAATTGAACTTGAATTTTCTATAAACTGAACTCAAGCTTATATTATCAAGGCTCGTCAAACTATCAAATTGAGTTATCTTTTAATAGTTGAACCCGGATTTGGAATGGTACTTGGCAGCTCTAAGCTTGTGCCTTGACACATTTCTTACCTTTTGAAATTTAGAGTAATCAAAAGAGTTGGTATTTAATATCTTACTTTCACATTAATCAGGAATTACAGGTTGCCAGCAGAGACCTTACCATAGTTTTTGTACTTGAAATAAGTGCCTCTTATAGATCTCTGCAAACAATGATCTTAGATATTGAAGTTACTAATTATATATCACCTCACTTTACTTGCTACGGATGTATTATGGCCAGGTCGAGACTTGGCAAACAGTATTAAAGTTCAAACAGCTATCCCTCAGGTTGCATAGCAAGCCCATAGTCTTTAGTAACTTATTGACAGAATGGCGTAACACCAACGTATTGTGACTGAAACAACCTTGTAGCATGGGTACTAATGCACTACCAGTAATTCTTAGCTATACAGCTTAGAGGTTCTTTGGGCTGTTCTTAATCGTTTGTCAAGCATGTTTTTTTTCCCCTTTTTAAGGATTATGGAATCAACATACGTAGGTATAACCAAAACTCATTAATCATTATCAAAGGCGCCCTTCTCCTATTGGAACTTGGAAGGCAGGAGTGGCCATTCACTACAAGACAAGTGACAACTTAAGTTTGCAAAATTTTCTTTTTTTAGAGACAAGTGTCTGACCTAAACAATTGTCGATAATATTATAATGCCCGAGATAAAGTGCTCAATAGAGTTTCTCAAAAGGAACAACAAAATTTGATCTCAGAGATGATGGCAAGTGTAAACTGAGCTAGAGTTCATATAGTAATATAATCCAAAAATAAGAGCAGAGAGCAAAAGGTTTTAAAAAACACTTGGATTTTGCTCTTACCTCCTTTGCCCTGTTCATAGTGTGGCATCAAATCTCTTTTACTTCCGCTTTTTACATATGCTTCAAACTCATTGCGGTTTGAGCCACTCTAACCTGCTACTCTGGCTTTACGTGACAACTTTTATATCATCATTTTGTTTCTGCCGCTGCTCTCCTACCCCCGCTCCCGCCGCTGCCAACATATCACCCCCATTTCCATTTGAAGTTCCATTGCAATCTTCTTCAGCATTCTCCTTTTCTGGTGTTGATGGTTCTGACTTCTGAGGTGGAGAATTACCACCTGGAGGAAGGAAAACTCCGGTGCCAGGTAATGGCAAGCGAGGTGGAGCATGCTGCATCAGAGGAGTTGTTGTCCATCCACCATCTGCTGGTGGCAGAGCCACAGGTGAAGCCGGAAAAGCCATGGCAGGTGCCACAGCTGCAGGAATAAAAATGGGCCGAATGCCATTTGGGGATTGTAGCTGTGGACGGCCAGCCAGATTGGGCAAAACACCAGTTGTAGGGACCGTGACATGGTGTTTGGGAACCACTGGATGGCGAATGTGGTTTGTGGGCCTAGTTGGGGGTGGGACCCAGTGGGATAAAGGTGTTGCTGGATGTGAAGAACGTTGGCCATCACCTGGTATGTTTTTCTTTGGTTGTGACTTTGTAAAGGTAACAATTATACGTTGTTTTCGTATTGATGGGATAGCGTGTTTAGCAACATCCGCAGATCTTCCTTCCATAACAAGCATAGATCTGCAAATTATAAAGTGATGATCAAATACAATATTTATAAATTCTTTTTTATTCTTTTTTTATATACAGTGTAATGGACGGTGGATTGGTCCAATACTATAATTATATTAGTTTATTCGATACTTCTTATATATTTAATTTTCAGTTTAACCAAGATCATTGTTCTTCACCTACTTAGTTGAAGTCAATTTCGATATTACCAAATCCAATCCATCCAATATTTGATTTCAAGGTGCTACATTGATGATTTCGGTTGCATAGATCTGCAAATTATAAAGTGATGATCAAATACAATATTTATAAATTCTTTTTTATTCTTTTTTTATATACAGTGTAATGGACGGTGGATTGGTCCAATACTATAATTATATTAGTTTATTCGATACTTCTTATATATTTAATTTTCAGTTTAACCAAGATCATTGTTCTTCACCTACTTAGTTGAAGTCAATTTCGATATTACCAAATCCAATCCATCCAATATTTGATTTCAAGGTGCTACATTGATGATTTCGGTTGTGTAATTGTGTTTATACAATAATACAATATTTATATATAGTATGAACGTTTAATATATATAATCGTATAACCTAGGAGATAATTTGTGAATGTGGGCATGTACAAGTATTCACTCTCCAAAAAAGGTAACATAAGTTTACTCTCCAATTAGAGTCAGTCAGAGAGAGAATGTACCCCGGAGTAAGAGAAAGTTTAATAGAGGCTCTGTAGTCCCCAGGATGGTCCATCCCAATAACTCTACCAAAAGTCATGTCACATTCAGTCAAAGATAGCACACATACGGGCCTTCCAAACCAATTTGGCCATACATGAGGATTTGAGTGGTCGCCCTGTAAAAACCATCCCCTAGTTAAGTCAAATCAAGTTGAGTAGAACCACACGATTATATCAAGCAATATAAGTGGATTCCTTGTTAACCTCATTGTAAATATCAATAATGCAGGAGTCTGGCTTCACTGAGAGAATTTGTGTTGCCATTAAGCGCTCAATAACATCTTGAAATAAGCTTGGAATGGGTTCTGTTCTTCGTTCTGTAAAACACAATTTTATATCAATGACTGGTAAAACCTGACATAAATACATTTATTTGCTTTTTAGGGAGACTCTTTTTAGTAAAAAGTGTGTACATGCCTTTAAAAGTACCACCCGTGACTTCATCTTTAAATGGTGCATCAGCAATGGGTAATCCCAGTTGAATCATCTCTCTTCCGTGACCTTTCATGGGTCCCTTTGACACCACATATGTCTGCCCTGCTTCTTGTCAAAAAAACAAAGTCACATGAATTATATGCACGATCATGGTGCATTATGTACTTTTACAATATATTACATAAAATAAATTGGGATCCTATAGCAACCATGAACTGTAAATTGGACAAATGGAAAAAGTGTGAAACTTAATATATGAACTTAATTTTGCTGCATTTCGTTGTATTATAAGTTTATAACCATATTGTGTTACCAAGAAATATTACAACGACCGCAAGCAAAGAAAGACATTGCCACTTTAATTGAATCACATACCCCAATTATCATTGATTGTATGCTCACCCTATATGAATCCACAATGTATGAATTAAAGAGCACATGCAGATTTGGTAACACTAGATATAGAGTTTGTTATCTCAAAGACACTAGAAGGAAGCAGTTTGATCCCATTCTGAAAGTCAAGAGTTGCAAAGAACCAAGAAAGATTCAGAAGCATTTAATATGCAAAAAAATGTCACGCAACCTTATACTTAGGAAAATATAAACGCAATTTGCTTCATCCAGATACCAAAAAGTTGGTGATTTACCATGAAATTTCCCCTGTCTTCCTGCAATTCTCAAATCATTAGCCAAGCTAACCAGTTTCCCAACTTCAGAGTCATCAAACAACTCTTCATACATTTTCATCCCTTCAACGACATTTACCTGTAGATAGGAATCAGTCAAACAAAGAAATATAGTAAGAATAGTTACCAGATATACAAGACTCCTAATAATTATATCAAGCTAACAACATAGATTAAGAATTGTCACCTGCTTTCCATCCAACATCTCAGTACCAACAAAAGTTTTTGCAACAGCTGAAAATTTTGGCTTCATGTGTGCAATACGTGTAGAAGATGAACCATTCTCCAAATGCACATCAGAACACACTTGAAAAGAAAAGAAAAAAGCATTGAATCATTCATTCATTCAATTCCATTTTTCTATAGCCAAAACAGCAGGTAGAGAGAAGGGCATACACATAAACTGATCTAACTTATTCTCCATTAGCCTCAATGTGTGGACTTAAAATCTCACTTCTATGCTATAGAAGTCGAAACCAAAAAAATAGCTGAGCATATATCTCATGGTATCCACATAAAGTACAAGAGAAAGAATTTGATGTAAGAAAAAATGAAACATTAAGATACTGCTTGTGGGAATGGAGAATGTTTTCCTTAGAACCGCATTTTATTAAAGTAACACCAAGAAAACAATAGAAACTTGTGCGTAATACCACCCCTAGTTACAAGATTAAGCCATCATCAAACAAATATTATAAACTGGAAGTAAATAGAAGATTGAGAGATAAGAAGAGAACAGTGTACCTTTCATGTCCGGTTTGCATTTATTATCCACCTCTTTCGCCTCACATTCAGAATTGCCAGACAAATCAGGCTTTGACTCCAGACCATGCTGGTTAGTGTCTGCTTGAGGTTTTGTGTTCAGACCTGCTCCAGATTGGATTCAATAGTCAATATCTTAGTTGCCACAGCTTAGAAGATATTTAAAATGAATTCTTAGAGACTACACAAAGCATCGCAGACCAGTATATCATATGCAGTGGCATAAAATTCTCATTGACATGTTAAACTGAAATTTGGTTGTAATGAGAAATAAGCATAAGCTAGGTCTTATTCACTTAGTTATGTTAAAAATAAACAAAATGGTCAGAAATTACATGTATACAGTAATTAACGGAGGTAAGAAACGTGTGATCATTTAATTGAAGTTTTGAATACTACTTCGTCGCCAAGTGGGAGTTTCAGGGATTTAGTTATGGTTCTAGGGAGCTCATTGATTCCCAAAGTAGGTGAGTACATTGCATATGTTAAAATCAAGGGACGTTTAAATATGTAAAGAAATCAATAACATAGGTTTTTGTCTATGGCATTTAAGAGACGATAGTTACTAAATTAGGTAGGTCTGACAACTAATAATGCCTAAAAATTAGTGTAGTGGCGATTAAAAGACAATGTTAAAGAACCATATTAGTCAAAGTAATCATGAAAGAGATCGTGTATATGATTACTGCATATGCCAATATAGACTTTGTGTAAGGATTTAGGTTTGCTGTGGTATAAGATTCAGAAAATAAAAAAAATAAACCTTATTTATTATGGTATTCTATAATGTGTTGGCTGGTTTGGAGCTTCACTCCTAGCAAGGAACTCTTTTCATTGGAGGTCTTAAAGTTCAGATAGGAAAATTAGATGGTTTGAAGAATATCATGGCCGTTGTGCGTTCTATTGCGAAACAAGAAGAACGACTCCTAATTTGTATAGCAGACTTTGTTTGTCGGCGACAAACACTTCAAAAATATCAATAACCTTTTAAAACTAGTCGAACACAAGCCATGTAGACTTTTTCCTGCCTAAGGAAAAATATTTGGCTTGCATAAATGTTAATATATAACCTATGGCATACAGCTCTTAACTTCGATATTTGGCAGTGAACAACTGCATTAGGCATGATTTTCGACAAAGTTGGGGTGTTGAACACCCTAGAACTAGGTCATGGAGCATAAAAAAGAGAAACTTTAAGTATCTCATCTACAGTACTATATAATGCATTTAGTAATCTCTCTCCTCCCATTTTTGGGATATTAAACATTCTTTCAATGAGAGTTGGTTAAGCCAAAGATGTACAGTAACACAGAATGCAGCTATAACAGCGTTGAAGGAAGTGAAGATGCAGTAAGGATATTGCAGAAAAAAATTAATTAGGAATGAAATTTTTAATGATTTGATATAACCATGGAGATTGAGGGGTGTTTGGGATTTTGCTTATTTTTCTGCTTTTGTTATTATCTGCTTCTTTTAAGCAAAAGCAGGATTGTGTCATCCAGACTTATCTGCTTTGAATTTGGGTAAAATAAGCCGATTGTGATAAGCAGGAAGCTGCTTTTCAAAGTGCTTAAGAGATGTAATTAAAATAATTTTTTTCTCATCATACAACAACAACAACAACAACAAACCCAATCCCGCGGGGCAGGGTATGGGGGAGGTGGGATGTAGACAGACCCTAGCCCTACCCCAAGGGAGAACCCGGGAGTAGAGAGGCTGCTTCCAAAGAGACCTCCGGCAAGTGCTTGTGTGCGCGTGAGAGAGCAAAGGAAGGAGAACAACCGAGAAAGCAAAGCCAACAACACGCATGCAAGAGCAAGCAAAACAAGTAAAACAAAGAAGCAAACACAAAAACAGAAAAAAAGCCGAGGCAAACAAACAGGGCAAGACAAAGCATAGCAAAGCAAAGCACGGGGCCTAAAGCTAAGGCAAAGCAACCAAGGAAGCAAAAAGAAGCACAAAAGCAGGCAAAACAACCGGGCAAGCCAAAAGCAAAGCAAAGTAAAGCACGGGGCCTAAAGCTAAGGCAAAGCAACAAAAGCAGCAAAAAGAAACACAAAAAGCCGGCAAAACAACAGGGCAAGACAAAGCAAAGCACTGGGCCTAAAGCTAAGGCAAAGCAACCAAACAAAGCAAAGAAAGGCAACGCACTGGGCCTAAAGCTAAGGCAACGCAACCCAACACCCCTAGCCTAAGCTACCCGCACAACCTAATTCTATCCCTCCACGCCTTCCTATCTGAGGTCATGTCCTCCGACAAGAGGAGCTCCTTCAAGTCGAGCTTAAGTCTATCCTCCCATCTGAGTTTGGGTCTACCCCTCCTTCTCCCACCATCCACCACTACTGATTCGACTCTTCTTACGGGTGCTGATTGTGGTCTCCTCTTAACATGACCGAACCACCTAAGCCTCCCTTCTCTCATCTTCAAGATAATAGAGTCGACCTCAAGCTTAGCTCTGAAAACTCCGTTCGGGATCATGTCCAGCAAGGTCTTGCCGCAAGTCCACCTTAGCATTCTCAGCTCCGCCACCTCAACCCTGTTAGCAAGAGCTTTGGTGATAGGCCAGCACTCAGACCCGTACAACATAGCTGGTCTAATCGCCACCCTGTAAAATTTACCCTTTAGCTTTAAAGGGACGTTCCTGTCACAAAGAACTCCCGTCGCCGCCCTCCATCTCGCCCACCCAGCTCTAATCCGGTGGCTTACGTCCTCGTCTATCCTTCCTGACTTGTGAATCATCGAGCCCAGATATCTAAAGGACTCCTTGGGTGGTAGGATCCGGTCCCCAATACGGATATCCACATCCTCGTGGTAGCCTGACTCGATCCTCCCAAAATCACATCTCATGTATTCAGTCTTCTCTCTGCTCACTCGAAGACCATTGTCCTCTAGAGCCTCCCTCCATTGTTCAAGTCTGTTGTTTAACCTTTCCGCCGATTCAGCCACCAACACAATGTCGTCAGCAAAAATCATGCTCCAAATAATTTTTCTCATCATATTAAACCTAAAACTTTTTTTAAACTATTTTGATTATTTTATTCTACAAATATTTTTTTAATGGCAGTTTTACAAGATAAGCAATCCAAACACCATTTCCTAAAGTGCTTATTGTTACGCATAAGTAGAATTAAATAAAAAAAAAAAAAAAAAGCAATCCTAAACACCCATGAGATAGCGATTAAGATGATAGACAACCAATAAGCTTCATGAGTGTTGACCAAAATATAAGTCAAAGTTGAATAATAAATTCTTTAGAATAATGGTAAAGCCTGCTATGGTTTATAGAACAATGTGTTATATCAAAGTATATGATATTATGATGCGTGAAAAGGAAATGTGGCGTTAAAGTTAAATGTCAGGCGACATATTGAGGGATAGGATTAGGAATGAGGGTATACAAGAGAAGGTCTAGCTGGCACTGGTTCAGGAGAATTAAGGCCGAATCTACGGTAGTTTGGTCATCTGAAACATAGAACTTTGAATGCATTAGTCAGAAGACACAACTTGTATCAAGAAAAGGTTATTAAGAGAGGTATATGTGAGGCATGTGTAGAAACAAATCATAAATGTCCAGGAATCCCAAGGGGTTTACATACTTTGTTTGCTTCTGGATATCTTACCATTTTATATTCTCTTTTGCATCATATCCCAACTAGTTGGGACAAGGTAGTTAAAGGCGAGAGCGACCTCAAGGCGATGTGCCTTTCCTAGGGACTAAGGTGGGAGGCGACAAAAAGCGAGTGCCTGGGTGATGGACTCAATCAATCTGTCATCTCAAAACTAGTTTTGCATTTCCTAATATTTAACTTACAAAATGCAAATCATACCCCCTGCCCTAGTCATGGATTCAGAATGTTCCCCTCTAATAATAGCTAAAAATTCAGAACATGACTGCTCAACTACTATCATCGCCCAATGATCCAAAAATCCCAGTAGGGCTACTTATGCGTCCACCTAGAAAGTGTCAGTCCCACTGCGTCAAATAGTTCGTTCACTCAATCAGTCACCAGTGTTGACTACACCAGGTACATCAATTCAATTTCTCAACCAGAAGGTAATCTATCTGAGTGGAGATCAACTGTACCCTCAACTCGTGCCTCATATCAGCAGCTTCATTAACTAACTTTAGCAACTGATGTTAGAAAATAACTATGCAGAAATAGTTCTTTGGAGATACCTCGTCTTGTTTTCCTAACTTGGCTAATGAACTCATCAAACACGGGTGGCTTATAACGGTAGTTAAGGGGTGTTTGTTTAAGCTTATTTGTCGGCTTATGAGCTTATGTGATTCTGGCTTATTTTAATAAGCTCAAATTTTCCAGCTTATTTTGATATAATAAGCTTATATAATCCCATAAGTCTCAAAATAAGCCGGAAAAACTGAGCCTATTAAAAATATGCCGAAATACGTAAGCTCGAAAGCTCACAAATAAAGCTCAAACAAACACCCCCTAAAAATCCGAAAAATGATTTTTATGTGAACGATAGCATAAAAGCAACATCTTACAGATCATCCATAGTTATTAAAGTACTACAACCAAAAGAATTAATAAAAACTACTTTATCGCATACTTCACATTAACAAGTAATAAACCATGACCACATCATCATCATATATTAAAACGCATTCAAATCTTAAACAAACACATATAAAAATATATCACAACAACAAAAGCAAACAACTCCACAAATAATCCCATACCATTACCATACTTTCCATCCGATTTCAATGTAAGCATTAGTTAACATAACAAGTAATAAACGCAATAAATCCTAAACATAATCCCATACCATCGCTATACTTTTCATCTGATTTCAACCCAAACCCGTGCCCCGCCCTAAACCCCCCACCAGATCTCTTCCCACCACCCCTCTCCCTACGCTTCAACGCAACTTGTTGCAAGGCATAAACAACCTCAGCAACAGAAAAATACTGCTGCATATGCAAGACAGCATTCCAATTACACCTCCTATTCTGAATAGATCCTATAACCTCATCATAATCTCCACCATTCTCACTACTACTTTTCAAATGATGACATAATGAGTCAATTATGGCATTCGCGGCTGCGAATTCGCCGCGTAACCATGAAATAAATCCATCTCTTTCATCACCACCACCATACCAACCACCATTAGCATAATGCATTTTGTTTTCAGTCATTACAACATTTGGTGATTGCATTGCCATATTTATATATATATATAAATAAAATGTTGTTAATATATAAAATTCAGGTCATTAGTTAGATCTAAGACATAATTTAATCAGATCTGTGAATGTGTGTGAAAAGATTTAATTAGGGTTCGTTTAGTGAGTGATGATGTATGGCTTGTTCACCACGCGCATATCTGACTGACTGAGCTCTTTTTCAGTGTACGTGTGATTTCACTATTATTTTTGTATGGGAAAAATCTTCATATACCCCAAAGGTGGTGTTTACCCTAAATAACAAACAAAAAAAAAAAAAAAAAAAATAAATTTAATAAAATTTCCTCAAATATCTCAGGGGATCTGGTCGCTCAAAGATCTTGAGCGGATCTCATAATATAGTGACATGTGTCCCTATATATGTCCCCACCGAAGTACTAAAATGTACCACTTGCAGTATGTACTTCTTGGGCGACTGGGACCCACATATCTTGGGCGACTTAGGGTTTTTTGTTTTTTTGTAAAAAAATATATTCTTTTTTTATTATATAATACTCCCTCCGTCCCATTTTAGTTGTCATGGGCCCACAAAACACACATATTAAGAAATCTTTGTTTGTATGTTGTAAAATGACAATAATATCCTCAAGTTATTATTTCAAATTTTTGATTGTGTTTTGTCTTTTATGGGCAAAACTGAAAATTGCTTAAAATGGACAACTAATTTGGGATAACAAAAAGTGCAAAAATGGACAACTAAGATGGGACGGAGGGAGTAGTACATACATCTTGGGCGACTGGGTCCCACTATTTTTTTTATTGGGCGACTTGTCAGGTAGATAGTACACTTTTATATTACTTTATTGTATTGAAACTTGTGTCATACTTTTTATATACAAAATACACTCCAGTACTTTAATACTTTTAATATTTTGTATAATTTTTATACTTTTAATATTTTTAGGTTCTATACTAAAAATTACTTCAGTATACAAACTACAAATACACTCCGGTACTTGTTTCTCTCACTCTCACTTTACCCTTTCATTTCCACACACACAAAAAATACACTCACAGTTCTAGGGTTAATCTCCACAGACACACAAAATACACTCACAGATCTAAAGCCCAACATGTAATTGATTTAGAGAGTACAAGTGATGATGGATCGTAGCCCTAGGGACTCCACTTCTCAATTGGTTAGGTCTTCATCTAGCGGGTCGAATTCACTTGGGAGGAGAGGTGAAGGGTTAGGTCGGCGTAGGTGGAGCCCGTTTGACATTTTGTTATGGATTTCAATTGAGTTGGTATTTACCTTGGGGTAAGTTATTGCATCTATAGTTGTTTTATATATATCAAGAAATGAAAACCCGCAAACGCCTTTGTTTGCCTAGATTGTGGGGTATGCGGCAGGTTGTGTTGCAAGTCTTCCATTTTTCTTAATTATTATTGTTAGCTTTTTCTTATAAAGTTGTGATTTCATTGCTACTGATTTGAGTATCCTCTTACTCATCTTTTTCTTAATTATAGGAAATGATGCAGATACTCATCTGCATCTAATAGGCTTGAGTGTTGTTTTTGGTCCCTTTTGCCTGCATCTCATAGGCTTGAGGGTTGTTTATTAGCCTCTGATGTAGGTGGTTCAAGTGTGTTTATAGTTAGATAGTTAGATGGCTTTAGCCTCTGATGTAGCCTCTTCTTTTTTGTTAAAATAATACTAGAAGATTACCGCGCGGCGAGATTGTACGGTAAACTGTGGTTGTTACATAGTTAGATAGTTAGATGGCTTTTATATTGTGCCTAAGTGTGACAGATGATGGATGTTTAGGGAGTTATATATTGGAAAATCAAACTTCACATAATTTTACAAAACAATTTTCAAGTGCTAGTGTTGGAAACCTTTGTTTTTGTCTTTGCGATCGATCTAAGTGTTGTATCACCACGGTGGTAATCGGCTATTCTATGGGAAACAACTAGGGTAAACGGATCAAGGGGTGATTCCAGGCGACCTTGAACCATAGATGGTCGGTTTACTTAACCCTGTAGAGTTGGGCTCAGATATCGGGCCTTAGATTGTTCATCCTGCTTGTGATTAAGACACGGCGGAGGTAGTCTGTACTCCCGATCAGGTTCAAACTACACTGGCAACTGTTTTGACAGCTTGTGATCTTGCGAAGACTTAGTGCATCGGCGGTACACACAATCTTGTAAACTCTTTTGCAAAATTTTATGAACTTTAATTTTCCACTAACAGTTAGTGTACGGATATGATAAAGTATTTGGAAAGTTTAGTTTAAAGTTGCTAGGAACATGGTTATAGTTTCCGGGCTTGTTTAAAGTTGCTACTAACTTTAGTTGTTTTGGTATAAGATAATGAGATTATGACAATGTGGTTGCTTATTTGAAAAGACATACTACGAGTTATCGATTAAATGGGAGAAAGAATGTGGGGGTTTAGGGGCTTATAAGTATTTTTGAATATGTGCCTCCCAATGTGCTTATATCCTCATTAAATAAGCTAAGTCAAGTATTCATAGTGATGTTAGAGTTAGGCAACCAACCATTTCTAGTGATGTTAGAGCTGTGTCTGATGTGGACAATCTGCTGGGCCTTAATTATATGCATCATGATAATCTGGCTTCTACTAGTGATGTAATTGCTCCAATAGGGAATTAGAGAGCAAGCTAAACAGAAATGGAGTCGACTTCAACAATTTGATTATCAGATTTGTCATAAAACATTTGAGCTTGATTTTGATCTAGAAGAAAGATATGTTATTCATGTTGCCACATGTTGGTATGATTCAGATCCGGATATGTTTCCTAAGCATAAGATCTTGTCATCACAGTTACAGTCGCTTAAGGCTGCAGCCTATACACTTGAGGTAAGCTATTGTTAACATTTTTACTCAATAAATCACAGATATTTCTGGTCTGATCTATTCATTTTATGTATGTAGTTATTATAAGTATATAATGTGGACATTTGAATGAAAAGTTGGTTTAACCAAGTCACTTGATTGTGTATTCCGCTGCAAATGTTGTAGATATTTTCTATGCTAGGAATGATTTTTTTGGTTGTTGTTGTTGCTACTTGCATTTAGTAGATCAAGAGGTTATTAAGGCATAATATATAAGTAGAGTGAAGTTAGTGCAGAAGACAAACAAATTTGGTTCAGCATTGACCAGACCCGTTTTCAGCCTCACTACTAATTACCCATTTTGGTTGGCCTATTTTGCCACCTCTACTGATTACAAAAACTTAGTTCGAAGCTTCTTGCATAGTAACCGCTCAACTTATGCAGCTATATCCACTTGCGATTTTCTCTTATTTGACATAGCAATCACATGAGAATATTCTCTAATGGAGTTGGAAGCGAAGAAGGAACTACAGTGGAAGCTAGCAGAAACTCTTACCGGTGTCTTATTTATCCTTCCTTTAGTGTATCTTTTCAACTTTGCCATGAATATTAAGCGAAATATCTGACTATTTGTCAAATATCTGAATTTTTCTTTATATAACGAAAACTTAAGTATTTTTCGAACCTAATGAATGTCATCAGTTAACTAATGACAATGATAATGGATAATTATAAGGAAA
The DNA here is from genome assembly GCA_021014915.2 of Artemisia tridentata subsp. tridentata. Taxonomy (NCBI): domain Eukaryota; kingdom Viridiplantae; phylum Streptophyta; class Magnoliopsida; order Asterales; family Asteraceae; genus Artemisia; species Artemisia tridentata. The sequence continues at coordinate 79,393,832 of CP139501.1, read as the reverse complement.
TTTTGCAACACCCCAAAATGGGTCAAACCGGTCAAATGGGGCAAAAGTCGTCTAACATGTTTTCAACTAGTTACAAGTGTCTGAAATTGCTTTATTTCAATATATTTATGATAATATAGTTTTTGATCATATTTAAGTGTTGATGGGTACGTCCAAGTGCCAACATGAGCCGGCCAGTTTTGGCCAATATCCCAGTTCACCCATTTTTCATTCTTATTGGTGTTGGTAACAGAAAACGACAACAGCAAGCAACTTCAAGGCCTAGAAGATCATCCTTAACCAACTTGACACGGGGATTTTACCGACAAGGTTCTTAAGTCTTATTATGTTCTATTTGCCCATCATATTCTTAGATTTTCGTATATTTACAAGTTTTTTCAACTCCTTCACTGTTCTTCAGGGAATGATGTTTCAGACACGGGAATTAATGAATTTTCTTGCGACTTAAATTCAAAGTTGCTTCATTTAGCTTGGCACCCGAAAACAAATATGATTGCATGCTCAACAGGAAACAGCTTGTTCATGTACCGTGCGTAGAATCAAATGCCAAAGTTCAACTACTTCTAAACTACCTCAACATAATACCAAGACATATTTCATCATTTAATGAAAACATTAGTACATACATGTGTTCCACATTTTTTAGTGTGTAGATAATGGATATATGAAAACTAAGCTAATGTAATTGTGATTTTTGGATATTGAACAGTACGTCAGTACTAAACATTATAGAAATCACAGTGATTCTGGGTTTGAAAATATTTATCTGTATATGATGCGAACCTGTTTATATCGAAGTGTTCTCACATTTGAGTCTTAACTCGCTTATGCGGCAGTTATATCTTATGCTCGAGATTTATGTTTCCTTAATTTACAGTTTTTCACAGTGCTTTTTATAAAATCGCAAACAATGATCATTTGTACAAAACCGCCAAAGAAAACGTTAAGAAAACTTAAATGTTTTAAACGCAAAACACTTAGTCTCACTAGTCTTGCAACTCTAGCAAACAATTTCATTGCAAAGAAAGATAATAAATAGGCCTGCACAAGTTTATTAATAAACATAATTGATATAATCATATGCAGCATTATCATGTCACTCGTATTTCTTCATGAAATTTAAATTCTTTCTGTGAAAAAGGTAAGCCTTTCAATGTGTAAGAAGTTCAGGAGTGTATCATAAACCAATTTGTTCATGCGCAGCGTCAACAGATGTTCATAACTATGAATAAATGATGCCAGTCACTACCTACGGTAAACCAACATGATTGATTTGTTATACAGGAAACAATAGAACATTATCGAAATCAACCAACCAAAACAAAGAGACCAACTCCAAAATCATCCCATGACATTATGTTGTGTAAAAAATGGATGATCTCAAATACTGAGAATGTAACTCAAATACAATGTATTTCAAGATACAAAATACAACTTTTTTTTTCTTGCTTGTGATCCTCAACACCCTTAACACTGAGATGAACTGCAATTTCAAAATGGGGTTTCCTACCTCTTGCCTCAAATCTGCCCTATTCGAAAAATTACACGGATATAAAAGGAGGATGAAAACAATAAAAATATCGTGTTCCAAACCTAGATGAAATTGGCTCTCTTCAGAAACCTGATCAATTTGCAATAATGGGGCCATATTGATTCGATATAGTCCAAATACTTATCGACTATCCATTCTTGAACTTGTTTCCATATTCCTTTGTAGCCTAAGTTTCTAAAGTCCTCCACAGGTTGCCATAAGCGAACATGTATAATTTCTTTGAGCTTTCCACTAACAACATAATCATAATAAACTGGTAAGTTCTTTACCACTTTGACCGACTGCTTGAAGCTATAAATATAGAGTAAGCATAACCCTTGAACGATCTTGATGTATAGTGCAACAAGCAGAGGTCCACATATCCATAAAGGAGTCAGTTCCATTGCAACTTCTGGTCCATATTTCATATTGACAGCCAGGTACAGGGGTATGCAGCATATCAAGCCAAACAAATTAGGTACATGAAGAGAGGTGAAGCATATGCATGTAAAAATTGTAAATTTGAACAAAATGTTTGATCATCGGAATTAAGTATAAGTCGAAACTCGGAACTAAATTAGCAATCGCGACAACTAGTCATTTGTCTTAAGTACATGTGGCAATTAGACCCATTTACTAGGGGAATGGGTTAGTTAAAGCTAATTTTTCTCTAAATCTAACGAAAATTTTGAAAAATAGTAACAAACAAAATGAGTCAAATGGGCTGAAAGTCACCCAGTGTGTAACTTTAATGCATGAAACCTCTTTGAACACTTTACTCCTGTGTATCCGACCCACTAATTGTTCATTAAAAGCTGAAATTCTAAACAGAGTTTTTTGGCTAGACCGACCTGGCCCATCTGAACAATACCAAAGAAATTACAAGTTTTGACTTTTGACTAGTAGGTCCAATGGCTCCAAAAATAGATATTCCATTCAACATGATTGCAAAAAGATATTATATATGCATTTTTATAATTTGAAAAAAATGATTATTGGCTTGAATACTCCCGTATTATAATAAACTTAATCTACATCCTTGAATACAAATATTTAAGACACTTTGGATAAATTTCAACCCATTTGACTCTGTTACTTTATTTACTATGTAAAAATAATATATTATTTGGCCATCCTAAATTTAAAATAATCCAAAATCGCCTTTTCGTAGGTATATGGGTCGAAATTCCCACCTCCGCATGGATGAATTTAAGGGCTAGCATACTATGACTTACAATATCATTGCAGGTATCTTTATTGTTGCGTCCAGACCTGAAAAGCTGCGCCAAACGGCTTTCAAAATCACATTTCTTCCACTGTGTTGGATCTTGTGGTCAGTTTTCTCCATTTTATTTGAGCACGGTTCCTCCAATGTTTCATCAGGTATTTGACTTGGTGAAGGTGTTCGTAACAAAGTCAACCAACTTCTAAATAGGTATTGTATGGCTTGAGACCCTGCAGTGGTCTCATCCACACTAGAGATAGGAGTGGCATGATTATTCTTCACCTTTGGTGTTTCGGCAAAGGTTTCTTTGCGATCATGTGGCACATAGGAAAGTTTGACAAGATTCTTTGTTGACTTTGACCCTTTTCTACTGCCTCCTGATTCATCGTTCTGGACGTTACCTTTGAAAGATGATATTTGAAATAATTTCCTCTTTGTAAGGTGGGTCTTTAAACTGTTGTTTTTAAATACATCAGTATACAAGGCTTGGTAAAGCAAAAAACCAAAATAAAATCTGACATTGCCTTTCAGTTACTAAAGAAACAAGAAGAGATCAATACATATGTAATGTTGGATATACATAGCATCCATCAACTAATTATTCACAAACAAACCCCCTTATAAATTATCATCATCAACGACAGAGTTGTTACTTATACCACCAAACATCACCATTCCCGTCTTAAAAAACCATGTTCCTAACAATAAATTCACACCCATCCATATTAAATTATACTTATCAGTAAAGAAAGCAGGAGTTCTTCTCATCAATCACCCAAGATCATTCGTAAAATAAATTCACACCCATACAAACTACTACTTCAACAAGCCCGGAAACTATAACCATTTTCCTAACAATAAATTCACACCCATCCATACGTTTTCATCATACCCTTAATATCCTTAATCAGAAACCAGTATCTCCATTAATGAACAAGTCATCTAAAACAACCAAACATATCAAAACCGAAAACCTAAATTTAATTAGCCAAAGCTTCTACCTTTAATCTACTTATGTCAATCCTAATTATCATACATACACCTCCATGTTGAATAAAAATCTTTCATCAACTAATGGTAATCCTATTATCTATAATGCGCAGCCGATAAATCAATTAGTTCTCAATCCTCATTACAAGGAAGGAGTCTTCCCCAATTGGAGAATCAAAAGGCTCCCACTAGGTTTTCGAGCTAGGTACCTAATGGACCACATACATCATAATATATGACAGCGTGAGCCTTAAGACCGGAAATAGCAACTTTAAACTAACTGTTAGTGGAAAATTAAAGTTCACAAAATTTTGCAAAAGAGTTTACAAGATTGTGTGTACCGCCGATGTACTAAGTCTTCGCAAGATCACAAGCTGTCAAAACAGTTGCCCGTGTAGTTTGAACCTGATCGGGAGTACAGACTACCTCCGCCGTGTCTTAATCACAAGCAGGATGAATAATCTGAGGCCCGATATCTGAGCCCAACTCTACAGGGTTAAGTAAACCGACCATCTATGGTTCAAGGTCGCCCGGAATCACCCCTTGATCCGTTTACCCTAGTTGTTTCCCATAGAATAGACGATTACCACCGTGGTGATACAACACTTAGATCGATCGCAAAGACAAAAACAAAGGTTTCCAACGCTCACACTTGAAAATTGTTTTGTAAAATTGTGTGAAGTTTGATTTTCCAAGAACACATTGGGCACACTTAGGCAGATTAACAACAACCACCACAATATACAACTCCCAAAACAGACATCATCTGTCACACTTAGGCACAATATACAAGCCATCTAACTATGTAACAACCACAATATAAAACTCCCAAAACAGCCATCTAACTATGTAACAATTTACTCAAATCACTAGCAATGAAATCACAACTTTATATACAATCTTCAGGTTATAATTAAGAAAAAACTAACAATAAAAAAAATGACATACTTATACATAAACCCTAACACTAAAAAACCCTAATTAAAGAAACACAAACAATAAAATAATCAGATAAACCAAAAAACAATTAAATAATCCTTGAACAATTAAACTAACAACTAAATAATCAGATAAACCAGCAAACAAAAAAAATTAAATAATCAGATAAACCAACAAACCCTAACCCTAAATTAGAGTAACCTGAACTGCTGAACATGAAAACCTCATTTGTTTTTCTTACACAACTAAAAAGATTATAACTTTATAATTATTAAAAAAGGTATAAAAAAAATACCTTTGTGTTTCCTAAAACATTTGAGCGAACAACTGCAATAATAAATAAAGAATCAAGAAACCTTAAAAAAAAAAAAAAAAAAAAAATAGAAGTATGAAGCTTACTAAGGAGTGAAACATGCCGGACACTTGTATTTAGATTTAGCTTCTTCACATACGTTACAGATCATCTTTCTTTATTTCTTTTTTCCGATCAGCGGCGCCGGTAGAGACGACTGCAAATCATTAACCGTTAAAACAATGAAAAAGCCCTCTCTTTTGTTTATGACTTTGGGTTATCACTTCTCAACGTGTCTAATTGCTTCAGATCTGTGTATTTTGTATTTTGTGTGTGAGAGAAAGAGTAACTTGATTGGGTAGAGTAACCCTAAATTAGGAGGAAGGTGTAATTGATTGGGAAGAAGGCAGCCATGGGATTTATTAAATTAGGAGGAAGGTATAATTGATTGGGAAGAAGCTTAACCCTAAATGTGTTCATCTATGTATTTTCTAATTGCTTCAGATCTGTGAGAGAAAGAAATTTAAAATAAGTGTGTTTCATACACTTTGTATTATGTATTTTGAATTAACAGTATAAAAATTTAAAATATTAAAAGTAGTATAAATGTATTTCTATACAATAAATTAATATAAAAGTGTACCATCTACCTAACAAGTCGCCCAAGAATAAAGAATAGTGGGACCCAGTCTCCCAAGACTTATGTACTATTATATAATGAAATAAGACTATACTTTTTTACAAAAAGACAAAAAATCCAAAGTCGCCCAAGATATGTGGGTCCCAGTCGCCCAAGAAGTACATACTGCAAGTGGTACATATTAGTACTTTGGTGAGGACATATATACGGACACATGTCACTATTATATGAGATCCGCCCAAGTTTTTTGGGCGACCCTATCCCATGGGGTATTTGGGGAGAAAATTTTTGGGGCATTTAGGGTGAACCCCATTGTACTTGTGGGGCATTTAGGGAATTTTCCCTTTTTGTATTTGTTTTTTGTTATCTATAAATTAATACTCGGTAAATTAATAACTTCGATAAAATTAATAATTTGTCCGGTCCCTAACTTGAGACAAGTACAAATTTGGACCACAATCGATAAAATAATAAGATGGTAATTTTTTTGAAACCCCAGTGTATATATATTGGTCCCGACGAAATTATAAATTAATAATTACTAAAAAATTCCATATATATATATATATATATATATATATATATATATATATATATATATATATATATATATATATATATATATATATATACTAGTGTCAAAGCCCGCCCGATGGGCGGGCATGACTTGTAAGCCCTCACGGGCAGATAAGCCCGCCCGTTGGGCGGGCATGACTAATAATTATCGTTGACATACACCTCAGGCGGGCATGTCTTTTAATTATTGTTGTCATATTTTACTATAGCTAAAGAAGGGTAGCAGAAAATGATCATCTGATGCATGTTAATATATATCCATTCATCACATCACTGAGTTTTAAAAGATCTTTGATGTTGATAGCACAACCATATCTTAACATAAAGATTAAGGAAATTCTTCATGTCATCAGTATAACATCAGTCAAATGACAGCTGCCTATATAATTGAAATATGTCGTGTTTGTTTTCAAGTTGTTAAGATATGATTGTGTTATGGAACTAATCATCTAGGCATTCCCATTTCAAGTTGCAATAGTTAGTCTTTACTCTTTAATGTCTGAACAAACAAATTATAACCAAAACCTTCCAACCATCAAAGCATTTTAGAAAATGCGTTTTGTTATCAAGTCACTACTATTAGTTTTCAACGTTTTGATAAACATAGTCTAGGTCTAATGATAGAATAAAATAAAACTCTTTTGTCCAATATCGCATTATTAACAGCAATAACACATCTAATCCTATCTTCTATAGCTAGTTCTATTATGATAGAATATCCCCTTAACGTAACAGACAAATATTAAAATACTTTAGGAATATCAAGTGCTGGAAGAGTTTTGCGATTCAGTAGCCGGACCTCGTGACCTTTGGCACTGGCTAGAACATGTATCTATCACTAATTACGGCTAGCCTCATGTTCAGGTAATACAATTCAGTATAAAAGGGATACAAAAAATGTGAATGCAGATGCTCGTTAAGCTCCGTTACAAATTAAAAAAAAAAAAAAAAAAAACCAGCTACCTCAACGCCCTCCCCAAAGGGTTCACAAAGGTCGCTGAAATCCTACTCAGCCACTCATCTAGCTCACAGGTCACCAACATGCCCTTCCTCGAGATGCATACCATCAAGTAGTTGCGAAAGATGAAGGGCAGTGCTTATTTTTTATTCATCCAAGCATTTGCAATTTCTACGCTTCTTATAAGCACAAACTAACCTTCTCTGAAAGAGCATCCTTTAGCCTCAAACTACCGAATTGTTGCCTGCTCGATTGAAGATAATTAAGAAAGGCCCCAGATTGGTAGACATATACATGCAAAAGATAGTTGTATTACCTGATAAGATGCTATGATTATAATATCGGCACCAACTTCAAGATAATTAAGGTGTACCTACAATGCAAACAAAATGAGTACATATTCAAGCTTGAAAACCCCAATTTCTTGCAAACGCCCTTCAGTTTGTATAGTATTAAGTCAAAGTTTGACCGTTACAAACCTGTCCAAGATAGGGTCCAAAGTCTGTCCACAATCATATATGAGGTCTTCTTGCAACTTTAAGTCTCTCCTGTCAAATTATCTTTTTCAACCTGTTTTTTCAGCGTAATTAACATCTCACAACTATATTTGCCAAAAAAGATTAAGTACGAAATGTTTTACAGAAAGAACACTCTATAGACGGGCTATAGCTTCTAAAATTATATTCATTCATCCATGGAAACAGAAACGTTTAAAACATGTAATGACTTCTTATTGCTGGTAATTGTAACACCAAAAATTTAGATATGGCTCATGTATTTTACCTCAAATGGGTCAAAATGAGAAAACTTGTATAACTTAATAAAACTGGATCAGGTAGAATGAGCTGAAAAATTCGAAAGCGGCCCAAAAGTGTGTTTAATTTTTTTACGACCATTATAATACCTTTATTGAAAAAATAAGATGTGCTATTGTTGTGTAGCTTTTGTAATCTACATTAATAGATTAACTATGTATGAAGTTCATGCAATAGGGTCAATGAGTGTTTGCCTTTCTCAACAGAAGCAGATTAGACACATCTTGACCCATAGAAAAGCATCTATATTATGACTTGATCTCTGGATTCCGTATACATGTATAAAAAAACACTTTTACATATCCTATCTATTTTTCCATTACTCCAGATTTTGACCATGGTAAAGTCTTGCTAAAATAAACAACCCAGTTCTTCTCGACTTTCATAACCAATCCGACTTTTGTACGTTGCTGCAGGATCCTAACTCTATGAACAGCAGAGATGTCCTTGATATCAGTGACAATCCCACCATTATTAACCTATACCAACCCTGTTCTGGTCATTCAAGTCTCTTTGTTCATGACAGAGTTCCAAGAGAGCTTCCACCCGCGTTAATCCACCTTAAATACTTCCATACAGACAAGATATCTTTCACTCACAAAGACGGGTTATCTTTTCTTGTACTCTTTTATAAGAAACTCCCCGAACTTAGATAAACTTAAGGTAATAACAGAAATCCATCGTGTATCATATTAGTTTTGATTCTTATGCCAAATTACTGACACTTTTTAGTAGATTAACAATTGGGTGTTCGATCATAATAGACACAAATCGTCTACATTACAGTGGAAGACAAAAGTTTACATCATGATTATTACATTACAAATGTACACTACAAAATGACAAAATAAAACCCCTCTAGTAATCCCCTGCTAAATCAGCATTTGCACAGGATGCGCCACCACACTCATAACAGAAACGTAGTACCTCCAAGATGAAACATGCTGATGGTGTGTGCCTAGTACCTAATATTTCAAAACCGCAAGTGAATCAGTATCGCCAAATAATTTGCATAAAACCAAATAATATGCTAATAGGAAGTGAATAGCTAACTAAATCAACCCTCTCATGCTTTAGAAAGTTTAAGTCCATGGACCCTAGGGGTGTTTGAACATCTGTTTAAACTATCTATGGCAACTCAAAGTCATAAAAGTCAAGTTGAAATGTTTGGCATAACTGATTACTATTATAGATAGCTGGTTTAACTAAGGTCAGAATAATCAGATTTAGAGAAACAGATCAGGAGTTGTAGAAGGAAAATTAACATATATGTGATAGAACTACCCCTAACTTTAAGCACTTGTTATCTACTTTAATCCTCCATGTTGCAAAAAGCACTTTGATAATGCTCGTCCAAACACCCCCTGAACTCATTACTACCCTCGACACTACTGTTATTCCCCTCAGTAGCATCAACATAAGCATACATTAAAGTGCATCAAATTAGATACAACAATTCACCGCAGAAAGAGAAATGAAACGAATATATGCATATTTATACCCATCATTTAAAAGTTGATAGTAGCTACTCATTCGTGGCGGTTAAGAACTTTAAAATTTTGGGAATGGTATTGGTATTCTGCCAACAAAAATGAAAACTAAGATGCGTAAGAAGAAAAACTCAAACCTGAGGTGAGTTAAGCTCTAATTCATCCCATTCTTGTGATGAACTACTTCCTTCTACTATCCCAATCCGAGCATAGATCGATGTCCCAAGCCCCTAATATAAATTAATCATGAAACTGGATAAGCAATGGCTGCAAATGACACATAAATTAATAGATTGTGAATTAACGTATAAGCAATGGCTACTATATCAAATTGTCAAAACTACTCTCTACTATATCAAATAATCAAGAGTATGACTAACCTCGTAACAATGTCGATGACGCTCATCCACAAAGTCGGGATTATGATACCTGCCAAATTACAATGATAAGGAACTGATATTTGATAATTTGAATAGTGGTTAGATAATTTCATAAGACATGACCTCAAAGTTAGTTGTTTCTGATGTAACATCCTTGTCAAGTTCCTCAATTTTTTCTTTAATAAACCGAGCAATCTTTCCATCTTCGACTACATATTTCTCCATACGCTGCTTGATTTGATTTATGGATGCAACTCGAGAAAATATACCTTTTTAGAGCATTGTTGAGATGATGTATGTAATGGGTATAGCTTTCTCAAAGGACTGCTCAAAATTATTCGATCCTGGTTTCATATAAATAATAAGTAATTGCATTTCGTTTGAAAGGCCCAAAACATGAATTTTATCATATAAATTTCCAAAAATAAATTACCACCTCTAGCCTTGTCTACTGATGTAGGCTTGTGGCATCTGAGTTCTTGTCTGCCATATTGAAATTATCTCTCTTACCTACAATGTTCTTCTAATATAACTCACTCAGTCACTCCCATCTGAAAATACATAGAGATTTTCAAATTGAGATGTAGAAACCACTTGACAATACAGGATCCCTACACAGAGAACATATATGTCTAACATGTATATCTTTTGCAAACATGAGAGGGGCGTAAAAAGTTCCTTTAAGGGGTCTTTAGGTAATCTTTTGCAAAATGCTTTTTTTAATCGCCAATAAGCTATTAAGCACTTGGTAATATGCAATTGGGTATCTCTTTTGTATTTTTAAAGTGCAATAAACTATTAAGAACCTGAATAAAGCTTTAACCAAACACCCCCATAATATTTCATAGTGTTTAGTAGAGGATACACGACTTACTTGTTTTGCAATCGGTAATTTGGATCAAATGCTAACAGCCTTCCCATTTCACCATCGATGCTCCTCATTTACATCGGCATCCCTTCACCTTCAAACTTCCGGGCAATGGTTTACAACATCACCGACATTAGTGACGAATTTCACGATCCTCTTGGGTTGGACGTACGTAGCAAATGCTTTTCCTCCAAATATACATACTCGAGAGCAGAGTTGTTTTGCATTCTTTGCTCAGTGGACTTTTCAATTTTATGGCAACACAAATAACAACATATTAGTGAAAGCTATATAACTTATACTCCATAATATATATGGTCAATTTATATCAGATATGGGCAAAAGGAAATGGCGAAAAGTGATTTAAAAAGCAAACAATAATGTACCTTGATATATAGACTTGCAACTTCTGTTTATTCATCAAGTTGTTATAATTGTTTTATTGGATATGATTTAAGGAAAAATATATTTACTCGAGAAAGACTTGAATCCGGTCGCCCATTGAGTCATTAAAATCTAGCAATAGCTTTCCTCCAACTTCAAATGACGCATCATCTAACAATGCCTTGAGTCGTTAGTAGCATAACGCTTTTCTTCTTCATAATAGGTGTTGAAACCTACGACTTCTTTGACTTCATCAAATGATGGTATGCTTCCAGGTGGAGGCACACGTCCCCCCTTAATTGCAACCAGTGCATCCTGCAAATGCCATATAAAACTTTATAAGCAACTTAGGATAACATTTGTGCAGTTTACATAGGCTAAAAGAGTGATAACTTTTTAGACCATCTTACACGGATTTTTTTTGCAGCAAACGAATCAGACTTCATACAAATATTGCGAACATAACACTTTGCAAGATTGAGAGATTATGGACAAAAGATAACTAATATGAAGAATAACTTACCTCCATTGCACGGATGGATACCCCGATTAAGGAAAGAGGATAGACTACAATTTTATATCATATATCCTCAAGTTCTAAAGAAATCATATATCCTCAAGTTCTAAAGGAGTGAGTAGTGGCGTTTTTCCTCCACCTTCAAGCATGTTGGCCTTCATAGGAATCAAAAACCATATTAACTATCTAAACCAATTGTCACGAAAAAAATATTACATTTATTTTTCTGGTAACGTAAAACAGACTTGCTAACCATTTTAGGAACTGAAGAAGCAACTTCACAGAATGCTTTAATCTCTTCTTTTGAAGCAAGTGCATCAACAAAAAGGACATCAGCCCCAGCCTCAGCAAACACCTGTGATCTCTAAAGAGCTTCTTCTATGGACAATGCCTGACGTGAATCTGTTCTTGCTACAATGACAATATCAGAACCACTTTCTTTTCGAGCATCAACAGCAGCTTTTATATATACAATCATGTAGGTTCATGTATTTTAATTTCCAGAACCTAAGTACCAAATGTAAATAAAAATTAAAAATGATAGATCGATGTCCCAAGCCCCTAATTTAAATTAATCATGAAACTGGATAAGCAATGGCTGCAAATGACACATAAATTAATAGATTTTGAATTAACGTATAAGCAATGGCTACTATATCAAATTGTCAAAACTACTCACTACTATATCAAATAATCAAGAGTATGACAAACCACGTAACAATGTCGATGACGCTCATCCACAAAGTCGGGATTGTGATACCTGCCAAATTACAATGATAAGGAACTGATATTTGATAATTTGAATAGTGGTTAGATAATTTCATAAGACATGACCTCAAAGTTAGTTGTTTATGATGTAACATCCTTGTCAAGTTCCTCAATTTTTCTTTAATAAACTAAGCAATCTTTCCATCTTCGACTACATATTTCTCCATACGCTGCTTGATTTGATTTATGGATGCAACTCGAGAAAATATACCTTTTTAGAGCATTGTTGAGACGATGTATGTAATGGGTACAATGCAACATTACATTGAAAGCAGTACTAACCAAATGTAGCAAGCAACAGTATGAATTGCTATGAAACTTTTCTCCATTGTCAAACGTTCTGACTTGTAATTTTTATATGTTTTCTCATTTTGAACAAAAAAGATTGGTACCTGGATCGACAATCTTTTTAGCACCTGAGTCAGCAGTCTTGCTGGTACCTGAATGGCTGAATAATCATGAGTCTTGCTGGTACCTGAATCAACAATGTGAATATCCTAGTTTTATATATGTGATTTAGGTAATTTTTGTTATATGTTTAAAAAAAGAGAAACTTAAACTACTAATACAACCCGTGTTCATATATTATTAAATAAAACATACAACAGTAAGTGAGATGTCCTTATACTGTCGATGTTCTCATGAAATCCTTTCAGGCCTGCACACAAAAGTAGATTACTCAAATAAAAAAGAGAAACAAAAAATAATATGAAAACAAACCATATTTGTCGTTCTCCATCGACTAGAGCAAGTAAAATCTTCTCAATGTTGTAGTTGCACTGCTGGTCACCATAAAAAATACAATGAGAACCTGCAACAGCTCTTTTCGCACTTGGTTCATATTAAATCAAAAGTGTGTCGTTACAGGGTGATATAGTCACCTTATATCAAGCAATGGTTGATTTCAAAAATAAAATCAATAATTAAAATTCAAAAAATGAAAGGATTTTTTGGAGATAAGAATAAGAATGATGATTATGTCGATGCTTGTATACATCAGTTGATGGAAATGAGAAAATCCTAGTGGCGTTGTTGCAAGATATATTTTCAGCAAAAACTGCTTAATTTTTGTATGGGATCATGAACACTAATATCATTGAAAATGATTTGTTTATACATTTGAAAACTGTATATATGTAAAAAGTTCAGATCATAAAACTATGTCAAAAATTTGCAGATCTAATTAGTAGGCTGGAACCTGAGTGGCAAGTAAGCTTCAAGTATTTTTGGCATGATTTGTTAGCGACTCAAGACTGGTTACGCATATATATATGCTATTTAGCATAAGTAACATCTTTCGAAACTAATACAGACGCACAACTTGAAACCTTCCAAGATAACACCGTTAGTGCATTCCAGTGCCATAAGAGATACCTCGCTAAAATCAGCCCATTAATAAATAAGTCACAACAACAAAAATACCTAATCCAGTCGGAGCAACCCATCAATAAGTGAGTCTATATAATCAACTCCAGTTAAATCAATACAATGAACTACATGCTTTTATTTCTTAACCAAGTTACACTTGAATGAGCTTTCAAACTGACCAAACGGCTAGAACAATGTGGTTCAGGACTATAGATTAGAACAAAAAATAAAAAACATATTGCTGAGTGAAAAGATAGAAAAGGAACTCACAAAGCATGGTCGACAGAACTGAGAATGCCTTGGTGAGGCCAAGGGTAGCTTAAACATTCCAAACCATATCTTCTCAATGTTGTAGTTGCACTGCTGGACACCATAAAAAATACAATGAGAACCTGCAGCAGCTCTTTTCGCACTTGGTTCATATTAAATCAAAAGTGTGTTGTTACAGGGTGATATAGTCACCTTATATCGAGCAATGGTTGATTTCAAAACTAAAATCAATAATTAAAATTCATAATTGCAACAAAGTTGATCCTTATATCATCATACATCAAAATTGACCAACTAATCTAATTCGATTTCAATTCGAACAAATTTAATAGAAGATTACCTCTTAAGATGATTCTGAACCATGTGATAATTTTTCAGTGATTATAAAGTCGGATCTTTGTGTGGTGTGAATGGTGACAGTAACGTTTTCTTATCTTCTTCTTTGTGGCTATTTTTTTCTTATCTTCTTCCTTGCTAATATTTCAGATCCTATTATCAATAAACATCTTGTTATTGATATATATTTTTTCAGACCCTATAATTAAATTAGATAAATACAATTAGGTTCCAGTAAACATCTTGTGTAAACATCTTTAATCAATTAGGTTCCAGTAAACATCTAATTATGTATTATAGTATATATAATCAATAAACATCTTGTTATTGATATATATATTTGCAAATATCCTTAATTTGTTACAATAATAGAGAATTATGCATAATCATACCTAGACAGAAATTAAAAAAACTTACTTTCACTTTTAGCTTGTATAAATCTAGGATAATGGCACCGAGGAACATGGATTTGTATCCAACTATGGCGAAGGATAGGATAGTTATTGTTCTTTATGTGCACAATCATCCGCAGTATCTTAAATTAGTTGTGGATAGTTTATCACGTGTGTCAGGGATTAATGAGACTTTGTTGATTGTAAGTTACGACGGATACTTTGAGGCAATGAATAAGATTGTGGAAGGTATTAGGTTTTGTCAAGTGAAGCAAGTATTTGCGCCTTTTTCGCCTCATATATTTCCGGATGGTTTCCCTGGTGTGTCGCCTAATGGTTGTAAAGAAAAAGATGACCCAATTGAGAAAGATGGACTCAAGAATGGATCAGTGGTTCTAATAAGCTTAAAGTTTATAATTGTAACGGATATGTGGTATATAATTATGCGTAATTTATTCCTTAAATATAGCTTAACAATATCAATTATTTAAGCATGACTTAATTAGTTTGTATTGTAAATCACAAAAACCTGCTTGGTCTAGTGGTAGAAGCATTTGTATGTGGATTAAATGATTCAGGTTCGATTCTTGCAAATGTCAAATTTTTAATTAATTCGAATTTTAATTACCTAAAATCATGCTTAGGTGGACTAAATGTGATGACATGTGGCATAGTTTATGATTATTTGGCATTATTATGATTATGTGGCATTTATGTGGCATTATCTACGTGTAACGCCTCCTGTTATATATAATGTAGAGATATATATAAAGGTTGTACGTGATTGGAACTTGTACAAATTCAATTAATTGAATCAAGACCATACGTAATTGAAACTTGTCTCAACGAAACTAACTTTTTACTTATTCAAAAACAATGTAGTTGAGAAATTCAATTAATTTGTGAATATGAATTCATAAAATATTAATTGGAACTTGTTTTTTTTTTTTTAATTTATTTTTCATCTCTAACTAGTATATATTGTAACTAGTATATTTGACTTGGAAATTTAAATGTCATACGTAAAATCTCTTTAAATTAATAAATTATTAATTTATCGATATAATAATATCTCGCTAAATTAATAAAATACCCCGGTCCTAACCTTATTAATTTATAGAGGTTTTCTGTATAATATTTGGAATTAAAGCAACAAAGTGTTTAACTTGGAAGGTTTGTACGGATGTACTCTTACAGTAGTACATTTGTAACGGGTAAGTTATAAAGTGTACTTATTAAATAAGATTAGTGGTCGTATTTTTGTATTTGTTGCAAGTAAAGATGTAGGTAAATCACAATGGGCCAGTCGGCCAAATACCTTTTGTTGGCCCATTTTAGTTATGCCGATGCTAATTGCAACCTTGTCTTTCTAGCCGATCGAGTAACCTAACAGGTTCTCTCACTAGTTCAACTGATGGTGAATGCGTCGCCCCAACCTTTTTAAAGTTATGGTTGGCATGTCAGAATAGTATTTTTGGACAAGTATGATGCTTTTTAAAGGTATTATCCTTAGTTTTTTTTTATTAGTTTTTGTGTTGAATGTTTTTGTTGTGGTTGCGGTCACTTTATTAGCAAATTGTAGTTAAGGTGTAGTCTTGGAGAGAAAAAGCTGAAGTGGCCTTAATGCGGCAGGAGGTAATCATCATAATTATGGTTACCATTACCATCAGCCTTATGGTTATCATTTCTTCTGCGAGAAGAAAACGAAATAGCTATTAAGTAAGGATCAAAATGAAAAGAATAATTAAAATGAGAATGATGAAAAATAACCATTCACGTATTTCTGTTGCATCTTCTTTCGAATTATCCGTCCTCATTTAAACTGTGTGGCTAAAAATACTTCTCACTATTCTCATTTTAATTATTCTTCTCACTAGATGTCTTTCCGTACATGTATTCATTTATGTTTTCTCCGTATCAAAAGAAGTCTTTGCTTTTGCACACGAATAAGGATGGTAGAAAAACTCTAATTCAACAGGGAAACTCAAAACCCGAACTAATTAGGCCGGGATGGGGCATGCTTATCGTATTACGGGGCAGGTTTGGGGCCTAAGCGAAAATTTCAATCGTGTTCGGGGCGGGAAGCGGGGCATAACATCTCGTCCCGCCTCACCCGAAACATATATATAAATATACATGAATAACTATAATCATATATATTATTATGTTAGTATTTACGTAGTAAAAACATGTTTGTATAATTTTAGTTACATTTTTTAACCTTTGTAAGATTGCTAATTGTCATCATAGAAGCTTGTTAATGTCATATTTTTAAGAGAACGTATAATTTGTGACAGTGTAAGTCATGATTATCTATTTTTAATACTATCTTTGAAGACTTAATTAACCTAATGCGTAACTGATTATTACTAAATTCTCAATTCTTCAAGTTATTGCTAATGGTGTAAAAATAATAATAAACGTGAAACGATGCTGGTTTGTTCGAGAATTGCGCTCATAGAAGACACCCCATAAGTTCCTCGACAAGAATGGGGCAGGTTTGAAGGAGCATCGCGCTCCAACGAGTCACTACGATTAGATCTTGATAGGAATCGGGGCCGGTTTGGTGAGAACTTTGATGGGTTTGGGCCCCATACACGAAGAGAGATCAAATGCCTTCATTTATTTCTAAAACTATTTTGATCGATTGTAATTTGAAAATGGAAATATTTATTTTGAGACAAACTGTTAGTCCTAATGTATCAAGAGATTGAGATGTCAAATGTGTGTAAGCTTGTGTAATAGGAGACAACATCTGAAAGTATGTGTTTATTGATAATGAAATATTAGTTATGAATTACACATAAAAATGAAAGCTTAAACTCCTATTTATACGAATGGTGAACATGTTAGGGACATCTTTTCTAACTTGACTTTTGGTCATTGTAGTTTACAAGTCATAATAAAACATGGTTACTTGGTTTCTAACAATCCCCCCTAAGTAATCAATGTTTGGACCTAAACAATTATTCTATTATTCTAAAAAATGATAGGAGTTGCGGGCTCAATGCACTTCTTCTTCATCAACGAGTTGGTTGATAGTTGGGTCTTTTTCCTTTGGTAGAAAGTCTATCTCCGAAGATCACTTCAAATCTCTTCATGTATTCTCGGCAGACAATTCTTTCTTTGATCACTTAAATGGCTTTGAACAACTTATTTCATTCTTCTTTAGGAAGTTGTGCAGATTCTGTTTCTTGATCATTCTTCTTGACCTTCAAAATGAGTTGAATTTCAATCGATGTCAGGGTGCCAGAGAGTATTTTGCAGTTTCACTTAATCGAAGGAATCTTCTTTTCTGATAAGGATATACAACACCGAACTCGGGTTCTTTGATCACAGTGAAATTAGGTAAGTCTTCAATTCCTTCCAACTCTTGATTAATTGTTGTAAGATTTATCCTTCTCTGATAGCTCTCAACACTAAGCTGAAAATTTGTAGTATGACTTAAAAGGATGTGTGAAAGAAGAAATCTTTTGACGGATTCATATGCAATCATTTGTCTGAAATTCTTTGATGATTTGTTGTTGTAGTAGCATAAAATGTCTTCTAAGTCGTTACGATGAAGATTGCCATGAAGGAATTATTTGCATAGATAATATATACGTAATTATATATTTAATAATATATAAGTGAAATCACATCCGTTAATTAAGGCACTAAAGAGTCATACTGATGCATCACAACTAGAAGTAAATATTTATTATTGTGGCAATAATATTAAGAGTCGAAAGTATTAAATTAATTGGGTTAATTTAATTAATTATAAAGTTTATAATCAAAAGTGTAAACAAAGTGGGAGATTAAGGGTTTAAGTAAAACATAGGAGGTTTCCTTTGAGGACAAGAAAACATGCCTATATAAACAATGCACCTCCTCACAAGCTTCATAACACTTTCATAAACCAACACACACCCTATACCCTCTCTTATTTCCCCTTGCGCCCGATTGGTCGAAAACCCCAAAGGGTTTCGAACCACCCAAATCGACCCTAGTCGATTTTGACCAAGGGTTTACCCAAACCTTTAGTCGATCGCAGTTAGGGCTCCCAAACCCTAACTGTGCGATCGATCTTGGTGATCCGGGATCACCTGAACGACTTGTTGAACCATCTAGCAGTTTCTAAACATGACCAGTACCGGTGGATACCTTCAGCTTCCTTGTATGAGTATTCAAGAAGAATGATCATGCCGAGAAAATCAAAGGTACACACGTTCTAACTATTCCTGTAGTTAGTTTTTGATTGTAACACTTGCATGGATCCATGGCTAGGGTTTGTAGTTAATTTTATTTCTCATATTAATCGGTTAATATTAATTAATTATGTGTAACCTAAATCTGTAATAAAAACCATACATTAGTATCAAAGCCACTTGCATGTTGTTACAATCAATCTAAGTCTTGCATGATCATAGTTTGATCCATAAAAATTGGTTGTATGTCATATACGAAAAATTATGTTTTGGTAAAAAATTGAGTCGACTAAAACCCTAGTTGATTTAGGGTTTCAGGTTTTTGAAGGTTTTAATTTTTAATTGTAAAAACTAAATCTTGGTTTCCTTGCTGCGTAAGAAAACCCTAACCGACTAGTTAGGGGCTCTTTGGTTCAAGTATATTCGGGGAATTCTATAGAATTTGCATTTTAAATCTTTTAAAATATTGTGTTTGGTTAGGATAGTGGAAGTATTAAAAATTCTTTAAATTGCTAAAAGTGGGAATATTATAATTCTCTCAATATGGAAAGCATTTCAAATTTCTAACTATGCAAGTTGTAATCGCAGGTCCCACCAAGCAATAAAGAAACGAATACTTCCAAAAACAGTTTTGTTTAAATTTGCCAAAAACTTGACAACATGCATCATTTGGTCCCACCATACAATAAACAAAAACCAAAACATGTCAAACACATACTTCTAAAACATGTTGGGCCTCACAATACTTTTTTAACAACCCCATATTTTGCCAACCAAACAAGCAAAGATTTTTAAATACTAGAATTTTAAATTTCAAGTAATTTTAAACCTTACATATATTCAAATTCCATAATTTAAAAGCTGCCAACCAAACGCCCCTTAGGGTTTTTCGATACCCTAGTTGGATCGATTTAGGGTTTAGGGTTTTTACCCAAGACCTTGTTTTTTAATAAAAATTGAATCTTGATGTTCTTGCGTAGTAAGAAACCCTAGGTCAAAATATACAAGGATTTTAACGCTTGGGAATAAATATTATGCAGACGGCGTCAAAATTTGATCCGTGCTAAAACGTATATATAAATATTATGCAGACGGATACACGTGAATAAATACAAATCACCCCTTTGTGAAAAATGATACTTGCAAAAACTTACGTTTGTGTGTGTGTGATACCAGGTAAGTGATTACCCAGGTCGTTTCCCAACGAGGAGTGAATGGACAACCGTTAAAGGTTTGGATTAAAGTGACTGATGATTAGATATGAGATTTTTGATTTTTAATTCTAATTGACAAATGAGAAACAAATTCTCAAAATAAAATTACGATTTAAACTAAATTATAATAAAAACGCGAAACAGGAAATCTAAAAACGGGATAAAAACTGAAATATTAGAAAACTAATCCTACAAGTGTAAAATTATTTTTCTTAAATCCTAAATAATAAAAGAAAATTTTAGAAAAAAGAATTATATTTTTCTGACTTTTATATTTTTTATTATGAATTAAAAACTTTTAAAACTAATAAAAAAGATTAAAAATAATAAATGACTTAGGAAAAATCTGAAAAATTCAGGGTAAGTCTAAAATAATATTATAAGTCTAGGAAAAATAAAATTACAAGTTATCTAAACCCTAATAAGCAGTTGGGCTAATAAGCAGTTTGGGAATAAGCCCAAAATTTGATCGCGCCCAAACGGTCAACTAATATTGACCAGGTAAATGGTCAACAAGAGTTAAACAATCTAGGGCACAATGCAATTTACCAAAGGAGTTTAGTGTTTCCCCGGGTCGTTAAGTCCCAACGAGGTGTGAACACTGTAATAGAACGAATTTGTGATCGGGTGAAATTGAATAGGAAAAGGGGTGTGAGTGATTAAACTAAGGAATTTTAAAAGAAAATAACTTAAACAAGCTATAAAAATGATTACGTGAAAGTAAATAACTTAGAAACGTTTAAAACTTAAAAACGTACGTTTAAATAAAAATTACGTAAACGTACAAAATAAAACGTGAATTCTGACCAATATAAATCCCACGGATGTGAAAATTATATTTTTAGAATCCAAATGATAAAAGAAAATTTTAGGAAAAATAAAAATATTTATTTGACTATTTATTTAATTATTATTAATTAATTACTATTTAATAATTATTTAAAACTAATTTAAATTATAATAAATACTAAATGAACTCTAATAAATATGAAAGTTTTTCTAAAAATATTATGCAAGTACGGGAACCTAGTAAAATTATAAAAATGAAAAGTGCTTAATGAAAAAGCAAAAAAATAAGCCAAATGGCTTAAATAGAAGCTATCACTTTTTTATGTTTTGATTTTCTTGGTTTTTCTTTTACAAATCTATTTAACTACTGATAATAACAAACTTTAATAAAGACAAAAACTTTGGAACTTGAAAATAAGCAGATTGCAAGCTTAAGAGCTTAACAGATGAGCTTTTTAGCTTAAATTGATGTGTCAAGCTCAAACAAGCTTGAAATAAGCTTCACAGTTGGAACCAAAGGTGAAATAAGATGAAAATAAGTAAAAGGTACTGGAATGAAACTAGAGGAACAAGAAATAAGCACTGATAAGCTTGGAATAAGCAAATAAGCAAGGTATTGCTAGTGTAAGCAAGGTACTGCTAGAGCATCAACCTGCTGCTGACTTTAGAGGCAAAATAAGCTTATGAAATAAGCTATAAAGCACACAGTGAAGATTGGAGTAGCAAGATGGGTTGGTTAGCTTTCCAAAAAGTCCAAGCTCACCCTGTGGGGTCCACTGGTGAGCTTTTGAGGAGCTTATGAAAAAGCTTGTATATACTGAGGACTCAGTATACTCAGCAAAATGGGACAAGTTAAAAGCTATGAGCAGGCTTATTTAATAAGCTGGAAAATGAAAAATAAGCTTTAAAATTTTGAGAATGGAACCTAAGCTTCCTAAAAAGCTAAAGATCACAAGCTCAAGTCCACAAATAAGCTCTTGATTTGATTATGAAAGAGGCTCAATTACACTGAACTATCAGTGTATACTGAAAAATGGGACAACTTAAAAATCACTAGCAGGCTTATGAAATAAGCTTGTAAGTAAAAAATAAGCTTTGAACCTTTGAGTATGGTGGATTAGCTTTAGAAAAAGCCAAATATCACAAGCTAGTGATCACAGGAAAGCTTTTTATGAGCTTATGAACTTGGCTCACCTATACTGATGACTCAGTATAGTGAGTTGTTTTGAGAAAACAAGATAAGCACAATAAGCAGTCCAAATAAGCAGTACAAGGGACATAAGCACAAGCACAAGCAACCAGCCAGAAGGGCTTTCTAAATCAACAAGTTTCACACACTAATATGCACTAATAAGCTTTTAAGGATGCTTATGAAAAAGGCTGTTTTGCCTGTGCACAGGGCTAGATTTGACTTTTGCAGTTTTATCTAATTTGACTTAGATGAATTTTGAATGATTCCAACTGATTATATATGATGAGATAAGCTATAATATGAATGATTTAAGCTAGATTAACAACTATTGCAACTGTATGTGTGATTAAACTAACTGATATGCTAACTATTATGCAGAAAAAAATAAATTGAAACTGATTTTGACTATCTACTGAATAAGTACTGGATTTTATGCTAGAATTGAGCTAATATGAACTAATATGACATATAACAATAACAAACAACAACTAGCATACACTGGAATACTAATCTATCAGCAAATCCAAACAGTCCTTATTGAAACTGAATTTATGATTTTCAAATGATTCTACTGATTTAGTTCACAATACTGATTTCTAAAGTTATGATATGATTATGTGAACTGAATTAAGCATAAAACACCACTGATAACATCATTTTAACCATGAATCACTTTAATGCTTATTTAACAGTGAAATTGAAATTTCTAACAACCCTGAGTTTTAATGAACAAAGACCAATTAACAAGCAATAATATGACTGAGTAACACCAAATAAGCATGAAATTAGTAAACTAACAGTGTAAAAGCACAAGCACAGTAAATTGCTAAAAATCAAGAATTTAGCTTACAACTTGCATCCAAGCAACCAACTGAGAACCAAGAACAAGGAACAATCCTATAAGCTTGCCAATAAGCTACTAACCCAAAGGCAATCCAGTATAAACCTTGCTCCAGCTTTCTTTCACCATTAACTCTGATTTTTGATTTTGCATTGATTTTCTTGAGTTCTTTTTGTATTTTTTTTTTTTTTAATGATTATAACTTGTTTTAAGGTTCTAAAAGCTTGATAAGCTTTGTCAGGAGCTTATGTGAGCTAAATAGAGTCCACTAAACAACTACAATCACAATATTTAAAATGACAAGAAATTTAAGGTACGATTAAGCATAAATGGAAATGTAAAGATAGATTGAAATTGGTACTGTAAATAAGGTTTATTACACTTGTGAATGAGTAATAAAACACTTGAAAGCTGTAAATGACAATGTAATAAAGAAAGACAATAAAAACGATTAAGGAAAATTAACTACTACCATTACAGGTTACATTGTCTCCTATATATACAAAACTAAGATGGGATATTTCTAATCTTCTTCTCTGATCCATTCTGCACCTTTGGATTGGTCTGAAGTGATCTCAGCCTTCGAAACTGAATTTGGCGCCAAAATTGAGATAGTGGAAAAATCCACTATCTCTGGTTGAGTGTACTGAGGAAGAAGCATTAAATGTATTTTGGTTTGTTAGGTGAAGTGTTGAGGAGGAGGAGGTGGTATTGCAGAAAAATCTGTGGGTGAAGGGTGGTTTCGGTTTTGGCGGGGTAGTTTAGGAAGAAGATGAGTTTGACTTGTCTGGGTTATTTGTTTGACCCCGATATTTAGTTAGGAAAGGTGGGTCGGGTCATGGGTTAAATGATTGGGCTTGGGTTTATTTTATGGTTTGGGCTGGGTTAGTGTAGGATTGGGTTTGGCTAGGCTTAGGGTATTTAGTTTGATCCGGTTATTGTTTTTAGAGTTTAAGGGTTTTAAACTTTAGGGACCATTTGTGTAACATTTGGATTTTTGAGGGGGCTAGGTTGACAATTTTCCAAAGTTTATCACAAGGGCCATTCATGCCAAGTTTCAATAGTACAAGGACCATAAAAGATAATTTTCCATTTTTGAAAACCGGGGGACTTGTTTTGCCATTTTTGAAACTTCAGGGACCTAAGTTGCCATTTTGCAAACTTGAACTTTAAAGGACTAATTTTGACAACTTGTGAAAGTTCAGGGACTGAAACTGCCAATTATGCAAACTTTGTTCGTTTTCACCTGTTTTTCAATCTTTTTGCACTTGCAACACATAAAAACACAATCAAATGATATTTCCTGTATTTTGAAGCATATCTGCATGTTTTTAAATGTTTTTGCAGTCTAAATGTGACAGAAATGATGAGTATTTAGACACTCATCAATCCCCCACACTAAACTATTGCTAGTCCCTAGCAATCTTTTATGAAAATTTAATGGATTTTATGTCTCTTTACCAAAAGCCATTACTTCTGGAGTAGCCAATGTTTTAGTATGATACTTTGGTACATTAATAACCAAATGATTTTGAGCAAACCATCAGCTGTCAACGGATTTGATTTGTCTTTACCAAAAGCCGTTTGCTTCTGGACTAGCCAACTCTTAGATAAAATACAGTTATTATCTTGGTGAGCTGATTACCTATTATGGTTTTCCAATGCCTTTACCACAAGCCATAACCTTGCGGGCTAGTCAACTCTTCACTATAAAAGATATGGGGAGTTGAATACCATACAATTTTTGGCAAATTGTAAGCCATAAACGGATTTGAGACATCTTTACCTAGAGCCGTTTGCTCTCGGATTAGCCAATCCTTATGTGGGTTAGACATGGCGGACTGATAACCATTTATTGCGTTCTAAGTGAGAGAAAAAAAAAATAAAATTTTGGCTAAAATGGGGGTACTAGATGGTACATATGATCAAATTCGCTAGAATCCCCCCCCCACTCTTAGAACTGAATATTGCCCTCAATATTCAAAGTACCGGCTATTATGCCGACACTTAGAACGTAAAAAGGAAATACTAATAGCCTTTATTTTATTTTATATATACATGTTTTTTTTTTTTTTTTTTTTTTTTTTTTTTTTTTTTTTTTTTTTTTTTTTTTTTATAACTTGAAATGTACATATATACAACATGTGGGGCATCTCCCCCACACTTGGGTGAGACATAGGTGAAAACCCATGTTTTACTACTGTTTTTATTAACCGAGTCGCTAGCTTGACTCGACCCCGAATTCATTGGTTCATGGGGAAGTAAGTAGAAGAGACCATCTCAATCGGACTTTCATTCAAGATGTCTAGATAAACATTGAAGTATATGAAAGGTCCACACCGATGAGATATATCCGGCTTTAAACCAATGTTAGATGGAAAATGCCGGGGTTGAAGGTAATATCCTCACTCCCGAATGAGTGAAGGATAGGGGAAATCACCGGGTAGGTGAAGGGAAGAAAAGAGATCTGAATAGCAATTAAGATAAGAACTTCCTCCTCAAGAATTTTATATTCAAGTGGAGGAGGCAAGTCCTTAAACTTGATCTCAGGAAATTTATCAGTTTTCTCAACTGACTTGATTTCCTCATTATGAAGTTGTTTTGGTGGAAGAGGGGAAGATGAATCTTCGTTTAACAAACTTTCTAGAAAAAGAATGTCCCCCTCAGGATCAAGATAGTTATCATCAACCTCATGCGGAAGTGAACTATCTAGAGCAAGAAAAGCCTCGACCTCTTCCAGAAAGAAGTCACTTCCCTCAAACGAAGTGAGAGAAGGGGAAGAGTCGGCTATGATAAGTTGAGAAGATGTGGTGGGATCCCCACTCACAGAATTATGAAAATAACCAAGACTTTCTTGAGAGTACTCCTTTGAAGCAATATCAATGACATCGATTCGGTTAACCGATTCAGAATCATAATTTGAGGAGTACCTCGAAGTTTGATCATGGTTAAAGGTAACAACTTCATTACCCACACGCAATGTGATCTCATGCTTAAATACATCAATAAGAGCATGGCCCGTTTTTAGGAATCCTCTTCCAAGAATGAGAGGAACCTTTTGATCTGCGTCGAATTCAACAACCACAAAGTCAGCTGAAAAATGGAACTTTCCTACTTTCACAAATACATCCTCAGCAATGCCGCGTGGATGAGATATGGTACGATCTGCAAGCTCAAGAGTCATGCATGTAGGAGTGAGAGCCGGAAGAGAAAGTTTCTTCCATACTGAATAAGGCATCAGGTTGATGCTTGCACCAAGATCAGCCAAGGCATAGCATTCAACCATTCCTGGAAATACACAAGGTATTAGAAACTTTCCAGGATCTCCAAGCTTCTCGGGAAGCTTTTTCAAGATAACTGCTGAGCAGTTCTCATTTAATGGAGTTTTAGCCATTTCAATCAGTTTTTCCTTGTTGCTTAACAAGTGTTTGATTGTTGATGCAAACTTAGGCATCAGAATGATAGCATCCGCAAAACTTATGTCAAAATGTAATTCTTTAAAGATTTGAAATAATTTATCCATTTGTTGACTAGCCTTTTCATGGAGCTTTTGCTCATTTAAGCGCGATGGGTAAGGAATATAAGGTTTGGATTTAGGGGCAGCAACTTCAGGAGTCTCAACAGATTCAAAGACAACTCCTGGTTTGGATTTCTTTTTCGGGACAACCGGAGGATAGACTTGTGCTGTACTTTGTGGGCTTGGAATTTGCACTTCGTCCGTTGTATCCTCCGTCTCTTTTTCCATTTCATACAACGGAGGAGGAATAGGACCAGAGGGTCCCTCATAAGCAGCACCACTACGAGTGGTGATAGCTTTGATGAAATTGGTATTTTCATCATCATCACTGTCATCAATTGCACTGATAGGAGCAGCATTGAGGATATTGGAATAAGTTCTAGCTGTTCTTTGCTCACTAAGTTTGCTTGACAAACTTTTAACCGTAAATCGTGAAAGAGTAGGATCTATTCTTGACGATTTAGGAGCAATTGTGGGTGTAGAATTTTGGACAACCATAGGTTGGACGTATTTAGCACTTCCATTGTTAGAGGGAAGTACCGGGTCTTTTGTCACCTTGGTTTCTCGTTCCATTTCCCTCACCGGAGAGGGAATAGGAATCGATGGTCCATCATGAGCTTTACCACTACGTGTAGTGACAGCTTTGAGTTCACCCCTTGGGTTGACAACAGTGTTACCAGGGAGACCTCCCGAGGAAGAAGGTGGATTGAGATGGTTCATGAGACTGGCAAGCATATTCTTAACTTCGCTTTGAGAATGATCAATTTTGTTTGAAATTTCATTCTTAAGCTCAGTTCCTTGCTTGTGTATTGAAGATTGAAATTCATTCTTCAAATTAGAGATTTGATTTTGCATTGCTCTCATTTTGGTCTCATTAACCTTGATGTAGTTATCAAGTTCATTTGAGAGAGGTCCTTGGTTATTAGGAGCTGAATACCCTTGATTACCCCTTTGGGGTGGGTATTGATTGTTCGGGGCATGAAATTGATTTTGCGTGTTTTGCCCTCTTTGTTGATTAGGATTAATCCTATTTGGATTGTTGGGAGGAGGAAATCCGGGTGGTCCAATTTGGTTGCTAGCACGGTAGTTTGGTTCCACTTGAGGACGGTATTGATTACCTCCTTGATTGGAAGTTCCGGCTATAGCATTGACTTCAAATGCATTGCCATCGGTAGCAGTACAATTGTAGTAAGCGTGAGGACCACCACAAGTAACACAAACTTCTATCTTTTTTATTTCAGCAGTGTGAGAAGTTTGCGGAGCGGACTCTTTCTTTTGTGTGTTGAAAACCAAAGATTGAATAGCCTTCGTGAGTTCAGCAAGCTGAGTATCAGTACTAGACTGACTCACGGGAGATGAAGTAGAAGGACCAGCACTAGCCTGAGAATTATATGGTCTGGCTCGTGCAGTGCGGACCTTTGACTTATTTTCAATGAGTGCAATGGCTTCCTTAGTGGATTTGCTCAGAAAATTTCCTCCAGCTGAGGCATTGAGAGAATCTTGGTCAGATGGGTTTAACCCATTGTAGAAAGTGTCCATTTGCATCAAATCGGTGAAACCGTGATGAGGACATTTGCGGAGCAATTCTTTGAAACGATCCCATGCCTCTCCAAATGGTTCATCAAACCTTTGAGAGAATTTCATGATTTCATTCTTGAGATACGTGGTTTTAGAAGGAGGAAAGAATTCATTTACGAACTTTTGAACCAAATCTTCCAATGTTTCAATCGATCGAGGGGGTTGTTTGTCAAGCCAAATCCGGGCTGCCCCATCGATGGAAAAAGGGAAAAGAAGAAGTTTGATTGATTCCTCAGGGACATTTTTGCATTTGATGGTGCAAGTGATTTTGTTAAACCATCTAATGTGATCTTGAGGATCGTCCCTGTCAAAACCATAGAATTGCCGCTGGGTTACCAGGTTTATCAACCCAGTCTTAAGCTCAAAATTCTCAGCCACGATGGCTGGAACAACAATGGCATCTCCGTACCCATCGGAGGGTGCTTGGAGAAGCTCATTCATCGGACGATCTTCTGTCATGATGACAGGAGTTTTAGGATCAATACGTATCTCGGGTATGACTGATGGAGCAGAACGTCTACGACGTCTTCGAGGTATGTTTACAAGCTCACGAAAAGGGCTCGATGACCTAGAAGAACGAGTGCGCATGCACTAAGACGAGTCTAAGAATCCTTTAGAGTGATGGAAACTTAGAAAAGGGGAAAGAAGATTCTTTTTGGATTTTATTTGTTTATGGAAACTTGAAATACGATATTTTTGGTTATCGATCAGTCAAACGAATTAACTTAACGATAATTTTTGTTTTATATATATATATATATATATATATATATATATATATATATATATATATATATATATATATATATATATATATATATATATAAATAAGAGAATATGAACAAGGATGGTAAATATACAATGGATGTATATTCAACAACACTGATACTGCAAATGCGATCTACGCAGCACACCTCCCCGGCGGCGGCACCAAAATTTGATCGCGCCCAAACGTTCAACTAATATTGACCAGGTAAATGGTCAACAAGAGTCAAACAATCTAGGGCACAATGCAATTTACCAAAGGAGTTTAGTGTTTCCCCGGGTCGTTAAGTCCCAACGAGGTGTGAACACTGTAATAGAACGAATTTGTGATCGGGTGAAATTGAATAGGAAAAGGGGTGTGAGTGATTAACTAAGGAATTTTAAAAGAAAATAACTTAAACAAGCTATAAAAATGATTACGTAAAAGTAAATAACTTAGAAACGTTTAAAACTTAAAAACGTACGTTTAAATAAAAATTACGTAAACGTACAAAATAAAACGTGAATTCTGACCAATATAAATCCCACGGATGTGAAAATTATATTTTTAGAATCCAAATGATAAAAGAAAATTTTAGGAAAAATAAAAATATTTATTTGACTATTTATTTAATTATTATTAATTAATTACTATTTAATAATTATTTAAAACTAATTTAAATTATAATAAATACTAAATGAACTCTAATAAATATGAAACTTTTTCTAAAAATATTATGCAAGTACAGGAACCTAGGAAAATTATAAAAATGAAAAGTGCTTAATGAAAAAGCAAAAAAATAAGCCAAATGGCTTAAATAGAAGCTATCACTTTTTTATGTTTTGATTTTCTTGGTTTTTCTTTTACAAATCTATTTAACTACTGATAATAACAAACTTTAATAAAGACAAAAACTTTGGAACTTGAAAATAAGCAGATTGCAAGCTTAAGAGCTTAACAGATGAGCTTTTTAGCTTAAATTGATGTGTCAAGCTCAAACAAGCTTGAAATAAGCTTCACAGTTGGAACCAAAGGTGAAATAAGATGAAAATAAGTAAAAGGTACTGGAATGAAACTAGAGGAACAAGAAATAAGCACTGATAAGCTTGGAATAAGCAAATAAGCAAGGTACTGCTAGTGTAAGCAAGGTACTGCTAGAGCATCAACCTGCTGCTGACTTTAGAGGCAAAATAAGCTTATGAAATAAGTTATAAAGCACAAAGTGAAGATTGGAGTAGCAAGATGGGTTGGTTAGCTTTCCAAAAAGTCCAAGCTCACCCTGTGGGGTCCACTGGTGAGCTTTTGAGGAGCTTATGAAAAAGCTTGTATATACTGAGGACTCAGTATACTCAGCAAAATGGGACAAGTTAAAAGCTATGAGCAGGCTTATTTAATAAGCTGGAAAATGAAAAATAAGCTTTAAAATTTTGAGAATGGAACCTAAGCTTCCTAAAAAGCTAAAGATCACAAGCTCAAGTCCACAAATAAGCTCTTGATTTGCTTATGAAAGAGGCTCAATTACACTGAACTATCAGTGTATACTGAAAAATGGGACAACTTAAAAATCACTAACAGGCTTATGAAATAAGCTTGTAAGTAAAAAATAAGCTTTGAACCTTTGAGTATGGTGGATTAGCTTTAGAAAAAGCCAAATATCACAAGCTAGTGATCACAGGAAAGCTTTTTATGAGCTTATGAACTTGGCTCACCTATACTGATGACTCAGTATAGTGAGTTGTTTTGAGAAAACAAGATAAGCACAATAAGCAGTCCAAATAAGCAGTACAAGGGACATAAGCACAAGCACAAGCAACCAGCCAGAAGGGCTTTCTAAATCAACAAGTTTCACACACTAATATGCACTAATAAGCTTTTAAGGATGCTTATGAAAAAGGCTGTTTTGCCTGTGCACAGGGCTAGATTTGACTTTTGCAGTTTTATCTAATTTGACTTAGATGAATTTTGAATGATTCCAACTGATTATATATGATGAGATAAGCTATAATATGAATGATTTAAGCTAGATTAACAACTATTGCAACTGTATGTGTGATTAAACTAACTGATATGCTAACTATTATGCAGAAAAAAATAAATTGAAACTGATTTTGACTATCTACTGAATAAGTACTGGATTTTATGCTAGAATTGAGCTAATATGAACTAATATGACATATAACAATAACAAACAACAACTAGCATACACTGGAATACTAATCTATCAGCAAATCCAAACAGTCCTTATTGAAACTGAATTTATGATTTTCAAATGATTCTACTGATTTAGTTCACAATACTGATTTCTAAAGTTATGATATGATTATGTGAACTGAATTAAGCATAAAACACCACTGATAACATCATTTTAACCATGAATCACTTTAATGCTTATTTAACAGTGAAATTGAAATTTCTAACAACCCTGAGTTTTAATGAACAAAGACCAATTAACAAGCAATAATATGACTGAGTAACACCAAATAAGCATGAAATTAGTAAACTAACAGTGTAAAAGCACAAGCACAGTAAATTGCTAAAAATCAAGAATTTAGCTTACAACTTGCATCCAAGCAACCAACTGAGAACCAAGAACAAGGAACAATCCTATAAGCTTGCCAATAAGCTACTAACCCAAAGGCAATCCAATATAAACCTTACTCCAGCTTTCTTTCACCATTAACTCTGATTTTTGATTTTGCATTGATTTTCTTGAGTTCTTTTTGTATTTTTTTGTTTTTAATGATTATAACTTGTTTTAAGGTTCTAAAAGCTTGATAAGCTTTGTCAGGAGCTTATGTGAGCTAAATAGAGTCCACTAAACAACTACAATCACAATATTTAAAATGACAAGAAATTTAAGGTACGATTAAGCATAAATGGAAATGTAAAGATAGATTGAAATTGGTACTGTAAATAAGGTTTATTACACTTGTGAATGAGTAATAAAACACTTGAAAGCTGTAAATGACAATGTAATAAAGAAAGACAATAAAAACGATTAAGGAAAATTAACTACTACCATTACAGGTTACATTGTCTCCTATATATACAAAACTAAGATGGGATATTTCTAATCTTCTTCTCTGATCCATTATGCACCTTTGGATTGGTCTGAAGTGATCTCAGCCTTCGAAACTGAATTTGGCGCCAAAATTGAGATAGTCGAAAGATCCACTATCTCTGGTTGAGTGTACTGAGGAAGAAGCATTAAATGTATTTTGGTTTGTTAGGTGAAGTGTTGAGGAGGAGGGGGTGGTATTGCAGAAAAATCTGTGGGTGAAAGGTGGTTTCGGTTTTGGCGGGGTAGTTTAGGAAGAAGATGAGTTTGACTTGTCTGGGTTATTTGTTTGACCCCGATATTTAGTTAGGAAAGGTGGGTCGGGTCATGGGTTAAATGATTGGGCTTGGGTTTATTTTATGGTTTGGGCTGGGTTAGTGTAGGATTGGGTTTGGCTAGGCTTAGGGTATTTAGTTTGATCCGGTTATTGTTTTTAGAGTTTAAGGGTTTTAAACTTTAGGGACCATTTGTGTAACATTTGGATTTTTGAGGGGGCTAGGTTGACAATTTTCCAAAGTTTATCACAAGGGCCATTCATGCCAAGTTTCAATAGTACAAGGACCATAAATGATAATTTTCCATTTTTGAAAACCGGGGGACTTGTTTTGCCATTTTTGAAACTTCAGGGACCTAAGTTGCCATTTTGCAAACTTGAACTTTAAAGGACTAATTTTGACAACTTGTGAAAGTTCAGGGACTGAAACTGCCAATTATGCAAACTTTGTTCATTTTCACCTGTTTTTCAATCTTTTTACACTTGCAACACATAAAAACACAATCAAATGATATTTCCTATATTTTGAAGCATATCTGCATGTTTTTAAATGTTTTTGCAGTCTAAATGTGACAGAAATGATGAGTATTTAGACACTCATCAAGGGCGTTGATTAGGGTTAGGGTTTTTCTTGGTCAAAATAGACAAGGGTTTTCGAACCTTTGAGGGGCGTTGACCTGCTACAGAAAACCCTAGTTCAAGATCCCATAAATAAATATTGTTTTTATTTAACTAAAAATGTTCCTAATTTTTCTAAAACATGGAACTTTGCAAGCCTTGTTAGGCAAGAAAACTCAAAAGTGGGAGATTAGGGTTACTCGAAACCCTAATCTTGCGTTTAGGACTTTAGGGTTTTCTAAACCCTAATATTGCAAGTTCGAGGTCATATGGATCAAATATAACTTTCTATGTCTTTAAGATTTGAAATTTTACGTTATCATAAGCCTTATTTACACTTGGTCTAAGTCATATGCGTCATTTTGTTTCCAGCTTTTGTGAAACTTATACTGTAAGATGTCTTATTTTGTTGATACATGCGTAGATAAAAGATTGTCAAGTCTAGGGATGATTATATTGGGGAAATATGAAAATCCTAAATACAATAACATGGCTTATATTCAACCGGATACTAATTTTCAAAAATCTCAGGTGCACCGCAACTGACTATGACCGTGTCAACACAATTCCATTTGAACCTTCCGATTGTTGAGGCCGTTGCATATAACAATAGGTGATATTTAACGCACGTCTATTGTCATTTCTTATTTGAACCTTCCCATCATATGAACTAATACAGTTTTTAGCAATGAGCAATTCACTCAATTAGGCAAGAACAATTTTGTTTACGTTTGGTATGTAAATTGCTTTAGAGATGGGAGGAGAACGGTTTTGTTGTTTGGTTTCCCGTCTTGAAAGGTAAGGACCCGATGAGATTGATATAGATCAAGAAGCTCGGGTAACACTTAAAAAATAACCATACTACACTGCTGTGAGGCAGTATTTGCCCAAGTGTGTGAAAACTTGTGTTATGTTGTATGTTGCTCTCCTTTTATAGAGAGGCTTGTAGGGTTTAGAGATAAACCCTTCGGGAGTGATCAACGGCGTCAGGGTGCCAAATGTTGATCATCCGAGAGCAGACAAGGAGGACAGATGTCATTCGTCCTTTAGCTCATAGTGGTGCTTGTCATGCCTCCCTACTGTGCGATTTCAGATGATACATCTTAACCGCTAGTGATAGTTGGGGAGAAGAGGCTTTATCCTTATTCAGTCAGGCCTGAGAGGTCTTTCCAGGCTCTATGTGGCCTAGGATTTAAGCCGAGCCTGATGGGCTTGATCTGAGCGTTTAATTAATGGGCTTGGGCCATTAATATTGATACACCATCAGGTCCCCCAGTCTAGTATTAGATCATGCACTATGATGTGATGCTTGACTTTTTGCACCTAAGTACCCCTCGGTCCGTGCTTGTGCTACCAGGGTTCGCTCCTAGGCCCTTTGTTGCGAGGCTAATGTTTACATTTGTCCTTTGTGATGATAACTAGATGCTTGCTTTTTACCTCGATCAGGGTTGTAAACTGAATTTGGAAATATGTGTATTTGATGTTTTCATGGGGAAGTATAGAATCATGCTTTGGATTTATTTGGTTGAGGCTCCGGTTCATCAAAACTAGGAACTTCCATAGAACTAAGAGAAAGGTTGTGACTACAAGTATTCAAACCTATTTCTTCTAGTTGTGTTTGGTCCAAGGGTTCTACCTCCATTGGGGTTCCTATAGTCTCTTCTACTTTTTTCGAGTAAGTCACAGGTGGTGTGTATGCCTCAAGTGTAGAATCCTGCTTTGGATTTATTTGCTAACCTTGGGATTTGACGCGTCTTTATTCCCTTTAATACTGTAGACGGCGTCATCCTGACATTTCTTGAGTGGTGTGTATAACGCGTCCCCTCGACTGTACCTAACGTATGTGTTGATATCAGCGGTACTCATGCCTTGTAAGTATGTTAGGTCATGTTTCACTCCTATATTAGCTTACTCTCTACAAGGCTTAGAGTCTACTACCTTCATCATAAAACTACCCGGACTATATGGTTTGATGTGTGGATCGGGACCTATTTCAATTCCTAAATTTACATCTATGGATGGAAGATTTGGTAATGGTTTTGGTTGAGGCTCCAGTTCATCAAAACTAGGAACTTCCATAGAACTAAGAGAAAGGTTGTGACTACAAGTATTCAAACTTATTTCTTCTAGTTGTGTTTGGTCCAAGGGTTCTACCTCCATTGGGGTTTCTATAGTCTCTTCTACTTCTTCCGGGTAAGTCACAGGTAGTGTGTATGCCTCAAATGATGGTAGGACTTGTGAGGTACTCGGTGGGATTGGATTTTCTACTATATCCCCATCTTATCTAGATCACCTATGTGTTCATCTTGTATTATTGTAGCAACTAACCATGACATGCACCTAGGTACCTCAACTCTAACCATCTCATTCCTAAACAAACCTTCCGATTGAGCCTTCCAAATTGACAACAGATTTAAACTTTGGTTTTTTGGGTCCCATTTTCCATTTTCAAACTGGGCGTGAATCTCAAAGGTTTCCGATGCGTATACAACACCAAAGTCCCAAATTTCCCCATCGTTTATATAGTCAAGCCTCTTTTGCGTATCGTGGTCAATACGACTGTAAAAGATTTGAAGTAGACTAAATAACTCAAAACTGTAACAACCGGCAAGTTTCCAAAACTTA
Source organism: Artemisia tridentata subsp. tridentata (assembly GCA_021014915.2). NCBI lineage: Eukaryota > Viridiplantae > Streptophyta > Magnoliopsida > Asterales > Asteraceae > Artemisia > Artemisia tridentata. Next base: position 79,358,452 of record CP139501.1, on the reverse strand, counting down.
TTCCAATAGCCAAAATAATTATTTTGATTTCCCTTAGCTCATAAATTCCCTTGAACTTGTTTGGGCTTGAAAAACAGTGGATATCTTGTTAAAACGATAGCGTTATTCATTTATCAAGCCGACACAACCTAGAAAACGCGAAACGAATCGAATTTGCCAAATAAATTGATTTCGGGAAAGTTATGCATATTTATACTCGTTTTTATCAGAAAAATTATTTCGGGAACAATGGCGCAAGTTTCATAATTTGGTATGTCGAATGGGTCCCACAGTGTTTAAGGCAAAAGTATAACTCACTTGATAGTTTATACCCCCGCCCAAATATTTACCCCACGCCCCCTAAACTTTGCTATTGTCCAGGTTTAACACCTGCCTGGGTATAAAAGGCTGATTTTTTTTTCATAACACACACACACTTATCTATAATTCTCTCTCTCTCCCCTCCTACCTCTTCCGGCCACAACTCCGGCAACCACCGTTACCGCTGGCAACCACTGTCACCAGAAAATTTTCCGGCGAAACCCCAACCTACATCAATGAATAGATCCGGAGCCCCTCGTCTGATCTGGAGAGTTTGAGCTCAATCCGAGCCATCTAGCACCACATCCGCCACCACGGTCAGCCACCACAACCTCGCCGAGACTTCCCCCCTCCTCCTCTCTTCGAATAGGTAACCCACGCGCTCTAATTCTTTCTTTTTCATCATTTTATTTCAAACCTTAATTTTTATATATCATTTTTCAAAAATAAAACATGTTAAAACCTTTCGATCTTAACCTAAATTGTGTGGATCTAACTTGTTTCGGCCGTGAAACCCTTAACTCAGTCCGAGTTGGGGTGACTCACCGAGTCAACTCGCGTTGACTCGGGGTGAGTCGTTTATTTTTATTTATTTATTTTGTTTAGTTCTAATTTATTATTTATTTGTTGTAGCTGGATTGGATTCTTTTGTCTCGATTGGTCCTGGTGGTTGAAGCCGAGGAGCTCCCAAGGCTCGTATGGCGCTTTGACCGTGACTCAGTGAGTCACGACGTGTATTAGGAGTTGGACTAGTCAATAGGTTTGAGGCGGTATTGATATTGTGTGTATAGATTTGGATTTATTTTTATTCGATTTGGTTGTATTTGGTTCGATTTGGATTGTTGTAATTTGGTTTTGGATTTTGGATTTTTGATTTGGCTTTGTTGATTGTGATTGTACCAGGAGCCTTTGGCTAGAGTTGGGTTCGAGCCGTGACTCAAATGAGTCACGGAAAGGCCTCATGGTTGTGCCATGTTAAGATTTGGATTGTGTTGATTGAGTGACCCGAGAGCCTATTGGCTCGGGTTGGCTCGAGCCGTGACTCAAAAGAGTCACGGCATAGCCTCGATATTCTTGACGTGTTGGATTTGGATTAATTTGGTTTTGGCCGAGAGCCTTTGGCTCGGGAAAGACTCGAGCCGTGACTCAAATGAGTCACGGCATAGCTTTGAGGGCTTGGTTGTGTATTATGTTGGAAATTTGAATTTAGATTGGCTTTGTTGCTAAAACCAAGAACCTTTGGCTCGAATAGACTCGAGTCGTGACTCAATGAGTCAAGGCCAAGGTCTAATGGTTGATTAGTTCAAATGTGGTATAAGCCGTGACCCAAAAGGGCCACGACTAGTTGGAATGAGTCTAATCGAGACTCAAGTGAGTCTTGACCGTGTAAGACTCGAGGTTTGAAAACCTCGGGTTGGTGTCAAGTCGGTTTGGACTCGGATGAGTCTTAAAATGGTTAAGTGTTAATAACTTGGGCCCGAAAGCCCAATGAAAGCCCAATGAGTATGAGTTGAGTATTGGGCTAAGCCCAATAGACTTGGGCAATTAAACATTTTATTTAATTATTTTGTCATTTATTTATTATTTGTTATTCAATATGGTGTTCCGGTTAAATTAATTTGGAAAACATAAACAAAATAGTCAATAAACTTAATAACTAATATATACGTGAATAATAGTGTCCAATTAGATATATTTAATTTGTAAAATGAGGTAATAAAACTTGTATTCAAAAGTCGTAACGACTTGGAAATATTTTATAAACGGGCGCATCACGCCCAAATTTCAATAAAACCTGTTATAATTTAATCATTTATGATTACTCAAATATCCTAAAAACATTTTCGATACTTATATAAATTCTTCCAAAATTTTGATGTTTCATCAACTATTTGGGGAAAAGAGCAAAACACCGAAACAATTTATTAATGTTTTATGTTTGTCTTTCTTTATTATTCTTTTCTTGATTTTAATTCCTCTTTTCTCTTCGTTATTCTTTCTTCGTGACCATTTGTGTTTGCCGACTTTTATTATTTTAACGTCTCGTATCCATACGAGTTTTAAACTTTATTTCACTCAAACGCCATTGAAATAAAACATTTTCATTTCAAATACGAGTATTGTTTTATAAATCCCTTTAAGGTTATTGCTGAGATATATTAGTCATATACTAGGTTGTGCCGATCCAGTGCCGTTGTGCTCTACTTTTAATATCAACGTGCCCTTACTACTTGATGCCAGTTGTGATATTTGTGATATCTTGCATTGCTGCATACTCAGGTGAGTTCATAGCCCCACTTTTTACTTGCTTAAACTGTTTTATAAGCTACTTGGGGTGAGATACATGCTACTGTTTTGATTATGATCACAATTTTTTGAAATCTGTAATTTGAACTAAAAGCTATGCTTTATGCTTTCTGAACTTTATTTGAGCTTAAACAACACTTATACTTTCTCGGTACTGTGAGTGAAGCAGTAGCCATTTCTACTTTTCTGGTACTGTGAGTGAAGCAGTAGCCACTTTGCGAAACATCTGATATGCACTAAGTACCGTCCTTGCCAAAAGCAAGTCCCTCGATCATGAACCATTAATCACTTGCGAGTGAGCGCGAATATAGTTTATAGTCCTATAGGATTTGACCATCCCATCCCTGTTGATCGGGTAGGTAACACGGGTGTGTTATATTTGAGTTACCTAGGTATTTGGTAGGATACCTAGCTTTGGGGGCAACTATTATATTATGAAATCCGCGGTTACTGTCGAATTACGCCAGGGTTACTGGTGCTAGTTAACGCTTTGTGTGTCATCAACTTAGTGTAGTGGTAATATTTGGATTATGGGTGCTAACAACTGGCCCACTGTTTCTGTTTTGGGTGCAACAACGTGGCCCAATCTTGAGAAATGCGTTCAACTGATTCTTATTCAAACAAACTTTCAGGCGTATAACAACGTAGCCCACTTTCTTTTGAGCTTGAAATATTGTGATCAACTAATTTACTTAAACCTATGAATTCACTCAACCTGTGTGTTGACTTTTAGCATGTTTTATCTCAGGTCTTTTCTGCTGCATATCTTACTATTGGAGGAGCTTGACGAAGGGCAAGGCATGGTCATAGAAGACTCAGAAAACTATTTGTGACCACTTAAATCCTTTTATGAAACTTTATTTTCTGCACTGTTTTAAATAATGTAAATTGAATGTTTTCAATTATGAAATTTCTTCCAAAATGGTTTAAGTAAAACCGTTCTTTATACCTTGTGATTGTGATAACTATTCAATAACACTCCCCGACCTGTATGTTTCCGCTGATCCGATTTCGGGGTGTTACAAATGGTATCAGAACCACATGTTATAGAGAACTGGGTATTTTCGAGAACTCGAAATTTTCGAAAACCTAGACTATAACTATTTCTACGAAAACTTAAATCCTATGACCAACACGTGCCTGCTTGCCAAGCCTATGCCTCCCTTGTAATTTTGTTGGATAGCATATTTGTTGTGATATTAAATGTTATATTCGATGAGATGTATGCCTTGCCATTTGATAGTTTGTATTTCACTTCTTTTTCACTGTTCACTATAAGTATTTTCATATACTTACGTCGATGCACCGAACCTGTCACGGAGTTACGCTATTTCCTTGCGTAACAACATTATTTGATTTCGAGTTTGGACACCTATTGTGGTTTTTAAAACGATTCTAAAGTAAGGAACATAGTACTAGTATAACTAAACTGAGTATCCCGAAATTCATTGATCCTCGGTTGAGGGTAGACTGATCACCTATAATCAACCAAGGATAATGGGGACATGGCCTGATCACCTATGTCTCAGAAATGAATTTTGCGATACTGGGGGTAGTTATAACATGATTATGTTTCGGGTTGACTTTCTATCTTTAATTTTGGGAATGGTAAAAGTTTTGCATATGTGCACGAACACCGAATATCACGAAGGTTTACCATCATACACGACACACTGGCATTACAACACCTCATGAACTGTAATATTTCTGGCACCGCTATACTTCTCCGTTCATATGAAATTCCTGTTTGTCACCGTCTGATCATGTTTTGCATCAGGACGGGCTAGACCCGATTGGTCGCTGTTTTGAATTCGAGCTGTTTATATTAACTCGTCTGATATCATAATAAGCACATTTTGAGTTTATTGTAGTGCTTGGTTTTGGCTTTATTTGAATTTGGATTGCCTGATTTCTTGATTTCTGGATCTCGTTGTGGATTTGATTTTGCTTTTTTAGCCTCGTTTTGTTTCTGGTTATGTTACAATCATTGCTACCCCAAACCTTACACTCAATGAATGAACCGAGTTAGATCACTAGTCGTCTAAGAATGACTCTTCCATAGCACTTGTAAGATGAACCTCTTGATGGAAGTAAACAACGAAGTAACCAACGAATCTTTGACAAGACCTGGAAAACATACGACAGGTTGATTTGTAACTCAACAGAAGCTTTAGGAACTTATGTAGCAACCCGAGCCCCTATTTTTGGAAAAGATACCTAACCTTTCACTTATCTCTCGGGAATACTGATGCGGTGCGATGTGTCGTTGCGGTTTAGCAGTATTAATGCCTACTCAAGTTTTAAATTTATATTTAGCCGACTTATCAATAACACACACACTTAACGAGCAGTGTACCCGGTCAATATGAATATAATGGTAAGTAGAGTGTCGATCACTAAGAGTGGAACGTATTATCTAGTTATTCTAATCAGTATTTTAATATATTAAGTTAGCTATACAACCTATTCTAACGCAAGGGGGTTCAGCCTGAGAGACTGGCACGATTTGGTTGCAATTAAATAATAAACTAAACCAATAGACACGAATCAGCGAAAAGCACACACGTACACAGATAAATACTTGAGACAATAAGAAGGCTGTCCTGATAGATAAGTAGTTTGTCACTTGTTTTATTGCTAGTCTTATATAAAGTGTATAGTTCGATGCAACGCACCGAGATTAAGTCCTTTCTCGTTGGTTCTAATCTTATCGGCGAGTAAACCCTTAATGATTACTTATGACTATCCTATTTATCTTTCTTCCTACTTTTCTACAGACGATAGAATGCATAGGCGATCTAATAAACAGGCGAGGGCAGAGGCATGGCGACCCGATCAACGCTCAGCTAGACACAGAGGTTATCAATGCACTAATAAAAGTCACCAAAGACATCAACATATAAACTTTAATTAATGAGAAAGCAGTTTTAAGGGAGTGCAATCTTTCCGTTGTCACATTACACAAGCCACCAATCTTGATGAATTAAAGTTTACTAACACAATAAAACAAAACTACTTAATGAATTAAACACATGCAGCACCTTCTTACAGCTCTTGTATCTTCGTTTGGGTGTGTCTTGTGCTGCCTTAATCGACTGAATTCGTCCTAGGTTTCTGTACTTCGGTCTTCTGTCTAAACTTCGGAACTCTTAATTCGTCTGGTCTTTGGGGTATTTATAGTTTCTGTCTGAGGGTAAGATGCGGCGCATCTAGTAAGTAGATGCGGCGCATTGACTTAACTTCACGTGGGGTCCAAGATTATAATATTCAGGAATATTCGTAGACCGCCAGAAGATGCGGCGTAACTCCATAAATAGATGCGGCGCATGTCCTCTTGTATCTTGGATCGTATCTGGTGAAATATTGATAGTGATGCGCCGTATGTGATAAGTGAGATGCGGCGCATCTGGAGCAGATTCGTCTTGATCTTGTCCATTTCAGTAGACTCTTAACTTCTTGCATATTTTGCTCCATAATTAGTCCAAAATCGCCAAGTTTCACCAAATGCTTGTTTTCAACTGAGAATTACAAAAGTAAACGATTAAGTATCAATCCTCATACATAATATAATAAAACAAGTCAAATTAATAGGATAAATGATGGTAATAAAATGTACTTATTTGAGTTCATCAAATATCTCCCCACTTGAACTTTACTTGTCCCCAAGTAAACCTTAGAATTATTCTTATGAAAATGTATCCTAAAAGATATTAGGATTTATTTTTATATTTAAGCATGTATTCATTTTTGCCATAATCACACAACTAAACACTTAACGAATTAGAAGTTAAATAAAATAATTTGATAAAAGCAAATCTAATCGTTTAACTGTCCAGTCGTGACGAATATTCTATCATAAGCTTGGCAAGTATACACATCTCCCCCACTAAAGCCAAGGAATAACAAGTCTAAAGCGGTAAAAAGGGTTTTTAGGCTTAAAGGGTTAATTATTCTCCTTAATCTCTATCGATCTCAAATTTCAGAAAAGGCGACAAAATCACAAATACATGATCGAATCCACGAACACGATACTTGCAATTGCTCAAATCCTTAACTCGAATAGGCTAAAGATAGGTCCAAACTTCACCAATAATATTATATCAAAAAGGGCGACAAAATCATAAATACATAGCCGAATCCACGACTACGATACTTAAGATTGATCAAATCCCTAATCTCAATAAATCAAAGGTTTGGTTGGATAAAGAATAATATAGGGTATGGATAATATTTGGGATATAAACTGGTGTAAAATGAAAAATAAACAAAACAAATAAATTAAAATCCTAAGTGTGGTTAATCACTATCCCAACCATCCCATGAATAAGACTCATATCATAGAATAACTCACGCTTTAACACTTGAAACACACGCTTTAGGTAGACACGAATTATACTCAACAAGATCTTAATCAAAGAATAAACCTTAGTTGGTGTTCCCATAACTGCCAACTCCCATTCAATCCATAGATATAATATACAACAATTAGTGGTGATATCGACCACTTAATACAAAACTTTACATAAGTTGGTTAAATCAAACATCCAACTCTTCTTTTTTTTCTTTTCTTTCTTATTTTTCGATTTTTTTTTTTTTTTTCTTTTTTTTTTTTCTTTTTTTGACATCAATCATAAACATAGAAGTGTAAAATTTCACCACATCACTATAATGATAATTCTGGATAATTTTTCCATACTTTTCATGACTTCAGAAATAACGGTAATAGTGAAAGTAGTAAACACACAAAAAATAAACTCAAAGATATACAATATTTACTTTCACTCCAATTGCATTGTGCAATTTCCCGACCTAACCATAGATAATGAATTACACACGCGAACACAGGTAATGTAAGGAAACACACTTTGCCTATAGCAATTAACCAACCACGGATTTTAATCTATAGGGTAGGCTAAGGTGTAAGGGTGTAACGAAACATTTTAACAAAGGTGTAAGAAACGAAAGGAATGGCTCTGAGTGTTTTTCTAGGGGTATCTTACTCTAAAAATGAGAGTAACAAAAGGGTTTATACGGGGGTTAACTAACCAGTGTATTTAGCTAATAACACATAACATATAATGGCTATTTGGGTGTAATCCTAGAAATTTACCAATTTAGACAAGTCATTCCAATTATATAAATAATACTTATTATGGTGGTCTCGAATAGTATACAAGCCAAGTTCTAAAGTTTACAAGTCACCGGCACACTCATAGATTTGTGAGTTTTGAAAAATCACAATTTTTGAAAATAACGTCATGTGTGCAGCAATGCAACTTAGACTTTAAACAAAAACATGCTAAAAAATTTTAAATTTTGATATATTAAGCACATTTTAAGCATATTTTGAAAAGTTTAGGACAAGTAAGTGTTAAGTGTTCTAATTCTCCAATCCCCCCACTTAAGTTAAACAACGTCCTCGTTGTTTGTATCAAAGGTTAAAAACTGGAAAATAAAAGAATTAGAACAGAAAAACTCCCCTGAGATTTGCTCGGTATGATCCTCCATTTGTATAAGAGCAAAAATCATCTTTCTTGTGGATTAGAACGTTTAGGCTTCATAATTGATGTATCCACAGGAAATGCAAGAATCTATAATACCACCAACACTTTAAAACACACCTAAGGTAAGAAAGGTTCAACTTGCATAACACATTAGTAGTTAGATAAAAATAAAACATAAAAATAAAAATGAAAATCATCAGGTCAGTCGATGCGCCGTATCTTATGGAAGAAGATACGCCGTATCGAGCCTGGAATAAATACGAAATAAAAATAAAATAAAGGATAGGATGCGGCGCATTTGTTGTACCAGATGCGACGCATGTGTTCACCAGACAGACTGTTAACAGTCTGTTGTAAAATGGCTCGTTCCATGGTTTTCTCTCACGTCCTCTCGTATTATCATGCTGAACTTAATGCCAGTCTTTGTCAAGCATGTTAAGAAATATAAACTGAAACATCAAATGCATAAATGAGAATATCGATAAGTACAATCCAAAAAGAATAATAATAATGTGCATGGAACAATGCCAAATAACACGTGGAATCAAGAGATCAAGGGTCAGTGTGGTCGTGTGGGTGGGTCCCTGAGGTGCTGGCATCATCAGTCCTAGGCCGGACTCTGCGAGCGTATGCACGTGTCACTCCCGCAACATGAGTACCATCTGAACGGGTGTGGGTAATACCCTGCTGCTCCAAGAGTCTGCTCACACTCATAACCAGCCACTCTGAGTCCCTCCTCATACCATCAACAACGCCTCTCAAGGCTCTCAGCTCTCCCTCGACTGCCTCAACTCTCTGACTCACAGTGCGTACATGTACAGGCGGGGGTACTGGTGCCTGTGGATCCTCCTGATGGGCTGGAGCAGCAGCCAGAGCTCCCTGGAGACCTCCCTGCTCCGCCTCTGGCCCTGCAGCTCTGGCGGGCCCTAATCCTACCCAAACGTAATCTCCCATAGCCAGCTGGCATATCCCAAGTCTAACCAAGTAATCCCTATCAATAACCGGGAGATGGGTCACCACAACCTCCAGCCCCTGCTGAGATCTCGCTCCACACTCAAAGCCAGCCTAGAAACCAAATGCCAGCCAGTTAATGGCTCTCGACTCTCCCTGACTGCTAATCGTGGGAAGGTGGTTACATAAGTGGGGGATTTCACTGTGATCCTCCTATCTGCTCCCAGGAGGAAGAGGTCCAGAGTGGAGACCTCCAGGTGACTGACCCCTCCCAGAAATGGTTACAGAGGTGTCACCCAAGTTCATCGGCTCCCATACAGTGATAAAGGTTAAAGTAAGGATTCACCCGAAGAGAATGGTAGTATCACCAATAAGCCCGTAGGAACCCGCTCAAATACATCCAAATTCGGCAAACCTTGACTCAACTAAATGCACCCGCCAATGAATGTCTCATAGCATCTGCCTCGCACAATCCCGTCTAAGCAAGGTGTCACAAATTTCACATACCCAAGTGTATCCGTCCAAATTCTGTAACGTCAGATCCCGATCAATAAAATGGAAAAGAAACTTCCATATCCCAAAAGTGAGCTCCCATACCAAATGGCCATTGACTCAGTCAATATCCCTGAAGAATGTCTCATAGACATCTGCCTCCACACACCCAGTCCACAGGTCGAATACCGATCCTCTCTTAGTAACGTACTAAAAACTCCATCATGCTCCTACAACTCTCAATCTGCAATCCTCCAGCATAGATCAAACACTCCATCATCAGTACACACTCACTATGCTGTAAACTCTCAGCAGCATGTCCTGCCCTAATCAATCCCACATCAGCGAAATCCAAAACCTGTACCCTGAATATTCTCTTAAAGTAAATCGACTCAAGTCTCCGTAAGTAATCCTCCAAGGTGCCAGGGGTTAGTCCCATATTCTCGAAACGTAACCACTGATGTCGTTGTGCAACCTCTGGTAATGCCATCTGAAATAAATTTTCAAAGTTAGTAAGCAGTCTGCAAGTGAGGTAGATACGGCGCATCTGATTTAATCAGTGCGGCGTATCTGCACAAAATATAAGAGATGCGGAGCAAGAAATGAGATACGGCGTATGAAGATGCGCCGTATCTAGATTAAGTAATACGGCGTATCTAGAATTTTGTTAATTTGGAAATAGGTCGTTACGCCGCATCAATTAACCTAGATGCGCCGCATCTAAAAGCATATCAGTATAAAATAAAGGGGATCAGGCAGGCTTTTCAAGAATCCGTATCCGTGACGTAAACTACCACTAAATATCACAGTATCATTTACCCCTTATATCAGTTCTAATAGCTCATTGCACCACTACTAATCTATTTTCCCACTAAATATTCAAAATCGAATTCATTTTCCCAAATTTTCGTTCAAATCAAACTAGGCCAGAAATTCGATTATTTACGCAAATTAGATACGGGGGAGATCATCTAATACAAACCCTAATCATATCCCTATATTATATGCCATAATCGAATTAATCACATAAACCCTAATTTTCATATCAAACAAGATTAAATCGAAATAGAACAATTACCTTAATTTTATGATTAGGTGAAGGATTATAGATCGGATTAAAGGGTGGATTCGAGATAAATGCTCGGATTTAGAGTATAATTTCACTGTGTGTAAGTTCTTAACTGTGTGAGTTTTTGTGGTAAAAATTTTAGATCCGGCGCATTCCCGTCGTATTTATAGGGCAAAACGATGCGCCGTATTGAAAAATTGGGATGCGCCGTATCTATTTAATCTCGTTGACTAGTCAATGAGTCCTAGTTGGTCAGAGATACGGCGCTTTGGATATTTAGATCCGCCGTATCGCTATGTTAGTGAACAAAATTTAAATAAGGAACGTACCTTGGCCTCCGCAACACAATTCTTTATACATCAAATTGGGGTAGAACGGTCACACCATATGATATAAATGAATTCAAAATAAGAGCAATAGGCATAAACGTTTTATTAATAATTGTAATCTTACTGTTTAGTGGATAGGGATTTATTCCGAGGTTAGGAACAAATATCGTTTTTAAGCATACAAAATTAAGATTACAATTTGAATCAGATGTATAATATGGATAATAAAATTGAGATTATATTGTAGAGAACTTCCCTTTGGGCTGGTTGAATTATCGAAGAGTTTACCTGGAATTATATTTCAAGAATTTAAGACGTTTAATGTTACCAGTATTGAGTTTTCCTCCACTCTTGTTGTCATAAGTTCGATCACTCCAGCTAGTGTCTCTCGGTTTGGTTCAGAATGTAGTCTTTCATGGTGATGCATGAGTCATCATTTATCCTGAAAATAAACAACTTGCACACGAGAGTAGCGGACCGATCAAAGTAAATATCAAAAATCAACTATATTTATCAAATTATATTCGTTGTATTAACAAAGGTTAATGCGCCGTATTTTCGTTACGTTTCAAAATATAAGATTTTTGATTCAGAAGATACGTCGTATCGATAAAGATCGATGCGCCGTATCTGTTTAATAATTCGAAAACTGTTTTTAATTAAAATAATAGATACGCCGTATCTGCTAAAGCAGATGCGTTGTATGGCGTTAACGTTTAGAAATTTTTTTTTTATCAAAAACAGATACGCCGTATCTTGGGGAAAAGATGCGTCGTATCGAATTAATTAAACGCGTTGTATTTTATAAAAATTGAACGCAATACGCCGTATCTGAGAGATCAGATGCGCCGTATCGTTCGATTTAGCTCAGTACAACGATAGCAGAATACAAAAAAAAAAAAATACGAAAAAAAAATAAAAATAAAACACACGAAAATAAACACAAATAAAAGCAAACAAATAACACACAAAAACAGAAAATATGCAAAATAGTACAATGAATGCAAATTAATCTAATACACAACAGAATTAGCGGTTAGATAAAAAAAAATTAAAAACCTAATTAAAATACTAATCAAATTAACAGATAATAACAATTCACTCCCCGGCAACGGCGCCAAAAACTTGATGCGGTGCGATGTGTCGTTGCGGTTTAGCAGTATTAATGCCTACTCAAGTTTTAAATTTATATTTAGCCGACTTATCAATAACACACACACTTAACGAGCAGTGTACCCGGTCAGTATGAATATAATGGTAAGTAGAGTGTCGATCACTAAGAGTGAAACGTATTATCTAGTTATTCTAATCAGTATTTTAATATATTAAGTTAGTTATACAACCTATTCTAACGCAAGGGGGTTCAGCCTGAGAGACTGGCACGATTTGGTTGCAATTAAATAATAAACTAAACCAATAGACACGAATCAGCGAAAAGCACACACGTACACAGATAAATACTTGAGACAATAAGAAGGCTGTCCTGATAGATAAGTAGTTTGTCACTTGTTTTATTGCTAGTCTTATATGAAGTGTATAGTTCGATGCAACGCACCGAGATTAAGTCCTTTCTCGTTGGTTCTAATCTTATCAGCGAGTAAACCTTTAATGATTACTTATGACTATCCTATTTATCTTTCTTCCTACTTTTCTACAGACGATAGAATGCATAGGCAATCTAATAAACAGGCGAGGGCAGAGGCATGGCGACCCGATCAACGCTCAGCTAGACACAGAGGTTATCAATGCACTAATAAAAGTCACCAAAGACATCAACATATAAACTTTAATTAATGAGAAAGCAGTTTTAAGGGAGTGCAATCTTTCCGTTGTCACATTACACAAGCCACCAATCTTGATGAATTAAAGTTTACTAACACAATAAAACAAAACTACTTAATGAATTAAACACATGCAGCACCTTCTTACAGCTCTTGTATCTTCGTTTGGGTGTGTCTTGTGCTGCCTTAATCGACTGAATTCGTCCTAGGTTTCTGTACTTCGGTCTTCTGTCTAAACTTCGGAACTCTTAATTCGTCTGGTCTTTGGGGTATTTATAGTTTCTGTCTGAGGGTAAGATGCGGCGCATCTAGTAAGTAGATGCGGCGCATCTAGTAAGTAGATGCGGCGCATTGACTTAACTTCGCGTGGGGTCCAAGATTATAATATTCAGGAATATTCGTAGACCGCCAGAAGATGCGGCGTAACTCCATAAATAGATGCGGCGCATGTCCTCTTGTATCTTGGATCGTATCTGGTGAAATATTGATAGTGATGCGCCGTATGTGATAAGTGAGATGCGGCGCATCTGGAGCAGATTCGTCTTGATCTTGTCCATTTCAGTAGACTCTTAACTTCTTGCATGTTTTGCTCCATAATTAGTCCAAAATCGCCAAGTTTCACCAAATGCTTGTTTTTACCTGAGAATTACAAAAGTAAACGATTAAGTATCAATCCTCATACATAATATAATAAAACAAGTCAAATTAATAGGATAAATGATGGTAATAAAATGTACTTATTTGAGTTCATCAAATACCAGTAGTCTACCTTAATACCCCTTTTTGTAAAAACAATGAACTGCGATACGTTATTGTACGAAATATATATATATATATATATATATATATTATATATATATATATATATATATATATATATATATATATATATTATATATATATATATATATATTATATATAATTGGTACGCTATTTTGAAAACAATATTTCCGAAGAACTATTTTTGGATGCGTTAATTTGGGTACGATATTTCAACATCATGCTTCTAATACTATCTGGTACGGTCAACACTGGTTTTCGCTATTTTAAAAAAAAAACGTATTATATTGATGTACTATTTTGGGAACTGTTTTAGACACACCATTTCGAGATACACTATTTATTTTAAGAAAAATATGAATATGCTGATACATTATTTGAAAACGTTATTTCGGGAAAGACTATTTTGGGTACGTTATTCTGGGAACACTATGTTGACAACGCTATTCTGATATACCATTTCGAATACTATTTTGGACGGTCAACATTAGTCATACTATTTTGAAGACGTGTCATATTGATATAATATTTTGAGATCTGTTTTGGATACGATATTTCGAACACACCATTTTGAGACACGCTATTTTGCAAGTATTATTTTGGAAACACTATTCGGGAATACTATTCGAAAGCCATTTTTGAAGACGTTACTACTCTAGTATTACCCTAGGCTATCAGGTCACATATCACGTTTTCCCTTGCCCCTCAACTTGTGAGAAAGCTCGAGTACACCGCATTATAAGCCGATGAGTCGGACGACATCATTTGTTGCCTTAGGAGGTGACCCGTCAATTGAAATGGACACCTTAATGGTTTAGTCGTAGGAATTAGACCTTGAGGACTGTAAAGGAGATCATAGTACTCATGAGAAAGTATTAACCTTAGGTGGTAAGTAGAGTTACCTATATTAACCATGATAACGAGGTTCGCCCTAGTATTCGTGTTTTGAAGTTGATACTGGTTTAGATAATTCAAATTCTGTTGCTTAGGATTTTGTATACACCATGGATCATAAACCATTTACCTCGAAAGATCTAAAACCATTTCATACCTTTACACTTTGACCATGGGTCCATAACCCGCAGGTTGTCAACTATAGCACTCTTGTTAACATTTGTTTATCATTTTTACACATCCTAAACATGTTTTATTTTTCAACATTGTCGTTTTAATAGTCACCGCTGATGGGGTATATTAGCCGCGATATAAATAGTTTCAAATCATTACCTTAACTTCGTACATGCTTAACTTAGTCACACTTACATTTGTAACTTACTGCATTTCTAATCCCATATTTTGACTCATCTCATTTGGTTATTTACGCACTTAATCAATACAGTTTTATTTCAACTTCTACAACCATCATACTTCAATTACGTTCTATATTTTCACTATTTTTGAGCATTTAGTAATTACAAATCGAGTCCATAGAGGACTGTGTCGCTATCTAACATACAAGCCATTTTCAATTATTTTGCCGACCATTTTGCAGTCATTCTACAAAATGTTTAACACTATATTTTCTAGAAACAAAATTTTGACCTTACCATTATTCTATAAATAATAGATTGATTTCTTAATATCATTCCACCAGTATTTTTATAAATGGATTTACTGTCTTACTAATATATCACGAACTACGATTTTGTTACTACTTTATAAATGTTAAATTGTTTTCTTACTTCCCTATAGATTGTTTTAAAACTCGTTGTACCAGCTATCCTATTATTAAGTAATAAACCGATTCGCTACCTTACTACTATTTCATAAACCAACGAGCAATTTCAGGAAAATTTTGTAAACTATGTTGCAATTATTCTACAAGTTTTACTACAACCTTATGAACCATTTTACTCTCCCGCAAGCTGAATTAACCACTGATTGATTGAAAACCACAAAACTGTGTTACTATTATCTTACAAATTATTTCGCCATTACTCCCCAAAACTATTTTACTGTCACCGACGAACTATTTTGCTACTAAATCACTAAGTAAACTACAACTTTGCTAATATTTTACAGATAACAAATGATTTTCTTATTACTCTATGCAGTGTCTTACAAATCATCTCCCGAGTTATTGTGTAATCCGATCTTCATCTTTCTAACAAATCACAAAATTTAACTATGGTTTTGTCATTATTTTATAAATAATAAATCGTTCTCTGTCACTCTATAAACTATTCTACAAACTATTTTATAAAATATTTTACAATCACCATGTGAACCATTTACCTCCACGAAAAATATTTTCGTACTATTACTTCATAAACAGAATAACCAATATTTCCTTTTGAAAATAGATCAAACCTTAGAAGTGGATCCCACACTTTTGCCTGAGACTATAGATAACAACCTACTAAGCCTTGATACTATTTCATTACCAAATAAGTCACCGCATTCGTTCCATGCGATTAGATTCCCTGAGTAGTAGTGCATGCGTTGAACTAGGTTGTCAACATACCGTCGCTCTTAAGATATGGTACCCTCTAGGAATTCTAGACAACACAGACTCGAAACCCTTTCTTCTATGTAACCCGCTTCACTGCAAAACTCTGATCTTCTTCTATGTGACACGACTTCTGCACCAGGATGCCAAGAGATCTTAGTCTACCTAGCGACTACTAATACCCAACCTCACTTTGTAAACAGGAAGGACTCCTCTTAACATAGTATCGAGCTGATTCAGGCCATTCAGGTCACTAGTGCAACCGTTTAAATCAAGATACCTCTTAGCACTGAGTTATCCCTTCTGGACCGCTGGTACAAAAATTTCGGACAGAATACCGTTTAAAACAAGTTGGATACTGATGAAGCGAAAAGTGTACCGCTTTTAAGGGGTCATTTAAGCCCTAAATCGTATTTATTTGATCAAATATTGCCCTAAATCGTTCCTTTTGTCATTTTAGGTACTTTTGAGGAGAAATCTGGAAAAGGAGGCATTTTGGACGTTTTTGGAGCATAAAAGTGAAGAAAACGGCAAAGTCTCAAAAATCGGCTGAAAGTTACCTTTGACGGCATCAGGATTTACTCCAGACGGCGTCATGGCTTGGCAAGAAAAGGTGGATGTGAAATTTACTCATGATAAGCCAGTGAAAATTGCATGTGAATTCTGACGGCGTCACGCTTTAACCTGATCAAGGGCGTCACGGCTTAATTCAAAGAGGGACGGCGTCACGTTCAAGGTCTGACGGCGTCAAGCCTTGATAAGCCAGAACGGATTTTGGAGAGCTAAAGAGGGACGGCGTCAAGAAGGTCACCCGAGAACCCTAAAAGCGGCGAGGTGACGGCGTCACACTCCATAACGTGACGCCGTCAGATGTAAAAATCTATATATAGTTTTGCAATTCTTTGTCATTAGTGTGGAACTTAGTGTGGAATTCTTGGGAGAAAACCCTAAGACGAATTTAGCTTCTTTTTCAAGGCTTTTGCCTTGAGATCTTCCATGTTACATTGAAGATAAGTTATCAATTAATCATTCAATATGTCTATGTGTTGTTTGATTCTATCTTATTCTTGTCTTTTGATTAACATGTTAGGCTAGATTTATCTTGTGTTTGCTTAGATCTAATGAAACCTAGCTATTGATTATTGGTTATTAGTGTGTTATTAGTTGTATTGGATGATTGTTTATCTATGTTAGGCTTAAGAAAACTGGCTAACTTCCTATTCGGTAACTTGCTTGAACGTCTTAAGAAACATGAACCAATGCGTACTAAAGGTTTTTATGGTTGTATTTAATGCACAAGCGAATTCTAGTGATCCCATGTTAGGAGCTTCCTAGCCGGCTCGACATAGGAGTGAAGTAGGAGCTTGTAGAGTTGGGGAAGTACGTACGCCACCCCACGATTGGTATTAAGGAATACACCCGTCATCCACACGACTAATACACACTAATCAACCGGTAAAAGATAGTTAGGGAGTAAGGAAATCTAAGTAAACACATTTCTCTACACATAAGTTTTCACCAAACTTTTTATTTTCAGTTATTTATTTTATTTGCATTTGTAGTTATTTGGGTTAGTTGACTAGCAACTAATTCCGCCCACTCTTTCAAACCCGAGATTTTACTTGCTTTCATAAAAATATAAAAACATAAAAAAGAATCTTCCTCAACCCTTAGACCTATTAGAGTAGTCTTTCATACCTAACGAACACTATTCCCTGTGGAGAACGATCAATCCCCCGTACTTACCACTACACTATACTACATCGGTCAGGTACACTGCCTGGTGGGGTTGTAAGCCTCTTGAGATCCCTCGAGAGGTAAAACCTGTTGTAAGGTTGCAAAACCACGCATCAAGTTTTTGGCGCCGCTGCCGGGGAATAGTTATTGTTTAGGTTGAATTTTTATTTTATAGGTCGACAAGACCTGACCTGGAATCTTTGACAACGAAGTAACCAACGAATCTTTGACAAGACCTGGAAAACATACGACAGGTTGATTTGTAACTCAACAGAAGCTTTAGGAACTTATGTAGCAACCCGAGCCCTTATTTTTGGAAAAGATACCTAACCTTTCACTTATCTCTCGGGAATACTGATGCGGTGCGATGTGTCGTTGCGGTTTAGCAGTATTAATGCCTACTCAAGTTTTAAATTTATATTTAGCCGACTTATCAATAACACACACACTTAACGAGCAGTGTACCCGGTCAATATGAATATAATGGTAAGTAGAGTGTCGATCACTAAGAGTGGAACGTATTATCTAGTTATTCTAATCAGTATTTTAATATATTAAGTTAGCTATACAACCTATTCTAACGCAAGGGGGTTCAGCCTGAGAGACTGGCACGATTTGGTTGCAATTAAATAATAAACTAAACCAATAGACACGAATCAGCGAAAAGCACACACGTACACAGATAAATACTTGAGACAATAAGAAGGCTGTCCTGATAGATAAGTAGTTTGTCACTTGTTTTATTGCTAGTCTTATATAAAGTGTATAGTTCGATGCAACGCACCGAGATTAAGTCCTTTCTCGTTGGTTCTAATCTTATCGGCGAGTAAACCCTTAATGATTACTTATGACTATCCTATTTATCTTTCTTCCTACTTTTCTACAGACGATAGAATGCATAGGCGATCTAATAAACAGGCGAGGGCAGAGGCATGGCGACCCGATCAACGCTCAGCTAGACACAGAGGTTATCAATGCACTAATAAAAGTCACCAAAGACATCAACATATAAACTTTAATTAATGAGAAAGCAGTTTTAAGGGAGTGCAATCTTTCCGTTGTCACATTACACAAGCCACCAATCTTGATGAATTAAAGTTTACTAACACAATAAAACAAAACTACTTAATGAATTAAACACATGCAACACCTTCTTACAGCTCTTGTATCTTCGTTTGGGTGTGTCTTGTGCTGCCTTAATCGACTGAATTCGTCCTAGGTTTCTGTACTTCGGTCTTCTGTCTAAACTTCGAAACTCTTAATTCGTCTGGTCTTTGGGGTATTTATAGTTTCTGTCTGAGGGTAAGATGCGGCGCATCTAGTAAGTAGATGCGGCGCATTGACTTAACTTCACGTGGGGTCCAAGATTATAATATTCAGGAATATTCGTAGACCGCCAGAAGATGCGGCGTAACTCCATAAATAGATGCGGCGCATGTCCTCTTGTATCTTGGATCGTATCTGGTGAAATATTGATAGTGATGCGCCGTATGTGATAAGTGAGATGCGGCGCATCTGGAGCAGATTCGTCTTGATCTTGTCCATTTCAGTAGACTCTTAACTTCTTGCATATTTTGCTCCATAATTAGTCCAAAATCGCCAAGTTTCACCAAATGCTTGTTTTCAACTGAGAATTACAAAAGTAAACGATTAAGTATCAATCCTCATACATAATATAATAAAACAAGTCAAATTAATAGGATAAATGATGGTAATAAAATGTACTTATTTGAGTTCATCAAATATCCCCCCACTTGAACTTTACTTGTCCCCAAGTAAACCTTAGAATTATTCTTATGAAAATGTATCCTAAAAGATATTAGGATTTATTTTTATATTTAAGCATGTATTCATTTTTGCCATAATCACACAACTAAACACTTAACGAATTAGAAGTTAAATAAAATAATTTGATAAAAGCAAATCTAATCGTTTAACTGTCCAGTCGTGACGAATATTCTATCATAAGCTTGGCAAGTATACACATCTGCCCCACTAAAGCCAAGGAATAACAAGTCTAAAGCGGTAAAAAGGGTTTTTAGGCTTAAAGGGTTAATTATTCTCCTTAATCTCTATCGATCTCAAATTTCAGAAAAGGCGACAAAATCACAAATACATGATCGAATCCACGAACACGATACTTGCAATTGCTCAAATCCTTAACTCGAATAGGCTAAAGATAGGTCCAAACTTCACCAATAATATTATATCAAAAAGGGCGACAAAATCATAAATACATAGCCGAATCCACGACTACGATACTTAAGATTGCTCAAATCCCTAATCTCAATAAATCAAAGGTTTGGTTGGATAAAGAATAATATAGGGTATGGATAATATTTGGGATATAAACTGGTGTAAAATGAAAAATAAACAAAACAAATAAATTAAAATCCTAAGTGTGGTTAATCACTATCCCAACCATCCCATGAATAAGACTCATATCATAGAATAACTCACGCTTTAACACTTGAAACACACGCTTTAGGTAGACACGAATTATACTCAACAAGATCTTAATCAAAGAATAAACCTTAGTTGGTGTTCCCATAACTGCCAACTCCCATTCAATCCATAGATATAATATACAACAATTAGTGGTGATATCGACCACTTAATACAAAACTTTACATAAGTTGGTTAAATCAAACATCCAACTCTTCTTTTTTTTTCTTTTTCTTTTCTTATTTTTTCGATTTTTTTTTTTTTTTTTTTTTTTTTTTTTTTTTTTTTTTTTTTTTTTTTTTTTTTCTCTTTTTTTGACATCAATCATAAACATAGATGTGTAAAATTTTACCACATCACTATAATGATAATTCTGGATAATTTTTCCATACTTTTCATGACTTCAGAAATAACGGTAATAGTGAAAGTAGTAAACACACAAAAAATAAACTCAAAGATATACAATATTTACTTTCACTCCAATTGCATTGTGCAATTTCCCGACCTAACCATAGATAATGAATTACACACGCGAACACAGGTAATGTAAGAAAACACACTTTGCCTATAGCAATTAACCAACCACGGATTTTAATCTATAGGGTAGGCTAAGGTGTAAGGGTGTAACGAAACATTTTAACAAAGGTGTAAGAAACGAAAGGAATGGCTCTGAGTGTTTTTCTAGGGGTATCTTACTCTAAAAATGAGAGTAACAAAAGGGTTTATACGGGGGTTAACTAACCAGTGTATTTAGCTAATAACATATAACATATAATGGCTATTTGGGTGTAATCCTAGAAATTTACCAATTTAGACAAGTCATTCCAATTATATAAATAATACTTATTATGGTGGTCTCGAATAGTATACAAGCCAAGTTCTAAAGTTTACAAGTCACCGGCACACTCATAGATTTGTGAGTTTTGAAAAATCACAATTTTTGAAAATAACGTCATGTGTGCAGCAATGCAACTTAGACTTTAAACAAAAACATGCTAAAAAATTTTAAATTTTGATATATTAAGCACATTTTAAGCATATTTTGAAAAGTTTAGGACAAGTAAGTGTTAAGTGTTCTAATTCTCCAATCCCCCCACTTAAGTTAAACAACGTCCTCGTTGTTTGTATCAAAGGTTAAAAACTGGAAAATAAAAGAATTAGAACAGAAAAACTCCCCTGAGATTTGCTCGGTATGATCCTCCATTTGTATAAGAGCAAAAATCATCTTTCTTGTGGATTAGAACGTTTAGGCTTCATAATTGATGTATCCACAGGAAATGCAAGAATCTATAATACCACCAACACTTTAAAACACACCTAAGGTAAGAAAGGTTCAACTTGCATAACACATTAGTAGTTAGATAAAAATAAAACATAAAAATAAAAATGAAAATCATCAGGTCAGTCGATGCGCCGTATCTTATGGAAGAAGATACGCCGTATCGAGCCTGGAATAAATATGAAATAAAAATAAAATAAAGGATAGGATGCGGCGCATTTGTTGTACCAGATGCGGCGCATGTGTTCACCAGACAGACTGTTAACAGTCTGTTGTAAAATGGCTCGTTCCATGGTTTTCTCTCACGTCCTCTCGTATTATCATGCTGAACTTAATGCCAGTCTTTGTCAAGCATGTTAAGAAATATAAACTGAAACATCAAATGCATAAATGAGAATATCGATAAGTACAATCCAAAAAGAATAATAATAATGTGCATGGAACAATGCCAAATAACACGTGGAATCAAGAGATCAAGGGTCAGTGTGGTCGTGTGGGTGGGTCCCTGAGGTGCTGGCATCATCAGTCCTAGGCCGGACTCTGCGAGCGTATGCACGTGTCACTCCTGCAACATGAGTACCATCTGAACGGGTGTGGGTAATACCCTGCTGCTCCAAGAGTCTGCTCACACTCATAACCAGCCACTCTGAGTCCCTCCTCATACCATCAACAACGCCTCTCAAGGCTCTCAGCTCTCCCTCGACTGCCTCAACTCTCTGACTCACAGTGCGTACATGTACAGGCGGGGGTACTGGTGCCTGTGGATCCTCCTGATGGGCTGGAGCAGCAGCCAGAGCTCCCTGGAGACCTCCCTGCTCCGCCTCTGGCCCTGCAGCTCTGGCGGGCCCTAATCCTACCCAAACGTAATCTCCCATAGCCAGCTGGCATATCCCAAGTCTAACCAAGTAATCCCTATCAATAACCGGGAGATGGGTCACCACAACCTCCAGCCCCGCTGGAATCTCCGCTCCAATCACTCCGAAATGGCGGGCCAGCCTAGAAACAAAATGCCCGCCAGTGATATGGCTCCTCCGATCTCTCCCTGCAGCTGATCGGTGGAGGTAGTGTTCCAAAAAGTGGGGGATGTTCACTGACAACCCCTCATCCATGCTCCTCAGGAGGAAGAGGTCCAGAGTGGTCACCTTCTCAGGTGACTGACCCCTCCCAGAAATGGTAAGTGCTATCAGACGGTGGCACAGCCTCCTCATCGGCTCCCTGATCAAAGTGTAAGAGGGGGTAGAAGTAAGGATGTCACCCCCCGAAGAAATCCTGTCCCAGTAATCACCGAATAGTGCCCTGTCAGGGACCGCTCTCAAACTATCATCCCAATATCTGGCAAACCCATCTGACTCAAGCTCCTCAACCGTATGCAAACCCATGGCCAAAATGAACTGTCTCATAGACATCTGCCTCGGCACACCACCCAGTCTAAACACAAGGGTGTCAGCAATATCCAACCCAGTATCCGTCTCTCTGTAGTAGACTGTACTGAAAAACTCCATCATGAGCTCCCATACCAAGGGCTCGTCAATCCTGAACAATCTCTCCCAAGCACTAGATCTGAATACCACCTCCTCATCATCACCAGTAACAACCATCTCCATCCTATGCTGTAAACTCTCAGCAGCATGTCCTGCCCCAATCAATCCCACATCAGCGAAATCCAAAACCTGTACCCTGAATATTCTCTTAAAGTAAATCGACTCAAGTCTCCGTAAGTAATCCTCCAAGGTGCCAGGGGTTAGTCCCATATTCTCGAAACGTAACCACTGATGTCGTTGTGCAACCTCTGGTAATGCCATCTGAAATAAATTTTCAAAGTTAGTAAGCAGTCTGCAAGTGAGGTAGATACGGCGCATCTGATTTAATCAGTGCGGCGTATCTGCACAAAATATAAGAGATGCGGAGCAAGAAATGAGATACGGCGTATGAAGATGCGCCGTATCTAGATTAAGTAATACGGCGTATCTAGAATTTTGTTAATTTGGAAATAGGTCGTTACGCCGCATCAATTAACCTAGATGCGCCGCATCTAAAAGCATATCAGTATAAAATAAAGGGGATCAGGCAGGCTTTTCAAGAATCCGTATCCGTGACGTAAACTACCACTAAATATCACAGTATCATTTACCCCTTATATCAGTTCTAATAGCTCATTGCACCACTACTAATCTATTTTCCCACTAAATATTCAAAATCGAATTCATTTTCCCAAATTTTCGTTCAAATCAAACTAGGCCAGAAATTCGATTATTTACGCAAATTAGATACGGGGGAGATCATCTAATACAAACCCTAATCATATCCCTATATTATATGCCATAATCGAATTAATCACATAAACCCTAATTTTCATATCAAACAAGATTAAATCGAAATAGAACAATTACCTTAATTTTATGATTAGGTGAAGGATTATAGATCGGATTAAAGGGTGGATTCGAGATAAATGCTCGGATTTAGAGTATAATTTCACTGTGTGTAAGTTCTTAACTGTGTGAGTTTTTGTGGTAAAAATTTTAGATCCGGCGCATTCCCGTCGTATTTATAGGGCAAAACGATGCGCCGTATTGAAAAATTGGGATGCGCCGTATCTATTTAATCTCGTTGACTAGTCAATGAGTCCTAGTTGGTCAGAGATACGGCGCTTTGGATATTTAGATCCGCCGTATCGCTATGTTAGTGAACAAAATTTAAATAAGGAACGTACCTTGGCCTCCGCAACACAATTCTTTATACATCAAATTGGGGTAGAACGGTCACACCATATGATATAAATGAATTCAAAATAAGAGCAATAGGCATAAACGTTTTATTAATAATTGTAATCTTACTGTTTAGTGGATAGGGATTTATTCCGAGGTTAGGAACAAATATCGTTTTTAAGCATACAAAATTAAGATTACAATTTGAATCAGATGTATAATATGGATAATAAAATTGAGATTATATTGTAGAGAACTTCCCTTTGGGCTGGTTGAATTATCGAAGAGTTTACCTGGAATTATATTTCAAGAATTTAAGACGTTTAATGTTACTAGTATCGAGTTTTCCTCCACTCTTGTTGTCATAAGTTCGATCACTCCAGCTAGTGTCTCTCGGTTTGGTTCAGAATGTAGTCTTTCATGGTGATGCATGAGTCATCATTTATCCTGAAAATAAACAACTTGCACACGAGAGTAGCGGACCGATCAAAGTAAATATCAAAAATCAACTATATTTATCAAATTATATTCGTTGTATTAACAAAGGTTAATGCGCCGTATTTTCGTTACGTTTCAAAATATAAGATTTTTGATTCAGAAGATACGTCGTATCGATAAAGATCGATGCGCCGTATCTGTTTAATAATTCAAAAACTGTTTTTAATTAAAATAATAGATACGCCGTATCTGCTAAAGCAGATGCGTCGTATGGCGTTAACGTTTAGAAATTTTTTTTTTTTATCAAAAACAGATACGCCGTATCTTGGGGAAAAGATGCGTCGTATCGAATTAATTAAACGCGTTGTATTTTATAAAAATTGAACGCAATACGCCGTATCTGAGAGATCAGATGCGCCGTATCGTTCGATTTAGCTCAGTACAACGATAGCAGAATACAAAAAAAAAAAATACGAAAAAAAAAATAAAAATAAAACACACGAAAATAAACACAAATAAAAGCAAACAAATAACACACAAAAACAGAAAATATGCAAAATAGTACAATGAATGCAAATTAATCTAATACACAACAGAATTAGCGGTTAGATAAAAAAAAATTAAAAACCTAATTAAAATACTAATCAAATTAACAGATAATAACAATTCACTCCCCGGCAACGGCGCCAAAAACTTGATGCGGTGCGATGTGTCGTTGCGGTTTAGCAGTATTAATGCCTACTCAAGTTTTAAATTTATATTTAGCCGACTTATCAATAACACACACACTTAACGAGCAGTGTACCCGGTCAGTATGAATATAATGGTAAGTAGAGTGTCGATCACTAAGAGTGGAACGTATTATCTAGTTATTCTAATCAGTATTTTAATATATTAAGTTAGTTATACAACCTATTCTAACGCAAGGGGGTTCAGCCTGAGAGACTAGCACGATTTGGTTGCAATTAAATAATAAACTAAACCAATAGTCACGAATCAGCGAAAAGCACACACGTACACAGATAAATACTTGAGACAATAAGAAGGCTGTCCTGATAGATAAGTAGTTTGTCACTTGTTTTATTGCTAGTCTTATATAAAGTGTATAGTTCGATGCAACGCACCGAGATTAAGTCCTTTCTCGTTGGTTCTAATCTTATCGGCGAGTAAACCTTTAATGATTACTTATGACTATCCTATTTATCTTTCTTCCTACTTTTCTACAGACGATAGAATGCATAGGCAATCTAATAAACAGGCGAGGGCAGAGGCATGGCGACCCGATCAACGCTCAGCTAGACATAGAGGTTATCAATGCACTAATAAAAGTCACCAAAGACATCAACATATAAACTTTAATTAATGAGAAAGCACTTTTAAGGGAGTGCAATCTTTCCGTTGTCACATTACACAAGCCACCAATCTTGATGAATTAAAGTTTACTAACACAATAAAACAAAACTACTTAATGAATTAAACACATGCAGCACCTTCTTACAGCTCTTGTATCTTCGTTTGGGTGTGTCTTGTGCTGCCTTAATCGACTGAATTCGTCCTAGGTTTCTGTACTTCGGTCTTCTGTCTAAACTTCGAAACTCTTAATTCGTCTGGTCTTTGGGGTATTTATAGTTTCTGTCTGAGGGTAAGATGCGGCGCATCTAGTAAGTAGATGCGGCGCATTGACTTAACTTCGCGTGGGGTCCAAGATTATAATATTCAGGAATATTCGTAGACCGCCAGAAGATGCGGCGTAACTCCATAAATAGATGCGGCGCATGTCCTCTTGTATCTTGGATCGTATCTGGTGAAATATTGATAGTGATGCGCCGTATGTGATAAGTGAGATGCGGCGCATCTGGAGCAGATTCGTCTTGATCTTGTCCATTTCAGTAGACTCTTAACTTCTTGCATATTTTGCTCCATAATTAGTCCAAAATCGCCAAGTTTCACCAAATGCTTGTTTTCAACTGAGAATTACAAAAGTAAACGATTAAGTATCAATCCTCATACATAATATAATAAAACAAGTCAAATTAATAGGATAAATGATGGTAATAAAATGTACTTATTTGAGTTCATCAAATACCAGTAGTCTACCTTAATACCCCTTTTTGTAAAAACAATGAACTGCGATACGTTATTGTACGAAATATATATATATATATATATATATATATATATATATATATATATATATATATATATATATATATAAATTTATACGCTATTTTGAAAACAATATTTCCGAAGAACTATTTTTTGATGCGTTAATTTGGGTACGATATTTCAACATCATGCTTCTAATACTATCTAGTATGGTCAACACTGGTTTTCGCTATTTTAAAAAAAAAAACGTATTATATTGATGTACTATTTTGGGAACTGTTTTAGACACACCATTTTGAGATACACTATTTATTTTATGAAAAATATGAATATGCTGATACATTATTTGAAAACGTTATTTCGGGAAAGACTATTTTGGGTACGTTATTTTGGGAACACTATGTTGACAACGCTATTCTGATATACCATTTCGAATACTATTTTGGACGGTCAACATTAGTCATACTATTTTGAAGACGTGTCATATTGATATAATATTTTGAGATCTGTTTTGGATACGATATTTCGAACACACTATTTTGAGACACGCTATTTTGCAAGTATTATTTTGGAAACACTATTCGGGAATACTATTCGAAAGCCATTTTTGAAGACGTTACTACTCTAGTATTACCCTAGGCTATCAGGTCACATATCACGTTTTCCCTTGCCCCTCAACTTGTGAGAAAGCTCGAGTACACCGCATTATAAGCCGATGAGTCGGACGACATCATTTGTTGCCTTAGGAGGTGACCCGTCAATTGAAATGGACACCTTAATGGTTTAGTCGTAGGAATTAGACCTTGAGGACTGTAAAGGAGATCATAGTACTCATGAGAAAGTATTAACCTTAGGTGGTAAGTAGAGTTACCTATATTAACCATGATAACGAGGTTCGCCCTAGTATTCGTGTTTTGAAGTTGATACTGGTTTAGATAATTCAAATTCTGTTGCTTAGGATTTTGTATACACCATGGATCATAAACCATTTACCTCGAAAGATCTAAAACCATTTCATACCTTTACACTTTGACCATGGGTCCATAACCCGCAGGTTGTCAACTATAGCACTCTTGTTAACATTTGTTTATCATTTTTACACATCCTAAACATGTTTTTATTTTCAACATTGTCGTTTTAATAGTCACCGCTGATGGGGTATATTAGCCGCGATATAAATAGTTTCAAATCATTACCTTAACTTCGTACATGCTTAACTTAGTCACACTTACATTTGTAACTTACTGCATTTCTAATCCCATATTTTGACTCATCTCATTTGGTTATTTACGCACTTAATCAATACAGTTTTATTTCAACTTCTACAACCATCATACTTCAATTACGTTCTATATTTTCACTATTTTTGAGCATTTAGTAATTACAAATCGAGTCCATAGAGGACTGTGTCGCTATCTAACATACAAGCCATTTTCAATTATTTTGCCGACCATTTTGCAGTCATTCTACAAAATGTTTAACACTATATTTTCTAGAAACAAAATTTTGACCTTACCATTATTCTATAAATAATAGATTGATTTCTTAATATCATTCCACCAGTATTTTTATAAATGGATTTACTGTCTTACTAATATATCACGAACTACGATTTTGTTACTACTTTATAAATGTTAAATTGTTTTCTTACTTCCCTATAGATTGTTTTAAAACTCGTTGTACCAGCTATCCTATTATTAAGTAATAAACCGATTCGCTACCTTACTACTATTTCATAAACCAACGAGCAATTTCAGGAAAATTTTGTAAACTATGTTGCAATTATTCTACAAGTTTTACTACAACCTTATGAACCATTTTACTCTCCCGCAAGCTGAATTAACCACTGATTGATTGAAAACCACAAAACTGTGTTACTATTATCTTACAAATTATTTCGCCATTACTCCCCAAAACTATTTTACTGTCACCGACGAACTATTTTGCTACTAAATCACTAAGTAAACTACAACTTTGCTAATATTTTACAGATAACAAATGATTTTCTTATTACTCTATGCAGTGTCTTACAAATCATCTCCCGAGTTATTGTGTAATCCGATCTTCATCTTTCTAAAAATCACAAAATTTAACTATGGTTTTGTCATTATTTTATAAATAATAAATCGTTCTCTGTCACTCTATAAACTATTCTACAAACTATTTTATAAAATATTTTACAATCACCATGTGAACCATTTACCTCCACGAAAAATATTTTCGTACTATTACTTCATAAACAGAATAACCAATATTTCCTTTTGAAAATAGATCAAACCTTAGAAGTGGATCCCACACTTTTGCCTGAGACTATAGATAACAACCTACTAAGCCTTGATACTATTTCATTACCAAATAAGTCACCGCATTCGTTCCATGCGATTAGATTCCCTGAGTAGTAGTGCATGCGTTGAACTAGGTTGTCAACATACCGTCGCTCTTAAGATATGGTACCCTCTAGGAATTCTAGACAACACAGACTCGAAACCCTTTCTTCTATGTAACCCGCTTCACTGCAAAACTCTGATCTTCTTCTATGTGACACGACTTCTGCACCAGGATGCCAAGAGATCTTAGTCTACCTAGCGACTACTAATACCCAACCTCACTTTGTAAACAGGAAGGACTCCTCTTAACATAGTATCGAGCTGATTCAGGCCATTCAGGTCACTAGTGCAACCGTTTAAATCAAGATACCTCTTAGCACTGAGTTATCCCTTCTGGACCGCTGGTACAAAAATTTCGGACAGAATACCGTTTAAAACAAGTTGGATACTGATGAAGCGAAAAGTGTACCGCTTTTAAGGGGTCATTTAAGCCCTAAATCGTATTTATTTGATCAAATATTGCCCTAAATCGTTCCTTTTGTCATTTTAGGTACTTTTGAGGAGAAATCTGGAAAAGGAGGCATTTTGGACGTTTTTGGAGCATAAAAGTGAAGAAAACGGCAAAGTCTCAAAAATCGGCTGAAAGTTACCTTTGACGGCATCAGGATTTACTCCAGACGGCGTCATGGCTTGGCAAGAAAAGGTGGATGTGAAATTTACTCATGATAAGCCAGTGAAAATTGCATGTGAATTCTGACGGCGTCACGCTTTAACCTGATCAAGGGCGTCACGGCTTAATTCAAAGAGGGACGGCGTCACGTTCAAGGTCTGACGGCGTCAAGCCTTGATAAGCCAGAACGGATTTTGGAGAGCTAAAGAGGGACGGCGTCAAGAAGGTCACCCGAGAACCCTAAAAGCGGCGAGGTGATGGCGTCACACTCCATAACGTGACGCCGTCAGATGTAAAAATCTATATATAGTTTTGCAATTCTTTGTCATTAGTGTGGAACTTAGTGTGGAATTCTTGGGAGAAAACCCTAAGACGAATTTAGCTTCTTTTTCAAGGCTTTTGCCTTGAGATCTTCCATGTTACATTGAAGATAAGTTATCAATTAATCATTCAATATGTCTATGTGTTGTTTGATTCTATCTTATTCTTGTCTTTTGATTAACATGTTAGGCTAGATTTATCTTGTGTTTGCTTAGATCTAATGAAACCTAGCTATTGATTATTGGTTATTAGTGTGTTATTAGTTGTATTGGATGATTGTTTATCTATGTTAGGCTTAAGAAAACTGGCTAACTTCCTATTCGGTAACTTGCTTGAACGTCTTAAGAAACATGAACCAATGCGTACTAAAGGTTTTTATGGTTGTATTTAATGCACAAGCGAATTCTAGTGATCCCATGTTAGGAGCTTCCTAGCCGGCTCGACATAGGAGTGAAGTAGGAGCTTGTAGAGTTGGGGAAGTACGTACGCCACCCCACGATTGGTATTAAGGAATACACCCGTCATCCACACGACTAATACACACTAATCAACCGGTAAAAGATAGTTAGGGAGTAAGGAAATCTAAGTAAACACATTTCTCTACACATAAGTTTTCACCAAACTTTTTATTTTCAGTTATTTATTTTATTTGCATTTGTAGTTATTTGGGTTAGTTGACTAGCAACTAATTCCGCCCACTCTTTCAAACCCGAGATTTTACTTGCTTTCATAAAAATATAAAAACATAAAAAAGAATCTTCCTCAACCCTTAGACCTATTAGAGTAGTCTTTCATACCTAACGAACACTATTCCCTGTGGAGAACGATCAATCCCCCGTACTTACCACTACACTATACTACATCGGTCAGGTACACTGCCTGGTGGGGTTGTAAGCCTCTTGAGATCCCTCGAGAGGTAAAACCTGTTGTAAGGTTGCAAAACCACGCATCAAGTTTTTGGCGCCGCTGCCGGGGAATAGTTATTGTTTAGGTTGAATTTTTATTTGATAGGTCTACTCACTAGATTCCTTTCTAGTGAGATTTTTATTTTCTTTTTCTAGGTTTTCTTTAGTCTATCTATTTTCTTCGTTTCTTTGTTCGTAACCATTACCATTCGACATCATGGAAGATGGTAATATCCTTAATCCCAACAACCCACCACCACAACAACCACCACCTCCTAGAGCCCGTACTTTAGGAGAGTACTCCCGTCCTAGCCACCATGGCTATCGAAACACCATTGAGCTCACTCAAGGAGCCAATGTCACACCCTTGCGATCCGACACCATCCGGTTGGTGCAAAGCGGATGAGCATTCCATGGACTTCGTTCTGAAGATCCTAATCAACACCTCAAGGACTTTCTTAAAATCGTTGATTCTATAGACCTTGATGTTGCCACTCGAGAGACGACCCGATTGCGTCTCTTTCAATTCTCTCTGCGGGACCAAGCTAGTCAGTGGCTAGAACGTCAACCCGCAGGATCCATCACCTCTTGGGATGATCTCACCACTCGTTTCCTTGCTCAGTTTTTCCCACCGGGAAGAACTACCAAGCTAAGGAAGGATATCTTGACATTTGAACAACGTCGAGGCGAAACCCTCTATGGAGCATGGATTCGATTCAAGGACTTACTCCAAAAAGTCCCTCATCATGGCATAAATCTCTGGCTTCAAATCCAAATCTTCTATGACCATGTTGATTACCACACCAAGTATGCCATCGATTGAGCCGCCGGGGGCAGATTGCGCGACAAAAGCGCCGAGGAATCATGGGAGATCATTGATGAGCTTGCATCCGACGATGATGAATTGTGGCAAGTCTCCCACGACGTGCGCTCGGCAGTCAAGACATATTCATCGCCCGATACGGCTAATCAAATCACTGAGGAAAGCGTTAGTGAACTTGAGAAAAGGGTTGCATATCTTATGGAAAAGCAAAAGAGACCCTTAAGTCCACAAAAAGCAACAATTAACTCAGTCTCAAACGTTAAGCAAACACCATTGTCCGAATCACCCATTAGGAAAAATGCTAAACCCTTCCATAAACACGCTCAACCCAACTCACCACCTCAGGAACTTAGTCCAACATTCGAAGCTCGAATGAGAGAGTACATGTCAAAACACTCCGAACGGTTGGCAAAATTTGAGGAAGCCGTCTACAAACAGAAGGAGGAAATGGAAGAGAAGATGGCGGAGATGATGAATCTTTTGAAAGAATACACAAATACAAAAGCCCCTGAAAAAGTGTTGGTGAGGAATGACGCTGAAGTTCCTAACACTAAATTTGTCAAGGCCACCTCCGTCGTCCAAGAGGGCGGAAATGATGGAAGAGGGAAATCCATAATTATGGAAGTTAACAAAGTTGACCTCATCCCACTTAATAATGGAAACACCAATAAATGCGATTCCGACAAGGGAGAGGAGGCGCCCTCTGAGGAGCGCCAATTGGTTGAACCGCCAGTGTCACAACAAGTGAGGCATTACTTGAAGCACGAAATAAACAAGGAGACCATAAACGATTGGGTAGGAAACTATCGACGTACTCATCTACCCAACAAGGAGTCAAAGAAGATGGAACCGGATGATGAATCCGACACATTACCCGGGGGGCAATTGTATGAGTGCCTCGTAAGACAAAAGTTAGTGGAAAAGCAGGAATTCTACGGGGTCTTCGAAATACCATGCAGCATTGGAAAACTCAAGTATCTGGATGCGGTAGCTGACCAAGGTTCCGACGTAAATTTGATGCCTTTATCCGTTTATGTCCAGTTAACCGACGAACTGCCATCCATCACCTGTACTAAACTCTCCTTTGCAAAACATTCTTACGAGTACCCGTTAGGAATTGCGGAAGATGTGTTGGTCAACGTTGCCGGATTCCTATATCCGGTCGACTTCATGATTATTGAAAGAAATGACATGAATATGCCAATAATCCTTGGGGCACCCTTTCTCGCGACCACTAGGGCACAAATCAATTACGAAAAAAGTACCATCCAAATGAAGAAGGGGAAGAAGACGATAAACTTCCCAACGATTCCACGTCATATACGAGATGTTGCCCTACAAAAAAAGATGGAGGCTAACCCCAATGTAATCCGTGGTAATGTTCGAGAGAAAATCCTTGCATGGGAGGCAAGGATTAAGAATTACAATGAAAATGAGATTAGAGAATGTAAGGGTGGAAATAACGATTATATTGAGGCTGGTGAGCAGCCTAATAACCCCGCTGAATTTACAAAAGGAGACTCAGTGCTTCTAAGGCATTCAGAAACAAAAGCACCTACCGATGAACCAAGTCCCTGGTGGTACGGACCATTCACAATTAAAAGTCTACACCAAGATGGGGTAGTAAGCTTGACCAGCAAGGGAGGAGGTGATGTGACTGTGAATGTCGAGCGATTGAGACACCACCACCCTGATAACAAGGATTATATCTATCAGGGGTACGTCATTATGAATGATGGAGTCACGTAATGTACGTGACTTTGAGTCTAGCTACAAGACTCGTTAATAAAGAAAAGCGCTTCTTGGGAGGCAACCCAAGCTTTATTTTATTTATTTGCTTTGTGTGTTTATTTGTTTGTTTGTTTGTTTTTATTTGCTTCCGTATGTGTGTTTAATTTTTATTATTATTGATTCATGTTCAAAACTAAAATTGTGAAAATGCTTTATTTTGTTTTTAACTTCGTCTTAACTACATATAAAGGTATTTTGCAAAAGATAAGTGTAAGGGAAATCTAAATTGGTTTATTAGAACACATATGAACATGAATCGTAATAATATTAAATTAACATACATATTCGTATTTGTTTGAGTCAAATGCTTGTATCGAGTCATAATGATGTTTTGCAGGATTTCCAGGAAGTAAGGTAAAGGTTTTTCCAGAAATTTTACGGAAACTTAAAATGAGAATTTTTGTCAGGTCATTTCTGACGGCGTCAGGGTTTATAACCTGACGGCGTCAGATTTAATTTTCAGAAATTTTTGAAAGTTTTGTTTTTAAAAAGTTTTTATTAAATCTCCAACTTATAATCTCCAGGAATCTGCAAAATTATCATTCCACAAGCATTATATCCTTATATATAGATTTATCCCGCCGATATTATGCAGGTTTTCGTGTTTGTTTTCTCAGGTTTAACAGGTTATTTTGGACAAGGAAATGTTTTGAATCAAGCTTATGGCGATGCATTAGTCATGGAGCTTCAACATTACCTTGGAAGAAGATTTAACCATGTAACTTCATTATCCACCGAGCAAATCAGGGGAGTATTTGATTTCAATCTTTTACTTTTTGCTTTTACATCTTGTTATTTGAACATTGGGGACAATGTTCATCTTAAGTGTAAGGGGGGGTAAAGTACGATTAGAGAATGCTTTTATGCTTGATTTTTGTTTGTTTAATAGTAGATGTGTAATAAAACTGAGAAAAATACTTGTTAAGGTAATTTTAGTGCCAAATTTAATTTTTTTTTTACAACATATAGGAGTGAAACTTTGATCTTAATGAGCGTCTCACGGATAGGAGTTATATGACTAGCACAAAAACCGTACCACTAAAAAATTTTTCCACCCCCAAATATGTGAGGTTCGCCCCTAGAATTGGTAGGAAAAGCATTTATGCTATGATGTGTGTACCGGTAGCACTTAGATTCTAGAACTTGCGTTAGGACCATTCCAAGGCCACAAGTGAGACTACATTCGTGTAGTTAGATTTACTACATGATAAGAGGCATTAGGATTAACCCATTGTTTTACACCTGTGTTTTTGTTATAATTACGTTGGCTACATTGGTCAAGTAATTCTCCCACACCCTTTGCGTTGTACTCATTTTTAGTACACGATACCCCTAGTACACCCCTCAGAGCCTATCTTTTCGTTTCGACCTTTAAGCATTTTACTTAAAGGAAGAATTTGTTACACCCCACTAAAATGTACACCCAAATCGCCTTAGCCTACCTTGTATGCACTCATTTTTAGTGCATTATTGTGACAACATTTGTTTAAACCCAAGTTAATTATCTAATTGATTACATGGTTGCTAAGTCGAGTCATATCCTTGTACATATTGTTTTGGGACGATTGGGACTCATGGGTAAAGTACTAGTGTAATGGAGTAATGGGGAAGAACATCATTCATTACCCCCATATGTGCTAAATATTTTAAAAGTACTCCAAGTTTTTCGATTATCTTAATTCGAGTCATTAGAATAGTTATTTGTAAAGTTATGTAAAAGTTTAAGTGTAAGGGGGATGCAACGCCCCTATGATGTATTATTTTGGATGGTAGGGCAAGAGTGTATGAAAAAAAAAAAAAATGAGAAAAAGAAAAATAGAAAAAACATACGGACTACCATCCCGTTTTATTTTATGTTTATTTTATGTTTTTGTTATTTTCTTTCATTAGCTTAAGATTGAGTCGAGTCTTGGCTTAGCAACATTGTATAGTACATGTAATTGATCAAGATCTTTAACTCGCCACCAGTAAAACATCCTTTATCCAACAAAACCGTGTTTTCCTTTTCCCTACACCTAACGTTATAACCCATTTAAAAGCCCTCTTTGATAGTTTATCTTAGGTGCTTACGCCTAGTGGAGGAGGTTTTCGATCCTTTCCCAAGCCTATGGTAATCTATTTGCTATGACAGGTAGTGAGAGATATTATCCGTTTCCATTTATGAGATTTATTTTGATGACACTTGAGAGATGTGAGTATCTAAACACTACTTGTGAGGTGCTAGTTTATAATCTCCGTGCTTATTATGATTAAAGTGGAACGATTATTTGTTGCAATTACTTTTATATTAGCGTTAAATGACCCCTAACTTATATTTTGATTAGAATAAAAGCGCATTTGCTTGAGGACAAGCAAATCTCAAGTGTAAGGGTATTTGATGAAGCGAAAAGTGTACCGCTTTTAAGGGGTCATTTAAGCCCTAAATCGTATTTATTTGATCAAATATTGCCCTAAATCGTTCCTTTTGTCATTTTAGGTACTTTTGAGGAGAAATCTGGAAAAGGAGGCATTTTGGACGTTTTTGGAGCATAAAAGTGAAGAAAACGGAAAAGTCTCAAAAATCGGCTGAAAGTTACCTTTGACGGCGTCAGGATTTACTCCAGACGGCGTCATGGCTTGGCAAGAAAAGGTGGATGTGAAATTTACTCATGATAAGCCAGTGAAAATTGCATGTGAATTCTGACGGCGTCACGCTTTAACCTGATCAAGGGCGTCACGGCTTAATTCAAAGAGGGACGGCGTCACGTTCAAGGTCTGACGGCGTCAAGCCTTGATAAGCCAGAACGGATTTTGGAGAGCTAAAGAGGGACGGCGTCAAGAAGGTCATCCGGGAACCCTAGAAGCGGCGAGGTGACGGCGTCACACTCCATAACGTGACGCCGTCAGATGTAAAAATCTATATATAGTTTTGCAATTCTTTGTCATTAGTGTGGAACTTAGTGTGGAATTTTTGGGAGAAAACCCTAAGACGATTTTAGCATCTTTTTCAAGGCTTTTTGCCTTGAGATCTTCCATGTTACATTGAAGATAAGTTATCAATTAATCATTCAATATGTCTATGTGTTGTTTGATTCTATCTTGTTCTTGTCTTTTGATTAACATGTTAGGCTAGATTTATCTTGTGTTTGCTTAGATCTAATGAAACCTAGCTATTGATTATTGGTTATTAGTGTGTTATTAGTTGTATTGGATGATTGTTTATCTATGTTAGGCTTAAGAAAACTGGCTAACTTCCTATTCGGTAACTTGCTTGAACGTCTTAAGAAACATGAACCAATGCGTACTAAAGGTTTTTATGGTTGTATTTAATGCACAAGCGAATTCTAGTGATCCCATGTTAGGAGCTTCCTAGCCGGCTCGACATAGGAGTGAAGTAGGAGCTTGTAGAGTTGGGGAAGTACGTACGCCACCCCACGATTGGTATTAAGGAATACACCCGTCATCCACACGACTAATACACACTAATCAACCGGTAAAAGATAGTTAGGGAGTAAGGAAATCTAAGTAAACACATTTCTCTACACATAAGTTTTCACCAAACTTTTTATTTTCAGTTATTTATTTTATTTGCATTTGTAGTTATTTGGGTTAGTTGACTAGCAACTAATTCCGCCCACTCTTTCAAACCCGAGATTTTACTTGCTTTCATAAAAATATAAAAACATAAAAAAGAATCTTCCTCAACCCTTAGACCTATTAGAGTAGTCTTTCATACCTAACGAACACTATTCCCTGTGGAGAACGATCAATCCCCCGTACTTACCACTACACTATACTACATCGGTCAGGTACACTGCCTGGTGGGGTTGTAAGCCTCTTGAGATCCCTCGAGAGGTAAAACCTGTTGTAAGGTTGCAAAACCACGCATCAGATACTTACACCTTTGAGCTTCGCTTGATATTAAACATTGAACCCCACTCAGCATTCGCAACCAGATCTTTTCCTTGGATATTTAGAAACATAGGTGGACGTACGTGCTCAACTATCCTTCTTCTTTGATGTTCTTACTTTTAAGGATATTTCTTAAGATGCTTTTAGGTCAACCTTGAAAACCGTAGTTATATATATATATATTTTTTCTTAAATACCTATTTTGATGGTTAAATTCTTCTAGCCAAACTTTACCAAACTTTTGTTGAGAAATGTTAAACGAAGATTTTTGCGAAAAATTACCATATCCATACCATGATTAAAAACCCATTTTACAAAACTTTCAATCTTTTGAAACTGTATCTTACGTAACTATTAAATTTCTCCGACAAAGAAATTTGTAATACTTAGGAAGTTATTTTGTACAAACCCGTGTAAACACTTACCCAAATAAAACTTTCAAACAAAATTTCATCCATTCTTCTGAGGAGGAAAACGCTCAATTTCGAAACAAATCTTGAAGATCAGTCACACCGCCATTTTAAAACTTTACATGTATCGGGCTGTGATTTTGTGTCACTAGGAAATAACCATCTTGATTGTGTGGATGATTCGGGTGGTCTTGGTTCATGGAAGATTAGATCCATGGTTTAGATGAGATGAACTAAGAGAGAGAGAGAGAGAGGGAGACTCTTGAGAGAAAATCTGGAAAGTTAGATTACTATGTGAAATTGTGACAAGAGTTCCAACCCTTCCCAAGTGTGGGAAGGGGTATTTATACTTCTACATATTTGTGCCCCTAGTGGGCTGTGGAGTGAGCTGACAGTGGGGAAAGCCCCGACCCACTCCACAAATATAGATACGACTAATCTAATAAAACTAATAATACTAATAATACTAAGCTTATATAAATAAGCCTACGAGCTATGTGATATGCTAAATAGATATTTGGGGTGACCGAACCTTCATATGAATATTTATATTCCTAACAATCTCCCCCTAAGGGAGGTCACCCCGGAAATAATATTTCGAATTCTAGCATTTGATCTTTTGATCTTGACTTCATAGCTCGTAGTCTTCGATTCTTCAACGTCTTGAAACTTTGTGCATTCAGCAGTGTACGTTAGATGACTGTTTGATTGTCTTGGATGATCTTTGAGTATTCTTCGACTTTATCATCCAACATTTGTTTCCAAGTCATCTTTCAGTAGTATG
This sequence comes from Artemisia tridentata subsp. tridentata, assembly GCA_021014915.2. Taxonomy (NCBI): domain Eukaryota; kingdom Viridiplantae; phylum Streptophyta; class Magnoliopsida; order Asterales; family Asteraceae; genus Artemisia; species Artemisia tridentata. The sequence goes on along the minus strand of CP139501.1, from coordinate 79,319,858 downwards.
CTTCCACGTGATGTGTAAATCTTTGAGCGACATGCTCACACTATTTGGTGTCATGATCTTTAGCATCAGAGTTTGCAGAAGCCGTGTTAAAGGTCTTTTAGGTTGATCATGACTTTGTTGAGTTACAATGATGATGTAGTGTGAGCATGTGGTAGAGGATTGACATCTTTTTCTTCAATCAGCTACAACCGCATTCAGCTGCAACCTCAATCAGCTACAACCGCAAACAGCTGCAACAGCAATCAGCTTCAACCGCCAGATGTTCCTGCATACGACAGTTAGCAATAACACGTCCGGTACTTACAGGTTCGGACTTCGAGATTGTTAACAGCATAGTGTGGAAACTCTCTCTAATCCTTACCAAGACCGTTCCTAATCGAAAACCCACAGAGGGCTTTTTAAGACTATGCCGTAGCATTTCAACGATTAGGTGAGTCGCTGGAGATCACTCCACGACTGTAGACCGTTTGAAACTGCCGCGACCACTAAGCGTAATCCACGAGGAATTACCGAAGTGACCTGCTTTCAGGGCTGCTTGATGTTGACCCTGGCAGGAATTTCCATTCAATCATTGAGAATTACATTTGTAAAGTCTCTCATGAATGTTCTGGCAGATTGCTAAGATCTGCGTAGGACTCATAAGTTTACAACTGGTGTCCTTAATGTTGAACAACCAGTGTAGAAATAATTCGTGTCCCTATGAGATCTTATAATGCATCTCGTGGCTCTAGACTCAATTGTGCGTTTTGATTTGGTGATCGGAGGCTGGAGAGGACTGCCACCTTTTCAATATCATCTAACTCGGAGTGAGAGAGACGATAGAAATGTATTGTTCTCCGTGACAAGTGAAACAAGAGTCCTTTGAGGGACCTTGAGTGGCTAGGGAGGGTTGTGTAGCGTATCACTGGGTCCATGATACTTTGTCTTCAATGCCAGCAATCAACTAAGTGATTCTGACAGCATATGTATTGACCCGGTTTCTGCCTAAGTTGTAAGGAGGGCTTCTTTCTTTTCACCCTTTATCTTTACAATTCTTTTTCATTCTTCAACCCCTTCAGTGCTTACCGAGACTTCATAATTAACACCTTGTTGGGTTTATTCCAGTGTTAGCTCCATCTCAGTCGGCACTCTTCCCTTATACACATTTCTCCTTTTTAATCATACCTAAGGACTTCTACACTAACTAGTGGATTGTCCCTGGGTAGATCCCTCCGGCTCTGGCGGGATCGTGGGAACTTGAACCTACCCTAACCATCCTTATAACTCCATGCGTTAATTAAAATGGTCGGTCTTTGGTATTCATCCACGATTGCCAAACCAAATCTTTGAAAAATCTCTCAAAGTGTTCATGATTCTGAAACACATTTTTGCAAACACTTGAGAGTTTTATATTTTCAAATGCTCCCCCTCAACATGTGCTCGGGTGATTGTTTTATAAATTTGCACATGTTAGGTAGAGCTCGCACTTTTTGAATTGATCCACTTTCCGTGAACATGACCGATTCGAGACACGTTTACATCACTAGTTGAACTAGCTTGAAATTATTACCCGGCCTGGTCAAATCCACAGAAAGTTTCTCGAAATGGTACACTCTACTCAGATACGTCCTTTTCGAGACACGCTTACATCACTGGTTAGACCAGCTTGAAATTATTACCCGGCCAAGATGTATCCTTTCGATTGATGACAGTTCAAGTTTCGTCAATTCATTTGTCAAGACTGAATCACGATCTCTTGCAATGCCAAAAATTATTACCCGGCCAAGACGTATCCTTTCGATTGATGACAGTTCAAGTTTCGTCAATTCATTTGTCAAGACTGAGTCACGATCTCTTGCAATGCCAAATCCTTTTTGTTTCCACAAACCATTTGCTCCCCCTCAATATGTGCATTGATATACAAAAGAGTTTAGCACATATGGGAGAGCGTTCATTATACTTTCCAAAACATCACATTTTCATCAGGTTTCATATTTAAATCACATTCTCTCCCCCGATCAAAAATTTCAAACCTTTTGAGATTTGTGATCCCAATTGATTTAAATAAGTTAGAAAATGTGGGAGAAAATGTGTCCGATTTAATGTAGTCTGATGATGAAACATACTATGCTCCCCCTTAATCTAAGAGGGAGATTCACTGCTTATTTTGCACAAATTGATTATTATGACACAAATGATATTGACCTTTTTGTGCAGACGATGTAATTATCCGCTTTTCTGAGTAAATCATTGGTCAACATCAATTATCCATCCACCAACAAATCTTTCCCACACGTTGAAGATCTCCACTTGGCGAGATCATAATACGAACTGCTTTTGTTGAAGTGAAGGTGGTGGTGGTGATGACAGTGTTGTTGTTGTTGTTGCTGCCGACGTTGTTGTTGTGGTGAATTCCGAGCCAATCAATAGAGTTTGAACGTCTGATCAAATGGTTAGAATGGGAACTGGCACATTCATTTTGGCTATGGAATCTGCATAAGAATATCAACACAGATATACATACATACAGATACACTATTCCTTAATAGCTACCCTTCAGCAGCTTGCCACATTATAATACCAAGTTCATCTTATAATCAAACCACAATCAGGAACTACGTCAAACCACTATCTTGCATGAAGAGCAATTAGCAATCATGAACATGGCAATTCACACAGATTTCAATATTCAATTCAGGATCTTAGGAACATGATTCTAACATAATAGCAATCTACCTAAGCGAATCCTGAGAACATATGCACAATATCAACAACAATTAAGCAGCAGAGACAAACACCATTTGAGACTCATTCACTTAGATCATACAGATGTCAGTGGAGCATTCAAGAACATCAAACACATCGGGTTTTCTAACTTCTTTCAGATTTTGAGTTTTAATGTATCTAGGGGATTAAACGAGGATTCCAAAGAGATACAAATGAACCTTCTAGATATATGAAGCTAGGATACTACAAGCAAATTGCACATAATGTCCTAAACTTTCTAGCAACTAACACACTTGGTCATTTGATATATTTAAGCAATATCCTCTTTAACTAATACCCCATTAACTGCAAAGCCTTTTCTAAGAGTCATGAATTAATCAAGAAACCCGTTTGATGATATAAAATTTGAATTCACTCTCCCCCTCAATCAATGACCCGTATTCTAGTTGAGCCTCAACTAAAATCAAGCTTAACCCCACAACTCATCAAACAAGAACTGTCATGAGGTTTTGTAGTCGTTGATTGAGTGACAAATTTTATGCATAATCCAAGTATAAACAAATTTCATACAACACATATTCACCAAGTGTCTCACAAATAATTTTCAGAAGAATCATAGAATGAAAACTATTTGTTATAATAAGAAGATTTCTCTTCTTTTACAAGAAATGATGCACTGAAACGTACATCAAATCAGGAAACATGGATATGAAGTAATCCATGCCCAGGTGAACATCACCCAGTTGGAGGAACAGCTGTCTTTTTGGCGACGTGCTTTCCCCAATATGAAGCGCGGGTTGCTATCTAAAGTAATAGCAAGCCATTTAGACATGTTTAAACAATCCATTTTAACTTCTGCTCGAGCTTCATTTAAAGACCCGTGCCATTATTGAATGACATTTCTAAGTCCGTAAATGTTATCGATAAACAGAAGACATGCCTAGGTGAAACTATTTTTGGTATTTTCTATTTTTCAATTTTTATGGTTTTTCTGGATTTAAGATTCTCTATTTACAAATGCAGGTTTTCTATATATCTATTTACAAGATGGTATAAAATATGAATAAGTATATATGTACAAGGATACGAACCAGAAACCATTACTCCTCAGCATTCTGAATCTTCACCGCATTCATCACTTGACTTGCTGAAGAGCAATGTGAGCACTTTCAATCAGGGAATGATTCTGGCTTTTCACTCTCCCCTAATTAGTGCTCTCCCCCAATCTGACAACCTTTCTGATGAACACCCATAATAGGAAGAAGACTTTGGATGAACGCCCATAATATGAAGAAGTCTTTAGATAACCAAATGCATGCCGTCTTTAGTCTTCTAACACACCCGTCTTTGAGTAACGCCGTCAAAAACCTTAGGCATCTTTTCGGTAGTTTAAGATGAGCCTCAACTGAAATCTAGCTTAACCCCACAACTCATCAAACAAGAACTGTCATGAGGTTAAGCTAAACCACAAATTTAAGCCCAGTAACAACTTGATTTCAGCTTAACCTCACAACTCATCAAACAAGAACTGTCATGAGATTAGGTTAAAATCAAGTTGGACCTAACCTTAAACTACAGAACAACTTGAACCTAACTTAACTCCACAACTCATCAAACAAGAACTGTCATGGGATTAAGTTAAATAACAAGTTGTAAGAAAAGAGCTCAACATTTTTGAATGTAGAGAAGACTGAAGACTCGACCTTCTTCAAGATTGCCCAATGTGGAGGAACAGAATACCAATCATCTTCATCTCACCAAATGCCTTCCAGTAACCTTACATATAACCCATCAGCCCGCAGCATACACATGAGATGATAACACCCAACAGAGAATGAAGAGTAGACTGACGACTCGACCTTCTTCAGTCTTAAGTATAACACCAAAGTAACAAGTTGAACCACTGATCATCTATAGTATGTATCCATCCTTGGATATTAAGCCCTGATTACGTGAACCTGTTGTGTGTCCTTGATGTACACATTCTCTCTCCCCTGATGGTTACGATTAATCAGCCCATGACGTAACAGTGAAACGTAAATACCAAGGTAACAAGTTGAACCACTGATCATCTCTACGGTTATCAACACCGGAATAAATGATTACGCCCGATCACGTGAACCTGTTGTGCGTCCTTGGTGTACACATTTCTCTCCCCCATGATGGTTACGATTAATCGGAATCATCATCATGATGTGTACATGTAGCCTAATGACGTATACATGAAGCATTGACTAGAAACCCATTGTTGCTGATTGTACCAACCCGTGAGACTATGTCGATTAGCATTCCATGACCATGTTCTTCAACACCTTGAAAGACGAAGGAAGAAGTAGTGTTGGAGAACCATGGTTTGCACGACTCCTGAACTGACGTATTCAGGAGTCGTATGACCATTTCTCAATCATCAACTAACATGTAGATTAATATTCACCCTTTCCCCCCCTCAAAAATTGCATATGCCTGCCAACTGCAATTTTTGATGATTGAACAAGTGAATATGAATACCATCAATGGTAAGTTGCTCCACTTGACGGTTCTTGAAGACTGACATGTTGTTTATTCACCCTTTCCCCCCTCAAAAATTGCATATGCTTGTCAACTGCAATTTTTGGTTGAACAAGTGAGTAAAAATATACTCCAATATGCGCCGATCCACTTGATGACTGAATAAGCACGGAAAGAGCATGAAACTTGTTGATGAGAATGGCCATAAACAAGAAGATTCCTCTTCTTTTGAAGATAAAGTGCACTCAAGCGTACACTTTTCTTTTCTTTGAAGAGCGAGGCCTGAACTGAGGTATTCAGACGTCATAATTTTGAAGAACGAGGCCTGCACTGAAGTGTACAGACGTCATTATGATGAAGAGCGAGGCCTGCACTGACTTGTACAGACGTCATTATGATGAAGAGCGAGGCCTGCACTGACTTGTACAGACGTCATCTCTCTCTCTTTACTTCTTCTCTCATCTAACTCGTTACCAACCCCATTATCATTCTGTCGGCTTGATGTCGTGACCACTGATGGAGAAAACCCAATATGATGAACTTGATACTGAAGTAATATAACCCGAACTTGTGACTTAAACTTGTACTAATGCGTGACAAAGAGCGGTGTAGAGACTTTGTGCAACATCGAATCCCTAAGTACTCTATACTCTTCAACCAACCAACCATCAAGTATAAGACGTACATCACCTCTTGGATATCCACAACTTCGTGTGACACTGAGCACTACAACGTGACTCCTTAAAGTGATAGTTATTTTGTGATAGAGAGAAAGACAAAATAACTAGATATCCAAGTCCTCGTCATTGTAAATGTTGAAAGCTCGAACAAGGATCTCGAAGAATCTTCATCCAACCTCCCCGATATCTTCAGATACTAAGTACACTCACCCATGAAATTTCACTTCAGCCTCAAATAAATAATACTGAACTAACCCCTTAGTCACATCTTGTCGATTAAATGCCTCGATCCAGCCATTTGTGATGTTATAGCTGAACTTTGATAATGGTTTTAACCCGATCATGGTCAAGAGCGCATAGCCCATCATCACGGTATTTTACAAATCTATGATTTAAACCGAGAAATAAGTTCTTTCGCGGGATTTTACAAAACCAAGAAGAAACCGTGAGACAGTAATAGATTGAATGTGGCATGACTGATTTGGTTTTGGTGAACATCATTTTGGGTTAAGAATATCTTGAGAGAATTACAGTTCACATCACAACTTTTAAAACCTTTGTCCAACTAACCAACCTTGTACACAGATTAGTGACCACTTGATGAAGGAAACCCGATATACCAATACTGAAAACTAAAGTAGAAGTCCCCAAATTTGTTACTTAAGCTTGCACTAATGTTGGAAGAACGGTGTAGAGAATTAATGCTCCAAGCAAATCTCTAAGAGCTCAATACCCAACCAAAGTATGAGACATTAACACCTCTTGCGATTATCGACATCGTCATTGACGTATGACACTGAGTACTCCCATGACTCTTAAGTGATAGTTACCCCGACTGCTGGTAACTAGATAACCCAAGTCTTCAACTTAAAATTTTAAGCACGAGCAAGTTATCAATGAAGGTCATGCATCCAACCAACCCCGACTTCAAGATAAAATAAGTAGACGCCTTCGTGAAATTCAACTTCAATCACAAATAAAGAATACCTGATTAACTTCGTGATCATCTTGTGTTGTTGACTAGCCAAAAAGAGAAGAAACATGCGCTAATTCTTAGAAGTGCCCATGACTCATAGTCAGTCCTATCAAACAAAGCTGTCTGATCCAGCTACTTGGATGTGGAATAGTTGTCGTACTGTATACAGGATTTTACAGTTCTTGAGATTTATCTGAGAAATAAATTCAAGAACTAACTGCACAACAGTAAGTATCAAACTGCTGTAGACTGAACCACTGAATCCTGAATCGCTACGATCTGACCCGCTGTAACCGAAACTGCTAAAATTCACATCGCTGGAGACGGAACTTCTAGGAAACTTGCGATAATTCTCCCTGATGCGTGGTTTTGCAACCTTACAACAGGTTTTACCTCTCGAGGGATCTCAAGAGGCTTACAACCCCACCAGGCAGTGTACCTGACCGATGTAGTATAGTGTAGTGGTAAGTACGGGGGATTGATCGTTCTCCACAGGGAATAGTGTTCGTTAGGTATGAAAAATTACTCTAATAGGTCTAAGGGTGAGAGAAGATTCTTTTTATGTTTTTATATTTTTATGAAAGCAAGTAAAATCTCGGGTTTGAAAGAGTGGGCGGAATTAGTTGCTAGTCAACTAACCCAAATTACTACGAATGCAAATAAAATAAAATAACAGAAAATGAAAATGTTGGTGAAAACTTATGTGGAGGGAAATGTGTTTACTTAGATTTCCTTACTCCCTAACTATCTTTTACCGGTTGATTAGTGTGTATTAGTTGCATGGATGACGGGTGTATTCCTTAATACCATTCGTGGGGTGGCGTACGTACTTCCCCAACTCTACAAGCTCCTACTTCACTCCTATGTCGAGCCGGCTAGGAAGCTCCTAACATGGGATCACTAGAATTCGCTTGTGCATTAAATACAACCATAAAAACCTTTAGTACGCATTGGTTCATGTTTCTTAAGACGTTCAAGCAAGTTACCGAATAGGAAGTTAGCCAGTTTTCTTAAGCCTAACATAGATGAACAATCATCCAATACAACTAACAACACACTAATAACCAATAATCAATAGCTAGGTTTCATTAGATCTAAGCAAACACAAGATAAATCTAGCCTAACATGTTAAACAAAAGACAAGAATAAGATAGAATCAAACAACACATAGACATATTGAATGATTAATTGATAACTTATCTTCAATGTAACATGGAAGATCTCAAGGCAAAAAGCCTTGAAAGAGCTGCCAAATTCGTCCTAGGGTTTTCACACACAAAGTTCCCCAATAAGTTCCACACTAATGACAAAGAATTGCAAAACTATATATAGATTTTTAGATCTGACGGCGTCACGTTATGGAGTGTGACGCCGTCACCTCGCCGCTTTTAGGGTTCCCGGATGACCTTCTTGACGCCGTCCCTCTTTAGTTCTCCAAAATCCGTTCTGGCTTATCAAGGCTTGACGCCCTCAGACTATGAACGTGACGCCGTCCCTCTTTGAATTATAACGTGACGACCTTGATCAAATTAAAGGGTGACACCGTCAGAATTCCCATGCAATTTCTCTGGCTTATCATGAGTAAATTTCACATCCACCACTTTTGCCAAGCCATGACGCCGTCCAGGGTTAATCCTGACGCCGTCAAAGGTAACTTCCAACAAGATTTTGAGACTTTGTCGTTTTCTTCACTTTTATGCTCCAAAAACGTCCAAAATGCTTCCTTTTCCAGATTTCTTCTCAAAAGTACCTAAAATGACAAAAGGAACGATTTAGGGCAATATTTGATCAAATAAATACGATTTAGGGCTTAAATGACCCCTTAAAAGCGGTACACTTTTCGCTTCATCAAATACCCTTACACTTGAGATTTGCTTGTCCTCAAGCAAATGTGCTTTTATTCTAATCAAAATACAAGTTAGGGGTCATTTAATGCTAACATAAAAGTAATTACAACAAATATTCGTTCCACTTTAATCATAATAAGCACGGAGATTACATACTAGCACCTCACAAGTAGTGTTTAGATACTCACATCTCTCAAGTGTCATCAAAATAAATCTCATAAATGAAAACGGATAATATCTCTCACTACCTGTCATAGCAAATAGATTACCATAGGCTTGGGAAAGGATCGAAAACCTCCTCCACTAGGCGTAAGCACCTAAGATAAACTATCAAAGAGGGCTTTTAAATGGGTTATAATGTTAGGTGTAGGGAAAAGGAAAACACGGTTTTGTTGGATAAAGGATATTTTACTGGTGGCGAGTTAAAGATCTTGATCAATTACATGTACTATACAATGTTGCTAAGCCAAGACTCGACTCAATCTTAAGCTAATGAAAGAAAATAACAAAAACATAAAATAAACATAAAATAAAACGGGATGGTAGTCCGTATGTTTTTTCTACTTTTCTTTTTCTCATTTTTTTTTGTATTTTTCCTGATTTTTTTTTTTTTTTTTTTTTTTTTTTTTTTTTTTTTTTTTGCATACACTTTTGCCCTACCATCCAAAATAATACATCATAGGGGCATTGCATTCCCCTTACACTTGAACTTTTACATAACTTTACAAATAACTATTCTAATGACTCGAATTAAGATAATCAAAACACTTGGAGTACTTTTAAAATATTTAGCACATATGGGGGTAATAAATGATGATCTTCCCCATTACTTCATTACACTAGTACTTTACCCATGAGTCATAATCGTCCCAAAACAATATGTACAAGGATATGACTCGACTTAGCAACCATGTAATCAACTAGATAATTAACTTGGGTTTAAACAAATGTTGACACAATAATGCACTAAAAATGAGTGCATACAAGGTAGGCTAAGGCGATTTGGGTGTACATTTTAGTGGGGTGTAACAAATTCTTCCTTTAAGTAAAATGCTTAAAGGTCGAAACGAAAAGATAGGCTCTGAGGGGTGTACTAGGGGTATCGTGTACTAAAAATGAGTACAACGCAAAGGGTGTGGAAGAATTACTTGACCAATGTAGCCAATGTAATTATAACAAAAACACAGGTGTAAAACAATGGGTGAATCCTAATGCCTCTTATCATGTAGTAAATCTAAGTACACGAATGTAGTCTCACTTGTGGCCTCGGAATGGTCCTAACGCAAGTTCTAGAATCTAAGTGCTACCGGTACACACATCATAGCATAAATGCTTTTCCTACCAATTCTAGGGGTGAACCTCACATATTTGGGGGTGGAAAATTTTTTAGTGGTACGGTTTTTGTGCTAGTCATATAACTCCTATCCGTGAGACGCTCATTAAGATCAAAGTTTCACTCCTATATATTGTAAAAAATTTTAAATTTGGCACTAAAATTACCCTAACAGGTATTTATCTCAGTTTTATTACACATCCACTATTAAACAAACAAAAATCAAGCGCAATTGTATTCTCTAATCGTATTTTTACCCCCCCCCCCTTACACTTAAGATGAACATTGTCCCCAATGTTCAAATAACAAGATGTAAAAGTATAAAGTAAAAGAATGAAATCAAATACTCCCCTGATTCGCTCGGTGGATAACGAAGTAACACGGTTAGATCTTCTTCCAAGATAATGTTGAAGCTCCATGACTAATGCATCGCCATAAGCTTGATCCAGCAAACATTTCCTTGTCCAAAATAACCTGTTAAACCTGAGAAAACAAACACGAAAACCTGCATAACATCGGCGGGATAAATCTATATATAAGGATATAATGCTTGTGGAATGATAATTTTGCCGATTCCTGAAGATTATAAGTTATAGATTTAATAAAAACTTTTTATGAAAACAAAACTTTCAAAAATTTTCAGAAAATTAAACCTGACGCCGTCAGGTTGTAAAGCCTGACGCCGTCAGAAATGATCTGACAGAATTCTCATGTTACGTTTCCGGAAAAATTTTGGAAAAACCTATACCTTACTTCCTGGAAATCCTGCAAAACATCATTATGACTCGATACAAGCATTTGACTCAAACAAATACTAATATGTATGTTAATTTATTATTATTACGATTCATGTTCATTTGTTCTAATAAACCGATTTAGATTTCCCTTACACTTAACTTTTGCAAAATACCTTTATATGTAGTTAAGACGAAGTTAAAAACAAAATAAAGCATTTTCACAATTTAGTTTTGAACATGAATTAATAATAATAAAAATTAAACATACATACGGAAGCAAATAAAATCAAACAAACAAATAAATAAACACACAAAGCAAATAAAATAAGCAATCAAATAAGGCTTGCATGCAATAAATAAAATCAATGTAACAAATGTTTAAAGGCCAACAGAGGCCTTATCCTAAATTATTACAGACCCAATTGTTCTAAATCATACAACCATAATTTCAATTGTTCAAATATCAAAACATCAAATCAAAGCATCACTGGGGTGGGGGACCTTGGCGATAGTCATAGTCAGGAGGGAGGTGCCCGTAGTACCCATATGGTGGGTAATCCTGCTCACGACCCGGGAAAGGGTCAATCTGCAGATGTGGGTCCAACTGATCACGTGTAGATAGATGCTGCATCTGACGAACCGTGTGATCATACATCCAGTCGAACCTCTCGTCCACCCTGGTCCTCCAAGTATCAACCTGGCCCATCCAGGTCCCCTGGTGAGCCTGCCAATCCCCCCTGCTCATGTGCCGGTAGTAATCAGCTGTACCGGCCTCATAACCCTCATGCTGCTGCTGCTGCTGAGGCTCCTCCTCCTCATCATCCTCACCATCATCATCCTCAGCTCCGGCTGGATGATACCACATAAAGGACCCATCATGCATCTCCATAATCACCTCCATCTGCTTCAGGGACCTCACCTTCACCGTCCTGCATGCATCACCACTCAAATACCTCATGACCTCGGGCCTGAGGACTCCATATGATCGGGCCAGCCGGGTGATAAACATCCCACCATAAATCCTGTCTCCTTCCCTTTCCCTTACTCCACCATGCAGAAAGCTAGCAACCCAAAATGGGATGTTGCAGTAAACCTCATTAGAATAAATGGTGTACAGGTAGAAGAGATCTGAAGCAGTGACACGGTGGTGAGAGCTGTGACGCCCTGTCAAGCTGTAGGTGAGGCATCTATGAGTCAACCTAACTCTAGGCTCCCTAATCTGAGATGCCACAGTGGTCGAGGTGTACATCCCATCCCCAATAGTCGGCCAGAACAACGAACACCTAAAATCATTCCTCATCGACTCCCCATGCAACAACCTATTCATGAACCCCACCTGAGTGGTTTCATGCTGACTATACAACCCAAGTCTCCACCCAAACTCAGTAACCGAGCACGTCCTAAACTCACCCCCAGCCTGAAATAGATGGTGGTCCTGCCCACATCGGTCCTTGCCTCAGCCATGTCAAAGTGAAAAGTGGCAAAGAATTCACGTACCAACTCTTCATAGACCGGCTCTTGAATCCTAAACAGTCTTTCCCACTGAGGGCCGGTAAATTCATCCGTCTGAAAGCTTTGGAGAAAGGTTTGCTCAAGACCTTCCCTCCTCAGAAAGCTCCAATCTACAATAGCTCCATTTTCGACCTTGTGTTGTAACAATTGGGTGTATTTGCTTGTAGCAGCATCGTTGTCAAAGACACCCCAACTGAGGACCGTGTCCCCAAAGTTCTCTTGTTGAGATCGGGAAGAACTTCCTCGGCTAGGTCTTTGACGCTTACTCATTATCTGGAACAAAGCAGGGAGGAACAAAAAGTGTTAATATGTGAATTAAAGATTTGGCGGAGCATCAGACAGGTCTGACGCCGTCACCCTTTGCTAGGTGACGCCGTCAGGTTCTACCAAATTCAAATCCGAAATTACGAGGGAAAAATCAATATTCAAACTTTAAGCTTATAAACCAAACGCCCCTTTTTACAGCAAAATGGGTGATTGGATCATAGGTTATGGTTCAAATTCGTGGCCTCCCCATTAGTGAATAGACCCAATTGATTGCTAATCATCAAATGCTTTAATTATTGCTAAATAACACTAATTAAAAGACATTATGAGTTTCTAAGCATGAATCAATCCTAGGGTTTCATGAATTGGGGATTTTCGAAATTTACAAATCCTATGAGTAATTAAAGCGAAAAGAATGAATAAGAATTACTTACCACGTGGAGATTTATAGCAAAAGTCGGTGAATTTGATCTTGAAAATTCGTGGGTGGGGTTGGAGTGGATATGGTTTGTGGGGTTTGTGATGAAAGTGATGGAATTAAAGTTGTTATTGCTGTGCAGACGGGGTGACGGCGTCACGTTCAAATCCTGACGCCGTCAGATTAGCGTATTTTACTACTTTGTGCCAGTTTACAAATGAGCCCCTCGTACTTTAAGAAAGCAGCTAGTCAGGGTCAATAACCCTGATAGCTAGTCTCGTTAACAAGTTCCTCATGGGTCAAATGTTTTGTTACTGTCACGGGATGTAGTAAAATGTTGGAAAGGGCCGGTTGACGTCTCATTCAGGTTCCAATTTCCATCACGGCAGGTATTCAGGGAGTGGGAGGAACTTTTCCAGGGGGTGTTCGAATTGAGGGTGTGCTTTAATTTAGTTCTTCTCACACCTGGCTTAAAGCCAAAAGATCGTTTCCTAGCTTCATGAAAGTTAGGGAGCGTGACAACCATGCTTCCCACGAAAATGCTACGATCTTGAGAATTTTTCTCGCGAGAGGATCCAAATAGATAAGAGGGTTTTAAAAGTGAAGGCTCGGGGAGAGGGGTTTCATCATCCCATTCGTTGTATGGTTCATTAGGGACCGGGAGTTCAAAGATCTTCTCGATCTCTTTGTGTGAAGCTTCTTCCCTAATTTTCTCTTTTATTCTCGCGATAAATTTGTCTGCTAGTTCCATGAACATATCTTGGGTGTTTTTCAATTGAGTTTCTAATTTCTGGATCCGTTTCTCTTGGTTGTTCACGAAATTTAGCATTATCCCTTCAAATTCATCTTGTCGTGAGAATTGATGAAACGTATGTTTACCAATTGTGTTCACACACTCATCGGGATTTTCCTCAGCCGTAGGTATCTCGGCTTTCATCAATTTCTCAACCTGCCTTTTTATGTTTTCGAACAACTATTCTTGGGTAGTACTTATGTAATTTAAAGTCCCTACTTCCGAGAACATTGAGTCATTCCATTCTTCTTCTTCGTACTGTGCCAAGTCCTCAATGACTTCCCAACACTTATCGACACTGAGCCTGCTCAATCTCCCATTGGCGGCGTAATCTATGGCTCTTCTAGTTTGATGATTGACACCATCATAGAAGATTTGGATTTGTAGCCAAGGATCCATGCCATGGTGAGGGACTTTTTGGAGTAAGTCCTTGAATCGAGTCCATGCCTCATAGAGGGTTTCGCCTTGACGTTGTTGGAACATCAAGATATCATTCCTTAGCTTGGTAGTTCTTCCCGGTGGGAAAAACTGAGCAAGGAAACGAGTGGTGAGATCATCCCAAGAGGTGATGGATCCTGCGGGTTGACGTTCTAGCCACTGACTAGCTTGGTCCCGCAAAGAGAATTGAAAGAGACGCAGTCGGGTCGTCTCTCGAGTGGCAACATCAAGGTCTATAGAATCAACGATTTTGAGAAAGTCCTTGAGATGTTGATTAGGATCTTCAGAACGAAGTCCATGGAATGCGCATCCGCTTTGCACCAACCGGATGGTGTCGGATCGCAAGGGTGTGATATTGGCTCCTTGAGTGAGCTCAATGGTGTTTCGATAGCCATGGTGGCTAGGACGGGAGTACTCTCCTAAAGTACGGGCTCTAGGAGGTGGTGGTGGTTGTTGTGGTGGTGGGATGTTGGGATCAAGGATATTACCATCTTCCATGATGTCGAATGGTAATGGTTACGAACAAAGAAACGAAGAAAATAGATAGACTAAAGAAAACCTAGAAAAAGAAAACAAAAATCTCACTAGAAAGGAATCTAGTGAGTAGACCTATAAAATAAAAATTCAACCTAAACAATAACTATTCCCCGGCACCGGCGCCAAAAACTTGATGCGTGGTTTTGCAACCTTACAACAGGTTTTACCTCTCGAGGGATCTCAAGAGGCTTACAACCCCACCAGGCAGTGTACCTGACCGATGTAGTATAGTGTAGTGGTAAGTACGGGGGATTGATCGTTCTCCACAGGGAATAGTGTTCGTTAGGTATGAAAAATTACTCTAATAGGTCTAAGGGTGAGAGAAGATTCTTTTTATGTTTTTATATTTTTATGAAAGCAAGTAAAATCTCGGGTTTGAAAGAGTGGGCGGAATTAGTTGCTAGTCAACTAACCCAAATTACTACGAATGCAAATAAAATAAAATAACAGAAAATGAAAATGTTGGTGAAAACTTATGTGGAGGGAAATGTGTTTACTTAGATTTCCTTACTCCCTAACTATCTTTTATCGGTTGATTAGTGTGTATTAGTTGCGTGGATGACGGGTGTATTCCTTAATACCATTCGTGGGGTGGCGTACGTACTTCCCCAACTCTACAAGCTCCTACTTCACTCCTATGTCGAGCCGGCTAGGAAGCTCCTAACATGGGATCACTAGAATTCGCTTGTGCATTAAATACAACCATAAAAACCTTTAGTACGCATTGGTTCATGTTTCTTAAGACGTTCAAGCAAGTTACCGAATAGGAAGTTAGCCAGTTTTCTTAAGCCTAACATAGATGAACAATCATCCAATACAACTAACAACACACTAATAACCAATAATCAATAGCTAGGTTTCATTAGATCTAAGCAAACACAAGATAAATCTAGCCTAACATGTTAAACAAAAGACAAGAATAAGATAGAATCAAACAACACATAGACATATTGAATGATTAATTGATAACTTATCTTCAATGTAACATGGAAGATCTCAAGGCAAAAAGCCTTGAAAGAGCTGCCAAATTCGTCCTAGGGTTTTCACACACAAAGTTCCCCAATAAGTTCCACACTAATGACAAAGAATTGCAAAACTATATATAGATTTTTAGATCTGACGGCGTCACGTTATGGAGTGTGACGCCATCACCTCGCCGCTTTTAGGGTTCCCGGATGACCTTCTTGACGCCGTCCCTCTTTAGTTCTCCAAAATCCGTTCTGGCTTATCAAGGCTTGACGCCCTCAGACTATGAACGTGACGCCGTCCCTCTTTGAATTATAACGTGACGACCTTGATCAAATTAAAGGGTGACGCCGTCAGAATTCCCATGCAATTTCTCTGGCTTATCATGAGTAAATTTCACATCCACCACTTTTGCCAAGCCATGACGCCGTCCAGGGTTAATCCTGACGCCGTCAAAGGTAACTTCCAGCAAGATTTTGAGACTTTGTCGTTTTCTTCACTTTTATGCTCCAAAAACGTCCAAAATGCTTCCTTTTCCAGATTTCTTCTCAAAAGTACCTAAAATGACAAAAGGAACGATTTAGGGCAATATTTGATCAAATAAATACGATTTAGGGCTTAAATGACCCCTTAAAAGCGGTACACTTTTCGCTTCATCAAACTTGCGATAATTCTCCCCCTCAAAAAGGACATGAAATGACCTTTTTGCCAAAGCTGAGAGTCCGTGATGTTTGTGAATTTGTCAGGCACAAAACATGGAAAGAGACAAATGAAACTACTGCAACGAAGATGGTGATTAAGACTCTCGTGTAGTAACCCCTTGCTTTCCTCGTCATCAATGGTTTAGTAGATTAACAATTCATTGAAGCTCGTAATATGCCAAAACCGCCTGATGAAATGCATATGACTTTAAAGTGAGTAAAATGTTAAGACATGTCTCCAAACAAATCACCTCTTGTCTTTAAGCCTGACTACCTCTTGAGAAGATCTTGAACAACAATCCCATTAGAAGCTTGAGAAACAACAATCACTTGATGAAGCTTGATAAAGAACAAGTCCGCGACTTAAACTTGCACTAAATTATGATTTAGAACCTATATTGAGCACAACAACGTAACTCCTTTAAATATAGGTAGTGATATATACCCAACCTTCCATCCTTAATTGTATATATCCACTTCGTGAACATCCAAGTCTAATCACCTTAAATTGCAAATTGTGATTTAGAACCTATATTGAGCACAACAACGTAACTCCTTTAAATATAGGTAGTGATATATACCCAACCTTCCATCCTTTATTGTATATATCCACTTCTTGAACATCCAGGTCTAATCACCTTAAATACGCTTGAGCAAGGGTCATCAAACATCGTGCATCCATCCACCCCGAGATGTTTGTGACACTAAGTACACCAACCCGTGAATTAACAAACCAACCAAGTTACCATAATTTCCCAATTCCTGCTGATCTTGAAGCACAAACTTATCCCAAAAAATTAGTCACACCCCGTAAGTTTCATTATGCCTAAATCCAAGTCCATCCTACTTGTCCAAAATTAATTTCACGGGATTTTATAGCTATTGAGATTTAAACCGAGAAATCGAATCTTTCGCGGGATTTTCTAAAATCTACAAGAGAAACCGTGAAATCAACAAGAACGACTAAGAGTGAGTTGCAATACTGATTTTAGAAATTCAAGTCACAGGAGTCAAATCACAACTTGATCAGATCGCAACAAGTCAAGTCACAGATTGTCAATTTGCAACAAGTCCGATTGCGATCAACCAAATCACAATTTGTCAAATCGCAAGTGTCAACTCACAACGTCAAATCGCAACTGGTCAACTCACAATCAGTCAACTCGCAACAAATCAGAATGCAACTTGACAAATTGCAATTAAACAAATTGTTATTTGTCAGCTATAACTCAACTTGCAAAGATCAAATTGCTGGGTCACTCCAGTCGTAGGCACTAATAGAACAATGCTGACAAATCCCCACCTCTGTAATCTCGATGACATTCATAAACCCAAATACTAGCCTTGATGTGTGAATCTTTGTAATATCACTTGACGTGAGAAACAGCCAAAGTCATTACTACTTCTGTGTTTCACACCACAAACCGACAACCAACCAAAGTCAAAACAGTTTAACGTGACCCATTGTAAACCTATCTAATTATAAGCTCCTAACCGGCCCATTTAAACAACTAATAGAAACAAGCCCAAAGACACATCAGATCCAAAATTTCTAATACCCTAAAGATACGGGTATTTAAATCCCACATTAGCACATCAACACAACCCTAATCATACTTAACAATCCGCCCCTTTTCTTCTAACCTAACTGCTCCACTAACTCACCCAGATCACAGCAAGTCCTCCCATCAGATCCATTCATCTAATCTCATCTCAACAAGAAACCGATCAAGATAAGCTCATTTCAATCTCTGATCTTCCGTCATCCATCATATACAAACAAATAAACACATCGTACCTTTTCCCTTGTCTTCCAGTTATGCACAGTCCATAGTCAAGAAACCCATTGATGGCTTTAAGATATACAATGGATGTAAGTATTTGTTTTTTGTTATTGTGAATCATTTGAACGAACCAAGAAAATAGGTATAACATAATTGTTATAATCTATATCTTTATGTGTTCGAATAGAAAGAAAGAAGCTTAGCTTCAATTCACAACAAATCGATGATGATTTCCAAATCGTGTGTTAGATCTTTTTGAAGGTCTTGAGATATCTTTGAGAAACACGAATTGAGAAACTGAGATATGTGTTCGGTTTGAGTTTGTAGGATCAATGATAATTTTGTTTCGGTTAACCTTAAAAAGGTTGTTTGTTTATGAAACCAATACCCATACTGAGATCATGACATGAACGTGAGTGGGTCTTATGATTCAATAAATTGATTTGTCATTAGTGATTAAGGTTTTATGCGAAGACATGATTTGGTTCTTTAATTGGGAATTGGTGAGTGAAGGTTTTAATTTGGATGCAAGTTGTTTGTGGGGTCTTTTTGTCTTTACTGCTTCAACTTAATTCAGTTTCTTTCATTTAGATCTTGATAACTCGTTGACTGTTTGACCGTTTAACCGAGTGATAGACAAACCGCATCGATGAAATAGTAGACAAACCGAGTTCGTGAGCATATAGACAAACCGAGTTCGTGAGTATATAGACAAACCGAGTTCGTGAGCATACAGACAAACCGCGTATGTGATTATACAGTCAAACCGCGTTAATGGTTAAACAGAAAAACCGCGTTCGTGGTTAAACAGACAAATCGCGTTCGTGATTAAACAGACAAACTGCGTTCGTGATTAAACAGACAAACCGCGTTTGTGATTAAGTAGACAAACATCATAGACAAAATAGACAAACAGCATAGACAAACCTCATAGTTTGACCAGTCAAAGCTGTCACTTTCACTCAGTTTTGTCTTATACTCCTTTTTAGTTACAGTCCAAACATCACTCCCAACATGACACAAACCGCATCACTGAACAATACCTTTGGACTCAAACAGCAACAATGAACATGTACAAGCACCAAGTCCTTAAACCGAGATCTCAACAACCAATATCAAAGATAAGTAGTATGGAACAATAACATCAAGCAAACCGAATCCATCTTCGAATCGAACATATCTTCGAATGTCACTACTTTACTTATTAAAACAGTTTCAAAATCTTTGACAATCTCACCAAGACTTTTAAACCGAGAGGTAATACTCAAAAAAATGACTTTAACCACAAATCTGTGAGCACTAACGCACCAACCCAACAGAAAAATCACAAACAACATCAAACAAAAGCAAGTAAATGAACCCCACATAGATCTCAAACTAGCCGCAGGATCTCAAACTAAAGCAAATAAATGAACCCCACATAGATCCTTCATAATGTTTCCAAAACAGAAACAAAAGAATTGTAAAGCGCCACAACCCAAGATAACATTAAAGGCCCAACACTACTGTTACGACCCACAAATGAGTTATTAGAAACAAACTGTTTTTCATGAGAATAGATACCACAATTGAATTTCATGAAAAGTACGAACCAGAAACAAAGTAACAAATGAGAAAATGGAAACCACAAATCCAAGCACACACAATCAATCGAACCTAACCATGGCTCTTGATACCAATTGTAGGAAATAACCATCTTGATTGTGTGGATGATTCGGGTGGTCTTGGTTCATGGAAGATTAGATCCATGGTTTAGATGAGATGAACTAGAGAGAGAGAGAGAGGGAGACTCTTGAGAGAAAATCTGGAAAGTTAGATTACTATGTGAAATTGTGACAAGAGTTCCAACCCTTCCCAAGTGTGGGAAGGGGTATTTATACTTCTACATATTTGTGCCCCTAGTGGGCTGTGGAGTGAGCTGACAGTGGGGAAAGCCCCGACCCACTCCACAAATATAGATACGACTAATCTAATAAAACTAATAATACTAAGCTTATATAAATAAGCCTACGAGCTATGTGATATGCTAAATAGATATTCGGGGTGACCGAACCTTCATATGAATATTTATATTCCGTGTAACAGGCTGGGATTTTGTGTCACTAGAGTATAGACCCTACATTGGAATTAGACCGTGAGGCATAAAGAGGAGACCACACTAACAAAATTTGGAAACATCGCATAGTCAAGACTTAAACTGTTTCCCTCTATTAAACTTACTCCAGAAATCATTGTACCTCACCAAAATGCTAGAAGGAGACAACTTATGGCAGACCACCTAAGTACTCTTCCACAGGCAAGGAGAAACCCTTAAAACAATCCAGTGAGACCCGAATATGTTAGTAGTACCACCACCTTTTCACCGACACCGTTTCGACGAGTAACTTGAACTAAATCACGAGGACGCGATTCCTTTTTAGGGGTATGTGATGTAACAACCGACAAGTTTCCAAAACTTATTCTACAAGCCAAAATAATTATTTTGATTTCCCTTAGCTCTTAAATTCCCTTGAACTTGTTTGGGCTTAAAACGTAAGCGTTATTCATTTATCAAGCCGACACAACCTAGAAAACGCGAAACGAATCAAATTTGCCAAATAAATTGATTTCGGGAAAGTTATGCATATTTATACTCGTTTTTATCAGAAAAATTATTTCGGGAACAATGGCGCAAGTTTCATAATTTTTCGAGTCCGTTTGGTACGTCGAATGGGTCCCACAGTGTTTAAGGCAAAAGTATTACTCACTTGACAGTTTATACCCTCACCCAAATATTTACCCCGCGCCCCCTAAACTTTTCTATTGTCCAGGTTTAACCCCTGCCTGGGTATAAAAGGCCAGAATTTTATTTTCTTATTCATAACACACACACACACACACACATACACTCATCTATAATTCTCTCTCTCCCCTCCCACCTCTTCCGGCTACAACTCCGGCAACCACCGTCACCACCGGCAACCACTGTCGCCGGAAAATT
This sequence comes from Artemisia tridentata subsp. tridentata, assembly GCA_021014915.2. NCBI lineage: Eukaryota > Viridiplantae > Streptophyta > Magnoliopsida > Asterales > Asteraceae > Artemisia > Artemisia tridentata. Next base: position 79,298,675 of record CP139501.1, on the reverse strand, counting down.
TTCCTGGCGAAACCCCAACCTACATCAATCAATAGATCCGGAGCCCCTCGTTTATTCTGGAGAGTTTGAGCTCAATCCGAGCCATCTAGCACCACAGCCGCCACCACGGTCAGCCACCACCACCTTGCCGAGACTTTCCTCCCTCCTCCTCTCTTCGAATAGGTAACCCACATGCTCTAATTTTTTTTTCATCATTTTATTTCAAACCCTAATTTTTATATATCATTTTTATTAAATAAAACGTGTTAAAACCTTTCGATCTTAACCTAAATCGTGTGGATCTAACTTGTTTCGGCCGTGAAACCCTTAACTCAGTCCGAGTTGGGGGACTCACCGAGTCAACTCACGTTGACTTGGGGTGAGTTGTTTATTTTTATTTATTTATATCATTTAGTTCTAATTTATTATTTATTTGGTTGGTGTCGAGTCGGTTTGGACTCGGATGAGTCTTAAAATGGTTAAGTGTTAATAACTTGGGCCCGAAAGCCGAATCAAAGCCCAATGAGTATGAGTTGAGTATTGGGCCAAGCCCAATACACTTGGGCCATTAAACTTTTTATTTAATTATTTTGTCATTTATTTATTATTTGTTATTCAATATGGTGTTTCGGTTAAATTAATTTGGAAAACATAAACAAAACAGTTGATAAACTTAATAACTAATATATACGCGAATAATAGTGTCCAATTAGATATATTTAATTTGTAAAATGAGGTAGTAAAACTTGTATTCAAAAGTCGTAACGACTTGGATATGTTTTATAAACTGGCGCATCACGCCCAAATTTTGATAAAACCTGTTATAATTTAATCATTTATGATTACTCAAATATCCTAAAATCCTTTTCGATACTTATATAAATTCTTCCAAAATTTCGATGTTTCATCAACTATTTGGGGAAAAGGGTAAAACACTTAAACAATCTATTGATGTTTTCTGTTTGTCTTTCTTTATTATTCTTTTATTAATTTTAATTCCTCTTTTCTCTTCTTCATTCTTTCTTCGTGACCATTTGTGTTTGCCGACTTTTATTATTTTAACGTCTCGTATCCATACGAGTTTTAAACTTTATTTCACTCAAACGCCATTGAAATAAAACATTTTCATTTCAAATACGAGTATTGTTTTATAAATCCCTTTAAGGTTATTGCTGAGATATATTAGTCATATACTAGGTTGTGCCGATCCAGTGCCGTTGTGCTCTACTTTTGATATCAACGTGCCCTTACTACTTGATGCTAGTTGTGATATTTGTGATATCTTGCATTGCTGCATACTCAGGTGAGTTCATAGCCCCACTTTTTATTTGCTTAAACTGTTTTATAAGCTACTTGGGGTGAGATACATGCTACTGTTTTGACTATGATTACAATTGTTTGAAAACTGTACTTTCAACTAAAAGCTATGCTTTATGCTTTCTGAACTTTATTTGAGCTTAAACAACACTTATACTTTCTCGGTACTGTGAGTGAAGCAGTAGCCATTTCTACTTTTCTGGTACTGTGAGTGAAGCAGTAGCCACTTTGCGAAACATCTGATATGCACTAAGTACCGTCCTTGCCAAAAGCAAGTCCCTAGATCATGAACCATTAATCACTTGCGAGTGAGCGCGAATATAGTTTATAGGCCTATAGGATTTGACCATCCCATCCCTGTTGACCGGGTAGGCAACACAGGTGTGCTATATTTGAGTTACCTAGGTATTTGGCAAGATACCTATCTTTGGGGGCAACTATTATATTATGAAATCCGCGGTTACTGTCGACTTACGCCAGGGTTACCGGTGCTGGTTAAAGCTTTGTATGTCATGAGCTTAGTGCAGTGGTAATATCGGGATTATGGGTGCAAACAACTGGCCCACTGTTTCTGTTATGGGTGTAACAACGTGGCCCAATCTTGAGAAATGTGTTCAACTGATTCTTATTCAAACAAGCTTTCGGGCGTATAACAACGTAGCCCACTTTCTTTTGAGCTTGAAATATTGTGATCAACTAATTTACTTAAACCTATGAATTCACTCAACCTTTGTGTTGACTTTTAGCATGTTTTATCTCAGGTCTTTTCTGTTGCATATCTTACTATTGGAGGAGCTTGGTGAAGGGCATTACATGGTCATAGAAGACTCAGAAAACTATTTCTGACCACTTAAATCCTTTTATGAAACTTTACTTTCCGCACTGTTTTAAATAATGTAAATTAAATATTTTCAATTATGAAATTTCTTCCAAAATGGTTTAAGTAAAGCCGTTCTTTGTACCTTGTGATTGTGATAACTATTCAATAACACCCCCGACCCGTATGTTTCCGCTGATCCGATTTCGGGGTGTTACAGAAACCCTGATGGGAGGGCTTTTTGGAGTAAATATTTGAAACGAGTCAATGTATCGTAGAAAGGTTCATTATGATGTTGTTGGAACATCAATATATCATTTTTGAGTGAAGACGTAAATTTCGTGGTGAGTTGTATGGCGGATTCCGTTCTCCATAATGGCAAACGAAATAATTAATGAAAATTTTTTACGAACAAAGACACAAAGAAAAGATAGACTACGAGAAAGCTAATAAAATAAAAGAAAAATCTCACTTGATAGGAATCTAGTGAGTAGACCTAAACGAGATAGAAATCGAAACCGTAACTACTCCCCGACAGTAGCGCCAAAAACTTGATGCAGATATTGTAAACACAAGAAGTTTTACAATCCTCCTAGGCAGTGTACCTAATCGTTGTAGTTTAGTATAGGCAAGACACGGGGGATTGATCTTTCTCTAGGGGAATAGTGTTGTGAAGGCCGAAGTGTATGACGAGATAGGTCTAAAGGTGAGGGATGATTCATTTTGTATTTTTATGTTTTTTATAAAAGCAAGTAAAATCTCGGAGTTTGAAGAGTGGGTGTTTAAAACTACTAATTTAACTAATTAAAACTAAATTAAACTAACTATGCGGAAAAGTAAAGTGGTGGTAACTCTTATGATAGGTAAATGTGTTTACTTAGATTTCCTTACTCCCTAGTTATCTCTTATTGATTAGTCGAATTGTCACGTCCTTGTTTTAATTGGCGCGTTGTATTCCTTAATATTGGTCATGGGGAGGTGCCATATGCCCTAACTCTATGAACGTATAGGTCTCCTTTAAGAATCTTAAGGTCATTAAAATTCCTACTATCGACAAGCCGCAATTCATGCAAACGAGAAAAACAACCAGTGCACTCTAGTGTTGCGTTTATTAAGATGGACAAGCTATTACATATAAGAAGGAAGCCGTTTTCCTACTCCTAATGCGAGGCAACCAATTAAACAAGAGACGAAAACTAATAATTAACAACTAGGTTTCATTAGATCTAAGCAAACACTAATTAATTTAGCCGACCATGTTAAATAGAAGAGAAGAAACACATATAATCAAACAACACAGAGACATATTGAATGATTAAAGAGGAATAACTTAACTTCAATTAAACATAGGGTTTAGGGGCTGAAAAACCCTTACAAAAGCTGCTAAATTCGTCTCAAAGGTGATACCCAAAAGTGTTACACGAATTATGAAAAATATTGCGAAAGTATATATAGGTTTACATTGGTGACGGCGTCACGTTATGGTTGTGACGCCGTCAGCCCACCGTCATTAGGGTTTCGTCTATAGCTGAGTCGCCATTGTGATAACGTCGCTTGATGATTAGTGACGCCGTCATGGACTATTTAGTTAGTGGTGATGCCGTCACCTTCTAAACTCTCATAAATATCTGAGTCGTAACTTGTAAAATTTCATCAAATCTTCTCGTCCAAATGTGAGTGAAGACGTCACGTTGTAGCATGTGACGCCGTCAGATCCCCTTTTTATGTCGAAATCGTAACTTGGTCGTTTTCTTCGTTTCTTCGTCCAAAATAGCCGAAAACATGTCGATTTCTAGCTTTTTCGTCTCAAGTACCTAAAATGTGAAAAGAAACGATTTATGGCAATAATTGATCACATATGTACGAGTTTAGAGACTAAATGACCACCTAAAAACGCACGTTTTAAATCCTTATCAGGTGTTAAATTTTAGAAAGGGTGTTTGTATGGTTATATAAGCCGTGAATCAAACACCCCTTATCACTTAGTTTCCTTTGTATGCTTGTTTATGACAAGTTAAGTTGTGTTCTAAGTCAGCTCCATTTTATTTATATGTTCCTAGGTTATAAGAGTTAGCCGAGGATGTTTTTACGGGATCTCAGGCTAGAATTCTAGTGTATTCGAGGTGAGATATAAGAATAGAAATGGGACTTTAGTAGCCCGTTAGACGTACCACATATTATGTGGTGCTCACGTTCATGCATTCTTATAAGCATATAAGTTACATTAGTGTTTTGAGTTCATGATGATGTATTCGTGTATTATGAGTATTAATGAATTACATGTTATAAGCTATTATGAGAAATATTTTGGATGGGTCAAAATAGCCCGTAGCGACCCATGTGGTCCTAGTAGCATGCTTTTAGTCAAAATGATAAATTATTGCTTGTTTAACATTCTTAATGGATGACGTGATTTCATAGACATATACATATGCTCCGAAAGCGGAGTTAGACATCCTAGGTGGATGACTTGCATAATTATATGCATGATGACCCAAAGATGGGATTAGACGTCCTAAGTGGACGATATGTGCTATTATGTGATCACATGTTTCAAAGTGGAACTTAGACATCCTGAGTGGATGAATCGAGCCTTTAAAGTGCTTTATTACTTGAAGACTTAGAAATCCTATGTAGATGATTAGCATGTTCACATGGCTCGTTAGTCATAAAATATAGAGCTAGACATCCTCAGTGGATGAATAGAAAACATGATAGGAAAAGTTCCCAAAATGGGACTAGACGTCCTATGTGGGCGACTAAAACATTTTTAGCCATGTTGAACCAACAAGGGTTCACGACGTCCTTGGTGGACGACTAGCAAGTATATGACAAACAAGAATTTATTCCCTTGGGGAATTAGAAGTGCTAATAAGCACCAAGATAGCTAAGCGGAATAAATATCTTGCGAAGCAACTTCTAGTGCTATTGCCATGTTTATCTTCAAGTTTTATATATGTTATCTAATTAAAATTATGCTTACGTTGCTTCGTTTATGTTTTCTTATAGGTGAGATGATGCGAGATTTGCAAGACCTCAAAAAGAAGTTTTACAATCCTCTAGGCAGTGTACCTAACCGTTGTAGTGTAGTATAGGTAAGTCCGGGGGATTGATCGTTCTCTAGGGGAATAGTGTCGTTAGGTCAAGATGTATGACGAGATAGGTCTATAGGTGAGGGATGATTCTTTTTGTATTTTTATAATTTTATGAAAGCAATTAAAAATCTCGGGTTTTTGATTGAGTGGGCGGAATTAGTTGCTAGTCAACTAACCCAAAACTAATTAGAAATGAATTAAACTAATTATGATAGGGAAAAACTTGTTCACTTAGATTTAATTACTCCCTAGTTATCTCCTACTGATCTATCAAATTGTCACGTCCTTGTTTTAGTTGAAGCGTTGTATTCCTTAATATTGGTCGTGGGGAGGTGCCGAAGTCCCCAACTCTATGAATCTTAGTCTCCCCTAAAAACCTTAAAGTCTATTAAGTTTTCTAGGATCTACAAGCCGTAATTCATGCAATAAATAAAACGAGAAAAACCAATAGTGCACTCTACGGTTGCGTTTCTAAGACGTTCAAGCTAGTTACATATAAGAGGTCAGCCAGTTTTCTTAGCCTAATGCGAAGCAATCAACTAAACAAGAGACGACAAACCAATATTCAACAACTAGGTTTGATTAGATCTAAGCAAACGCAAATAAACTTAAGCTAGCATGTTAAAGAGAAGAAAAGATAAAATTAATCAAACAACACATAGACATATTGAATGATTAAACGAATAACTTATCTTTAATGAAACATATGTTTTGGGGGCTGTAAAACCCTTACAAAAGCTGCCAAATTCATCCACAAAACCCTACTCCAAGATGTTACATGAATTAATGAAAATATACGAAAGTATATATAGGATTACAACTCTGACGGCGTCAGCTTATAGGTCCTGACGCCGTCAGCTCACCGTGATTAGGGTTTCGTCTTGTGCAAGTCGCCGTAATGACGCCGTCACCTTGTAACCTCTGTCGCCGTCACGTTATGTCTGACGCCATCCTTCATTAAGTGTCCGGGCCATCTCTTGTTAGCTTAACACGTGACTCTCATCTTCAGTTAACACCTGTCACCGTCAGGTTGTAGGTCTTCAGAATTCATCTGAGGCATCTCTTGTTAATCTTGAACCAAAAATCCAGCTTTAGCAACAAGTGACGGCGTCATGTTGTAGCGTGTGACGCCATTAGATCTCCATATCTGACAGAATTTTGCGACTTCGTCGTTTTCTTCACTTTTTCTTCCAAATACGTCGTAAAAGTGCCTATTTCCAGATTTTTCATCCCAAGTACCTAACATGCAAAAAGAAACGATTTGAGGCAATATTTGATCATAATAATACGATTTTGGGCTTAAATGACCCCTTAAAAATGTACCAAATAAATCCTTATCAAATATCCCTACACTTGGGATTTGCTTGTCCTCAAGGAAATATGCTTTTATCGTTATCAATTTATAAGTTATGGGTCATTTAACATTAATATAAAAGTAATTACAACATACAATCGTTCCACATTAGTCAAAATAAGCACGAAAATTATATACCATCACCTCTCATAAAGTGTTTGGATTCTCACATCTCTCGGATGTATAAAGTTATAAAACAAATAGAAACGGGAAAATATAACACTCTCTACATGTCATAGCACATAGATTACCATAGGCTTGAGAACGGATCAAACCTCCACCACTTTGGCGTAAGCACCTAGGATAAACTATCAAAGAGGTCTTTTCAAGGGTTGTAACGTTAGGTGTAAGGGTATGAAAAACACGGTTTTGTTGGATAAAGGAAATTTACTGGTGACAAGTCAATCATCTTAGTTAATTACAAGTACAATGAGGCGTTGCTAAGCCAAGCCTCGACTTGACTCGCTAACTACTAACTCTTTTTTTATTTTTTTTCTCGACACTATTTTGACTTAAACAAAAATAAAAGACGGGATGGTAGTCCTTATGTTTTTTCTCTTGTCTTTTTCTACTTTTTTTTTTCTTTTTATATATATTTTTTTCATTTTTTTCCTTTTTTTCTCTCTCTCTCTTTTTTGATTATACATTCTGGCCCTACCATCCAAAATAATACATCAAAGGGATTACTTACAATCTCCCTACACTTGAACTTTTACATGAATAAAAACTTTTGGGAATTATTATTTGAGTTGATAAGACAAAACATGTGAAACATAAAGGACTTATTATGACAAAGAGGAAAACTTCATTGACAAGAATATACAAAAGATCAATTTACTTTGTTAGGAAGATATTCTGTATTATTCTAACTTATCTCTTTGTAACCCTAGTATCTCTAGTATATAAAAAGATACAGGGATCGATTATTAGTGTGCACAAAAAAAGATGTAGACGTCTAAGAAAAGTGTGTGTGTGTGTGAATCTAGGTATATGGTTCTTGTTTAAACGCCTAGGGTTAGGGTTCGTGTTTAGTTTAAGCCTCAAGGATCTTTGATCCCTGTTAGAGTGTAACCTTGCTATACTTGATCATGTAGCATTGGGGCTGTTGGAGTTTGTATTGTTAGTTGGTAGAGATGATGGCGAGAAGAAACCTTGTAGCAATAACATTTGATTCTTTAATTGAATATTCCGCCTTTTGTTATTGTTATCCCTAGATGAGAGATCTAACCAATATCGAACTAAACGATCTTCACAATTGGTATCAGAGCCAAGGGGCTCGTGATCTAGGATCTACAAGGTTTTCTTGAAGAAAACGAAAAATTTCGAATCTGGAAAAATTTTCGTATCTTTCTGCAGGTCAATTTTCAAGGGGCGATAACTTTTTTGTTAACCGTTGGACCGAGCTAAATTTTTTACTGGAGATACTTCATATGTCAAGGAACATTTTCACTTGAGGGATCTTCAATCTAAGCCTTTGATCGAAAGATATGGTGTCTCAAAGTCTGCTGCAGAAACATATTTGTAAGTCAGATTTTTAGAGTTTTTGTGATACTAAACTTCATAAATTCGGGTTTACTCGTTTTCAATTATTTATGGAAGTTTTCTATAAGCTGTTTGGTGTCTAAAATTCATGAAAGAAAGCGGCTGTGGATTTGTATGATCGATTTTTGGTGATTTTAGGGTTTTAGCCACACTTTTAAAGTGTTGTCTGGATACTTAAAAAAAAGTATCCTTACTGTGGTGTTTTTATTGGTGATAATAAACCCTAAATTTGTATGATGATCTGCTGGTCATGGTGATGCGACTGGATTAGAGACTAATCAGTGATGTTTCACAATTGATTAGGGTTTCTAATTTTCTACTGCTACTTTATGACGCAAGACAAATTCTACTGATCTTCGAATGATGGGTTGCTGCTGCTATGCAAGTTAATTCTCAAAGGTTTGTGGGCGTAAAACTACTGATGGACGCATGTTGTTAAAAGAAAGCGTTTTGGTGTGACTAAAGCTGATCATATAATGAGATTACTGGTTATTATGCATGGTGTGACTAAAGCTACTGGTAACTCTTATATTTCTGGAAAATTGATTAACAAAATGGCAGCTGAGATGATGTGATGTAGGTAAACCCTAATTACTTGGTTCGTTAATACTGTTGCACGATATATCATGTTCCTACTGCTAGCAATTGTATTATGATTCAAGTTAAAGCTGATTCGTCAGAGTTAAACTTGCTTGTTAAACAAGTTTGTACTGCTCGAGAGTTAGTACTGTTCGACATGTGTTCGTCTTTTATTTGTACTGCTGGTGTTAGCGAGTTAGTACTGCTAGTTAATACGTTAGTACTACTGCCCTAATTTAATACTGCTACACTAATTTGTTAGTACTGCTCTCCATTTTAACACGTTAGTACTGCTCTTGTGAAATTTGTGATGCTGCTCATTGTGACTTTTATGCTACTATGGTGACATATTTTTTATTCATGGTCCGAGGCATGGTCGTTGACATACACAGAAGCCTGCTTTTATTGAATGTTGGAATTCAAGGGTAGGATTTCGAATGTTTATGTTTGGTTTTCGTTTGAGTTTAATAAGATGAATGGAGACAACAATGCAATCAGAATATTGATTAAACGTTTTGGAGTTATGTTGTATGAGTAGCTGATATGGTATGGCAGATATGGGATAACACACACATAAGATTATTTTTGGTTTATTGGTTCTTAACAGTTTAAATGGCTCATTTTCTTGGAATATGTGATTACGAAGATGATTATTTATCACTTATTTGATGTTGTAGTTGAGTTTCACAGGTGCATGTTCTTATTATATCTACGAATTGACGAATGCTTGAAGGAGTTACGTTATTGTGCTCAATGTTCATGGTCAAGGGATTGCGATCTCCTTATACACCGGTTTGGGTATATGTCACAACTCGTAATTTCAGGTCATTTTCCAAACCTCGACAATTTACTATTCATAAGTTACTATTCATCAATCACTATTCTCTGATCACTATTCATCATTTCACTATTCATCGTTTTTGAAGTCAGTTTGAGACTTTGAGAAGTCGTCAAAAATTTTACTATTCACGTGACACTATTCATTCCCGGAGGGAAATCACTATTCATGGGCATCATTCATCATGTCGTAAACTTGGTTTACGGGTATTCAAATGCTCGTAACCAGTTAGGTTTAGCTGCGTATTCATGCATCATCAGTAAAGACACATCATACAGACTAGAGTAGTCTGCATATCATCAGTAACATCATTACCATATCAGTTCATGCATGGGTTTGTGTGATTTTCATTAACGTATGCTTAATTGTTTAATTAACGTTACCACTCAGTCATTTCTACTAACATTATACCCAATACTCCCGACAATGATCCTAACACATTTTCAAACTAATTATAATGATATAGAGATTATAATATTACTTTACCCGGTGTTTTTAAACCAATCGCTGTATTTTTTGTTTGACGCTTATAACTCCGTCGATTTATGAAATTTCAATCCGATAATCATTCTAACACTCGATTCTTGCAAGGAACATGATTTTACAATTTTTACAACTTTGTCGTATTTCATTTCACCTCGTCATGATTCATTTCTAGTTAACTCGGTACCCGATAACACTCAATGTATACCTTAAACTAGCCAAACTCTAATTAAATGGAGACACTTGCATTAATTAACATCAAATCCTTCCATATTTACCCACATGTGCTGCCCCCCTAAAGTCCCCTAATTCTCACTTCACTTGATTACTAGTACACTTCATTTAATGTTCATGTCTTTATGTTTCTTGATTTAATTAGCTAAACACTTCACTTACATAATTCACAAGCAAAAAGCTCCATATTCTCTCTTCTTTCTTCCTTCTTGTTCGGCCAAGACCAAGAACTCATGAACAATCCATCAAATTTTCAAGTTAAAGTTATAATCAAGCTCCATTTACCTTTCTAGTTAAGGTTTTGTGGTTAAACCTCAAAGTTTCTTGCACATTTTCATCCAAATCAACTCAAATCATCAAGTAAGTTTCAAGAACACATTTTGATCATCTTATACTTTCATTTGATTCATATGTTTTTGTATTTTCAAGTTATATTAGTTATTCATGCAAGTTACTTATGTTTTAGATACCACTTTTGCACATAAACTCTCTTTAACACTAGATCTATAAGTTTCACTAATGATCTCATGAAATCCACCAAGGTTGGTGATGTTTAGGACCCCATGACACCCTAAGAAGGTGTATGGTAGAATTTGCAAACTTGTGGAGTTGATTTGAAGTAGTATGATCAAGTTTAGAACCAAGAAAATGAGTTTTAACAAGTATAAATAAGGTTCTGTCGAAAATCGTGTAAACTGGAAAACTCAGTAACTTTTGGTATATTTTGGCCTTCTTATTTAGAAATTATATCTATTATACATTTATGGTGCGACCCGCCCGAAATTTTGTTTCTACCCGTTTGAGCTCGGGTTTGGGTTAGGCATTGGGTTGCTGTTGGGTCATCCAACTGTTGCCCTTCACTCACATGCTCTTCTTTTCCTTGAGATCCGGGATGATTAATTCAGGTATCTTTACCCAACGGTTATTTTAAGTTTTCCGATCCGACTTTGTGGGTTATTTTGTAACTACAGTGCTTTGTGAGGGGAGCTACAGTGGTATGAATAGTGTGTTTATTAATTTTTTAAGTTTGTGGTTGTTTTTAGGCCATTTGTTTTTGCCACAGTCATTAGGTCGCTTATATCCACACTTTTGGATCTGATTTAGATGTTCGGCTTTTTTTCCCGATCAAAAAAAAAAAAAAAAAAAAAAAAACGGGTGGTTTCATCGTGTGTGAAGGATCTATTCAGGCACTCATTGTAGCTTCTGTTTTTTGATTGTTGTTGTTGTTTCTGTTGTTTAGGCCCTATCGCTTTTGCTTTCATAGTATTTATTGTGGTTTTATGATTGTGTATTTTGTTTAGGGTTTTATGCGATATATTGTTGCCTGTTTTGGATGTAAATAACTATTTCTGTGTAAGTAAGTATGTTTTACCTTTTATAGTGATCTCTAGGTTATTTTGGCCTTCTTTTGGTGACATTGGCTTCATACGTTTATTGATGATTCTTTATAAACGTTGTTGTTCGGCATAGTGATTACTTATAAAGTTTTTGTAATTGTTTTTCGGTTATCTATTTTTTGTTGGCTCTTCCATCTCTGCGTTGATGTTTTTAGGTATGAAACCAAATGCTAGAATGAAACCAACTGCTACACGTCTTGCCCGAAATATGAGAAAGCTACTTTTGCGAAACCCAATAATGAATGACGAGGTGACTATAGATGATTGTGGCAACTCCCCGTTGCAAAGTGAAACTAAACACAATGTCATACCTTCCTTGACGTTGAGTGTTGCTGTTTCTGAATGTTAGTTTCTTTTATATAGTTGGTAGAACTTGTAGTATTATTTTTTATGCAATGTAGAGTTTATGTTTATGTTTTTGTCTTTTCAATTCTGGCCAGATGATATTTCGCTAGCAAATATGCGCCTAATAGCCCCGCAAGTTCCACTGAAGCGTCGTTCTGATGCAACCGGCGTAGATGTGCCACCGACAAACAGCTTATTTGGCAGCCATCGACTGAAACGATCTAATGTGAATATCCATATTGGTTAGTGATTGCTTACTTCTGTTGACTCTGTTCACAGGGTCCTAATTTTAAATATTTTCCTAATGGCAAAAGCCAACATCCATGTTTGCGTATCTGTTAAAAAAATGCAGCCACACCTGTGTGTAAACGCGTTAGGGGGGGAAAATATCTGCCAACGGATGTGGCCCCCATTTCGGCCCATTCTCTTGATGGTACTGCTCTACCAGCAAGTTCATTGCCTTGTCCAGCTGCAGATGTAGATCATCCCGTTAGTGTTGATTTTCAAGGTTGATAAAATTAGTCTTTTATCCTTTATAGTTTCTACACCAATTACTTTATTAGGTGTTGCTTTGTCTTTTCAATTGGTTGCAGCTAATATTTCGGCACAAAATACGTGCCTAACAGCCCCGCAGCTTTGGCTGAAACATCATTGTGGTGCACCTGCCAATACAGCAATGCTTGGTGCTTCCGAAGGTTACTTTCTTTTCTATAGTTGCTACAATTGTCTGTGCTATTTTTTTTATGCAATGTATAGTTTATCTTTATCTTTTTTGTCTTTTCAATTCTCAGCAGCTGATATTTCGGTATGGCATACGCGTCTAACAGCCCGCCAATTTCGCCTGGAACGTCATTGTGTTGCAACCGACTTACATATGCCGCTGACCAACACTTTCTTCAGCAGCCATCGACTGAAACGGTCTAATATGAATATCCAGATTGGTTAGTGGTTGTTTACTTCTGTTTATTCTATTCAGAGTGCCCTAATCTTTTATATTCCGATGGTGGCTGATGCGTGGTTTTGCAACCTTACAACAGGTTTTACCTCTCGAGGGATCTCAAGAGGCTTACAACCCCACCAGGCAGTGTACCTGACCGATGTAGTATAGTGTAGTGGTAAGTACGGGGGATTGATCGTTCTCCACAGGGAATAGTGTTCGTTAGGTATGAAAGACTACTCTAATAGGTCTAAGGGTTGAGGAAGATTCTTTTTTTATGTTTTTATATTTTTATGAAAGCAAGTAAAATCTCGGGTTTGAAAGAGTGGGCGGAATTAGTTGCTAGTCAACTAACCCAAATTACTAAGAATGCAAATAAAATAAATAACTGAAAATAAAAAGTTTGGTGAAAACTTATGTGTAGAGAAATGTGTTTACTTAGATTTCCTTACTCCCTAACTATCTTTTACCGGTTGATTAGTGTGTATTAGTTGCGTGGATGACGGGTGTATTCCTTAATACCAATCATGGGATGGCGTACGTACTTCCCCAACTCTACAAGCTCCTACTTCACTCCTATGTCGAGCCGGCTAGGAAGCTCCTAACATGGGATCACTAGAATTCGCTTGTGCATTAAATACAACTATAAAAACCTTTAGTACGCATTGGTTCATGTTTCTTAAGACGTTCAAGCAAGTTACCGAATAGCAAGTTAGCCAGTTTTCTTAAGCCTAACATAGATAAACAATCATCCAATACAACTAATAACACACTAATAACCAATAATCAATAGCTAGGTTTCATTAGATCTAAGCAAACACAAGATAAATCTAGCCTAACATGTTAAACAAAAGACAAGAACAAGATAAAATCAAACAACACATAGACATATTGAATGATTAATTGATAACTTATCTTTCAATGTAACATGGAAGATCTCAAGGCAAAAAGCCTTGAAAAAGATGCTAAAATCGTCTTAGGGTTTTCTCCCAAAAATTCCACACTAAGTTCCCCACTTATGACAAAAAATTAGAAAACTATATATAGATTTTTACATCTGACGGCGTCACGTTATGGAGTGTGACGCCGTCACCTCGCCGCTTCTAGGGTTCCCGGATGACCTTCTTGACGCCGTCCCTCTTTAGCTCTCCAAAATCCGTTCTGGCTTATCAAGGCTTGACGCCGTCAGAACTTGAACGTGACGCCGTCCCTCTTTGAATTAAGCCGTGACGCCCTTGATCAGGTTAAAGCGTGACGCCGTCAGAATTCACATGCAATTTTCATTGGCTTATCATGAGTAAATTTCACATCCACCTTTTCTTGCCAAGCCATGACGCCGTCCAGAGTAAAATCTGACGCCGTCAAAGGTAACTTTCAGCCGATTTTTGAGACTTTGCCGTTTTCTTCACTTTTATGCTCCAAAAACGTCCAAAATGCCTCCTTTTCCAGATTTCTCCTCAAAAGTACCTAAAATGACAAAAGGAACGATTTAGGGCGATATTTGATCAAATAAATACGATTTAGGGCTTAAATGACCCCTTAAAAGCGGTACACTTTTCGCTTCATCAAATACCCTTACACTTGAGATTTTCTTGTCCTCAAGCAAATGTGCTTTTATTCTAATCAAAATACAAGTTAGGGGTCATTTAATGCAAACATAAAAGTAATTACAACAAATAATCGTTCCACTTTAATCATAATAAGCACGGAGATTATAAACTAGCACCTCACAAGTAGTGTTTAGATACTCACATCTCTCAAGTGTCATCAAAATAAATCTCATAAATGAAAACGGATAATATCTCTCACTACCTGTCATAGCAAATAGATTACCATAGGCTTGGGAAAGGATCGAAAACCTCCTCCACTAGGTGTAAGCACCTAAGATAAACTATCAAAGAGGGCTTTTAAATGGGTTATAAGTTGGGTGTAGGGAAAAGGAAAACACGGTTTTGTTGGATAAAGGATATTTTACTGGTGGCTAGTTAAAGATCTTGATTAATTACATGTACTATACAATGTTGCTAAGCCAAGACTCGACTCAATCTTAAGCTAATGAAAGAAAATAACAAAAACATAAAATAAAACGGGATGGTAGTCCGTATGTTTTTTCTATTTTTCTTTTTCTCATTTTTTTTTGTATTTTTCTTGATTTTATTTATTTATTTTTTTTTATTTTTTTTTTTTTTTTTTTTTTTTGCATACACTTTTGCCCTACCATCCAAAATAATACATCATAGGGCGTTGCATCCCCTTACACTTGAATTTTTACATAACTTTACAAATAGCTATTCTAATGACTCGAATTAAGATAATTAAATCACTTGGAATACTTTTAAAATATTTAGCACAAATGGGGGTAATAAATGATGTTCTTCCCCATTACTCCATTACACTAGTACTTTACCCATGAGTCCCAATCGTCCCAAAACAATATGTACAAGGATATGACTCGACTTAGCAACCATGTAATCAATTAGATAATTAACTTGGGGTTTAAACGAATGTTGTCACAATAATGCACTAAAGATGAGTGCATACAAGGTAGGCTAAGGCGATTTGGGTGTACATTTAAGTGGGGTGTAAACAAATTCTTCCTTTAAGTAAAATGCTTAAAGGTTGAAACGAAAAGATAGGCTCTGAGGGGTGTACTAGGGGTATCGTGTACTAAAAATGAGTACAACGCAAAGGGTGTGGGAGAATTACTTGACCAATGTAGCCAAAGTAATTATAACAAAAACACAGGTGTAAAACAATGGGTTAATCCTAATGCCTCTTATCATGTAGTAAATCTAACTACACGAATGTAGTCTCACTTGTGGCCTCGGAATGGTCCTAACGCAAGTTCTAGAATCTAAGTGCTACCGGTACACACATCATAGCATAAATGCTTTTCCTACCAATTCTAGGGGCGAACCTCACATATTTGGGGGTGGAAATTTTTTTTAGTGGTACGGTTTTGTGCTAGTCATATAACTCCTATCCGTGAGACGCTCATTAAGATCAAAGTTTCACTCCTAAATGTTGTAAAAAATTTTAAATTTGGCACTAAAATTACCTTAATCAGGTATTTCTCTCAGTTTTATTACACATCAACTATTAGACAAACAAAAATCAAGCGCAATTGTATTCTCTAAAATCGTACTTTTACCCTCCCCTTACACTTAAGATGAAACATTGTCCCCAATGTTCAAATAACAAGATGTAAAAGTAAAAAGTAAAAGAATGAAATCAAATATCTCCCCTGATTCGCTCGGTGGATAATGAAGTTACATGGTTAAATCTTCTTCCAAGGTAATGTAGAAGCTCCATGACTAATGCATCGCCATAAGCTTGATCCAAAAACATTTCCTTGTCCAAAATAACCTGTTAAACCTGAGAAAACAAACACGAAAACCTGCATAGCATCGGCGGGATAAATCTATATATAAAGATATAATGCTTGTGGAATGATAATTTTGCAGATTCCTGGAGATTATAAGTTAGAGATTTTAATAAAAACTTTTTATGAAAACAAAACTTTCAAAAATTTCTGAAAATTAAATCTGACGCCGTCAGGTTATAAACCCTGACGCCGTCAGAAATGACCTGACAAAAATTCTCATCTTAAGTTTCCGGAAAATTTCTGGAAAAACCTTTACCTTACTTCCTGGAAATCCTGCAAAACATCATTATGACTCGATACAAGCATTTGACTCAAACAAATACTAATATGTATGTTAATTTATTATTATTACGATTCATGTTCATTTGTGTTCTAATAAACCGATTTAGATTTCCCTTACACTTAACTTTTGCAAAATACCTTTATATGTAGTTAAGACGAAGTTAAAAACAAAATAAAGCATTTTCACAAATTAGTTTTGAACATGAATCAATAAGAATAAAAATTAAACACACATACGGAAGCAAATAAAAACAAACAAACAAACAAATAAACACACAAAGCAAATAAAGATTGGTTTGCCTCCCAAGAAGCGCTTTTCTTTATTAACGAGTCTTGTAGCTAGACTCAAAGTCACGCTACCCTATATAAGTAAGCTCATCATCGAGGACGTCTTTAGGGTTAAGCTTGGATTGAAGTTTCCTATTGGTCCGCTTAGTACGATATATCTTTTCAAACTTCTCTCCATCCGGGTCATACAATGTCATCTTAATATGCTATGACCCATCTCCATCTTTGGGTGGTTTGTCCCAATCCCACTTGTGATCATCCTCCTCACAAGTCCACTTATTCATTCCTAGGTTAATTGGCAAAACTCCTAGGAACTCAATCATCCTTCTAAAAACTAGAGGGTCTTCAAATGGATCCAATTCGGTGTCCCTAGCCAAGAGTTGTTCCACCGTATGTGTTCGGTTCACAAAGTCCTCTTCTAGGTAAAATGGGCGTTGGGGTCCTATGAAGCCTCTATCTATCCAAGGTCCATATCTAGATGGTCTCCTATTTAATTCTAACCAATGGGGTGTCGGTTCCTCACTAGTATCATAGGCGTGTTTCTTAACATCATAGACTGACCAAGTATCTCCTTCTCCTACCGCTATCTTAGATTCCTTACAATCAATCATAGCACTAGCGGTCGCCAAAAATCCTCTACCTATCAACAAGGGGCATGTAGGGTCGCTAACCATATCAAGGATGTGGAAATCGGCTAAAATGGTTAGTTTTCCAATGTGTACTAACACGTCCTTAACTACTCCAACCGGGTAAGCAACACTTCCATCCGCTAGACCTATTATCACCTCGGTTTCTTCAAGTTTTCCAAGTTTTAGAGAGGTGTAAAGAGGTAACGGAAGTAGGTTAAGGCTTGATCCAAGATCGGCTAATGTGTCATAAGCCTCCGAATTACCGATCTTGCAAGGTAGAACAAATAAGCCCGGATCATCTAACTTCTTAGGTAGTTTGTTTTGAACAAAGGCGGTCCCTTTTTTCGCCTAACTTGAGCTTCTTTTCATCCAACTCATCAACAACCGGACTTTCAAGGTGGAGCTCCTTGAATTCTTCGTCAAGGTTTTGAGTGGGAGGTGTTTCAACTATGTTGTTGACCAATTTGGATGTCATAACTTCTTGGTCATTTGGAACGACTTGGGTTTGTTTGAAACACGTGCTCATGGAATTGACCGAATAATATTGTGGACAAGAACTAGGGGACGAAACCGATGAAATAGCGTTGACGTTTAGTTTCGGGTTCTTGACCGTGTTACTAGGGAGTGCTCCCATTTCTCGGTCATTGAGGGCTTTCAACAAGGTGTCAATCTTATTGGTCATCTCGCTTTGTTTTTGTTTGAAATCGGCTTCAAACTTGGCTAAACGAGCATCTTGAGATGCCATAAATTGAGACATCAATCCTTCAAAGTTATTGGTACTACCATTGCCAGAAGGATTGTTGTTGAAAGTACGGTTCGAGTTGGAACCGCTTGATTGAAAACGATTAGGTGGGTTG
This sequence comes from Artemisia tridentata subsp. tridentata, assembly GCA_021014915.2. NCBI lineage: Eukaryota > Viridiplantae > Streptophyta > Magnoliopsida > Asterales > Asteraceae > Artemisia > Artemisia tridentata. The sequence continues at coordinate 79,280,317 of CP139501.1, read as the reverse complement.
GAAGAATTGGTTTGTTGTGCGTTTTGGTTCTGTTTCCACCTAAGGTTTGGGTGATTTCTCCATGAGGGGTTGTATGAATCACCATAAGGGTTTGGCTCGGGTTTGAAAGTGTACCACTTGTCTCCCGCTCTGTCGGTACGCGAGGATGCGTAGTCCACAAAAGCTTGTTCGGGGAGTTCCATGCAATCACGAGTGTCGTGGGGACCACTACATAATTCACATGAAGAAGTGATTTTGTTCACTTGGCTTGAAGGTTTAGGAGCCTCGTAGGATTTCATGAGAAACTTGACTTGATCTTCAAGTTCTATGATCCTACGGTCGGAAGTGCTTGAATTGTTCGAAGGCAAAGATATTGCCTTGACCGTTTTATTCAAATCACGGGGATCACTCCAACTTTCGTTGTCATAGAGAGCAAGATCCTCTAGGAGAGCCCATGATTGTTCCGCACTTAGATCACGTAGCTTGCCACCGGCCGATTGGTCAATGGTTTGCCTCGTGTAGAGATTGATATGGTCATAGAAGATTTGGACTTGGAGCCAAAGTTCTATGCCATGGTGAGGGACTTTTTGGAGTAAGTCCTTGAATCGAGTCCATGCCTCGTAGAGAGTTTCGCCTTGACGTTGTTGGAACATCAAGATATCATTCCTTAGCTTGGTAGTTCTTCCCGGTGGGAAAAACTGAGCAAGGAAACGAGTAGTGAGATCATCCCAAGAGGTAATGGATCCTGCGGGTTGACGTTCTAGCCATTGACTAGCTTGGTCCCGCAGAGAGAATTGGAAGAGACGCAATCGGGTCGTCTCTCGAGTGGCAACATCAAGGTCTATAGAATCAACGATTTTAAGAAAGTCCTTGAGGTGTTGATTAGGATCTTCAGAACGAAGTCCATGGAATGCGCATCCGCTTTGCACCAACCGGATGGTGTCGGATCGCAAGGGTGTGACATTGGCTCCTTGAGTGAGCTCAATGGTGTTTCGATAGCCATGATGGCTAGGACGGGAGTACTCTCCTAAAGTACGGGCTCTAGGAGGTGGTGGTTGTTGTGGTGGTGGGTTGTTGGGATTAAGGATATTACCATCTTCCATGATGTCCAATGGTAATGGTTACGAACAAAGAAACGAAGAAAGTAGATAGACTAAAGAAAACCTAGAAAAATAAAATAAAAATCTCACTAGAAAGGAATCTAGTGAGTAGACCTATAAAATAAAAATTCAACCTAAACAATAACTATTCCCCGGCAGCGGCGCCAAAAACTTGATGCGTGGTTTTGCAACCTTACAACAGGTTTTACCTCTCGAGGGATCTCAAGAGGCTTACAACCCCACCAGGCAGTGTACCTGACCGATGTAGTATAGTGTAGTGGTAAGTACGGGGGATTGATCGTTCTCCACAGGGAATAGTGTTCGTTAGGTATGAAAGACTACTCTAATAGGTCTAAGGGTTGAGGAAGATTCTTTTTTTATGTTTTTATATTTTTATGAAAGCAAGTAAAATCTCGGGTTTGAAAGAGTGGGCGGAATTAGTTGCTAGTCAACTAACCCAAATTACTAAGAACGCAAATAAAATAAATAACTGAAAATAAAAAGTTTGGTGAAAACTTATGTGTAGAGAAATGTGTTTACTTAGATTTCCTTACTCCCTAACTATCTTTTACCGGTTGATTAGTGTGTATTAGTTGCGTGGATGACGGGTGTATTCCTTAATACCAATCGTGGGGTGGCGTACGTACTTCCCCAACTCTACAAGCTCCTACTTCACTCCTATGTCGAGCCGGCTAGGAAGCTCCTAACATGGGATCACTAGAATTCGCTTGTGCATTAAATACAACCATAAAAACCTTTAGTACGCATTGGTTCATGTTTCTTAAGACGTTCAAGCAAGTTACCGAATAGGAAGTTAGCCAGTTTTCTTAAGCCTAACATAGATGAACAATCATCCAATACAACTAACAACACACTAATAACCAATAATCAATAGCTAGGTTTCATTAGATCTAAGCAAACACAAGATAAATCTAGCCTAACATGTTAAACAAAAGACAAGAACAAGATAAAATCAAACAACACATAGACATATTGAATGATTAATTGATAACTTATCTTTCAATGTAACATGGAAGATCTCAAGGCAAAAAGCCTTGAAAAAGATGCTAAAATCGTCTTAGGGTTTTTCTCCCAAAAATTCCACACTAAGTTCCCCACTTATGACAAAAAATTAGAAAACTATATATAGATTTTTACATCTGACGGCGTCACGTTATGGAGTGTGACGCCGTCACCTCGCCGCTTCTAGGGTTCCCGGATGACCTTCTTGACGCCGTCCCTCTTTAGCTCTCCAAAATCCGTTCTGGCTTATCAAGGCTTGACGCCGTCAGAACTTGAACGTGACGCCGTCCCTCTTTGAATTAAGCCGTGACGCCCTTGATCAGGTTAAAGCGTGACGCCGTCAGAATTCACATGCAATTTTCACTGGCTTATCATGAGTAAATTTCACATCCACCTTTTCTTGCCAAGCCATGACGCCGTCCAGAGTAAAATCTGACGCCGTCAAAGGTAACTTTCAGCCGATTTTTGAGACTTTGCCGTTTTCTTCACTTTTATGCTCCAAAAACGTCCAAAATGCCTCCTTTTCCAGATTTCTCCTCAAAAGTACCTAAAATGACAAAAGGAACGATTTAGGGCGATATTTGATCAAATAAATACGATTTAGGGCTTAAATGACCCCTTAAAAGCGGTACACTTTTCGCTTCATCAGTGGCAAAAGTGAATGTCCACGTTTACGTGTCTGTTAAAAAAGTAGGCACCCCTGTGTGTAAACACGCATGGGGAAAAACAAATTTTCCCACCGAATGTGGCCCTTATTTTGTATAATCCTGTTGATAATGCTGCTTTAGCAGGAACTTCATTGGGCCATCCAACTGTAGGTACAAATTATCACATTAGTCTTGCTTTTCATGGTTGATTAAATGAGCCTTTTGTGGTTTATACCTTTATACCTTTGTGGCGATGATTTCATTGGCAGCTCTTGAAATGTGACTATGCTGTACGTGGTCAAACCATTTCCTTTGCTCAGGTGATGCAACGATCATTGGCTGGCTTATTCATAGGAAATTTATAATCAAAAGTATAATACAGTGCCTTAAAGTGTGCTGGACGAAGACTTTCTAATGTTTGTGCACTATTTTACTGCAGATTTTTTTTAAATGCTTGCATCAACCAAACGCCTGTATTCAAAATCACTCCGAATAAGAAAGGTCATGACTTATGTCAGCTCTTATTGTTGTCGCAGTTTCTTCATGGCCGGGATAACAATTCACCAGACAGGTATTAACGACACACCCGCCTCAAGCATTAAGGCAATTCTTACAGCTGCTAAAGGTCATTATTAATACTATGCGCCTTTTACCATTATTTCATTTCGAAATGTTTTATCCCTGCATTTCTATGCATTTTAGGCACCAAAATTTAACAGTTACCTCAAACAGATGTTTACTGATGCCTTTATTTTCTTGGCAGCCCAGGCATATCAAGTACATAAAGTCATTTTCTGTTCACGGCTCTTGACTAGATTCCTGTGGCAGAAGAAACATGTGCCTCGAATCCAACTAATGTAAAGTTGGAGATACAAATACGGTGGCTTTGCACAATCTGGCTTCACCACGTCTTCATGCGTACCTTTATACAACAGCACGCATAAGCGTGTGGATACTAACACCCATCGTTGTTTGAAACTCAGGTGACAATTCTAAGTATGTTGAAAATCAAACAATTGATAAAACAAGTGTTAGCGACGTACCCACCTCACCTATTAAGCCATGCTAAAGGTCAATACTAATAGTTTACGGTTTCTTGCCTTTATTTTATTCGCATTGCAGGCATACCGAATGCAAAAAAGTGGCTTTCTATGCATGCCTTTTCACCAGATTCCTCTGCGAGCAGAAACAACTGCCTCCAATCCAGCTAACGCAGAGTTAGAGATCCAAATGACCTGACTTTGCAGGCTTTTCCTGTACTAAATCTTCATACGTAACTCGATTCAACAGTATGCATAAGCGTGTGGGTTTTGTAGTTGATTAATACAGTTGATGCCCAAAAGGTAATCTAAAACTTTGTATATATATATGTATATATATATATATATATATATATATATATATATATATATATATATATATATATATATATATATATATATATATATATATATATATACTTATGACAATATACATCTGTTTTTTGAGCAGTTACCTCTTCACGTAGGTTCAATCTATTTGAGTAAAAAATAAATGAAAGTATTTTTTATTTATGTATGGCAAAGGCAACCGATATAATTTTTGCATTCAAAGATGGTATAAGAGATCACAAAAAACCTAAAACGTTTGCTAGAAAAACAAATCGTTACCATAAGAGCAACAAAGAATGTCTAATATTTTTGTTTTTGCCAATACTAATAGTTAGTATTCTGTTGCGATTATAATTATCCTTTTTTTTTGGCGTTCTCATAATTACACTTCTATAAAAGATTATAGTAAATAGCACAATACAATTGCTGAAAAAAAGCTACGAAACCGAAGAGAATGCTGTCATGACTGGTTTGAGGCAAATCACTTCCTTGCAGTATCCTGTCCCGTTTCCCAGCTTCTGTTTGTTATTGGATGATACTGTTGATTAGTAGCTTTTATATATCTGTATTTACGAATATGCAAAACACAAAGTAAGTTTTAAAAGTATAAGGCATGAACTTTTGCCCTTGACAGATAAAGAAAAAACAATTAATCTTGCCCACCCTCGAGGTAAAAAATTTGTTTTTTTATCTCACGCCTTAGGTTTTTTGTTATCTCTTCTACCATCTTTGAATGCAAAAAAAATTATCGCATGCCTTTACTGGAACATTCATCACCAATAGAATAAAACTCTTAACAGTTAGTGCGAAACCAAAAAAATCAGTGTGACAGGTGATTTTGGAATTTTGCTGTATACTATTCATCATGTTATCTGCATTAAATATATGGGTATGCACGAAGAAAAAAGCATTTCCTTTTAGAATAACGAGGTATGCATCCTCTTGATTATTTTACTTTTTTATGCAATATCATTGTAATTTACTCTTTTTACTCGAATAGGAGGTATACTACTATGGTTTGTAAATATGTTTGGAAGCTAATAACGATTTCCCATTGTAGATATGTAATTATACCCGTTTCACCCATTAGCTTTTTTTTTTTTTTTTTTTTTTTTTTTTTTTTTTTTTTTTTTTTGGTATTTCCTGCACCTATTCTTTAAAAATATATTTTCTCAAATCAACAAATAAAGGAGTTTTGTTGTTGGTATAGATTGATTCGTCTTAATATTTTGCGTGTAGGTTTTTCTCAGTTTTGCTCATTATCTGCTTTGACACTTGCCGGTTTGTTCCTGCTATAGCCTCATTTGTTAAAGTTGTTTATTTGTCGCTGGTATTCGTTAATTTAGGTTTTAAATAATTATTTTGTTTGGCTAATAGAATCTATGCCCATCATTTGCAGGTTGTCATTTTAAGATGCACATGCCAAAAAATAAAAGGACATACAGAAGCTGCAGCCATGATAGAAAATGCAATCACAATACAAGAATATACAAGTTACACCAGCTCCGTATCAAAGGAGAATAAGAGTATTAAAAAAAAGAATTTGCTAAAGATCTAAAACCACAATCCCTTTTGCAGACCTCCGCTCTCTACCGTAGGTGCCAAATAAGCTGTTCATGTTCTCAGTGTAGTAAAGATCACAAATGCAATATAAACCTGTCTGTCAGGCATTCAAATACACTTATAAATGAATGAAACCAGTTGCAGCAGCAATCAACAACAACAAAAAGTTTGACTACATGACTTGAAGAGAGGTGCACAAGACAGAAGAGCATCGCCAACATAAGTTTAATTCATTTTGCCTCCTCTTTCAGTAACGATGTTGACCACATTCTATTAGCTTAGCAAATAATGATGTATAAAGTAGACCCACTATAGCACATTAAAACCGTAGAAGTCAGTAATGTTTGTTAACATTTTATTTATGTAACTTTTCCTTATGTAAATAAAAATCCATTCATTTATTTGGTTGGTTTAAAATCATTTGTTTCTTTAAACTTTGGACCTTCACCCAGAAACAAAAACGTATGAACACTGCTGCTGCACAAAACACAGGAAACCACTAACACTGCTGCTGCACAAAACACAGGAAAGCCTACTAATGCAGGTCATATGATGAACACACCTGGGCACAACAGAACATCTAAAAATGTAGTTTATAGATACTCCAGACATAAATTGATCTTCGTTACGCTATCAACCAATGATATAATTTGGATTATTTCCTAAAATTTAAATTCCAATTATACAACAAAAGTATGCAGCATATTACATCTTAGAATTTCCAGCTTGAAGACTGACTCTTAATATAAAATCAATGAACAATGAAACATCTAGAAAAGAAAATGACATGAACATAAACGTATGAACCAAACAAAGAATGCTAACTTAGTCGACACCAACAGTTAAACACATCATCAAATCGATGAACCAGCTATCGCATAACATCTAATACAAACGCATCTGTGTATATTAATAACGAGAATATAAAATTCACCTACACCAAAACCATCCCAGACTTGGCAACTCTTAAAAAAATATTCTTAACATCAACAAACTCAGCTCTGCCAACAAACTAATTAGCCTACCATTATCCTTAAACAACACACACCTTATGCTTTGCATACCTGTTGCCTGATTGTACTAAAAAAAAATACAGCAACAAACCATTACCTATTAACACATCTATACTTCACCTTAATGCCAAAATAACGCTATCTTCGAAACAGCAAGACAATTATCACATGATACATTGCAGCAACCATAAATACAAAACTTGATTAAATCCAAAGCAACAAAGACCTAAACACCAGCCAATATTTCTTGCAGACAATCACATACTATCTAATTCGCACAAAAGCTGTCTACAAGAAGCAACACTTTCTTTTGCTCCTTTCATTTATACTTCAACAACATCTTCACATTCATTAGCCAACAAATCTTTAACAAAATGAAAATCAGATATGACAGTAACAACAACTACTCAGTGACAAAAGTTCATGACATAGTAAACAAATTATGTAATAAAACACAAACTTAGATTATAGATACGTGTTCATCATTACAAGCCACTTCCATATACAAAAAACTAATAACCAAACCATGTTAAAACCCACAAAAACAGCCTATGCAGCCACAAGCTAATCATAAACATCCATAATATCCATATGCTCCTGATTCTCCCTCAGACCATCACGAACTTCAATCTGCAAACCCGTAAACACCTCCAACCTCTTACGATCCCTCACTTGCTTTTGACGGAGACACTCATAGGTGTCACCCCTGCCTCTTCCACATCGTGATCTAATGACAAGACTTCTTCCATTCGCTGTTGGCGCTTTGCAATCTTTGCTTCTAACTGATCACACTTTTCACGAACCCACAACAGGGATGCTTCTTCTTCCATGTGTTCCTGCATAAAAAGAAACTTAAAGCATTGATGCAGCTTTTGTGATCCAGAAACGTCTTTCAGTTCATTGATTAGAGGAGTGTTTTCAGCCATTGAATAGATTTTTTTGTTAGGTAGATGCTTCGGGTTTAAAAAACTTATTAACAATTACTCTATATATAATTAGTGATACACTGTTTCTAATATATTTTGGGTCTAATACAACCGGTTTAATCATTGCAAAACTTAAATGAAGCATTGATTATACCAGCAATGGTTTAGTTTCCCATGCAGAAATATGGAGTTTAGGTTCTAGAACAGCAACTATAAATTTCTCAATATAACATAAGTGGCCCATAAACTTTGACAACTATCATAGCATTCACCAAATATAAAAACATACATATACATATGTATTGTTGTACTAAAACAGCTTAGTTTTCAGTTTATCACGCGACCCGGAACTGTTTCTTTGCAACCCGGCCACTCCTTTTTTATAACTTATATGAGAGGTTTGGTATAAAAATATTGCTATTGTCACACTCTTCAAGTGCAGCCACTTTATAGCACAACCTGGCCCCCTTTTTCCTACAGTGCTCAAAATGCTATTTCCACACTCTTATACTACTTCCACATTAGGGGATTAAGTACCGGGATGAACACTGTTTTCCTTTCCACACTTTTTTTTGCCGCGTATTTTTTCTTCTGATATACATTTGTTCCTAAATCTTCCATTCACACAAGCACACACACGATTCGATCCGGGTTTTCGGGTTTGTTGCAGCTACAGGAATTTGTGAGATGAGCTACAGTCCGATGAATAGTCTGTTTTTTATTTTTTTTTAACTTTGTCGTTGTTTTTATAGCATGTTTTGTATCTACAGTATGGAACTTTGTTATATCCACACTTTTGGATCTATACCTTTTGCTAAATTTTTTTTACCCATTTTAATTTTGTTGATTCCCTTAGCTGATAAGAAATAAGTTTTTTTTTAATTGTTGTGATTTGATGTACGCTTACTCATGCTTTTAGCTTTTATTCCAGCTTCGAACACAATATGTAAGTTTTTTGTGTTTTAATATTTTTTTTGTTTAATTTTCAACTTAGGGTTCCATCTTAAATTTGGAGTTCTCATGATTTAGTTACTTAGTATTGTTGATTATCGTTATTTATAAAAATTTTAAGTAGATTATGGATTTCTATAAATTTTAATGATTATTTTTATTTTTTAACTCAATTTAATATACATGCTTCAACTACATTTTTATATTTTGTATTCTATTTTCTTTAATTTTGCTAGACACTCCATTATTAGAGGAAAATGTATATGCAGTCCGATGTTAAGAGGTTTTTACTTTTATTTCAAACGCCTCCTTTCTTTTTTGCAAATACATTCTCGCTAAATCTTTCATATGCAAACACCCCATAGCAACGCGCGGGTATCCATCCTCGTTTCTTTCAAAAACGAAACTGTGGCCGCAAGAATCACTAAAAACCGACTTATAACGAAGGAGATATGATTTTTCAAAGTTAGACGAAGAAAACTAATTTTATGAAAATTTAGTTGCTGATCGCCGAGATTCTAAGGACAAAACGAGGCGTTAGACGTGATCTAGACGACCCGACCTACTGAGATTATGTTAGTTCATGTTTATACGAAGCCGTGGATGTAAAGAACGTAGAAAACGAGCTTATAACGGCCGAGTTATTCACGTTTGAAGCCCGACGTACCATATTCATTTTGACAGCCCACTAATAGAAAGTGTTTTAAGTATAAAAACTAGTATTTTTGCGAGACATAACATTGTTAGCCAATTTTCTAATTGATCAAGGCGTGTACAATCAAAAGTTAAATGAAACGACATTTATACATTGTTACAAGGTTTTCAAAAACGTCGAGTTTGATCAACTAACACATAACGTGCAATATTTCACGACTAGTTTCACGAAGCCATTTTGGACATATTTTCACAAGTTAAGGAAAATATTAAATTGCGATGAAAACGCTACATTTTGCCGATAGAACACCAAAGGAGGATCGTGGAGTACCGTTTCAACATATTTACACGAAAAGTAGTTTATAACTTAACGAGATGTCAAAAGTGTATTTTTCGTCGATAAATGTTATTTTCAAAACTAAGAAGTGTTATCGTTAACATACGTATTGGCATGTGTTGCATTGTATCATTGCTTACATTGAATCACATCATTCATAATAGGTCGCGGTTAGAGACCGAGCTTTATTTCATCATATTCATCATTGTCATTGTTGTTATATCATATCAGGTGAGTTTTCATAGCCCTGTTTTAAATTATTTATTGATTTTTAAACTCTTGGGGGAGAATACATTGCACCATTTTCATATGCGGACCAAAGTATACAAACTCATTACATTGCTTATGTTACATCATTGCCCAGATTAAAGTCCCCTTTTATTATCATGAACCGTTAATTGTTAGCAAGCAAGAGTGAGTGAATAGATCTATTGAGGGTGACTCCTCCGTTCGGGTTGGTAGCACCAACTGGTCAAACGAACGCATTTCATTTCTGTCATATTAGAGTGATTGGCAAACACCCGGTTGGGGCATTTCATTCAGTCTAGCTTCGGGGTCATGAGCTTAGAGCTAATGTATCATTTTTATGTGGCATGGTTTTGTCATACACTTTATACTTGTGGTATCCGTACAACATTTCATTTACATAAACCTATGATCTCACCAACATTTTTGTTGACCATTTTTAGCAATGTATTTTCAGGTAATTAAGGTATCGCATGTTGGCTTGCATATGGACACATCATGGAGTCGCGGAGTCGACGCGTCTCACTTTATATTTTATGCACTTATCCATCGTTTGAATTGTATGAACTTGTTTTATGAAAACTTGTTTCACCTTTTGGGACCTAGCTTTGTAACTCTGAATGTTTTTAAATGATCAAACGATGTATTTTCTAAATGAAACTTTAGGTCGTTCAATATAACTGCAACTTTGGTGCTATGACCAGTCGCGCCCCTGAATGCTTCATTCCACTGCAAGTCACGAAATTTTGGGGGTGTGACAGATTGGTACCAGAGCAAAGGTTATAGCGAACTAGGTTGTCCATTACATCCTAGACTATAACTGCACCATCATAGCATCTCATCATTGTAGCATAAGTGCATATTCATTATATCACATGTAGTGATTGCGATTTCATACATATATCATTTTATCATAACTCACATTATGTAAATGTTTATTTACTTTTATTTCACATCTATTGTCACAGTGATGTCTTCGGATTCACACCCTATTGTTATCTCATCAGACTCTGAGTCAGACGATACTTCCTCACTACCCTCCATCATACTAGAGTCGGTTACATCATCCCCACTACCCACTATCATTTTGTCATCAGTGGAACCTACTCCACAATCTTCACCTGTGATGTCAGAGGCCGAGACAGAACCCTTTGAGGAGGGGGAAGTCGTGCCTACCCCACCACTGTCACCTGTGATCCGTCGTGGTCCCAGAGTTGTTCCAGTTATCCAGCCAGCAGAGTTTGTACCCTATGGTCGAGTTTACCGTACATATCCAGGTGGGCTGCGCATGAAGCGCACTGCTGCTAAGCGGGTTCATCGTCTCACTGTCAGATCACCAGCTGCATTTGTATCCCTACCACCACCATCATCACTTACTTCATCTCATCCACTCCGTCTACGCTTGACAGCGAGGAGGAGTGTGGCATTCAGTACACCATCACCATTATCACCCTTACCATCATTATCATCATTGTCTCCACCATTGCCATCCCTATCAGCACCAGTTCATACCAGAGATCCTACTCCTATGTCAGACCTACCGCTCAAGAAGCGGGCACGTCTTGATATTCCATCACCAGATACTTCAGATGCCACAGAGACAGCACCACCCAGCAGATTCGAGGTTGGTGAGAGCTCGAGGGCTGCTGCTGACAGACTGTTCACTGCTGCTACATTTGACTCGCGACTAGATCAGCTTCAGGGAAAGATTGACAGGGCATTAGCTCATTTAGATGAGACCCCAGTGAGCCATATTGAGGCTATAGAGGAGGAGGTTGAGGGATTGATCCAGGGCAGGGTTGCCATCGATGTGTCACACCAGGGTTTAGAGGCCCGTCAGTTAGTGAGTTCAGAGCATATCACCCAGCTGAGGCAGGAGATGCTTGAGTTGTTCGACAGGGCACAGATGTCCCGGGATGAACATCATCGCCAGGCCGGTGAGTTATCTTCAGTTCAGGCTAGGATGTCTGCATCAGAGACTAGGGAGATTGATCTTCAGCTTTGAGTTTAGCACCTAGAGGAGATCGCTGTTGCTATGTCTAGGGATCTTCAGAGGATTTTCCGCAGGCTAGAGGGAGCACCCGGAGGAGGTGCCTAGTGTTAGACTGTTATCATGTAGCTTGTACATTATTATCCTAGTCCCGGGGTGTGGGACATAGTTAGGACTTGTTGTCTTTTGCTTGTAGTACAAACAAATATATCAAGTGTGACTCTACTATGCAGGATTTTCGTTGTGCTATTTTATGATATCGGTCTGCGTAACCGAAACTTTCATGTATTATATTCATGTGCGTTGTGATTATATTTATGATGTTTCGTTGTGGTTTCATTGTATTTATACATGCTGTGGCTGTATTTATACGTGTTGTGGATGTATATACATGTTGTGGTTGTATATATTGTGTATGATGATCGTTTTCTATTGTGGATTCTCATTGTTGTTATCTTTTGTGATTGTGAAGAATTATGGCACCCAAAAGAGCCACTACTGCTATGACACCAGCCGAGGTCAGAAAGCTTGTTGCCGACAGTATAGAGGCAGCATTGGTTACAGAAAGAGCTACCGTAGCTGCAGCTGCTGCTGAAGCCGCTTCGCGGGCAGAAACCGCGGAAGCCGCAGGAACAAATACCAATGGTACAAATGGTCGTAAATGTACGTACAAGGATTTCAAGAGTGGTGATCCGGAAAAATTCAAAGGCACTGAAGGGGCCACTGCCATGATACGATGGTTTGAAAAGACAGAATCAGTATTCCTTCTATGCAACTGTCCGGAGGATAGCAAGGTTAAGTTTGCTACTAGTACACTCGTTGGGGAAGCTATGTCATGGTGGAATTCGTATGCAAAGCCTATAGGAATGGAGAATGCTCACAAGCTTACATGGGACGAATTCAAGAAGTTGCTGACAAAGAAGTTTTGCCCACGAACAGAAGTGAAAAAGATAGAAACAGAGTTTTATGAGCTAGTGACAACAGGTAATGATATTGAGACATATATCAGGAGGTTTCAGGAATTGGCAGCATTATGTCCGACAATGGTTCCGGACACTGAGAAGCTATTAGAGAATTTCATTGGAGGATTACCTCACAACATCCGTGGAGATGTGATTTCTTTTGACCCGCAAACATTGGATGAGGCAATCAGAATGTCTCAGAAACTCATGGCTCAGATAGTGAAGAAAGGAACTACTTCAAACAACAACAACAACACCAACAGTAACCGTAACTACAACAACAATTCCAACAACTACCGAAACAACAACAACTATAACAGCAACCGAAACAATTCCAATAACAACAACAACAAAAGAAATTGGGATTAAAACCAGAGTAGCAATGTTACTCAACCACCACCCAAGAGACAGGAAACTGCAAAGGCCTATGTTGCAGGTCAAGCTGAGAAAAGAGGTTACAATGGTACTTTACCCAAGTTCAACAAATGTCAAACCCATCATAACCCTGGAAATTGTCCGAATCCGTGTGAGAACTGTAAGAAGGTTGGTCATTCGACCAGGGATTGCAAAGCTCCGATTGTGGTTGATAATCAGAAGCCCCCAGTAACATGTTTTGGTTGTGGAGAAGTTGGACACTTCAAGAAAGAATGTCCAAAAGGAAAGAATCAGGGAAACAATAACCAAGGTGGAACAGCTAGAGGAAGAGCTTATGTCCTTGGAGGAGAAGATGTCAGGGAGGACCCGAATGTCGTTACGGGTACGTTCCTCATTAATAATCGTTATGCATCCATACTATTTGATTCAGGAGCCGATAGAAGTTTTGTTTCTACTGCATTTGCACCATTACTCAACATTGAACCAACCGCATTAGACACTCCATATCACATTGAACTAGCTAACGGTAGTTTAGTTGGCACCGACACGAACATTCGTGGTTGCACTCTCAATTTTCTCAATCACCCGTTTAATATAGATCTCATGCCAGTAGAACTTGGAAGTTTCGACATTGTCATCGGAATGGATTGGTTATATCAACATCATGCCAGAATCATCTGTGATGAAAAAGTTGTTCATCTTCCTTATGATGGCGAAACATTGGTCGTTCGCGGAGAACGCAGTAGGACTAGACTCAGCATCATCTCGTGCATTAAAACAGAGAAATACATAAAGAAGGGTTGTTATGCATTTTTGGCTCATATCACAGAAAAGAAGTCGGAGGAGAAGCGACTTGAGGATGTGCCAACAGTTAAAGATATTCCAGAAGTCTTTCCAGAAGACTTACCAGGACTTCCACCTACTCGCCAAGTCGAATTTCAGATTGACTTAGTGCCGGGAGCCGCACCAGTTGCGCGAGCACCTTATCGACTTGCACCCTCAAAAATGCAAGAGTTGTCGAACCAATTGCAAGAGCTCTTGGATAAAGGATTCATTAGGCCGAGTTCCTCGCCTTGGGGAGCACCAATTTTGTTTGTAAAAAAGAAAGATGGATCTTTCAGAATGCGCATTGATTATCGAGAGCTAAAAAAATTAACAGTGAAGAATCGTTATCCACTTCCCAGGATCGACGATTTGTTTGATCAGTTGCAAGGTTCCAGTTATTACTCCAAGATCGACTTGAGATCGGGTTACCATCAACTTAGGGTTCGGGAGGGAGATATCAAGAAGACAGCATTCAGAACACGCTATGGCTATTATGAATTTCAGGTAATGCCGTTCGGACTAACCAATGCACCAGCTGTATTCATGGATCTCATGAACAGGGTGTGCAAGCCATATCTGGATATGTTTGTGATCGTATTCATTGACGATATCTTGATTTACTCAAGGAGTGAAGAAGAGCACCGAGAACACCTTAGAATAATCTTAGAACTGCTCAAGAAAGAGAAACTGTATTCCTGATGAACTCAAATAAGTATATTTTATTACCGTCATTTATCCTATTTATTTAACTTGTTTTATTATATTATCTGTGAGAATCGATATGTTAATGTTTACTTTTGTAATTCTCAGGTAAAAACAAGCATTTGGTGAAACTTGGCGATTTTGGACTAATTATGGAGCAAAAAAAGCAAGAAGTTAAGAGTCTACTGAAATGTACAAGATCAAGACATTCTGCTCCAGATACGCCGCATCTTACTTATTACATACGGCACATCACTATCCAGATTTCACAAGATACGATCCAAGATACAAGAGGACATGCGCCGCATCTATAAATGGAGTTACGCCGCATCTTCTGGCGGTGTACGAATATTCCTGAATATATTAATCTTGGACCCCACGCGAAGTTAAGTCAATGCGCCGCATCTACTTATTAGATGCGCCGCATCTTACCCTCAGACAGAAACTATAAATACCCCAAAGACCAGACGAGAAAAAAAGTTCGACAGTTTTAGAAGACCGAAGTACAGAAACCCTAGGACGAATTCAGTCAAGATAGCAGCACAAGACACACCTTGAACGAAGATACAAGAGCTGTAAGAAGGTCCTGCATGTATTTAATTCATTAAGTAGTTTTGTTTTATTGTATTAGTAAACTTTAATTCATCAGGATTGGTGGCTTGTGTAATGTGACAACGGAAAGGTTGCACTCCCTTAAAACTGCTTTCCCATTAATTAAAGTTTATATGTTGATGTATTTGGTGACTTTTATTAGTGCATTGATAACCTCTGTGTCTAGCTGAGCGTTGATCGGGTCGCCATGCCTCTGCCCTCGCCTATTTATTAGATCGCCTATGCATTCTATCGTCTATAGAAAAGTAGGAAGAAAGATAAATAGGATAGTCATAAGTAATCATTAAGGGTTTACTCGCCGATAAGATTAGAACCAACGAGAAAGGACTTAATCTCGGTGCGTTGCATCGAACTATACACTTCATATAAAACTAGCAATAAAACAAGTGACAAGCTACTTAACTATCAGGACAGGTCTTCTTATTGTCTCGAGTATTTATCTGTGTACGTGTGTGCTACTCGCTGATTCGTGCCTATTGGGTTAGTTTATTATTTAATTGCAACCAAATCGTGCCAGTCTCTCAGGCTGAACCCCTTGCGTTAAATTAGGTTGTATAGCTAACTTAAGATATTAAAATACTGATTAGAATAACTAGATAATACGTTCCACTCTTAGTGATCGACACTCTACTTACCATTATATACATACTGACCGGGTACACTGCTCGTTAAAGTGTGTGTGTTATTGATAAGTCGGCTAAATATAAATTTAAAACTTGAATACTGCTAAAACCACAACGACATACCGTGGGTATAAATTAGAGCACTCACACGCACGCATCAAGTTTTTGGCGCCGCTGCCGGGGAGTGAATTGTTATTATCTGTTAATTTGATTAGTATTTTAATTAGGTTTTTAATTTTTAATCTAACCGCTAACTCTGTTGTATATTCGGGTAAATTGCATTCATTGTATTATTTTGCATATTTTCTGTTTTTGTGTGTTTATTTTTTGTTTATTTTCGTTTGTTTTTATTTGTTTTTATTTTTCGTATTTTCTGTGTTCTGCTATCGTTGTACTGAGCTTATTCAAACGATACGGCGCATCTATTTTCATAGATACGGCGTATTGCGTTTAATTTTTATAAAATACAACGCGTTTAATTAATTCGATACGACGCATCTTTTCCCCAAGATACGGCGTATCTGTTTTTAATAAGAAATTTTTTCTAAGCAATAACGCGATACGATGCATCTGCTTTAGCAGATACGACGCATCTATTATTTTAATTAAAAACAGTTTTCGAATTATTAAACAGATACGACGCATCGATTTTTATCGATACGGCGCATCTTTCTGAATCAAAAATCTCGTATTTTGAAACGTAACGAAAATACGGCGCATTAACTTTTGTTAATACGACGCATTAAATTTTAAATAAATATCGATTTTTGATAATTAAAACTGATACGGCGCATTCTACTTTATAAGCGGCGTATCTATTTTCTGAAAAAAAAGTTTGATTAAATTTTAACGATTATTAGATACGGCGTATCCAACTTTTTGGATACGGCGCATCGTCTGCAGATATCAGCTATTTTTATTCTTATATCCGTTTCTAAGTTCATTAATTTCTCTTCTAGCGAACAAATCCTACTGAAGATTTTACCTATGATGTCAGGTTTTGCTATGGAAGATATGTCAGTGAACGGATATCTTGCTAAGGAACTCTTGCTTTCGGATTCATTCGATGTGAAAGTTTTTGATGATGTCAACTTCAATGTGCTCATGATTGATGCCGATTTATTTTCTTGGGAAACCCCTCTTGAAGCTACTTATAAGGAATTTAAACGCTTATGCAATATTGAAGATGGGATATTCTCTTATAATTTACTAATGAGCTACACTGAAGACGAATTGCTACTCTTATGGCCCATCATTGAATCTAAAGGATTGTCTTGGACTACTATCGAAGGGAATGATGGGAAATTCCAAATTGAATTCATGAACTCAAGCAATAAAAGCTGTGGTGGAGGCAATGCCCAACCTATACAAATCTCTTACATGCCTTATTCCGAACAGTACTGGGGATTAAATGAGAACTATCTGGACGATGAAAGAATTTATGCTGTGGCGGAGTTACTATTTCATGGCAGGTTGGTAAGGTTGATGGACATCTCCCTCGAAGAATGGCTTGAACTTAAATATGGTAGTCCAAAATTTGCCCCTGCGAATGAAGTCAAGCGGATTATGACTTCATGGTTGACACGGAGTTTTAGGGAACAATTTAACGAGTTCATGGAGATAAGGAGGAAAATGATTGGAAAAGCTTGCTTTGACGTTGACCACGATCCTAACAATGTTGATTTTTCAGATTGGTTGGCTAGTAAGTTCAATAACCATAAGAGCATGGATCGAGCTACTAAAGATGCGTTATGGGTATATTGGATGAGAGGAGAAGATGAAGAAGTAGAGAGCGACTATGGGTCGTCACTTCATGATTCAACAATCAATGAGGGCATTGAAGAATTATTCAGAATAGACATTGATCTGTTCAATTATGAGACACCTTTGTGCAAACAATTCAAAGAATTTAATTACCTTCTTCAAGTCGACGATGATGTGCTAACTGGAGATCTACCAGGATTCAAAACTTATGATGATTTCAAAAACACCTGGTACTACGAATGGAATGACCAAATACCATGGGTTTGGGATAAACCATGGGAATTTGAGCACATTAATCACACTTGTACACCTTTCGTTTTCAAGGATGGAAGTAGTAAATGGCCAACATGTGATTATAAGAGTGACGGAACCTGTAATGGGGGAAGTATAATTGGAATGAAACGAGTTGGAAACGATGTAACCTTCGAAAACTATGAGTGGTATGATAATGTTGAAGATTGCCCACAAAAAGCGGAGGCTTTGCAAGAAAAGGGTAGAATTGAATACTTGAAAGAGCTAAAGGGAGCATCGAATACTACTTTCTGGGAATGGGTGCATGAACAATTTGATGATTACACGAAGCTTAGTCGACGGTTACAATGGGAATTGGAAAGAGAGTGGGAGGCAATTCAAGATGATGATAACAATAAGTCATTAATTGATGAACTTGATGACTATTTGATTAAGGATCCTTATTTTAAGTTTGTTGATAAAGACGAAGAAGAATTCATCAAAAGAAAATGTCGACTACTTGGGATCCCTTATAATGAGCCACCCATGATTATTTCTGAAAAATTTAAAATCATCAAATACTCTTTGGGACCAGATGAGGAATATGTTGCGACGAAGACCAAGAGTTATACTAGATTAAGTCGAACGAAAGAAAATGTTGCAAAGCTATACGGGAACATCTTTCGGATGAAGGAAGAAGGATGGACCGTGACAAGAACTAAATAAGGAGCTGAATGTGAGTCTAACTTGAAGACTCTGGAATAAAGACAAGTGCTGACCGGGAGACAACCCAGAAAATTTTTACTATTCTGTTATGTGTCGAGTCAGTCAGGCCCGCAGAGGATACGGCGCATCTCAATCCTGAGATGCGACGCATCTCCTGCACTAGTCATATCTTACTTTATTTTTCTGCATTTTTTTATTTTCGACTTTAAAACTTTTTATCAGTTTATTTTAATGCGGCGCATCCCTGATTATGGATGCGACGCATCTTCTATTCTGATTCGTATTTATTCCAGGCTCGATACGGCGTATCTTCTTCCATAAGATACGGCGCATCGACTGACCTGATGATTTTCATTTTAATTTTTAAGTTTTATTTTTACTAACTACTAATGTAATACCTAAAATTCAGATAACCCGTAAAATGACCAAATTACCCCTGATAACATAAAACCTAATTAAATAACTTATAAATTCTGAAACAATTCCAAAACTTCTGAAATCGAACTATATCTGAAACAAATTAATTTCTGGGACAACGTTACATCATTTCGAATGTTTAAAAAATTATTATAACATACACATTAGTTATAAAATTCCGAATTGCATAATTAAATAAATATAAGTATTAAATCTTTATATTAAGGATTATGTGAAAATAAATTAAGGAAAGGTCTAATAAAATCAACCCAAATTATTTTGGGATTCTAGTACCAAAAATATTGATCCTTGCCACCCCTAGGTCGGTTTCTATATCATATAACAAATCTTATTCCTTTTCTTCATAAAACCCTAATCGCAAGAAGTAACAAAAAACCCTAGCGACACACAAAAATTGACCAAATCATTCACACAATTTCTGGACGTGAACAAGTATTTTTTTGGGGTTCTTGGAGGTGCAAGAAAGCTAGGAAAAATAAGGATTGGTGCGTGGATTCGCTGGTTCATTCTTGGTCCTATTTTCTTGTCGATTTTGCCCATACGCAAGGTATAATTCTGTACGCCTAAACCACACGTTGTAAAATTGATATGGAAATTTTCTTGTGATCTTTACATCCTATATAACTCATATAAATTGTGTTAATCAAATCATGCAAGCAAATCTATGCGTATGAAAATATTATGATCATAGAACACGTAAATCTCAAATATATGTAATCCGAATTTCTGGGCATGATGAATATTTTATTTAGACCTCATATGATGTAATAGACCTGGTAAAAATGTTAGAACGATTTATGGTAGCCTAGATCATGTCGTGGTAATTTTGATGTCTAAAACGTACGTAAAAATCAAATATATGTTAAACGATTTTTCTGGGCATGCTAATTATTTTTCGTGGGTTCTTTATAAGTCATATGATCTGGCAAAAATATGAGTTTGATTTTTGGAAGCCTAGGTTTAACGTGGTGAATTATTGTTAAAACCGGATTTTAATAAAACAAAGAAAACAAATAAAATACAAATCGGGGTTATTAGGGTTAGGTTTCTTGGGCATAAATCTGATCATTAAAGGTGTTTTAAGGATGAATTAATGATGGTGCAATGATTGGTAAATAGTAGGGTTTGTAATTGTTTCTAAAAAGTCTAGCCGATTTAAAGTAAAAAGTATAAGGACCTGTTTTGCCAACTTTGAAACTTTTGGGATATTTTTTTAATGTCACATATATCTGTAGGAATGTGGGAAAAATATAACTTTGGGGTCCTATGTGTAAATATTGCATTATAATGAATTAAATGGATTTTAAAGGGTACGAATTAAATTAATTAAAAAGAGAGGGACCAAAAGTGTAAATCTGAAATCTTGAAGTTATTTTGAGTTAATACTGATATAAAAAGGATGTTGTGTAATTTTGAGGATTTATGGGCTAATTATGTAATTGTTATGAATTATGATTTAATATATATGTTTTGTAAACTTAAAGGACTAAATATGTAAATTCTGAATTCTGAGGGGTCTAATCTGTAATGTACTAAATTCTGATGGTATATTCTGTAATTATGAAATATAATATGCTTGGTTGGTAATTATGGACATTGTAGGGTTTAATTTGTAAAATATGTAGATATAAGGTTGGTTTTGTAAATTTTGTAACTAAAGGGGTGTAATCTGTAAATTGTGAAACTTAAGGGAATAAAATGTAATTCTGAATAAAATGAGTATATAATTCTGTAACTTAAAGTATTTTTCACATAAGACCTTTGAATTGATGAATTTACATTTAAAACCCTAAACTTCCTGATCATGTCATAATTAACCCTAAACTTCTGTAACTTGATAAAATATACTGTTATCCCATAATAATTTGTGAATCAGGGTTAAACCTAATCTTAAATGATAATATCTATTAATTCTGGAAACCTGCTAATTATGGGAACTTACTAAATCTGGAAAGTTACTAAAAATAGAAAGTACATAAAATGAAGAGATAAACTAAAAATAATAATCTGAATAAGAAACTTTAGTAATTCTGTCTTCCTCTTCCTTAGGTGTGAAGAAGGAGAAGTCCTGATCATTGTTCTGTGTTTGTTTGTTTGTCTGCTATGCTAATAAGGTACAGATATTCTGCCCTTTTTCAGTAAGGGTTTTTCATTCCCTTTTCTTTCAGTTTTACATTTTCTTTATTAGGATCTCCGATACCACTGCTATGTTCCCTTCTGTTGTGAATCTTTGTTGTGATCCGTTTGTCTTGAACCTTTTTGTTTGAACCTCTGCTATGATTCTTTTATTCTGACCCTTTTTCCTGAACTCTGATTGATCTCTTGTTCTGAACCCTGAATTTGTGAATCTTGATTGAATCTGATCTGTGAACCTTGTTCTGAACCTTAACCTGATATATCCGTTGTAAACTTTGATTTGATTTTTGGTATAAACCTTAACCTGTTAAATCCTTATCTGAACCTAATTGATTTTGAACCTTTATTAAAAGCTATTTTAAAAAGAAGCTATACCACTTGAAATGGAAGTTACTAAAAGTTTTGGAAGACCATTTTTATGAAAACTATTTTGAAAGATCATTTCAATGAGAACCATTATTAAAGGATTGATTTAAATGAACTCTTGACAGGAACATCTGAAATGGATTATTGCTATAAACTTGTAATTCTTAACCTTTGATATACTCTTTTGGACTATTGGAAATAAACCTTTTAATCTGAACTTGAGCTTTGATATTAAACTTAATCTGATAAACTCTGATTTAAACCTTATTATCTTATTCTGAATTGTTGACATGACCCTTCTGCCATGAACCCTTAGATATGACTCTGTTTATTATATGACATCTGACCTTGACCACAGTTTGATATCCGAGCCAATCACTAGGCATGAGGGTTTCATGTCCATGTCATTGATGCACCGATGGCATGACTCTAGGGCAGGAGAGTGATGACCTGTCCCGTCCCTGATTTTATCTGTTATGTAGGAGAAGAATCTAGCCTACTGGGGCGCATGGATGCATCCTAGTTCTGATCTGATTTCTGTTATCTGTTACTGTTTACTGTTATATATGTATATCTGGTGACTGATGGTGTGTGCGATACACGTCTTTCACATTATCTGGGAGCTGATCACTCCAATTGATACATGAGGTCACCCCACATATTATCTGTTACTTGAGAGGCATCCCCTCTGGATTATTATATGATTACTCTGTTATGATATTATCTGTTATCTCTGGGCTCGTGATGGATTTCTGTATTTCCCTAAACCTGGTTTGTACATTATCTCTTTCTCATTTCTTTTCTTTTACCCTTATTCCTTTCCTATTCTTTCACTTTAATTCAGTATCTGTATAATCTGTATTTCGGATTTGTTTCTGTATTGTTATCTGTTATTGTTTCTGTCATCTATATATCTGTTCACTGAGCTCTCGTAGCTCAGCCGCATTTCTTTTCCTGCGGCAGGTTTTAGTAGGAAGCTGGGAATGAGTGAGAGTGTACCTCTGGACTTAGAAGGCTTGGTAGCTATTCTGGATTAGAATTGGATGGAAGATATTATGTTTTAGAATTAGTTTTGAAAGTTTTCGTTGTAACCTTGTAGATTCAGTATTTCATTTGTAAACCTTTGAGATTTTTGTATTACTGTAGATGTATGCTCTGTTTTGATCTGATATGAATCCATTGTTGTGATATCTTTACCCTTGTCGGGTTGGGGTGTTACAATTTATGGTATCAAAGCTCACAGGCTGCGACTCGTAATACATTTACCCTTGACCTGTGAAGTCTGGGTCACTAAGTTTCCACTGTAGGCGCTCGTAGGACAACCTTTGAGAATTTGCTTTAGGATTTCCCTATAGGAACTTAAATTCTGACCAGTGAGGAATGGGTAGACTATAAGTCATTTGCTTAAGTATCTTGCTTCCGCACCACTCTGATTCGTGTCTTGCTTTGGTTAAAATCGCATTTGGAAATTTAGAGCTTATGCCTTGCACCACCTAAGAAGTGAAACCTAAATAAAATCTGAAGCATTGGAAATTGCGTAGTAATTATCTGACATTATTTGATCCTTGCCTTCCGATTTCAACTCCGACCTCTGAACCTTCTGTTAATCATTCTGATGCCTCTTTAGGCAATCTGAAAATCCCCATGGTGATGATGCACTTGATGCATTCTGTTATTTGTTTCTTGCTTTCGATAATTACCTATGAATCTTTTGACACTATTTAATTCCGTCTTAACCATTTCTGTTCCCATGAGAAGTCTTGTGGTGTTTAACCACGAGTATAAAAGGTTCTCCCTCTTATTCTGAATGGTAAAGATCTGCTTTGTCGATCCGTTTTCATTGATAATTAATCTTGATTTTCTCCTGATAAAAGATTAGTTGATTGATCATTCAATGGTGACGACTATCCTCCTATGTCTCACTTTCGGCATTTGAAACAATTTTGAACCCCTACCATGATTACCGACTGTTAAATTCTGCTGCCACTACCTGATTTTGACCTTCACTCCGATCTGTTTGATAAACAGTCTGATATCCTTCCGACCGTCCCGAAGACCATTTAACCTTAATGTGTTTGACACATTCTATAAATTCATGACCCGTGCTGGATATAAATGTATCCTCTGATACTATTCTGTCCTGAATGATGAATCTTATTTGCTCCCTTGAATGATGAATCTTAATTGCCAATCAGTTTTCCTTTGGAAGGATTTGATGCAAATACTATCTTTGCATGGAATTGTTAACTGAACTTATGATGCTGATATCCGACATTTCATACGTCTCACTTCTGACAGTTATACAATGTTCGTATTACCAATGATGTACACCCTACCTGTCACTTATGCTAAAAGCTAAACCAAAAACGGTACACCTTGAACTATTCGCGTACCTATCCCCACACTATACTGAACCATGTACTTGACTCTGACATATGAACTATCCGTCTGGTTAAGTGACCATATACGTTCTGCGGATCTGTTTACTATTGATATACTTGATTTTGGAGATCTTTTGATTATTGATTGACTGGTTCTTCAGCTATCATAAACTACCGCATCTGAAATGTAACAATCTATTCCACCCTATTTGTTATAATAACCTTGAACCGCTTAAAGCTGTTAAGCTTAACACTGCTATGGAAATATGTACCCTGATCTCAATTGATTGTTAAATTCTCCGGACACCCTATTAGTATCACCCCTAGAAAGTGTTGGCATTGAAAGTCTTGTTGTACAAATTTTCTGCCATTTTCTGATGAAACTCTTGGGTTTTCCTCCCGTTGGAGAAGTAGAATTGATTCTGAACCGAACTTGGTTGGCGAGCCATGATGCTATAGAAGTGAGAGATTGAAGAAACTGATGAGATATGATTTTGTTTCACCTCAGTGTCCCCTTTAAATACCCTATTAGTTATAGAGAAGAAAGAGAAAATTTTGCGTCTGCATATCAACTATTGTAAACCTAACCGTAATCTCAACCGTAATCACTTTTCATTTCCGAGTATAAATGATTAAATTGTTCCATCCTTGTGAACTCTGTATCAGACAACCTCATTAAATGTTTGAAGGACTGAAGAAGCAACCACAAGAACTCCTAAGATGGGAGATGGCTAACTGAGAGAAGCTTCCGTAAAGTATTTCAGTTTTATTCGTAAAGATTAGTGATGTGATTTAGATATGAAGATTATCCCTGAAGAGATTCATGAAAACTGTCTTCGTACTCATTGTGACCATTATGAGTCTTAAATAATGCCAATAGTATTGGCTAATAAGAATCATGTCTTCGTATTAAATGGAATGACCTTTGTTCTGGAAGAGTAGATGTTATTGGCGTTCAGATATTATAGCAGACACCACTACCAAGCATCCGATGACGACAACAATCTGAGTTGGCGAATTCCGAACTGTGCTAGTAGACCTGTCCAAGACTCGCAGTCTTGCTTCTCTATTCATTTTAGTTGTACTAAGATGAATTGAGAGTAGAAGCAGACTTGAGAATGGAAACTGAGATCATGACCTTGAATAGAAGAAAATTCTGAAGCGAATAAATTCTGTGACGGGTGAAGCTATGGATGATGTGATTCACTTCTGCTCGACCTATTTAAAAATCTGTTACCTGATGATAAATCCTTTGAATGATTTAAGTTCTTTATCAGTAATTTCGCTCTGTGTTCATTCTGCGTATGTCGGATGATGGTTTTGTTATCTGAAATTTGACGAATGATGGATGATCTGATGTACCAAATTCTGATAGAAATTCTGGGACTTCCGTTAACTTTTCGAGTGATTCATTTTCCTCTTAGTTAGGGTATTGGATTCTGATGACCTCTGAGACCGTAGGAAAGCTAGGCGGATTAAGATAAGTCTGTTCTGTTCACGACTTGAGATAAAGTATGACCATCATGAGGGCATATTTATATGATGCCAGTATTATGACGTCTGGCCAACGTGATAATACTTACATCATATAACGTGCACTTGTTGTGGGCATCGGATATTTCGAGAAGTGCCCTAGAGCTTTAGAAATTCTGATAACTGTTTGAGATCGTCTGCGTTAGTGAGACTTTAAGTTCATTCTACCTATACGCGTAATCTGCTTTCACCGTTATGCGAATTGATACGTCTGGATTCTCGTCACGTGTTTTGCTGACCTCTGTACATCTGATACTAATCTTAGCTTCTGTTATAGAACTTTCTGCCATTGATGTCATCGATAATCTATTTTCTGTATGTTCAAATCTGATCTGTCTAATCAAATTCTGTGAACCGTATATCCGTCAAAACCCTATGTATTCCTTTGTCTCTTCCGAGAGAATATGATTTTCATCTACTACGTTGGTACGTTATCCTTCTGATCTGGATTCAGTATGTTATGTCTGTTCTGAGGACCTGAAACCATTTTGGGAATCTGCAAGTTCGAGTTATGAGAATCAAATCTTTCATATGTCTGTTCACCGTCAGTTGTGTTCCTGTTTCGTTGCACCTCAATTCTCGTCTTAGTCTGTTATGTCTTTGTTTTGTTTTCTGCTCTCTTTTCGTTCTGCTTTCTGCAAATTTCGAGGACAAAATTTTTTTTGTTAGTGGGGAAGAAGTTGTAATACCTGAAATTCAGATAACCCGTAAAATGACCAAATTACCCCTGATAACATAAAACCTAATTAAATAACTTATAAATTCTGAAACAATTCCAAAACTTCTGAAATCGAACTATATCTGAAACAAATTAATTTCTGGGACAACGTTACATCATTTCGAATGTTTAAAAAATTATTATAACATACACATTAGTTATAAAATTCCGAATTGCATAATTAAATAAATATAAGTATTAAATCTTTATATTAAGGATTATGTGAAAATAAATTAAGGAAAGGTCTAATAAAATCAACCCAAATTATTTTGGGATTCTAGTACCGAAAATACTGATCCTTGCCCCCCCTAGGTCGGTTTCTATATCATATAACAAATCTTATTCCTTTTCTTCATAAAACCCTAATCGCAAGAAGTAACAAAAAACCCTAGCGACACACAAAAATCGACCAAATCATCCACACAATTTTTGGACATGAACAAGTATTTTTTTGGGGTTCTTGGAGGTGCAAGAAAGCTAGGAAAAATAAGGGTTGGTGCGTGGATTCGCTGGTTCATTCTTGGTCCTATTTTCTTGTCGATTTTGCCCATATGCAAGGTATAATTCTGTACGCCTAAACCACACGTTTTGAAATTGATATGGAAATTTTCCTGTGATCTTTACATCCTATATAACTCATATAAATTGTGTTAATCGAATCATGCAAGCAAATCTATGCGTATGAAAATATTATGATCATAGAACACGTAAATCTCAAATATATGTAATCCAAATTTCTGGGCATGATGAATATTTTATTTAGACCTCATATGATGTAATAGACCTGGGAAAAATGTTAGAATGATTTATGGTAGCCTAGATCATGTCGTGGTAATTTTGATGTCTAAAACGTACGTAAAAATCAAATATATGTTAAACGATTTTTCTGGGCATGCTAATTATTTTTCGTGGGTTCTTTATAAGTCATATGATCTGGGAAAAATATGAGTTTGATTTTTGGAAGCCTAGGTTTAACGTGGTGAATTATTGTTAAAACCGGATTTTAATAAAACAAAGAAAACAAATAAAATACAAATCGGGGTTATTAGGGTTAGGTTTCTTGGGCATAAATCTGATCATTAAAGGTGTTTTAAGGATGAATTAATGATGGTTCAATGATTGGTAAATAGTAGGGTTTGTAATTGTTTCTAAAAAGTCTAGCCGATTTAAATTAAAAAGTATAAGGACCTGTTTTGCCAACTTTGAAACTTCTGGGATATTTTTGTAATGTCACATACATCTGTAGGAATGTGGGAAAAATATAACTTTGGGGTCCTAAGTGTAAATATTGCATTATAATGAATTAAATGGATTTTAAAGGGTACGAATTAAATTAATTAAAAAGAGAGGGACCAAAAGTGTAAATCTGAAATCTTGAAGTTATTTTGAGTTAATACTGATATAAAAAGGATGTTGTGTAATTTTGAGGATTTATGGGCTAATTATGTAATTGTTATGAATTATGATTTAATATATATGTTTTGTAAACTTAAAGGACTAAATATGTAAATTCTGAATTCTGAGGGGTCTAATCTATAATGTACTAAATTCTGATGGTATATTCTGTAATTATGAAATATAATATGCTTGGTTGGTAATTATGGACATTGTAGGGTTTAATTTGTAAAATATGTAGATATAAGGTTGGTTTTGTAAATTTTGTAACTAAAGGGGTGTAATCTGTAAATTGTGAAACTTAAGG
Source organism: Artemisia tridentata subsp. tridentata (assembly GCA_021014915.2). Lineage (NCBI taxonomy): Eukaryota > Viridiplantae > Streptophyta > Magnoliopsida > Asterales > Asteraceae > Artemisia > Artemisia tridentata. The sequence continues at coordinate 79,252,424 of CP139501.1, read as the reverse complement.
GAATAAAATGTAATTCTGAATAAAATGAGTATATAATTCTGTAACTTAAAGTATTTTTCACATAAGACCTTTGAATTGATGAATTTACATTTAAAACCCTAAACTTCCTGATCATGTTATAATTAACCCTAAACTTCTGTAACTTGATAAAGTATACTGTTATCCCATAATAATTTGTGAATCAGGGTTAAACCTAATCTTAAATGATAATATCTATTAATTCTGGAAACCTGCTAATTATGGGAACTTACTAAATCTGGAAAGTTACTAAAAATAGAAAGTACATAAAATGAAGAGATAAACTAAAAATAATAATCTGAATAAGAAACTTTAGTAATTCTGTCTTCCTCTTCCTTAGGTGTGAAGAAGGAGAAGTCCTGATCATTGTTCTGTGTTTGTTTGTTTATCTGCTGTGCTAATAAGGTACAGATATTCTGCCCTTTTTCAGTAAGGGTTTTTCATTCCCTTTTCTTTCAGTTTTACATTTTCTTTATTAGGATCTCCGATACCACTGCTATGTTCCCTTCTGTTGTGAATCTTTGTTGTGATCCGTTTGTCTTGAACCTTTTTGTTTGAACCTCTGCTATGATTCTTTTATTCTGACCCTTTTTCCTGAACTCTGATTGATCTCTTGTTCTGAACCCTGAATTTGTGAATCTTGATTGAATCTTATCTGTAAACCTTGTTCTGAACCTTAACCTGATATATCCGTTGTAAACTTTGATTTGATTTTTGGTATAAACCTTAACCTGTTAAATCCTTATCTGAACCTAATTGATTTTGAACCTTTATTAAAAGCTATTTTAAAAAGAAGCTATACCACTTAAATGGAAGTTACTAAAAGTTTTGGAAGACCATTTTTATGAAAACTATTTTGAAAGATCATTTCAATGAGAACCATTATTAAAGGATTGATTTAAATGAACTCTTGACAGGAACTTCTGAAATGGATTATTGCTATAAACTTGTAATTCTTAACCTTTGATATACTCTTTTGGACTATTGGAAATAAACCTTTTAATCTGAACTTGAGCTTTGATATTAAACTTAATCTGATAAACTCTGATTTAAACCTTATTATCTTATTCTGAATTGTTGACATGACCCTTCTGCCATGAACCCTTAGATATGACTCTGTTTATTATATGACATCTGACCTTGACCACAGTCTGATATCCGAGCCAATCACTAGGCATGAGGGTTTCATGTCCATGTCATTGATGCACCGATGACATGACTCTAGGGCAGGAGAGTGATGACCTGTCCCGTCCCTGATTTTATCTGTTATGTAGGAGAAGAATCTGGCCTACTGGGGTGCATGGATGCATCCTAGTTCTGATCTGATTTCTGTTATCTGTTACTGTTTACTGTTATATATGTATATCTGGTGACTGATGGTGTGTGCGATACACGTCTTTCACATTATCTAGGAGCTGATCACTCCAATTGATACATGAGGTCACCCCTCATATTATCGGTTACTTGAGAGGCATCCCCTCTGGATTATTATATGATTACTCTGTTATGATATTATCTGTTATCTCTAGGCTCGTGATGGATTTCTGTATTTCCCTAAACCTGGTTTGTACATTATCTCTTTCTCATTTCTTTTCTTTTACCCTTATTCCTTTCCTATTCTTTCACTTTAATTCAGTATCTGTATAATCTGTATTTCGGATTTGTTTCTGTATTGTTATCTGTTATTGTTTCTGTCATCTATATATCTGTTCACTGAGCTCTCGTAGCTCAGCCGCATTTCTTTTCCTGCGGCAGGTTTTAGTAGGAAGCTAGGAATGAGTGAGAGTGTACCTCTGGACTTAGAAGGCTTGGTAGCTATTCTGGATTAGAATTGGATGGAAGATATTATGTTTTAGAATTAGTTTTGAAAGTTTTCGTTGTAACCTTGTAGATTCAGTATTTCATTTGTAAACCTTTGAGATTTTTGTATTACTGTAGATGTATGCTCTGTTTTGATCTGATATGAATCCATTATTGTGATATCTTTACCCTTGTCGGGTTGGGGTGTTACAACTAATGTATCATGCAAGTTTGAACCTTTTTAATTTAGGTGTGTTAAAGCCTCGGTGGTATTATAGATTCCTGCATTTCCTGTGGATACATCAAATATGAAGCTTAAACGTTCTCATCCACAAGAAAGATGATTTTTGCTCTTATACTAATGGAGGATCATACCGAGCAAATCTCAAGGGAGTTTTTCTGTTCTAATTCTTTTATTTTCCAGTTTTTAATCTTTTATACAAACAACGAGGACGTTGTTTAACTTAAGTGGGGGGATTGGAGAATTAGAACACTTACTTGTCCTAAACTTTTCAAAATATGCTTAAAATGTGCTTAATATATCAAAATTTAAAATTTTTAGCATGTTTTTGTTTAAAGTCTAAGTTGCATAGCTGCACACATAACGTTATTTTCAAAAATTGTGATTTTTTCAAAATTCACAAATCTATGAGTGTGCCGGTGACTTGTAAACTTTAGAACTTGGCTTGTATACTATTCGAGACCACCATAATAAGTATTATTTTATATAATTGGAATGACTTGTCTAAATTGGTAAATTTCTAGGATTACACCCAAATAGCCTATTATATGTTTTTTGTTATTAGCTAACTACACTGGTTAGTTAACCCCCGTATAAACCCTTTTGTTACTCTCATTTTTAGAGTAAGATACCCCTAGAAAAACACTCAGAGCCATTCCTTTCGTTTCTTACACCTATGTTATAATGTTTCGTTACACCCTTACACCTTAGCCTACCCTGTAGATTAAAATCCGTGGTTGGTTAATTGCTTTAGGCAAAGTATGTTTCCTTACATTACCTGTGTTCGCGTGCGTAATTCATTATCTTTGGTTAGGTCGGGAAATTGCACAATGCAATTGGAGTGAAAGTAAATATTGTATATCTTTGAGTTTATTTTTCGTGTGTTTACTACTTTCACTATTACCGTCATTTCTGAAGTTATGAAAAGTATGGAAAAATTATCCAGAGTTATCATTATAGTGATGTGGTGAAATTTTACACATCTATGTTTATGTTTCAAAAAAAAAAAAAAAAAAAAAAAAAAAAAAAAAAAAAAAAAAGGAAAAGTTGGAAGTTTGTTTTTACCAACTTATGTAAAGTTTTGTATTAAGTGGTCGATATCACCACTATTTGTTGTATATTATATCTATGGATTGAATGGGAGTTGAACGTTATGGGAACGCCAACTTAAGGATATTCTTTGATTGAGATCTTGTTGAGTATAATTCGTGTCTACCTAAAGCGTGTGTTTCAAGTGTTAAAGCGTGAGTTATTCTGTGATATGAGTCTTATTCATGGGATGGTTGGGATAGTGATTAACCACATTTAGGATTTTAATTTATTTATTTTGTTTATTTTTCATTTTACACCAATTTGTATCCCAAATATTATCCATACCCTATATTATTCTTTATCCAAACCTTTGATTTATTGAGATTAGGGATTTGAGCAATCTTAGGTATCGTAGTCGTGGATTCGGCTATGTATTTATGATTTTGTCGCCCTTTTTGATATAATATTATTGGTGAAGATTACTTGGTCCTATCTTTAGCCTATTCGAGTTAAGGATTTGAGCAATTGCAAGTATCGTGTTCGTGGATTCGATCATGTATTTGTGATTTTGTCGCCTTTTCTGGAATTTGAGATCGATAGAGATTAAGGAGAATGATTAACCCTTAAACCTCAAAACCCTTTTTACCGCTTTAGACTTGTTATTCCTTGGCTTTAGTGGGGGAGATGTGTATACTTGCCAAGCTTATGATAGAATATTCGTCACGACTGGACAGTTAAACGATTAGATTTGCTTTTATCGAAATATTTTATTTTACTTCTAATTCGTTAAGTGTTTGGTTGTGTGATTATGACAAAAACGAATACATGCTTAAATATAAAAATAAATCCTAATATCTTTTAGGATACATTTTCATAAGATTAATTCTAAGGTTTACTTGGGGACAAGTAAAGTTCAAGTGGGGGGATATTTGATGAACTCAAATAAGTATATTTTATTACCGTCATTTATCCTATTTATTTAACTTGTTTTATTATATTATCTGTGAGAATCGATACGTTAATGTTTGCTTTTGTAATTCTCAGGTAAAAACAAGCATTTGGTGAAACTTGGCGATTTTGGACTAATTATGGAGCAAAACAAGCAAGAAGTTAAGAGTCTATTGAAATGTACAAGATCAAGACATTCTGCTCTAGATACGCCGCATCTTACTTATTACATACGGCGCATCACTATCCAGATTTCACAAGATACGATCCAAGATACAAGAGGACATGCGCCGCATCTATAAATGGAGTTACGCCGCATCTTCTGGCGGTGTACGAATATTCCTGAATATATTAATTTTGGACCCCACGCGAAGTTAAGTCAATGCGCTGCATCTACTTATTAGATGCGCCGCATCTTACCCTCAGACAGAAACTATAAATACCCCAAAGACCAGACGAGAAAAAAAGTTCGACAGTTTTAGAAGACCGAAGTACAGAAACCCTAGGACGAATTCAGTCGAGATAGCAGCACAAGACACACCTTGAACGAAGATACAAGAGCTGTAAGAAGGTCCTGCATGTATTTAATTCATTAAGTAGTTTTGTTTTATTGTATTAGTAAACTTTAATTCATCAGGATTGGTGGCTTGTGTAATGTGACAACGGAAAGGTTGCACTCCCTTAAAACTGCTTTCCCATTAATTAAAGTTTATATGTTGATGTCTTTGGTGACTTTTATTAGTGCATTGATAACCTCTGTGTCTAGCTGAGCGTTGATCGGGTCGCCATGCCTCTGCCCTTGCCTATTTATTAGATCGCCTATGCATTCTATCGTCTGTAGAAAAGTAGGAAGAAAGATAAATAGGATAGTCATAAGTAATCATTAAGGGTTTACTCGCCGATAAGATTAGAACCAACGAGAAAGGACTTAATCTCGGTGCGTTGCATCGAACTATACACTTCATATAAAACTAGCAATAAAACAAGTGACAAGCTACTTAACTATCAGGACAGGTCTTCTTATTGTCTCGAGTATTTATCTGTGTACGTGTGTGCTACTCGCTGATTCGTGCCTATTGGGTTAGTTTATTATTTAATTGCAACCAAATCGTACCAGTCTCTCAGGCTGAACCCCCTTGTGTTAAATTAGGTTGTATAGCTAACTTAAGATATTAAAATACTGATTAGAATAACTAGATAATACGTTCCACTCTTAGTGATCGACACTCTACTTACCATTATATACATACTGACCGGGTACACTGCTCGTTAAAGTGTGTGTGTTATTGATAAGTCGGCTAAATATAAATTTAAAACTTGAATACTGCTAAAACCACAATGACATACCGTGGGTATAAATTAGAGCACTCGCACGCACGTATCAATTCCAAATTCTAAAAGTGTGATTTTTGGATCCGCAGAGTACAATTTCTTGGTCACGTCATTGATACTCAAGGACTACAGGTTGATCCAGCAAAGATTGAAGTAGTTAAAGATTGGGCAACACCAAAAACTCCCACAGAAATTCATCAATTCTTAGGACTTGCCGGATATTACAGAAGGTTGATTGAAGGATTTTCCAAGATAGCTAAGCCACTGACCAAGTTGACACAAAAGAACCAGAAGTACGGTTGGGGAGAAAAGCAAGAGACCGCTTTTTAGTTATTGAAGCAGAAACTTTGCAGCACGCCAATTTTGTCATTGCCAGAAGGGATTGAAAACTTCGTGGTATATTGCGATGCTTCACACAAAGGACTTGGGGCAGTGCTAATGCAAAACGAGAAAGTGATAGCTTATGCATCTCGTCAGCTTAAGAAGCATGAGAAGAACTACACTACTTACGATTTAGAGTTGGGTGCCGTGGTTTTCGCACTCAAGATTTGGAGGCATTATCTTTACGGAACAAAGTGTGTAGTATTTACAGACCACAAAAGCTTACAGTACATTCTTGATCAGAAGGAACTTAACATGAGGCAACGTCGTTGGTTGGAACTACTTAGTGATTACGACTGTGAGATTAGATATCACCCAGGAAAAGCCAATGTTGTGGCAGATGCACTCAGTCGGAAAGAGAGACTCAAGCCTTTGAGAGTCAGATCATTAGGAATGACAATCATTTCACCACTACCATCAAAGATCCTCGAGGCCCGAGTCGAGGCACTCAAGGAAGAAAACCTACCAAGTGAAACACTTAAAGGAATGCAAGATAATGCAAACGGTTTAGTAAGGAGATCAGATGGAACATTATGCTTCAAGGATAGAAGCTGGATACCTCTCTATGGTGGAATACGAGAGTTGATCATGCACGAATCACACAAGTCGAAGTACTCCATTCATCCAGGTTCTGATAAGATGTATCAGGATCTCAAGAAGCTTTATTGGTGGCCAAATATGAAAGCAGAGATAGCTACGTATGTCAGTAAATGCCTTACTTGTGCTAAAGTGAAAGCCGAGTACCAGAAGCCATCAGGATTACTTCAGCAACCAGAGATTCCTCAGCGGAAGTGGGAACGCATTACAATGGACTTTGTCACTAAACTTCCCAAAACATCAGGAGGTTACGATGCTATTTGGGTAATAGTTGATCGTCTTACCAAGTCAGCTCATTTCATTCCAATCAAAGAGACTTATACTATGGATCAGCTCACCAGACTTTACGTCAAGGAAATAGTTTCAAGGCACGGTGCACCAATTTCCATCATTTCCGACAGAGACAGTCGCTTTACTTCAAAATTTTGGGAGTCATTGCAAGATTCATTTGGGACTAAACTAGACATGAGTACCGCCTATCATCCTCAGACCGATGGTCAGAGCGAGAGAACGATTCAGACATTGGAAGACATGCTCAGGGCATGTGTGATTGACTTTGGAAATGGTTGGGCTAACCATTTGCCATTGATCGAGTTCTCTTATAATAACAATTATCATTCGAGCATAAAAGCCGCACCATTCGAGGCACTATACGGTCGTAAGTGCAGGTCCCCAGTTTGTTGGGCCGAAGTTGGTGATGTACAACTAACTGGTCCAGAGTTGGTCAGAGAAACAACAAAAAAGATAATTCAGATTAGAGAAAGACTCCAAACAGCCAGAAGCAGACAAAAAAGTTACGCCGATGTTCGACGCAAACCATTAGAATTTCAGGTTGGAGACAAAGTCATGTTGAAGGTCTCGTCTTGGAAGGGCGTGATACGATTCGGGAAACGCGGGAAGTTGAACCCGAGATACATTGAGCCGTTCAAGATTCTGGAAAGGATCGGTCCGGTAGCGTACAGACTGGAGCTTCCGTCAGAGCTCAGCCATGAACATAACATGTTTCATGTCTCAAACCTCAAGAAATGTCTTTCAGACGAAACGCTCGTAATCCCATTGGAAGAAGTTCATATCGATGATAAGCTTAACTTTGTGGAAGAACCAGCAGAAATCAGGACCGAGAGGTCAAACAGTTGAAGCAAAGTCGAATTCCGATCGTCAAAGTTCGCTAGAATTCTCGCAGAGGTCCTGAGTTTACTTGGGAACGGGAAGACCAGATGCGACTCAAATACCCACATCTTTTCACCGAGACCACTCCAGAGACCAACATCAGCTGAATTCAGGGACTGAATTCCTTTTAGGGTGGTCGACTGTCACAACTCGTAATTTCAGGTCATTTTCCAAACCTCGACAATTTACAATTCATGAGTTACTATTCATCAATCACTATTCATCATTTCACTATTCATCATTGTTGAAGTCAGTTTGAGACTTTGAGAAGTCGTCAAAATTTTTACTATTCACGTGACACTATTCATTCCTGGAGGGAAATCACTATTCATGGGCATCATTCATCATGTCATAAACTTGGTTTACGGGTATTCAAATGCGCGTAACCAGTTAGGTTTAGCTGCTTATTCATGCATCATCAGTAAAGACACATCATACAGACTAGAGTAGTCTGCATATCATCAGTAACATCATTACCATATCAGTTCATGCATGGGTTTGTGTGATTTTCATTAACGTATGCTTAATTGTTTAATTAACGTTACCACTCAGTCATTTCAACTAACATTTTACCCAATACTCCCGACAATGATCATAACACATTTTCAAACTAATTATAATGATATAGAGATTATATTATTACTTTACCCGGTGTTTTTAAACCAATCGCTATATTTTTCGTTTGACGCTTATAACTCCGTCGGTTTACGAAATTTCAATCCGATAATCATTCTAACACCCGATTCTTGCAAGGAACATGATTTTACAATTTTTACAACTTCGTCGTATTTCATTTCACCTCGTCATGATTCATTTCTAGTTAACTCGGTACCCGATAACACTCAATGTATACCTTAAACTAGCCAAACTCAAATTAAATGGAGACACTTGCATTAATTAACATCAAATCCTTCCATATTTACCCACATGTGCCCCCCCCCTAAACTCCCCTAATTCTCACTTCACTTGATTCCTAGTACACTTCATTTAATGTTCATGTCTTTATGTTTCTTGATTTAATTAGCTAAACACTTCAGTTACATAATTCAACAAGCAAAAAGCTCCATATTCTCTCTTCTTTCTTCCTTCTTGTTCGGCCAAGACCAAGAACTCAAGAACAATCCATCAAATTTTCAAGTTAAAGTTATAATCAAGCTCCATTTACCTTCCTAGTTAAGGTTTTGTGGTTAAACCTCAAAGTTTATTGCACATTTTCATCCAAATCAACTCAAATCATCAAGTAAGTTTCAAGAACACATTTTGATCATCTTATACTTTCATTTGATTCATATGTTTATGTATTTTCAAGTTATATTAGTTATTCATGCAAGTTACTTATGTTTTAGATACCACTTTTGCACATAAACTCTCTTTAACACTAGATCTATAAGTTTCACTAATGATCTCATGAAATCCACCAAGGTTGGTGATGTTTAGGACCCCATGACACCCTAAGAAGGTGTATGGTAGGATTTGCGAACTTGTGGAGTTGATTTGAAGTAGTATGATCAAGTTTAGAACCAAGAAAATGAGTTTTAACAAGTATAAATAAGGTTCTGTCCAAAATCGTGTAAACTGGAAAACTCAGTAACTTTTGGTATATTTTGGCCTCCTTATTCAGAAATTTCTTTCAAAAACGAAACCGTGGCCTCAAGAATCACTAAAAATCGACTTATAACGAAGGAGATATGATTTTTCAAAGTTAGACGACGAAAACTAATTTTCTGAAAATTTAGTTGCTGATCGCCGAGATTCAAAGGACAAAACAAGGTGTTAGACGTGATCTAGATGACCCGACCTACTTAGATTATGTTATTTCATGTTTATACGAAGCCGTGGATGTAAAGAACGTAGAAAACGAGCTTATAACGGCCGAGTTATTCACGTTTGAAGCCCGACGTACCATATTCATTTTGCCAGCCCACTAATAGAAAGTGTTTTAAGTATAAAAACTAGTGTTTTTGCGAGACATAACAATGTTAGCCGATTTTCTAATTGATCGAGGCGTGTACAATCAAAAGTTAAATGAAACGACATTTATACATTGTTACAAGGTTTTCAAAAACGTCGAGTTTGATCAACTAACACATAACGTGCAATATTTCACGACTAGTTTCACGAAGCCATTTTGGACATATTTTCACAAGTTAAGGAAAATATTAAATTGCGATGAAAACGCTACATTTTGCCGATAGAACACCAAACGAGGATCGTGGAGTACCGTTTCAACATATTTACACAAAAAGTAGTTTATAACTTAACGAGATGTCAAAAGTGTATTTTTCGTCGATAAACGTTATTTTCAAAACTAACAAGTGGTATCGTTAACATACGTATTTGTATGTGTTGCATTGTATCATTGCTTACATTAAATCACATCATTCATAATAGGTCGCGGTTAGAGACCGAGCTTTATTTCATCATATCCATCATTGTCATTGTTGCTATATCATATCAGGTGAGTTTTCATAGCCCCATTTTAAATTGTTTATTGATTTTTAAACTCTTGGGGGAGAATACATTGCACCATTTTCATATGCGGACCAAAGTATACAAACTCATTACATTGCTTAAGTTACATCATTGCCCAGATTAAAGTCCCCTTTTATTATCATGAACCGTTAATTGTTAACAAGCGAGAGTGAGTGAATAGATCTATTGAGGGTGACTCCTCCATTCGGGTTGGTAGCACCAACTGGTCAAACGAACGCATTTCATTTCTGTCATATTAGCGTGATTGGAAAATACTCGGTTGGGGCATTTCATTCAGTCTAGCTTCGGGGTCATGAGCTTAGAGCTAATGTATCATTTTTATGTGGCATGGTTTTATCATACACTTTATACTTGTGGTATCCGTACAACATTTCATTTACATAAACCTATGATCTCACCAACATTTTTGTTGACCATTTTTAGCAATGTATTTTCAGGTAATTAAGGTATCGCATGTTGGCTTGCATATGGACACATCATGGAGTCGCGGAGTCGACGCGTCTCACTTTATATTTTATGCACTTATCCATCGTTTGAATTGTATGAACTTGTTTTATGAAAACTTGTTTCACCTTTTAGGACCTAGCTATGTAACTATGAATGTTTTTAAATGATCAAATGATGTATTTTCTAAACGACACTTTAGGTCATTCAATATAACTGCAACTTTGGTGCTATGACCAGTCGCGCCCCTGAATGTTTCATTCCGCTGCAAGTCACGAAATTTTGGGGTGTGACAGTATACATTCGAAGTTATATTTAAGACATGCGTTTGGGATATTCTACTTCAACATCGAATTGGTAATAGTTACTTTTCTTCATCAGTAATTATTACATAGAGTCTACAGAATTGAAAATTCAAGGAATAGTTAACATATGGGTTTCAGGGGAAGCTTAATGTTTAAGTGTTTAACCATTTATATGCTACATCGAGGCGAAGGTTTTTACTACTGCTGGTTTTGATTTCTACTGTTTTAAGTTCATTTTTAGTGCGGAAAACTTAATGGTGGGTAATTTGAGACATTGGAAAGATGAATTGGACGTGTAATATTGATTCGTGGTTGTGAAGATCAAGGTTGCTTACTTTTTTCTCCTATTTGTTGATGACAAAAAGGGGAAGAATATTTATTGAAGATTGCAGCTTGTAGAGCCTTGGTGGTATAGCATGGTGTAAGGGGAAATCGCATGTTTCATGACATATTAACTTCAGGGGAAGTTCTTGTTTATTGGTTTTGTCATTATCAACTAGGGGAAGATTTTGGGAATTATTATTTGAGTTGATAAGACAAAACATGTGAAACATGAGGGACTTATTATGACAAAGAGGAAAACTTCAATGACAAGAATATACAGAAGATCAATTTACTTTGTTAGGAAGATATTCTGTATTATTCTAACTTATCTCTTTGTAACCCTAGTATCTCTAGTATATAAAGAGATACAGGGATCGATTATTAGTGTGCACAGAAAAATATGTAGACGTCTAAGAAAAGTGTGTGTGTGAATCTAGGCGTATGGTTCTTGTTTAAACGCCTAGGGTTAGGGTTCATGTTTAGTTTAAGCCTTAAAGATCTTTGATCCCTGTTAGAGTGTAACCGTACTATACTTGATCATGTAGCATTGGGGCTGTTGGAGTTTGTATTGTTAGTTAGTAGAGATGATGACGAGAAAAACCTTTATACAATAACAATTGTTCATGTTTATTCCACTGCATATTGTTGTTTTGTTATTGTTATTCCTAGATAAAGATCTAACAAATCAGAGCTATAAATGATCTTAACAAAAACTAACGAACGACCTGAATCAAGAAAATTAAAACACGTGGAGTACCTTAAAAATTAACGTACATATGGGGGGGAATAATTCTTCCCCATTACTCCATAACAACTAGTACTTTACCCATTAGTCCCAATCGTCCCAAAACTGTATTTACAAGATATGACTCGACTTAGCAACCATGTAATCAATTAGACAATTAACAAAGGGTTTAACATAAATGTTGTAACAATAACGCACTAAAGATGAGTGCATACAAGGTAGGCAAAGGCGATTTGGGTGTACATTTGGGGGTGGATTGTAAACAATGTTCTTCATTAATATTTCGGAATCCACCAAAATATCACGAGAACCGCGAAAAGATAGGCTCTGAGGGGTGTACTAGGGGTATCGTGTACTAAAGATGAGTACATCGCAAAGGTGTGGGAAAATTACTTGACCGATATAGCCAACGTAATTATAAAACAGGTTTAAAACAAGGGTTATCCTAGTGCCTCTTATCATTTAGTAAATCCTAACTACACGAATGTAGTCTCACTAGCGATCTCGGGATGCATCACAAACGCAAGTTCTAGAATCTATATACTACCGGTACACTCGTAAGCATTAAAGGTAAATGCTTTTTCCTAAAGATCTAAAGGCGAACCTCTCATTTTTGGGGTGGAAATCTTTGAGTGGAAGGGTTTTTGTGCTAGCTATATAATTCCTATCCATGAGACCCTTATTAAAACTAAAGTTTCCCTCCTATATGTTGTAAAAAAATTTAAATTTGGTGCCAAAATTGCCCTAACAAGTATTTCTTTTAGTTTTATTACACATTTACTCTAAGACAAAACAAATATCAAGCGAAGTTGTAGTTCTAAGGTATCCCATTTTACCCTCCCTACACTTAAATTGAACATTGTCCCCAATGTTCTTGAAAAGTATCAAAGTTATGATAAAAGGGAAAAATAAAATAGATGAAAGAAACTAATACTCCCCTAATTTGCTTGGCATGGACGATGTGAAAACATGGTTAAATCTTTCTCTAAGAAAATTGTTGGGAACGCATTTCATATTATCAAGTATCGGTCATAGTTTATGTAATAGGTTGCTTATTTATTTAGGCCTTTATGTTTGTTATTAAGGTTCGGCCTATGTAGAAGGCCCATGGGCAGTGGCCTTTTATTTATTCTTACTATTAGGGCAACGCCCCTTCCTTACTGTAAAACTATAAATACCCCCTCCCTTGATGGGAGAAGGTGTTGGTTCATGTTATTATTAAAGTTCATTATTCTTATGCATGTTCCATCCTTTCTCTCTCTCTCTCTCCAACCTTATTTTTTGAGTTAGGAAATCAGAACTTCTTCATTTATAATCCTTCTACTAAGGGATTATATACTTGGTGAAATTTTATACTTCGAGTAAGAATTCTTCGAGTAAGATTTCTTCGAGCAAGCAAGTTCTTCGAGTAACAAAGTTCTGTTTATACTTTCCGAGTGCTATAAAATACAAATCACAAATTTTGAAACAAAAGAAAAACGCGAACAAAGTTTTGAAGTTACATTCCAAAAACTTATGTCAAAGAACAAGATTTGGAACATCAAATACGAGAATTAATTGTTTCCAAAAATAACTTGATTTCTCAAGTGGAATAAGAAAAATTTGATTTCAAACTACAGGTTGAACACCTCAATTCTGAACTTTCAAAAACAAAAACAAAGTTGTCAACTTGTCAATCTAGTTTTTCTGAACATAAACAAGTGTCTAGGAAACGGATTGATTCTTATCTTGAGGAAATCGTAGATTTGGAATGTAAATTAAAAGAGTTTCAAAAAGTTGTTTATAAAACTAGCGAGTCGGTAACAACAATTCAAAAGTTTACTCTAAAGCAAAATCCCCAAGGTTATGGCTTTGCTATTGGTGATGACAAACCACGTTTTTTACACAAAGCACTCAAGGAAAATCCAAAGTTGTATAGTGCAGAACATCTCTTTGATGACTCTATTATGCGTGTTGTTGTACTTAACTGTGAGGAAGAACAGGAACAGGAAGAAGAGAGTCGATAAAAAATGAGCAATGTCAAGTTTAATAAACCATTTGATTATTTAAGAATACCTCATATTTCCGACACCTTCGTTCCTCAAAAAGATAAAACAGAACAATCATGGTTTGTAATGCAAATTAATGAACCTTCTTCTGAGGTTGGTCCTGTTAAACCAGTGGCACAAATAAATGGTCCTTTACCAACTTCCAGTGTAATCGCACCATTACCAAAAAGATGCCTTGTACTTAGATATTTTGATACATTTATGGAAGACATAAAATTTTTGGAACAAGCAATTGAACGTAATTCTGAGATAACAATTTCCACTTTTCTTTCTCCCTACGAATAAGAAAAGCGAGAAATTTTTCAAAAACAATTTTTACCATATGTTCAACATTTGCGTCTTTGTGCTACACATTGGAACATGAACTTCAAATAGAAGTAACATCCATGATGAACACTTTCAATGCAACTGAAAATGCGATCTCAAAACAAAAACGTCGAAACAAAGTTTTACAAAGAGAAGCAGATAGACTCTTGGAAGATATTCTAAGTTCTGATATTATTTCTGTGTTTATGAATTCTATCTATGTGTCTTGCAATGCTTTGCTTGTTCATGATCACACTGCTGACACTGAAATGTTGAGACATGAAATTGAGACATTAAAAAGAGAAAATGAGAGAATTGTTAAACTCAATGATGATGTGCAAAACAAACTTTCAAAAGAGATTTTTCAACTCAATCAAAAGTTGCAATGGTGTCAAACTCAGAGTCTAGATTTTGAATTAAAGTTGCAAAGTCAAAACGAAACAATGTCCTTTCAAAACAGTCACGCTTCCAAAGTTAAGAATCTTGAAAAGGAAATGCTGCTTTAAAAAGTCAACTTTTTACATATGAAAAGGACATCGATGAAGTTTGTAAAAATTGAAATGACACCGTTCACTTAAATCGAGAACTTGATTCAAAAATTCAACAAAAGAATCACATCATCATTGAACTCAAAGAGAAAATTAAGTTACTTGAAAAAGGAAAGTTTGTTCACACAAATGTGATTGCACCAGGAATGTACAAAATGGACATCACACCCAGACAAACATCCTCTCAGACTACTAACTTGAATGCTTCCACTTCTACAGGAATAGTCACCCTTCCTAGTGTTAACAGATCTAAGCATAAGAGCAACAAAAAGAAGACTAGTATCTGGCAACGTAGGAGCGAAACACTAAAAGACCAAGAAGTAGAAGACCACCTTAGGAGTTTGAATAAAATGCATGATGCGTCTGATGTAGAATCAAACTTAAGAACTTGTAATTCTAATCTTGATGTAATGAATGCTAAAATTTTAAATGTTTTGAATGTTGATGCTTCTTGTGTGTTTTGTCGTAAAAGCATGTTATCTGGTGATCATAAGAAGTGTGTTGCAAAATCTCCCTTATTTCGTAACAAGAAACGTACATCTGGCATTTCCTCTAGGTCCACTACTGCTTCTAAGTCTATATTAAGAAAACCGCCAAGTGTAGTTTCAAAGAATGCCTTAGACAAAACCATAGTTGCGAATAAACCTCCTAAGACAATCCAATCACCTAGCACATTCACTAAAAAGAAAGCTGAAACTAGTTGGACATGGCAACGTTGGCTACAAAGGAAACCAAGTTTTACTTGGCTACCAAAAGTGATTAATAACTGTGCTACTAACCCAACGGGTTCCACCATTACCATCTCTCCATCTTCGTTGTCTTCATGTGATGCGGGTGATTCAAATTGTTCTATGGATTATTGATAGCGGTTGTTCCCGACATATGACAGGCAATCTCAAACTTTTAGTAAACCTTGTTGCAAAGTTGATCGGTACTGTCAGATTCGAGAATGATCATTTTGCTGCTATCATGGGTTATGGTGATTATTTCAATGGCAACATCGAAATTAGCCGTGTATATTATGTCGAAGGCCTTGGTCACAACCTTTTCTCAGTAGGGCAATTTTGTGATGGGGATTTGGAAGTTGCATTTAGGGAGAAAACTTGTTTCGTTCGTGATTTACAAGGAAACGATCTCATGACGGGCAAACGCGAAACTAGTCTTTATACCATTTCTATGTCTGACATGACCGCTTCTTCTCCCATATGTCTACTCTCCAAAGCTCATTTGACAAAATCCTGGTTATGGCACAAACGACTGTCTCATTTGAATTTCAAAACCATGACTGAACTTGCTCGTCATAAACTGGTCGATGGTCTTCCAAGGTTTCGATATGCAAAAGATCACTTATGTCCAGCTTGTGAACAAGGAAAAAGTACTCGTGCTAATTTCCCTTCCAAAACAGAACACATTACTGATCATGTTCTTTAACTACTTCATATGGATCTATGTGGCCCGATGCGTGTTCAAACGATCAACGGTAAATGCTACATATTGGTAATTGTCGATGACTTCTCCAGATGGACTTGGGTCTACTTTCTACGAAACAAAGTTCAAGCTCCTTCGATGATCATCACCTTTCTCACTAAAATTTAACTTCAGCTTCGCAATACAGTCAGAAAAGTCAGAATAGAAAATGGAACTGAATTCAAGAATCAAACTCTTCGAGATTATTTTGAGAAAGTGGGAATTGAACACCAAACATCTATTGCAAGAAGTCCAGAACAGAATAAGGTTGTTGAAAGACGCAACAGGACGTTAGTGGAAGCTGTAAGGACGATGTTGATCAATGCTCAATTACCTGATTACCTATGGGCAGAAGCTGTCTCCACTGCATGTTACACTCAAAACCGTTGTATGATCACCAAACGACATCACAAAACTCCATATGAGATTGTTCACAACCGTAAACCGAATATAAATTTTTTTCATGTATTTGGTGCTCTTTGTTACCCAAATAATGATCGTGATGATTTTGGAAAACTAAAAGCCAAAGCTGACATTGGTATCTTTATTGGATATTGTGAGAACTCTAAAGGTTTTCGAATTTGGAACTGTCGCACTAGAGAAATTCAGGAGACAATACATGTTAATTTTGATGAGCTTACAGATTTGGCTTCTGAGCAAAACAGCTTAAGACCCGCAACTAACTGTCTAAATTTTACAGATCAATCAGCTGCACCACTCTCCCTTAACCATAAGGAATTGGAAACCTTGTTTGCTCCACTGTTCGATGATTCTTTTGCAAGTCTTGCACCAGATGTATCACCAAGTTCCGCTGCACAACCTGATCTTAATCCAATACCTAACACACCTGCTACTACAACAACAGTTGCTGTTGATGCACCTCCAACTGAATCTTCATCAACAGAAGAACAAACAGATTCCAACACTAAGAATGCAGCTGAAGATATCCAACAACAAGAAGTACCCGCACCTGCGAATTATGACGGAAATGCTTTCTTTAATCCATTTGCTCTGGCTTCAACCATTCCCGATATTGCTGAGTCGTCTACAAGCAACTTGGATCCGTCTACTATGCACAATCTTTTTCTACATTACCCTTCAACCCACAAATGGACAAGAGATCATCCCTTAGTAAATGTGATTGGTAATCCAAATAATCCAATCAAGACACGACAAAGACTTCACACGGATGGTGAAATATGCATTTATGCACTTACCGTCTGTCAAGTAGAACCAAAGAACATTAAAAAAGCCATGACTTATGACAATTGGATTGAATCAATGCAAGAAGAACTCGATCAATTCAAACGTCTTAAAGTTTTTGGAATTGGTAGAAAGACCCGATGGAGTCTATGTTGACGGACTTAAATGGATTTGGAAAAACAAACTTGATGCTGATGGAATAGTTATTCGTAACAAACCACGTCTGGTTGCCAAAGGCTTCAGCCGACTTTGAAGAATCCTTTGCACCAGTGGCTAGACTTGAAGCTGTTCGCATATTTTTGGTGTATGCTGCCCACAAGAACATCATCGTTTATCAAATGGACGTGAAGACTGCATTTCTGAATGGACAACTACGCGAAGAGGTGTATGTCACACATCCAGAGGGCTTCATCGATCCAGATCATCCTAATAATGTGTACAGACTCAAGAAAGCCCTTTACGGCCTTAAACAAGCCCCGAGGGCATGGTACGACAAACTATCCGCATTCTTAATTGCTAATCACTTTACAAAAGGATCCGTTGATCCCGCACTGTTTATACAAAAACATGGGGAGGACATCTTAATTGTTCAAATTTATGTTGATGACATCATTTTTGGTTCAACACATAAAAATTACTCAAATGCTTTTGCAAAACTAATGAAACAAAATTTTGAGATGTCTATGATGGGTGAACTTATGTTCTTCTTAGGACTTCAAGTTCATCAATCTCCCCGTGGTATTTTTCTAAATCAGTCCAAATATGCTCTTGAGATTTTAAAGAAACATGACATGACAAGTTGTGACACTTATAATACTCCTATGTCTACATCATCTCCAAAGCTGGATGCTGATTTACATGGTACACCAGTTGACCCTACGAAATACCATAGTATGATTGGGTCCCTCATGTATCTAACAGCCAGCAGACCAGATATTATTTTTGCTGTATATCTATGCTCCCATTATCAGTCTCGACCAACTGAAAGACACCTCTATGAGGTTAAAAGAATCATTCGATACATAAAGGGAACCATCCATTTGGGGATCTAGTATCCGAAGGATTCTGGTTTTGAACTAATCGCTTTTTCAGATGCTGATCATGCAGGATGTTTAGATACACGTAAAAGTACGTCTGGGGGAGTGCAGTTTCTAGGAGACAAACTTGTATGTTGGCAGTTAAAGAAGCAGGATTGCACCTCATTGTCATCTACATAATCTGAATATGTAGCCATGTCAGCATGTTGTGCTCAAGTCATTTGGATCCGGTCACAGCTGATGGACTACGGTTACATTTTCAACAAGCTTCCCATGTACTGCGACTCCAAGAGTGCCATTTCCATCTCATGCAACGCGGTACAGCATTCGAAGTCTAAACATATTGCACTTCGATATCATTTCATCAAGGAGCATGTTGAACAGGGTGTTACACCCCATGCCCGCTTAGAACAAAAAACTTTGAACTTTTACGCGAAAACGCTTGACTTTTACGGACATCCTATTACTCTTTTGACCATTTATAAAAATACATGAACATTCAGACCTTGAGACTATTTTTAAATGAAACTAGACTCAATTACCTTCGAAATGCCGGGTGGGGTGACCTGTGACGACTTACGGATTAAAAGATATGATTTTTCAAAGTTTGCCGAAATCTGTCGAAAACCCTCCATCCGATCGGATGGAGGCTACTGACCTCCCAGAACCACTTTTAAGTACCGTTCTTGAAAACCTGACCTCCCGAACTTGATATATCACCAAACCTTTCAGAATTACTTAATACTCCCTCCGTCCCATATTAAGTGTCCACAATGAAATCTTGGGATGTCCCAAATTAAGTGTCCATATTGTATTTCAACCAATGAGATGAGACTTTAGTGGGTAATAATGATATTTGATTGGTGGGGAGTGTAGTTAGTGGAATTTTCTAAAACTTTATGCATTTTGTGGACACTTAATATGGGACGGAGGGAGTATATCAATAAGCTCATTTCCATGTGAAAACATTTACCATTTGACTCTCGGAAGCGTACTTTACACAATCACGGGTTTTGCACCAAAACCCGTTTTGACCCATTTCATGACATAAAACACATACGACTTCCAAATCACCTCAAACTTAACCAAACATCATTACTTTAACATGCCAAAACATTCCCATGATCGTTTGACCCGTTTACAACCCAAAATGGGTATATTAACAATTAATCCAAACGCCCCTTTAACTTTGACTATAAACACTTAAAGCATACTTTGACACAATGATTGACCACCAAAACATTATGACGCCATTAACATACATTTTAACGTTTGACTCCAGTTTACAAACTATTTATTGACTCACGGGGGTACCATCTTGAATGAGCTCGGTATTCTACCTTGCTCCTACACATATCAAACCTTCTATCTTCCACATTAGTAAACCTTAATCCTTAGCCCAAGCTCACCATTTCCATCACACATAAACCTACAAAATATTAAACACTTAAACCCTAAGCATGAATTCTTAGTAAGTAAAACGGGTATAACATAACATTACAATTCATTCACACATTACACAATATAACCTTTAATCCTTTATAACATTGAAAACTTAACACATACCTTAACACTTAAGCATCAATATCCCTTTCTAATCCAACCTTGTCTAATCCATCAACTAACCTTACACATACTTCCACATAACATCATCATATAAATCATTCATTAATCTTAACATATATAAACACATAGACACATAATGCATAGAAGTCATCATAACATCATCTTATAGCCGGTTTACTTACCTTGATTCCAAGCTAAGGTAACATTCATCATTTTCACCATCATCATCTTCCATTATCATCATCATCCCTCTTCATCATCATTCATACCTCTTGGGAGATCCTTGCTAGGGAAGACCATAAGCAAAAAGTCTTCATCTTCATCCTTTCTAAGCTATCCCCATCCTCTTTTCCCTCCTTTTTTTTTTCTTATAACCGGACCAACAAACACACCCTAGGATAATGTGGAAATGCTAGAATCCTCCACACCCTAGATATTTACTTGCACAAGTTTGGGCCATTGGCAAGAATGGCCCCTCAAGTCTCTTTCCTTCTACTTTAGCCACACTACATATTACAACACTTTTAGTCTATGACAACTCAAGTCCCTTGATTCTACTTTCATTCTAATTGTGCCACCTAATACTTTCTATAACCTTATTACACATTTGTTGACCATCAAGGTTGACTATCGGGTTTGACTACAATGAAACATTCGTTGACTAACCAATCACATTAAGTCCTTAGTCAATTTCATCTAGGGTGGGGCCTATTTGTACCCGAGAAACGGGTGTTACACAGGGTACTATTGAATTATATTTTATGGGTACTGAATACCAATTAGCGGACTTATTCACCAAAGCCTTGCCCCATGCAAGATTTGTGGAATTAGTTCACCAAATTGGTATGCGGTGTTTGACTCCAGATGATTTAAACAACTTTCTTACAAACAACTAAGAAAGTCAAACACCAAAACTATATTTGTAAATATTTTATCAAAAACACAAAAAGATTTTCTACTTTTACTTAAAAAAAAAAAAAAACAATATTTTATCTCTTTTCAGTGTACAAAATTCAAAACGAATCAAAATATGTTCTTGATATTCACATTTAATCAATTTTGATCACGAACATATTTTGAAGGGGTGAATTTTTTATGACTTTTACACACTCTTATCAAAATCTTCATTATTAACAAAAATCTTCATCATAAAACATTTCCGTGATCTCTTGAACCAAAAGTTTGACAAAGTTTTAAAAGTATTTGTTAGTTTAAGGGGGGAGAAATGTAAATTACAAAAGATAACAAACATTTGGACCAAGGATATAACAACAACAAACCTCAAGGACTGTTTTGTCAATTGTCAAAAGATTGTTACAATAGGACCGTGTTTGAATGGAAATACGGGTTAAGTGACTGAACTTGACAAATCTTCAAACTTTGCCCTATATAAGCTCCAACTCAGATTTTAAAAAACATACAAACTTAAAACCATAAGTAGTTACCGCCATTTTTACACTTTCAATCCAAGCTTTTTGATCTTCATTAATTTAAAGATTGTAAGTGTTATACTCATACAACTATGCATGCTTATCACTCGCCTGAATTCTTGAATCTTTTCTGTGGCTTAATTGTTCATACGACGAATTAGGGTTTAAGGCATCGATTTGGGCTTTTCTTGTGTGTTAGCTTTTGGTCTAATTAAATTAGTTCTATAGCTTAACATCGTGTCTAGGATTGCTCTAAAGCTGCTTAATTGTGTTAGTTAACATCAGTGAATGAAATTTGTATAAGTTAGGGTTTAAGTGGTCGAATAGATTGCTGCTACTAATTGGTGTAGTGTATATGTGTTTTGAGTAGTTGGTAATGCTTATATGAGTCCCTAAATAATTCGCCATAAGCCTGGTAACCTAAATCAATCACATGTTCTTAGTCAAATAATTGCATGATGCATAATAATCTGTTGTGACAAATGTGCATGTTTGTTTGGATTTCTGGGTGCTAGGATCTGTTTAGAATATGTTTAGGAAGATGTTTGATGCTTACTTGATCCCTGAATCAGTCAAATATAGAATTTAAGTAAGTTTGAATGTCTTCGAGTAAGGAAGAATTCCTTCAACTAAGGATGAAGGTCTTCGGGTAAGAAGAAATATTTTGCTTACTTAAAAATTTATTTGTGAAATTCTTCGAGTAACAGATCAATTTCTTATACTAAGAATTTTTTTATAAAATTATCCGAATAAGCAAAATTTCTTCAACTAAGAAAACTTTTCCTTACATTCTTCGAGTAAGGAAAAATTTCTTCAACTAAGAAATTTTTCTTTAACTCTTCGAGTAAGGAAACATTTTTTGACTAAGGAATTTTTTCTTGAACTCTTCGAGTAAGGTAACATCCTTCGACTAAGTAATTTTTATCATACTCTTCGAGCGAGTGTGCAATTTCTTCAAGTAAGGATTTTTATCCAGTTTCTCCGAGTTAGGAGGGTTTCATAATTTCCGAGTAAGGAAATGGTTATCTCCAAGTAAGGGCTGTTCTTTTCAAAATTTTTCCTAAATCCTTCGAGTAAGGATGATTTTCATTCTTTCTTCGAGTAAGCCATTTTACTTTGAGTAAGCAAGTTTTTTCAGACTTAGTAAAAATTTTCTAATATACTAAATTATGTTAAGTTGAAAAAGTGTGTTTGCTCCTATATGGCTATTTGTTTACTGTCTTCATATTATTCATGATCATCTTACATGTCTCTCTATATGGTGCATTATATCAGTTAGGCATAGATCATGTAGTAAATGACTTACACAAACACAAATATACAATTTCCATTGTGTTTCTTTGTTGGTGTTTGTGCTACTCAGG
The DNA here is from genome assembly GCA_021014915.2 of Artemisia tridentata subsp. tridentata. NCBI lineage: Eukaryota > Viridiplantae > Streptophyta > Magnoliopsida > Asterales > Asteraceae > Artemisia > Artemisia tridentata. The sequence goes on along the minus strand of CP139501.1, from coordinate 79,229,625 downwards.
TTTAAAATGTCTCAAACATCCATAGCAAGGAATGACTTGATACCAGAAGGTGATGAAAGAAAGATAGAAGAATCCAACTCCAGATTTGATTTGAAGAAATTACCATGCCATCCTTCCTGTCAGATCATGGTGGAAATTCTGAAGAAACACTTTTGCAGACATGTTCTGACTAAATCCGCTACAGTTCTAGAAGTCTACCTTAATCAGTTCTGGCACACACTGTTCATCAGTCGGGACAACAAGACCATGGCTGTCACCATTAATACTAAGAGGATCCAGTTTGATGTTCATCTTCTTCGCAACATTCTTGGGCTTCCTCCAACTTTATTTGGCAAGCACACAAAGTTTCTAGAAGATCAAACCTTTGAACGTATAGTCAGGTCATTAAAACACCTTGGCTATGACGATTCATTTGAAGAGCTAACGTCACATTCAAAGGTGGACAGAAGATACATTCCTCAACCGTGGTTGACTATGTACACCATCTTAAGCCACTGCATCACTGGAAAGGAAACGGGTTACGAGCACCCCAGACTTGAACTTCTGCAGTTTTTCTGGGGAGTCATCAACCTATATCATCTGCATTATGCCAAGTATATCTGGACCGACATGATCTATCAAGCTCGCCAGTTCGGAAAAAAGAAGGGCTACAAGATTCCTTTCCCACGCTTCACCAAACTTCTCATAGCTCACTTCATGGAAAGAGAACTAGAAATTGACAAACGTCCAACTGAAAAGGCCTACACAGTACAAATGGACCATGTTCTTTCTCGTGTGAGAATTCATACCACCAACACCCCCAAACAAGGTCTCAGAATTCCAGACACATTAATTACAGAGACGGTGAAGGTAACCGAAGCCTATGAAAGGTATGATGAACATGAGAAGATAGGAATAGTGGGGATAACCGTAAAGGGTACAACTGAAACAAGAGGAAGATGAAGAGGAATTAAAGCAGGATCTACAAGAACAAAGAAGATCTCTCGAGCTACTAAGAGGAAACCAATGCTCAGGGATGAATCTACTGAAGAAGAAGAAGAGGAACCGAGCTTGAGGGATGAAAGGAATAGAATCATGCAGATAAAGAAAGAAATGCATGATGAAGGTTTTGGAAAAGGCAAAGGTAAATCAATAAAGCTTCAGGACAAACCCGATGACACCCTTCAACCACCTTAGACAAAAGAAGAGGAAATTGCACAACTCAAGAAAGCTCTACAAGAAAACAAAGCAAAGTATATGGCTGATCTTGAAGAACTCGAGAAAAGGAAGAAAGGTAAAGGATCCGCATCAAAGGTTAGTGAAGAATAAACCTTGTCTAAGTTTGATGATGATACATAAGCAACATTGTCTAAATCAGAAAGTGTTTCAATGAGTGAATCTGAGGGTGAATCTGAAGAATCAGACCAAATCATTCACTCACCCTCAGAATCTGATTTTGACAAATCTGATGAAGAAAAGAACAAAGATGATGAAGATAAAGATAAAGATGATGAAAGTGATGACGACAAGGACAGTGAAAGTGATGAGGATGACGATGACCAAGATGATGATGATCAAGATGAAGACCGTATACCTACTCCACCTGTTATACCATCATCTGTTGACCAAACCTCCAAAACCACGCCTCCCTCACCAATACTTACACCCCAATAACCAGATACAAGTGAACTCCAGGCTCTAAAAGAACAACTCAGCGCGTTACAAGATCAAGTTAAGACGCAGCAAAATGACATCAATGAATTCAAGGCATATGATGTGGCTCTAGCAATGGAAGACTACCTCAACAAAAGTTTACCAGAAGAGATCGGAAGACACCTTCAGGAGACACTTCCAACTCTTCTAAAGGAATATGTCAAGAGGAAGCTATAGGTGATGTTGAATATATAAAAACATATTAAACAAATAAACGTAGTGGATACATCACCTAGAGATGGATTCATATAGCCATATGATCAATCAAATAAATTAATATAACAATTATACCTTTGAAGCGTGATCACGGATGCACCAATAACACAAATATCACCAAGATGGAATTGAGAAACCTAAGAGATCAATAAGGTTGATCTCTTCTAAGAGCGTTACACACTACACGTCCTTGATCACCAAATAGATGCTAGTCTCGACTTGTAACCTTTGAACTTGCAACACATACAATATGTTTATGCAAAGTGGGATAGAAAAACAAAAGCCTAGGAGGGGGGGGGGTGATGTTGCCGTGACTTTAGAGAGGGAGAGGGGAGAGATTATCTCTTCTAATGTGGTAAGTATTAAAGTGTAATTGATATCTTTGATTATTGATTGATCTTATCAATTACACATTACACTTAGCACCTAGTAAAAGCACCATAAGCCCCTCCAAACCCCTCTATAGGCCGTCCATAATAAGGGCCCACAATAGGCTTGCCCATTGTTGGTCCAATCCAAAAACGCTCAGTCTAACTTAGTATTTAATGGCCCATTATAGATCCCGAGTTACATAATTTTTTATTATGACACGAGCATACTCCAACATAACTGGGATGTTGCATACGCATACTCCAACAGAAGCTTGATGCAATTGTAGCTCATCACATTCAATCAACGCTGCTCACAATCCAAACAAAACCATCAAAGCCTTCCACCGCAGATGTTAAAGGACAATTGCTGGAAGCTATCATCAATGATCCAGAGGAAAGTGATCTTCGCCAAGCTTTGATCAAGTGAATGAAGAAAGCAGAAAAGCAGGATGATCCGTACAAGAAGGTCAAGCCTAGAAAATGTCGTCGTGATGATCATGACAAAGACGATCAAACGAAGCCAAGCGAGAAACGTACGAGAATGACTGGACCTATAGTTACAATGCCATCATCTAACATTCAGCAAACGGGCGAAGAAGAACTTGTACCTCAAGAGACGAGAACAATTGATGAAGCTGAACCTCATGATGACATCGCTATTAACCAAGTTTTAGCTTTTCCTAAACCACCTGCGGATGCACCACTAAAACCTGCTTCTGAATGGGTTAATCCTGATGCTGAAAAGTTTAAATGGTTTGAAGAAATGGTGGATGCATACCCAGACATTCCAGAAGATGAAGTTCCTTCAGAAGGCTTAGTTGTAGACTTCACAAAGAAACTTAAGAAAGTGATGAAGATCTAGAAACTACAACTGTCCGATATTGTCAAAATCCGCAAAGCAGGTTTCTCACAATTCAAGACTTCAACTACTTCTCAACTGGAATTTGAATACAACCTGGAACAAGTTGCGAGAGCATTATCTGAGAACGTTAACTGGGATGTTGCAAGATCTTCTCATGAAACCGACACATTCCAGTTTCGTGACTACTCACAACCCTTACCCCACATTGGTTATACTCATAATCCCAAGATACCTAAAGCTTATTTCTTCAACAATGACTTGGAGTATCTGATATATGGGAACACTAATCCAGAAAAGCATTATGCTACATCTCTCACAAAGTTCAAGGCCGCTAACTATGTGAAAGAAGGACTTGAAGAACAAATCGAAGACTTGTTCAGCACCTCTATTGCAGAATACAATGATGAAGCTGTTCTAGGAGTCTTTCACTGGCCTGAGATGGGGAAATGGTTTTACAAATAGAAGCTAAAATTTACCTCAAAACATAAGGTAAACTACAAAGACAAGATTCTTTCCATTAAGAGTGTTAAAACAGAGTCAAAATATGGATACAATTTTCTGACTAAGATCACAGTTCGAAGACAAGATGAAAAGGAGTACTCGTTTAACGAAGCAGACTATCCTCATTTGAATCTGAATAACATTGAAGATATGTACCTGCTCAAGATACAAGGAAAACTCGAGCATCTCCCTGGTAGCCTTCAATATGACATCATCAATTCTCTAATCCTTTACATACGAAGAATAGTGATAAATACAAGAGTCGAAGATGTTCATCTCGGTGTTGAAAGTTACCAGAAGAAGTTGAATCTCATCAAACCTGATCTTAGACCTCCGGGTATCGCAGAAATGAAGCCATATTCCTTCAGCAAAAGACCATTTGGAGTAGTGTACGTCAGATCTGGAAGACCAAAGTTCATGGGCTACCAAGACATTCACAAGTTTAGCGGTGAAACTTTGATACAAGTCAGGGCTGAACATGATCATACTCTAGAAAACCACATACAAGGGCGGAAGCAGGGTTAGTTAAGGCACATGACTTGGAGAAGAAACGATGTGAAGCAGGCGGTTAAGTTCTTGACACGGATTGACTACAGGCTAAAACATCAGGTTAAGATGAGAAGATTCGAAAGTTATGTGGGTGGAAGATCTAAAGATCCGAATATTCTCACATTTCGTCGTCCAGAGTAAATCACTGGTATTATTGTCAATTGTGTGTCATCATTCATAATTGTTTATATATGACTATGGCTTGTGCACAGATAACAGTGCACAACCCGTACTTGTAAAAAAAGGACCCTGAGGTACGCTTCAGTGCCTCAATCCTAATATAAGGAGCGAAAGCTTCTTACTTTTGAGTAGAATTAATCAAAATTTTGATAAGTTTTTCAAAATTCTGCTCAAAAGAACAAGTATTCCCTTGTTGAGGGGGAGTACTTGAAACTAATCTTTGTTCAACACATAAGTTCTTGTTGAAATTCTTTCCGTAAACCTCAAAAAGCATATTTTAATCAAAAGTTTTCCAAAAACAACATGAATATGCTATTTTTGAGTGGGAGAATAATAATGTGATTAAAATATGGTAACTAAAAGTATGAAATCTCGCGTGAGCTCGACTCATATTTCACCCAAGAATTGATGAATATCAAATGTCATTAATCGAAAAGACTTGTCCTGGACGGGTAATAATTTTAAGTTGGTTTATCCAGTGATGTAAACGTATCTCGCAATGGACTTGTCTGAGTAGAGTGTACCATTTTCGAGAGATTCTCTTTGAATATGACCAGGACGGGTAATAATTTCAAGCTAGCCTAACTAGAGATGTAAACGTGTCTCACAACGGTCATATTCATTGAAAATCAATCAATTCAAAAGTGCTAACTCCACCCGACATGTGCAAATTTACCTTAAAAACTTATGAGCACATATGAAGGGGGAGTATTTCTGGAAAAGCAAAACTCTCAAAGTGTTAACAAAAAATGCTTTTTATAATCATAAACAATTTGAAAGATTTTCTAATGATTAATTTATGGCAACATAGGATAGTCATGAAGTTATAAGGTGACTAAGGAGAGGAAATATGTCCTATGATCCGCCAGAACCGGAGGGATCTACCCATGGACAATACCAATAGTTTAGAACTAGAAAGTCCTTAGGTATGATTGAAAAAAAAATGGAGTAAAAAAATGAAAGGAGAAATAAGGGGTTGAAGAATTAAAAAGAAAAGTAAATGAAAGAGTGAAAAGAAATAGCCGTCATGGACCTAGTAACGCACTGCACTAAACCTTCTAACCACTCAAGTATCTCTCAAAAGATACTTGTTTCATTTCTCACGGAGAACCCTTCATAATCTATCAACCTCTCATTCCAAGATGAGTTGATATTGAAAAGGAGGCACTCTGCTCCATGCCTCCAACGACTGAAACCAAAAAGCACTAAATCGAGTCTAGAGCCGCGAGATACATCAAAAGATCTCTTAGAACACTTAATATTTCTACACTGGTTGTTCAACATTATGGACACCAGTTGTAAATAACAAGAGTCCTACGCAGATCTTAGTAATCTGCCAAGAACATTCATGAGGGAACTCACAATTGTGATTATCAGTGATTGAGTGGAAATTCCTGCCAGGGTCAACATCAAACAGCCCTAACAGTAGGTCACTTCGGTAATCCCTTGTGGGTTACACTTAGTGTTCGCGGTGGTTCCAAACGGTCTACAGTCGTGGAATGATACTTTGGTATAGTTTAGCGGCTCACCTGAATCATTGATACACTTCAGTGTATCTGAGTTAGCTCTCTTGGGGGCATCCGGTTCAGGAATGGCCTTGGCAAGGATTAGAGAAATTTTTCACACTATGATGTTAACGATCTCGAAGTCCGAACTTGTAAGTACCGGATGATTTGTTGCTAACTGTTTACTTGCAGGTACTTATGAAGACCAAGAGTTCCACCACCACCATTTCCATCATGCTCATGCTAATATCATGAAGGAAATTCTCACAAAGATCAAAGCAAAGTAAACGTTCAAAAGACAAAGATTAAAGCTAAAGAGTGAGAATTACTTGAAGTATAATGATCAAAGTTAAAAGGAGTATGAGCATGATGGAAAAGACGTAAGGACATTGATATTAGTTCGAATTCGTGTCAAAGTAATCACAAGTCAAACCTCTCACGAAGAAAAGTCAACTTGAAACCATTAACGCAAAAACAACCAATTGTAATAACCGGGCAAGCGTATACCCGGGTCGTTCTCCCTGCGAGGCGTGAAATTGAGGATATCGTTTTCGGTTCGTAATTACAGTGCTTGAAAAGACGAGAGTTTGTTTGGTTACTCAAATCTATTAAAATGAAAAGTAAATTACGTAAATGATATACTACGAACGAGTAAAAAACGTAAAATATTTGAAAAACTAATCCTACGTGTATCAAAATAATTTTTATAAATTCTAAATGACAAAAGAAAATTTTGGAAAAAAAAGAAAAATATTTTTTTGACTTTTTAATAATTTTTTTTTAAATTAAAAACTATTTAAACTATTTTAAATTTCTAAAAATACTAAAACTAATTTTAAAAATCTGAATTTTTTTTTTTTTTTTTTTTTTTTTTTTTTTTTTTTTTTTTTTTTCTAAAATACTTTAGACTTAAATAAAGCTATAAAAAATATGCAAGGTGAAAGTGCTTTTTCAAATAAGCCGCATACAAGCAAAAGCTCACAATAAGCTAAAAAGAAAAAAGATAAAAATAAAATGGTTTTATATAAAACTTTGTAAAGTTTTAACAAAGAAGATTGAAGAGCGGAGTGGTTGTGTCGCTTGGTTTGTGGTCTAGCAGACCTGGGTTCGAATCCCAGGTCGAGCAAGTTTTGCTATTATATTTTTTTTTTCTTTTGTTTAGTTCTTCTTAAACAGATAACAACTTTTTACCAAAACAAACACAGACACAAACATATATACGCAGATAATAACTCTAACACTAACTAAAAACATAAACACAAACATTACAATAAACTTAAACCGTATGCAGAATCCAACACTAAATAACACAAACACATTCAATAAGCATTAACTCAAACACAAACAAACAAGAAACAAAACTACACAAACACAAACTATATATGTTTTTTTTCTTTTACTGAAACTCAAACTCAAACACAAACAAGAAACTTAAACCGATCCAAAGTATATAACCAAACAAGAAACTTAAACACAACTAAAACTAACATAAACTCAAACACAAACACAAACAATAACCACAAAGTCTGCTATTTGACAAACTAAACATAAGCAAGTTGACTATCATTTTTTTTTTTTTTTTTCGACTATCATATATTAAGCTAAACTAATATATATTTTTTTTCTTTTCTTGATTACTGAAACACAAACAAGAACAAGAACTAAAAGAGTTTACTAAACTAACAAGAACAACAAGAGCAAAACAACAAGAGCAGAAATTCTAAACGATTCACCTCAAAAACACTAAATAACTAAACAATAACTAAATAACGATACGCAGTAACAAGAACTTAATAAGCGAAAAAAAAACAGTAAACTAAACGAATAAAAATTAAAACAGAAATACAATTAAAATTAAAACCGAATTTAAATTACATTAAAAAAGAAAAATACAAATTACCTTAAAAAAAAGCTAAAAATAAACCTAGAGAAAAAAAAGTAGTTCGACTGCTCCTCGCTATTTATAAGAAAAAATATAAAAACCCTAGCTAAGTGTGTTTTTGGTGTGAGAGTGTTCCCAACTTGCGTTTGTGTTACTTTCTTGGCCCTTGGATCATTTCTTGGTGACCACTTCGCTAAATCTCGAACGTTGATCTTCTTTGGTTGGTGCGGATCGATGAGGTGGAGGTGAGGGGACCATGGACAAACCCATGTGATGTCTTTGGCTTATTGTGTGAGGTGGAGAGGAGGCGGATTAGGGTGGGTAATGGTGATAAGGGGCGGCAATTTAGGGGTTGAAGAAAGGTTGTTTAAGCTTTTAGGGATTTTGACTATCAAAAAGGGGATTTGACCAAATGATATCCGGCTTTAGTTATTTAAGTTAGTGTGGGTCGGTTTTTAGTTTGTAGTGGGTGTGGGCCGGGTTGATGTTTTGAGCGAGTGGGCCTATGTTCGGTTGGGGGTTTAAATGTGGATGGGTTGGGGTCGATGGGATTAAGTGGGTTGTGAAGGTGGAGTAGTTTGTTTAGTTTTGATGGTTAAGGGAAATATAAAGGGATGGTTAATTTGTTTGTGGGATAGATCCGGTTTTGGTTTTTAGAGAATGGGGTAAAATTAGTTTAAACACAAGGACCATAGGTGTAATTGTAGAAACCTCAAGGACCATATCAGCCATTCTCCAAAGTTAATCCAAGAGTAATATTTTTTCCAAGTAAAAATAATCCAAGAGCCATTGTGAGATTTTTGAGCTCGAATAAAATCCGCGTGAAAAATGTCTTTTCCGTCTTCGATTTCCGGCTTTTTTCCAAATCAAGCTCGGTTTTGTCCGTGTTTGCCCCGTTTTCAATCCTTTTGTACCTGAAACACACAAAACACAATCCAAGGATATTCGTAACATTATATGGTCCATTTGGGTGTTTTTGGTCGTTTTTGTGGGGTTTTTCGGGTATAAAATGATGAGTAAAAGGCCACTCATCAATCCCCCACACTAAGCAATTGCTAGTCCCTAGCAATCCGATCATATAAAGTAATGAAAGGATCAAAAATATCAAGGTTACCAAAAATATACCACCCCGTTTTGACTTTATAAAATGCAAGTAAATTAAACGAGATAAAACGTAAATATCATGCTTGATTATCAAAAATGGCATCATGGAACGGGAATCACACAAAATGGGTGACTCCGGGGAATTGTAATCGTCATCCTCTTTTTATACTTCCCAACTAAGTCTAAAAACCCTTGTGCAAACGTTTTTGTAAAATGCTAACGCTACTTATATTAGCAACCTATGTAAGCCGAGACTTAACTTTTCACTCCCACAATTTTTCATAAGTTAGGTGTGTGTGCTTGTTTTCAAAGTTTTGATCGTAAAAATCGACATTTGTTAGGGTTAAAAACCGACAATGATTTAGAAATTAGAGATTCAAAGGTGAGATCACTCCATGTAGCGACTTTCTTCTCAGCTTGTCCTTAGTAAACTTAGGAGGCTAGGTTTTTACACCCTCGAGAATAGTATCGGAGCTCACGGGATCTTTGAAGTCAACAATTTCTAAATCACCGTCCAACTTTTAGACAATTTTGACGAATACTAGTTCAACTTTCGATTTAAATTTAAGAAGAAGCAAGTTTCTCACATTTATTCATAAACAAACATAAACATTTTTTTTCATTTTCATTTTTCATTTTTTTTTTTTTTTTTTTTTTTTTTTTTTTTTCACTAACTTTTTACTTGTGTACTCTAAACGACGGAGCTTCACGGTTTAGTTCCAAGACCTTAACGCCTTTCGGAATAAAGGATCCAAGGGCCGTTACAACGGAGAGTTCCAAGACCTTAACGCCTTTCAGAATTAAGGGTCCAAGGGCCGGTGCAAGAGGGTAGCCAAGACCTAAACGCCTTTCGGAATTAAGGATCCAAGGCCCGATCTCGAATCCGTAGCTTAGAGCACTTATTTATTCATAATTAAAACTTTAACTTTTGCAACTTTCAAGCAATTGCTCACTTTCATTTTGCATTTTTATTATGTTTTTAAGAAAGTATGCTTGTTCCAAAATTTAAATAAAACTTTGAACTAGTATTCTAAATCAAGATTGTATAAAAATTTATTTGCTTAACAAAAACGGTTTTTTGCGTTCAAAAGTTTGAAAATAGCACTAATTTTAGTCCGGTTAGGATCTTCTGGGAGGAAAAGCCATAGATTACTTATATAAGCTCTAAAGAGAACCAACTACTCCACGCTTAGCATTTTCATTTGCACAAATCGCAAAAACTTAGCCTAAACGTTAAGGGTAGCAGCTAGATCAACACTCTAGCAGAGTCGGGATTCCCCTTGTTCTAGCCTAATCAAGTCTAAACTTTCATTAATACCGAAGCATTAATGTTTAGCAAATTATTTTTTATTGTGCATAGCACTTCTTTTTCATGCAAAATACGATAAAAAATTTAAAATTTTTAGTCAAAACGGGGGTGCTAGGGGACTAGAAGGTACAATATTTGAAAATTTTTAAAATTTTGGTCAAATTCGCAAGAATTCCCCCCCACACTTAGAATTGAATATTGCCCTCAATATTCAAAGTACCGGCCTGAGCCGACACTATAGAACGTAAAAGGGTAAGACTACTACCTAAGTGTGGAAACGAAATCTTGTTTTCACAAAAAGGATTTTAAGATATCCCTGGATAATCATAAACACAAAGATAGGATATTGGGCGGCTGGATTGAAAACAGGCGCGTCAATCATCACAATCTACGGGAATCCTGAAAACAAAGGCAAACATACAACAACAAAGCACAAAGTAGAAATAAGAAAGAAGATAGAATGGATAAGCATGGGTTGCCACCCACGAAGCGCTTGTTTTTGCTAACCGAGTCACGAGCCTGACTCGACCCCGAATTCATTTGTCCATGGGGAAGCAAGTGGAAGAAACAATCTCCATCGGACTTTCATTCAAAATGTTTGGATAAACATTGAAGCATATGAAAGTTCCACTCCGATGAGATACACCCGCGGTATTTTAATAGTAGAAACTATTAGGGGCGATACCGGGGTCAAATATGGTGTCCTCACTCCCGAAGGAGTGAAAGAGATGAGAAATCACAACAAATGTGATGAAGAGAAGCAAGATTTTTATGACTATCATAAAAAATTCTTCATCACCAAAAGCAATATTTTCTTCAACGGGAGGGAGGGTTGGGATGAAACTTTCAAGAATTAAATTCTTATAATCAAGCACACCTCCCCCCACACTAGTATCATCCTCAAGATCAAAGTAGAAATGATCATACTCCGGAGGAGATATACTATGAGGGAGTTCATCGGAGAACTCCTCATGATAACGATCATTCACATCAAAATGAAACGAATCATACTCGGGAAGAGAGAGATAAGAATGGGAAGTGGTACTGCCACTACCCGTCTCTTCCAAATGATCGATATCAAAGGAAAAGGCTTCGTAAGCCGAGAGTGAATAATCAGGATGAGAAGTGGGACTGCCACTACTCTCCTCTATGTTATCAAACACAAAACTCTCATATTCGGGAAAAGCATCCTTGAGCTCGAGCTCCATAGGATCAGACTGCTTTTCCTCAATAACAACTTTCTTCGGGGGGAGAGAAAATAATGGTTCATCAAATATCATTTTTTCCAACAACGGAGCGTCTCCCCCCGGATTACAATCGGGCTCAACAATTTCCGGCGAAATTGGAGCATCAAACAAGAAAACCTCGAACTCTTCCTTATAGATATCACTTCCCTCAAACGGAGGAGAAGGATGGGAAGAGTCGGAAATGAGTGGTGCTGAAATATCGATACGATAAACCGATACCGGAGGTGGGGCAAGTGGTGCGCTCTTAGAGCTAGCAGTTTTCACCACTTCCGTTGTATCCTCCGATTCGTGTTCATCGTAATCAAGAACACTTTTAACTTCAGCACAACTCTTAAACCATTGACTTGAACCAGGGGCTATTTTCTTTGCTTTGAGCTCAGCACGTTTTTGTGACATACTCTTGACCGTAAATCTTGAAAGTATATCAGATTTTTGATCAATCGTAGCAACGTGGCATTTAGACCCCTGATTGATATTAAACGTGACCGCTTCATTATCAACACGAATGGTTAATTCTTCAGCGTACACATCAATGAGAGCACGGCTCGTTCTTAAGAAAGCTCTACCCAAAATGAGTGGAACTCGAGGATCAGCATCAAAGTTTACCACAACAAAATCAGTGGGAAAGTGGAATTTTCCTACTTTCATAACAACGTCCTCGGCTATTCCAAGCGGATGAGTAATAGTGCGGTCCGCTAGCTCGAGTGTCATGCAAGTAGGTGTAAGCTTTGGAAGAGACAATTTTTCCCATATCGAGAGTGGCATAAGGTTAATGCTAGCGCCAAGATCGGCCAAGGCGGAGCATTGAACCATCCCCGAGAAATCACATGGGATTAAAAACTTGCCGGGGTCTCCGAGCTTTTCGGGAAGCTTTTTGAGGATAACCGCCGAGCATTGTTCGTTTAGGGGGGTTTTTGCCATCTCCGACAACTTTTCCTTGTTGCTTAGCAAACTTTTAAGTTTAGATGCAAATTTTGGCATAAGAACGAGAGCATCTGCAAGGCTTATGTCGAAATGCAACTCATTGAAGATTTGAAAGAACTTTTCCATTTGTTGATTGTTTTTTTCTTTATGCTTTTGATCATTAAGCCTTGAAGGATATGGTATTGAAGGCTTAGAATTTGTCTTCGGAACATCGGGTTCCGGAATTGGTACTGGAGGTGGGACATGTGCGGTACTTTGTGGGCTTGAGGTGTGCACCTTGTCCTTTGTTACCTCCTCCTCTCGTTCCACTTCCTTCACCGGAGAAGGAATAGGAATCGAGGGTCCGTCATAAGCTTTACCACTTCGGGTGGTAACAGCTTTCATCTCTCCCTTTGGGTTAAGAATTGTATTAGCTGGGAGAGATCCTAAAGTAGAAGCTTGATTAGCTTGATTAGCTAAATTAGCTTGCTGAAATTGATGGATGAGGGTATCAAACATGTTTTCAATCTTTGTTTGCGATTGATCAATTTGGCTTTTGAGCTCATTACCCTGCTTAGTCAAAGCATTTTGAAAATCGTTTTTCAAAATTGTGATTTGATTTTGCATGGACCTAATTTTCACCTCATTTGTCTTAATGTAATTTGCAAGATCATTTGAGGAAGAAATCGGGGCAGGGTAATTTGGAGCTTGATACCCTTGAGTGAAATTGACCCCTTGGGTCGGGTATTGATTAGTAGGGGCTTGATATGGAACATTTGGCCCCCTACTTTGGTTTTGATTAAATCGGTTTTGATTGTTTGGTTGAGAAAAACCGGGTGGTCCTGCTTGATAGTTAGCACGATAGCTCGGGTCAATTTGAGGATGGTATTGAGTACCTCCTTGGTTATAAGACCCGGCTACGGCATTGCTTGTAAAAGTCCGGCCATCGGTGGCGGTACAATTATAATAAGCATGAGGACCACCACAAGTGACACAACTTTCTTCCACCGCTTTGACTTGAGCGGGTGGAGAGGCTTGTGGGGTAGAAGAAGAAGAATTTTTGTGAGTGGAGAGAACCAAAGTTTGGATTAAATCCGTGAGTTTGTCAATTCTAGCATCCGTGCTAGAAGTATTCACCGGATGTGAACAAGAAGACGAAGCACTCACTTGGGAAACAACCGGTTTGCTTCGTGAAGTGCGAACCTTTGACTTGTTCTCGATGATGGACAAAGCAGCTCCCGTAGTCCGATTCAATATAAAACCACCGGAGGCGGCGTTTAGAGAATCTTGGTCGGTTTGGTTCAATCCATTGTAAAAAGTATCAATTTGGTGTAACTCGGAAAAACCGTGGTGAGGACATTTGCGAAGTAATTCTTTAAAACGGTCCCACGCTTCACTAAAAGATTCATCAAATTTTTGAGTAAATTTGGTAATTTCATTTTTTAAACTTGTGGTTTTTGAAGGTGGAAAGAACTCGTTTACAAATTTCGACACTAGATCTTCCCAAGTTAAGATAGAACGAGGGGGTTGTTTTTCAAGCCAAATCCGGGCTGCCCCCTCAAGAGAAAAAGGAAAGAGAAGTAATTTGATTGCGTCTGGAGGAACATCCCTACATTTGATGGTCGATGAAATTTTGTTGAACCATCGAATGTGGGAATGCGGGTCATCCCTCTCGAAACCGTAAAATTGATTTGACGTTACTAAGGATAGTAATGCCGGGTTAAGTTCAAAATTTTCGGCAACGATCGGGGGAACAACAATAGCATCTCCATAACCCTCGGTGGGTGCTTGGAGAAGCTCAAGCATGGTGCGATTCTCCGCCATTATATCAATGGGAGGATCGGGATTAGTACGAATCTCGGGTTCGACTAATTTGGCAGCACGTTTACGATTACGTGTGCGCATGCACCAAGAACATTTAGGTTAAGAAAGAAGAATATTTTTGGGTTTTTTGGTTTTTTTTAATTTTTTTGGATTTTTGATAAAAATATATTTACAAGATATATACGAAACTTCACGAGGAAGGTTCTTCAAGTCACTAATCGTCAAACCGTGACGATATTGTCGCAACACACCTCCCCGGCAACGGCGCCAATTTTTTGATATTAGTTCGAATTCGTGTCAAAGTAATCACAAGTCAAACCTCTCACGAAGAAAAGTCAACTTGAAACCATTAACGCAAAAACAACCAATTGTAATAACCGGGCAAGCGTATACCCGGGTCGTTCTCCCTGCGAGGCGTGAAATTGAGGATATCGTTTTCGGTTCGTAATTACAGTGCTTGAAAAGACGAGAGTTTGTTTGGTTACTCAAATCTATTAAAATGAAAAGTAAATTACGTAAATGATAAACTACGAACGAGTAAAAAACGTAAAATATTTGAAAAACTAATCCTACGTGTATCAAAATAATTTTTATAAATTCTAAATGACAAAAGAAAATTTTGGAAAAAAAAGAAAAATATTTTTTTGACTTTTTAATAATTTTTTTTATAAATTAAAAACTATTTAAACTATTTTAAATTTCTAAAAATACTAAAACTAATTTTAAAAATCTGAATTTTTTTTTTTTTTTTTTTTTTTTTTTTTTTTTTTTTTTTTTTTTTCTAAAATACTTTAGACTTAAATAAAGCTATAAAAAATATGCAAGGTGAAAGTGCTTTTTCAAATAAGCCGCATACAAGCAAAAGCTCACAATAAGCTAAAAAGAAAAAAGATAAAAATAAAATGGTTTTATATAAAACTTTGTAAAGTTTTAACAAAGAAGATTGAAGAGCGGAGTGGTTGTGTCGCTTGGTTTGTGGTCTAGCAGACCTGGGTTCGAATCCCAGGTCGAGCAAGTTTTGCTATTATATTTTTTTTTTCTTTTGTTTAGTTCTTCTTAAACAGATAACAACTTTTTACCAAAACAAACACAGACACAAACATATATACGCAGATAATAACTCTAACACTAACTAAAAACATAAACACAAACATTACAATAAACTTAAACCGTATGCAGAATCCAACACTAAATAACACAAACACATTCAATAAGCATTAACTCAAACACAAACAAACAAGAAACAAAACTACACAAACACAAACTATATATGTTTTTTTTCTTTTACTGAAACTCAAACTCAAACACAAACAAGAAACTTAAACCGATCCAAAGTATATAACCAAACAAGAAACTTAAACACAACTAAAACTAACATAAACTCAAACACAAACACAAACAATAACCACAAAGTCTGCTATTTGACAAACTAAACATAAGCAAGTTGACTATCATTTTTTTTTTTTTTTTTCGACTATCATATATTAAGCTAAACTAATATATATTTTTTTTCTTTTCTTGATTACTGAAACACAAACAAGAACAAGAACTAAAAGAGTTTACTAAACTAACAAGAACAACAAGAGCAAAACAACAAGAGCAGAAATTCTAAACGATTCACCTCAAAAACACTAAATAACTAAACAATAACTAAATAACGATACGCAGTAACAAGAACTTAATAAGCGAAAAAAAAACAGTAAACTAAACGAATAAAAATTAAAACAGAAATACAATTAAAATTAAAACCGAATTTAAATTACATTAAAAAAGAAAAATACAAATTACCTTAAAAAAAAGCTAAAAATAAACCTAGAGAAAAAAAAGTAGTTCGACTGCTCCTCGCTATTTATAAGAAAAAATATAAAACCCTAGCTAAGTGTGTTTTTGGTGTGAGAGTGTTCCCAACTTGCGTTTGTGTTACTTTCTTGGCCCTTGGATCATTTCTTGGTGACCACTTCGCTAAATCTCGAACGTTGATCTTCTTTGGTTGGTGCGGATCGATGAGGTGGAGGTGAGGGGACCATGGACAAACCCATGTGATGTCTTTGGCTTATTGTGTGAGGTGGAGAGGAGGCGGATTAGGGTGGGTAATGGTGATAAGGGGCGGCAATTTAGGGGTTGAAGAAAGGTTGTTTAAGCTTTTAGGGATTTTGACTATCAAAAAGGGGATTTGACCAAATGATATCCGGCTTTAGTTATTTAAGTTAGTGTGGGTCGGTTTTTAGTTTGTAGTGGGTGTGGGCCGGGTTGATGTTTTGAGCGAGTGGGCCTATGTTCGGTTGGGGGTTTAAATGTGGATGGGTTGGGGTCGATGGGATTAAGTGGGTTGTGAAGGTGGAGTAGTTTGTTTAGTTTTGATGGTTAAGGGAAATATAAAGGGATGGTTAATTTGTTTGTGGGATAGATCCGGTTTTGGTTTTTAGAGAATGGGGTAAAATTAGTTTAAACACAAGGACCATAGGTGTAATTGTAGAAACCTCAAGGACCATATCAGCCATTCTCCAAAGTTAATCCAAGAGTAATATTTTTTCCAAGTAAAAATAATCCAAGAGCCATTGTGAGATTTTTGAGCTCGAATAAAATCCGCGTGAAAAATGTCTTTTCCGTCTTCGATTTCCGGCTTTTTTTCCAAATCAAGCTCGGTTTTGTCCGTGTTTGCCCCGTTTTCAATCCTTTTGTACCTGAAACACACAAAACACAATCCAAGGATATTCGTAACATTATATGGTCCATTTGGGTGTTTTTGGTCGTTTTTTGTGGGTTTTTCGGGTATAAAATGATGAGTAAAAGGCCACTCATGGAAAAGACATAAGGACATTGGGATTAAAGGTGTCGGTGGAAGGCAGATCATTACATTACCATATCACACAAAACAAGAACAAAGATATGATAGACGTCAAAGCCTATGAAGCAAATAAGACGTCAAGCAACCTTGATGACCAATACTTAAGGGGAGATTGTTGGGAACACATTTCAAATTATCAACTATCGGTCATAGTTTATGTAATAGGTTGCTTATTTATTTAGGCCTTTATGTTTGTTATTAAGGTTCAGCCTATGTAGAATGCCCATGGGCCGTGGCCTTTTATTTATTCTTACTATTAGGGCAACGCCCCTTCCTTATTGTAAAACTATAAATACCTCCTCCCTTGATGGGAGAAGGTGTTGGTTCATGTTATTATCAAAGTTCATTATTCTTATGCATGTTCCATCCATTCTCTCTCTCTAACTTTCTCTCTCTAGATCTATAACTTGTGTGATTAGATTTGTGACATAACAAAAATAAATGCAATAAATGCTCATCATACTTCATCGTTATCTTCTTATCCAATATAACCTGTAATTCACTAAGAATATGAAGCACGAAACCTCGCATAAAATTGGCGGTAAACACTATATATAAAAACTAAATACTAGAAAGCAATGTAAGATATAATGCTTTCAAAATAAATGTTTTATAGATTCCTGGAAATTTAAAATTCTGAAAATTTTCAAAAATTAAGTTCCAGCAGAAAAACAAAATCTTGGAAAACTGTGCTGCTACAGTGCCTGACGCCGTCGGGTGTTAACCTTGACGCTGTCAGGAATGACCTGACAGTAATCTTTGCGTTTTGTTTCTGGAAAATTTCTAGAAAAACCTGATTATTAAAACCTAGAAAACTGCAGAACATTCATTGTGACTCGATACAAGCATTTGACACTAACAAACACACAAATATATATGCTAATCAATAATTGTTTACTTTCATGTTCGAATTCATTCTTGTAAACCCATATGATCTTCCCTACACTTATCTTTTTGTAAAATACATTTATATGTCATTAAGACGAGGTTAAAAACAAAATAAAGCATTTTCAGAAATTAAATTCGAAACATGAAAGATTAAACAATAATGATGGAGCATATATATGAAATCAAACAAAATAAAAACAAACAATAAAACATGGGTTGCCTCCCAATAAGCGCTTTTCTTTATTAATGAGTCTTGTTGCTAGACTCAAAGTTATGGCCTATTACGCGACTCCACCTTTCGTCACGCTCTCAACATCCTTAATCGTAGTCTTATATTTCGGCCCTAATTTTAGACATTCTTTGTAAAAACCAAGTATCTTTTTCATCACATAGTGTACACCTCTTCTTTTATTCTCATCATTCCTATAGTAGACCGATTGATTGAGTTCCTTTTCAAGATTTGGCATTAGTCGGGATTGTTCAATCTTATACAGCATTTGGTAGGCAATCTCATCTGTTTCATCCGTAAACCTAACTATCCCTAAGGATGGTTCATAAGTCATTTTAGAAACCTCTACGAATGGCTTTCCTAATACCACATGGGATAAACAAGGATCTATTGCCGAACTAATATCTTCCACCACCAAGAAATCCGTTACATAAGTGAAATTCCCTACGAATACATGCAATCCTTTGACCCTTCCAATAAAATTGCTTCTTTTTCTAGGATTCTCGGGATCTGGCCTAGGTAAAAGTGGCTTTTTCATTATCCAATTATAGTATGTCCTAGTCATGATGTTAATAGGAGAATTTAGGTCTATATAAGCTTTCCACACGTGAACGTGTCCTATATTCCATGGTATATTAATGTTTGAGGGATTACCATGTGCAATAATTGGAAGTCTTCTTATAAAGAATGGGCGAAGATCATTCAATAAGTACTTGTGATATGCCAATTCTTCTACCGTGGGAAACTTATCAAAGTAATCAGAATCTACTTCTTTCACTTACTCCCTTATCTTCTTCCTCACTACTCCTATTTGGTGGTATTAGAATAATGGCGTTGACAAAGTGAACATGTTTAGATGATGAAGGATCCTTAACCTCGCTACCCCCACTTGTGTTTCTAGTGACCTTACTCGGAGGGGTCATCACTTGATTGTTGAGAGCCTTTAACAAGTTGTCAATTTTATTTGCCATCTCGCTTTGTTGTTGTTTGAAATCGGCTTCAAACTTGGTCAAACGAGCTTCTTGAGATGACATAAAATTTGGCACTAACCCTTCAAGATTGTTGGAGTTGTTGGAAGGATTGTTGTTAAAGGGTCGGTTTGAGGATGAACCGTTTGATTGGAAACGATTAGGTGGATTTGAAGAATTGTTTTGAGATGAGTTTTGGTTTTGTTTCCACCTAAAGTTTGGATGATTATTCCAAGAGGGGTTGTATGAATCACCATAAGTGTTTTGCTCGGGTTTGAAAGTGAACCACTTATCTCCCGCTCTGTTGGTACGCGAGGATGCATAATCCGCAAAAGCTTGTTCGGGGAGTTCCATGCAATCACGAGTGTCATGGGGACCACTACATAATTCACACGATGAATTGATTTTGTTCACTTGACTTGGAGGCTTAGGAGCTTCGTAAGATTTCATGAGAAAATTGACTTGGTCTTCAAGTTCCATGATCCTATGGTCGAGAATGATTGAGTTATTCGAAGGCAAGGATATTTCCTTGACCGTTTTGCTCAACTCGCGAGGGTTATTCCAACATTCCTTGTCATAGATAGCAAGATCTTCTATGATTCCCCACGATTCTTCCGCATTCTTGTCACGTAGCTTGCCACCGGCCGCTTGTTCAATGGTTTGCCTTGTGGATTGATTGACATGATCATAGAAAATTTGGATTTGAAGCCAAAGATCAATGCCATAATGAGGGACTTTTTGGAGTAAGTCCTTGAAACGAGTCCACGCTTCGTAAAGAGTTTCAATTTGACATTGTAGGAACATCAAGATGTCATTCCTTAGCTTGGCAGTTCTCCCTAGTAGGAAAAATTGAGCGAGGAAACGAGAAGTGAGATCATCCTAAGATGAGATACATCTCGCGGGTAGACGCTCAAGCCAATGACTAGCTTGGTCACGTAGAGAGAATTGGAAGAGACGCAATCACGTTGTCTCTTGGGTGGCAACATCAAGTGTAACGCCCCTTGACCACTTTGACCAAAAACGTGAAAATTTTTCGCAAAAAGTAACATTCCGAAACTGACCCACATTAAGGTTTAGATTGTGGAACCTAAAAGTAGATCCTGAAAGATCCACTCTAAGGTTCAGATTTATGGGACCTAAAAGTAGATCCTGGAAGATCCACCTAAGGTCCAGGACTGAAATTATACTTTAGGATTTGACGGGAAACGCTTGACTTGACTTGACATTCCGCTACTCTATTGACCCTTTATAAGAAGCCACATTCATCACCAAGATGAACATTTAACTCATAACCAAGATGAGTAAAAACTGGATCCACATTTAGGTCCAAATCTTGGAACCTAAAAGTAGATCCTAATTCCATAACCAAGATGAGTACATTTCAGATCCACACTAAGGTTCATAAATTCGAACCTAAAAGTGGATCCTAGACTGAAATTAAGGATTCACACTTAGGTCCATACTTTGGAACCTAAAGGGGGATCCTAAACTGAAACCAAGGATCCACACTTAGGTCCATACCTTGGAACCTAAAAGGGGATCCTAGACTGAAAATTATTCTTTAGGAATTGACGGGTTATGCATGAACCCATTTTGACCCGTTACACTCCAATTCACTTAAAACACTTCCCTTACCTACCATACTTGACCAACATACATATTTTAACATACTAAACTTGTCTCAACCATCCATGACCCGTTCAAACCCCCAAATGGGTAAAAACTAGCTAATACCAAACATCCCCTTAAACAATCTTTCAAAAACACATTTTATACATAAATGCACAAACAACTAGATATCCAATTTGGCTTACACGCAACATAACCTTCCTAACATATTAAAAGAGTGTTGATACATTGACATGACCCATAACTTCCCAAAATGGGTAGAATTGGCTATTTGCCAAACACCCTCCTTTTTACCACCATAACCACTAACCTAAGGACTTCTTGACATGAACATAAGCTTGACCGTTGAGCTAACATAGAAAATGACCGTTGACTCACAGAATGACCATACGAAAGGAAATATACCCAAAACACGAAAGGACACGTCGGGGGCTTCCAACTTCAATATGCTTGGTCCAAAAGAACGGTCTTCTACTACAACTTCTTCTAGGATGAACTTCTATTACATAATCACTTAAACCTTTTCTTTACCTTTGCTAGAACCTTCGGCACCTATCAAGAAAAACATCACAACTAAACACGTAAGCGAAACGCTTAGTAAGTACATGGTAATAACAAGCTAACAATGTATGATATAAAATCATAACATCAAACTAACAATATATGATATAAAATCATAACTGAACCATAACTAGTCTAACTACTAGTTAAGCTAGCGATATAGGGGCACTTACCTCACGCCGACATAGTCGACCTTAACACGATCAACCCATAAGGTTGAACTTCACACAATCAACCCGTAAGGTTGAACTTCTTACCATAGTTAGCCCAACGACTAACTAACTAAATCTAGTGATGGATCCATACTAGCTAACGCACCCTATATCCTATCCTTCACATTATCATGTAAACAAACATGATAAAACTAACACCTGAAACATTATCATACCAATATATGATAAAGCTAAGCAAAACATGTTATAACCAATGTACTTACCTTGATTCTTAGATTACCACTTCACTAGCAACAACTTCCCACTTTTATCTTGTTTCCTATATCATAACCATCTCAAATTAGAGACTAATTACATAACTAATCATGAAATTACTAACCTTTGATCATTAAGATCAATTATTACAACATGAACCCTAATTTCATAAATTTGGGGAAGAACACTTACTTGTTGAGGAGATTACAATTAAGGGTTCTCTAGTGAATCTTGATCACTTCTTGATACACAAATGAGCTAGATGATTTACTTGAAGTCTTCCCTCCCTTTTCTCCTTAAGAGCCGATCATCACAAATAAGACCAAGAAGAAAGTCCTGGAGTTTTCTAAAATTGGCTAGACTATGGCATTTTAACTAATAAACTTTGCCCATTTGGCAATCTTGGCCCTTTTAGTTTCATTCATTCTATATTGGCCACATATATTTACCACTTAACTCATATCACAAGGCTTATAATATGCAACACATAATATTTACATAACTAGTACCTTATCGGGATACGGGTGTAACAATTCTCCCCTCCTTAAAATGAGAGTTCGTCCTCGAACTCTATTCTTAAAATAAATGAGGATATTCATTTCTCATCTTCTCCTCTAACTCCTATCTAATACTTGTACCCTTACGATGTCTCTATTGTACTTTTACTAGCGGTATTTCTTTGTTTGGAAGTTGTCTCACCTTTCTTCCTAGTATCGCTTCTGGTTCATCCTTTTGAGAAATCAATTCCGGATCAATCTCAATGTAATCCAACGTGACTACCCTAGTCTCTTCCACTAAACATTTCCTCAAATAAGACATATGAAAGGTGTTATGATCACCTCCCATTTCCTCGGGAATTCTAACACATTTGCAACCTCACCCACACGTTTCAAAATTTTAAACTGCCCTATAAAGCGCTGACTTAATTTCCCTTTGCTTTTAAACTTAAAAACGCCCTTCCACGGAGAAACTTTTAGCATAACTATATCACCTACCTCGAGTTCTATTGGCCTTCTTCGATTATCGGCTTAACTTTTTCACCTATCTTGTACCGCCTTAAGTCTTGCTCGAATCATCTCAACCTTTTCCGTCGTTGCCAACACTATATCCGTGCTAGCCAATTCTCTCCTTCCCACTTCTTCCCAACATACTGGCGTCCTACACTTTCTTCCATATAGCATCTCATAGGAGATATGCCTATACTAGCATAATAACTATTATCGCAGGCGAATTCCACTAGAAACAAGTGATCATCCCAGTTACTTCCAAAACCAACCATGCTAACCCGTAGCATATCTTCTAAAGTTTAAATTGTCCTTTCGCTTTGTCCATCGGTTTGAGGATGAAGAGCTGTGCTCATATGAAGTTTCGTACCTAACTCTTCTTGAAAATCTTGCAAAAAAAAAACTTGAAGTGAACCGCCCATCTCTATCAGAAACTATGGAAATAGGTACCCCATGACGTGCAACTATCTCATTGACATAGATCTTTGCTAACTTATGAACAGACATATTCTCCCTGATTGGAATAAAATGCGCACTCTTAGTCAAACGATCGACTACTACCCAAATAGTATCATTCTTCTTTTTCGTCTTTGGCAATTTCGTGATAAAATCCATAGTAATCTTCTCCCATTTCCAAACTGGAATGTCTAAGGGTTGGACTTTTCCATATGGCTTTTGGTGTTCGGCTTTCACTTTCAAACAAGTTAAACATCTTTCCACATACTTCACGCAATCTCTTTTCATACCCGGCCACCAATAGTTTCTTTTCAAATCAAGGTACATTTTCGTAGCTCCTGGATGAATAGAATACTTGGACTTATGAGCTTCTTCCATGAGTAACTCCTTGATGTTGCTTCGAAAAGGAACGTAAACTCTTCCATACCGCGTCTTAATCCCTCGACTGTCTTCACCAAAATGAGGAACGTGAGATGTGATACGTTCTTTCTCTTGATTTTCTTCTTTTAGTGCTTCCTCCTGAGCTAACTTAATTCTGTCGAAAAGATCGGATGTAATAATCATTCTCAAGGAGTGAATCCGTGTACTCTGGCGACTTAACGCATCCGCTACAACATTCGCCTTACCCGGATGGTAGCGAATTTCACAATCATAATCCTTAAGCAAGTCTAACCACCTACGCTGCCTCATATTTGGATCTTTCTTATCAAGGAAATACTGAAGACTTCTATGGTCGGTGTAAATTATGAACTTCACACCATATAGATAATGCCTCCAAATTTTCAAAGCAAAGACTACGGCCGCAAATTCAAGATCATGAGTCGGATATTTCTCTTCATGCTTCTTTAATTGTCTTGAAGCATAAGCAATCACTTTACCCCTTTGCATAAGAACACATCCAAGACCGGAATAAGATGCATCACTGTAGACCACCATGTCTTCGGTTCCCTCGGGTAACACTAAAATCGGTGCTTCACACAACCTCTTTCGTAAAGTACGGAAGGCTTCTTCTTGCTTTTCGCCCCACACGAAAGGAACATTCTTCTTGGTGAGTTCAGTTAACGAAGATGAAATTTTGGAGAAGTCTTGAATAAACCGTCGATAATAACCCGCGAGGCCTAGAAAACTCCGAATGTCACCAACGTTCTTTGGCACTTGCCAATTCATCACGGCCTCGACCTTTGATGGATCAACTTTTATACCATCGGATTAATGACATGACCAAGGAACTGAACTTCTTGCAACCAGAATTCACATTTCGAAAATTTAGCATACAACCTTTCTTTTCTCAACGTTTCCAGGATTTCTCGAAGATGCACTTCATGTTCTTCCTTACTCTTAGAATAGATAAGAATGTCATCGATGAACACTATAACGAATTTATCCAACATCGGTCTACATACACAGTTCATGAGATCCATGAAAACCGCAGGCGCGTTCGCGAGACCAAAAGACATAACCGTAAACTCGCAATGTCCATAACGGGTCCTAAAGGCCGTATTGGGAATGTATTCTTCTCGAACCTTCAACTAATGATAGCCCGAACTAGGATCAATCTTTGAGAACCACTTCGCACCTTGAAGTTGATCAAAGAGGTCACCGATTCTTGGCAATGGGTATACATTTTTCACCGTGACTTTGTTCAATTCACGGTAATCAATGCACATCCACTTACTACCATCTTTCTTTTAATCGGACAGAATCGGAGCTCCCCATGGTGAGCTACTTGGGCGAATAAAACCCTTGTCAAGTAACTCTTGGAGTTGACTCATTAACTCCTTCATTTCGGACGGAGCAAAACGATAAGGAGTTTTGGCAATAGGAGTAGCACCCGGAACAAGATTAATACGGAACTCAACCTGTCCATCGGGTGGAATACCCGGCAGATCTTTCGGAAATACATCATGAAATTCATTAATAATCTGAACGTCATCGATACTTTTCTTCTCACAACTCGTATCTACCACATGCGCCATAAAAGCGAGACAATCACGTGATAAGTATCTCCTAACCTTCATTACAGAACATAATTTTAACTCGCCCTTTTCTATTATCACCATAATTCATCATTTCTCGACCGCTAAGATTCACAACTCGAACGATCTTTTATCTACATAGGATGGCAACATGGTGTTTACCCCAACCAATCTATACCAATGATAATATCAAACCTTCCAAGCATTATGGGAATTAGGTAAATCCTAAAAACACTCTCATCGATCTCTATCTCTACATTATGATATACACTAGACAACACAACAACTTTACTATTGGCAATCTCAACTTCTATGGGAGTTGAAAGTTTTCCTAGGGGAGTGGACAATTCTTTACTAAAACTATAAGATACAAAGGTCACACTTGCGCCCGAATCATACAAAACACGAGCAGGTTTAGAATTAATGAGAATTATACCTGTGACGACATCTGAACTCGACTTTGCTTCTTCGGCACTCATTTGATAAACACAAACTTTAGGTTTCGGAACATCAACCTTTTCTCCCTCGATCAAGTTAAACGGCTCCTCTTGCTTAGGATTAGCTTTAGGACATTCACTCACCTTATGTCCTTCTTCATTGCACCCATAACACGTCAGCATACACTTGGTGCAATTCTTTTTAACATGGCTAAGATCCCCACATTTATAACATCCCTTCATCCCGGCTTTACATCCTCCCATATGGTTCTTACCGCACCTATTACACCGAGGTGGTAATTTCCATGTGTTGTCCTCCTTTGTTGAATCAAATTTGCCCCGCTTACCGAATGTTGTTGGTTGTTCTAGCTTTCTTTTCACCTCCCTCTCCTCGCCCTTCATTCTATCCAAATCTGCTTCTCCGGGTCTAGCATTCGGATCATTCATGAGCTCCCCAGTCTTCTTAAGCATCCCTATCTCCTCATGAAGTATCTCTTGCAAATATTCAGTTGTCTTATTAATAAAGAAGGGCATAGCTTTCTCAATAGCCCTTCCCACACTATTCGTCACCAACGTATCCAAATCTTTCAACCCTGCTCTAGTAAAACTTCTAGGATTAAGGTTTTCCGGCATTGACATTGACGTGTCACTATTAGAGTGTCCATCATTATGTTCATCACTATCATGGGGGGAGGAGGTCGCTCTTACCACCTCCTTATTCTGAATCGTCGCCATCTTTTCTACTATACTGAAATTAGCAATTCACACTATTAAGCAAAATCATATACATAATCGATGCATAAATAACATATCTATTCTTATACTAAACACCCTAGAGTTTATCATCCATGTATAGCCTAAATGATTCCAATCTCACATATGTATCATATTTTTATCACTACGGTGGCCAGGCGTAGTCATAAAAATACTTAACATATGTGTTCCTGAAATCACCCAAACAATACACAAATAACAAACACCGATACTAACCGCGTCTACACAAGGCCTAAGTCTAGGAAATCCTAAGGGGAGATCCTAAATCTCTTAGACCGAAGCTCTGATACCAAGTTGTAACGCCCCTTGACCACTTTGACCAAAAACGTGAAAATTTTTCGCAAAAAGTAACATTCCGAAACTGACCCACATTAAGGTTTAGATTGTGGAACCTAAAAGTAGATCCTGAAAGATCCACTCTAAGGTTCAGATTTATGGGACCTAAAAGTAGATCCTGGAAGATCCACCTAAGGTCCAGGACTGAAATTATACTTTAGGATTTGACGGGAAACGCTTGACTTGACTTGACATTCCGCTACTCTATTGACCCTTTATAAGAAGCCACATTCATCACCAAGATGAACATTTAACTCATAACCAAGATGAGTAAAAACTGGATCCACATTTAGGTCCAAATCTTGGAACCTAAAAGTAGATCCTAATTCCATAACCAAGATGAGTACATTTCAGATCCACACTAAGGTTCATAAATTCGAACCTAAAAGTGGATCCTAGACTGAAATTAAGGATTCACACTTAGGTCCATACTTTGGAACCTAAAGGGGGATCCTAAACTGAAACCAAGGATCCACACTTAGGTCCATACCTTGGAACCTAAAAGGGGATCCTAGACTGAAAATTATTCTTTAGGAATTGACGGGTTATGCATGAACCCATTTTGACCCGTTACACTCCAATTCACTTAAAACACTTCCCTTACCTACCATACTTGACCAACATACATATTTTAACATACTAAACTTGTCTCAACCATCCATGACCCGTTCAAACCCCCAAATGGGTAAAAACTAGCTAATACTAAACATCCCCTTAAACAATCTTTCAAAAACACATTTTATACATAAATGCACAAACAACTAGATATCCAATTTGGCTTACACGCAACATAACCTTCCTAACATATTAAAAGAGTGTTGATACATTGACATGACCCATAACTTCCCAAAATGGGTAGAATTGGCTATTTGCCAAACACCCTCCTTTTTACCACCATAACCACTAACCTAAGGACTTCTTGACATGAACATAAGCTTGACCGTTGAGCTAACATAGAAAATGACCGTTGACTCACAGAATGACCATACGAAAGGAAATATACCCAAAACACGAAAGGACACGTCGGGGGCTTCCAACTTCAATATGCTTGGTCCAAAAGAACGGTCTTCTACTACAACTTCTTCTAGGATGAACTTCTATTACATAATCACTTAAACCTTTTCTTTACCTTTGCTAGAACCTTCGGCACCTATCAAGAAAAACATCACAACTAAACACGTAAGCGAAACGCTTAGTAAGTACATGGTAATAACAAGCTAACAATGTATGATATAAAATCATAACATCAAACTAACAATATATGATATAAAATCATAACTGAACCATAACTAGTCTAACTACTAGTTAAGCTAGCGATATAGGGGCACTTACCTCACGCCGACATAGTCGACCTTAACACGATCAACCCATAAGGTTGAACTTCACACAATCAACCCGTAAGGTTGAACTTCTTACCATAGTTAGCCCAACGACTAACTAACTAAATCTAGTGATGGATCCATACTAGCTAACGCACCCTATATCCTATCCTTCACATTATCATGTAAACAAACATGATAAAACTAACACCTGAAACATTATCATACCAATATATGATAAAGCTAAGCAAAACATGTTATAACCAATGTACTTACCTTGATTCTTAGATTACCACTTCACTAGCAACAACTTCCCACTTTTATCTTGTTTCCTATATCATAACCATCTCAAATTAGAGACTAATTACATAACTAATCATGAAATTACTAACCTTTGATCATTAAGATCAATTATTACAACATGAACCCTAATTTCATAAATTTGGGGAAGAACACTTACTTGTTGAGGAGATTACAATTAAGGGTTCTCTAGTGAATCTTGATCACTTCTTGATACACAAATGAGCTAGATGATTTACTTGAAGTCTTCCCTCCCTTTTCTCCTTAAGAGCCGATCATCACAAATAAGACCAAGAAGAAAGTCCTGGAGTTTTCTAAAATTGGCTAGACTATGGCATTTTAACTAATAAACTTTGCCCATTTGGCAATCTTGGCCCTTTTAGTTTCATTCATTCTATATTGGCCACATATATTTACCACTTAACTCATATCACAAGGCTTATAATATGCAACACATAATATTTACATAACTAGTACCTTATCGGGATACGGGTGTAACAATTCTCCCCTCCTTAAAATGAGAGTTCGTCCTCGAACTCTATTCTTAAAATAAATGAGGATATTCATTTCTCATCTTCTCCTCTAACTCCTATCTAATACTTGTACCCTTACGATGTCTCTATTGTACTTTTACTAGCGGTATTTCTTTGTTTGGAAGTTGTCTCACCTTTCTTCCTAGTATCGCTTCTGGTTCATCCTTTTGAGAAATCAATTCCGGATCAATCTCAATGTAATCCAACGTGACTACCCTAGTCTCTTCCACTAAACATTTCCTCAAATAAGACATATGAAAGGTGTTATGATCACCTCCCATTTCCTCGGGAATTCTAACACATTTGCAACCTCACCCACACGTTTCAAAATTTTAAACTGCCCTATAAAGCGCTGACTTAATTTCCCTTTGCTTTTAAACTTAAAAACGCCCTTCCACGGAGAAACTTTTAGCATAACTATATCACCTACCTCGAGTTCTATTGGCCTTCTTCGATTATCGGCTTAACTTTTTCACCTATCTTGTACCGCCTTAAGTCTTGCTCGAATCATCTCAACCTTTTCCGTCGTTGCCAACACTATATCCGTGCTAGCCAATTCTCTCCTTCCCACTTCTTCCCAACATACTAGCGTCCTACACTTTCTTCCATATAGCATCTCATAGGAGATATGCCTATACTAGCATAATAACTATTATCGCAGGCGAATTCCACTAGAAACAAGTGATCATCCCAGTTACTTCCAAAACCAACCATGCTAACCCGTAGCATATCTTCTAAAGTTTAAATTGTCCTTTCGCTTTGTCCATCGGTTTGAGGATGAAGAGCTGTGCTCATATGAAGTTTCGTACCTAACTCTTCTTGAAAATCTTGCAAAAAAAAACTTGAAGTGAACCGCCCATCTCTATCAGAAACTATGGAAATAGGTACCCCATGACGTGCAACTATCTCATTGACATAGATCTTTGCTAACTTATGAACAGACATATTCTCCCTGATTGGAATAAAATGCGCACTCTTAGTCAAACGATCGACTACTACCCAAATAGTATCATTCTTCTTTTTCGTCTTTGGCAATTTCGTGATAAAATCCATAGTAATCTTCTCCCATTTCCAAACTGGAATGTCTAAGGGTTGGACTTTTCCATATGGCTTTTGGTGTTCGGCTTTCACTTTCAAACAAGTTAAACATCTTTCCACATACTTCACGCAATCTCTTTTCATACCCGGCCACCAATAGTTTCTTTTCAAATCAAGGTACATTTTCGTAGCTCCTGGATGAATAGAATACTTGGACTTATGAGCTTCTTCCATGAGTAACTCCTTGATGTTGCTTCGAAAAGGAACGTAAACTCTTCCATACCGCGTCTTAATCCCTCGACTGTCTTCACCAAAATGAGGAACGTGAGATGTGATACGTTCTTTCTCTTGATTTTCTTCTTTTAGTGCTTCCTCCTGAGCTAACTTAATTCTGTCGAAAAGATCGGATGTAATAATCATTCTCAAGGAGTGAATCCGTGTACTCTGGCGACTTAACGCATCCGCTACAACATTCGCCTTACCCGGATGGTAGCGAATTTCACAATCATAATCCTTAAGCAAGTCTAACCACCTACGCTGCCTCATATTTGGATCTTTCTTATCAAGGAAATACTGAAGACTTCTATGGTCGGTGTAAATTATGAACTTCACACCATATAGATAATGCCTCCAAATTTTCAAAGCAAAGACTACGGCCGCAAATTCAAGATCATGAGTCGGATATTTCTCTTCATGCTTCTTTAATTGTCTTGAAGCATAAGCAATCACTTTACCCCTTTGCATAAGAACACATCCAAGACCGGAATAAGATGCATCACTGTAGACCACCATGTCTTCGGTTCCCTCGGGTAACACTAAAATCGGTGCTTCACACAACCTCTTTCGTAAAGTACGGAAGGCTTCTTCTTGCTTTTCGCCCCACACGAAAGGAACATTCTTCTTGGTGAGTTCAGTTAACGAAGATGAAATTTTGGAGAAGTCTTGAATAAACCGTCGATAATAACCCGCGAGGCCTAGAAAACTCCGAATGTCACCAACGTTCTTTGGCACTTGCCAATTCATCACGGCCTCGACCTTTGATGGATCAACTTTTATACCATCGGATTAATGACATGACCAAGGAACTGAACTTCTTGCAACCAGAATTCACATTTCAAAAATTTAGCATACAACCTTTCTTTTCTCAACGTTTCCAGGATTTCTCGAAGATGCACTTCATGTTCTTCCTTACTCTTAGAATAGATAAGAATGTCATCGATGAACACTATAACGAATTTATCCAACATCGGTCTACATACACAGTTCATGAGATCCATGAAAACCGCAGGCGCGTTCGCGAGACCAAAAGACATAACCGTAAACTCGCAATGTCCATAACGGGTCCTAAAGGCCGTATTGGGAATGTATTCTTCTCGAACCTTCAACTAATGATAGCCCGAACTAGGATCAATCTTTGAGAACCACTTCGCACCTTGAAGTTGATCAAAGAGGTCACCGATTCTTGGCAATGGGTATACATTTTTCACCGTGACTTTGTTCAATTCACGGTAATCAATGCACATCCACTTACTACCATCTTTCTTTTAATCGGACAGAATCGGAGCTCCCCATGGTGAGCTACTTGGGCGAATAAAACCCTTGTCAAGTAACTCTTGGAGTTGACTCATTAACTCCTTCATTTCGGACGGAGCAAAACGATAAGGAGTTTTGGCAATAGGAGTAGCACCCGGAACAAGATTAATACGGAACTCAACCTGTCCATCGGGTGGAATACCCGGCAGATCTTTCGGAAATACATCATGAAATTCATTAATAATCTGAACGTCATCGATACTTTTCTTCTCACAACTCGTATCTACCACATGCGCCATAAAAGCGAGACAATCACGTGATAAGTATCTCCTAACCTTCATTACAGAACATAATTTTAACTCGCCCTTTTCTATTATCACCATAATTCATCATTTCTCGACCGCTAAGATTCACAACTCGAACGATCTTTTATCTACATAGGATGGCAACATGGTGTTTACCCCAACCAATCTATACCAATGATAATATCAAACCTTCCAAGCATTATGGGAATTAGGTAAATCCTAAAAACACTCTCATCGATCTCTATCTCTACATTATGATATACACTAGACAACACAACAACTTTACTATTGGCAATCTCAACTTCTATGGGAGTTGAAAGTTTTCCTAGGGGAGTGGACAATTCTTTACTAAAACTATAAGATACAAAGGTCACACTTGCGCCCGAATCATACAAAACACGAGCAGGTTTAGAATTAATGAGAATTATACCTGTGACGACATCTGAACTCGACTTTGCTTCTTCGGCACTCATTTGATAAACACAAACTTTAGGTTTCGGAACATCAACCTTTTCTCCCTCGATCAAGTTAAACGGCTCCTCTTGCTTAGGATTAGCTTTAGGACATTCACTCACCTTATGTCCTTCTTCATTGCACCCATAACACGTCAGCATACACTTGGTGCAATTCTTTTTAACATGGCTAAGATCCCCACATTTATAACATCCCTTCATCCCGGCTTTACATCCTCCCATATGGTTCTTACCGCACCTATTACACCGAGGTGGTAATTTCCATGTGTTGTCCTCCTTTGTTGAATCAAATTTGCCCCGCTTACCGAATGTTGTTGGTTGTTCTAGCTTTCTTTTCACCTCCCTCTCCTCGCCCTTCATTCTATCCAAATCTGCTTCTCCGGGTCTAGCATTCGGATCATTCATGAGCTCCCCAGTCTTCTTAAGCATCCCTATCTCCTCATGAAGTATCTCTTGCAAATATTCAGTTGTCTTATTAATAAAGAAGGGCATAGCTTTCTCAATAGCCCTTCCCACACTATTCGTCACCAACGTATCCAAATCTTTCAACCCTGCTCTAGTAAAACTTCTAGGATTAAGGTTTTCCGGCATTGACATTGACGTGTCACTATTAGAGTGTCCATCATTATGTTCATCACTATCATGGGGGGAGGAGGTCGCTCTTACCACCTCCTTATTCTGAATCGTCGCCATCTTTTCTACTATACTGAAATTAGCAATTCACACTATTAAGCAAAATCATATACATAATCGATGCATAAATAACATATCTATTCTTATACTAAACACCCTAGAGTTTATCATCCATGTATAGCCTAAATGATTCCAATCTCACATATGTATCATATTTTTATCACTACGGTGGCCAGGCGTAGTCATAAAAATACTTAACATATGTGTTCCTGAAATCACCCAAACAATACACAAATAACAAACACCGATACTAACCGCGTCTACACAAGGCCTAAGTCTAGGAAATCCTAAGGGGAGATCCTAAATCTCTTAGACCGAAGCTCTGATACCAAGTTGTAACGCCCCTTGACCACTTTGACCAAAAACGTGAAAATTTTTCGCAAAAAGTAACATTCCGAAACTGACCCACATTAAGGTTTAGATTGTGGAACCTAAAAGTAGATCCTGAAAGATCCACTCTAAGGTTCAGATTTATGGGACCTAAAAGTAGATCCTGGAAGATCCACCTAAGGTCCAGGACTGAAATTATACTTTAGGATTTGACGGGAAACGCTTGACTTGACTTGACATTCCGCTACTCTATTGACCCTTTATAAGAAGCCACATTCATCACCAAGATGAACATTTAACTCATAACCAAGATGAGTAAAAACTGGATCCACATTTAGGTCCAAATCTTGGAACCTAAAAGTAGATCCTAATTCCATAACCAAGATGAGTACATTTCAGATCCACACTAAGGTTCATAAATTCGAACCTAAAAGTGGATCCTAGACTGAAATTAAGGATTCACACTTAGGTCCATACTTTGGAACCTAAAGGGGGATCCTAAACTGAAACCAAGGATCCACACTTAGGTCCATACCTTGGAACCTAAAAGGGGATCCTAGACTGAAAATTATTCTTTAGGAATTGACGGGTTATGCATGAACCCATTTTGACCCGTTACACTCCAATTCACTTAAAACACTTCCCTTACCTACCATACTTGACCAACATACATATTTTAACATACTAAACTTGTCTCAACCATCCATGACCCGTTCAAACCCCCAAATGGGTAAAAACTAGCTAATACTAAACATCCCCTTAAACAATCTTTCAAAAACACATTTTATACATAAATGCACAAACAACTAGATATCCAATTTGGCTTACACGCAACATAACCTTCCTAACATATTAAAAGAGTGTTGATACATTGACATGACCCATAACTTCCCAAAATGGGTAGAATTGGCTATTTGCCAAACACCCTCCTTTTTACCACCATAACCACTAACCTAAGGACTTCTTGACATGAACATAAGCTTGACCGTTGAGCTAACATAGAAAATGACCGTTGACTCACAGAATGACCATACGAAAGGAAATATACCCAAAACACGAAAGGACACGTCGGGGGCTTCCAACTTCAATATGCTTGGTCCAAAAGAACGGTCTTCTACTACAACTTCTTCTAGGATGAACTTCTATTACATAATCACTTAAACCTTTTCTTTACCTTTGCTAGAACCTTCGGCACCTATCAAGAAAAACATCACAACTAAACACGTAAGCGAAACGCTTAGTAAGTACATGGTAATAACAAGCTAACAATGTATGATATAAAATCATAACATCAAACTAACAATATATGATATAAAATCATAACTGAACCATAACTAGTCTAACTACTAGTTAAGCTAGCGATATAGGGGCACTTACCTCACGCCGACATAGTCGACCTTAACACGATCAACCCATAAGGTTGAACTTCACACAATCAACCCGTAAGGTTGAACTTCTTACCATAGTTAGCCCAACGACTAACTAACTAAATCTAGTGATGGATCCATACTAGCTAACGCACCCTATATCCTATCCTTCACATTATCATGTAAACAAACATGATAAAACTAACACCTGAAACATTATCATACCAATATATGATAAAGCTAAGCAAAACATGTTATAACCAATGTACTTACCTTGATTCTTAGATTACCACTTCACTAGCAACAACTTCCCACTTTTATCTTGTTTCCTATATCATAACCATCTCAAATTAGAGACTAATTACATAACTAATCATGAAATTACTAACCTTTGATCATTAAGATCAATTATTACAACATGAACCCTAATTTCATAAATTTGGGGAAGAACACTTACTTGTTGAGGAGATTACAATTAAGGGTTCTCTAGTGAATCTTGATCACTTCTTGATACACAAATGAGCTAGATGATTTACTTGAAGTCTTCCCTCCCTTTTCTCCTTAAGAGCCGATCATCACAAATAAGACCAAGAAGAAAGTCCTGGAGTTTTCTAAAATTGGCTAGACTATGGCATTTTAACTAATAAACTTTGCCCATTTGGCAATCTTGGCCCTTTTAGTTTCATTCATTCTATATTGGCCACATATATTTACCACTTAACTCATATCACAAGGCTTATAATATGCAACACATAATATTTACATAACTAGTACCTTATCGGGATACGTGTCTCTTGGGTGGTAACATCAAGGTCTATGGAATCTACGATTTTAAGAAAATCCTTGAGATGTTGATTTGGATCTTCGGAACGAAGTCCATGGAATGCACATCCGCTTTGCGCCAACCGGGTGGTGTCGGATCGCAAGGGAGACACATTGGCTCTTTGGGGGAGATCAATAGTGTTTCGATAGCCTTGGTTGCTTGGTTTTGAGTACTTACGTAGAGTACGGGCTCGAGGTGGGTCTTGGTTAATTGGTGGGTCTTGGTGGGGTTGCTCTTGGTATGTTTGGTTGATGGGTCAAAGATGCCTTTATTCACCATGGTGGCAAATGAAGAGAATTACAAAACAAAGGGCATGAAGAAAAGATACACTAAAGAAAGCTAGTAAAAAGAAAATAAAATCTCACTTGATGGGAATCTAGTGAGTAGACCTAAACGAGATAGAAATTGAACCTAAACAATAACTATTCCCCAACAGCGATGCCAAAAACTTGATGCGAGATTTGCAAGACCTCGAAAAGAAGTTTTACAATCCTCTAGGCAGTGTACTTAACCATTGTAGTGTAGTATAGGTAAGTCCGGGGGATTGATCATTCTCTAAGGGAATAGTGTCGTTAGGTTAATATGTATTACGAGATAGGTCTAAAGGTGAGGGATGATTCTTTTTGTATTTTTATAATTTTATGAAAGCAATTAAAAATCTCGGGTTTTTGATTGAGTGGGCGGAATTAGTTGCTAGTCAACTAACCCAAAACTAATTATAACTGGATTAAACTAATTAAAAAAGAAAAATAATACAATTGGTCACTTCTTATGATAGGGAAAAGCGTGTTCACTTAGATTTAATTACTCCTTAGTTATCTCCAACTGATCTGTCGAATTGTCACATCCTTGTTTTAGTTGAAGCGATGTATTCCTTAATATTGGTCGTGGGGAGGTGGCGAAGTCCACAACTCTATGAATCTTAGTCTCCCGTAAAAACCTTAAAGTATATTAAGTTTTCTAGGATCTACAAGCCGCAATTCATGCAATAAATACAACGAGAAAAACCAATAGTGCACTCTATGGTTGCGTTTCTAAGACGTTCAAGCTAGTTACATATAAGAGGTCAGCCATTTTTCTTAGCCTAACGTGAAGCAATCAACTAAACAAGAGACGGCAAACCAATATTCAAAAACTAGGTTTCATTGGATCTAAGCAAATACAAATAAACTTAAGCTAGCATGTTAAAGAGAAGAGAAGATAAACAATTAATCAAACAACACATAGACATATTGAATGATTAAACGAATAACTTATCTTCAATGAAACATATGTTTTGGGGGCTGTAAAACCCTTACAAAAGCTGTCAAATTCGTCCACAAAACCCTACTCCAAGATGCTACATGAATTAATGAAAACATACGAAAGTATATATAGGATTACAAATCTGACGGCTTCAGTTTATAGGTCCTAACGCCGTCAGCTCGCCGTGATTAGGGTTTCATCTTGTGCAAGTCGTCGTTATGACGGCGTCACCTTGTAACCTCTAACGCCGTCACGTTATGTCTGGCGCCATCCTTTATTAAGTATCTGGGCCGTCTCTTGTTAGCTTAACACGTGACTCTCATCCTCAGTTAACACCTGACGTCGTCAGGTTGTAGATCTTCAGAATTCATCTGAGGCGTCTCTTGTTAATCTTGAACCAAAAATCCAGCTTTAGCAATAAGTGACGACGTCATGTTGTAGTGTGTGACGTTGTCAGATCTCCATATCTAAAAAAATTTCTCAACTTCGTCGTTTTCTTCACTTTTTCGTCCAAATACGTCCTAAATGTGCCGATTTCCAGATTTTCTGTTCCAAGTACCTAAAATGAAAAAGAAATGATTTTAGGCAATATTTGATCATATTAATACGATTTTGGGCTTAAATGACCCTTTAAAAAGGTACCAAATAAATCCTTATCATGAGACTAGTAACATTGCGTCTAAGGGCAAAAAGGTCGCAAGTTAGCTATTGGCGGAGCTCATGGGTAACCAAGCTATTCCCTACCCTCTCTATACCAAGAAACGCCCTAGGATGTTATGCTTTTGTGTATGGTTTGTATGAATGCAGAATTGTGTTGTCAAATATCTAGAACATGTTATGTTTTTAAGCTAAAACGGTGTTTGGCATAACGTCATTCTTACCCGTTTTGACCCATTTTGCTTTTGTACGGGTCAATAAAACATGTGCTATGTACAGTTTATTTTTGATAATATATGGTTTATTTAAGTTTACATAGTTTTTGTTGCACATTTTGAGTTTTATGCAGAATCTGCAGCTTCCTGCTTTTGATTCTGCACCAGATCAGCCAATACGGCGTATCCAAGTTTAGGGATACGCCTATTGGGCTCAGTAGATCATACAACGTATCCCATTCATGGAATACGAAGTATAGAGTTCATAATGTGCATACAGAGTATTTGATTTATGTTTACAGTGTATTGCAAGTACCAGCGGATACGGTGTATCCCAAGTCTGGGGATACGGCGTATTGTTCAAGCAGTTCAAAAAAAAACAAAAAAAAAAAAAAAATCCTAGTAAGGGCGTTTCAGTGCTTTAACTGCTTGTACATTAGAGTAAGCCAACAAAAAGTTGGAGTGTGCAAATCATGTCCTATTTTAGAATATCAAGAAGTTGATAGCTTATTGATAAGGATTTATTTAATACCGTTTTAAGGGGTCATTTAAGCCAAAAAGTCATATTTTAATGATCAAATATTGACCTAAATCGTTTCTTTTTGCATTTCAGGTACTTGGGACGATAATTGTGGAAACCGGCATGTTTTGGACTTAAAACGAAAAGAGAATGAAGAAAAACGACCAAGTCAAGAATCTGTTAAAGTGGAGACCTGCCGGCGTCACAACCTATAACCTGACGCCGTCACTTGTATTTGAAGACACAGACTCAATGCAATTTTATAACGTGACGGCTCAGACAAATTATAATGTAACGGCCTCAAGACCTAGCTGATGGCTTCATGACGGCGAAATACACAGACGAAACCCTAATTAGAGGCGAGCTGACGGCGTCACAGATTGCAAGTGACGCCATCACAATTGTAAATCTATATATATTTTTCTAATGTTTTCTTATTAAGTGTAACACTTTGGAGGACAAAACCATGGACGATTTTCAAAGCTTTTGTAGGGCTTTTCCAGCCTTTTTCACGCATGTGTAATTGAAGATAAGTCATTCATTTAATCATTCAATATGTCTATGTATTGTTTGATTATTTGTTTTTCTTTTCTTCATTATAACATGCTAGTCTAGATTTACTTGTGTTTGCTTAGATCAAATGAAACCTAGTTATTGATAATTGATTTATCGTCTCTTGTTAATTGATTGCTTAGCATTAGGAGTAAGAAACCTGACTTCTCTTGTTTGATTATTTGTTTTTCTTTTCTTCGTTATTGCATGAATTGCGGCTTGTAGATCCTGGAAAGCTTCATAGACTTTAAGGTTTTTAGGGGAGACATATACGTTCATAGAGTTGGGGACTTCGGCACCTCCCCACGACCAATACTAAGGAATACAATGCTTCAATTAAAACAAGGACGTGACAATTCGACAATTCAGTAGGAGATAACTAGGGAGTAAGGAAATCTAAGTAAACATGTTTTCCTCATTATTAGAGTTACCACTTTCATTTTCTTGTTTATTAGTTTAATTTAGTTTAATTATTAGATTAGGTTTAGTTAATTAGTAGCTAAACCGCCCACTCTTCAAACCCCGAGATTTTAAATTGATTTTTATAAAATATAAAAATACAAAAAGACTCATCCCTCACCTTTAGGCCTATCTCGACATACACTTCGGCCTGCACATACACTATTCCCCTAGAGAACGATCAATCGCCCGTGTCTCACCTATACTACACTACAACGGTTAGGTACACTGCCTTGGAGGATTATAAAACTTTTTAGGAGGTCTTACAACTGCCGCATCAAGTTTTTGGCGCCGCTTCCGGGGAATAGTATAGGTTTCAATTTCTATCTCGTTTAGGTCTACTCACTAGATTCCTATCAAGTGAGTTTTTTATTTTCTTTTTATTAGCTTTCTCGTAGTCTTAATGTCTTTTCTTCGTGTGTTTGTTCATAGAAATTTTCAATTACCTGTTCCGACCCCCATTATGGAGGACACGAACCCACTAAACCTTTCACCCGACCATCACTTTGGTAATGGCTTTGAAATTGATGAATCTGATCATCACACTAACCATGAAAATGGCCCTTTTTATTTTTCGGATTCTGATGAGGATTTAGGTGATGGAGAAGTTATTGATGAAATTAGAAAAGAGGATGAAGTAGATCCTCTTAAATATGTTGACCCTAGGACAAGGATTGAGAAAGATAACCCTTTTAATATGCAATTTCCTTGTAAAATTGGATATAGGAGTTTTGATGCTTACCTTAACTCATATTTGCCAATGAATATAATCACTCGTGCTAATTATAATAAAATCATGGTAAAAGAGTTAGAATATCAAGGAGATAATATAGTGGCTAGGGTTGAACCTTTGCATGTTTTTGTCGGAAGCTTTGTTTATTTGGTGGATTTTATGGTCATGGAGAACTTAGGAGAATTTATTGATGACAAGTTGAGCCAAGTCATATTTTGAAAACCCTTTAAGAGGCTAACTAAGCTAGATGAGAAACTTATGGATGTGTTAATCACACTCTCAGACGGAGACGAGGATTTTGTCTATCAAGTGCCCCATTCGCACCCTAGATTTAAGGACTTTACAATTGATGCATGCAATAGATTGGCTCCTATCTCACTTTTGAGTAAGAATGATAAGAGGAATGGACTAAGTGTTCTCATGAAAAGAATAAGATATATTATAGAGGATGTTTAGAGTTAAATGATGAATACAAGAAGGATGATGCAACCATTAAGTGGCTCACATATGGATATGTGAGCATTGATGATAATAGATAAGGCCATGACTTTGAGTCTAGCTACAAGACTCGTAAATAAAGAAAATCGCGTCTTAGGAGGCAACCCAAGCTTTTTGTTTGCTTGTTTGATTTTTATTTCTATTTGTGTCGTATAAATGTCTTATCATCATTGTTTAATCTTTCATGTTTTGAATGTTGTTAGGATCGCTCCTAACACGTAAAATGGAACGACATTTACGGGATTACATTAGTTATCTTGTTAGGCTCAAACACAAGGACTAGAGTTGTAATTAGGAAAAACTTATGTGTTTGGAGGCCTATATAAACCCCTCTATACTTCCATAGAGGGGTGAGACTTGTGTGTGTAACTTACTCTTTCATCTTTATCAATAAAACACACTTACCTATCTCTCTCTACTCTCTCTCTCGTTATTTACTTCCATCATCCCCGACCTCCCGAATCACAATTATCAACCTAAAACACGATCCTACAAGTTGCATTAGAGCGAGGTTATTATATTGGTTGATTTTGTGGTGTCATCTTGTCAAAATTAGTCATTTTTAAGCTGATTTAACCATGGGTCTGTACTATTTCTTACATATTTTTTGGGTTATCTGTCTTATACATGATATTGTATCAAAAACTGGTCAAGAGTCAATCTTTCACTTCAGGCTTATGAACCTGTTGCGTGGATCTTAACTGTTCAAGTTTATAGTTTCATGTAAACGTTATTTTTATGACTTTTTGTACCAAATACCGTTAATTTGTAGTCTGAAAACATGGTAAAAAACGTGGTCGGAGAAAATAGTCGGAAAAAGTTGGTCGGAAAAGATGAACGGAAAACTGCACGGAAAACTCTTCAACGATTACTTAGTATTCCCTTTCTTGTAAAAGCTTGTGGAATACTTCGACTACGGAGAAATCTTCTAACTTGTACAAGATAGATGGATGAGGGTTCATCGAACTTTTGAGGGTTCATCGAACTTTTGAGGGTCATCGAACTTTTGACAAGGGTTTGTCGAACTTTTGACAAGGGTTCATTAAAATTTTATCGAACTTTTGTCGAACTTGTGACTAGTCAAACTCATCGAACTTTCATAGTCAAACTTATTGAACTTTCATAGTCAAACTCATCGAACTTTCATAGTCAAACTCATAGAACTTTGACTCATCGAACTTGTGACAGAAATGGAAGATGAAGATGAAGACAGACTTGACCACAACAAAATACCAAGACTCTCGTTACTTCAGGCTTAACATCACAAGTCAATACTCAAAATTAAAACATCATACGGACTAACCAAGTGACCTCAGCCTATATCTAAAACAAAAATCAAACCAAAACCTAACCTTGACACAACCTCAATCTCACATCACTCCCCAACTCTCAATCATTCAAGACACGAACTATTAATAAACATCTATTGATCTCAGATTCATTCGTGGTATTCAACGTATCATCAAACCAATTAAGGTCTAAACCACGAAATACATATCATCACAGATCCATTTTTTGAAGCATAGCTTCTATTCATATCCGACACAAAAAGGATAAAGTAAATAACAAATATGTTATTCTTCATCTTTAGTTCGTTCAAGACTCCAACGAAAAGACACCAAACGTTATCGAATCTCAGTTCTTATTTCGTGCTATTCAAAGTTATATCAAGATCATTCAAGTACTATCACACGTAATAATAATCATCACTAATCCGTATTTTGAAGCTCTGAGCTTCATTTAATATCCGAAAATTAAAAAGAAAAGACAATAAAAAATGTGTTATCATCTTCCTCTCTATTCGGTTTAAACAAGAACTAAAACACATATAAAACGTACCGTGACCCTCCAAACAATCTTGAAGCCTTCACAAATGCTTTCTTGATTCGACTTGTGCTGAAACTATCATCAAGGGTACGGTACGTTTATTGATGCGTGGATTGTAACCCTCGCAAAAGGTTTTACAATCCTCCAGGCAGTGTACCTGATCGCTGTAGTGTAGTATAGGTAAGTCCGGGGGATTGATCATTCTCTAGGGGAATAGTGTCGTTAGGTCAAGATGTATGACGAGATAGGTCTAGAGGTGAGGGATGATTCTTTTTTGTCTTTTTACGAAAGCAAGTAAAAATCTCAGTTTTGAAGGAGTAAGCGGAATTAGTTGCTAGTCAACTAACCCCAAAACTAATAATTAAAAAATTAATTAAAACTAATTAAAACGGAACATAAAAGTGGTTACTACTTATGAGAGGAAATCATATTTACTTAGATATAATTACACCCTAGTTATCTCCTACTGATTTGTTTAATTGTCAAATCCTTGTTTTAGTTGAAGCGCTGTATTCCTTAATATTGGTAGTGGGGAGGTGCCGAAGTCCCCAACTCTATGAGTTTTAGTCTCCCCTATATTCTCCTTAAAGTCTATTAAGTTATCCAAGATCTACAAGCCGCAACTCACACAATAAATACAACGAGAAAAACCAATAGTGCACTCGTCAGTTGCGTTTCTAAGACGTTCAAGAAAGTTACATATAAGAGGTTAGCCAGTTTTCTTAGCCTAACGCGAGGCAATCAACTAAATAATAAACAACAAATCAATATTCAATAACTAGGTTTCACTAGATCTAAGCAAACACAAATGAATTTAAACTACCATGTTAAAGCAAAGAGAAGATAAACAAATAATCAAACGATACATAGACATAACGAATGATTAAAGGGATAACTTATCTTTATTGAAACATGAAGTTCAAAGGCTGTAAAAGCCTTACAATGGCAGTAAAAATCGTCTAGGGTTTCCCTCTCCAAAGTGTTACACGAATTAAAGAAAAAATGTGAAAGTATATATAAGTTTACAAGGCTGACGGCGTCAGGTTATAGATCGTGACGCCGTCAGATCGCCGTGTTTAGGATTTTGTCTTGTGCAAGTCGCCGTTGTGACGGCGTCAGGATTGGCATGATGCCGTCACCTTATAAATCTTCTGGGCCGTCTCTTTATAGCTTAAAACGTGACTCCCTCCTTCATTTTGTACCTGACGACGTTTGGTTGTAAGATGTTCAAATATCTCTGAGGCGTCATTTGATAATTTTGAGCCAAAAATCCAACTTCAAAAGCAAGGGATGGCATCATGTTGTAGCGTGTGATGCCGTCAGAGGTCCAGGTCTGACAGGTTTTTCGCGACTTCATCGTTTTCTTCACTTTTTCACCCAAATACGCCCAAAAATTGCCAATTTCCAGATTTCTCGTCCCAAGTACCTAA
This sequence comes from Artemisia tridentata subsp. tridentata, assembly GCA_021014915.2. Lineage (NCBI taxonomy): Eukaryota > Viridiplantae > Streptophyta > Magnoliopsida > Asterales > Asteraceae > Artemisia > Artemisia tridentata. The sequence goes on along the minus strand of CP139501.1, from coordinate 79,186,096 downwards.
AATACAAAAAGAAGCGATTTGAGGCAACATTTGATCATATTTATTTGATTTTGGAATTAAATGACCCCTTAAAAAGGTACCAAATAAATCCTTATCAGTTATGCCTGTGTTTGTGTTTGATACGGATTGAAGATGTTATAATGGAGATGAGGCTATTTGATGAAGGATGTGAGATGAGATCTATGAAAATAGATGAAGATGAAGATTGGTTTGTGTTTTGTGTGGTTGTCTGCAAAAGAGAGAGACGATGAGATGGGGGCGTAACTTTTGAGTTGAGTGAAATTAGGGTTAAAAAATGAGATAAATATTAGGGATAAGTGGTATAATACACAAATTAGGGTTTTAACTGGGCTGTGTATTATGATTCATCCGGTGTGTGTTTTTTTTTTGGGTTTCTCATGGGTCTAAACGATTATTGGGCTGAAACTGTTTTAACCAAAGTTTAGGGCTGTAGTGTGTTGGGTTGTTCATCACTATTCCAAAAATTTTCATAAGTGTTATTTTGGACTTAAATTTTGATAATAATTAATTTTTGGTATGGTCAATGGAAATTTTTGAGGTTATACATTTTTGACAAGATCGGGATAAAACCATTATCAAAGTTCATTTTAACCAAGTGACAAAGGCTAGTTTTGGGCATTTAACCGCAAGATGTGACTACGGCGTTAATTCATTATTATTTATTTGAGGTTAAAATAGGATTTCACGGGTGCGTGTACTTAGTATCTGAAGATATCGGGGTTGGTTGGATGCATGATTCTTCGAGATCCTTGTTCGAGCTTTTAACCGTTAGAATGATTAAGACTTGATTTGTCTAGTTATACCTGATGTAAGGAGTTACATTGTTGTGCTCACAGTGTATAACTATCACTTTAAAGGAGTTACGTTGTAGTGCACAAGTGTCACAAAAAGCTGTAGATAATTTGAGAGAACTTCATATATAGTTAAGGATGGTTAGATGGGTATATGATTCTACCTTTATTGAAATTCTCAGTATTGGTTCTTAGTCAGACAATTGTGCAACTTTAAGGCACAAGTTCGGGTTATTTTACTCCAGTCTCTAGTTAAGAATATTGGTTTTCTCCATCAGTAGTCACTACAAAGAGCCGACAGAATGATAATGGGGTTGGTAAAGAGTTAGCTGAGAGGAGTATAAAAGAGTAAAGATGTTATTAGCAGTTGATTCTCATAGGATATTTTTAAGCTTAGCAGAGATTTATGGTACTTCACACTTGTTCGGTTAATTGGACATATGGGGTTATGCTGCCTCCGTTTTTCATCATAAACATAGTGTGTATGCTTCCGATTCCGCGAAGCCATCGTGGGGGAAGAGAGTGGATGTTCTTTGTACCTTTTTTGACTTCTTTGCGAAAACACTCTTTCTCCATTAGTATCTGCAATCAGGGGGAAGAAATGTACACATCAGGGATGCACAACAGGTTCACATGATCGAGCTTAAAATGTTTTGACTGCCGGAGAGACATTCTTAGAGATGATCAGTGGGTCGATTTTGTAATTTTGGTGTTATCGTTTCAACTTTTGCATGTTGCGAAGTGTTGTTGATCCCAGTTGAGCACTCTATCGAATCCTTTAGCTTGTAAAGGTTACGTAATATTGAATAGATTCAATACAACTTATGTAGAAACTGTCTTTGGTTGTATTAAAGTTTATGTGGAATCTAAACTTTACTCTTAAGAAGAACTTAACAAACAATATCAAACAAATCACTTCATTATTATTAATAATACGAATACTCTTAAAGTATTAGGGTTTACAACCTTGAAGTTTTCTAAAGAATCACGTATCTATCTCTATGCCCTAGGACCTCCTTTTATAGACTGAGGAGTCCTAGTCGGCTTACAATTGCTTGCTATACAAGATAAATCTTAAAGAATATTTTCTATATTTATCTAACCGACTATACATGTTTATCTCATAAGCAGTACAAACTATACACTCTAGCAGTCTTAACTCTAACTCTAGCAGCATAAACTCTTCAGCAGTAGTAAGTTTGCACTAGCAGTACTAACTTTTCTTCTAGAAGGACTAAACACTTAGAGTATTTTTCTTCAAGTTCATCACCATTTGAAACTCTGAAAGCAGTTGTAACTCTGAACTAGCAGTTGTAACTTATTGTCTAGCAGTAGTAACCACATGGTGTATTTTCTTGATCATCTTCAGCAACACTAGCAGTAGTAAAATACACAAGCAGTTGTAACCTTTAATACTAGCAGCAACAATGACTTTGAGCAATTTCCATCAGCAGTCTTAACCAAACAAGCAGCATCAGCTCTAAAACCCAAAAATCTTCCCCTAAACTTGATATTTTCTCCCAAAATTATCAAGTTTCTCTTTAAGCTTGAATAAACACTAAGAGGATGATCCTAAACAATTTATTCTATTTCTTGTCCTTGGGTCCTATATACTTTTCCATCTTCTTGAGAAACTGATATGCCGTTTCATCATAAGGATACTAGAGTTGAAGTCTTCTTTTCCCATACAGCATCTGATGTAAAATATCCTTATGATACTGTAAAGGATAGCCCTTTTCTACAAGCATGTAGATTATTAGCCCATGTGCAGCTAAATAATGAACTCCACAACTCTGATAAATTTTCCATTCTAGAACTGTGTTGTGCCTTAGACTTCTCCATACTTCATCCTCATGATGTGGTTCAAACATTACTTTCAAATAATCCTAGATGACTCTATCATAGATTTGTTCTGTTCTATCATAACCAAACCTTTCTTTGTACAGTCTCCATAAAGTCACCATATCTTCTCTGTCAAAGTGATGAACCATTTTTAGAAAGCTCACAAATATCACAGATGAACCATCATTCCTCTTTATATCCTAATATGCTGTTTTCCCATGTAATCCTGACTTGAAATCAACAATTGGTTGTTTGACACTTAGAGGCTCTGCATCCATGGCTTTTTCTTCAGTTACTAATGCAAGTTCTGTGTGAGCTTGCATCTTTTCAACATCATCATCAACTTGCTCATTCTGCTCTTGCTCTTTACTCTGCTCTTGCTCTGCCTTATGCTCAGACTTCTTCCTTTTGATTGCTTTTCATTTCCAACTTGTTACCTGCTCTTTTTGAACTTGTGCTTTCTTTTTTCTTTTCACTAATGCCCTTCACCACTTCAGTGTTCACAAAGCTTTCAATTTTTATTTTGGCAATATTGTATAACTCTTCAATTCTGCTATCATCAAGCTATGATAACTTCTTTTGTTGCCAATTATCCATGTTCTTCAAATATGCACACATGAAAGATCTTTTTTGTGCTTTAGTGGGTGGCTTGTTCTTCTTGGCTGCTAATCTTTGTGTTGCATAGAACTTTTTTCTTTCATCTACAAGTTCTTTTAACATCCTAGCTCTTTCATCAATTAAATACTGATCTTGCTCTTCTTGTTGAAGTTTCTGAGCAAGCTCCCAATCAGCATCAACTTGAGCTCTTTCTTCATCCAATGCAGCAATCAATTCTGCATTTTTAGCATCCTTTTCTGCAGCAATTCTTCTTTGTTCCAAAATCTTCTTATTCTCAGCTTCAAATTCTTTTGCTAAGCTCTTTGCAACCTCAGCATCAAGTTGTAGTTGCTTTTCTTTGGATAGTGGTTTCTCCACAGGCTCTTCAATAAATATTCCTTTGCCTTTGCCTTTGACCTGTGAAGTTGATTGTGTAGCTTGTGGTTTAGAAGATGGCTCCTTTATTACAACACCTTTGGTAATTGGCTTGGATGTCTTCAATTCTGTTAGTACATGAGCCAATTCATCAGCAGTAGAAACCTCTTCTTCATTGGCAGTAGAAACTGCTGGTGTAGCAGTAGTATCTTTTGTACTAACATCAGTAAGTTGCTCACTAGCAGTAGTAAGTTCTTGACCAGTAGCACTATCCACCTTAGCCACATAGCTATCAATTACCACTTCTTTCCCTTGATTGTCAGCAACCACAAAATCCATTTCCTCACTTTCTACACCAGCACCCTCAACCTCCTTAGCCTCCCCTGAAGCTTTGCTTTCATTCCCCACCTGTTTGGGAGAATCCTTTTGAGGTTCAGAAGATCTAACTTTTTGAGTTGTGCCCACTTTATGTTCTCCTTTAACCTTTGGAGTTCTTGATCTCTTAATGCCTTCTAAATATCTAACCCTTCTCTTCAAAGCCTTGATTTCACCACCTTGAGATTTGATTATACCTCCTTGAGAAGCAGCTAGGTTTTGTAGATCAAGAACCTATACAGACAGTTTGGTACAAGTTTCTATTAATTCATTAAGAAGTTCAATTCTATCCTCACCACTTCGGCTTGTGTTACCTAGCCCGACAGGTGGATCATTGGCAATGTTAAACTCAACCTCAACCCTAGGTTAAGCATCTGAACCCCCCATAGTTTTCATGTGACTGGGTCCTTCACCTGAATCTGTTCCATGAGGACTTGACTCATTAGAAGTTGTCTTAGCTTGGGTCTTATTTATGTTACCACCGGCCTGTGCTGCTTCTAAGCTAGTCATAGTAGTGGCAACCCTTACCAACATGTCGCTCTCCACACCAGTGACAGCCTCATCTGCAACATTGTAAGTAGAACCACTAACCTGAGGTAGCTCAGTATTCTTTTTGTGAGTCCTACGTTTATAGGTCATTTTAGGTTGTTGTGGTTGGGATGATGTAGCCAAAAGTATGGGTGTGTGATGGTAACATCTGGGATTGCTGAACCTTCACCCATTTGGGTTTGGGCTAGTGCCACCATTGTTGGAAACAAAGGTGTCACTCACCCTGAAAAATCTTTTCCATCCCTCCTCATATTAGTAAAAAGCTTTTTAGTAAGAGAGGGAGTGGGATAAACTCTTTTATGACTTTTCTTATTTACAAACTGATTGTCCAAAAAGAGTTGCAAAACCTTGGATTGATAAAATATTTACTTGAAGAACCATCCAAGTTCTTAACCATACTATCAAAAATTAATTTTGAAATTAAATCTTTGATTATTTTGAGCCAAACAAATTATAGTAGATGCTAAATTACTACTAAATTCATTCCAACCAGTGGTCTTTGGACTTAGACACACTAAGACAGTAAGGATTAAGAATTTCCACTGATGAGAGAAGTTTCCTTTGTAAAATTTTAAAGCATCAGTTTTTCTTTCATATCCCATCAGTGAATGTTTTTCAAAATTGTGGCATTTGGAAGATTCTCAATTCCATTAGCATCCCCTAGAAGAATATCTCTTCTAATAGATGCCTCTGTAATGAGGATCTTCTGCCCATCTACAAGGCATGAATTTTTACTTCCCCATTATTAGTTTTGACCTTAGCAAACGACCAAAACTATATAATATTGGAAGTGTATATAGTAGGTTTAACTGTTAAAGCAAACTTAATATTGCTTGCATTAAGGAAATCAATGATTTCAGTAAAATTTATAGACTCATTGGACTTTTCTAAAAATGCAACATTATTGTGTGGTTCGGTAAAAGTTAGGTTCGACATGATGATTTGATTTGGGGTTTTTTCGATTTGACGATAAAAACTTAATTAGCGCTTGAATGAGAGTGAATTATATGTGCGTGAAACTAATTGTGTGACGCAATTGGGGATTTATACCATTTAAGTAAAAAGTTACATAACCATACCCTGCGCTTTCAACCCTAGCAGCACTAAGTTAGACTTAGCAGCACTAACTTTTAACCAAATAAAAATTTGCCCAGCAGTACTTTCCCAATATCTTTAAAAACAATACTGCACTCAATTATTTGGAAGGGATGAAGTGTAAAGGAAGACACTTAATCTTTTTCGGTTGCATTTAACATCTGGTTGTGTGAGAACCATTAATATCAGTATAAATACTGCCTGTGATCATATAAACTCATTAAAAGAGCCTTCTTGACAGGGTTTCTAGCTCGTGGCAGGTGTTGCCTCTAACACAAATGCATTAGATTCACTATTGCTTGCTGTTCTTAATACCAGATGTCCTTAGACTAACTCATTATACTAATGAAAGTATAAAATGGTAAAGAGTGAGTTAGTGCAGTTACTATTTGACTAACTATGCCATCAATTCATGTTCAAAATATATTGATTTCAAGAAAAGACTTTAAAGAACTTCCTAACTCAAGTGTAAACCTTTGTCAAGAGATTCCTAAATCTATTCTATCATTAATCAGATGCACCACAGCAAACAAATTACCACATTGCTTCTCACACACCATCAACACCAATCATATTGCTTGCTTAACCTGCAAATGTTAGTCCAAAACCAAGAAAAACACAAGCAATAACATTTTACATCATCTAATTATACTTAACAGTTGTTCAGAAAAACTAGCAGCAATAACTAGCAGTTCTAAATATAACTAGCAGTTCTAAGTATAATTAGCAGCATTAACACAACAGTTTTAAGTACACTAGCAACAATAAGTATACTTAGCAGTAGAAATAATTTATTGACCTAATAACAGTACTAATCCTTTCAAAACCTTACAAAAACACAAAGAGATAATAATTTTCAAAGATTTATCATTCCAATACTGACAACCAAAAATTGAAATTTACCCACATCAAAAGCCTTTGTGAGCAAATTTGCAATATTATTGTCAGTATGAATTTTAACAATTTGAATTAACTTCTTTTTGTAACAATCTCTTATAAAATGATGTCTTATCTCAATATGTTTTGTTTTTTAGTGATAAACAGGATTTTTAATAATGCACATAGTACTGCAATTATCAATATATATTTTTGTATGCATAAAATTGTATCCATAATCCAGCAATTGATTCTAAATCTAGAGAACTTGTCCACAACAACTTGAAGCAGCCACATACTCAGCTTTAGTTGTGGAATTTGCAACCACAGTTTGTTTATTGCACTACCAAGAAATCAACCTGCACCCCAAAAACTGACAACCTCCTGTTGTTGATTTTCTATCCAAGCTAGCTCCAGCATAGTCACTATCAGTGTATGCTACCAAGTCAAAAGGTGAATCTTTTGGATACCAAAGGCCTAATTTGGGTTGACCTTTCAAGCATCTAAAAATTCTCTTCACTGCATTAAGATGTGAAACTTTTGGTGTGACTTGATATCTTGCACAGGCACACACTGCAAACATAATGTCAGGTCTTGAAGTTGTAAGATACATCAATGAGCCAATCATTGATCTATATCAATGAACATCAACTTATTCACCATCATCATCTTTGATCAAGGGCTTGGATGTTTTCATAGTTGTCTTTGCAGGCTTCACATCAGTAAATCCAAACTTCTTCAAAATTTCAGCCACATACTTATCCTGGCTAATAAATATGCCATCCTCCTTTTGCTTAACTTGTAACCCTAAGAAGAATGTAAGTTCACCCATTGAACTCATCTAAAATCTTTCATGCATAAGCTTTTCAAATTCAAAACATAAAGCCTTGTTTGTTGATCCAAAGATGATATCATCAACATAAACTTGAACTAACAAGATATCATCTTTATGACTTTTGATAAAACAAAGTTTTATCAATCTTCCCTCTACTAAAACCATTATTCAACAAATATGTTGACAATGTGTCATACCAAGCTCTGGGAGCTTGATGTAAACCATATAGAGCCTTCTCCACCTTGTAAACCTTGTCAGGAAAATTAGTATCTTCAAAACCAGGTGGTTGTGAGACATAAACTTCTTATTAAATAGTCCCATACAGAAAAGCACTCTTCACATCCATTTGATACACTACAAAGTCATTGTATGAAGCATAAGCCAAGAATAATCTTTTACCTTCAATTCTTGCAACTGGAGCAAATACTTCATCCTAATCAATACCTTCTTTTTGAGTGTATCCTTGAGCTACTAACCTTGCCTCGTTTCTAATCACAATTCCTCTTTCATCCTTTTTGCATCTAAAAACCCACTTAGTACCAATTTCCCTCTTCCCATTAGGCAAATCCACCAGTGTCCAAACTTCTTGAAGCTTAAATTGTAGAAGCTCTTCTTGCATAGCTTCCACCAAGCTTGGAACTTGTAATGCTCTTGTAATGCCTTATGAGCATTCTTAGGTTCTATTTGCGATAGAAAACATGCAAACAAACAGTTTTGAAGGTCTCTGTGACTGTTTCTTTGATGAAGGGATCTAGCAAAGAAACCTTGTTCCTTCAAATCTTTTATCAGTTTTCTTATTTGAACAACAAATTTTGGCTCTCCAATGATTTGTTCCTTAGGATGATTCTTGTGAACTCTTGTAGTTGGAATAGGACTGACAGGTACTATATCTTCCATATTGGTTAAGTCAGCCTCTGCACCAAGTACATCAGCATCAGTATCAGGATATATTTCTTCCAATTCAGGCATGTCTGGATCATCTAGATAGTCATCATCATCAAAAGATATGCCTTCCTTGTCAACAACATTAACACTTGACTTAGCAATATTTACAGAATTAGTACTGCCAGTGTTAATTTCTTCATTTGTAGCATTAACACTTAGCTTAGCAGTATTAACAGAATTAGTACTGCTAGTGTTAACTTCTTCTGATACATCATCCTTTTCTTGATCATCAGTCTGCTTTTCTTCATTAACATCTTTATCATCATTAGAAGATTTTGCACCATCTTCTTTATCATCTTTTGGATCTTCAAAAAAATCATCTTCTTTTGAACTCTTTGACTCTTGGGTTGAGAAGGGTGGCTCAGCAGTCCAAATAGGCAACAAAATATAATCTTTATCAGGTCTTGTCTCCTTATCAGCTTGACCTGCATTATTACTTGATTTTGTACCTGCAAAAGTGTCAGACTCTGTACCTGCAACAACTGGCTCATAATTCATAGTCTTGGTTAGTGAATCTTCAAAGTGAAACTCGATGGGTTGAGAAGAGTGTGCAATGATTATTGCTCTAAAGTGGATCTTCAAAGTGAAACTCGATGAGCACGGTGATGTTTTAAAGAATAAGGCACGGCTTGTTGCAAAGGGGTATCGATAAGAAGAGGGCATAGACTTTGAAGAATCATTTGCTCCGGTTGCTAGAATTGAAGCCATCAGAATCTTTCTAGCTAATGTTGCCTGTCAGAATATGATTGTCTACCAAATGGATGTAAAGACAACATTTCTCAACGGTGATCTGAAAGAGGAAGTCTATGTCAGTCAACCAGAAGGTTTTGTGGATCCTGATCGTCCTACTCACGTCTACCATTTGAAGAAGGCTCTATATGGGCTAAAGCAAGCACCCAGGGCATAGTATGATACTTTATCAAAGTTTCTTCTGGCTAATGGTTTCACCAAAAGTGTTTTTGATCCTACACTATTCACTAGGAAATCGGGCAAACATCTACTTCTTGTTCAGATCTACTTAGGTGACATCATCTTCGCTTCTTCTGATCCTAGCGAATGTGATAGGTTTTCTAACGAGATGAGTTCTAAGTTTCAAATGTCTATGATGGGACAAATGTCGTTCTTCTTAGGTTTACAAATATCTCAAAGTCCCGGAGGCATCTTTATTAATCAATCCAAATATGCAAATGAAATATTGAAGAAATTTGGATTTGACTCAAGTGATGCTGTTGACACTCCTGTGGTTGAGAGATCGAAGTTGTATGAAGACCTCTCTGGAATCCCGGTTGATCAAACTAAGTTTAGAAGCATGATTGGATCCTTAATATACCTCACCGCTAGTAGGCCAGATCTCTTGTTCGCTGTATGTATGTGTGCTCGGTATCAGTCCAAGCCCACCAAAAAGCATCTGGAAGTGGTAAAAAGGGTCTTCAGATATCTTCAAGGCACTGTTCACATGGGTCTCTGGTATACTAAGGACACCGCAATGGAACTCACGGCTTATGCAGATGCGGACCATGCGGGGTGTCAAGATACTCGTCGAAGTACTTCGGGAGGTGCTCAGTTTCTTGGGGAAAAGTTGGTTAGCTGGTATTCTACAAGGCAAATGAGTACTTCAATATCTTCCACAGAGGCTGAATACGTTGCCATGTCCGTGTGCTGTGCTCAAATTCTTTGGATGCGATCACAACTATCAGACTATGGTTTTGCATATAACAAGATTCCTCTGTATTGTGATAACAAAAGTGCTATCGCTCTTTACTGCAACAATGTCCAACATTCCCGTTCAAAGCACATCGACATCAGGCATCACTTCATAAGGGAACAGGTTGAGAAAGGGATTGTTGAACTCTACTTTGTGAGGACGGAGTTTCTGTTGGCAGATATCTTCACTAAGGCACTTCCGAGAGAACGGTTTCAATTTATTCTCCCGCGACTTGGCATGAAGAGTTTGACTCCAGAAACACTCAAGGGTCTTCAAGAAGAAAACGAGGAGTAAAGGATTTGCTTCACATATCCTTGTATATATTTGTATATATCTTAAACCAAAAAGAAAATAGAAAAATATAAAACCTATAAAAACCATAAAAATCAGAAAAACACAAAAATACCAAAAATAGTTCTTCTAGGCATGTCTTATGTTTATCGATAACATTTACGGACCTAGAAATGTTATTCAATAATGACACGGGTCTTTAAATAAAGCTCGAGCAGAAGTTATATTAACTAGGTAAAACATGTCTATTCGGCTTGCAGTTACCTCAGACTCCAACCTATGCATTATTATGGGGAAAGCATGTCGCCAAAAAGATGGCTATTCCTCCAACTGGGTGATGTTCACCTGGGCATCGATTACTTTATATCCATGTTTCTTTGATTTGATGTACGTTTCAGTGCATCATTCCTCGTATAAGAAAAGAATTCTTCTTTACTTCGCAAGTACTTTCCAATCTATGATTCTTCAGGAAAGTAGTTGTATGAAAACTTGGTGGTACCATGATTTTTGAATATCAATCAGAATTGAATTTTTCATAAAAATCTATCACTCAATCAATGACTACAGCTATTCCATTAGAAGACGGGTCATCGATTGAGGGGGAGAGTGATGATTGTCAAAATTCTATATCATCAAAACTTGTTACTTTGCACCGAATAAGCAGTGAATTTTATGAAACTTGTTGCTATGTGTCAGTGTATGATTTTTTGTTAAATTCAAAATCTTCCAAACTTATCATACCTGATACTAACATTCTCCCTCATTGATTGAGGGGGAGCATCGTCATATTCCATTATCAGAATATATGTTAAACCTGACCACATTTTCTCCCATATTTTCTAAACTTATTTAAATCAATTGGGATCACAAATCTCAAAAGGTTTGAAATTTTTGATCGGGGGAGAGAATGTGATTTAAATATGAAATCTGATAAAATGTGATCTTTTAGACTCATGTGTAGGCTCCCAAATATGTGCTAAACTCTTTCGTATATCGATGCACATATTGAGGGGGAGCAAATGGTTTTTGATGGCAATTGTGGAAGAATACCAAAGACCGACCAATCTTATTTAATGTACTAGAGTTATAAGGATGGTAAGGTTAGGTATAAGTTCCCACAATCCCGCCAGAGCCGGAGGGATCTACCTAGGGACAATCCACTAGTTAGTGTAGAAGTCCTTAGGTATGATTAAAAAAAGGAGGCAAGTGAGTATAAGGGAAGAGTGCCGACTGAGATGGACCTAGTACTGGAACAAACCCAACAAGGTGCTAGTGATGAAGTCTCGGTAAGCACTGAAGGGGTTGAAGAATGAAAAAGAAATGTAAAGATAAAGTGTGAAAAGAAAGAAGCCCTCCTTACACTTTAGGCAGAAACCGGGTCAATACATATGCTATCAGAATCACTAAGTTGATTGCTGACATTGAAGACAAAGTATCATGGACCCAGTGATACGCTGCACAACCCACCCTAGCCACTCAAGGTCCCTCAAAGGACTTTTGTTTCATTTGTCACGGAGATCAATACATGTCTATCGTCTCTCTCACTCCGAGTTAGACGATATTGAAAAGGTGGCAGTCCTCTCCAGCCTCCGATCACTAAATCAAAATGCACTATTGAGTCTAGAGCCAAGAGATCATCCATAAATCTCATTAGGACACACTTCCAATATGCTTGCTGTTTCATACACTGTGAAAAGTAAGAAAATATATGTTAAAGAGTCCTACGCATTATCCTTGTGATATTGCCAGAACATCCGAGTGATACATAAAGCATTCATAATGAAGATGGAAATCACTCTAGAGCCAACATCAAACAAGCTCTTGGTGGGTGACATGTGAGATCCTTCATGGATCAAACTAGTGACAACTGGAAAGAAACGAGTGGGCGATTCACATTTGAATCAAACTTGTTCGAGGAAATGGATTGACGGATGATTTTGAAAAACCTTTCAATGTGCTCACCAGCTGAGTTTCGAGCACATTGATTGTGAAAATTTTCAAACAAAAATGTGTATGACAGAAATGTGATTCAATTTATAAAACCCTCGTCGTGTTGCATAAAATGTTTATCCAGTGACACACGAGTGATTTTTCTAATCAATTTCGCATCAATCAGTGGGTATTTAATTCACTGATTCACTCTACCGTACTGTCTGCTTTGAGATGTTCCAGTATGAGAACATGCTTAGTATGATGATTCTGACATTAACTTGTTGGAAAACTCATTACTACAAGCTGGAAATTCCTGTCAAGGAGAATCTTCTTTAAAGGGGACTCTACCTGATCACAGATCGGTCCTTACGGAACTGAAGGTTAATTTAACCACCTCGAATGAATGACAAAGCCATATTCGTTCTCCAACTTTATTGCTAACTGTTTTATTTCAGATTCATATAAATATGGCGATGGTGGTTCCTGATTCTAGTAGAGACATGTCAATCCACACTCCATGCTCACACTTACAACTCATTATCAAAGAAATCATGATAGATGAAAGTCCTATAACACAGCTTCCGTAACTCTGATGATAGTTATCATGATTTAGAAGAGTGTGAGCATGCGAGTCCAACGGTCACAACATATCACATGAAGGAAATATTACAACGGATGAGCTTGGAGATTTACGGTGACTGATGATCATAAAGAATGCTCAAAGATCACAACTTCACACAAAGACGATGCTGAAACAAGATGACTAGAAGACATATGTTGCATGATATCATCGAAGAATCTTCAAAGATCATCCAAGACAAAAGATCAGTCGTCAAAAGAGCTTACTGCTGAAAGTGCAAAGTTTCAAGACCTTGAAGAATCAAGACTACGAGCTAGGAATTTACAATCGTGTAATAGAATGCTAGAATTCATAATATTATTTCTGGGGTGACCTCCCTTAGGGGGAGATTGTTAGGAATATAAATATTCATGTGAAGACTCGGTCACCTCAAGTATCTGTTAGCATTAACTAGCTCGTAGGATAATTAGTATTATCAGTATTAGTTTAGTTATATTAGTATTTGTGGAGTGGGTCGGGTCTTTACCCACTGTCAGCTCGCTCGACAGCCCACACGGGGAACTTATGTTAGTAACTATAAATACCCCTCTCCACCTAGGGAGAGGGTTGGAACTCCTCATTATTCTAAATCTAATATTACTTCACTTTCTCTCTCTAAAAGTTCCCAACCTCATTCTCTCTTTCTCTCTCTAAAACAATCGGCCAAGATCACATCTTATGTGTGTTTAAGTGTTATGAATATGCTACAATATACTTCAATAGGCAAAAATAGGAATTCCAATCTTTCTAACATGAGAATGACTACTGGAGAACCTATTTCACTAGAAACTCAATTTAACCTAATGGTTAAATTGCTTCCAAGAGAGAAGTTGGGTATCACCCGTAAAAATGGTCGTGTTTAGCCTTAATTGAGCACCGATAGTAATAGTCTCATATTCATTCTCCAACTTGAAAAATCTTTATTCCTATGATTGCCCAAAGTAAGTGCTAAAATAAGATATTTTTCCTTGTCTTAGGAATATTAATCAAACAAGTAGTAGATATGACTTTTCTTTCTTTAGTTTATTAGAATCACTTGCATCACACATACATTTGTTGATCACATGTTTTTGTTTGATATGATTAAGTATCTCGACATTATCATGATATTTTTCTTTCTTTATATGATGTTTCGCAAGATTAACATGTTACTTGTTAACTCATATGCCTTTTTGATACATGATGTTTTTATATGATGTATCTATGTTTAAATGCTCTTGTATTTTTTTGGCATTCATTAAATATATACATAAGATGGTCTAATTAATACATGTTCCTAAATGTTATAATTTAAACATGGTTTGCATAAATTTTTCATCTTGCTTCTTTTGTGACTTTGTCACATTATTTGTTCGCTACGTGTGCACTTATAATTTTTCGAAGTGATTTTGGTATGATAAACATTTAGAAGTTGTTTTATCCTACAAATTAATCACATGGATCATTATATGCTTAAGTGTCTAAGCCTATCGACAAAACAATCTCACAATGAAGTATTTCATATAATGCCATGCTCTTGCATAATATGATTGTTTGTCTTGATGCTATCATGTTGTGTGGTGATTTTTTGTCTAGTAGTCGAATATGTTGTTTTTGTTTATATAGGATGTTATCTTATGATTTCTATCATATTCACATCTTTTATCACTAACACTTTTGTCTTATAGGTTGATAACAAATTATTTGTTATCTCACTTCGTTCTAACTTTTATATGCCTATATCGCATAATTGTAATCCCTTTATTGCTACGTAGATTAGTAATATGTTTATGGGACCCATTCACTTGCATATAGTTTTTAAAGCATATAGAATTAAGTTTTAGAGGCTTGGCATTGTATTTGTATCTTTCAATCGACCTCTTTCCAAATTTCATTATTGCTTTCGCTTTCCAAAACACACCTCAAGTACTATTTAGCTATAGCAATACTATAATCCTTTCCACCTCCTATGAGAAAACCACATGCCTCTTCATGCGATCATCTCGCATTGATAGAGAAGAGCTACGTGACTTCAAGGATGAAGTTCTTTGTATACTAACCAACATCCGCAAAAACATTACTAAACTCATCGCTTTCATTAACCTGCAACCTCCTAAACACTTTATCGTCATTCTTCATTCGATGCATTACACATTATATTGGTTGTTCACCAATTAAGGCAGAAAGAAATTCATTCACACAATTATCTTTTGTCAAAATGTATTAAAGAACACTTACTCATTTTTCTTACAACCTAAAATACCAACACATAGATACACACCACTTAGCTAAAATCGGTTCACAAACCCACAAGTGTTTCAAGCCTTTTTAACCCAACATCACAAGTTCGCACCAATACCTCATCAAGTTTAAAACACATCATGTGTTTGACAAATTTCTTCATCTCCACAACCAACAACTAATTTAAATGGATTCTAGGATTTTTCTTAAACCAGGACCTCACAACTTCATTGTCTAGAACACCATCATAGGATCTCATCCTTTTCTTCCTCGACACATATCATGCACGTCATTGTCAGTGCAAACGATATATTAATCAAAACCGTCATTCCCAACACTTTCTCAACACGTTGGTCTAACCAACACTCTCCCATCATATGATGTCATTCTCATCCTCATATAGGTATTTAGTATTTTTAATTTTTTCATATGGAATTTCTGTTCTTAGGTGCTCATTGTCTTCACTTCATTTTAATTCCATTCGAGCATATATTATGGCATGATACATCATCTTTGGTAGATGATAATGTCATAATAGATCATGTCGGTCAAAACCATGTTAATACTCTCTCTCCCATTTTCACCTAGAATAAGTCATTTTTATAATTTATGTCAATTAATGAATGAATTTCGTTCTTGTTAGCATTAATAATATCATTCAAATAATAACCCTTACACATTACGAGATTCATATCCCTCGAGATGTGAATTTTAGATAAGGATTGAATGAGTTCATATTTTCTTTTTTTATATTCGTTATAGCATTTATGTTTCTAATTCTTTAAAAGTTGTCTACGTTTTCACCACCACCTTCCATCACCATCTTCACTAATCATCTCCACCATGGATTAGCGAAAAACCTACTTTAATAAATCTTTAGTCATCTATCAAGTTATCACCACAACCTCCTATGAATCCTACTAGTAAACCGACACCAACACTAGCACCACTCACTCTAACTCTTAATATTCCAAATTCACTTCATATCTTCTTTCTAGGTATTATTTTGTAGGCTTTTATCATATTATATTCTTGTTTTTCTTATGATTGTAATTCTTATTAAAAGTCTACACTTCATGATATCTTTGATTTCATAATCATGGTTCTCTGTTTTGAGTTGCTTGTATCATTGATATATTGCATCATATATATACATCTTATTTTTCTTTGTCAAAAAGACGAAATATATTGCACTAATCCTTTCATTGTAGGTTCATCATCATATACGCTCGATTGTATATAGCATACTCATCTAAGGATAAAGTTTGCATCGATTATTTTCCTTCTTTTATTGTAGGTGCTTCTTGACGTCGTCAAACCAGGAAGAATATCTATCAAGCACTCATATTGCATCGTCTATACACTTGGTCGTATATGACATATCTAAAGACATAGCTTCTATTGTACTAATTTTTGTTTTGTAGGTTCATCTTGACGCCCTAGATCAAGGGGGAGCTTCCGTCAAGCATTTATAGAATGCATCTTATACACACTTTGTTGTATATCACATACTCGTCCAAGGACGAATATAGTTTTGCACTAATATTTATTTTGTAGCTTTTTAATCATACCTTGACACCTCGATCAAGGGGGAGCAACCAACAAGGGGGAACATGTACGCATTCATAATCATTCTCATTCTTTGACACACCTTTGTGTTTCGGCAAAGAGGAGGAGGAGATTATCTAACATAGATTACCCACATATATCATGTGCTATGTGTATTTTCTTTATCTTATATTTTTACAATTTTTTTTATTGCATAACTAACCTTGATGTAGGTTAAGCCTCTTAATTTGATCCATGGAACCGCTAATAAACAAGGGCAATAACATAGGGGATGCAACAACCATAAGGGATAGGAGTAGACAATTTAACTTCACTAGGGATGATGCAAGATCGCCTTTTCGGGGAGAAATGAAGTTTAAAACTCCAAGGACACACCCTTTTTGTTTCGACAAAAAGGGGAGAAGAGTGTAAACGGAGAAGGTAATGTAGAAGGTAATACGGACACAAGTAACTTTTCATATTTTACTATCTATCACATTTACATATTTTGTCATCATCAAAAAAGGGGAGATTGTTAGTGCAAATATTACGATATTTAATCTATACAGTCTCGTTTATTTTGATTGATGACAAACATGTAACTTGATACATGAAGTAAAATGTACAAGTTACTCGTTATCATATTTTGTCTCAACATACATTCAACACCTCTCGACGTCTCAAGTCCTCGTATGCTACAACACAGGTTCGTACATGTTTGTTATGTGGCATTATGATCAAACCCCTTAACGAATCATTTAGAATGTTTAAAATACATTTAGAGTCATTAAGTATTTTAAAAGGTTAACCATTCTATTTTGAATCTTATTTTAAATTTTGCATATGCAAGTATTTTTACTTGTACATCATACTTCCTAAGTTGTATTCATGTCAAAATAGAATAAGTGCCACATTAGGTGTAAAAGTGCACTTTAGGTGTCAAAATAGTATAAGTGCACTTTAGGTGTCAAACTAAGACAAATGTGTTTACATACTTCTAAAAATGATGTTAATGACATAATAACTTAAGTCCTACAATAGCATAAAGTAGTTTAACATTTTTAGTAACTGATGAACTCAAATAAGTACATTTTATTACTATCATTTATCCTATTTATTTGACTTGTTTTACCATATTTTGTATGAGGATTGATACTTAATCGTTTACTTTTGTAATTCTCAGGTAAAAACAAGCATTTGGTGAAACTTGGCGATTTTGGACTAATAATGGAGCAAAACGTACATAAAGTGGAAGTCTACTGACATGGACAAGATCAAGTCAATTCTGCTCCAGATGCGCCGCATCTCACTATCAACATGCGCCGCATCTCTATCAAGATATCACCAGATACGATCCAAGATACAAGAGGACATGCGCCGCATCTAATAAAGAGTTACGCCGCATCTTCTGGCGGTGTACGAATATTCCTGAATATTATAATCTTGGACCCCACGCGAAGTTACGTACATGCGCCGCATCTACTTAAGTAGATGCGCCGCATCTTCCCTCAGACACAAACTATAAATACCCCGTAGACCAGACACATTAAAGAGTTCCACAGAGTCCGAAAACCAAAAGACCGAACAGAAGAGAAGGACGAATTCAGTCAAGAAGGCAGCACAAGACACACCCAAATCGAAGATACAAGAGCTGTAAGAAGGTGCTGCATGTATTTAATTCATTAAGTAGTTTTGTTTTATTGTTTTAGCAAACTTTAATTCATCAGGATTGGTGGCTTGTGTAATGTGACAACGGAAAGATTGCACTCCCTTTAATACTTGCTTTCCCATCAATTAAAGTTTATATGTTGATGTCTTTGGTTACTACTTATTAGTGCATTGACCACCTCTGTGTTTATTAGTGGCTTGCGGGCACCCGACTGCGGGACAAGGTGTGGCTCCCACGGTTGTTTCTAAATTGATCACTTAGGAATAACTTTTAGACATAAGTCGTCATTAAGGGTTTACTCGCCGATGAGAATAGGACCAACGAGAAAGAGTTAATTACATACACTTCATATAAAGCTATCAATGAAACAAGTGACAATCTACTTAATCATAAGGACAGCCCTCTTATTGTCTCAAGTATCTATCTGTGTACGTGTGTGCTACTTGCTGATTCGTGCCTTTATGTTTATTTTATTATTTAATTGCAAACAAAACTGTGCCAGTCTCTCAGGCTGAAACCCCCTTGCGTTAGGATATTAAAATACTGATTAGATTAACGAGATTATACGTTCCACTCTTAGTGATCGACACTCTACTTACCATTATCTTCATACTGACCGGGTACACTGCTCGTTAAGTGTGTGTGTTATTGATAAGTCGGCTAAATATAAATTTAAAACTTGAGTAGGCATTAAAACTACTAAACCGCAACGACACATCACGCGCATCAAGTTTTTGGCGCCGTTGCCGGGGAGTGAATTGTTATTTTCTGTTAATTTGATTAGTATTTTAATTAGGTTTTTCTTTTTATTAGATTAATTGCATCATTGTACTATTTTGCATATTTGTTGTATTGTGTGTTATTTGTTTGCTTTTGTTTTTATTTTTGTGTGTTTTATTTTTGTTTGTGTGTTTTAATTTTTATTTTTATTTTTCGTATTTTTCTGTTCTGCTATCGTTGTATTGTGCTAAATCAAACGATACGGCGCATCTGATCTCTCAGATACGGCGTATTGCGTTTAATTTTTTTTATATACAACGCGTTTAATTAATTCGATACGACGCATCTTTTCCCCAAGATACGGCGTATCTGTTTTTAACAAGAAAATTTTTCTAAGCGATAAAGTAATACGACGCATCTGCTTTTGTAGATACGGCGTATCTGTTTTTGATAAAAAAATTTTTCTAAACGTTAACGCCATACGACGCATCTTCTTTTGAAGATACGGCGTATCTATTATTTTAATTAAAAACAGTTTGCGAATTATTAAACAAATACGGCGTATCGATTTCCGTCGATACGGCGCATCTTACTGAATCAAAAATCTTTTATTTTTAAACGTAACGAAAATACGGCGCATTAACTTTTGTTGATACGACGCATTTAATTTTAATTAGATAAATTGATTTTTGATTAGTTAATTCGATACGGCGCATTCATAAATCCAAAGCGGCGTATCTATTTTCTGAATAAAGTCTGATTAAATTTTTAACGATTATAAGATACGGCGTATCCAACTCTTTGGATACGGCGCATCGTCTGCAGATATCAGTAACTTTAACTTTTCGTATTCCGTTTTCGTTGTTGATTTTCTGATATACTACTTTCTCGAGCATACCCTACTGATGCTTTTGTGATTGATTTCAGGAAGTGCATGACCAGGAGTTCGACTAAGAACTTAATTCAACCTTTCGAAGATCCTGAACGAGCCCTACATTCGCTTAAAAGGCTTTTCAACACAAGAAGCTTTGATCTTTCAAGTTCACTCGAGCTTGATTATTTTTCTGAAGAAAAAGAGGAAGTTGAAACTGAAACAATGGGCGAAAACACTACTATGGAGGAATACATGAACAATACCCGTGCTGATTACACTTCAGGAGTTGCTAGACCTAAGTTTGATGACAAGTCAAAATTTGAGTTGAAGGGACAATTTCTCAAAGAGCTCAGAGAGAATGCTTTCAGTGGGACGGAACAAGAGGATGCTAATGAGCATGTTGAAAAGGTCCTGGAGATTGCAGATTTGTTTACTACAGAAAGTGTCAATACCGATCAACTCATGCTAAGAATCTTCCCAATCTCACTAAAAGGAGCTGCTAACAAGTGGCTAAGGAATGAACCTGCTAGTTCAATCACTACGTGGGAAGGTTTGAAGAGCAAATTCCTGAAGAGATATTGTCCACCTGCTAAGACTGCTAAGAAGATGGAGGCTATCAATAGTTTCAAGCAAGAGCCTGATGAAACCCTTTATCAAGCTTGGGAACGATTTAAAGATTTATTGATAAAATGTCCTCAACACTATCTAACCCCTATGCAGGAAATAATATTGTTTTATCAGGGATTGGACGTGCCTACTAGACAGATTTTGGATGCTAAGGGAGCTGTACCTCAGATGAGTGCAACTAATGCTAGGAAAGCGATCCAAGAAGCTGCTGATCATTCTCAGAAATGGCACGATGGGACCTCTACTAGATCTAAGAGCAGCACTAATTTTGACGGGATTGCTGCTATTCAAGCTCAATTGGATAAAATTAGTAGAGAGATGAAGAAGCGAGATGAAAGAGCATATGCTGCCCAAGTTGGATGTGAAAAATGCGAAGGACCTCACTACACTAAAGATTGCCCGAACAAGAATGAAAGTGAGACGTTTGAAGAAGCTTATTACACCCAATTTGGACAACCATTCCGACCTTCAGCAAGATTTAGGGAAGCTAGTCCGGGATTCTATCAAAAGAACAACTTCAATCCCGCTTATCAAGAGAGGAGGCAGACTTTAGACGATACTTTAAAGCAAATTATGGCCGATGCTGATAAAAGACATGTCAAGGCCATAAGCACCACTGAAGAAGTCACTCCTAATATACCTAGAAGATCGATGAATGGTAATGATGGTGCAAGACCCGAATTTTTCTTTAACTCTTCAATCAGCTTAAGGAGACTACTAAAAGAGAAGACAAAGATTGAAGAGGAGATCAAGGCAACAATGAAAGAAGAGAGCCCTGCAACCGATTCAAATGCCTTGCCTCATAAAGAAAGAGACCCAGGAAGTTTTACTCTACCTTGTTCTATTAATAATATATCTTTCAATAATGTGTTGGCTGACTTAGGAGCTAGTGTTAGTGTTATGCCTCTTAAGACATTCGCTACCCTAGGACTAGGAAAATTAGCACCAACTAAATTACTTATTGAATTGGCTGATAAAACAGTAAAACGACCTGAAGGGATTGCTAATAACGTGTTAGTTAAGATTGAGCAGTTTATTTTTCCCGTAGACTTTATTATACTAGACATGCCCGAGGATGTTAAGATTCCTTTAATCCTCGGAAGACCTTTCTTGTCTACAGCCCATGCTAAGATTGATGTGTTTAAGAGAAAAATTTCATTAAGGGTAGGGAATAATAAACTAGTCTATAAGTGCCAAGATCCGGTTAAAAGCATAATTAGAGGTGTTTATGTGCTAGGATTAAGAGAGCGTATGGACCTCGATCTTGAAGCTAGACTTATGGGAGAAACATTGATTCAAAACAACTCAACTAATCCTAATCATGAATACTTTGAGGAATTCATTGACCTTAATGTACCTACCGAACTTAGACGCGATGTTGTTAGTGATTCTGATGATGAGTGGTATGATTGTGTAGTAATTAATAAACGTAGGAGAATAGTTGAGAAAACGAATTTGAATAATGATGTGTTTATTGAACTACCACCCCACCTTGCTTATTTGTGCCTGTATGATAATAAGAATTTCCCGTCTATCATTTTGTCATCTCTGCCCGAAAGGGACAGGACTTTGTTTATGCAGATATTAAAGAAGAACGGCGTGGAAATTAAGAACGAGCAAGGAGTGTTCAATATTACTGAATTGGCAATGAAGGAGCGTGATGTTTCCGACTCCTTCAATGATCGATACTAAGGAGCTGAACGTGAGTCTAACTTGAAGACTCTGGAATAAAGACAAGTGCTGACCGGGAGACAACCCGGATTTATCATTTATTATTCTGTTTTCTGAGTCGAGTCAGTCCAGGCCGCACGAAGATACGGCGCATCTCAGTCCTGAGATGCGACGCATCCTCTGCAATGGTCATATCTTATTTTATTTTTCTGCATTTTTATTTTCGACTTTAAAACTTTTTATCAGTTATTTTAATGCGGCGCATCCCTGGTTAAGGATGCGGCGCATCTTTATTCTGATCCGTATTTATTCCAGGCTCGATACGGCGTATCTTCTTCAATAGGATACGGCGCATCGACTGACCTGATGATTTTCAGTTTTAATTTTTAAGTTTTATTTTTTTTTCCTAACTACTAATGTATTATGCAAGTTGAACCTTTCTTATCTTAGGTGTGTTTTAAAGTGTTGGTGGTATTATAGTTTTCTGAATTTCCTGTGGATACATCAAGCATGAAGCTTTAACGTTCTAATCCACAAGAAAGATGATTTTTGCTCATATACTAATGGAGGATCATACCGAGCAAATCTCAGGGGAGTTTTTCTGTTCTAATTCTTTTTATTTTCCAGTTTTTAACCTTTTATACAAACAACGAGGACGTTGTTTAACTTAAGTGGGGGGATAGGAGAATTAGAACACTTAACAATTACTTGTCCTAAACTTTTTCAAAAATTATGCTTAAAATGTGCTTAATATATCAAACTTAAAATTTTTTTTAGCATGTTTTTGTTTAAGATCTAAGTTGCATAACTGCACACATGACGGTATTTTCAAAAAAATTGTGATTTTCCAAAATTCACAAATCTATGAGTGTGCCGGTGACTTGTAAACTTTAGAACTTGGCTTGTATACTATTCGAGACCACCATAATGAGTATTATTTATTTAATTGGAATGACTTGTCTAACTTGGTAAAATTCTAGGATTACACCCAAATAGCCTTTATATGTTATGTGTTATTAACTAACTACACTGGTTAGTTAACCCCCGTATAAACCTTTTGTTACTCTCATTTTAAGAGTAAGATACCCCTAGAAAAACCCTCAGAGCCATTCCTTTCGTTTCTTACACCTATGTTTAAAATGTTTCGTTACACCTTACACCTTAGCCTACCCTGTAGATTAGAATCCGTGGTTGGTTAATTGCTATAGGCAAAGTGTGTTTCCTTACATTACCTGTGTTCGCGTGCGTAATTCATTATCTATGGTTAGGTCGGGAAATTGCACAATGCAATTGGAGTGAAAGTAAATATTATATATTTTGGAGTTTATTTTTCGTGTGTTTACTACTTTCACTATTTACCATTATTTCTGAAGTTATGAAAAGTATGGAAAAATTATCCGGAAAGAAAGTTATAGTGATGTGGTGAAATTTTACACATCTATGTTTATGTTTCAAGTCAAAAAAAAAAAAAAAAAAAAAAAAAAAAAAAAAAAAAAAAAAAAAAAAAAAAAAAAAAAAAAAGAAAAGAAAAGAAAAGGGAGTGTTGGATGTTTATTTTAAGCCAACGATGTAAAGTTATGTAAGTGGTCGATATCACCACTATTTGTTGTACTATATCTATGGATTGAATGGGAATTGGCAGTTATGGGAATGCCAATTAAGGATTATTCTTTGATTAAGATTTTGTTGAGTATAATTCGTGTCTACCTAAAGCGTGTGTTTCAAGTGTTAAAGCGTGAGTTATTCAATGATATGAGTCTTATTCATGGGATGGTTGGGATAGTGATTAACCACACTTAGGATTTTAATTTATTTGTTTTGTTTATTTTTATTTTTACACCAATTTATATCCTAAATGTTATCCATACCCTGTATTGTTCTTTATCCAACCAAACCTTTGATTTATTGAGATTAGGGATTTGAGCAATCTTAAGTATCGTAGTCGTGGATTCGGCTATGTATTTATGATTTTGTCGCCCTTTTTGATATATTATTATTGGTGAAGTTTGGACCTATCTTTAGCCTATTCGAGTTAAGGATTTGAGCAATTGCAAGTATCGTGTTCGTGGATTCGATCATGTATTTGTGATTTTGTCGCCTTTTCTGGAATTTGAGATCGATAGTGTAAATAAGAATAATTAACCCTTAAGCCTAAAAACCCTTTTTACCGCTTTAGACTTGTTATTCCTTAGCTTTAGTGGTGGAGATGTGTATACTTGCCAAGCTTATGATAGAATATTCGTCGCGACTGGACAGTTAAACGATTAGATTTGCTTTTATCGACTTATTTTATTTTACTTCTAATTCGTTAAGTGTTTAGTTGTGTGATTACGAAATAAACGAATACATGCTTAAATATAAAAATAAATCCTAACTTCTTTTAGGATACATTTTCATGAGATTTAATCTAAGGTTTACTTGGGGACAAGTAAAGTTCAAGTGGGGGGATATTTGATGAACTCAAATAAGTACATTTTATTACTATCATTTATCCTATTTATTTGACTTGTTTTACCATATTATGTATGAGGATTGATACTTAATCGTTTACTTTTGTAATTCTCAGGTAAAAACAAGCATTTGGTGAAACTTGGCGATTTTGGACTAATAATGGAGCAAAACGTACATAAAGTGGAAGTCTACTGACATGGACAAGATCAAGTCAATTCTGCTCCAGATGCGCCGCATCTCACTATCAACATGCGCCGCATCTCTATCAAGATATCACCAGATACGATCCAAGATACAAGAGGACATGCGCCGCATCTAATAAAGAGTTACGCCGCATCTTCTGGCGGTGTACGAATATTCCTGAATATTATAATCTTGGACCCCACGCGAAGTTACGTACATGCGCCGCATCTACTTAAGTAGATGCGCCGCATCTTCCCTCAGACACAAACTATAAATACCCCGTAGACCAGACACATTAAAGAGTTCCACAGAGTCCGAAAACCAAAAGACCGAACAGAAGAGAAGGACGAATTCAGTCAAGAAGGCAGCACAAGACACACCCAAATCGAAGATACAAGAGCTGTAAGAAGGTGCTGCATGTATTTAATTCATTAAGTAGTTTTGTTTTATTGTTTTAGCAAACTTTAATTCATCAGGATTGGTGGCTTGTGTAATGTGACAACGGAAAGATTGCACTCCCTTTAATACTTGCTTTCCCATCAATTAAAGTTTATATGTTGATGTCTTTGGTTACTACTTATTAGTGCATTGACCACCTCTGTGTTTATTAGTGGCTTGCGGGCACCCGACTGCGGGACAAGGTGTGGCTCCCACGGTTGTTTCTAAATTGATCACTTAGGAATAACTTTTAGACATAAGTCGTCATTAAGGGTTTACTCGCCGATGAGAATAGGACCAACGAGAAAGAGTTAATTACATACACTTCATATAAAGCTATCAATAAAACAAGTGACAATCTACTTAATCATAAGGACAGCCCTCTTATTGTCTCAAGTATCTATCTGTGTACGTGTGTGCTACTTGCTGATTCGTGCCTTTATGTTTATTTTATTATTTAATTGCAAACAAAACTGTGCCAGTCTCTCAGGCTGAAACCCCCTTGCGTTAGGATATTAAAATACTGATTAGATTAACGAGATTATACGTTCCACTCTTAGTGATCGACACTCTACTTACCATTATCTTCATACTGACCGGGTACACTGCTCGTTAAGTGTGTGTGTTATTGATAAGTCGGCTAAATATAAATTTAAAACTTGAGTAGGCATTAAAACTGCTAAACCGCAACGACACATCACGCGCATCAGTAACACATAAATTAACATGGTATAACTTGTTAAACATATATTAACTAGTTAAGTAATACATTTTACAAACAAACTTTTGTTTACATTTTAATGAAAATGGTTTTATTACCTCATGCATAGTGTCATCAAAATCTTAAAAGATCACAAATGATATCTTGGATAGATTGAGTAAATATTTTGGAAAGATTTGAAACAAGATTTGCAAAGATTTTGAAAATCTTAGAAAATATCTTTGTAGGATACTAGTAAGATCATGTATATATATTTTGGTTAGATTTGGTAGAAGATTTTGAAGATTCTCTGTCAGGTACCCCCGGAACCAAATGCATACATGGACGGAACCCTTGTTTTGGTTCTGTCTAATCCGTGGGCTGCTGAGCATGTTGGCTATAAATAGCAGCCCATTGTTTACTCATTTTCACACCACTTGAACACATATTCTCTCTACCCTTTTGCATGCATTTAGATAAGTATATAACAATGTAATAACACACATTAATCACCCTCACATGATCATAATGTTGCTAACTTTCTTTATGTTGTAAGCATACTCCCAAAATGATCCTTTGAAGCAAACTCAGAGATCTTGAGTCATTATCCACCACAAGCATACATATATGAAGATCTATCACAACAAGCTTAGGGAACTTGTGATCTTCATCCATTGAAGGCTTTCTATCAATGGAAGTTCATTTAGATTAGTCACTCATATCCATTAGACATT
Source organism: Artemisia tridentata subsp. tridentata (assembly GCA_021014915.2). Classification (NCBI taxonomy): domain Eukaryota; kingdom Viridiplantae; phylum Streptophyta; class Magnoliopsida; order Asterales; family Asteraceae; genus Artemisia; species Artemisia tridentata. The sequence continues at coordinate 79,159,413 of CP139501.1, read as the reverse complement.
TATGTCATGGATCATCATTGCAAACATCATTGTATCATCACAATCTATTCACCAAACTAGATTAGATGGTTTATGTGTTTGTGCCATAAAACACAAGGTTTTTATGTTGGGCCATAAAACGTAACGGGAGTGGTTGTACCCTTGTAAAAGAACTCGACATCTAGCTTAGTGTTGGAAATATTGTATAGGTGACATTAGGTTGGTTCTACCTCGAACTAGAACCCGGTATTTAGCTTTGTACCGAAAAAATTGTAAGCGACATTTTAAGGTTTTCTCCGCCGAGAAGGGAGCTTGTTGATTTAGTGAAGCAACTCTCGAGTTGGGTACTCGGGGAGTGGAGTAGGGCGGAGAGGAGATCCGTGACTGAACCACTATAAATACTAGTGTCTGGTTTGCACTTTCTTTTACTTACCGCTTTAATTTTATACTTGCATTATATTATTGCTTGTGTTGTGACTTAATGGTTATGCTTGTATGTCAACTTGTGTTAGTGTATGCTTATATTAGTCATAGACTATAATTGGCATTTTTCATATTACAACAAGCTTAATCGGATATTTGATACAACAAGTTTTAAGTTTTTAAAATGGTAACGTATTCAACCCCCCCTCTACGTTTTTACAACTTTCCTTAGCCTTAGATCTATATTCAAATTTAGGCTCTTGAAATTCATCTAAACTAGTGTGTTCCCAGTCAATACCTAGGGGTGAAGGTACTCCTCTATGTGGAGGTGGACATGTTTCGTAACCTAAACCTGACTTAGCTTTATTAACAAGTTGATAATCAATGATCTTATTAACTCCTTTAGATGCATATTCTAGAGTGTCTACACTTAACTCTATGTTATCTTTTTCTTTCTTAATCTTTTTTAACTCATCTCTAAGCACACTTATCTCAGCATCTTTATGAAAAATGTCTTTTTTTAGCACAGCAATATCTTCAGAAAAGACAGACTCATTTTTCTTATAAAACAATATTTGTTCTTCTAATACAGCTAAACCTCTTTTAGGATTTGCTAAATTATAATTAGTTTGGTTTAGCTATACTCTTTGATCATCATAATGCTTTTTAGGTGTTTCATAATCTTATAAAGCGTAACAAAATTTTTAACAACTTTTTACTGAATGTACCTCAGAGTCAGAAAATGCCATAAGTGTCATCTCTGTAGGTGCTTCTTCCTCATCAACCATGAAGCTCCAATCATATCCAAGACCGTCTATAGCAACCATTGCCTTTGAGGAAGTCTCTTTCACTTCCACAACCTTCCAGTTTTCCTGCTTATTCCCATACCCTTTGCTTCTGTTGTCCTGCTACCTTGGTCTTATGCATTCTCTGGCAAAGTGTCCCAACTTATGATAGTTGAAACACTCCACCTTGGATTTATCAAACCCAGTTGTATCATTACCATTGATTGTGATCTTCTTCCCTGTTCTCTGCCAGAATTTCTTGGCTCTCATGCTTACCAGTGCTACCTGCCACTTCAAGTCCATCTCTTCCAGATCATCTTCATCCACCTGTGCAAGATCTTCATGGGATAGCAGAGACCCATTGGCTTGACTAGTCAGGAAAGCATAGAATGTAGCATCACCTATGCCAGCAGTACTAGTTTGTGAACTAGTAGTACAAACATTAGGGTTAGCAGTACTAACTCCTGAAGCCACATTAACCTCTTCTGGACTGATATTGCTGGGAGATGACACAAATGCCATGTTCCCAGAACTAGAATGTAAGTAACACAAAATCATAACATGTATGGTACTTGTGAGTTTTAGCCGATTCTAGAGAGAAGAAAGAGATGAAGTTGGGAGCCTTTTAGTGAGAGAAATTGAAAGAGATTAGATTAAATGAATGAAAGGTCCAAATCTTCCCATGTGTGGGAAGGGCTATTTATACACAACATAACACGCCTCTAGTAGGCTATGGACCGGGCTGACAGTGGGTAAAGACCCGACCCAACTCCATGGTGAAACAATATTTAAACTAATATGATTAAACTTACGAGCTACTTAATTCTAATCCATACTCGGGGTGACCGAGTCTTTCATGTGAATATTTATATTCCGAACAATCTCCCCCTAAGGGAGGTCACCCCGGAAATTACACTTTGAATTCTAGCATTCTATTACATAGATTAGAGTTCCTAGCTCGTAGTCTTTGATTCTTCTAAGTCTTTTATCTTTGTACTTTCAGTAGTGAGCTTTTGATGACTGTTCTTTTGTCTTGGATGATCTTTGAGGATTCCTTGAGGTCATCATCCAACGTACGTCTCCAAGTCATCTTTTTGCAGTATCGTCTCCATGTGATATTGTGATCTTTGGACCGACATGCTCACACTTTTCTGGATCATGATTTTCAGCATCAGAGTTGCGAAAGCAGTGTTGAAGGCCTTTCAATTATCGTGATTTCTTTGTTTATGATGGGGAAGTGTGAGCATGGGGTGATGGATAGGCATCTTTTCGGCAATCAGCTGCAACCTCCAGGGATTCCTGCATACGACAGTTAGCAATAAAACGTCCAGTACTTACAGGTTCGGACTTCGAGATTGTTAACAGAATAGTGTGAAAACTTTCTCTAATCCTTACTAAGGCCGTTCCTGAATCGGATACCCCCGAGAGGGTTTACAAGATCTACCGAAGTACATCAATGATTAGGTGAGTCGCTGGAGTTCACTCCACGACTGTAGACCGTTTGAAACCGCCGCGACCACTAAAGCGTAATCCATAAGGAATTACTGAAGTGACCTGCTTTCAGGGCTGTTTGATGTTGACCCTGGCAGGAATTTCCATTCAATCACTGAGAATTACATTTGTAAATTCCCTCATAAATGTTCTGGCAGATTGCTAAGATCTGCGTAGGACTCATAAGTTTACAACTGGTGTCCTTAATGTTGAATAACCAGTGTAGAAGTAACATGTGTTCCTATGAGATCTTATGATGCATCTCGTGGCTCTAGACTCGATAAGTGCATTTTTGGTAGTCGGAGACTGGAGCGGTGTCTCCTGTTTCAATATCAACATAACTCGTAATGAGCAGTCGATAGATTATGCAGGGTTCCCCGTGAGAATGAAACAAGTCCTTTTAAGGGAACTTGAGTGGCTTAGAAGGTTTAGTGCAACGCGTCACTGGGTCCATAACATCTTGTCTTCAATACCGGCATCACCTTAGTAACAACCAGTAGCATATGAATTGAACCCGGTTTCTGCCCTAAGGTTGAATAATTGGAGGGCTATTTCTTTTCACCCTATCACATTACTTTTCTTTTTAATTCTTCAACCCCTTCTTTCTCCTTTCTCATATTACTCCTTTTTTCATAATCATACCTAAGGACTTTCTAATACTAACTAATCGGTATTGTCCATAGGTAGATCCCTCTGGCTCTGGCGGATCATAGGACGGTTTTCCTAACCTTAGCCACCTTATAACTTCATGACTATCCTATGATGCCGTTAACCAAATCCTTGAAAAATCTCTCAAAGTGTTTATGATTATGAAACACATTTTGCCAACACCTTGAGAGTTTTATACTTTTCAAATGCTCCCCCTTAACATGTGCTTGGATGATTTTATTATAAATTTGCATATGTTGGGTGGAGTTCGCACTTTTTGAATTTATCCACTTTCAGTGAACATGACCGATTCGAGACACGCTTACATCACTAGTTAGACTAGCTTGAAATTATTACCCGGCCTGGTCAAGTCCACAGAAAGTTTCTCAAAATAGTACACTCTACTCAGACACGTCCTCTTCGAGACACGCTTACATCACTGGTTAGACCAGCTTTAAATTATAACCCGACCAGGACATGTCCTTTCGATTAATGACAGTTTTTGTTTTGTCAATTCATTGGTGAAGTCTGAGTCGCTTTCACATGAGATGCCACATCCTTTTTGCTATCACAAACCATTTGCTCCACCTCAATATGTGCATCAATATAAGAAAGAGTTTAGCACATATAGGAGAGCATACATTTAGGTCCAAAACATCACATTTTATCAGATTGCATATTTAAATCACATTATCTCCCCCGATCAGAAATTTCAAACCTTTTGAGATTTTGTGATCCCAATTGATTTAAATAAGTTTATAAAGTATGGGAGAAAATGTGGTCAGGTTTAATATGGGCTGATAATGGAACATACTAATGTTCCCCCTCAAACCAAGAGGGAGAGTGTCGGATCACTACTGATGCTGCACAAAGTTTAAAAAGGTGTCAAAATTTTGAACAAATACTCTCCCCCTCAATTAATGACCTGTTTTCTATTTAAAGAGCTGTAGCCATTGAATTGAGCGTCAAGTATTTGTGAAAATTTAAGTCCAGTTGCCACCTTGTGAAACACCAAAACTCTCCTGAAGAATCATAGACAAGGAAGAATTTTTGATGTAAAGAAGACTTCTCTTCTTGTAGGAGAAATGATGCACTGAAACGTACATCAAATCAAAGAAACATGAATATAAAGTAATCCATGCCCAGGTGAACTTTACCCAGTGGGAGGAACAGCCGTCTTTTTGGCGACGTACTTTCCCCATAAAGAAGAGCCGGTTACAGTCTGAAGTAACTACAAGCCGACGTGACATGTTTTAACCATTTGATTTAACTTCTGCTCGAGCTTCATTTAAAGACCCGTGTCATTATTGAATGACATTTCTAGGATCGTAAATGTTATCGATAAACAGAAGACATGCCTAGAGGAACTATTTTTGGTATTTTTGCGTTTTTTTGATTTTTATAGGTTTTATATTTTTCTATTTTCTTTTTGGTTTAAAATATATACAAGGATATATGAAGCAAATCCATTACTCCTCATTCTCTTCCTGAAGACACTTTAGGGTTTCTGGCGTCAAACTCTTCATGCCAAATCGCGGGAGAAAAAATTGGAACCGTTCTCTTGGGAGTGCCTTAGTGAAGATATCAGCCAACTGAAACTCAGTCCTCACGAAGTAAAGTTCAACAACCCCTTTCTCAACTTGTTCCCTTATAAAGTGATGCCGGATATCAATGTGCTTTGATCGGGAGTGTTGGACATTGTTGCAGCAAAGAGCTATAGCACTTTTGTTATCACAATACAGAGGGATCTTGTTGTATGCAAAGCCATAGTCCGATAGTTGAGATCTCATCCATAGGATTTGAGCACAGCACGCAGACATGGCAATGTATTCAGCCTCTGTGGAAGATATATATGTACTCATTTGCCTCTTAGATGACCAGCTTACTAACTTTTCTCCCAGAAACTGAGCACCTCCCGACGTACTTCGACGAGTATCTTGACACCCCGCATGGTCTGCATCTGCATAGGCCGTGAGTGCCATGGCGGTGTCCTTAGGATACCTGAGACCCATGTGAATAGTCCCTTGAAGGTATCGAAAGACCCGCTTTAACGCTTCCAGATATCTTTTGGTGGGCTTAGACTGGTACCGAGCACACATGTATACTGCGAACAAGAGATCTGGCCTACTAGCGATGAGATACATTAGGGATCCAATCATACTTCGAAACTTGGTTTGATTAACAGGGATCCCAGAGAGATCTTCATCCAACTTCGATCTCTCAACCATAGGAGTGTCAACAGGATCACTTGAATCAAATCCAAATTTCTTCAATATTTCATTTGTATATTTGGATTGATTAATGAAGATGCCTCCGGGACTTTGAGAGATTTGTAAACCTAAGAAGAACGACATTTGTCCCATCATAGACATTTGGAACTTAGAACTCATCTCTTTAGAAAACCGATCACATTCCATAGGGTCAGAGGAGGCAAAGATAATGTCATCTACGTAGATCTGAACGTGAAGTAGATGTTTTCCCGTTTTTCTAGTGAATAGTGTAGGATCAACAACACCTTTGGAGAATCTGTTTGCCAGAAGAAACTTAGACAAAGTATCATACCACGCCCTAGGTGCCTGCTTTAAGCCATAGAGGGCTTTCTTCAAGCGATAGACGTGAGTAGGACGATCAAGGTCCACAAATCCTTCAGGTTGACTGACATAGACTTCCTCTTTCAAATAACCATTTAAGAATACTGTCTTTACATCTATTTGGTAGACTGTCATATTCTGACTGGTAGAATTAGTGAGAAAGATTCTGATGGCTTCAATTCGAGCAACCGGTGCAAATGATTCTTCAAAGTCTATGCCCTCTTCTTGACGATGCCCCTTCGCAACAAGCCGTGCCTTATTTTTCAGAACACCTCCATGCTCATCGAGTTTCACTTTGAAGATCCACTTTAGAGCGATAATCATTGTACAATCTTGAGAAGGCACTAATTCCCATACTTCAAGTCGATCAAACTCATGAATTTCTTCTTGCATTGCAGTAAACCAGCAGTCTTTACACAAAGCATCTTTGAAATCTTTGGGTTCGACTTTAGATAGTACGGAATTAAAGAAGCACCACAATGCATCGGTGGCAAGTTGCTTTCGTGTGGATACCAGATGAGAAGGATTTCCAATGATGTTGTCAATCGGATGACCATTGGTCCATTTTCTGAGATGATCATGTGGTTGAGGGTGGTGAACTGATGTTGCCGTGTTAGTATCCCCTGAAGAAGATGTCTCAGTAGAAGATTCAGGAGCAAATATATTCTCGAATGGAGCATCATCAGCAGGAGCAAAAGGATTCACTTCAAAAGAATTGTCAACTACAGAGCCTAGGTGTACCGAAGAAGATTGAACGTTCGATGACGATGGTGAGTGACTGGCAAATGGTGCGTCTTGACTAATTGAGACAGATACAGATGAACCATCTGAGTTGTGTGGAATTGGAGCATCAGCAACTGGAGGTAAAGGTGGAGCTTCTGTTGTATTATCAACAGTTAGTGGCTCAAAGTATTCATCAAACAACAGATCAAACAAATTATTCAACTCCTCACTGGTAGGGGGTATATAAGGAACTGCAGGAGTGGGATGCTGTACAAGACCTAAAATAATTGGTCCAGGAGACAAAAGATTAGGTGCAGGTCCAGAACTTGTGTGTCGAGGAGCCGTTTGCTAAGTTAGCTCATTGAATGTCACGTGAATGGTTTCCATTTTTTTTCGGGTTCGTTTGTTGTAGATTCGGTATCCCTTGCGATCTGGTGCATACCCAACGAAGACTCCAATGTTTGCTTTAGCCTTTAGTTTTCCCAGATCCTGACTGTCATTTTTCGGGTAGCATAGAGCACCGAACACTCGCAGAAAAGAAAGATCTGGTTTCTTGCCATTTATCAGCTCATATGGAGTTTGGTTGTGAAGAGTATGTATCAAGGATCGGTTTTGGGTGTAACAAACTGTAGCAATTGCTTCCTCCGAAAGAAACATCGGTACCTTGGAAAATATCAACATGGTTCATGCAGCTTCCACAAGAGTAGGATTTTGTCTTTCAACAACCCCGTTCTGCTGAGGAGTGCGTGGAACACTTTTCTGGTGAGTTATGCCAATACTTTCATAAAATTGAATGAGTTGTTTGTTAACAAACTCAGTTCCATTGTCTGTGCGGATGATTCTAACAGTTTTGTTGAGTCTTACTTGAAGTTGTTTGATAAGTTTGATGATAACCTTTGGAGTCTCGTCCTTGGTTCTCAAAAACTTCACTCATGTAAACCGAGAGAAGTCGTCGACCACCACAAGAATATATTTCTTTCCATTTATACTCTGCACTCTCATTGGTCCGCACAGATCCATGTGAAGGGTGTGAAGAACTTCCATAATGGTGTTGACAGTTTTGGGTTTGTGAGTATGCTTCTTGCTTTTGCCTAGTTGACAAGCAGAACAAAGATGATCCTTTTCAAACTTCAATCTGGGCATGCCTCGAACAAGATCCTTGCGAGTAAGTTCATTTATGGTGCCGAAGTTTAAGTGATTTAAACGACGGTGCCAAAGCCATGATTTGTTCTTTGAGGCCTTTGACAGCAAGCAAATAGGAGAGGACCGCATCATGTCTTAAATAGAGATGGTGTATAGATTAGTGCAACGACTGCCTTTAAGGAGATCAATACCATCCAATTCTCTGACGAAACATGTGTTTTTTCTGAAAGCAACTTCAAGATCGGAATCACAAAATTGACCAACAGAAAACAAGTTGTGCCCAAGTCCTTCCACGTAGTATACTCTGGAAATTAACTGTCCCGATAAATTTATTCACGAAATTCTTGAGCCGTGAGCGATCCCCGGTCATATGTTTTGAGCAGCCTGAGTCCAAATACCAAAGGACGATTTGTACGACCTATATTTGAAAACAGACAACGATGGATAACTGAAAAAAGTGGATCCCCACGTGCAACTGGGGTCCGTTTGGTTAGCACAAACAAACTCTGTGTGAGGATTGATTGATTGGATTCACTAAGGATGTTACTCCTGTATACCGTGTATATGATACTTTGAGTGACTATGATTAAGTATGCGGAATCTACTTAACCACACTTAGAAGGATATTGGTTTGAGTATTGGAACAGTAATGCTTGTTGTATTGGACAATGAACACAGAAAGTATATCTCCAAACGATTCAATATTATTGAGAATAATACGAGTGATCTTGGCTATCACTAGGGTTACAAAACCTTGAATCTCTATGAAAACTATGACTGTTGTTTTTCCCACTTGTGTTAAAATATCTAAGCACATGCACACACATATCTAACCTAAGATCTCCTTTTTATAGTCTAAAGGAGATCTTTACAAGATAAGTATCTACCGTATATATTTGACTTATTATACATAAAAGATCTATTTCATACTTATCCTCTACAAAGTCAAACCAGACTGTTATCCATTCAGCAGTAGCTTTAGTTGAACTAGCAGTACTAACCTAGCAGTTAGTACTGTTAGTTATATCTTGAGAAGTCTTCAAATACACACTAGCAGTTAGTACTGTTAGTGTATTTCCCATAGCAGTACTAATCTTTTGAACATTTAATTCCCAACAATCCTCCCCTATCTGAATTAAATAAGGATTGTGAGGATCTTCCAAACACTACATAGTCTGTCTTTTAGTTTGGGCTTTTCTTTGCTCTGCAAGATAGAATATCTTCCTGACTAACTCATCTGCCATCTCAGAACCTTCTTCAACATTGAGTGTTGATGACAACATAGCCATTAGAACAACTAGTCTGAGTGGATAATCTCTTTCCACCAACATGTAAATCTCCAATCCATCTCTGGTAGAAATCCTGTGAACACCACAAGTATCAAATAACTTCCATGTAATGTCTCTAACTTGTGCTTGAAACCTCCAGATTGCTTCTCCTCCATCTGGTTCATATAGTCTTTTCAACTGAACCCATAACTCTTTATCTTTGTCATTAGTTGGGTCTGAGGTTCTAAACCTTTCCTGTACTAAACTCCATAGCTTGTTCAGATCATCTCTGTCAAAAGTTCTTAGCATATCTTCAAAGAATTTGTGCACCTCAGTCTTTCCTCCTACCCTGATGATCTTCCACCCCTTTATTCTTCCATCAGTATACACTTCCCAATCTATAATTGGATGCTTGGCTTTGAGTGGATTGATGTTGAGAGATTCAGGAACCACCACAATCATTCTATGTACCTGTTCATCAGTCAATGTTTCCTTTTCTTTCTCAGTTGACTTTTCCTCAACTGATTCATCCTGTTTTTCTTCTTCAATTCTCTGCTTCTTGGAATCCCCTGATTCCAATTGTTCTCCTATTCTCTTTTCACCTCTGATTTCCCATGTATCACCTTTCAAATGCCTCGGAAGCCTTTTATGTGTCTTAATGTAGATGTCTTCAATTTCTTCATAAGACATGTACTTGAAGAATTTTTCTTGCCAATTGTCTTGACTCTTCAAATAAGTTTTCATGTACTTCAGTTTCTCACTCTTTGAAGGAGGTTTCTTTTGATAGGCTTTCTTCTTGCTCATCTTCTTTCTCATTTCCTCCAAAAGATCACTAATTGCATCATTTTGTTCTTCTGGAGTACACATTTCTCTTTCTTTAGCTTGTAACTCTTCAGCCATTTTCTGATCTTCCTCTTCTTTTTCTTCTGTTTGAAGCTTTCTTTCCATCATATGAGCAACCAGTCTTGCTTCTTCATTCAATCTCTCTTCCTCAGCAACTCTGTCTAACTCTTCATCATGAAATTTTTGAGCCATTTCCTGAGCCAATTGTTCATCAAGTGCTAACTGTGCTAACTCCTTCTTAGACAACTTCCTTGATGGTTCTTGCTCAGTCATTATCCCTTTTCCCTTATCTGCCCTTGATTTTCTAGGTTTCCTTGAGTAAGCCACACTAGCAGTACCTTGATAACCTTGAGCAATCAAATCTTGAAGACTGGCAGTACCTTCAACACTAGCAGTACCTTGCTCTGTCTCAGTAGTACCTTCATCAAAAGAACAGGTACCTTCATCCTTTTGCTCCATATGCCTCCCCTGAGTCTCATATTCCTCATGAACCAATTAAACATCAGGATCTTGGTCAAGTTGAGTAATCTTCTTCCCCTGTTTGGAAGATCCCTCACCATCATCTGAACTTGGACCTTTTGATGAACTAGAAGAACTGCTTGAAATCACCATCTAGGCTGATCTTATCCTTTTGAGTTTCTTAACAATAGTCTCTAACTTCTTCACTTTCATAACCATCTTAGTGTAGACAACTACAAAATTCTTCTTATGACTTTTAGGCTCAGCTTCCAAAGAGTTCACCTTAGCAGACAATTGGGTACATAGATCCGTCAATTCTTTGAGTTTCTTGCTGCCCTCATCACTTCCAGGTGTGTTAACTCCTGTGAGAGGTGAATCATAGGGCATTGACTCATAATACATCCTAAGATGGGTTTCTGAGCCACCATATGTAACCATGTGGCCAGGGATTCCACCAGAAGTACTAGGTACAGCTGGTGTTGCCATGGTTGGGGTCTTATTGATGTTGCTTCTGTCCTGCTCAACTACTAAGCCAGAGATAGTAGAAGTAGCCCCTTCCATTCTGACATTGTCAGCCTCATCTGCATCATTGGTTGGAGTAGGAACTCTATGCTGAGGAACATCAGAGTCCTATCTGGAATCAGTCCTATTGGTTGATGAAGATTGTTGTGATGATGAACTTTCAGATTGTGTGGGTATGTGATGGGAGCCAACTGGGGTTGTTGCTCCTTCACCCTGATGTTGTAGCATTGTATCAAAAAGAGGTACTGCCTCCCCACCATAACCCCTTGAAGCAATTTTCATATTGCTAAAAAGTTTTTGAGTAAGCTTGGGGGTAGGATAAATAGTTTTGTGTGGAGGCAATGCATGTTTGTTCAAAATAGATTGAATAAATCTTGGATACATCAAAATTTTTTATTTACTATCAACATTCTTCACCATACCTTCAAAGATAAGTTTTGAAAAGTTGAAAATTCTGTCTGTAGCCAAACAAATGAGAGCAGTAGCAATATTACTACTGAACTGTTCCCACGATGTTTTCTTTGGACTAAGACAATGAAGAATGGTGTGAATGAAAAATCTCCATTGTGGGGCAAAATGACTCTTTTGAAAAGTCAAATTTTGAGATTCAGTATTGTACCCCATTCTGGACAAATTTTCAAAAATTTCTGTGTTTGGCATAGCACTAATACCATCTTCATCACTCAGATGGAGATGCCTCCTGAGTGAGGATTCAGTAATAGTGATTGAATAGCCATCCACTTTAGCTTTGATCTGTTTGTCACCATTTTCAAAGGTTGTGACACTAGCAGTGTGCCAAAACTGTTTGATGTGAGTGACATAGATAGTGGGATTTAAGAGTAAAGAATACCTTATGTAAGTGTTGTTCAGAAAATCCACTATCTCATTAAAAGTTGGTTCATCCTCTGACTTTTCCAAATAAGCAACTTGATTGTGTCTTTCAACAAAGGATAAAGAAGCTATGTTAATTTCAGTAAAAAGGTGATTTGACTGTTGTGAATAGTGAAAATTTAGGGTAGAAAGTAGAAGAGGAAAGTGAATTGAGATAAAGGATGATGATTTGCTTGTTAGGGTTTCTGATTGGACCGACTTGGATTAAAATATAACTTTAAATCGAAGAGAAGGTTAATAAAATATATTAAAGGTAAAAATATCCAAAAAGCAAACCCTTAAAACAAGGAAATCGTCAGTAAAAATCCCAATTGACTTTCAACGGCAAGTTTCAAAAAGCGGTTATTTCGCACAGTACTAACGTCTATCTAGCAGTACCATTTTAGCCTACCAGTACTAACTTTAATCCTGGCAGTACAAACTTTTTAAGAAACTTTTGACTTAGCAGTATGAACTTGATTTTAATGAAAAATCATACTGCTAACAACCATTTTGAAGGGATTAAATGTAATGACAGACGCTTAATCAATATTTCGGTTTAAATTAACCTTTGGTTGTGTGAAAACTAATGTATTCAGTTATAAATAACTGTCTGTGTACAGATAAACCTATTCAAAGGGCTTTCTTGACGGGGTTTCCAGCTCGTGGCAATTGTTGCCTCTAACACAAGTGTTAGATTCACGTTTACTCGCTGTTCTTTCTATCAGATGTCCTTAGACTAACTCATTATACTAATTAAAGTATAAAATGATAGAAAGTGAGTTGAGTCAGTTACTATCTGATCAACTAAGCCATTAATTCAATATGAAACATCATAAGAAGTTTCAAGAGAGAAATTTTAAAGAATTGATTCACTTAGGTATAACCCTTTGTTAATGAATTCCTAAATTATGTCCATCATTAACCTATTATGTCAGCAACTTGAATCACCAACTTTTTCTTGCTCACACATTGCACTTGTAACATCCTTTGTGCTCAAATTTCCATACCTACAATTGTTAGTCCAAACCAAGAAAACAGAGTGCAAAGCACTTGCCTTATAACAGTATGAACCAAATCCAAATTTGTACTAACAGTACAAACTTTCCAATAGCAGTACCAATTGACAAAGCTAGCAGTACAAATCCAATTTATATACAAAACTACACATTTTGAAAACATTAAGGATTTAGCATTCCAATACTTGCTACCAAGTATTGAAACCTTCCTACATCAAAGGCTTTTGTGAGAAGATCTGCAAAGTTTTGATCAGAATCAATTTTAACCACTTGAATCAACTTTTTTTCATTGCAGTCTCTAATAAAATGATGCCTAATTTCTATGTGTTTTGTTTAGAGTGTTGCACTGGATTTTTAATTATACAAATTGTACTACTATTATCAATATATATGACAGTGTTCATGAAATTGTACCCATAATCAAGAAGTTGATTTTGAATCCAAAGCACTTGACCACAGCAACTTGCAGCAGCTACATATTCAGCTTCAGTTGTTGAAGTTGCCACAATTTTTTGCTTCTTACACTGCCATGATATGAGTCTGCATCCAAGGAATTGACATCCTCCAGTTGTTGACTTTCTGTCCAAGCTTGCACCAACATAATCACTGTCTGAATATGCTACCAGGTCAAAAGGTGATTCCCTAGAATACCATAGACCCAACCTAGGTTGACCCTTGAGATATCTAAAGATCCTTTTGATTGCAGTTAAGTGAGAAACCTTAGGAGTCACTTGGAATCTTGCACAATCACAAACAGAAAATATGATATCAGGTCTTGATGATGTGAGATACATCAAGGATCCTATCATAGATCTGTATGCGTGAATGTCCACATTCTCTCCATCTACATCTTTAAGAAGAGGCTTCTCAGGATCTATTTGTGTGCTTGCCACTTTTGAATCAGCAAACTAAAATTTCCTTAGAATTTCCACAAAATATTTATCCTGGCTGATGAATATGCCTTCATTAGATTGCTTAACTTGCAGACCCAAAAAGAATGTAAGTTCCCCCATGGAACTCATCTGAAACTTATCATGCATAAGTTTCTCAAACTCTACACACATTTCCTTCCTTGTAGATCCAAAGATGATATCATCTACATACACCTGAACCAGCAAAAGATCCTTCTTGTGCTTCTTGATGAATAATGTCTAATCAATCTTGCCTCTTTGAAATCCATTCTCTATCAAATAGGAAGCCAGTGTTTCATACCATGCCGTTGGTGCTTGATGTAGACCATAGAGAGCCTTTACAACCTTGTACACCTTATCAGGATGATCTAGATCAATAAAACCTGGAGGTTGTGAGAGATAAACCTCCTCTTCAATAGTACCATATAAGAAGGCACTCTTGATATCCATTTGATAAACTGTGAAGCCCATAAATGAAGCATAGGCCAAGAATAGTCTAATGGCTTCAATTCTTGCTACTGGTGCAAACACTTCTTCATAGTCTATACCTTCCTCTTGTGTGTACCCTTGGGCTACAAGTCTAGCCTTGTTTCTAATCATAATGCCCCTTTCATCCCTTTTGTTTCTGAAAACCTATTTGGTTCCAATTAACCTTACACCCTTGGGTAAGTCCACTAGCACCCAAACCTTCTGAATTTTAAATTAGAGAAGCTCCTCTTGCATTGCTTCTACCCAGCTTGAATCTTCTAAGGCTTTGAGTACATTTTTGGGTTCTGCTTGTGAGAGGAAACATACAAATAAGCAAGAGTTTGCATCTTCATGCTGCTTTGATGCATAAAGAGCATTAAGAAGCCCTTGGTGTTTTGAAGTCAGAAGTTTCTTCCTTGTCTTCACACCAGATTGCACATCACCAATCACATTATCCAGAGAGTGAGCCTTGTGAATCCTTGTGTGTGGTGTAGTGAGAACTCCATATGTAGATGGTAGATTGTTGAAATCCACCTCATCTTGTGAGAAATCCACTTTATTTGAGTCTGATGAGCCAGCAGTATGAACATTTGGCCTAGCAGTACCATCATCATTAGTACTGTTAACTTGATTCTCTTGATCCTTAGTCCCATCTACATTGTTTTCACCTTCAATCCTTTCTTTAGCAACATCAGTAGAAGGTTTTTCATCCATTGAAGTTGAATCCACACTTGTCCATATTGGCATCAATACATGCTCTTGATCTTTCTCCTTTCCCAAACCTGCTTCATTTCTTGCATCATCAACCTCTGAGCCTGCAAAATCATTAGTTTCTGCAACAACTGGCACATAATCATAGATTGGGTTAGAGACTCAAGATCAAATAGCCATTTTGGTCCTTCACCTGCAACATTGGATTTGTTTTCTAGAAATTCCACATGCAGGTTTTCCTCAACTCTCTTAGTTCTTGTGTTGTATACTCTAAATGCTTTGCTATTGAGAGAATATCCAACCAAGAATCCTTCATCTACTTTACCATCAAATTTTCCTAGATGGTCTAAGGTATTCAAAATTATCACATGACATCCAAAAGGTCTAAGAAATCCTATTGCATGAGTTCTACCTCTAAAAAGCTCATAAGGTGTCTTATTGTGAGACTTAACTACCAAAACCCTGTTCTGGACATAGCAAGCAGTATTAACTGCTTTAGCCCAAAAAGTGATAGGCAACTTAGAGTCAGCTAACATGGTTCTAGCAGCTTCTATCAGTGTCTTATTTCTTCTCTCAGCAACCCCATTCTGCTGAGGAGTTCTAGCAACACTAAATTCCTTTCTAATACCTTTGTCTTTGCAGAAATCATCCATAACTCTATTCTTAAACTCTGTCCCATTATCACATCTAATGAATTTTACCTTCTTATCCACTAAGTTTTCTATGTCTATAATGAATGTCTTAAGAATGCTAGGTGTCTCATCCTTAGAACCTAAAAAGAAAACCCATGTAAACCTGCTATAGTCATCAGTAACAACAAGACAAAATCTCTTATGCTTAATACTACTCACAGAAGTAGGTTCAAATAAGTCCATATGAAGCATAAACAATGGTTGATCAATAGAGTTATAAATCTTGGGCTTACAAGAAGCCTTATGTTGTTTGCCTTTGAGACAAGCAACACAAGTTTGGTCATTTTCAAATCTTTTCAGAGGCAAGCCTCTTACCAAACCATCTTTTACAATTTTATTAATTGTTTTAAAATTAATGTGACCAAGTCTCCTATGCCATAACATTGATTCATCCAATATGGCCTTTGCAACAAGACAAGTAAGGGCCTCTTTAGGAACAATTTTCTTCATATCAACACTGTACATGTTGCCCTTTCTTGGAATTTTGAGCAATACCTAACTTTCATCAGGTAGCTTAAAATCTGAAGAAAGCACACGACATTCAGTGTCAGTAAAAAGAACCTTGTTCTTTTTGTCACACATTTGTGAGACACTAAACAAGTTATACTTAAGCTCTTGCACATAGTACACATCTTCAAAATCCAATTTATTAGTTTTAAGAGTACCTTTACCAGTAATTCTTCCTCCTTTTCCTCCCCTAAAGGTAACGTATCCTCCATCCAATGGTTGAAAGTCTGAAAGATAGGACATGTTGCCTATCATGTGTCTGGAACACCCACTATCTGAATATCCTTGATCTTCATCATCTGCTTGTGAATGTCCCTGCACATGAAATAAGGAAATTAGTTTCCTTGGGGAACTCAAGCCATTACTAACTTGAGTTTACCTCGTGCATCAATATAGTTAAATCTTTTTAGAACAGTTGATGCACCATTGGATTGAAGAGGTCTCCAAATCCAACATACTGAGGCCTTAACAGTATTAGCCCTCTTTTCCCTAGCAGTGTTTTAAATGTTGCCAGCACTAACTACTTGGCTAGCAGTATGAACTGCCAGATTTGCAGTTGTACCCTTGGGTTTCGAAAGTTGTTTTTGTACCACTGCTTTTGGTTGAAAAGGCCTTTTAGCAGTTGTTGGTGCGTGTTTGAAAGTTATTTTTGCACTTTGAACTGCTGGTTTTGGGTAAAAAGTCTTAAATGGTCTAGCAGTACTAACTACTGGTCTAGCAGTATGAATTGGTTTTGGGCCAGACTTTAGTAAAACTACTTTGGGTTCCATTCTAGCAATATTAGAGTGAGATTGAAATTTAGCCCTTCCTAAGTTCAACCTATGATTGGAATGCCCAATTACCCTTTTGTTGCAGAATGCTGCAAGATGATCAAAACCTCCATAAGTGAAACAAGCTTTCTTATAGAAGACAAAGTCATCACCTAGTTGGTGAGACTTGAGGTTGTTCCAATTCCTTTGGTTACTTCTGGGCTTGTTTGTGGTTCTATATTTTTCAAAATATCTTACAGGTTGCCTAACTTGTTTAACATTTGTTTTAGACCTAACAGTATCAATCTTGACTACCTTAGGAACATTTGTTCCTGATACCTTAACAACATCAGGTTTAGCTACAACCTGATCTTCCTCATCATCATCAGATGTCCAGTCCTCAATGATTGGACCATCTGAATTTCTACCATAGGACACCTTATCCTCAGTGAGTGAAGTATCACATGCACTCTCAGAGGGTTCACTTACTTTTATAGGCTTATCAACAACTACATTTTCTTTTGGCTTAACACCATATTCTAACATTGGTTGTTGAAATTCAGGCAAGCCTGTATGTTCTAGATCTATCCCTGGGGGTGCAGGGATTCCTCTGTGAGGATGTGGAACAGACTTATATCCTAACCCAGACTTAGCCTTGTTGATTAATTGACATTCAGTTAACTTGTTTACACCTTTAGAGGCATATTCTAATGTTTCTACACTTAATTGAATGTTTTCATTAGACTAATTTTAGCATTTTTAAAAGTTAAATCCCTTTTAAGAACTCCTATATCATCAGCAAAATTAGATTCATTGTTCTTATAATGCACTATTTGCTCCTCTAGGACAGCTAAACCTCTCTTATGATTTGACAAGTTATAATGAGTTTTGTTTAGTTCTATACTTTGATCATCATAATGTTTTCTTAAAGTTTCTAGTTCTTTAAGAGCAGTGCAAGAAGTAGAACAAACTTGAACAGATTGTACCTCAGTATCAGAGAAGGCCATGAGAGCCATCTCAGTAGAAGCTTCCTCCTCATCTGCCATAAAACTCCAATCAAACCCTAAGCCATCAATAGCTACCATAGCTTTTGAATGTGGCTCAGTAGCCTCCACAGCCTTGGTCTTGCTTCCATAACCTTTGCTCTTTCCATCCTGCTTCCTAGGTCTCCTACATTCCCTTGAAAAGTGTCCTACCTTGTAGCAATTGTAGCATTCTATCCTTGATTTGTCAAAACCAGCAGTATCATTGCTGCTGATAGTGATCTTCTTTCTTGTTCTTTGATAGAACTTCTTAGCCCTCATGCTAAGAAGAGAAATTTGCCATTTGAGGTCCATCTCCTCCAAATCATCATCATTGATCTCCTGGAGGTCTTCATGAGTAAGCATAGACCCATCATTCTGGCTTGTCAGGAAGGCACAACATGTTTTCTCATCCAGAATACCAATAGTACTGCTTGATGAACTAGCAGTACTAATATTTGAGCTAGCAGTACTAACTCCCACATCAATCTTTACATCTTCAACTGGATTTGAGTTACTAGGAGATGACACAAAGGCCATGTTCCCAGTGCTTGAACTAGATCCTCCAGACTTCTTCACATCTTGTTCCACAATTTTGATGTTGCTGTACAAATCCATTAAGTTTATAGTGTCAATGTCTGGCTTGTTCTTCCAGACAACAACATGCATAGCCTGCTCTTCAGGTAAACTTCTCAGAAATTTGGAGTTTAGATCTTCTTGAGGTATATCCACACCAAGAACAGCAAGTTGGCTCACAATCTTCTGAAGCCTGTTAAACATGTGATCCAATGATTCATTGCTGGTTGAAGAGAAGTTTTCAAAGTTCTGCTTGAGAAGAGTCTTCTGGGTCTTCTTGGTGGCTTCATTCCCACCATACCTAGCAACAATGGCCTCAAATAATGTCTTAGCATCCTTGAACTTGCCGAAATTCAAAAGTTGATCATTTGGAATGGTCATCATCAGCATACTTCTGGCCTTGAGGTCATTCTTCTTTTGAAATCTCTCTTCTGCAGTCACTGGATTGGTCTGCAAAGTTGTCTCTACCTTACCATCAACTATTGATGTACTAGTTGAAGGCTTGAAAGAGTTTCCTTCTTCAATAATTTCCCAGAGTGTATAGTATTACACCTGGAAGTACTGTTCTATCCTTAACCTCCACATATCAAACTCATTCTGCTTGAGCATTGGCAATTTAGCAGCCACATTTGTTTGAGTTGTCTCCATGTCCATTACTTCTTCTAAATCAATAGTATCAACCTGGTCTCTGATACCACTTGTGAGGATTGATTGATTGGATACACGAAGGATGTTACTCCTGTATACCGTGTATATGATACTTTGAGTGAATATGATTAAGTATGCGGAATCTACTTAACCACACTTAGAAGGATATTGGTTTGAGTATTGGAACAGTAATGCTTGTTGTATTGGACAATGAACATAGAAAGTATATCTCCAAACGATTCAATATTATTGAGAATAATACGAGTGATCTTGGCTATCACTAGGGTTACAAAACCTTGAATCTCTATGAAAACTATGACTGTTGTTTTTCCCACTTGTGTTAAAATATATAAGCACATGTACACAAATATCTAACCTAAGATCTCCTTTTTATAGTCCAAAGGAGATCTTTACAAGATAAGTATCTACCGTATATATTTGACCTATTATACAGAAAAGATATATTTCATACGTATCCTCTACAAAGTCAAACCAGACTGTTATCCATTCAGCAATAGCTTTAGTTGAACTAGCAGTACTAACCTAGCAGTTAGTACTGTTAGTTATATGTTGAGCAATCTTCAAATATACACTAGTAGTTAGTATTGTTAGTGTATTTCCCTTAGCAATACTAATCTTGTGAACATTTAATTCCCAACACTCTGGAACTACAGGATTCATAGATGCCATGGTATTCACAGTGGAAGCTTCACTAGTAGCAGCAATTGACCTAGTTACAGGGCATTGTGTCTCTAAAGGGAAAATTTGACCAGTTGGCTTCCATTCCTTAACAGTCACTACTTTATGATTAGTCATTCTAGTTAAGGGGCACTGATCTCCTAAAGTGAATTTTCTTCCAGTGGGTTTCCATTGATAACCAACATGAGCAAATATTTTTCCTGTTGCTTTCCAAATTTGCTTACTCAGTTTAGGTTTCCTAACATTCTTAACTGGGGATCGTTGAGAAGACATCAAGAATGACACAAAACATTCATCATGATTACCAGAAATTAAGCATTCATTACATGTCTTACAGATAGCATTAGAATTCTAATTAATTACAGTACGCTTATGGGTAATACTAGACCAACATGATTCTTTTTGATCAAATCAAGTTTATTGTTCCTAAGATGGTCTTCTACTTTCTCCTGATGAGCACTATTAGCTGGCGTAGTCCTATCTTTCTTTGTATTGCGATTAGGATTTGACCTGCTAGCTTTAGTGTCACTATTTACTCCTGTAGAAGCAATGATGGGAACATTAGTTTGTTTGACTGCCATTTGTTCTTCTGTTTTTTATGTGCTGGGTTCAGATGTCGTCAATGGTACATCAAAGGTAACATGCTTGTTCTTAGTCATTGAGGAAGATTCAATAAACCTATCTCGCTTGTTGTCAATCTTAGGAGCTGTGCCAATGACGTATTCTAAGAGTTACTGAGATCGTTTAGTGAGGAAGCAGGCATCTACAACTGCACTATCAAGTGGTTTATCTATCCTATCCTCTTCTACGATCTCATGAAGAGTATCATGGCTATCCTTAAGGTGAGTGAGATATACTTGATGAGCAGACCTATTTTTCCTAAGGGGAAACGGAATAGGCACAACATCAATTGCATACTTACTACAAGCAGAAACCATTGGAACAACACTATCACTGGTGATGACTGGCATTTTCCCTTTCACCTGAGCCTTTAGATTCTCGATCTTGTTGGGTCTAAAGATGCTGCTGTTCGAGAAATACACTAAGTGTAACTCTGCTAATTAGTTCAGTGACTCTGCTGATTAGACTAAAACTCTGTTGTTGGCTAACTCTGCTGGATTGGGATAATAAGCAAAGTGTAACTCTGCTGCTAGCCCACGAATACTCTGCTGCTAGACTAGTTACTCTGCTGCTTATTAGATATGTATAGTATGTTAAGGATAAGTATAGAAAAGATACGTAAAGAATATTTTTCTTGTATAGAAAGTCATGTAAACCGACTAGGACTCCTTACGCTATAAAAGGAGGATCTAGGGTTAGGTTAGATATACGTATCATTATTGTTTTACACTTCAAGGTTTCTTGTAACCCTATTGCTATCGAGCAATCGTATTAATATATTGAAGTGTTGTTTGAGAATTCGTTTGTGTTTAATTCTTCTTAAGATCAAATATTTAGTTCCGCATAATATTTGATATACAACTCAAGATCAGTTTCTATACCGATTACTTTAGGTTTATATCTAAAGTAATTAATAAAATCGTGAAGCTTAACTGGGATCAACAGATCTCATTAAGCAAAGAAGTTATCTTTTCATTGTTATTATTACGCGTGATCTTAATCGAATCATATAACTCTTTGTAATGCTATTTGATTTTTGAATTTTCAGCTTGAAAACAATCATTTTCATGTTGTAATTTATTGATGGTGTCTTGATAGTGAAAATTCTGAGAATCTAAAGACGATGGTTTATGGGTATCAATCACATCACCCTTATTCGATTTTAATTGTGCAATTTGGGCCCACAATTTTTGAATCGTGTTAGTGTGAGCTTGAATTTTTTTCATCTCGTTTACTTAATTCAAAATATGCATCAAATTCAAGAGTATCCAAAGATGTCTTGTCATTTGAGATTTTAACTCTTTCTTCTAAATTTTGATATTTTAATTACAAATTAAGATTATCAACCTCTAGCTTTGAAAAATGCCTGACCATGTTATCATGGTCATCGTTTTGGATTTTCTCATGCAATTTTAAATTCTCTCCCTCAAGCTCAACAACACGATCTGGGAAACATTCAATTCAATAGACAACTCATGAAATTGACAAGCAGTTAATGCAGAATCAGTAGCAGCATAAAATACATCCTGTGTAATACATCTAGCAATCAAATTCTCATTGGTGATGAGAATATTCTTTTTTTCAATCTCACTGCATTTAAGATCAATAGCATTTTCTTTCCCTATGTTTTCCATATCTTTAAACACTTCTTTCATCTCTTTTAATTCAGTTTCAAGGGTTTTTTACATGCCCTCAAAATGTTCTTTGAGAAGTTTAAAAAATGGAATGACCTCAGTTAAGTAGCACCGTTTTGTTTGTTCAAAGCCCCTTTCCCCTTCAGTGATTCCCGTTGGTGTAATTCTCTTCTTACATGTTTTATCGAAATCAACAAATAGTTGACAAAGAACATATATGCTAATTAGAGTTTTGCATTCAGTGGGAAGAGTTAAAGGAACTAAGTGCATGGGCGTATTGGGTGGGTACACCGTTGTTGCAGCTATCTTTCTAAAGGGTGGAGTTTTGGCTTGAAGTTCTTCGGCTTTCCTTTTTTCTAAGTCTAAGGACCAAAATATTTGTTCAGGGGTCAACTTAGTTTGAGGCACAAAAATAGCTAATCGGTTTGCCTCATAGTAATCATGGGGTTTGATTATGACTCGATTTGCTATACATTTGGAATCCTTCATTTTTTCAGCCAATTTCTCTCTATTTATTACTTCAATCTCATTAGTCTCTTCAAATGATGACACATCAGGAGGGGCACGACCAGGCTTAAGCAGTTCATTTCCATCATATAAGGAAGGTTGGGCTACTTTAGCACTCCTAAGGAAAGCTGATTTAGGTTCACCTACAGTCTTTTCACTATGTTCATCACACAACCTTTTATGCTTTTGAATCATTTGAGCAGTTTGTCTGGTCTGGTCTTGTGCGTACAACTTGTTTTCAATCTTATTCTTTAACGTTTTAAGTCTGGAAAAATCATTTAAGAGTTTTGTTTCTTTTTCTTTGAAATCATGTTTTAGTGTAATTACACTTTCTTGGATCTCCTGTTTTTGCTTAACAGTTTGATCAAGTTGTTTTCGTAAAGAATATAACTCCTTTTTCAATGTTTCTTCCCTTAAATTACGTTCTGTTATGAATGTACGCATTTGACTATCCATTTTCTGCTCATGTTCAGTTAGCTCAAATTTTGCACATTGTTCATATATGACCACCTGATCTTTATAGATATTAAGTCTAGTGGTCAGTGAATCATCAGGGATAAACACGGTGTTCTCATGCAACTCACAATTATTATCAACTACAGAAGATGCACTACTTGGTACAATAGACACGTCGTTGTAATTCACATATTGTTCATATGGAATAAAATTACTATTTTCCATATCAACAGTATTTGATTCAACAACATCTGTCTGTTGTACTTTGTTGGGAATCTTCTGTTCATCTACCATGTTATATGTGTCATAAAGCTTTAGTACCTCAGATATGATTGATGCATTGGAAGGACCAGCTTGTTGTGGTGATGAGACTGCAGAAGACAGATTAGCCATGAAGATGGTTTGAGCAGTGAGTTCATCATCAACGTCTGAGTCAAAAGCATCGCAGTCATCAGCTTAAAAGATTTTGGGATCATTTAGTGCCAAGTCCTGAACTGGTTGATCATCCACATCAGCATCAAACGTGTTCCCCTCATCACCAGCAAGAAACAATAACTCTTCTTCATTCAAAGTTGCTCCATTCTCTTGAGCTTGCATCAACAGCATCTTATCTTTGAAGTAGTCAGAGTTCTGTGGATGCTTTAGATGAGTGCAGTTCCTTGCTATGTGTCCTAGTCCACCATAGTTGTAACACTTGGTTTGCCTTCCCAGTCCCTGATTAGCATTCCCAACTTTGTTCTGTATATTACCCCGATCAACGTTCCTTTGATTCACATTTTGCCTTCCTTGAACATTCTGAACCACAACCCTTCCATCTTCCACTGTTGCTTGATTACAAGGATTAGATGAAGTTCGAAGTTGGTTATTGGTTTGAGGGAGTGTTGCTCTGAACTGTTGGACAAGTAAAGAAACTTGGTTGGACAGATTATCAATCATCTTGTCAGTATGAGAATATCCTGAATCCAGTTGGTTGTTCACAGTAGATGGTGGGTGCAACGATGATTGGGCAAACGATGTCTGATTCTGTGATGAAAAGGGATGGTGATAAACTTGATCAAATGAAGATTGATTGAATGGCTGAACATTTGAGACAAATGCAAGAGGATCATTATGTAACACCCCAACCCGACAAGGGCTAAAATGCTACATTATGGTGACAAATCAGAACATACAACGCAAGCGGAAGACTTATAAACATAAAAGTTACAAAGGTTCGAAATGAATCTAAGGACATAATAAATATAAACAATAATTACTAATCAAATTAGAATACAAGTCTGAACCAACTCTAAATGAAAATAATTCCAAAGTCTAACCCAAATGCAAAAGGAATCTATCGCCAAGGTAGTCCACTAAGAGCTCCTATGCACTCTTCACTCAAACCCAGATTCCAACCTAAAACCTGCCGCAGGAAAAGAAATGCGGCTAAGCTTAAAAAGCCCAGTGAACAGATATATATAACAACGAATAATCAAACATATGTATGTAAAGAAAAAGGAACCACAAGCTCCTGCTGAAATGAATATCATCTGTCAAAAGAATGAGAGATCAAGATCATCTGAACAAATATCATAAGTCAACTGAAATGGAGAAACAGAATATGGTGCATTGGGGAATAACAGAAGGTATATGAAAATGTATCAAAGGTGTAAGGTTGTCAGAAATCTACCACGAGCCCAGAAACATATCATATCATAAACATCATAATCATGGTCTTCATCAATACATAAGTAACATAATGGAGTAGCTAGCTCCCAGAAATGTGAAAGGCATGTATTGCACACAGCACCAGTCACCAGAAATATATCATATATCATAACAGATCAGATCTATGATGCATCCATACGCCCCTGCAGAAAATCATAATGGCCAGAAACATAATACTAGTGATAGCTCGGGTATCAAACTGATGGGTCAAACTGAATGTCATAGTAATGACACAGAATCTAATGTCATCAGAAGTATCATAATCATAGGTTCAGATCAAAAGGGTTCATAGCAAAGGTTCATATCAAAGGGTGCATAGCAAAGGTTCATAGTAAAGGGTACATGGCAAAGGTTCATAATCAATGGGAACATAGCAAAGGTTCATAATCAATGGGAACATAGCAAAGGTTCATAATCAGTGGGAACATAGCAAAGGTTCATAATCAGGGTTAATAAATCAGAAGATGTAAGAGGAATCATGAGAAACCTTACAAGAAAGGTCAGAATATCTGTACCTTATGCAGGCAACCAAAATAAGAAAGGATACCGAAACAGGGAATCACTCCTTCTTCACCGAACCTATACAATTTAATGATCACGTGTTACTTATAAGCTCGTTTTAATCAGATTTCATAATTTAGGTTTCTTTCTATTTTTAGAAACTTTCTAATTTTTAGTAACCTTCCAGATTAAGTAACTTTCCATAATTAGTAACTTTTCATTTTTAGTAACTTTCCACTTTTAGGAACTTTCTATATTTAGTAAGTTTCCATATTTAGTAAGTTTCCATGTTTAGTAACTTTCCATATTTAGTAACTTTTAACACGACTTCCCAATTTAGTTAAATTAGGTTTAGGGTTCAGGATTATCAATTAGGTTTAAAATATTTACACACAAGTCAAAACGTCATTAACAAGTCATACACAAAATAGTAACAAGTATTTGGCATCAAGCATCAAAAGAACACCTTGAACATATAAGCAATACATGTATACACATTAACTGATTTTATCATGAAATTAAGTCCAATTAACGAATTTTAAAAACGTATCAAAATCCCAAAATAAAAACCAAAAAATTATCACAGAAGACCACATGTCTTAGGAGTCTACTTAAATTTTTATAGATTTTATTATCAAGTGTAAAACCCTATTTAAAATCGTTTATGCTAACATGTTCAGATTCGTAACTTTAGCTACACTTCAAAAGTATGCACTTAAAACCCTAACCATATTACTTTAGAAAATTTTACAAAAATTCCAGGTGGTAGTCTACATATGGAATATGATTCTTGTAAATTTTTGGCCTCTAATTGGCTATGGTTTGGAAATGAAAAATCATGGAACACCACTGAAAAACAACTCAGCAAACACATTTTAACATATGATCACATTAAATTCAGAAAAAACATCCAAATCAAACTCAAATTCGTTAAAATGAATTGGAACACTTTACTATGACCCTAAACTGAGTTTAAAAATAAAAATCCAGAATTAAACATCAATTAAACTCGTTGTATGATGAATCCAAATTCAACTATCAAAACTGTCCTGATTAAACAACCACATAAACCATAATTTCTTTATCCCTTTTTAATCCAACTAATTATGTGATCAATATACATATTATTTACTGATATAATTCATCAAAAACACATATTCAAACACCTCATATGAATCATTCAAGATTAAAACCCGATAATTCCATACGACACACACAAATTCAAGATTGTACGTTTTATGATTTCATGTGGTTAATAAACTGATTTTAATCATGTTTTAGAAGATGATAAGGAGACGAGAATGAAGGTATCACACTACCTTAACGTGGCAGCAACAAAGGGAACAAAACAAAGAAAAACCACAACCCGATTCACCCGAAAACCTTGTACAAACGTCGCGCTAAAAACCCTCTTCAACACCTTTGTATTCCTTCGTGTTCTTGAGACAAAACCACAAACATTCTTTCTTGTTCACTTCTTTTTGGAGCCGTGATTTTATTTAGAGGAGGGGAGGGAATATTTTTGTGTTTATTTGTTGATTGTCTCGATAATGGATGAGAAAAACAGGGGACAAACCGTGTGATGCATATAAAAGGGATACCGTATATTTAGATGGGCCAAAAGATATAGAAACCACGTATTATGATCACCAAATCTCGTTATTTATTTATTTTATTTTTTTATTTTATTTTTTGGAGTATTTTGTATTTATAATTTATAACATATAGTTAGGACATATATTGTGTAGTTTATTCTTACATATAGTTTTGTTAAGTTTTAAATCTTATAACTTTAGGTTATATTCAAATGGATTATTGAAATGAAATTCAGATTTTTGCAGGTTTTACACATTAGATGTTGTTGGATTGAGTTTTTCCCTCAATTGACGATCATAGACAGCATGCTTTTCATGTTGTTGTAAGTAGGCATACAGCTGTTCATAATTAGTCTATCTCAATCCATTGTTGAGCTTCACGGCAGTGACAAATCTGTCCCACTCGGGTGACATGTTGTTCACAAACTTGAGTTGAGTTGGATGTTTGGCATTATCATCCTGATGATCCTCATGTCATTCACAAGCTTGTGAAATCTCACATAATAGTCAGTGATGTTTTCTCCAGGATTCATCTTGAAGTGCTCAAACTCATCATACAACTGAGATTCACGATCTTCTTTGGTTAGTTCAGATCTAGCCAGAAGCATTTTGACATTGTCCCAAACAGCTTTGGCTTCAGTGTTGAAGTTTATAAGCTTGTAAACGTCTTTGGGAAGCCCTTGAATCACAATGTTAGAAGCTTTAATGTCTGCATCATAACGCTTCTTCTCCTCCTCATTAAGATCGTTGTAATTACATGGCCTGTCGATTCCAAATGTAACAGTTCCATCCTCAGCGGTAATGATAGCATCTCTAGTGGTGCCCATTTGAAAAGGTCCTTCATCAATGGATTTAAGAATGTTAACACCATTCTCTTTTCCCAAGAAATAAAGTCGAATTCTTTGTGCCCATGATTCATAATCCGTCCTATCAAGCATAGGAGGGCGAGTATCAGACCTGGCAGCTTAAATGTCATCAGAAGTCATGCTTGCCATGATGTAAACTTGCACGGGATTTTACAATTCTATGATTTAAATCGAGAAATAGATTCTTTCACAGGATTTTACTAAAATCAAGAATAAACCGTGATTTGATTACTTGAGTGTGTAATGATGAAAGTTGTTGGATCGGTTAAAGGAATAGTGAATTTGTTGGTTGGTTGAATTAGATGAATTGTTGTTTAGTTAAGTTATGATTGAGTTAACGTATTGGTTTGAGCAAATCGCAGACACCTCAAATCGCAGAAACTCAAAACGCACTTCTTCAAATCGCAAGTCCTCAAATCGCAACAATATTCAAACCGCAAGACTTGAGCAAATCGCAAATGCTTCAAATCGCAGAGACTCAAATCGTAGAGACTCAAATTGCAGAGACTCAAATCGCAGAGATTCAAATCGCAGGGACTCAAATTGCAAAGACTCAAATCGCCGAAACTCAAATCGTAGAAACTCAAATCGCAGGCTCAAATCGCAAGCTAACAACCAGATAAAAATGTCCCTTTCTTGCGATTTTGTCTTTTTTTCCCTTTTGATAATAAACCAAATCGCAGTTCCGAACAAACCCAAATCGCAACCCTGACTTTCCCTAACCAACTCAAATCGCAACGATGAAAATCTTACCGAGACTCAAATCGCAACGAGGAGCAACTTCAAAATAACACACGAATTGACTAAAATACACCACTAAACGGATGAAACAGGCTATCCAACCACTAAACTAAGCTTATACAACAATCCTTATCAAGAAAGTACTAACATATTCCAAGATTAACCACAAACAAAATCGAATCAATGTATTTTCTCAAAAAACTAGTCGAACCAAAAGAAAACCACAAAACCAATAAAAAATAATCCGGGTACCCACAAACTAAAAGATCAAACCAAGGCTCTTGATACCAATTGTAAGTAACACAAAATCATAACATGTATGGTACTTATGGTTTTGGCCGATTCTAGAGAGAAGAAAAGAGATGAAGTTGGGAGTCTTTTAGTGAGAGAAAGTGAAAGAGATTAGATTAAATGAATGAAAGGTCCAACCCTTCCCATGTGTGGGAAGGGCTATTTATACACAACATAACACGCCTCTAGTAGGCTATGGACTGGGCTGACAGTGGGTAAATACCCGACCCGA
Source organism: Artemisia tridentata subsp. tridentata (assembly GCA_021014915.2). NCBI lineage: Eukaryota > Viridiplantae > Streptophyta > Magnoliopsida > Asterales > Asteraceae > Artemisia > Artemisia tridentata. The sequence goes on along the minus strand of CP139501.1, from coordinate 79,130,515 downwards.
CTCCATGGTGAAACAATATCTAAACTAATATGATTAAACCTACGAGCTACTTAATGCTAATCCATACTCGGGGTGACCGAGTCTTTCATGTAAATATTTATATTCCTAACATAGAACTTGAACTTCCAGACTTCTTTACCTCCTGTTCAACAATTTTCAAATTGTTGTACAGATCATTAAGACTCATTGTATCAATTTATGACTTGTTTTTTCAGACAACTACATGAGTGTACCAATTAGCAGGCAAACTTCTTAGGAATTTGGAATTAAGATCCTCCTGTGGGATCTCAACACCCAATACAGCCAGTTAACTCATTATCTTCTGCAGCCTGTTGAACATATGATCAAGAGATTCATTGCTAGTAGCATTGAAGTTCTCAAAACTCTGCTTCAGCAAAGTCTTCTGTGTCTTCTTGGTGGCTTCATTACCACCAAACCTGGTAGCTATAGCTTCAAACAAGCTTTTGGCATCCTCGTATTTGCTGAAGGTCAGAAGTTGATCATTAGGGATGGCCATTAGTAACATGCTCCTTGCTTTAACATTAATCTTTTTTTGGAGCTTTTCTTCTGTAGTAACAGGAGAAGTGTTCAATGTTGTAACTTTCTGACCATCAACTGTTGATTCAGTTGTTGATGGTTTGAAGGAGTTGCCATACTCTATGACTTCCCATATAGAGCATAGTCTTGTACTTGAAAGTACTGCTCAATCCTGAGCCTCCACATCTCAAAGTCATTCTGTTTGAGCATAGGTAACTTAGCAGCAGTGATGGTCTGAGTAGTCTCCATGTCCATCTTATTTATAGGGAATAAAGAGTTCTTCTGTAAGGATCTTCTAAATCAAAGTATCAGAAACCTGGCTCTGATACCACTTGTGAGGATCTAAACATACGTGTATTGTGTTGAGGATACTTTGAATGTATTTCAAATAGTATGCGGAATCTACTACTTGATACTTAGAAGATTTATCAATGTAACAGTAATGTATTGTATGAACAGTTTATATGAACAACGACGTAACCAAACGCTTCAATATTATTAAGTATAATACAAGTGATCTTGAGTATCACTAGGATTTACAACCTTGAAGCTTAACAAAATATACGTCTATATCATCTAACCTAGGACCTCCTTTTATAGGCACAAGGAGTCCTTTACAAGATAAGTATAATATTCTAAACATGCAGAATATTCGTATAAGTCTAACTATATAAGATATACACAAAATCTATTCTATACTTATCTCCTTACACTTCTTCATAACTGGCAGTACAAATCTTCTTTTAGCAGTCTCAGCAGCACTAACTTTCTTCTGGCAGTACTAACAATTTACACTAGCAGTACTAACTCAGTTAGTACTGTTAGTATAACGACCAAAAATCCGATATAGTTTTGAACATTTGATACGAATTTAACCTAAGATGTAAACGATACGTTATGGATGAAAAGCTACAAAATACGGAAGTTTTAACCTAAGTTATATGGAATTCGACCCAACTTATGTACATGAGTACATATCACACGTTACCTAGGACTATAAGGGGTCCGATTCTTTTTATTAAAAACTTTGTACACAATATACCTTAAAGATTTAGCAAATATGAATTTGAAATTTTGGAAGACTTAGTCTCCCCTAATCCCTCTAAACTCGGCAAACCCTCCCCATAATATTTCCTCACTTATGCCTCACTTAATAACCGGATATCATCAAAAAAAACTAAACACACAAAACCCTAAAAACCTACATCTATATGCAGTTTCTCCCCTCCCTCCAATACCGAAAATTTGCAGCCCTAAAACTAGCTCAAGATTCAGTGTTTTCTCTTCAAAGTTCAAATAAGAAGAAGAGTATAGCAGCTAGGAGATTGATCGTACCATTCTTGAAGTGTTGGTGTTATTTATTCGTGTGTTAGTCTTCTTTGATCCCTCGTTATTCAGCCTAGAGGTACTCATGATTCCTTTTGTTTTCTCTCTTATATACGATACACATACATATATGAATACATAATAATCAGACCTAAGATCATGCTATACAAATCGTAATGATCATGTTGTTAACCTACCTATTTGTCTCATTAAGGTAATCTACCTTAATAACAGATTTGCGCCACATGAAATCATGGATTGGTGAAACCAATATGTCTACTGTTGTTTCTGTTCTTGGCCATTCGAGTCAGTTTTTGTACCAGCCCTAGACCTGGTCATCTAACTCTAATATTCTCATTAAATACGTGACATAAAAACCTGGAATTAAGCCTAAGAAATTAATGAGGGGCGTACGCCATTCATACGTTGGATTAGGGCTTGGTTGGTGTTATTTTATGTGATATATGTGCTCGTTAATTTGTGTTTGTGTGTGTGTCGTGTGAGTTGATCTTGTAGGGCTGGAAACATGTGTATTTTATGTGTGTATTAACCTTATAAAGTGTGTGTATGAATCGGATCTAAAATGGATTAATGATACGAATAAGGGTTTTGGTAATCTTATGATTTTATGAGTATAGTCTGTGCAGAATTTGGGTTGGATTGATTGGTGTCTAAATGAAAGATGTCAACGTGTGTTTAAGTGAATTTTGAGTCTAAACATAAGTACTACTTGACTACTTTCTAGAAATATAAGGTTCATAGCAATTAGAGGTCGGTAAGTAAGCTTTTTGATTTTTGGAACATAAGTTGTCAAAGTTGTGATTCTGAGTCTGATAATCAGTTGATGATTTTTATTTTTAGGTTTCAAACCATAAGGAGTTAAGAGTTCTCCTTTTACAGGGGTGATATTTAAGTTAAAATGTGGTATTTTGACCCTTTTCGGGTTGGGGTGTTACAGTTAGTGTTATTCTTCAGCAGTACAAACTTTAAACCTGGCAGTACAAACTGTTAGTGGGTAATTCCCAACACGGGTTTAAAACAAGGGTTATCCTAATGCCTCTTATCATTTAGTAAATCCTAACTACACGAATGTAGTCTCACTAGCGATCTCGGAATGCATCACAAACGCAAGTTCTATAATCTATATACTACCGGTACACTTACAAGCATTAAAGGTGAATGCTTTTTCCTATATATCTAAAGGCGAACCTCACATTTTTTGGGTGGGATTTTTTGACTGGAAGAGTTTTTGTGCTAAAATTCCCTTAACAAGTATCTTTTTTAGTTTTATGACACATTTACTCTAAAACAAAATAAATATCAATCGAAGTTATAGTTTCTAAGGTATCCCATTTTACCCTCCGTACACTTCAATTGAACATTGTCCCCAATGTTCTTGAAAAGTATCAAAGTTATGATAACGGGAAAATAAAATAGAGAAAGAAACTAATACTCCTCGGATTTGCTCGGCATGGACGATGTGAAAACATGGTTAAATCTTCCTCCAAGAAAACAAACTTGATAAACGTCACTTCCAATATATACGTTCATCTTCTTGTCCAATATAACATGTAATTCACTAAGAAAACGAAACACAAAACCTCGCATAAAATCAGCGGTAAACACTATATATATAAAAATTAAATCCTAGAAAGCAAAGTAAGATATAATGCTTGAAAAATAAATGTTTACAGCTTTCTGGAAATTTAAAAGTCTGAAAATTTTTCAAAAATTTTTAAGTTCCAGCAGAAAAATAAAATTCTGGAAAATTGTGCTACTACAGTGCCTGACGCCGTAAGGTATGACCTGACAGTATTTTTACGTTTTGTTTCTAAAAAATTTCTGGAAAAATCTGATTAATAAAACCTGGAAAACTGCAGAACATTAATTTTGACTCGATACAAGCATTTGACTCTAAACAAATACATAAATATATGCTAATCATTAATTGTTAACTTTCATGTTCGAATTCATTCTTTTAAACAAATGTGATCTTCTCTACACTTATCTTTTTTGTAAAATACCTTTATATGCAATTAAGACGAGGTTAAAAACAAAGTAAAGCATTTTTACAAATTAATTCGAAACATGAAAGATAAACAAATAAAGATGGAGCATATATATGAAATCAAACAAAATAAGAACAAGTAAACAATTAAAAAGCTTAGGTTGCCTGCCAAGAAGCGCTTTTCTTTATTAACGAGTCTTGTAGCTAGACTCAAAGTCATGCCTATCTTGTATCATCTATGCTTACATAACCAAGTGTGAGCCACCTAATTGTTGCCTCGTCTTTTTTATATTCATCATTTAACCCATGATAGTATCTCTTATTTTTTTCATGTGGGTATTTAAGTCCACTCCTTTTGCCGTTCTCACTCAAAATTTCAACTGGAGCAAGCCTATTACATCCTCAATTGAAAAATCCTTAAACCTAGGGTGCGAACGGGGCATTTGATAAACAAAATCCTCATCTCCATCCGAGAATGTAATTAACCCATCCATAAGTTTTTCATCTAACTTAGTTAACCTCTTAAAGGGCTTTCCAAATATGACTTGGTTTAATTTGTCATCAATAAACTCTCCTAAATCTTCCATGACCATGAAATAAACCATGTAAACAAAACTTCCAACAAAAACGTGTAATGGTTCAACCCTAGCCACAATATTATCTCCTTGATATTCTAACTCATTTACCATGATTTTATTATAATTAGCACGAGAAATTAAATTCATTGGCAAGGATGAGTTAAGGTAAGCATCAAAACTCCTATATCCAATTTTACAAGGAAATTGCATATTAAAAAGGCTATCTTTCTCAATCTTTGTCCTAGGGTCAACATATTTAAGAGGATTTACATTATCTTCTTTTCTAACCTCATTAATAACCTCTCCATCACCTAAATCCTCATCAGAATCCGTGAAATAGAAATGGTCATTCTCATGGTCGGTGTCATGATCGGATACATTGGTTTCAAAGTCATTGCCAAAGTGATGGTCGGGTGAAAGGTTTGGTGGGTTTGCGTCTTCCATAACGGGGGCTAGAACAGGTAACTGAAAATTTCTACATAGAAAAACACGAATAACAGACATAAATCAAGAACAAATGCACAAAGAAAAGATAGACTACAAGAAAGCTAAAAAGAAAATAAAAATCTCACTTGATAGGAATCTAGTGAGTAGACCTAAGCGAAATAGAAATTGAACCTAAACTATTAACTATTCCCCAGCAGCGGCGCCAAAAACTTGATGCGGCGGTTGTAACCCTCGGGCAAAAGGTTTTACAATCCTCCTAGGCAGTGTACCTAACCGTTGTAGTGTAGTATAGGTAAGTCTGGGTGATTGATCGTTCTCTAGGGGAATAGTCTCACAATAGTTGTGGAAATGTCAAGATGTATGACGAGATAGGTCTAGAGGTGAAGGATGATTCTTTTTGTATTTTTATATTTTATGAAAAGCAATTAAAAATCTCAGTTTTGAATGAGTGGGCGAAATTAGTTGTTAATCAACTAACCCAAAAACTAATTATAAAGCAAAAATTAATCTAATGAAAAGGAAAAGTAAATTGGTGGTAACTTTTATGATAGGAAAAACGTGTTCACTTAGAATTAATTACTCCCTAGTTATCTCCAACTGATTTGTTGAATTGTCACGTCCTTGTTTTAGTTGAAGCGTTGTATTCCTTAATATTGGTCGTGGGGAGGTGTCGAAGTCCCCAACTCTATGAATCTTAGTCTCTCCTAAATCCATTAAAGTCTATTAAGTTTTCTAGGATCTACAAGCCGCAATTCACACAATAAATACAACGAGAAAAACCAATAGTGCACTCCACGGTTGCGTCTTCTAAGACGTTCAAGCTAGTTACATATAAGAGGTCAGCCAGTTTTCTTAGCCTAACGCGAGGCAATCAACTAAACTGTTAGGTCACCATATTGATGTAAACACAAGTATATCTTAGTGAGAGAAATTAGAGAAAGAGAGAGAGTGGTATGAAACTTCTATGTGAAATAATATGTAAAGAGTAATATTGCATAAAAGAATCAACACTCTCAAATGAGAGTTTACATTGTTTATATAGAGCATTAGCTAGGGCAACGCCTACATGGACCTTTCTAATACTCATTTATAGGCCCATGGGCTTACTTCATAAGCCTAGAGCTAATTACAAACATATAAGCCTAAAATATTAAGCAACCTATTACAAAACTTAATGACCGACACTTTACATTAATTAAACGTATTCCCAACAATCTCCCCCTAAGGGTTGATCATCAAAGGTTGCTTGACGTCATTGTTGCTTTATTGGCTTTGACGTCTCTTCAATCTTTGTTCTTTATGATATGGTAAGGTAGTAGTTTGCCTTTCATCAACGGCTTAGCCTCTGGCGTCTTTACGCTTTTCCAACATTCTCATACTTCTTTTGATTTTGAATCTTCATACTTAAGTAGCTCTTAGTTCATTTGCTTTGATCTTCATCTTTAAACTTTGTAGATTCTTTTGAATGATATAGAATCTTTCTTTAAACTTTGCTTTACTTTGATCATTGTGAGAACTTTCTTTGTGATGTCCGTGTGAGCATGTGGAAACTGATGTAATATTGATGATGGTAATGGTGGTAATAGAACTCCTGGTCTCCATGTGTACCTGCATGAAAACAGTTAGCAATAAAGTATCCAACACTTACAGGTTCGGACTTCGAGATCATTAACAGCATAGTGTGAAAACTTTCTCTAATCCTTACCAAGGTCGTTCCTGAATCGGATACCCTCAATTGGGCTTACACAGATATACTGAAGTATATCAACGATTCAGGTAAGTTGCTGAAGTATACCGAAGTATCACTCCACGACTGTAGACCGTTTGAAACCACCGCGAACACTAAGCGTAACCCACAAGCGATTACCGAAGTGACCTGCTGTCACGGCTATTTGATGTTGACCCAGGCAGGAATTTCCATTCAATCACTGAGAATTACATTAGTAAATCCTCTTATAAATGTTCTAGCAGATTGCTAAGATCTGCGTAGGACTCAAATATTTACGGTTAGCGTTCTTATTATTGAACAGCAAGTGTAGAAATGTTTAAGTGTTCCTAAGAGAACTTTTGATGAATCTCGTGGCTCTAGACTCGATTAGTGCGTTTTGATTTGCGTTTTGATTTTAGTAGTCGGAGGCATGGAGCAGAGTGCCTCCTTTTTAATATCAACACATCTCGGAATAAAAGGTCGATAGATTATGCGAGGTTCTCCGTGAGAAATGAAACAAGTATCTTTTAAGAGATACCTGAGTGGCTAGAATGTTAAGTGCAGTGCGCCACTGGGTCCACGATGTCTTGTCTTCAATACCGGGATCACCTTGGTGACAATCAGTAGCATACGAATTAAACCCGGTTTCTGCCTTAAGGTTTAACATTTGGAGGGCTATTTCTTTTCACCCTTTCATTAACTTTTCTTTTTAATTAATCAACCCCTTCTTTCTCTTTTCATCTCTTTACTCCTTTTTTTCAATCATTCCTAAGGACTTCTAGTTCTAAACTATTGGTGTTGTCCTTGGGTAGATACCTCGGCTCTGGCGGATCATAGGACATAAACCTAACCATAATCACCTTATTACTCCATGATTATCCTAGATTTATTGATCACATGCCATAAAAAAACCATTTGTAAAGTCTCTCAAAGTGTTTATAACCCTTCACATGTGCTCATATATTTTAAAGATAGATTTACACATGCTGGGTGGAGTTCGCACTTTTGAATTGATTGATTTTTAGTGAACATGACTGATTCGAGACACGCTTACATCACTAGTTAGACTAGCTTGAAATTATTACCCGTCCTAGTCACGTTCAAAGAGAATCTCTCGAAACGGTACACTCTACTTAGACAAGTCCTATTCGAGACACGCTTACATCACTGGTTAGACCAGCTTGAAATTATTACCCGTCCAGGACAAGTCCTTTCGATTATGGACAGTTTAAGTTTCGTCAATTCGTTGGTTAAATCTGAGTCGAGCTCATACGAGATTCCACACATTAACTACCATATTTTAATCACATTATATTCTCCCCCTTAAAAATAGCATATTGATGTTGTTTTTGGAAAATAATTTGATCAAAATATGCTTTATGAGGTTTGTGGGAGGAAACCAACAAGCACTTTTTCATTTTGAACAAAGATATTTCAAGTACTCCCCCTCAACAAGTGACATGACTTTTTGAAGTGTTAAGAAACGAGAGAGAATACTTGATCTTTTGAGCAGAATTATGAGAAATCGTTTAAATTTTTTTGATTAATTCTACTCAAAAGTAAGAAGTCTTCGCTCCTTTTATCAGGATTGAGACACTGAAGCGTACCACATGGTCCTTTCTTTACAAAGAACGGGTCGTACACTGTTATGTGTGCACAAGTCATTGTTTTAATACAAAATTTGTTTTCTTTTAACAAAATACTCTCTCTCAAATAATGAAGTTTGTTCGAGAGATAGTCTTCTTGAGCAGAATTTTGAATCGTATTTAAAAAATAATTGTTGAAAATTCGTGAGATGATTCTGCTCAAGGTTTTAGAAAACACAATCAAGTATTATACAACAAAGACTGCTTGATTATCAGATTAGACAACAACCTCGGGAACCCATTTAAGCACGGCGCCAACGGGTTTACCAAAATTTGAAATCCATTTGTAGGTTGTGTTAATCCGATTAAAAGATGTTGAATTCTAACGAGGACTGAAAACCTTTGTTTCATTTTGAAATAACACTCGTGGAATCAATGGATATTTAAAACTCTTTTTCTGTTGAAAGTTGTTTGACAAACCCGGTGTCTCTCTTTGAGTTTTAAAATCTGAAGAAGAAGATTTCCTTCTAGAGTTGAACCTCATGGGTTCTTTTTGAAGAGTTGTTTTTGTAATAAATGGAAATCTTCCGGTATTTGGGATTTTCAAAGCAGAGTCATTCTTATATCTCAGCAAAAGCATTCCAAATTTTGAAAATTTGAAAGGTTTTGAACGACTTTACTTTGGTCTCCACACTTGCTTTACCGGTGTAAAACGAGAGTGTAGAGTTTGAAAAAACTTGTTTCTCATCATCTGAATCTTTTTTCAAGTTTAGCCTTTTGACACATTTAGCCCTTTGACCTCTCTCATTTGAGTAGTAAGACCTCAAACAACGCACGATAATATCTAGTTAATTTTATAATTTGAAAAAAACACTCACGAGAGATTGGTGCAGTTGAGATCATGAGCATCACAATTTTTCAACGATTTGAAAATATGCAACTACATGAATGAAATAGTTTTGTAAAAGTTAACCATTTTTCTCCCCCTCAAAATATGTTTCATAAGAAACATTTTGACAACAGTTGAAATTTTGACGAAACATATTTTGACTTTAAAAGGGATGACATGTACTTGCACACAGAAAAATGCATCAAGCACAAACAAGCATACAAATGAATCAAAAACTCATTCTAAATCTTCCTAAGTGCTCAGAATTCTCAAATTAACACACAAGATCACAGATTAATTCATTCTTTCACTCGTAATTTTCTGATTATTATCATGGTTTGGGGTTATGATTTGAGACTTTGCACGCATGTTAGCATCATAATGCATAAATATTATACAAACAAATGCCCTAGTAGTACCAGCAAAGACATCGACATCTTAAACCCTAAATCACTTGATTTCAAACCTTTGTTGTTTCTAATCGTGCAAACACACCAATCGAGCATTCTTTAGTGTTCTCTAAAGCTACATGAACTGATTAATTAGACTAAAAACACATAAAAAAAGAAATGCCCTAATCATGCAAACACACCAATCGAGCCTTTTTTACCATTGAAATCATTTGAAACAATTAGGGAACGATTAGACAACAATCATGAAGAAATTAGAAACACAAAGCTAATCGTGAAAAAAGATTGAGGATCAAAAAATCGTTAGTCTGAATCGTTGAGATTTTCGATCATGTGTGATATTTTTGAGAACATTTGTGGAAATATTTATTAGTGTCACTAAGTGTAGAGTAAAATTTGACTGTTTGACACTTGCAGTCCCTGAGCCCGTTTTATTTTCCATGCAAGGTCCTTTTACCTAAGTTTAAGACTTTTGTGTACTTTGCTCATTAAAGGTTAGTTACTTTTCCATTTGAAGTCCGAACCTGCATTTATTTTGTGAAACCTTTTTTGCACATTTTAATTCGAGAGATTATAGAACTTATGAAAATGAGTTTTTAATACGAATGATGAAGAAACAATTTTTTCTTGAAGACTTATGATAAGGTGTGCAAACTTCATGATGTTGTGAAAATTTTCTCCCCCTCAAAACATGTTCCATTTTGACAATGCAAAGCAAAATTTGTTTTAATGGAGGGACATAGTTTTAAAGATAAGAAGTTTGCACACGAAGAAAGAAGTTTTTTTTTTTTATTTATTTTTTTTTTTATGTATTTACAAAGTGTTCAGTGTTTGACTTGGTCATTTTGGTTTAAGAAAATTTTCCAAATCAGCTGGAGTCAAACGCCGCATACCAATCTGATGGACTAACTTAGCAAATCTTGTCGGAGACAAGGCTTTGGTAAATAAGTCCGTCAATTGGTATTGAGTACCCACAAAGTAAAGTTCCATTGTACCCTTTTTGACATGCTCCTTAATGAAATGATATCTGAGAGCAATATGCTTCAACTTGGAGTGTTGAACAGTGTTGCACGAGATCGCAATTGCACTCTTGGAGTCGCAATACATCAGGATTTTATCTTATACGTAACCGTAGTCCATTAGTTGTGTTCTCATCCAGATGGTTTGAGCACAGCAGACGGACATAGCTACATATTCTTCTTTTATCGAAAACAATGATGTGCAATCCCGTTTCTTTGACTGCCCAGATACCAATTAATCACCTTGAAACTGAATACCACCAGAAGTACTTTTGCGAGTATCTAAGCAACCATGCCCGCAGGGCTTGTTTGAGACCATAAAGAGCTTTCCTTAGTCGGTAGGCATGATTAGGATGCTATGGATCAACGAATCCTTCCGGCTGGCTGACATACACTTCCTAACGTGATTAACCATTGACAAATTTTGTCTTTACATCCATTTGATAGACGGTGATGTTCTTGTGAGCCTCATGTGCAAGAAAAATTTGAAATGCCTCAAGTCTAGCCACTAGAGCGAATGATTCTTCAAAGTCGATACCTTCTTCCTGACGAAATCCCTTAGCCACCAATCGAGACTTTTTGTGAATTATTGTACCTTCAGCGTCTACTTTGTTTTTCCAAATCCATTTTAGTCCAATAACGTAGACTCCATCTGGTTGTTCAACTAATTCCCATACCTCAAGACGTTTGAACTGATTCAATTCCTCTTGCATTGATTCGATCAAGATGTCATATGTCATTGCTTCTTTAATGTTTTTGGGTTCAGTATGACTAACTGTAAGAGAATAAATGAAGGTTTCATCGTCGGTATGACGTCTTTATCTTGTCATCACTGGTGCTAATGGTTTCCCAACAATATTCACTAATGGATGATCTTTTGTCCATTGATGAGTCGAAGGGTGATGTTTATAGAATGTATGCATATTAGACGGATCCAAATTGCGTTAAGATGACTCTGCAATATCTAGAATAGTTGGAGCTGGAGCAAATGGATTGAAGAAAGCATTTCCTTCATAATTTGTAGGTGCGGGTACTTGTTGGTTTTGTTGACCATCAGTTGTATCGTTGTTGTTGGAAGTTGTTTGTTCTTCTGTTGTCGGAGAGCCAATTGGAGGTGCATCAGTAGCAATGGTTGTTGTTGTTGGTTCAGATATATCGAGAATTAGAATATTATCAGGGTGTGCAGCTGAAACATTTGATACGTCTGGAGCACGACTTTTAAGAGACTCATTAAACAATGGAGAGAACAAAGTTTCCAATTGTTGACGATTAAGTTCCAATGGTGGTTCAGCTGATTAATTAGGAAAATTAAGACGGTTGTGTGCGGGTCCTAAGCTGTTTTGCTCAGAAGTCATAACATTAAGCTCGGGTCTGTAACCGATTTGTTCCGAAGCTATTCCTGTTGTATCTGTAAAGAAAGTAGGAAGAGACAAAACAAAGAACATGGATCCTCAAGTGTAATTGGGTTCTGGATGTTAGAAGCATAAAGTTGTAGTGTCAATTATCTTCTTGACACCTAAACACACGATTTCGCTGGTTTTCTTTCTTGCCTAACGGATAGATGTTGTGGAGTTCACATTTGTTTTGGTACAAATGTCTAAAATCTTTCCTGTAGGAATCCACCTAAGGCCAATCGTTTTAAAAATTCTACTCGTGGGAACCCACCTAAGGTTAGATCTAGGAGATGTTTTCTTTTTAGGTGTTGCGGAATGAGATGTGGGAGCATCACTTGGTTGAGAAAACCTACGTCCTATATTGATCCATGTCTTAGGTTTCTGAATCTTGTCTCTTGGTTCAACGGGTTTGTTTGGTTTACTTGTCATAGTCGATTGTGCCTTTGCATGTGAATTTACTTCTTGAAGATATTTTGAAACACATACATCATGATTAGCTTGAAAGATGCATTTCTGACATGTAGGATAGACAAATTTAGGATTTTCTTTGAAAACAAGAAGTTTAGCTTTGTCCTTACACGCGATTGAAAACTGTTTTGTTTTTGAAAAAGACTTTGAATTCCTAGATTGGGCTTCTCTTTGCACATCATGATTTTTTATGCAACTACTCATAGATGTTATCCAATTCCTATTTGGTAGTTGAGTGCTCCTAGGTTTTGGTTTTCTACTACTAGCAGTGTTTTGTAATATAGTGGAATGCATCACATAAGGTTTTGAACCTAGAATTCCGTCCTTTTGAAGTAGTGCATTTTTTCTAGATCATAGTTCTTGTACATGTTATTTATGCCATAAGACTCTTTACTTTTAATGCTCGGTTTAGACACTATTTTCGAACTAATCCTAGATGAGCCAGGTATAATCACGTGTTTAGGTTTAGCAGAAACAGATGCATTTTCCTTAGGCCAAGAATGTGGAGTGACTGGATTTGTCAAATTATTATTCACAACAACTTGGGAGGCAAACCATGGTTTTGAAGATTTTGATCGTTCAGATTTAAATACAGTTGGTTGCTTAACCACTGATTGATTTCTGATAGGTTGTAGAGATGGTTTCCCCAAGATTGATGGTTTTGCAAACTTAGTATCCACACTCTTGCCAGTTAATCTTCTTAATTTGTTTTGTAAAGAAGCATTTGCAAACACTTTTGCTTGAATTTGAGCTTTTAACTTCTCGTTTTCCTGAACTAATGTATCCACACGATTACTTTGTTCATTCAAAGATTTATCATTGTGTTCTGAAGTTAAAGATTTGTTTTGCCTTTTAAGTTCAAGTGAGATGCAATGAGCCTCTAGTTTTGAAAAATCTTTATGAAACTGGGCAATGGTCTTTTTGAGAAAAATGTTTCAGACTCAAGAGTTTGGTTTGATGTTTCAGTTATTTTATTTTCTAGTAAGGACTCAGACTCAGAACGTTTGTCTAGACATTGTACAACATTCTGGTCAACCCCTCCTTCATTACTGAATTCAGGTTGCTCAGTTTTTTGTTTCTCATTTGCAGACATAATATGATCAATAGTAGATTGTACCTCAACCATATGCTCTTTGTCAAAGTTGGGCTCTATGTCATAGGTGGGTAAACTATCTGCATAGTCAGCATCAATATCATCCCCTGATCTACTGTTGTCATCCTGCTCTTCTGATTCTGTCCCACTGCTTTCCGTGACCACTAATTTAGCTTCCAATGCTCTAACCGTTTTAGCTTGCTCTTCCTGAATCTGCAACGTCTTTTCATTCACTCTTTTATCATACTCTCGTCTGTGAAGTTCTCTTTCAGCAATAGACTTCTCAATCAAATCCATTTGTTGGGTTAGTATGTCTTTGAAAGTTTGAACCTCAATTCGAGTGTATTCTAAAAAATACTTGCATGCCATTACACTGTCATAATCGGAAGATAACCAAGAATTGATAAACTGCTAAAACTGTTCCTTGAGGACTCTAAAGGTGGCCTTAGATTCATTCTCGTGAAATTCTTCTGTTGCAAGTTGCTTTTCAAGTTGATTCACGTTGTCGAACATCATATTAATGAAAATGTCAATGTCTTCTCCAAAGAGTGATGGAAATGCCCGTCTGAATCCATACTCGGAACGAGTTCCTACTAAGTCTTTTTTTTAGAAGACCTTAAGGTGTGAATTAAGTGATCTACACTGTTCCATGCATCTCTTCACTAAATGTGTCTCTATCTCATTCATCTACGACCTTGATTGATACATTTTCTCTCCCCCTTGATTGTTGCGATATAATCAGAATAATCAAAACTAAAATGTGTAAAGTTGATATATAACACACAAGGTTGATATAGTGATTTCTTATTTCCTTCCAAAAATTTAATTTGAAAATTTTCTCTCCCAGAATTTGAAATTCACCTTAAAATGCAATTCTAAGGTTACTAGAAAATTTTGAGTTTTAGAAACTTTGACGCCAAATTTCACTGTAAAAAATTCGAATTTTGACCAGATTTTTTTGAATAAGGGGACAAAATTTTCACCGTTATACCAAAATTTGAATTTCGCGTACAAATTGAACGTTTAGTCTCCCCTAAAAAAAAATTTACTCAATTTTTTTTTTTTTGGAGAGAAAAATGAAGGATTAACTTGTGTAGTTGTGATGGATCTGGTAGTTAATTGAAATGTGATTTCCTTAGTTTAAAATCTGGTCTGAGTCGTAAACTCTGGTCTTACTCGTAAACTCTGACCTTACGCGTAAACTAAGATCTTACGCGTAAACTATGATCTTACGCGTAAACGTTGGCCTTACTCGTAAGATTAGGTTCTTACGCGTAAATTTCTGGTCCTTAGTCGTAAGACTTAGAAAAAACCAAATAAACCTTTCAAACCTTTGCTCGTAGATGAAACTGAAGATTCACGCTTATTCGTAAACAGTATACTTACGCGTAAACTTTGCTGCTTATGCGTGAAGTAAGGTTTTTGACAGAGGTTATGCGTAAACTAAGGGTTTTGACCAAAGTTATGCGTAAACTAAGGGTTTTTGCTGCTTACTCGTAAACTTTAACACTTATGCGTAAAATGACCAAATTTTTCAAAATACGTTTTATGCATAAAAGATACGATTTCCACAAGTTTCTTTTGGTCAAATCTCTTCAAAAATACGTAAATAACAATAAAGTTTAGGCTTTTAGCACTAAATTCAAAATTTGAAGTTATTCGTAAGAAGGTACGAACATGAAAAAACTAGTAGAAAATGATATTTAAACTACAAAGTACTAGACTTTATGCAATATCTAAGTTTCTAAACACTATATCAACCTTAAAACTTTCCAAGCTTCAAGATTTGAGTGTAAGAATCAAAGAAAAACGCGAAAAATTTGAAGAAAATAAGAAAGAAGGTACGAGTAACCAAAAAAACACACACTTCAAGCAACTATTAAGCGATTGATACCACTTGTTAGGTCACCATATTGATGTAAACACAAGAATATCTTAGTGAGAGAAAGTAGAGAGAGAGAGAGTGGTATGGAACTTCTATGTGAAATAATAAGTAAAGAGTAATATTTGCATAAAAGAACCAACACTCACAAATGAGAGTTTACATTGTTTATATAGAGCATTCGCTAGGGAAACACCTACATGGACCTTTCTAATACTCATTCATAGGCCCATGGGCTTACTTCATAAGCCTAGAGCTGATTACAAACATATAAGCCTAATATATTAAGCAACCTATTACAAAACTTAATGACCGACACTTTACATTAATTAAACGTATTCCCAACATAAACAAGAGACAACAAATCAATATTCAACAACTAGGTTTCACTAGATCTAAGAAAACACAAATAAACTTAAGCTAACATGTTAAAGCAAAGAAAAGATAAACAAGTAATCAAACAACACATAGACATATTGAATGATTAAATGAATAACTTATCTTCAATTGAACATGGATGAAAAAGGTTGAAAAAGCCTTACAATGGCTGTCAAAATCGTCTAGGGTTTGTTACACAAGATGTCACCATTACAATGAAAACATTCGAAAATATATATAGTTTTACAATGGTAACGGCGTCAGCTTATAGCTTCTGACGTCGTCAACTCGCCTTGGATTAGAGTTTCGTCTGTATAGTCGCCGCTCTGACGGCGTCACAAAGGGATTCGAAGCCATCACTTGTAAATTCTTTCTGGGCCTTCTCTTGTTAACTTAAAGCGTGACGCCTTCCTCCAGTTTACACCTGACGGCGTCAGGTTATAAATTCTTCAAATTCTTCTGAGGCGTCACTTGTTAGTTTTCCACTACAAGTCCATCTTGAGTTGCAAGGGACGACGTCACGTTGTAGCATGTGACGCCGTCAGACTCCCATGTCTGACAAGTTTTTCGCGACTTCGTCGTTTTCTTCTCTTTTTCGTCCAAATCCACTCCAAAAGTGTCGATTTCCAGAATTCTCGTCCCAAGTACCTAAAATACAAAAAGAAACGATTTGAGGCAATATTTGATCATATTTATGCGATTTTGGGCTTAAATGACCCCTTAAAAAGGTACCAAATAAATCCTTATCAAGTATAATTGTGATTAAGTGACTAGTCAGATTTGCTTGGTGTGGTTTAATGTGTTGTCTACAAATTCTGTTGCGTACTTAAAACTTCAAAAGCTAGAAGACATGTTAACTATATCAAAGTTTCGAATATGTTCAGAAACTTCACCAAAAAGAATTGTATGAGGAAGCCGCTAAATACATGCAGTATGAATAGGGGGAGTTAATGCAGTTTATACATATTACATCGTTTACCTACAAGTGAAGAAAACTTCTCAAGCCGAGGTACAAGATAAAGACAAAGAGTGTCAACTGCAGTCATCCTCAGTATGTGAAGAGCTTATAAAAACTTTATTTTACTTATATTTGTACTTGTAGGAAATGTTGTAAGTAATCCCTTATGTCGTCCCATTGGGGGAAGATTGTTGGGATCGCTCCTAACACGTAAATGGAACGACATTTATGGGATTACAATAGTTATCTTGTTAGGCTCAAACACAAGGACTAGAGTTGTAATTAGGATAAACTTATGTGTTTGGAGGCCTATATAAACCCCTCTATACTTCCATAGAGGGGTGAGACTTGTGTGTGTAATTTACTCTTTCATCTTTATCAATAAAACGCACTTTCCTATCTCTCTCTACTCTCTCTCTCTAACTATGGCTATGATTTAATTCCATCATCCCCAACCTCCCAAATCACAATTATCAACCTAAAACACGATCCTACAAATGTAATGTGTGAAAATGCTTTATTTTGTTTTTAACCTCGTCTTAATTGCATATAAAAGTATTTTACAAAAAGATAAGTGTAGGAAAAATTATAATTGTTTCAAAGAACTAATTCAAACATGAAAGTTAACAATTGATGATTAACATATATTCTATCGTATTTGTGTGTTTTTTTGAGTCAAATGCTTGTATCGAGTCACAATGAATGTTTTACAGAATTTCCAGGTTTTAATGATTAGATTTTTCCATAAATTTTTCAGGAACAAAACGTAAAAATTCTATTAGGTCTCCTGACAGCTTCAGGGTTTACACCCGACGGCGTCAAGCACTGTAGCAACAGTTTTCCAGATTTTTTTTTTTTTTTTGTCGAAACTTAGTTTTTGAAAATTTCCATATTTTTTAAATTTCCATGATTCTATAAACATTTATTTTGCAAGCATTATATCTTATTTGCTTTCTAGGATTTTTATTTTATTATATATAGTTTCTACCGCCGATTTTATGCGAGGTTTCGTGTTCGTTTTCTTAGTGATTTACAGGTTATATTGGAAAAGATGATGAAAGTATATATTGGAAGTAAGGCTTATCTTGTTTATCTTCTTGGAGGAGGATCTCACGATGTTTCACATCGTCCATGCCGAGCAAATCAGGGGATTATTAGTTTTTTTCATACCTTTTATTCTTTCCGTTATCATAACTTTGATTCTTTTCAAGAACATTGGAGACAATGTTCAATTTAAGTGTAGGAATGGAGAAATGGGACACCTTAGAAACTATAACTCGCTTGATATTTGTTTTGTCTTAGAGTAATTTTGTAACAAACTGAAAGAGATACTTGTAAAAGTGATTTTAGCCCCAAATTAAAATTTTTTTATGACATATAGGAGTGAAACTTTAGTCTTAATAAGCGTCTCATGGATAGGAATTCTATAACTAGTACAAAACCCTACCACTCAAAAATTTCCACCCAAAAATGTAAGGTTCGCCTTTAGATTATTAGGAAAAAGCATTCACCTTTAATGCTTATGAGTGTACCGGCAGTATATAGATTCTAGAACTTGCATTTGTGATGCATCCCGAGATCGCTAGTGAGACTACATTCGTGTAGTTAGGATTTACTAAATGATAAGAGGCATTAGGATAACCCTTGTTTTAAACCTGTAATTATAATTACATTGGCTTCATTAGTCAAGTAATTCTCCAACACCCTTGCTATGTACTCATTTTTAGCACAAGATACCCCTAGTACACCCCTAAGAGCCTATCCTTTTCGCGGTTCTCGTGATATTTCGGTGGATTCCAAAATATTAATGAAGAGCATTGTTTATAATACACCTCTAAATGTACACTGATGAGTGCGCGTTATGTGTCGTTGCGGTTTAGCAATATTAATGCCTACTCAACTTTTAAATTTATATTTAGCCGACTTATCAATAACACACACACTTAACGAGCAGTGTACCCGGTCAGTATGAATATAATGGTAAGTAGAGTGTCGATCACTAAGAGTGGAACGTATTATCTAGTTATTCTAATCAGTATTTTAATATCCTAAGTTAGCTATACAACCTAATCTAACGCAAGGGGGTTCAGCCTGAGAGACTGGCACGGTTTGGTTATAATTAAGTAGAAAACTAAACTAATGAGCACGAATCAGCGATTAGCACACACGTACACAGATAGATACTCGAGACAATAAGAAGACCTGTCCTGATAATTAAATAGCTTGTCACTTGTTTTATTGCTAGTTTTATATGAAGTGTATATAATTAAACCTTTCTCGTTGGCTCTAATCTTATCGGCGAGTAAACCCTTAATGATTACTTATGTCTATCCTATTTATTCAAGAGACGCTAGAATAAATAGGCGAGGAAGGGGCATGGCGACCCAAGCAAGACTCAGCTAGACACAGAGGTTATCAATGCACTAATAAAAGTCACCAAAGACATCAACATATAAACTTTAATTAATGGGAAAGCAATATTAAGGGGAGTGCATGATCTTCCGTAGTCACATGACACAAGCCCATCAATCCTGATGAATTAAAGTGTACTAATACAATAAAACAAAACTACTTAATGAATTGAATACATGCAGGACCTTCTTACAGCTCTTGTATCTTTGTTTGAGGTGTGTCTTGTGCTGCTTGGTCGTCTGAATTCGGCTCTAGGGTTATATGGTCTTCGGTCTCAGAGAGCTTCTAAATTCGTCTATCCTTGGGGTATTTATAGTTTCTGTCTGAGGGATCGATGCGGCGCATTGAGTTGTTAGATGCGGCGCATTGACTTAACTTCGCGTGGGGTCCAAGATTAATATATTCTGGAATATTCGTACACCGTCTTCAGATGCGGCGTATCTTGATCTTTGTATGCGGCGCATGTACTTGGATTGTAACTTGTGAAATCTTGATAGTGATACGCCGTATGTTAGAAGTATAATGCGGCGTAGCTGGAGTAGGATGAGCTTGATCTTCTTCTTTGACCAAAGTTTTATATGCGGCGCATGACAGAATTGCATGCGGCGCATTCTTCATAGTCAGGCAATGGTCTTCGAATTCATCTAAGTAGATATTGCGTCGTATCTGTTGAGTGAGATACGACGCATCTTCTGGATTTCAGTGGACTTTTAACATCTCGCTTGTTTTGCTCCATAATTAGGCCAAAATCGCCAAGTTTCACATAATGCTTGTTTTTACCTGAGAATCACTAAAGTAAACATTAATGTATCGATTCTCGTATATAATATAATAAAACAAGTCAAATAAATTGGATAAATGATGATAATAAAATGTACTTATTTGAGTTCATCATACACCCAAATCGCCTTAGCCTACCTTGTATGCACTCATCTTTAGTGCATTATTATTACAACATTTATGTTAAACCTTTTGTTAATTGTCTAGTTGATTACATGGTCGCTAAGTCGAGTCATATCTTGTAAATACAGTTTTGGGTCGATTGGGACTCATGGGTAAAGTACTAGTTATTATGGAGTAATGGGGAAGAAAGCCTAATGTTATTACCCCCATATATACGTTAATGTTTTAAAGTACTCCACGTGTTTTGATCCTCTAAATTCGGGTTATTAGTTAGTTTTAATTATTTAAAATTCAGGTGTAGGGATGCAACTATAAATCCCTTTTGTATGGATGTATATTTTAGATGGTAGGGCAAGAGTGTATGAAAAAAATATATAAAAAAAAGAAAAAAAAAATCAAAAAAAATGATAAAAAGAAAAAAAAATGATAAAATGAAAAAAAAATAAGAAAACGAAAGAAAAAACATACGAACTACTATCCCGTCTTTTATTTTTGTTTAAGTCAAGAAAGTGTCAAGAAAAATACAAAAAGAGTTTTTAGTTAGTGATTCGAGTCTTGGCTTAGCAACGCCACCTTGTACATGTGATTGACTTAGATAATTGACTTGTCACCCGTAAAAATTCCCTATATCCAACAAAACCGTGTTTTCCATACCCTTACACCTAACGTTACAACCCTTTAAAAGCCCTCTTTGATAGTTTATCCTAGGTGCTTACGCCAAAGTGGTGGAGGTTTGATCCGTTCTCAAGCCTATGGTAATCTATGTGCTATGACAGGTAGAAAGTGTTTATTTTTTCTCGTTTCCATTCATGTTATATAACTTATACACCTGAGAGATGTGAGAATCCAGACACTTTATGTGAGGTGCTAGTATATAATTTCCATGCTTATTGTAAGTATGGTAGAACAAATATGTGTTGTAATTACTTTTATACCAATGCTAAATGACCCCTAACTTGTACATTGATTAGATAAAAGCACATTTGCTTGACGAAAAGCAAATCCCAAGTGTAGGGATATTTGATAAGGATTTATTTGGTACCTTGTTAAGGGGTCATTTAAGCCTAAAAGTCGTATGTAATTGATCAAATATTGCCCTAAATAGTTTCTTTTTTCATTTTAGGTATTTGGGACGAGAATTGTGGAAACCAGCATGTTTTGGACGTAAAACGACAAGAAAACGAAGAAAAATGACCAAGTCAAGAATCTGTCAAAGTGGAGACTTAACGGCGTCACAACCTATAACCTGACGCCGTCACTTGTATTTGATGACCCAGACTCAATGCCATTTTATAACATGACGGCTCAGACAAATTATAACGTGACGGCCTCAAGACCTAGCCGACGGCGAAATACACAGACGAAACCCTAATTGGAGGCGAGCTGACGGCGTCACAGATTGCAAGTGACGCCGTCACAGTTGTAAATCTATATATAGTTTTCGAATGTTTTCTTATTAAGTGTAACACTTTGGAGGACAAAACCCTAGACGATTTTCAGAGCTTTTGTAGGGCTTTTCCAGCCTTTTCACCCATGTGTAATTGAAGATTAGTCAATCATTTATCATTCAATATGTCTATGTGTTTTTAGATTATTTGTTTTTCTTTTCTTCGTTATAACATGCTAGGTTAGATGTACTTGTGTTTGATTAGATCTAATGAAACCTAGTTATTGATCATTGATTTGTCGTCTCTTGTTTAATTGATTGCTTAGCGTTAGGAGTAAGAAAATTGGATTCTCTCTTATATGTGCTAGCTTGAACGTCTTACTAAACGCAACCATAGAGTGCACTATTGGTTTTTCTCGTTGTATTTATCGCATGAATTGCGGCTTGTAGATCCTGAAAAACTTAATAGACTTTAATGTTTTTAGGGGAGACTTATACTTTCATAGAGTTGGGGACTTTGGCACCTCCCCATGACCAATATTAAGGAATACAATGCTTCAATTAAAACAAGAATTTGGCAATTCGACAATTCAATAGGAGATAACTAGTGAGTTAGGAAATCTAAGTAAACACGTTTTCCTCATTATAAGAGTTACCACTTTTATTTTCTTGTTTATTAGTTTAATTTAGTTTAATTATTAGATTAGGTTTAGTTAATTAGTAGCTAAACCGCCCACTCTTCAAACCCCGAGATTTTAATTACTTTTTATAAAATATAAAAATACAAAAAGACTCGTCCCGCACCTTTAGACCTATCTCGACATACACTTCGGCCTTCAAATACACTATTCTCCTAGAGAACGATCAATCCCCTGTGTCTTACCTATACTACACTACAACGGTTAGGTACACTACCTAGAAGGATTTTAAAACTTTTTAGGAGGTCTTACAACCGCCGCATCACTTATACCAGTGACACGCCACACAGATTTTAACACTTATAGTTTAGACCTCATTATTAGTGTAACTTTTGAGACTTAAAGACTATACATAAAATTTACGGACAAATACAAGGACCATCTATTAAATTTACTCATGTTATATAAGGCTAAGTGTTATGGATATCAAACGTATTAATACAAATAATGTCAAAAACGTCATTTTTCATTATTCGGTCTCTACACGTTTTGTTGGGAACACATTTCATAATATCAAGTATTGGTCATAGTTTATGTAATAGGTTGCTTCACTATTTAGGCATTTATTTTAGTTTTAAGGTTCGGCCTATGTAGAAGGCCCATGGGCCGTGGCCTTTTATTTATTTCTATTAAGGCAACGCCCCATCATAATGTAAACACTATAAATACCCCTTCTCATGATGAGAAGCGGGTTGGTTCATGTTAATTCAAAGTTTATTATTCTTATGCATGTTCCATCCATTCTCTCTCTTTCTTACTTTCTCTCTCTAGATTTGTGACTTGTGTGATAAGATTTGTGACTTAACAAGTGGTATCAATCGCCAAGGGGTAGATTAGGTTGTTTTAGATTAGATTTGGTAGACAATTTGAAGTTTTTTGTCTCGGATTCCTTCGACTTAGGCTGCTTTCTTCGAGTAACAGTTGAAGTTCTTCGAGTTAGAAGGGTTTCTTCAACTTAATCCTTCGAGTAAGCTTAGGTTCTTTGAGTAAGACAGTTGAAGTTCTTCGAGTTAGAATTGATTCTTCAACTTAGTTTCGAGTAAGATTAGGTTCTTCGAGCAAGACTTTGAGTTAGAAGTTTTTCTTCGACCAAGCTTCTTCGAGTAACGATTACTCTTAAGTTCTGTTTATATTTTCCGAGTTATGAAATCAGAACTTCTTCACTTATAATCCTTCTACTAAGGGATTATATACTTCGTGAAATTCTACTCTTCGAGTAAGGATTCTTTGAGTAAGGTTTCTCCGAGTAAGGGTAATATCTTGGAGTAACAAAGTTTTGTTTATACTTTCCGAGTTAGGAAATCAGAACCTATAAGGATTTAATTTCTTCGAGTAAGGGGCCATATACTTCTTTATACTTTAGTCTTCGAGTAAGGAACTGAATATTCGAGTAACCACTTTTCGAGTAAGGAGCTTCGAGTAAGAATTGAATTCTTCGAGTAAGGACTTAATTTTTCGAGTAAGGAGTTTTCTCCACATCTTCTACTTAGAGATCTAAACTACAACAACAACCTTCTTTATCCTAAAAGATCCATCATCCACAAGTTACTTCTACATAGTTACATCTACATAATGTCTCAACCACCGAACTATAATTACTTTTACAATCAACAACAGCAGTATCATCAGTAACAACAGTATCCTCAACAACCACATTATCCTCAACAACAACTCTTCATGCAACAACATCAATTCTTCCCACAATAACAATTTCCTCAACAACAACCAATGCAGTCCTACCCACTTCTAGAAAAACAACCACATTGGTTTGATCAGATGTGTGAAGCCATAAGTAGTCAACAATCAAGACATGAAGTTGGATCACTTGACACACCGCCTATGCTCACTCCTGGTGACTATGTTCAATGGGCAAGTCGATTCTTAAGGTTCATCGAACTCAAGAAACAACATGGCAAATATATGAAAAAGGTTATCATTGAAGGTCCATTCCAAATGCCAACTACAACGGTTCCTGGAGATCCAAATGAGATTCCTCCTAGAGAAGCAACTGTGACCCCTATTCCTGATGCTCAGCTTACTACATAACAAATACTTCATCATGAATTAAATGAACTTGCAATGTCCTACATTCTTCAGGGAATTCCTAATCCAATCTTCCGAAGTATAGATGCTTAGAAAACTGCTAAGGACATGTGGGAACACGTTCATCTCCTAATGGAAGGCACTGAACAGAACCAAGAAGACATGGAATCCAAACTCTACCTTGAATACACAATGTTCATGATTGAATCAGGGGAATCATTAGAGTCTTATTACCATCGGTTTACAAACATCATTAATGACTTGGACAGACACAACATTGTTTTACCCAGGATTGCAGTCAACACAAAGTTCCTCAGTTGTCTTGGTCCAGATTGGAAGAAATATGTCACCTTTGTTAGTCAAGCAAAAAAATTGCACAATGCATCTTATGGGTTGTTGTATGATTATCGGAAGCACCATCAGTCTGAAGTTGACAAAGATCGAGCTCACCGTGGTACTTATTCATCTTCTACAATTCTAAATTCATTGGCACTGCTAGCTCAATCTCACTTTGCTCCACCACCAACAGTCAAACCATGCTTTTGTCCAACAACAACATCACTTTGCTTATCCTCAACAAACCTCATCGAATCAACTCAATCCATATGAATCGATACAGCAATCAACTGACAATCAACTTGTTCCTTATGACAACACGGATACCATGTTCTACACCAATACAAACAGTGACGAAGATGATGCATTCAACTCATTGAATGAAGGATTTGCACTCATTGCTCGTGCTTTCAGCAAGTTCTCCAACAAATCCAACAATCGTCTCCGCACTTCATCTAACACTAGGAATGAAGCTGTTGTACAAGATGGACGAGTTGAAATTCAGAATCGTGCTTATGGAATAAATGGATCAGGAGGTTACATGGGAAATTCAGGAACTGGACAAAGGTTTAATGCAGCAAGTGGCAGTAGGAACAATGCAAGTGCTCCATAGAGAATGGTTAAAATTGTTGAGATTGGGAATCAAGGGATTGGAAATACAATGGTTAAATGCTACAACTGCAATGGGAAAGGTCATCTGGCTAGTGCATGTCCCAAACCTAGAACAAGAGGCAGTGAGTATCACAAGCAGACACTACTTATTGCTCTCAAAGATGAATCTGGGGGCACTCTCTGTAACACCCCAACCCGACAAGGGTAAAGATATCACAATAATGGTTTCATATCAGATCAAAACAAAGCATACATCTATAGTAATACAAGAATTCTCAAAGGTTACAAATAAAATACAGAAACGACAAGGTTACAAATGAAACTTCAATAAACACCAAGTCCAAAATAATAATAACTTCTAATCACTTCTAAATCTAAAAATAGCTATCAAGTCTTCTAAGTCCAAGGTACTCTCCACTCATTCCCAGCTTCCTACTAAAACCTGCCGCAGGAAAAGAAATGCGGCTGAGCTACGAGAGCTCAGTGAACAGATATAACGGTAACAAAGCAGTAGTATAGAACAGTAGAAGGTAACAGAAATAAAAGTCATGCAGATATAATATGGTTTAAGGAATAAGTCAATGAATAAGAATAAAGGGAAAAGACAAAGCATTAGTAATCCACCACGAGCCCGGAAACAGATCATATCAAATCATAACAGTGTAACCATAAATCTTCATAATCATATAGAGGGGAGACCTCTCAGATAATCAGATAATATGAGGGGTGTCCTCATTCTTCAAATGGAGTAGCTAGCTCCCAGATATATGTGAAAGGCATGTATTGCACACAGTACCAGTCACCAGACATAATAAATCATATATAGATAATCCACTAAACAGAACAGATCTAGGATGCATCCATACGCCCCCGCAGATAAATAGTGGCCAAAATAATATAATGCGCATATCAGATAACAGATAAGGGGACGTGGCGGAACATCACTCTACCGCCCTAGAGTCATGCCATTGGTGCATCAATGACACGGCCATGTTACCTTCATGGCTAGGAAACAAATTTTGGCTCGGGTATCAAACTAAGAGTCAGATATCATATCAAATCAGAGTGTCATAACAGATGGCTCATAACAGATAGTTCATATCAAATATCTCAGAAGTAATATCAAAGGTCCAAATCAGAGTTTATCAGATCAAGGTTCATATTCAATAATCAAGTCATGGTTCAGATCAAAAGTCCGTTTCAGAAGTTTCTATCAAAAGTCCATTTTAAACAATCCTTTAATTCATGATTTTCATAAAACGATCCTTTAAAGTAGTTTTCATAAAAATAGTCTTTCAAAACGGTTTTTCATAAAGCTAGTCTTCAAAATATAGTGTTCACAAAAGTTAGTAACCTTTCATATAAAAGTAGTTTCGCATCATTTATAAACATCTTTTTAAATTGGTTTTTCTCAAAACATTTCCATGGTATAATTAAAAGGTTTTCATAACATAGGTTCATAACAGAGGTCATATCAAATGGGATCAACAGAGAAGGTTCAAGCAAAGGGAATCATAGCAATGGCATCAGTTCAGAAACTAACGGATCAGAAAATGAAAGAGATCATGAGAAACCTTATAAGAAAGGTCAGAATATCTGTACCTTATACCGCAAATGAAAACACAACAGAAAATATCAAGGTCGGAAGCAAACTCCATCTTCGGCGAATCTACACGAATTCATGACTAACTTATTAAAAGCTTATTTAATTCAGATTACTTATTTTAGTCGGCTTTCCAGTTTTAGTAACTTTCCATATTTAGTAACTTTCCATTTTTAGCAGGTTTCCATTTTTAAAAAGTCTCCATAATCAGAAAGATTTAAGTATCATAACTTAGGTTAAGTCATTATTTAAGCATATTATGGACATAAGGTAGATTTTAACAAGTTATGATAGTTCAGGGTTAAATATGACAAGTTTCCATAAATTAGGGTTTTAATTGCAAATATCCCAAAGTTAAGGGTCTTAAATGAAAATATTGCAAACTATTAATTTAAATACATCATTTATTCAGAATCACATCTTTAGTCCGTAAAGTTTCAATATTTACACTTTTAACCCCTCTATTTAATTAATTTCCATTCGAAACCCTAAATTTACACATAATTCCATATCTTGCAATTTTTACACATAAGGACCTCATGTTATATTTTTTACACTTTAGTACTGACCTAAATAACATTATAAAAATAACCTTTAAGTTTCAGAAATGACAAAACACCCCCTTATATTTTAAAAACCCAAATCGTATAACATTTTTAAATCAAAATCCTAACCCTAATCTTTCCCAATCATTAGGCCATCATTTGAACATCATAATTGCATTATTTATTACCTAATCCAGATCCAAAACTCCAAACACTAATCGCAACATAGGGTATTTATTTTTCTTCCTTTTAAACACTAAAACCCGATTACCATTTAAAATTCACTACGACTTATCTAGGCCTCAATAATTCGAACCATTATTTTTCCCAGATCATATTGATTATATAGAGCTTAAATAAAATAAGTTTCATGCCCATAAAATTCGTATCGCATATATTAGAATTTATGCACGTTTTAACCACTTAAAATCAAAGCGATCAATATAAGCTTCAACAATTCGAACCAACATTTTTCCAGACCTATATGATGATCATAGAACCCATAAAAATTATGAAAGTGACCCAGGAAAATTGTATGGTGTATTTTAGATATTATACGTATTTTAATCCTCAATAATTATACAACCACATAACCTTGAATGATTCAAATCTAATATTTTATATGAGTTATATGTAGTATAGGGATCATAAGAAAAATACCAAAGGATGATTTGAACGTGTGAATAGGCTGTGAGGATTTATTTCTTCTCGGATGGGATAAAACACGAACAAAACTCCAAACCAACGAACCAAGCTTCAAAAATTCCAACCCCTATTTTTCTAGCCTTCTATAAACATAGATGAATGTAGGAAAAATGTGTTTGGACCTCCAGAAAATCGTGTGGGAGAGATACGAATTTTTGTGTGTGTTTTGAATATTTCGGTTAGGGTTTAATGAAAACAAAATGGAATGGTTAGCTAATTAAGGAATGAGGCTGAGCTAATGTGGGAAAATGGTAGAAATTTCGGTCAAAGGTGAGACCAAATCAAGATGTTTAATTTTGAATTTTATTTCCTAAATGATTTGTAAGTTATTTTATTATTAAAATCAATTATAATTATAATTAATGAAATTTTGGCCCATATGTATAATTTATGAAATTTTAATTCTTTTATACTTTCAAAATATTAAAATGTAATTACCAAAATTATTTGGCCTCATATCTTGATCATTCCCGAAGGTTTGGGATTAATTCGGTACTTTATATGCTTATTAATAACTTTTTAAGATTATAAGGGCATTTTGGTCTTTTTACATATTTCAGATTTTTAGGGTTTTACACTCTCACTGAGAAAGAAAACAACTTCAAGGCAAATGCATATTCTGATGATGACAGGGAAGACTTGGAAGCAAATGCAGCTGTGATGCTAATGGCCAACATGCAGGAATTGCACATGAGTGACACAGGCCCAGTATATGATACTGACGGTCTGTCTCAGGTACCTAATTCAACATGTCTAATACATGAAATTATATCACCATCTGCATCTGCATCAGACAAGGAGCAAGTTGTTCAAAATGATTCGTTTTTATCTTCTCAAGAAAATGAACAAATGAACACCGTGGTTACATTTTATGAAGATCAAATTAACACAGTTGTTACATTTGATGATCCAATTGATGACGATAACAATGATCAAATTGAACAAAATGATCTTTCGCTTGGTCTAGCTCCAGAACACATGACCTTGCTATTGACCACCCAAACCCAGTTGGATTTACAAAAATCTCAGATTGATAAATGCAATTAGATCAACAGAAATTTAAAAGCCAAAGTTGCATTATTAACTAAGGATCTTGAGTGCTATAAAATATAACTCATAAATTTTGAAACAAAAGAAAAAAGTGAACAAAGTTTTGAAGTTGCATTCCAAAAATCTTATGTCAAAGAACAAGATTTAGCACATCAAATACGAGAATTAACTGTTTCAAAAAATAACTTGATTTCTCAAATGGAACAAGAAAAATTATATTTCAAACAACAGGTTGAACACCTCAATTATGAACTTTCAAAAACAAAAACAGAGTTGTCAACTTGTCAAGCTAGTTTTTCTGAGCATAAACAAGTGTCTAGGAAACGGATTGATTCTTATCTTGAGGAAATCGTAGATTTGGAATGTAAATTAAAAGAGTTTCAAAAAGTTGTTTGTAAAACTGGTGAGTCTGTAACAACAATTCAAAAGTTTACTCTTAAGCAAACTCCCCAAGGTTATGGTTTTGCTATTAGTCATGACAAACCACGTTTTCTACACAAAGCACTCAAGGAAAATCCAAAGTTGTATAGTGCAGAACATCTCTTTGATGATTCAATTATGCGTGTTGTTGTACATAAGTGTGAGGAAGAACAGGAACCGGAAGAAGAGAGTCGATAAAAAATGAGCAATGTTAAGTTTAATAAACCATTTGATTATTCAAAAGTACCTCATATTTCCGACACCTTCGTTCCTCAAAAAGATAAAACAGAACAATCATGGTTTGTAATGCAAATTAATAAATGTTCTTCTGAGGTTGGTCCTGTTAAACCAGTGGCATAAATAAATGGTCCTTTACCAACTTCTAGTGTAATTGCACTATTACCAAAACGATTTCTCGTACTTAGATATTTTGATACGTTAATGGAGGACATCAAATTTTTGGAACAAGCAATTGAACGTAATTCTGAGATAACAGTTTCCACTTTTCTATCTCCTTATGAAAAAGAAAAGAGAGAAATTTTTCAAAAACAATTTTTACCATATGTTCAACATTTTCGTCTTTGTGCTACACACTGGGAACAGGAACTTCAAACAGAAGTAACATCCATGATGAACACTTTCAATGCAACAGAAAATGCAATCTCAAAACAAAAACGTCAAAAAAAAGTTTTACAAAATGAAGCTGGTCAACTCTTGGAAGATGTTCTAAGTTCTGATACTATCTCTGTGTTTATGAATTTTATTTATGTGTCTTGCAATGCTATGCTTGTTGATGATCACACTGCTGACATTGAAACATTGAACATGAAATTGTGAATTTAAAAAGAGAAAATGAGAAAATTGTTAAACTCAATGATGATGTGCAAAGTAAGCTTTCAAAAGAAAATTTTCAACTCAATCAGAAGCTGCAATGGTGTCAAACTCAGAGTCTTGATTTTAAATTAAAGTTGCAAAGTCAAAATGAAACAATGTCCTTTCAAAACAATCACGCATCCAAAGTTAAGAATCTTGAAAATGAAAATTTTGTTTTAAAAAGTCAAATTTTCACATATGAAAAAGATATCGATGAAGTTTGTCAAAATCGGAATGACACCGTTCGCTTAAACAGAGAACTTGATTCAAAAATTCAACAAAAGAATCACATCATCATTGAACTCAAAGAGAAAATTCAATTACTTGAAAAAGGAAAGTTTGTTCACACAAATGTGATTGCACCAGGAATGTACAAAATGGACACATCACCTGGGCAAACATCCCATCAGACTTCTAATTTGAATGCTTCCACTTCTACAGGAATAGTCACCCCTCCTAGCGTTAGCAGAACCAAGCATAAGAGCAACAAAAAGAAGACTAGTATCTGGCAACGTAGGAGCGGCACACTAAAAGACCAAGAAGTAGAAGATCACCTTAGGAGTTTGAATAAAACGCATGTTGCGTCTGATTTAGAATCGAACTTAAAAACTTGTAATTCTAATCTTAATGTAACGAATGCTAAAACTTTGATTATTTTGAATGTTGATGCATCTTGTGTGTTCTGTTGTAAAAGCATGTTATCTGGTGATCATAGGAAGTTTGCTGCAAAATCTCTTTTATCTCGTAACAAGAAATGTACATCTAGTATTCCCTCTAGGCCCACTATTGCTTTTAAGTCTATATTAGGAAAACCGCCAAATGTAGTTTCTAAGTATGCCTTAGACAAAACCATAGTTGCGAATAAAAATCCTAAGACAATCCAATTACCTAGCGAATTTACTAAGAAGAAAGCTGAAACTAGTTGGACATGGCAACGTTGGTTACAAAGAAAACCCAGTTTTACATGGCTACCTAAGGTTATTAATAACTGTGCTACTAACCCAACGGGTTCCACCGTTACCATCACTCAATCTTCGCTGTCTTCATGTGATGCAAGTGGTTCATATTGTTCTGTGGATTGTTGATAGCGGCTATTCCCGACATATGATAGGCAATCTTAAACTTTTAGTAAACATTGTTGCAAAGTTCATCGGCACTGTCAGATTCGGGAATGATCATTTTGCTGCTATCATGGGCTATGGAGATTATGTCAATGGCAACATCGAAATTAGTCATGTATACTATGTCGAAGGCCTTGGTCACAACCTTTTCTCAGTAGGTCAATTTTGTGATGGGGATTTGGAAGTAGCATTTAGGGAGAAAACTTGTTTTGTTCGAGATTTACAAGGAAATGATCTCATATCGGGCAAACGTGGAACTAGTCTCTACGCCATTTCAATGTCTGATATGACAGCTTCTTCTCCCAAATGTATACTCTCCAAAGCACATTTGACAAAATCCTGGTTATGGCACAAACGACTGTCTCATCTGAATTTCAAAACCATGACTAAACTTGCACATCACAAACTAGTCGATGGTCTTCCAAGGTTTCGATATGAAAAAGATCACTTATGTCCAGCTTGTGAACAAGTAAAAAGTACTCGTGCTCATTTCCCTTCCAAAACAAGACACAATACAAATCATGTCTTCAACTACTTCATATGGATCTATGTGGCCCAATGAGTGTTCAAATGATCAACGGTAAACGCTACATATTGGTAATTGTCGATGACTTCTCCAGATGGACTTGGGTCTACTTTCTTCGAAGCAAAGATCAAGCTCCTTCAATGATCATCACCTTTCTCACTAAAGTTCAAGTTCAGCTTCGTATTACAGTCAGAAAAGTTAGAACAGACAATGGAACTGAATTCAAGAATCAAACTCTTCGAGATTATTAGGAAAAAGTAAGAATTGAACATCAAACGTCTATGTTTATATAAATAATTCCTAAAAACATTATTAATACTTATTCATATCTCTATGTTTTAATGATCACAAAATTTAAACTCATTAAACATAAACATATCAAATAAACAAGTATTTAGTTGTAAATATTTACTTCTACAGCTCAATCACTTAAGGTATGAATAAACATAATGCTTAATGCTTTATATGATCAAAGGAACATTTTCTTAATCACTAGATTTTTTATAGAATGTCCAAAACATTTTATATCTTTTAGAAAAACATTTTTGGGAATAAATAAAAAGGTTTAATCCATTATAAATTTATGAATTCAAATTTTCAACCAAAAATGACAAAAATGTTCCAGAAAAACCTTCCCCACAAAAAGACAAAACTAGACAACGGTTATGCTGGGCGGCCCCCTTAATTTTAAGGGGACCGCCCCCCTATTTAAGGGGGCCGGCACGCTCCTCCAGCTGTCCAGTTTTTGCCAATAAATACTGGCTTTCCCCTGGACATTTTTCTCACCTTTTGCACCCCAAACCTTCTGTTTTAAATCTCCTCTTATCCTCTCTAAAATCTTTGATCATATAATTCTTAAGTATTGGTTTCCAAGTGATCCAAGCTTCTACCATCCAAGTGCAAAAGAAGAATACTTCTATCAATCAAGACTAGAAGTATTACAACTTAGTATCATCTTGTTACTTAAGTTGATTGTTAAGTATACCTTGTAAATCATTCATTCTTTTGTGTAAAGTGTATATATAAGGTGTAAACATAAGTGACTAGATATGTATAGTGTGTGAGTAGTGAAGAAGGTGTATAAGTAGTTGTGGTGTAAAGAAGTCATGTAGAAGTTGTAAAGCCGTGGTGTAGAAGTTGTGAAGCCGTGGTGTAGATGTCGTGAAGCCGTTGCTTAGAAGTTGTGAAGTCGTCATGTAGATGTCGTGAAGCCGTTGCTTAGAAGTTGTGAAGTCGTCATGTAGATGTCGTGAAGCCGTTGCTTAGAAGTTGTGAAGTCGTCATGTAGAAGTCGTGAAGCCGTTGCTTAGAAGTTGTGAAGTCGTCATGTAGATGCCGTGAAGCCGTTGCTTAGAAGTTGTGAAGTTAGAAGTTGTGAAGTCGTCATGTAGAAGTCGTGAAGCCATAGCTTAGAAGTTGTAAAGTCGTGGTGTAGAAGTCGTGAAGCCGTAGCTTAGAAGTTGTGAAGTCGTCGTGTAGAAGTCGTGAAGCCGTTATGTTGAAGTCGTGAAGCCGTCGTGAAGAAGTCGTGAATAAGTCGTGAACTAGTTGTGATTGAAGTCGTCAGATTGGTTCTAGCTACTATTAGATCTCGACATTTAGCTTTGTGTCGTTAAACAGGTGTAAGCCAAAGTTGTGTAAGGTTTTCTCCGCCATAAGGGAGCTTGTTGAAGTAGTGAAGAAAACTCTCGAGCAAGGTGTGCTCGGGGAGTGAAGTAGGGCAAGGAAGGTGTCCTTGTAACCGAACCACTATAAATCCCTCGTGTCTCGGTTTGATCTTTCCATCTCTTACTTATTTCTTTATATCGTCATTACTTTCATACATATAGGCATATATAACTGTTGGTATTAATTAGAAGTTGATTTCACATAAAGATCAATTTAAAACTCCATTCATAAAAAGAAAACTTTTATAACAAATCTAAAATGATACACATATAATTAATAATATTGTTCAAGTATCATTTTTCATATAAACTCAAATCTAAGGTTTTTAAAAGGAAGCAAAGTTTTCATAATAAAATTAAAAAGACGTAAAACTATTCAACCCTCCCCCCCCCCCTTCTAGTTTTCCACAATTGGTATCAAGAGCTACGTCAAACAAGATTTTTAAAATATACTGTATTTTAAAACTTGAATCGACCTATGGAATTCGAAAAATATTTAGAAGGGGAATTTATGCAAAAACCACCGCTATTTGAAAACTATACTTTTATTGAATGGAAAAATAAATTTGAAAATTATGTGAAATCAATTGATCTAGATCTTTAGCATGTCATTTCGATTGGTGATTTTCAACCAACAAAAATGGTTTTTTTGAAAGTCAAATAAAAACGGATTTTGAAATTCAAACAAAAATGAATTTTGAAAGTCAAGCAAAAACGGAGTTTGAAAGTCAAAATGGTTATTTCAAAACAAAGAATGACATAAATAATAAAGCTAAAATAATTATTTATAAAACCTTGCCGAAAGTTGAATATGAAAGAATATCCTTCTGTCAAACGGCAAATGATATTTGGAAAAATCTCTTAAACTTTCATCAAAAAAAAATGTCAAGCCAAAGATGAGGAATTTAATCTTGTACATGAATTAGTTGTCCTAGAAAATTTAATAGATAAACATTTAGATAAAATAGATACATGTGCTACTAGTTCAAATGTTTTTAATGAAGGTATTAATGACAAAGACTACATGTATCAACTCCGAAGTGTACTCAATCCAAAATCATGGAGTGACACAGACGAAGGAGAAGAACATCATCCGATGTGGAAGATTCTACATAAGACGTTATACGCATCAAGGTTAAGATATCAAATGAGTCCAGTACAAGATATGTTCGGGTCAAGCCACTTCGGTTTAAATAAGGTGTTAGAAGCTTGCCATGATATACTTTCACACCTTGGTTATCTTGAAGACTCACCTATCATTCACACGTCGATCATCATCTGAGACATTACGAAGAAAAGCTAGGACGTGAGGTAAGTTCTCTTTTTAAATTTAATAAGTAATTACTTCATGCATATAATCTTATTAATGCCTTAGGATACGCTTATTTTGATAGGTTGCTTTGCCTTTACACTTTAGTTATATTCGTTCTGCGGCTTAATAAACCAGAAACCCTTTAGTTAGCCCCCCTAAGTATTAAATGATGTATTTACTATCAAACTCATTTAGCCTTTTCAAATTTAAAATAGAAATCTTCTATGTCCATAATTAGAAAACTCTTGGTAATAAAGTAAATTAAGCTAAGTGGATAAATCATTAACATAGAAGTAAGATTAGATTCTTTGCGTTAGAAAACTATGTATGTAACAACCTCTTGTAGAATATGGCATTAGGTTAGATAAATGTGCTGCAACTAAGGAGCTATAGATATTAGATTATACCCCATTCAACACGTCTCTATTAGGATTGTGAGTAAAATATATCATCTAGATTTACCCTCATAAAAGGATAATGTCTGAATCACATTAAGTCAAGTATTAGTAAACCAAGCAAACTTCATATTTGGTACTCTTCGATAGGTAAATTTAGGAACTTAATTTCTTCTAAAAAGAGAATGACTACTAGAGAATCTATTGACTAGAAACTCAATTTGACCTAACGGTTGAATTGCTTCTATGTGAGAAGTTGGGTGTGTGTAACCCGTAAAAATGGTCGTGCTTAGCCTGAATTGAGCACCACTAGTAATAGTCTCATACTCATTCTCCAACTTGATTACATTACTCTTCCTAAATTTACCTAACGCTAGTTTACTTTTATGAACTTTGTTTTTCATTAGAGCTTTTCATTCCTAGATTTATGTCATCTTGCATATATTAAATTTCTAGATGTTTACTTGCTCCTATGTGATTTGATTGCATGCCTTCGTAATTATTTGCTTAGTTGTTGAATCCATAGTTATTATAATAATTTTTGTTTTTCTCTAACTATTCTGATATGATGTATTTTTGTATTTAGTCATAATACATGCCTAAATGCCATAGGATATATAGAAAAGAGTAGCATGTGACAATAGACTTAACCAATACCCTTGAGCATGAGATCTTTTATAACCACTATTTTTAAACCCATAACTAATGGGATTTATTTTTAAATATGCAAAAACTTCACATTTTGGAAAAATGATTTTTCAAAAGATTATGACACCTTTCTATTTAACATGTTTCACCATCCTACCTTTCTTCCAAACTTGTGTCCATAATTACGTGTTTATCAAAACCAAAGATTGGAAAATTATGTTTTCTTTCCTCATAAATACATTTTGAAATAAAACTAAAACTATTTCATTAAAATATTTTTCACATCCACATAAAAACCTACTCTCAAACATTGTTGAATAATGCCAAAAACACTTATTTAAATCATGCATGGTGATCTCATATTTGTCATCTATATTTATGTATATGACATTTATAAGTAAACTAAATCAAATCTGAAAAACCATAGTTTTCTCATTAAAGATCTTGCTTGGTACAAGTCTAGAAGTCCATGCTATCACAATTCCTCATTGCTTTGCACATAGACACTCATTAGGATTCATTAACTTTAACCCATCTCCCTAAAAATCATATTAGGAATTACTTGGTATCATGTTTCTTGTCCATAAATTTATATATATTACTTGCTTAATAAGTAGGTTGCATGCTAGATAGAAGTGCTTAATGTCCTTATGAAACATGCTTTGCATACATAAGTTATTAAATGATAAATTGCCTCAAAGAGATTGGACTTGCTTGAAACTAAACCCAAAAACACAACCCTTTCAACAATTTTCTGCCAAAAACCCATTTCCAGTAACCTGGAAATCAGCAGATGGGCGGCCCCCTTAATTCATTAGGCGGCCCCCTTAATATTTAAGGGGACCGGCCCCTTAATTAAGGGGACCGGCCATCTGATGGTCGAAGGTGCTGTTCCCTTTTTCTATTCTTTAGCCCATTTTATCCTACACTTCCCAAAACTCACAAACATGTTTTGTCCTAAACCTCCCACCAAAATTTACCTTCCTCAACCACATCATTCCTACACTATAAATACCCCTCTCCATCATTAATGCTCATCCATCCAAACATGTCATCTCCCAACAACCCAAGATCCAAGCCTTCAAGAGTTGCTAAAATCTCCGTAAGACCCGTTTGGAGACGGAAGCTTGACACTTGTCATAACTCCAACTCAACAAATGATGTTGTTCAAAATCAACCAATACCTAAACCTCATACTCACCCTAATCAACCACTACCTAAACCTCATACTCACCCAAATCAACCAACACCTAAGTCTCATGATCATCCAAATGAACCCTTTCATAAACATAACCAATCATCCATCCTTACTTCCATAAATACACCTTCATCACACCCACATGAGTCATATGAAGAGCAAGAACAATCCCAAAACAACAATCTCAATCTCATTCACAACACCTCACATCTCATTCAACCTACCAATGTACCATCCAAAACACACACCACTCTTGGAATACCCTCTTCTTCCACAGTTCCATCCTCATCCACTTATGATTACCCAAGCTCACAAATGTCTCCACCACCAAGAGTGTCACCACCATCTCCACCATCATCACCTTCCACCAAACACTTGAAGTTCATTGAAGAACTCAAGGATGCCCATGAGCTTAGTGCTCTTCTTGCTCTACACCTTGCTCAAAGTAACTTAGATAAACCTCCATCTAGTTCTCCATCATCACCCCACACCTTGAGTCAAATTGAGAAACATGTCAACAATTGTCCTTGTTGCATCTTTCTCCAAAAACAAACCTTTGCTTTGAATGAGCACCTCACTTGGATTGAGTATCTTCTCACTAAATCTCATCCAACACCCTCACTTGAACAACATCAAAACCCTCAATCAACATCTTCCTCTCCAAACTCTTCACCTCCAATATCTCCACCACCAAACTCTCCAACATCCATGCACCCAAAAACATACCTCCATTAATCCATCATTTTTACCTTCACTTAACCACCTTAATTTCAAACACTCCACCATCAACCATCCAAGCATACTATATGCTTATATTTTCTCAAACAAAATAGTCCAAGTTTTTATGTTGCAAGCAAGTCCGATGGCTCTCTTTTGCAAATTAAAATTTTCTACCTATTGTATGCTCTAAGCATAATAAATATTGCATTAATGATTATGTTTTCCACATAATCATTTTGAATTAATGTATGTTTTGGTTCATGTCATTAATAGTTGTTTGCTAAGATATTATAATATGTTACATATATGCTTGTGCTTCTAATATTTTGATTGTTATGCTATTATATATGCTTGTTCTTCTAATATTTTGATTGCCATGCTATTATACTATGCTACATATATGCTTGTGCTTCTAATATCTTTCTTGCAAGTATTCCATATATCGATTCCTTGATGCCCTCAAACGAGGGGGAGCACACATCAAGGGGGAGTTCTCATCCCGGCAAATTTACTTTCTAAAACTTGTTAGCATAACCTTTTTGATTCTACAAAAAGGGGGAGAAGTGCATATAAACTCACTAAATACTTGTCCAAAAATAATTTTTTGGATTTAATGAGTTTTAGTTTTGTAATCATCAAAAAGGGGGAGATTGTTGATATAAATAATGCCTAAAAACATTATTGATACTTATTCATATCTCTATGTTTTAATGATCACAAAATTTAAACTCATTAAACATAAACATATCAAATAAACAAGTATTTAGTTGTAAATATTTACTTCTACAGCTCAATCACTTAAGGTATGAATAAACATAATGCTTAATGCTTTATATGATCAAAGGAACATTTTCTTAATCACTAGATTTTTTATAAAATATCCAAAACATTTTATATCTTTTAGAAAAACATTTTTGGTAATAAATAAAAAGGTTTAATCCATTATAAATTTATGAATTCAGATTTTCAACCAAAAATGACAAAAATGTTCCAGAAAAACCTTCCCCACAAAAAGACAAAACTGGACAACGGTTATGCTGGGCGGCCCCCTTAATTATATAAGGCGGCCCCCTTAATTTTAAGGGGACCGCCCCCCTATTTAAGGGGGCCGACACGCTCCTCCAGCTGTCCAGTTTTTGCCTATAAATACTGGCTTTCCCCTGGACATTTTTCTCACCTTTTGCACCCCAAACCTTCTGTTCTAAATCTCCTCTTATCCTCTCTAAAATCTTTGATCATATAATTCTTAAGTATTGGTTTCCAAGTGATCCAAGCTTCTACCATCCAAGTGCAAAAGAAGAATACTTCTATCAATCAAAACTAGAAGTATTACAACTTAGTATCATCTTGTTACTTAAGTTGATTGTTAAGTATACCTTGTAAATCATTCATTCTTTTGTGTAAAGTGTGTATATAAGGTGTAAACATAAGTGACTAGATATGTATAGTGTGTGAGTAGTGAAGAAGGTGTATAAGTAGTTGTGGTGTAAAGAAGTCATGTAGAAGTTGTAAAGCCGTGGTGTAGAAGTTGTGAAGCCGTGGTGTAGATGTTGTAAAGCCGTTGCTTAGAAGTTGTGAAGTCGTCATGTAGATGTCGTGAAGCCGTTGCTTAGAAGTTGTGAAGTCGTCATGTAGAAGTCGTGAAGCCGTTGCTTAGAAGTTGTGAAGTCGTCATGTAGATGTCGTGAAGCCGTTGCTTAGAAGTTGTGAAGTCGTCATGTAGAAGTCATGAAGCCATAGCTTAGAAGTTGTAAAGTCATGGTGTAGAAGTCGTGAAGCCGTAGCTTAGAAGTTGTGAAGTCGTCGTGTAGAAGTCGTGAAGCCGTTGTGTTGAAGTCGTGAAGCCGTCGTGAAGAAGTTGTGAATAAGTCGTGAACTAGTTGTGATTGAAGTCGTGAGATTGGTTCTAGCTACTATTAGATCTCGACATTTAGCTTTGTGTCGTTAAACAGGTGTAAGCCAAAGTTGTGTAAGGTTTTCTCCGCCATAAGGGAGCTTGTTGAAGTAGTGAAGAAAACACTCGAGCAAGGTGTGCTCGGGGAGTGGAGTAGGGCAAGGAAGGTGTCCTTATAGCCGAACCACTATAAATCCTTCTTGTCTCGGTTTGATCTTTCCATCTCTTACTTATTTCTTTATATCGTCATTACTTCCATACATATAGGCATATATAACTGTTGGTATTAATTAGAAGTTGATTTCACATAAAGATCAATTTAAAACTCCATTCATAAAAAGAAAACTTTTATAACAAATCTAAAAGGATACACATATAATTAATAATATTGTTCAAGCATCATTTTTCATATAAACTCAAATCTAAGGTTTTTAAAAGGAAACAAAGTTTTCATAATAAAATTAAAAAGACGTAAAACTATTCAACCCCCCCTTCTAGTTTTCCACAATCTATTGCAAGAAGTAAAGAACAGAATGGGGTTGTTGAAAGACGCAACAGGATGTTAGTGGAAGCTGCAAGAACAATGTTAATCAATGCTTAATTACCTGATTACATATGGGCAGAAGATGTGTCAACTACATGTTATACATAAAACCGTTGCATGATCACCAAACGGCATCACAAAACTCCTTATGAGATTGTTCACAACCGTAAACCGAATATAAATTACTTTCATGTATTTGGCGCCCTTTGTTACCCAAATAATGATCGTGATGATTTTGGAAAACTAAAAGCCAAAGCTGACATTGATTTCCTCATTGGATATTGTAAGAACTCCAAAGGTTTTCAAATCTGGAATCGTCGTACTAGAGAAATTCAAGAGACTATTCATGCTAATTTCGATGAGCTTACAGAAATGGCTTCTGAGCAAAACAGCTTATGACCCATAACTAACCGTCTAAATTTTCCAGATCAATCAGCTGCACCACTTTCCCTTAACCGTAAGGAATTAGAAACCTTGTTTGCTCCACTGTTCGATGATTCTTTTGCAAGTCGTGCACCAGATGTATCTACACGTTCCGCTGCTCAACCTGATAACAATCCTATACCTGATACACCTACTACAACAACAACCGTTGCTGCAGATGCCCCTGCAACTGAATTTCCATCAACAGAAGAACAAACCGCTTCCAACACTGAGAATGCAGCTGAAGATCTACTACAACAAGAAGTACCCGCACTTGAAAATTATCACAGAAATGCATTCTTTAATCCATTTGCTCCAGCTCTAACCATTCCCGATATTGCTGAGTCGTCTACATGCAACTTGGATCTGTCTAATATGCACAATCTTTTTCAACATTACCCTTCAACACACAAATGGACAAAAGATCATCGCTTAGTAAATGTGATTGGTAATCTAAATAATCCAGTCATGACACGACAAAGACTTCACACGGATGGTGAAACATGCATTTATGCACTTACCGTCTGTAAAGCAGAACCAAAGAACATTAAAGAAGCCATGACTTATGACAATTGGATTGAATCAATGCAAGAAGAACTCGATCAATTCAAACGTCTTGAAGTCTGGGAATTGGTAGAAAGACCCGATGGAGTCTATGTTGTTGGACTTAAATGGATTTGGAAAAACAAACTTGATGTTGATGGAACAGTTATTCGTAACAAATCATGTCTAGTTGCCAAAGGCTTCAGCCAAGAAGAAGGAATTGACTTTGAAGAATCCTTTGCACCAGTGGCTAGACTTGAAGCTGTCCGCATGTT
Organism: Artemisia tridentata subsp. tridentata; assembly: GCA_021014915.2. Lineage (NCBI taxonomy): Eukaryota > Viridiplantae > Streptophyta > Magnoliopsida > Asterales > Asteraceae > Artemisia > Artemisia tridentata. The sequence continues at coordinate 79,088,981 of CP139501.1, read as the reverse complement.
TCTGGCGTATGTTGCCCACAAGAACATCACCGTTTATCAAATGGACGTGAAAACTGCATTTTTGAATGGGCAACTCCGTGAAGAAGTGTATGTCACACAACCAGAGGGCTTTATCGATCCAGATCATCCTAATCATGTGTACAGACTCAAGAAAGCCCTTTACGGCCTTAAACAAGCCCCGAGGGCATGGTACGACAAACTGTCCGCATTCTTACTTGCTAATCACTTTATTAAAGGATCCGTTGATCTCACACTGTTTATTCAAAAACACGGGGAGAACATCATAATTGTTCAAATTTATGTTGATGACATAATTTTTGGTTCAACACATAAAAAGTACTCAAATGCTTTTGCAAAATTAATGAAACAAAATTTTGAGATGTCTATGATGGGTGAACTTACGTTCTTCTTAGGACTTCAAGTTCATCAATCCCCCCGTGGTATTTTTCTAAATCAGTCCAAGTATGCTCTTGATATTTTAAAGAAACATGGCATGACAAGTTGTGACACTTATAACACACCTATGTCTGCATCATCCCCAAAGCTGGATGCTGATTTACATGGTACACCAATTGACCCTACAAAATATCGTAGTATGATTGGGTCCCTCATGTATCTAACAGCCAGCAGACCAGATATTGTTTTTATTGTATACCTATGCTCCAGTTATCAGTCACGACCTACTGAAAGACACCTCTCTAAGGTTAAAAGAATCCTTCGATACATAAAGGGAACCATTCATTTGGGGATCTGGCATCCGAAAGATTTGGGTTTTGAACTAATCGCTTTTTCAGATGCTGATCATGTAGGATGTTTAGACACACGTAAAAGTACATCTGGGGGAGTGCAGTTTCTAGGAGACAAACTTGTATCCTGGCAGTCAAAGAAGCAGGATTGCACCTCATTGTCGTCTACAGAATCCGAATATGTAGCCATGTCAGCATGTTGTGCTCAAGTCATTTGGATGCGATCATAGCTGATGGACTACGGTTACATTTTCAACAAGATTCCCATGTACTGTGACTCCAAGAGTGCCATTGCCATCTCATGCAATACAGTTCAACATTCGAAGTCCAAACATATCGCACTTCGATATCATTTCATCAAAGACATTTTGAAAAGGTTACTAATGAATTATATTTTGTGGGTACTGAATACCAATTACCAGACTTATTCACCAAAGCCTTGCCCCATGCAAGATTTGTGGAATTAGTTCACCAAATTGGTATGCAGTGTTTGACTCCAGGTGATTTAAACAACTTTCTTAAACACAACTAAGAAAGTCAAACACCAAAACTCTCTTTGTAAAATCTCTTATCAAAAACACAAAAATATTTTCCATTTTTACTTTTTCTTTAAAAAAAAAAAAAAAAAAAAAAAAAAAAAAAAAAAAAAAAAAAAAAACGCAATTTTCATCTCTTTTCAAGTGTGCAAAAGTCAAAACAAATCAAAATATGCTTTTGATATTCACATTTAATTAACTTTTGATCACGAACATATTTTGAGGGGGAGAATTTTTTTATGACTTTCACACACTCTTATCAAAATCTTCATCATTTAAAAAAATCTTCATCGTGCAACATTTCTTTGATCTCTTGAACTAAAAATTTGACAAAGTTTTAAAAGTATTTGTTAGTTTAAGGGGTAGAAATGTAAATTACATAAGTTAACAAATATTTGGACCAAGGATATAACAACAACAAACCTCAAGGACTGTTGTTGTCAATTGTCAAAAGATTGTTACATAAAGACTGTGTTCGAATTGTAATAACGGGTTAAGGGACTTAAATTGGCAATATTCCAAATTATACCCTATATAAGCTACTAACTCAGATTTTAAAAAACACACAAACTCAAAACGCTATCTACTTACCGCCATTTTTACACACACATCAAAGCTTTTTGATTTCATCTAATTTCACGATTGTAAGTGTTATACTCACTCATTTATGCATAATTAACACTCGCCTAAATTTTTGAATCATTTCTGTGGCTTAATTGCTTAATCGAAGAATTAAGGTTTAAGGTATAATTTGGCCATTTCTTGTGTGTTAGCTTTCAGTCTAATTAAATTAGTTCTTTAGCTTAACATCATGTCTAGGATTGCTCTAAAGCTGCTTAACTGTGTTAGTTAACATCAGTGAATGCAAGTTGAATATGTTAGGGTTTAAGTGGTCCTATAGATTGCTGCTACTAATTGGTGTAGTATAGATGTGTTTTGAGTAGTTGGTTATGCTTATATGAGTCCTTAAACAATGCACCATAATTCTTGTAACCTAAATCAAACACATGCTCTAAGTTGAAGAAATTCATATTGCATAATAATCTTTTTTGGCCAATGTGTTTGTTTGCTTAGATTTCTGGGTACTAGGTCTTGTTTAGAATGTGTTTAGGAAGGTATTTGATGCTTTCATGGTACCTGAATTAGTCTAATATTGATATTTGATTAAGTATGAAATTCTTCGAGTAAGGAAGAATTTCTTCAACTAAGGAAGAATGTCTTCGAGTTAGAAGGAAAATTTTCCTAACTTAGAAAATTTTATGAAATTCTTCGAGTAAGTGATTAATTTCTTCTACTTAGGAAATTTTATAAAATGCTTCGAGTAAGGAAAAGTTCTTCAACTTAGAAATTTTTTATCAAACTCTTCGAGTAAGCAAAATTTCTTCGACTAAGAAATTTTTCCTTACATTCTTTGAGTAAGGAAAATTTTTTCAACTAAAAAAATTTTCTTTAACTCTTCGAGTAAGGAAACATTCTTCGACTAAGAAATTTTTCTTAAACTCTTCGAGTAAGAAAACATTCTTCAACTAAGAAATTTTTATCATACTCTTCGAGTAAGGATTTAATGTAGTTTCTCCGAGTTAGAAGGGTTTCAAAATTTCTGAGTGAGGAAAATGGTTAACTCCAATAAAGGGCTGTTCTTTTCAAAAATTTTCCTAAATCCTTCGAGTAAGGATGTTTTTCACCCCTTTCTTCGAGTAAGCCTATTTTCCTTCGAGTAAGCTAATTTTTCAGACTTGTAAAAAAATTTTCCAATATAGAAATGTGTCAAGTTAAACAATTGTGTTTGCTCCTATATGGTTGTTTGTCTATTGTGTTCCTATTATTCATGATCATCATATCACTTAGGTACATATCATGTAATAAATGACTTACACTAACACAAATATGCAATTTCCATTGTGTTTCTTTGTTGGTGTTTGTACTACTCAGGTTCACAATGTCTCAAGGATCCATAGCAAGGAATGAATTGATACCCGAAGGAGATGAAAGAAAGATTGGAGAATCAAACTACAGGGTAGATTTGGAGACATTACCATGCCACCCTTCCTGTCAGATCATGGTAGAAATTCTGAAGAAACACTTTTGCAGGCATGTACTGACAAGATCCGCTACAGTTCCAGAAGTCTACCTCAATCAGTTCTGGCATACATTATTCATCAATCGGAACACCAAGACCATGGCAGTCACCCTGGACACCAAGTAGATCAATTTTGATGTTCATCTTCTTCGCAACGTTCTTGGGCTTCCTCCAACTGTCTTTAGCAAGTACACAAAGTTTCTAGATGATCCAACTTTTGAACGTATAGTCAAGTCCTTAAAACACCTTGGCTATGACGACTCATTTGAAGAGATCACATCACATTCAAAGGTGGACAAAAGATACATTCCTCAACCGTGGTTGACTATGTACACCATCCTAAGTCATTGCATCACGGGAAAGGAAACGGATCACGAGCACCCCAGACTTGAACATTTGCAGTTCTTCTGGGGAGTCATCAACTTGGCTCATCTTGATTATGCCAAGTATATTTGGACCAGCATGATTTATCAAGCTCGACAATTTGGCCAGAAAAAGAGCTACAAGATTCCTTTTCCTCGCTTCACCAAACTCCTCATTGCCCACTTCATGGAACGATATCAAGACATTGACAAACGCCCAACTGAAAAGGCTCACACTGTACAGATGGACCATGTTCTTTCTCGCGTAAGAATTCATACCACCAACACCACCGAACAAGGTCTCCGTATTCCAGATGCATTGATTACAGAGATGGTGAGGGAAACTGAAGCATATGAAAGGTATGATGAAGCAGAGAAAGCAGGATCAGTGGGGATAACAGTAAAGGGAACAACTGGGACAAGAGGAAGAGGTAGAGGAATTAAAGACGGTACTACAAGAACTAAGAAGGGTTCTCGAGCTACAAAAAGGAAACCAATGCTCAGAGATGAATCTACAAAAGAAGAAGAAGAGGAACCGAGCTTAAGGGAAGAAAGGAAAAGAATCATGCAGATTAAGAAAGAACAACATGATACAGGTCTGGGAAAAGGCAAAGGCAAATCACTAATGCTACAAGACAAACCCGAAAAGAAGAGGAAATTGAACAACTTAGGAAAGCCCTACAAGAAAACAAAGCAAAGTATATGGCTGATCTTGAGAAACTCAAGAAAAAGAAGAAAGGTGAAGGATCCAGATCAAAGGTTGCTGAAGAAGAAACCTTGTCTAAGTCTGATGATGAAACAGAAGCTACATTGTCTAAATCAGAAAGTGCTTCAATGAGTGAATCTGAGGGTGAATCTGAAGAATCAGACCAACTCATTTACTCACCCTCAGAATCTGATTCTGACAAAACTGATGAGGAAAATAAGGAAGATGATGAAGATAAGGTAAAAGATGATGAAAGTGATGACGAAAAAGACAGTGATAGTGATGAGGATGACGATAACCAAGATGATGACCGTATACCTACTCCACCTGTTATTACCATCATCCGTTGATCAAACTTCCAAAACCAAGCCTCCCTCACCAATACTTACACCCCAACAACCAGAAACAAGTGAACTCCAGGCTCTCAAGGAACAACTCAGCGCGTTGCAAGCTCAAGTAAAGACGCAGCAAGATGACATCAATGAGTTCAAAACATATGATGTGTCTCTAGCAATGGAAGACTACCTCAACAACAATTTACCACAAGAGATCGGCAGACACCTTCAGGAATCACTTCCAACTCTGTTGAAGGAATATGTCAAGAAACAGCTTGATGGAATTGTAGCTCATCATATACAAACAACACCGCTCACAATTCAAATAAAACCATCAAAGCCTTCCGCCGCAGATCTCAAAGGACAATTGCTTGAAGCCATCATCAATGATCCAGATGAGAGTGATCTTCGCAAAGCTTTGATCAAAACCATGAAGAAAGCTGAAAAGAAGGATGAGCCTTGCAAGAAGGTCAAGTCTAGCAAACGTCGTCATGATGATTCTGACAAAGACAACCAAGCAAACCCAAGCAAAAAAGGTACAAGAATGACTAGACCTATAGTTACACTGCCATCATCCAACATTCAGCAGACTGGCGAAGAAGAACTAGTTCCTCAAGATACTGGAACATTTGATGATGCTAAACCTCACGATGACATCGCATACAACAAAGCTGAAGTTGTTCCTGAACCACCTGCAGATGCACCACTAAAACCTGCTCCTGAATGGATTAATCCTGATGCTGAAAAGTTTGAATGGTTTGAAGAAATGGTGGATGCATACCCCCGACATTCCAAAAGACGAATTTCCTGCAGAAGGCTTAGTTGTGGACTTCACAAAGAAACTCAAGAAAGTGATGAAGATCGATAAACTACAACTGTCTGACATTGTTAACATCCGCAAAGCAGGTTTCTCACAATTCAAGACTTCGATAACTTCTCAACTAGAATTCGAATACAACCTGGAACAAGTTGCAAGAGCCTTATCTGAGAATGTTAGCTGGGATGTTGCAAGATCTTCTCATGAAACTGACACATTCCATTTTTGTGACTACTCACAACCCCTCATTGGTCAAGCTCATAATCCCAAGATACCTAAAGCATATTTCTTCAACAATGACTTGGAGTATATGATATATGGGAACACCAATCCATAAAAACGATATGCTACATCTCTCACCAAGTTCAAGGCCGCTACTTATGTGCAAGAAGGACTTGAAGAACAGATTGGCGACTTGTTCAGCACCTCTATTGCAGAATACAATGATGAAGCTATTCTAGGAGTCTTTCACTGGCCTGAGATGCGCAAATGGTTCTACAAATGGAATCTAACATTTACCTCAAAACATAAGGTAAACTAAAAAGACAAAATTCTTTCCATCAAAAGTGCTAAAACAGAGTTAAAATATGGATACAACTTTCTGACTAAGATCACGGTTCGAAGACAAGACGACAAGGAGTACTCATTCAACGAAGCAGATTATCCTCATTTGAATCTAAACAACATTGAAGATATGTACCTGCTCAAGATACAAGGAAAACTCGAGCATCTCCCTGCCAGCCTTCAATACGACATCATCAACTCTCTACTTCTTTACATCCGAAGAATAGTAATAAAGACAAGAGTCGAAGATGTTCACCTCGGTGTTGAAAGTTACCAAAAGAAGTTGAACCTCCTCAAACCTGATCTTAGACCTCCGGGAATCGCATAAATGCAACCATATTATTTCATCAAAAGTGTTGGAGTATGCTCATGTCATAATAAATAATTATATGGCTAGACATATGTGAGCCTATGGGGTCACACACTTATATATAGAGACACCATTTAATATATCGTATCTATCGTATTTACGTTATATTTAACCTTCGTAACTCGGGATCAATAACGGGCTTCTAATAACTAAGCTAGTACTTAGTTTATTGGATTGGACCTACAAATGGGCAAGCCCATTTAGGGCCCCCATATAGCCGGCCATGGTGGGAAACAAGAGGGGAAAAAAAAGAGCAAGGGGTTAAGTGTAACATTTTTCTTATAACCTCCTATTGATTTGGTCAATTAAGATGATTTTATGAAAATAACAACTTACCAAATGTCTCTCCCTTTTCCTCTCCCATAAGCCACGAAATTAAACACACCCAAATTAGGGTTTGTGGTTTTAGATTCCATCTAACCTTATTCTAGTGTAGTTCAAGGCTAGATCGCGTGTTACGTGTTCAAGACTAGCATCGGGTGGTGATCGATGACGTGTAGTGTGGATTATTCATAGAGGTGATCTCCTTTGGTCACTTGTGGTTCTTATTCCATTCGATTCATAGGGATTGGTGGTGACTCCCGGATTACGCTACAAAGGTATAACTTGTTTGTTTTATTATTTGATTGATCATATGGCTATATGGATCCTTGTTGGTGATGTATTCCGCTGAGTTTATATATTTGATATGTTATTTTATTATTACATCACCTATAGTTGTATCACGAGCCATCATATGATGTCATATGATCATCTAGTATGCATAAAAATGACTAAAAACGCATGTTTTTAATGGATCTAAAAGTATATCTTCAAAACAGCCCCTAGGGCTAATATTTTCTGAATATGTCGACCCATATAGGGTCTTATGATCTAGACTTTTTCATCCCATGGTCATTTGTTATGCATACATTAATTGTTTACTTGTTCGGTACCCGTAAAATGGCCTAAAAACGTGTTTTTTTGATAGATTTATAACCCGATTTCAAATCAGCCCATGAGGCTTAATTTTCTGTGGTAAAATGATGTTAAGAAGGTCCTAATATCAGTGGGTTTTGAGTCTATGGCCATTTGTCACGCGTACCATTCGGGGTTTTAATTCTTGTTAATTAATTTCTTCGATTCGTTGGCTAACAATTTAACTCTTGTTATTTATTTTGTTGTCCATGGCAAATACATGCATGTTTGTCCTTGGAGTTAGCCAACACCTTGTAATGATCATAATTTTAATGTATTATTATGTGTATATGCAAAGCCGATGAAAACCTAGACCACTTATGCATTATGATGTTGTGATTATTGGTTGTTTTATTTGTTTTTGGGGTTTGCCATTGTTTCGGCACTTTTGCAATGTATTTCATTTTGGTTTTGCCATTGTTTAGGCATTTTTACAGTAGATAGAAAGTAGATTAGAATTACTTTACTTATATATCTTGTAACCAAAAGCTTGGAAGCATATGGCAAAAGAATGAAGAATTTTGGACCAAAAGTAGCTGCTGGACACCTGATGGGAAAATGCGATTTCCAGAAGATTGGTAAGGTATTTTTGGCTAAATTTTTTCGTGCAGGTTCACAAGACATGGGCCTACAACTCTCTAGTTTGGGCCGAAGCAAGAGGAGGACTCCTTCTAGGCCATTTGGGCCTTCAAATACAGAAAAACTGGGCTGACAGAATCATGTTTTCATGTGCATTATGGGCCTTTACTTGCCCATGATTGTCTTGGGGCAAGTGGGAGCCCTCCGTGTGGTTGTGGTTTATGTCCCTAGTTGACTCTTGGTTCTCGTGATGGCTCACGAGACCAAGCATAGGATTTTCATCGGTTGAGGCTTTGCATATTGTGGTTGTGTGTTTGTTTGGTTGTTTTATATATGTTGTGACTATATGTAAAACGGAAAATGTTTTCTTAAAACTTGAAACGAAACACAAACCATTTTTGAACTAAGTCTTATGATTTAGTTTAACTAAGTTTAAATATGATTTGAAACTTAAAATCATTGTTTTCTAAATAACACTTAAACTAGTTAGGGTTGTTTATTTATTTATTTATTGTATTGTCCAAACTTAATTATAATCCACTTAGGATTTATATTAGTCTTGAAAATGGACAACTTGACACACATAAATTAAAACAATGATTAGACTTAAGTTAAGAAAAGTTTTTAACTTGTGCTACGAAGAATGAATGCATGCTTCTTTCGTACACGTTTTTTATCCACATCAAAACACTTTACCCGTCAAAATTTAAGTCATGCCGTCCAATTATGAGAACACTTGCAATTACCTTTTGGCTATGGTCAGACCTAGGTCGAATTGTAACCTAAGGTGACTATTCTCTATGCGTCAGACCTAGGATTATTCTCACACATTTTCAAAATTGGATGACTTAATCGAGTTCAGCGGTCAGACCCTGACCCGAGGCAAAGATGGGACTAAACATGCCTACATGACACTAGTTGTTTGACACTAGATGCCATGAGTCCCATAAGGATCTAAGAGTTGTACATGTAATACAATTGGTGATCGTCGCCTACCAATTGAATCTACTATTGCTAGCAGATCAACTGATGTGATAGTAGAAGCACAATGTGGATCTTAGCCTTTTGTAAAATTAATTGTTTTAAATTGTAAACATGGGGTAGTTGAATTCAAAAGGATAATTATCGAAAATACTAAAATGAACTTTGAAAATTCAATTAATGAATTAATGCAATACGAACGTAAACAAGAGTTTGTTCTTTTCTTGTTAAAAGGACGAACTAAGTCGCTCTTTCCTTGTAAGAAAGAGACTTATTCCTATCCTTTTTCTTTATGAGTAAAAGCCATAATAGGAATATTTGAATTTTCGTAATTCTAATCAAACTCAAAGAACACCTACTCTAGAAATCGTGATGTCTTGTGAAAGTCAAAACGGTTAAGTATGGTTACACATCTTATTCTTTCAAGTTGTTTTATAACCCTAGTTTCGGTTTTGAAACATTGATGAAATATAAGATATATGGATAACTAGAGAACACGTTTTCTATAGCTACCAAACTAAAATGAGTTTAAATAATTAGAAGACAGAAAATATCAATAAACCGCAAAGTGGTAAAGGCAATTACTAGCATGATTACCTAGCAGTTTGTCTTAACCCAATAAACCTACTAAGGTCGAACATACCCTTGTAGTAAAGTAGACCGATTATGGAGGAAATGCATACCTATTTTCAAGTTAAAATAGCAATGATGGCTAGCCCATCATCTATATGCTAGAACTCGATGCACTTCCTTGAATACCTAAGTACATGTTTACTAGTCAAAGTGACTCACATTAGCAATAATGTGTAGATATTCAAAGAAAGAAGGAAAGTATCCAATCGCCACTCATTCTCCACTGGTGACGAAACACATAAAATGTTGTCTAATCCAGTGGGAGCTACGTGATTATATTACTAGTGAAGAAACACATGTAATGTTGTCTAATCCAGTGGGAGCTGTAAGCTTCATTACCTTGCAAGTTGCCCATCTTATTTCTAGATTGTCTTGAAATAATACGCTACTTTCCACATTTTAAGCATCATAGTTTATATAAGAACCTTTGCATAAATTTTATAAGATAACTTGTCGCGTTCCTGATGTTGCTTCCTGAAATGTTATCTATAAAATCGTTATGCATGATTCATTATTAAAACGATAAAGTTCTACATATCTATATTTTGATCTTGACTAAAAATCAAATGTTATCTTAGACATTGTCATACTGCTTTCATGATGTTGTGCCATGCACAAGTGGGAGAAATCTTAATTGTGTGCAAGGTACAACATATAACAATATGACTAATAGTTTTTCTTGACTAAAAGGTAAGAAACTAAAATTCTACTAGGACTTCTACACATAAAATGTAGGTTGCCCTAATTAGAACAAATATCAAGATAACATGAAAAGCTACTTCAACATATTCACTGAATTGTTTAGTAAATATGATTATGTTTTCTTGTAAAATTCTACTATGACTTCTACACATAAAATGTAGGTTGCCCTAATTAGAACAAATATCAAGATAACATGAAAAGCTACTTCAATATATTCACTGAATTGTTTAGTAAATATGATTATGTTTTCTTGTAAAATTCTACTAGGACTTCTACACATAAAATGTAGGTTTCCCTAATTAGAACAAATATCAAGATAACATGAAAAGCTACTTCAACATATTCACTGAATTGTTTAGTAAATATGATTATGTTTTCTTGTAAAGCCATAATCATGAAGTATGAAATTAACTTGAATTTACTATTGAGGCCAAGTGTCGGCGCTCGTAATTACTTTAGTTGAATATGTTTAGGTCTCTTGTAAAGACACAAACATCAATTCCGTTAATCGTTGAAAGACAAATAACGTAAAGTAAGACGTTGATTTGTTATGTCTTCTTGTTAAGACATGTACACTTACGACGTATAATATTAAATGTTTATGTTTTCTAGTCAAAACATGCACATGAAGTAAAGTATGCAGTAGACTGAGATTATTATTGATGCCATCTGGTTTGACCTGGTTGGCAGATATGTAAGCCAAAAGTATAAGTTCATCTAATGAGTTGTGTGATAGTCTCACAACATTAGTCCTCATGGAATACCACAACTATTATGGTATGTCCATCATGGAAAATCAAACTCTATTAATATTGTTTGATCTTTGATGACTTAAACTGTTTTACCTCCAAAGCTATCAAGGTTAGAAAATTGGATGTGCCATGTGTACACTCAATATGATTCCAACCCAGAAGGAATTTAAGACACCATTGTATTATGGCATGGGATGAATCTCATTATGTCTTGATTGAAGTTCTGAATTTGTTAACTACCTAAGAGTAAGTAATTAACAAACTAGAGTCAAGAACAAACGATGTATTTAGGATGTCCCACTTGGAAACAATTTATTGTTACTCAAGATGCTAAGTATCTAGAGATTAGTCTCTACATACAAAAGCAAGTGGGAGCACCTTTAGACCTTGAAGTTATTCAAGAGCAACCTTCTGTGTACACTTGCTAATGTCATACTAAGGTTGAACATGCATATGTTAAACCATAGATTGATATCTCTCATTCATAAATCCGCAAGGATTCCTATTGCACCTGAATGATATAGTTTTATATCAATGCTAAGGGATATAAGTTAGAGGATCATAGTGAACCTGCTAACTATAGAGATGCATTATCAGATCTTGTATCTGATGAATAACTCAAACTATGAATGTTAAGATGCAGTCCTTGAAAGACAATCACTCATGGAGTTTGATTGATCTCTTACCAATCAGTTAGATTGTGAGGTTAAGAATGAGTTTCTTGATGAGAAGACTCAAAAGGACAAACTTGTACACACACTTAATGCACGCGTAGTAAAAGGAGTTTTACTCGTACTCAAGAAATTGACTATGATTAAATCTTCCTATCTACAAACATTAAATGTATAAAGATGATTTATTGTCATACCTGCTTTCATATAAATGAAATATAACAATAGGATATCAAAACACTTTTCCTGTTGATTACCTTTTGCGAGGACGATGAGTAATCAAAAGGGTTTATGAATCCATATAATCTTTATTATGTATACAAGATAAAATAATCCATGTGTGGATTAGATCATGCATCTAGGAGCAAAGATCTTGAGTTAATTATAAAATCATTAATTTGATTTTGATTAATAAGATTACTCCTGAGTACACTAAGAGCAAGTTGGAGCACTGTATTTATTTTCTTAAATCTCATATGTCATTAACATAATAGAAACAATATTCCATCTAAGCTAGACTTTAATCCTTAGCTTGGAATGAAGTTTCTCTTGAGGGATTTATAAAATAAGACATACAACCTTGTTATATATATGTTTATTAGAATAAACATAAGCGGTTATTAAGTCTAAACATAATATGACACGTTATTGAGGGGAGTCTCAATGATCAATCTCACTTGATGAGATTGAACACATGAGTGGAAATCTTAAGTTCGACCAAAGGATTCATCATGTAAGTCATATTACGCATTGGACTGTGTATATATCATTTGCATGAATGCAAGATGATTTGATAACAACAAATATCTAAGTGAAAGTCATTAGATAATTGTTAAACGAACATTATAATGGACCTACAAAGGACCAAAGATATGTTCAAATGTTTACGAATATTTGAGGAACTCTGTTTTGTTTGCATACGCTGATGCTTATTTAACTGAGATGATACTCAACCCTAGTCGTGGTAGGATGCCATCATGAATGATGACATTGCTGACTAGATGTGCTCGACTGAGAGCATTAATGCGTTATACATTAAAAGAATAAGAATACTTTACAGTTTGAGAAACTGTTCAAATGACTGTCTAATGTAGGTGTTTTGCTGGCTTCAAATACCCTATGGAATGTATTGTTGCAATACTCGTCTTGTACTTGAATGCACACATACAAAGAACAATCATCATTCAAACCTTTCATGAGTTTTGAAACAAGTATTCTCAAAGTTTACTCGGATGACTACTTGTTGTCTTATACAACATAATTTGATCATGGTGGGAACATCGGATTTCGACCTATGAGTAGTCTTATGCATATCTGTTTTTAGTATTTGGATAATGGAACTGTAAGCAGTCGTATCATATAATGAATTGATATACCTGATATGATCGTCTTCATTTATACTACTGTGTTCTATATTTGCATGTTTAATCCATGAATAATTTATTTATTCTAAAATTGTCCATTGCCAGTTGACGATACGGGAGTATCATCAAATTAAGGCAAATGTGAGCGTGTTGGTGATTTATTTGCCAAACTCACATGTTGTTCATTGTGATGAACATTGGATTGACCCAACCTACGAGTTTCACTACATGGATCGTCGTCAATAGTGAATCTCGCTAGTGGTTATGTCTCTTATCCTTAGACTTGAGATGCAAGCAGGTCTTGCATGTGTGGAATTTCATTCCTTGATAAGGTTAAACGCTGTCCTAAATAAGGTAGTTATAAAAGCCATTATCAGGAGTGATATGAAGCATGTGAATGACACGTGTAGTCAAAACAGGATTTGTTCCTCCACATGTTATGGAGTTAGATACTATTGGGCCCCTCGATGAATTAGACAGATGTTTGTATGGCCATACCCAAATGAGATTAAGATGAATCTTAACCCACTTGGTAATCTTGTTCAATCTCTATACGAGAAACATAAGGAGTGATATGAAGCATGTGAATGACACGTGTAGTCAAAACAGGATTTGTTCCTCCACATGTTATGGAGCTATTAGAATGACATTTGATCCATGTCTAATGTTCAACACGGTATCTGTAACAAAAGGATAGATGACATATAAACCATCTAAAATGAGATGTTTAAGAAACTAACCTCACATATTTCTAGGGGCATTGGCGTGTTGCTAGACGCTAACCTTTGCTTGTATAATTACTTGATTATTATGACGTCGCAAGTGGGAGTTGTTGGAGTATGCTCGTGTCATAATAAATAATTATATGGCTAGACATATGTGAGCCTATGGGGTCACACACTTATACACAGAGACACCATTTAATATATCGTATCTATCGTATTTACGTTATATTTAACCTTTGTAACTCGGGATCAATAACGGGCTTCTAATAACTAAGCTAGTACTTAGTTTATTGGATTGGACCTACAAATGGGCAAGCCCATTTAGGGCCCCCATATGGCCGGCCATGGTGGGAAACAAGAGGAAAAAAAAAAGAGCAAGGGGTTAAGTGTAACATTTTTCTTATAACCTCCTATTGATTTGGTCAATTAAGGTGATTTTATGAAAATAACAACTTACCAAATGTCTCTCCCTTTTCCTCTCCCATAAGCCACGAAATTAAACACACCCAAATTAGGGTTTGTGGTTTTAGATCCCATCTAACCTTATTCTAGTGTAGTTCAAGGCTAGATCGCGTGTTACGTGTTCAAGAATAGCATCGGGTGGTGATCGATGACGTGTAGTGTGGATTATTCATAGAGGTGATCTCCTTTGGTCACTTGTGGTTCTTATTCCATTCGATTCATAGGGATTGGTGGTGACTCCCGGATCACGCTACAAAGGTATAACTTGTTTGTTTTATTATTTGATTGATCATATGGCTAAATGGATCCTTGTTGGTGATGTATTCAGCTGCGTTTATATATTTGATATGTTATTTTATTATTACATCACCTATAAAAAGACCATTTGGAGTAGTGTATGTTTGATCTGGAAGACCAAAGTTCATGGGCAACGAAGACATTCACAAGTTCAGTGATGAAACTTTGATACAAGGCAGGTCTGAGCTTGATCATATTCTAGAAAGCCACACATAAGGGCGGAAGCAGGGTTGGTTGAGACACATGACTTAGAGAGGAAACGATGTGAAGCAGGCGGTCAAGTTCTCGGCACGGATTGACTACAGGCTTAAGCATTGGGTTCAGATGAGAAGATTGGAAAGCTATGTGGGCGGAAGAGCTAAGGATCCTAATATTCTCACATTTCGTTATCCGGAGTAAATCACTGGTATTATTGTCAATTGTTTGTCATCATTCATAATTGTTTAGTATGACTATGGTTTGTGTACATATAACAGTGCACAACCCGTACTTCTAAAGAAAGGACCCTGAGGTACGCTTCAGTGCCTCAATCCTAAAATAAGGAGCGAAAGCTTCTTACTTTTGAGTAGAATTAATCAAAATTTTGATAAGTTTTTTTTTTTTTTTAACTCTGCTCAAAAGAACAAGTATTCCCTCTCATGTTTAAAACCTTAAAAAGTGATTTCACTTGATGAGGGGGAGTACTTGAAACTAATCTTTGTTCAACACAAAATTTCTTGTTGAAATTCTTCCCGTAAACCTCAAAAAGCATATTTTAATCAAAAGTTTTCCAAAAACAACATGAATATGCTATTTTTGAGGGGGAGAATAGTAGTGTGATTAAATGTGGTAAAAAAAAGTATGAAATCTCGCATGAGCTCGACTCAGATTTTACCCAAGAATTGACGAAAATTAATTGTCATTAATCGAAAAGACTTGTCCTGGATGGGTAATAATTTCAAGCTGGTTTATCCAGTGATGTAAGTGTATCTCGAATAGGACTTGTCTGAGTAGAGTGTACCAATTTCGAGAGATTTTCTTTGAATATGACCAGGACGGGTAATAATTTCAAGCAAGTATAACTAGTGATGTAAAATTGTCTTGCAACGGTCATATTCACTAAAAATCAATCAATTCAAAAGTGCTAACTCCACCCGACATGTGCAAATTTATCTTAAAAACTTATGAGCACATGTAAAGGGGGAGTATTTCTAAAAAAGCAAAACTCTCAAGGGGTTAACAAAATATGTTTTATAATCATAAACACTTTAAGAGATTTTTTCAAATAATTGGTTTATGGCAACATAGGATAGTCATGGAGTTATAAGGTGACTAAGGATAGAAAATACGTCCTATGATCCGCTAGAACTGGAGGGATCTACCCATGGACAACACCAATAGTTTAGTACTAGAAGTCCTCAGGTATGATTGAAAAAAAGGAGTAAAGAAATGAAAGGAGAAAGAAGGGGTTGAAGAATTAAAAAGAAAAGTAAATGAAAGGGTGAAAAGAAATAGCCCTCCAAATGTTCAACCTTAGTGAAGAAACCGGGTTCAATTCATATGCTACTGGATGTTACTACGGTGACACCGGTATTGAAGACAAACCGTCATAGACCCAGTGACGCACTGCACTAAACCTTCTAGCCACTCAAGTATCTCTCAAAAGATACTTGTTTCATTTCTCACAGAGAACCCTTAATAATCTATCAACCTCTCATTCCAAGATGAGTTGATATTGAAAAGGAGGCACTCTGCTCCATGCCTCCAACGAATGAAACCAAAAAGCACTAAATCGAGTCTAGAGCTGCGAGATACATCAAAAGATCTCTTAGGAACACTTAATATTTCTACACTGGTTGTTCAACAATAAGGACACCAGTTGTAAATAATAAGAGTCCTACGCAGATCTTAGCAATCTGCCAAGAACATTCATGAGGGAATTCACAATTGTGATTCTCAGTGATTGAGTGGAAATTCCTGCCAGGGTCAACATCAAACAGCCCTGACAGCAGATCACTTCGGTAATCCCTTGTGGATTACACTTAGTATTCGAGGTGGTTTCAAACGGCCTACAGTCGTGGAGTGATACTTCGGTATACTTCAGCGACTCACCCTGAATCGTTGATACACTTCGGTGTATCTGAGTTAGCTCTCTTGGGGGCATCCGATTCAGGAACGGCCTTGGCAAGGATTAGAGAAAGTTTTCACACTATGCTGTTGACGATCTCGAAGTCCAAACCTGTAAGTGTCGGATGATTTATTGCTAACTGTTTACTTGCAGGTACTTATGGAGACCAGGAGTTCCACCACCACCATCACCATCATGCTCATACGAACATCACAAAGAAGGTTCTCACAAAGATCAAAGCGAAGGAAACGTTCAAAAGTCAAAATATCAAAGCTAAAGAATGAGAATACTTGAAGTTTAAAAGATCAAAGTTAAAACAAGTATGAGCATGGTGGAAAAGACGTAAAGAAACTGGAATTAAAGACGTTGATGGAAGGAAGATCACTACATTACCATATCACACACAACAAAGAACAAAGAACAAAGATACGAAAGACGTCAAAGCCTATGAAGCAAAGAAGACGTCAAGCAACCTTGATGACCAATCCTTAGGGGGAGATTGTTGGGAACACATTTCATAATATCAAGTATTGGTCATAGTTTATGTAATAGGTTGCTTCACTATTTAGGCCTTTATGTTAGTTTTAAGGTTCGGCCTATGTAGAAGGCCCATGGGCCGTGGCCTTTTATTTATTTCTATTATTAAGGCAACGCCCCATCATAATGTAAACACTATAAATACCCCTTCTCGTGATGAGAAGGGGGTTGGTTCATGTTAATTCAAAGTTTATTATTCTTATGCATGTTCCATCCAATCTCTCTCTCTCTCTTACTTTCTCTCTCTAGATCCGTGACTTGTGTGATAAGATTTGTGACCTAACACGTTTTGATAATCACAAAATATAAAAACAAGTTACGTAAAACTGCGTTTAATAAGTTTTTGATCGGGAAAACTCGTTTCGACAACGTCTCGACTACAACATCACTTAAGGTATGAACAAACACTATACCAATATTAGTTAAGTGATCAAAGAAAATATTTTTCTAAAAAAATCACATTTTTATGTGACAAAATGTTGAGATTAAAAGCCTTCTTGATGTTGTTTGATCAACTGCTGCTCATATTGGTGTTACTGCTGCTCAGATGAAGGTAGTGCCGCTAAGGAACTTCAATGAATATATGCTAAGTGAAGTTACTGCTGCTAGTACGAAGTTACAACTGCCAGTGCAAAGTTAAGACTGCTAGTACAAACTTAATACTGTTCAAGGTTAAGACTGCCATTGCAAAGTTACAACTGTTAGTGTAAGTTAGCATTGTCAGGAATTTTGTTAAGACTGCTTATGTGATATGTATTCAATATTTATAGAAAAGATTTGATATACTTAGGGAAGTATTGTAAGCCGTGTAGGACTCATTGGTGTATAAGAGGATGTCCTAGGGCATAAAGTTAGACGCGCACAAAAAGTCATATAATTCCTAGCTTCAAGGTTTTGTAACCCTAATACTTTGAGAGTATTCGTATTATTATTAATAATATTGAAGCGTGTTTGTTTGTTGAATTATATGTTCATTGTTTTACTGTTTCATTAACGATTCTTCTTAATATTAAAGTTTAAATTCCGCATAATCTTTAATATATTCAAACACAGTTTCTACTATAGTTGTGTTAGATTTATCTAATATAACTAAACCTTTTACAAGCTAAAGGAATTCAATCTAACTTCAACTAGGATCAACACAAAACATTTTTACAAAAGTATTTTTATAACTATAAAGAAATGTTTTAATAAGAAAATATATTTGAATTCAAAATTCTCTAACAGCTAGTTTTCCCTCCTAAAACTAGATAAATTTTAACCAGATAAATTTTTACCACACCAGGACAAAAATAGGAGCGTTTGTCGGGACGGTTCTGTAAACATGTGATGGTCCCGTATATATAAGGGACCGTCCAAGGTTTAAGGGACCGTCCCCGCTCCTCCTTGTGTCTATAAATACTGCATTATTCCCTGCAGAAAAACTGATCCTCTTGGCACAAAAACTTTATGTTCTTTCCTTCTTCTTCTTTGATCACTATAACGTATTGATATGTGTTTATAAGTGATCCCGTTATCCTATACATCAAAGTGCAAGAGAATAATGCTCGTATTCATCAAGAAACGAAATGTTATAGATTTGTCTTCACACACACACGTAACTAGTGTTACGATTCTCTTATCCCACCTCCAAACTCTATTCGTGTATATGTTAGGAATATAAATATTCATATGAAAGACTCGGTCACCCCGAGTATCTATTAGCATTAAGTAGCTCGTAAAATTATTAGTATTAGTTTAGTTATCGTAGTATTCGTGGAGTTGGGTCGGGTCTTTACCCACTGTCAGCTCACTCCATAGCCCACATGGGGCGTTTATGTTTGTTGTATAAATACCCTCTCCCACCAAAGGAGAGGGTTGGAGCTTCTTTCAATCTAATACATAATACTTCACTTTCTCTCACTAGAACTCCCATTCTCTCTCTTTCTCTCTCTAGAATTCAACCTAACATCAAATCCAAGTGTGTTTTATGATAATTAATGTGTTACAATTGGTATCAAGAGCCATGGTTATGATTAGCTAGATTGTGTGTACTTGGATTCGCAACTTGGTTTTTTATTTCTTCTTTGGTTCAAACTGTAAAGAAAGAAAAATCAAGATTTGAGTTTTGTTTGTGGTTAGGATTGATGTGTGAGTGTACTTTCGTGTTTTGGATAGTTATTTTAGCTTACCTTGGTTACTAGATTGATTATCTCATAAGTTTATTGGTGTTTTTAAGCTTATACGAGACTTTGAAGTTTATTTTTCTTGGTTGTAGTTTGAGTTGTTCTTGACTGCGAGTTGGTAATTCTTAGTTGCGATTTGGGCTTGTCAAGGAAGTCACTTGTTGCGGTTTAGCCTGAGTCAGATCTGTGGTTTGGATAGTAGCCAAAAAGGGTATAAAAAGATAAAACTGGGGTGAAGGTGACATTTTTGTCGTCTACTTGCAATTGCGTTTTGGGTCACAGCGTTTTGGTATTGCGTTTTGAAGTTTATTACAGTTTAAGGGTTGCGTTTTCCTTTTGGTGTTGCGATTTGCCTAACTGAAGACCTCAGATCTATTTCATCCTCATCAGTCAAGATAAGTCAAACGAAAAAGGAAAATTAAAAAGGAAAAAGAAGATGAACAAGAACAGAAAAACAAAGTGATCTTAACAAACTTCAAACAAGTCCTAATCTATCCCAAACCCTCATAAGTAATAGTCAACAACAACAAATCCAACATCAATATCCTAATCCCCATCTCTACATCATCTCAGTTTTAAGACGAAAAGATACACAAGATCACAGCTCGTTCACCTCTTGTAACAATCATTGAAATGATTTTTGTGAGTGAATCCAAACCATCATAGATCTTTATCGAAGCTTATACTTCTCTTAGATATCCGAATAACATCAAAAGAAAGAACAAAACAAGATTGTTACATTCCCCTTTTCATTCGGGTAAACAAACAAGAAACGAAAAAAAAAGAATATCATAACATTGATCTCAGGTTATCTCAATTTGCAATCAAGGAATCGGCAAAAGACACAACCAAAAGAGATATAACATCATCGATCTTTTTGAAGTATACACTTCTCTGTATATCCGACTTATTTGTGAAAAGAACGAAACAAGTTTGTTTCATCTTCTCTTTGATTCGGTTTAAAAGAAAGCACAAAATTAAATACTAGTTTCGAAACAAAATAATATACAAGGGTCTCTGTTTAATCTCTTTGAACAAAGTTTCGTTTTAAACCTAACCACAAGAGATTTTTTCTTCGTCGATCTATAAGAAGGGATATTTTTTAATCTCCGAACCATCTAAAGAAAGAATAAAACATTAACATTTCATTCTCTCTTTTCGTTCATTCAAAGTAACATAAGGCAAAAACGATGCATAACTAATCACCTACCTGTAACCTTCTCTTGGGTCATCAAGAAATCAAGTGGAAGAGTTTGATCTTGATTTCGATTTGATCTGACATCAAAAATCTAAGGGACGAATTTATGTTTGTATAAAAGAGAGGCGTTTATTTTTGTTGGTGTGAGATTAAGGTTGTGTGTGGAGAAATATTAGGGTTGGGTCTGATTAAGTATTAGCCTAAATACTGAATATTTAGGGCATAATTAGTGGACTTGGGCTGAGATAGTTAAAACCTTAGTGGGCTGCGTGGGCTATCTGTTTTACAAGGGACGATATTTATTTTTCTCAAGTATTTCATACGGTGAAGAGGGAGTAGTATCTTTCGTGTGGTCATCTTGTGATAAAATTTTGGGGTTATAATTTGGACCGCGGTTTTCATTGTGAATTATTTTGGGGCGAGATATTTTTCGGGTTTATTGGATATAACTATGGGGTTTATTCGGATTTCGTAACACGAACATTGTCTGAAATTCACTGAGACTTGTCTACTTCATAACTTAAACTCATTTCAACCAAACCAAATCATAATTGAACAACATATCACCTAATCGATCATACAATAATCACGTTCAACACACAATCACTAATCATTGTACCAATCCAATGGTTATCATAACACATATCAATTATCATTGTCTCACGGTTTCTTCTTGATTTTGTAAAATCCCACGAAAGAATCTCTTTCTCGGTTTAAATCATAGAATTGTAAAATCCCGTGCACGTTCATATCATGTCAAATTCTTCGGATTCAGTCATATCTGAGATACTCAAATTGTACGACAAGATCGATGAACATAAGATTTCCAAAAAAGTACAACAGACTAACAGTTTTGAGTCTGATACTACTAAAATGGAATCTTTGTGCTCTAATTCACATGAGAGAGAGTTGCATCAGCCACAAAAAGTGCAAGATAATGCAAAGGAAAGTTGCATAGAATATTTTCGACTACTTCATTCACATCTCAAGGTTCTCTTTGAAAGACCTGGATACATGGGAGGATACAAACTTGCATTTGCATCACTCTTTGGTCAAGATGTTCAGACTTTCACAGGCACAATGATACTGAACTTAGATCAACTAGAACAACAACTTGACAAAGGAGAATTTCCTGAAATTGGATCCATGGATGCTTTTTGTGTGATCAACAAACAACTCCAAGTGTTCATCGATTCGCAATTCATTGCGGATTATGACAATGACAGTCAAATGATGGAAAAGTGTTTTGCTAATTACACTGGAATCGAGGTTGACATGTTCAGAGAAACACTACTCCAACTCATGGGTAACGTTAAGAGGTTCATTAATGAAAGAGCACAACATCAACAACGCAGTGGCTCTGAGTCTAATAAGCATGATACAAGCGACAATTCTAGGACTTATATCACACATGGCTTGGATACTGATCACAGACCATAAAATGACCAAGTCCCATCTGATGAGGTACATGTCACTGATCAACATAATGCGCTTTCTAATGAACGACAGCATACTGATCAAATTAAACCTACTTATGACACATATATGTTGGAAAAGACTGCTAGCAATACCATTCCTGCTTCAACAAAAATGAGTCATAAAGGGGGGAAAATTGATCAGGATGCTGAACATGATGATGCTTCAAGTTCTTCGTTTACGGCTGAGTCTTTTAAATCAAATGATATGGTTGAAAAAGAATTTTTTAATGAACTTTCAAACAGATTTTTACAACTTGAAAAAATTGTATTTCACTTGAAATCTCAATGCAACAAAAGGAAGAAAGTCTTCAAACTAACCAACCATGTAAAAATCTGGAATTTCCTGAATTCCGTGAATTTTTTGTGATAAATGATTTGAAAGCTCAGCTAGAAGCCAAAAACTCAACGATCAACAACTTGAAAACACAAATTACCGAGATGCATGAGATAAGAAATGTAGTCAAGGCTAAATATGACAGTGATGCAACTAAAACAAGAAACATTAAATTGGAACTTAAAGTGGCTGGATTACTTTAGGAAAATGAGACTTTGAAAATTCATTGCAAAGACTTGTGTGATTCAATCAAAGAAACAAAAACTAAGACTATAGAACAGAAAACCTCTTTGACTGCCAAAAATGATGAATTCAAAGCTCAACTTCAGGAAAAGGGTTTTGCAATTGCAGCATTAAAAAACGAGTTAAGAAAATTAACAGGAAATAGTGTGAACACTAAGTTTGCAAAACCATCAATCTTGTGAAAACCAGGTTTACAATCAATTAGAAACCAATCAGTTGTTAGACAAACGACTGCGTTTAGATCTGAACGATCAAAATTTTCAAAACCACGGTTTGCCTCCCAAGTTGATTCCAAACAAGTTTTGTCAAAACAGTCACTTCACAGTCTAGATCTTATGTAAAGGAATATGCTTTTGCAAAAACTCATCATATGAGTGCTTCCAATTCCTCTAGGATTAGTTCAAAGCGTGTGTCATTTGTGACATCAAAAGAACATGTTAGACTTAATGACATTGTTCAGAATCACAACCTAGAGGATGCTAAGAAAAACACACATGAAAAGACTAGGAATTTGCCTGTTTCTAAGAGTAGTTACGTATCGATTAAAGCGATTCCCATAGCAGATAACTCTAAGAATTTTAGATCTTTTTCTGAATCCAAACACTTTGTTTGCTCGACCTGTCAGAAATGTATGTTTAATGCAAATCATGATAACTGTATAACAAAATTCCTGAAGGAAGTGAATGCTCGTGCTAAGGTTCTATCCCCTAAGACTAGAAACAATAACAAGCCCGTAGAACCAAAGAGTTATGCTCAGAAACCTAGTAGGCAGATTGCTATAGGACAAATGTTTTCTCTCAAAAAGTCTCCCACTGTTCATGAGAAACCAAACACTCCTAGAGCTTGTCTTAGGTGGATACCGACGGGTAGAATTTTTAAGATTGCTGGTCTTAGATGGATACCTACTGGAAAGATGTTCACTGATCGCAAAAGCAAGGTTGAAAATGAAACCCCAAATGGCTTAGATGCTGATATCACTAACCCATATAAATGCGAACAAACTCTTAATGTTGGTGCAGGTAGTCTTTACATAAGTGCAGGTACATCGTTCACTTCTATTAAGGAAAGACTCAGAGTTTGGTTGCTGAAAAGACTGATATCTCATAAATTAGGGGTTCAAGATACTCAAACTTGATGATCAACAACAATGGCGTTTGAACACAATAGTTCAAGCCTCGTTCTTCAACGACTATGACGTCTGAACACATCAGTTCAGGCCTCGTTCTTAAGCAAATGACGTTTGAACACTGCAGTTCAAGCCTCAGGCCTCAATGTCAACATAATGGCGTCTGCTGAAAACACTCCAGGCCCCGTTCCTCAAAGAAAAGAAAGGCGTACGCTTGAGTGCACTTTATCTTTGGAAGAAGAGAAATCTTCTGGTTTCTAACTATTCTCATCAACAAGCTTCATACTTGTTCCATGCTCGTTCAGTCATCAAGTGGATCTACTTTCATTAGATTGGATTTTTATTCACTCGATCAAAAATGGCAACCTCAAATGCAATTTTTGAGGGGGAGAAGTGTGAACAGTGGATCAACCTCATATGCACTTGTTCAATCAAAAATGGCAACCTCAGATGCAATTTTTGAGGGGGAGAAGTGTGAACAGTGGATCGACGTACATTTAATTGTATGTTCACTCACTTGTTGGGCATGTGACTCTAATTGTGACTACGGAGTTGATCAGGTATCACTTATTCGAGATTGAAGTTGACTTTCACAAAGGCGTGATCTTATCTTATCTTGAAGTCGGGGTTGGTTGGATGCATGACTTTCAATGATAACTTGCTCGTGCTTAAGATTTAAGTTGAAGACTTAGTTTATCTAGTTACCAGCAGTCGGGGTAAATGTTTGAAGACCTGGTTAACTATCACTTTAAGGAGTTATGTTGTAGTACTCAGTGTCACACGCCGATGACGTTGTGGATAATCGCAAGAGGTGGTAATGTCTCATACTTTGGTTGGGTATTGAGTACTTAGAGATTTGCTTGGAGCATAAATTCTCTACACCGTTCTTCCAACATTAGTGCAGGCTTAAGTCACGAGAACGGGGAATTCTACTTCAGTTTCAAGTTTGGTATATCGGGTTTGCTCCATCAGTTATCACTTCAAATAGCCTACTTAAGGGTTGGTAAAGATAGTCAGAGAGACTTTCGGTAGCGGTTGATTCTCACTTGATACATTTGAGCCAATTTTGTTCTTCTCACAAGATTTCAAGTATATGTGCGTAAAATGTGTTGCTGATTCTGAGATATCAAAACCAGCAAGGGGGAAGGAGACATACATCTGAACGCACAACGAGTACACGTGATGAACTTTATACTTCTTCTTAATTGAAGTTATTCCGGGAAGACAAATTTCATAACCGCAGAGAAAATCAGTGTTTTAACTCGTGGCTTTTGGTGTATTATTCCAACTACGTGGGGGAAGAGATGTAAGAAACAGTTTCTAATGATTAAAGAGGTACACAATTGTATGATGATTACTCTGGTTAGTCGGTATCCTACAGAAGGAAAAGTGTTCATCCGGGACTTACTTGATTTTTTACGGTACTGTTTTGGTGTTATCATTTCGACTACATCCGGTACTCAGTTGCTTTTGTGGTACTGTCTTGGTGTTATCATTTCGACTACATACGGGATAAATTGCTTACACTCGGGACTTAGTTGACTTTGGTGTAACAATTATCATCTGCAATTTCATGAAGGGAGAAGAGTGCATTTCCGAGTCTTAATTGATTTTGATGTTACGTTTTTGAATTCATTAATGGGATTGAGTGTGTACTTTGGTTTTTTGAGCTTCATACAATGAGACTGATTGCATCACTTCAACTACTTGGGGGAAGTGGCCTCTTGATAACTTTGGTATGCATTGCTTCAGCCTTCAACGAGAAGAAATATGAGAAGAATTACTCAAGTGTGAGATGATACGTTGCTGATCTATTTGATGATCCCCCGAACGGATAATCACGATGATTATTCTTAAAAGGAGCAGCAATATTTGATGTGGTTTGCTACGGATTCTGCTATGAACTTAACTAATGTAAGCTTGAAAGAGAGCTTTAAAACTGCTCAAAAAGAAGATTGCCGGTTTGGGGGGAAGCTATCAAAGCTTCACATTGAGAAGGCACAAGTTCAGACGATTATTCAGGAGCCTCGAAAGCTTTGGTGGTGAAAGTTTAAGAGATGTTGACTACTGACTTCTACAACGTACAGAACGATATCCTTATTTCGGTATTCATGTCAATATCTTCTTAAATTGAATAATATATTTTGTACATATCTTAAACCAAAATGTAAATAGAAATATATATAACCAACAAAAACCATAAAAATCAGAAAAATAGAAAATACCAAAAATAGTTTTTCAAGGCATGTCTTCTGGTATCGATAACATTTACGGTCCTAGAAATGTCATTCAATAATGACACGGGTCTTTAAATGAAGTTCGAGCAGAAGTTCAAAAAGTTTTCAAAACATGCCTAAATGGCTTTCAGTTACTTCAGAATATAACCCGTTCTTCATTATGGGGAAAGCACGTCTCCAAAAAGATGGTTGTTCCTCCCACTGGGTGAAGTTCACCCGGGCATGGATTACTTTATATCCATGTTTCTTCGATTTAATGTACATTTCAGTGCATTATTACTCGTATAAGAAGAGAAGTCTTCTTTGCATCACAAATTCTTTTCCTTCTATGATTCTTCTGAAAATTATTTGTGAGACACGTGGTGGTAGCATGTTGTTTGAAACTCTTTCAGACTTGGATTGTTCATAATATTTGTCACTCAATCAATGACTACAGCTTGTTATCTCGAATACGGGTCATTGATTGAGGGGGAGAGTGATTTCAAATTTTTTATCATCAAACGGGTTTCTTGGTTATCTCATAATTGTTAGAAAACGTTTTTTTTTTTTTAGTTAATGAGGTATTAGTTGAAGAGGAACTTACTAAGCTTTATCTCAAATGGGAAAATGTGTTAGTTGTTAGAAAGATTAGGGCATTATGTGCAATTTGCGTATAGTTTCCTAGCTTTATGCAACTAGAAGGTTCATTTGTGTTACTTTGGAATCCTCGTTTAATCCCCTAAATAATTTAAAACTCAAAATCTAAAAGAAGTTAGAAAACCCATTGTGTTTGATGTTCTTGAATACTCCACAGGCATTTGTATGATCTGATTGAATGAGTTTCGAATGTTGATTGACTTTTGTTAGTTGTTAGTTGTTTAATTGTTGTTGACGTATTGCTTGTGCACTCATAATATGCTTAGGTATGTAGCTATTGTGTTAGAATCATGTCCCTAAGATCCTGAGTTGAATGTTGAAATATGTGTGAATTGCCATGTTCATGATTGATGGTTGATCTTCATGCTAAATAATGGTTTGATTAGGCTATGAATATGGTATCATGAGTAGGCAAGCTGCTACGTGGTAGCGAGTAATGAAGAGTGAATCTGTATGTATGTATATCTGTGTTGATATTCTTATGCAGATTCCATGGCCGATATGAATGTGCATGCTCCCGCTCTAACCATTTGATCAGATGTTCAAACTCTATTGACTGGCTCTGAATTCACCACAACAACAACATCGGCAGCAACAACAACAACAACACCTTCACCACCACCACCACCTTCGCTTCAACAAAGCATTACTAATTCTGGTCTCGCTGAGTGAGGATCTACAATACTTGGGAAGTTTTATTGGTGGATAAAAAATTGATGTTGACTACTGACTCCCTTAGAGAAGCGAATGATCACACCATCTGTGCGTAAAGGTCAACATCATTTGTGTCGTAATAGTTACTTTGTACATAATAAGCAGTGAATAAAATGTGGCTTTTATGTGTCAGTGTATGATTTTTTTTAATTCAAAATCTTCCAAACTTATCATACCTGACACTAACATTCTCCCTCATTGATTGAGGGGAGCATAATAATGTTCCATTATCAGAATACATTGAATCAGACCACATTGTCTCCCAAATTTTCTAACTTATTTAAATCAATTGAGATCCCAAATCTCAAAAGGTTTGAAATTTTTGATCGGGGGAGAGAATGTGATTTAAATATGAAAATCTAATAAAAAATGTGATCTTTTGGACTCAAGTGTAGGCTCTCCCATATGTGCTAAACTCTTTCATATATCGATGAACATATTGAGGGGGAGCGAATGATTTATGATGGCAATTATAGAAGAATACCAAAGACCGACCATTTTATTTAATATACTGGAGTTATAAGGATGGTAAGGTTAGGTATCAGTTCCCACGATCCCGCCAGAGACGGAGGGATCTACCCAGGGATAATCCATTAGTTATTGTAGAAGTCCTTAGGTATGATTAAAAAAGGAGCAATGTGAGAATAAGGGAAGAGTGCCGACTGAGATGGAGCTAGTACTGGAACAAACCCAACAAGGTACTAGTGATGAAGTCTCGGTAAGCGCAGAAGGGTTTGAAGAATGAAAAAGAAATTTAAAGATAAAGGGTGAAAAGAAAGAAGCCCTCCTTACACATTAGGCAGAAACCGGGTCAATACAAATGCTGTCAGAATCACGTAGTTGATTGCTGACATTGAAGACAAGTATCATGGACCCAGTGATATGCTGCACAACCCTCCCTAGCCACTCAAGGTCTCTCAATAGACTCTTGTTTCATTCACACGGAGATTCACTCATTACTATTGACTCTCTCACTCCGAGTTAGTTGATATTGAAAAGGTGGCAGTCTGCTCCAGCCTCCGATTACTAAATCAAAATGCACTATCGAGTCTAGAGCCAAGAGATCATCCATAAATCTCATTAGGACACATTTCCAATATGCTTGCTGTTTCATACACCGTGAAAAGTAAGAAAACATATATTAAGAGTCCTACGCATTATCCTTGTGGTATTGCCAGAACATCCGAGTGATACGTAAAGTATTCACAATGAAGATGGAAATCCTTCTAGATCCAACATCAAACAAGCTCTTGGTGGGTGACATGTGAGATCCTTCATGGATCAAACTAGTGACAACTGGAAAGAAACGATGGGGTGATTCACATTTGAATCAAACTTGTTTCAGAAAATGGATTGATGGATGCTTTTGGAAAACCTTTCAATGTGCTCACCAACTGAGCTTCGAGCACATTGATTGTGAAAATTTTCAAACAAAAGTGTTTATGACAGAAATGTGATTCAATTTATAAAACCCTTGTCGTGTTGCATAAAATGTTTATCCAATGACACGCGAGTGATTTTTCTAATCAATTTCTCATCAATCAGTGGGTATTTAATTCACTAATTTACTCTACCGTGCTGTCTGCTTTGAGATGTTCCGGTATGAGAACATGCTTTGTATGATGATTCTGATGTTAATTCGTTGGATGATTCTTTACAACAAGCTGGAAAGTCCTGTCAAGGAGAATTTTCTTTAAAGGGGATTCTACCTGATCACATGTCGGTCCTCACGGAACCGAAGGTTAATCCAACCACACCGAGCGAATGACAAAGCCATATTCGTTCTCCAACTTTATTACTAACTGTTTTATTTCATATTTATATAAAGATGGTGATGGTGGTACCTAATTCCAGCAGAGACATGTCAATCCACACCCCATGCTCACACGACAAATTCATTATCAAAGGATCATGAAAGTTGAGAGACTTACAACAATGCTTCCGCAACTCTGATGCAAAGTCTCCTGATCCAGAAAAGTGTGAGCATGACGGTCCGATGGTCACTACTTCACATGGAGGCGATACTACTAAGGATGATTTGGAGATTTACTGTGGCTGACGATCTCAAAGCAAACTCAAAGATCACACAAGGCAAAGGAACATTAATCACAAGATCATTGCTTGAAGTACAAAGATTAATGACCTTGAAGAATCAAAGACTACGAGCTAGGAAATTAAGTTCATTAGAATGCTAGAATTCAAATTGTAATTTCCGGGGTGACCTCCCTTAGGGGGAGATTGTTAGGAATATAAATATTCATATGAAAGACTCGGTCACCCCGAGTATCTATTAGCATTAAGTAGCACCTAGAATTATTAGTATTAGTTTAGTTATCGTAGTATTCGTGGAGTTGGGTCGGGTCTTTACCCACTGTCAGCTCACTCCACAGCCCACATGGGGCGTTTATGTTTGTTGTATAAATACCCTCTCCCACCAAAGGAGAGGGTTGGAGCTTCTTGCAATCTAATACATAATACTTCACTTTCTCTCACTAGAGCTTACATTCTCTCTCTTTCTCTCTCTAGAATTCAACCTAACATCAAATCCAAGTGTGTGTTATGATAATTAATGTGTTACAGTATATTTGTGTATCCGACTTGTGTGTGAGTCGTGACTAGTTGTGTTAGTTTAGATTGGGACAAAGTGTGAAGTCCTTGTAATAGTTTTTATATTAGGACGGGGTGATCGTCCGTGTGTAGATTAGGACGGGGTGATTGTCCGTGTGAAGATTAGGACGGGGTGATCGTCCGTGTGAAGGTTAGGACGGGGTGATCGTCCGTGTGAAGACTTGGATTGTGTGTAAATCCAAGTGGACAAGGTGCTTGTCCGTGTTGCCGTGTGTCGGTGTGTAGATTGGTTCTAGCTAGGATTAGGACTCGACATTTCACTTAGTGTCGTTAATTGGTGTAAGCGTTGGTGTACGGTTTGCTCCGCCTAAAGGGAGTGTGTTGACATAGTGATTGTGAACTCTCGAGTGTGATACTCGAGGAGTGGAGTAGGACGAAGAGTGAGCTTCGTGCCGAACCACTATAAATCTCCGCGTCTCGGTTTGGTTGTCTCTATTCCTTATCTCTTCTTTATATTTTCTTTTACTATACGCATAGTTGTTGTGCTCATATATATATATATTTGATTGATATCACATAACTTAGAATCAAACAATTTTCAAAAAGAATAAAACGGTTGCAAAAAGTCTTAAAACGTAATTATAAACGGTGAAACTATTCAACCCCCCCTTCTAGTTTCTTCAATTAGTATCAGAGCGGGACACTCAAGAGCTTTAAAATATACTGTATTTTAAAACTTGAATCGATCTATAGAGTCTGAAAGATATCTAGAAGGGCATTCTTTGAAAGGACCACCATTTTTCGAAAACAATGATTTTAGTGAATGGAAAAATGGATTTGAAAGTTATGTGAAATCAATAGATCAAGATCTTTGGCATGCCATTTCAATTGGCGATTTTCAACCAACGAAAATAAATTTGGAAAATCAAAGTGATGATTTTAAAAGAAAGTTTTACAAAAATATTGAAGCTCAAATAATGATTTACAAAGCTTTGCCGAAGAGTGAATATGAAAGAATTTTATTGTGTCAAACGGAAAATGACATTTGGAAAAATCTTTTAAATTTTCATCAAGAAATTAATCAAGCCAAAGATAACCAAATTGATCTTGAACATATATATGAACAATTCGTCACTTCTGAAGACGAATCAATAGATAGAAATTTAGATAGATTAAATACAAGTACTATTAGTGTAAATGTTTTCAATGAAAGTAATGCCGTCAAGGACTGCATGAGTTATTTACGAAGAGAACTCAATGGAGAATCCTGGAGTGATACTGATGAAGAAGACAACGTTTGTCCTGAATACGAAATATGTCGAATGGTCGAAACTTCAAGTGAGGTACATTCGAAAATGGAACATTTTTGTTATGACACATTCATTCTAGAATTTTAAAAATTAGAAAGTGATTTTGAACATTTATGCACCATGAGTCTAAAAACATTTTCGGAAAATGAATCTTTAAAATCTTTAGAAAGTAAATTGGAAAAAGAAATCATTTTGGAAGATAAAATGTCTAGACTTGAAAGTGATATAAAATTTGATCTAGAATGTAAAATGTGTCAAGATAATAAATATGAAATTAATTAGCTTAAGGAAAAGGCAAATATATTAGCTAAATTCGAAAAGAGTTCTCAATCTCTTAAGGATTTACTAAATAGTTAAAAGGCATTTGGAGATAAAACGGGCTTATGTTTTAATTCATGTAAGTCATCAACGAGCAAGTTAAAACAAATTAAATTTGTGAAACCTCTTAGACAAATCTAGATTTGTTATTTGGAAAACTAAATTTTCTAAAAATCTCGTTTAGCACAAGTGAATTTTAAGTAAAACATCTTCAAATAAAATCTTTTATATCTCAAAATAAAATTTAACTAGACATGTATCTATGGGAATTTTTGTTTGCTAATGACATCCTCATCTTGTGCATGTAAATGCAAATGATGTTTATTACTAACCATCTCGGACCCATGAGAAATTGGGTACCAAGTTTTCTTGCAAGTTATCACTTTAAATGCACGAGGGAAGCAAATTAAAGATATGAATATCTACTCATGCTCTCGTCTAACACGGGATAATCCGTCACTACTCAAACCTTGCTTCACTCATAACGTCTCTCACGGTAAGGTATCATTAGGTAATGCTATTGGCAAAGGTACGCTTTCTCAAAACCGTGACAGTCCTACGTGCTACGTACTTGCTAATAACATGTTAATTGCTTGACTGAAATCCTATGTGTTTTAATTCTATACGTAGTAGATAAAATTTAGGATATTAGACTCTGTGCCTAAATGCTTATCCCCCGTAGGATCATAATGAATTTTTAGAGATAATAGTGATCTTGTTACAACCACTATCAATAGTCGACAACGCAATCGCCAAAAAGGCACGTCTATCAATCACTATGGATGACGCACACTCTTAACATCATCGACATCTCTTTTCTCCTCAAATTCTCGTCTACAACTACTATTCCACTTCTCTTCTTGTATCTACTCGCCATAGACATGATTGACTTCAGAACAACCCGATGCAAGCCTCATATTTTATTCTCGTCTCATCTATTTCTTCTGTCTCGACTATATTCCTATTCTAGATTCAGCGTGTCGTCAACCTCCTCACTCAAAACGAGTCTCTTCTACTTCTTCTGTCTCGATTCTCCTCAATACCCATTCTTCTAGACTACTCGTGCGTATCGTGTTTCCTCCGTTTCCTCTATCCCGTGTCTAGTCTTCTATATCATCTAAACACTTGATTCTAAGAGTCCTAAATAAATTACTTTTCATAAAACTCAAGTTAAAAACCAGTCACAAAAATTTTATCTCTCAAAAACTGGTTACCGGAGACGGCCCTTTAAACCTTGACGGTCCCTGTGACGGTCCTCCACATTTAAGGGACCGTCACCAGTGTTTCATGTAGTATCCCGCTTTTCTTTTTCATTTGCAGAAAACCAAAACCAAACATTTCCTCTTACTGCAGCAACGACTAAATAATCTAAAACATAACCAAATTCTTAATTCTTCCACTAAAACCTAATTCAAACTTTATCAATCAAGGACTATCAACCACAATACTATTAACAACATCAATTGTAAGTCATTTCATCAATTTCTTCATTAATTCGAAATTAGGGTTTGTATGAACATGAAATTGAATTTGGGGATTCTCATTTTTTTTTAAATCAATTAAAGTTAACACTAAATCCTAACAATGTACTACCAATATCACTCACTTAGATGTAGGAAGTGTCCAATTAAGTGAATTTTGAAAAGTGTCAAAACTTGTGATAACCCCCAATTCAATTTGATGTAGTTAATCATGGTTGGGAATGTAACAGAAACGTAATCACACATTGTTAATACATATCAAAAACGTTTTCATAACCATGCAATAACAAAAGTCAAAAACTTTTGAATAAAACCCCTTGAATGAATTGAAACCAAAGAAAGAAATGTTTAAATTTAAAATGACAATAACACATCCTCTGACACTTATAAAAACATTAAACTAATGATTATACCATTTCTCATATTGTTTATAGGTAACAAAATGTCACATGAGTATGACTTTGATCATCTACTAACAAACTCCTATATTCCTAATATATCACGTGAACCAACCACACCCGAAAACCATATTCGTGCCTACACAAATCTTGAAACCCGTCGTTTTCATGAAGGTCTAATTGTTGACCCCTATTTAATCTATCATAAGGATATCAACACCTCACTTTAAGCCATAGGTTTTACTTGCATACTCACTATCAACGAGCACATATGTCCTCGTTTGTGTTAGAATTCTTCCGACAAGTTGAATCGTACGTAACGAGGATCAATCTTTTTCACTTTGGTTTTGGATCCAAAACTTTAACTTTATCTTAACTCTAGAGCAATTTTCTCGAATCCTCCAAATTCCAAATCATAGGCAATGTGCCTAGACGGAAGATTGGTGTCTTGAGCACCTCTTTAACTATCGAGAAGAAAATAGCCCCTATTGCTCCCACATACCCACTCCATAAGAAATCACTAAACTTGTTTGTACATCTAAATACATTCCTTACCTAGACCCAACGAAAATTCGTTTGGAAGAGGTACGTCTCGAACTGCACCCCTGGGCAGTCATTCTACGAGAAAACGTTCTCAGTCAAAAAGGAAATCGTGAGCAACTTTCGGCGTGTTGTGCTCATATGATTTACTGTTTACTCACTTAACAACCATATAATCTTGCCTATTTCTTCGCTAAGCGAATTGTACATCTCAAGAGTAACTAAAATAAATTGATACCGTATGGGATGTTCTTAACTTGTCTTTATCAATACATCATGCACTTTCACCCATACCTTTGAGTTCCTCAATATGCACTTGTCAATGGCGTAATGGAGCCTCTAAATGAATCATACATCTCATCCATTCTAATCTCTGAATCCTCCACAAACTATGCACCCTTTGAAGATCCAACACACGAGGAAGAGGTGCAAACTCACGACAAAAGAGTAATGCAACGGGAACCAGTTCACGTCAATCACGGGGAACAACGTCATGAGTATTAGATTCTCCATTTAGGATGACATCATTGATTTAATTTCCTATTAGTTTCTTAGCTATGGATGATTAACTTAGTCTTCATTATATCTAAACCTTCTTGCATGTTCAATTTTAATAAATATGGTTTACATTATTCCTAGATAAAAGCTTGTTTTGTCCTATTAATTGCATGCTTATGAGTGATGACATGCTGATCTTTTGTTGCTAGTTGTGGCTTGATTTAAGATATTTCTAGTAGATTGAGGTACTAGGATTTGCTACAAATAGTGTCTTTAGTTACAGATTGCAGAAATAAAAAACTGGGTGCAAACCCTGTAACCCACTGGTGACGGTCTCGTAAACATGGTGACGGTCTCGTAAACATGGTGACGGTCCCGGATATTTAAAGGACCGTCCCCTATTTAAGGGACCGTCTAATGTTGGTCACGGATTTTTGCATTGTTTCTTCTTTCTTGCAACCTTGACCTATTTCATGTTTTTCAACACCATTTCCAGGATTAGTTAAACAAATTTGAGTGCTATTAGAGTCAAAATGCATGCTTTGCCTAAACTATAATCATCCTTGATTATTTAAACCTTCATCCTCTTCTTCTTCAACATCACCTTTCATCTCCACTTCATCTTCTTCATCTTCCACAATGGGTTCTTCCTCAACCTCGTTGTCTCTCTCAAACAAAAGGCCATAATGACTTGCTTTGTGAGAGCTCAGTTTCTAAGACGAAGGCTAAGAATTCTCTACTAGAGGGATTGAAAAGATCGAGGGTAATTTCTGAGTCTTGATCACCATCACACCACCACAAACTAACTTCATTGATCTTACTCAATAAGACAAAAACTCCATCACCAAAATCCAAACCCAATTCTCCTCTTGTTCCTAGTGCACCACTCAAAACACCCTCAACCAAAGGCACATCTTCTTCCTCCTCAAGGCTAAACTCTTCACCATTTTCATCATTCATTAGAAACCTATCACCTTTGCTCACTCACTCTAGCTCCGCCGCATACACACCATTTGTGAGCAACCTAACACCTTCTCTTACCATCTCTAACTCGCCACTCCTAAACACCTCACCAAATGGGCCTTTGGATTACACTCCCTCTACTCCACCACCATCTTCAATCATAGGTCATCCACTTCCTTACAACTTTGTCAACAACCATACCATAGGGTGTGCATGTTGTTTTCATAATTTCAACCTCATTTCCTCTCTAAGAGATGAACTCCATTACATGTTTACCCATGTTGAGCGCATTCTCTCTCAACCTAATGTGCAACCAACTCCACTTGCTACCATGCCACCTACTCCTCCACCATCTTCTCCACCTTCTAACTAAACATCTCTACATGTTTAGTTAAAAATAATCAATGATTATCTTTTGGGCCAAGCATGTTCTAGGAACTTAGATTAATCTAGAAATAGCTTGTAGTATTTCTCTACTTAGGTTGTTATGACTTCATGTTATGAATGTTAAATGTATGATTTCTTATTGTGTTTAATGAAATCTATGCTTTTATGTTGTGATACTTGTCATGATTGCTTTTATAATATATGAAATCAACTATCTTTAAAATGGGTAATACTTAAATCACAATAATTTGCCCAAAACAAGCCCACTGGCGACGGTCCCTTATACAGGGATGGTCCCTAATATTTAAAGGACCGTCGGTGTATATACAGGACCGTCCCCAGTCAGGCTTAAAAACTGATTTCTCTACTCTGAATAATCTGAATTATTTGCTTTTATCTGATTTCATCTTCCTCTAATCCTTTCCTCTTATCCAATCTCTATTTCTAACTCTCTACATTTCTAATCTCCTTCTATTATATCTATCTTAACTCTCTTCTCATCCCCTCTAATTCTCATATAAATAAGTGTATGGGCATTGTACTCTAACTTGTTTTTGTAGCACAACACAATAGATCGATTCCCCCGGTGCCCTCATCTAGGGGAGCACTAATCAAGGGGGAGCCTTAGCGCCGTCGATTTCTTTTCTCTCTACACATCGACGAAGCCTTTTTGAATCTAAAAAAAAGGGGAGAAGTAAACGAAAACTCATTAAAACTTACTAACACATAATTTTACCTAAAATGAGTTTTTATTTTGTAATCATCAAAAAGAGAGAAATTGTTAATAAAAATAATTTCAAAAACGTCATTTGCATTATTCGGTCTCTATACGTTTTGATAATCACAAAATATAAAAACAAGTTACGTAAAACTACGTTTAATAAGTTTTTGATCGAGAAAACTCGTTTCGACAACGTCTCGACTACAACATCACTTAAGGTATGAACAAACACTATACCAATATTAGTTAAGTGATCAAAGAAAATATTTTTTCTAAAAACATCACATTTTTATGTGACAAAACATTTTTACAAAAGTATATTTGTAATTATAAAGAAATGTTTTAGTAAGAAAATATATTTGAATTCAAAATTCTCTAACAGCTAGTTTTCCCGCCTAAAACTAGATAAATTTTCACCACACCAGGACAAAAATGGGAGCGTTTGTCGGGACAGTCCCGTAAACATGTGACGGCCCCGCATATATAAGGGACCGTCCCCGCTCCTCCTGGTGTCTATAAATACTGCACTATTCCCTGCAGAAAAACTGATCCTCTTGGCACAAAAACTTTCTGTTCTTTCCTTCTTCTTCTTTGATCACTATAACATATTGATATGTGTTTATAAGTGATCCCGTTATCTTCTACATCAAAGTACAAGAGAAGAACGCTCGTATTCGTCAAGAAGTGAAGTGTTATAGATTAGTCTTCACACACACGTGTAACTAGTGTTACGATTCTCTTCTCCCACCTCCAAACTCTATTCGTGTATATTTGTGTATCCGACTTGTGTGTGAGTCGTGACTAATTGTGTTAGTTTAGATAGGGACAAAGTGTGAAGTCCTTGTAATAGTTTGTAGATTAGGACGGGGTGATCGTCCTTGTGTAGATTAGGACGGGGTGATCGTCCGTGTGAAGATTAGGACGGGGTGATCGTCCGTGTGAAGGCTTGTATTGTGTGTAAATCCAAGTGGACAAGGTGTTTGTCCGTGTTGCCGTGTGTCAGTGTGTAGATCGGTTCTAGCTAGGGTTAGGACTTGACATTTGATGTGATCAAATAGGTAGTGTTCATATGCATTATTTATCTCACAATTATTGTTCTTTTATTTTGTTTTATATAAGAAATTGTACTTAATTGTTTATTATTTCGCATTGTAGGTAAAAATGGAGCAATTGGTGAAAAGACACAAAAATTGGCATGAATTGAAGTAAAGTTAAGAAAAGTGAAGCTTTAGACGTTGTTGCACTATTTTGATCATGACTCTTTTGTCTGAAGTCCGCAATTTGTGTGATACAATTAGGCTCAATATTTATTTAATTTGATGAAAGCCCAATTAACACAAATTGATGGCCTTTGTGTTTAATAGTTGGACGGAAAAAAAAGGGCCTGTTGGGTTTTTTTTTTGGATTGCACGACAAGACACAAGGGTTTTATCCCTTGTATAATTTGGCTGCTACCATTCTTTTTACTGTTCGAATATTATCAAAAGGATAGACGGACAGGAAAAAATAAAAACACGAAGGCACTATTCGGATATCATTAATATATACGGACAGAGGAAGGGAATAAAGTAACAAAGTTTTTTGGGTACTGTGTTGGACGCATTGATTGAAAGAGGGCACTGTTCGGATATTAATAAAAAAAGAGGAAGTATTTTACTTTTGGCTGTTTTAGTTCGACGCAAGGAAAAAAAGACGCAAACACCGCATCAACAATTTTACTCGGTTTGAATTTTTATTATTTTTAATATCATATTGAATTTTTGTTTAATTATTGTTATGTTTGTTCTTTTTATTATGTTTGGCTAAATTATATAGTATTTGCTTAGAGTAGATGAACCCTAGATGATGGATAACATAATTTAGTGATTTGATTATTGCTACTAGCAGTGGAACGGTTTTTATCGATCGTCAACATCGATCGATCGATATGCAATATCGATCGTACCATTGTGGAGCATTGGGCCAATATCGATCGCCGGTTACAAATAATCAAATCGTTCGTATGAACGATCGATATTGACAAACAAATCCCACTTGATTTTTAAAAAACTATCCGTTTGGGTAAAAAAAAAAAAAAACTTTTTTTCAAAAAAATTACCACTTTCATCCTATAAATACCCAAATCAAACAAGTTCAAAACATATACTTTCAAACATAATTCAAACAACAAATTAAACACAAAAAAATGGCTTGTAACCTTCCACACACTGTCAAACAAGTTCAAAACTATGTCAAAAAACAAGTCGAAATAGACGACAAGGAACGCCAAGATGCAATTGTCGAAGTTATTAAGAAGTTTGAGCTGGCGAAGTTACGCAAACAACGCCTGAGAACACGATACGCAGCTTGCAAAGATATCTCTGTCGAGAGAAAATATGTGATCGACCAGTTTTTGGACGATGAGTATCGCAAAGACGCTGATGTTGTTGAAACATTGTGGGGTTGTGTGCAGAAGATAGAGAACGAGAAATCCAACAAGATACGTTGGAGTTTTGAGGAGAATGTGGCAGCTGCTGATGCACCACAACAACAACAACAATTTGTGCAAGGTGCATCAAGTTCATCTGCACCAAGGGTTGTTGAACCACAACTACCGCAACCTCATCTTGATAACTTTCAGCTAAGTTTTGAGGAGAATGTGAAACCTGCTGATGATTGGAACTCTGAGGACGACCGGGAGCTGAGCAGGATGGAAGCTGAGTTGGAAG
The DNA here is from genome assembly GCA_021014915.2 of Artemisia tridentata subsp. tridentata. NCBI lineage: Eukaryota > Viridiplantae > Streptophyta > Magnoliopsida > Asterales > Asteraceae > Artemisia > Artemisia tridentata. Next base: position 79,049,675 of record CP139501.1, on the reverse strand, counting down.
CAGAGAGGTTTGCGAGCTTTGATCCGTATGACGACGGTTTCCGCTCCGACAACTCGCAGACCTGGGATCACCCAGATTATAATTGAAGTTTTAGTTTTTAAATTATTATTGTAATGTTTTAATTTCTGTTTATGTAACGTTTATGTTTTTATTAATAAAAAATTTACATTTGAATTATGAATATCATGTAATGTCTACGTTTAATTTTTAGTTGTTTAATTCCGTATCGTTTCGTTTATGTAATGTTTACGTTTTATTAATAAAATTTGTGTTTGTGTTAAAAGTTTTTTTTTTTTTTTTTTTTTTTAAAATAAAAGAAGATGATGCAATATGGGTTGCCACTGTGATGAGAGAGATGAATATAGGTTGAGGAGAGAGAAAGCTGAGGTGGCAGCCGGAAAGATGATGCAATATAGGTCATCACTGTGAGCAGCCTTTAGTGATTTGATTATTGGTTATATGGATGATTATTGAGTTTAATAAAGAATCATATGTGTTTGATTATGATTTTTATTGTTTCTTATCGTGAGTATTGTATGCATATTATGATGAAAATCCGTATGTGTATGATATTTATTCTTGATCAACATTCCGCTTAGTGTCGTTAATTGGTGTAAGCGTTGGTGTATGATTTGCTCCGCCTAAAGGGAGTGTCTTGACATAGTGATTGTGAACTCTCGAGTGTGATACTCGAGGAGTGGAGTAGGACGAAGAGTGAGCTTCGTGCCGAACCACTATAAATCTCTGCGTCTCGGTTTGATTGTCTCTATTCCTTATCTCTTCGTTATATTTTTCTTTTACTATACGCATAATTGTTGTGCTCATATATATATATTTGATTGATATTAGAATCAAACAATTTTCATAAAGAATAAAACGGTTGCAAAAAATATTAAAACGTAATTATAAACGGTGAAACTATTCAACCCCCCCTTCTAGTTTCTACAAAACGCATTATCTTCACATCAGAGTCACATCACCATTTAATACACTACCAAACTCATAAAAAAATAGATGTAATGGTCACTAGCAAATCAAACATATAAAAATGCATCACTTACTACAAACGTGGCCAAAAAAAAAAAAAAAAAAAGGGAAATAGTTTGGTGGTGCGGACCACCAAACCACTGCAACACAAAATGGGGATGGTGCACTATTGGGGACGTGTGTAATGAGAATGGGGTATAGTGGGTTCATTAGTTGGTGTTATGGACTAACATGGTAATTTTCAAATATACATCAAATACGGGTGTAATTGTTATTCATCGGTATTAAAATGTTCCAAGAAACAAGAAAATGGAACAATATTTATTCATGTCACTGACAAGTAACATTTATTAATAAAATGGGATTTATATAGTGATACAACTGAAGTCATCATATTACATGGTAGCTAATATTTATAAGAGTAAACTGTAAAATACATCCCTGTGGTTTACACTTTTTGCAACTTTATATCCTTGTCAGAAAGTATTGGCAAGATACATCTCCCGTTAAGCAAACGTTTGCCACATTACATCTTTAGTCCCTACCTTCGTTAGTGTTTAGTCCTAATTGACGTTAAGTGGAAAAAAATGAGGGGTATTAATGTCTTTTTACCTATAAGAGGGATGTATTTTGCAGATTACTTTACCTACTTCTAAGAGGGATGTATTTTGCAAATTACTTTTATACTTTACTTTTTTTTAATTATTATTATTATTATTATTATTATTATTATTATTATTATTATTATTATTATTATTATTATTATTATTATTATTATTTGTTCTTATTTTATTTTCTTACGTTTTTATCTGTTTTCGTCCGTTTTTATATGTTTTGTCTGTTTTCATCAGTTTTTATACGTTTTCGTCATTTTTTTCGTTTTTATACGATGTCTTACGTTTTCATCAGTTTTTTTTTTAAGTTTTTATACGTTTTAGTCTGTTTCTATACGTTTTCTTACGTTTTTATCCGTTTTCATCAATTTGTATACATTTTTATACATTTTCGTCCGTTTTTGTACGTTTTCGTACGGTTCTTTTACGTTTTCAACCATTTTTATCTGTTATCGTCTGTTTTTTTACGTTTTCAACCGTTTTTTATGTTTTCTTACGTATTTGTCCATTTTTTTACGTTTTCAATCATTTTTATCTGTTCTCGTCCATTTTTTTACGTTTTTGTCTTCTTTTTTTTTTACTTTTTTGTATGTTTTTTACATTTTTGTCCATTTTTTTACGTTCTCGTCCGTTTTTTTACGTTTTCATCCATTTTTTTTACGTTTTCATCCATTTTTTTACGTTTTCAACCATTTTTATCTGTTCTCGTCCGTTTTTTTACATTTTTATCCGTTTTTTACGTTCTCGTCCATTTTTTTATTTTTTCGTACGTTTTTTTACGTTTTTGTCCGTATTTTTTACGTTTTTGTCTGTTTTTTACGTTTGTCGAATTTTTTACGTTCTTGTCTGTTTTTACGTAAAAATACGGAAAAAATGTAAAAAACAGACAAAACATAAAAATAAGAACAAAAACATAAAAAACCGTACGAAAAAGTAAAAAAAATGGACGAGAACGTAAAAAACGGATATAAATGTAAAAAAATGGACGAGCACAGATAAAAATGGTTGAAAACGTAAGACAGCGTATAAAAACGGACAAAACGTAAAAAAAAGACTGATGAAAACGTAAGACAGCGTATAAAAACGAAAAAATAAATGACGAAAACGTATAAAAACTGATGAAAACGGAAAAAAACATATAAAAACGGACGAAAACGTATAAAAACGTAAGAAAATAAAATAAGAACAAATAATAATAATAATAATAATAATAATAATAATAATAATAATAATAATAATAATAATAATAATAATAATAGTGGTGGTGGTGGTGGTGGTGGTGGTGGTGGTGGTGGTGGTGGTGGTGGTCATGGTGGTGGTAGTAGTAGTAGTGGTAGTAGTGGTAGTAGTAGTAGTAGTGCTAGTAGTGGTAGTGGTAGTGGTAGTGGTAGTAGTGGTAGTAGTAGTAGTAGTGCTAGTAGTGGTAGTAGTAGTGCCAGTATTGGTAGTGGTAGTGGTAGTGGTAGTGGTAGTGGTGGTAGTAGTATGTGGTAGTGGTAATAGTAGTAGTAGTGGTAGTAGTAATAGTAGTGGTAGTTGTGGTAGTAGTGGTGGTAGTAGTGGTAGTAGTAGTAGTAGTGGTAGTAGTGGTAGTAGTGGTAGTGGTAGTGGTCGTGGTAGTGGTAGTGGTCGTGGTCGTGGTGGTAGTAGTGGTGGTATTGGTAGTAGTAGTGGTGGTGGTGGTAGTAGTAGTAGTAGTAGTAGTAGTAGTAGTAGTAGTAGTAGTAGTAGTGTGGTGGTAGTGGTGGTGGTGGTAGTAGTAGTTGTAGTAGTAGTGGTAGTAGTAGTGGTGGTGGTGGTGGCGGTGGCGGTGGTAGTAGCAGTAGTAGTAGCAGCAGTAGTAGCAGCGGTAGTAGCTGCTGGTGGTGCTGGTGGTGGTGGTAGTAGTAGTAGTAGTAGCAGCAGCAGCAGTAGCAGCAGTAGTAGCTGGTGGTGGTGGTGGTGGTAGTTAGTAGTCGTAGTCGTAGTAGTAGCAGCAGCAGCAGCAGTAGTAGGAGTAGTAGTAGTAGTAGTAGTAGTAGCAGTAATAATAATAATAATAATAATAATAATAATAATAATAATAATAATAATAATAATAATAATTAAAAAAAAGTAAAGTATAAAAGTAATTTGCAAAATACATCCCTTTTAGAAGTAGGTAAAGTAATCTGCAAAATACATCCCTCTTAGAAGTAGGTAAAGTAATCTGCAAAATACATCCCTCTTATAGGTAAAAAGACATTAATACCCCTCATTTTTTCCCCACTTAACGTCAGTTAGAACTAAACACTAACGACAGTAGGGACTAAGGATGTAATGTGGCAAACGTTTGCTTAACGGGGGATGTATCTTGCCAATAGTTTCTGACAGGGATGTAAAGTGGCAAAATGTGTAAACCACAGGGATGTATTTTGCAGTTTACTCTATTAATAATCTTTTAAATGTATGATGTTTAAAATTTTTACTATCGTTTTACATAAAAATAAAGTTATTTAGAAAACAAACGATATTCATTTAAGGGTTTAAGCCGTACAATAGATACATATTTCTCAAATATATCGATGTGGTACGTGCCCTAAAAAACAACTTGTCAAATACCTTTAATTTAACTTTCATGCTAATATGCCCGTAGTTTTACCAACTACCGGTAAAACCAGCTAAAATTATCAAAACGGTGATGTGGTATTTTTATTTTGTTTTTAGTTATTTTTATATGTGACGTGTAGGTAGCTGTGTGTTGTTAAACACCTTTAAACACTTTACCAAACCAATAACCACTCTAGATCTGTGTTTCCCCAAATCACATCTACCTAAATTATGAACATTCAAAATTGATAACCATGAAGAAGATAACCATTTATGTTATGATCCTCTAAATATAGTAATTGTTAGAGTTTGTGAAAAAATATTAAGTCGTGTACGACTAGAATCGAACTCGGGACCATGGGATTGCACACTTTACGTATGAATGACTAATGAAATAATTAATATATATAAACGTTATATATATTTAATTATTTGAACACGAAATAACGACTAACGAACATTAAGTAATTAACGGAATTAACTAACGACCGTTAGTGAATAAAGGAAGGACTGCAGGTGAAATTACATGACAAGAAAGATCTAGAATCCCTAGGGGATTGGGATTGCCGATCGGATTTGGGTTTCCATAACCCAATTCGAGTCCAACTTGTCCTCCAAGATATGTAGCCTATAAATACAAAGGCTAGGGTTATTAGTTTTATATCTTGTGCACTCTTGCTATAACCCTAACTTTGTTCTTCTCCTTCTTTTGCTAAAATCCGATCGTATATACCCTAGGGGTAATCGATCCTTTGCTTTTCAATTAAACAAATCATTTGGTTTAATTCGTGTGTTCTTTACTAGCATCAAACATTAATCGGTTATAGTACGTGTGTACAAAATCTTGGTAATTAACTCACTATAGTTAATTCTATCTTGGATTGAAAAATAAAATGATAAGGGGTTTCTCGTTAATCCTATTGTTTGTTTAAGAAGAAGAATTGAAGTTTAAGATCCTTGTTCTTGCTAGGATCAAATGTACGTATCTTTAATATTCGGTTAAACACTTTACATGTTAAATATTGATTCTTTGCTTCCGCTACGTGCTTTGGTGATGTATTATTTATTTATATGATTGTCATGGTATTTAAATTCTAATAGTAGCATCACGAGCCGTTTAACATGTAATTGTATTACCAAAACGCATAAAAATCGAATTTTTGATTTGGATTAACATATTTAGTCGAATTTTTTAAGGTTTTAGAACATAAAAAATTTCGAACCTAATTTTTTAAGGGGGGGGGGTCGATCCCTCTTTAATTAAAAAACTAGTTTTGTAACCCTAAAATTAGAAACATATGCATTTATGTGTGTAAAGGGTTACATTCCTTGACTTGCAATTGATCCATGATACTTCATGCAAGGTTATCATGGATTAGGTTTAAGTAATTAATTGTTAAGTTACTTGCTACATGTAATAAAAAGATAGATCTAAAGTTAGGGAAGACCTAATTAATTAAATTAATGAATCTTTTATGTGCAACGTGGTATATGTTTGCTAAGGCTTACGCAACCAACTTGTTTGGTGTATGTGGTCCATTAGTACCATTAGCTCGAAAATCAATGGGAGTCTTAGTAATTATATGCATATTAAAACATAAATAGATTATTAATATGATTTATCAAAAGGTTTGCATGTGATTATATGATTTAAAGGTTAAGATTATATGAGTTATTATGTGGTATTTATTTTTATTAAATTATTTGCTTTTTTTTTGTTTAAATTATTTGTTGAAAAGTAAGCAAAAAGAGGGTAATTTTTCAAATAGAAAATAAATTGGCCTAATAACTATGAAACATATATTGCCAAGTCTTATGTGCCGACAGTAGTTCGCTTCGCACGGTAATTTGCTCCCAGGCGAGACTAGCAATATTATAGTTTATAGCATATTTTTTAAGACTTAGAATCATAAACTTTTGATTGAGTGATGAGTTTTGTACCAATAGTGTGAACGGCTCACCCAGTTTCGACAAACTATAAGAGGGGTATAAGGAGGCTTGACATTAAATTGTCATCCGAAAGGGACGCGTTTTTAATTAGCCTTCAGGCGGACGTTTGTCTCTCCGCTCCTTTGTGCGTCTAATTGGAGCTACCAAGTAATGCTATTATTTTCTGCAAAATCATTTTAAGGGTGAATTTACCTCAATTCCACGCGCCGCTTTTGTGGTAATTATCCGAATAACTTGGGTCTTTATGACTCATGCAGTAGTAGGATATAGTGGGCGATAATTGGAGGTAATTCTTTGATTGGTGAACCCAATACCTCAATTAAAACTTTGTTGATTTAACTCTTAGCCAAATTGGTAAATAAAATTGTTTTGAAAACTTATGATACGAAGATGTGTGCATGCTTCTTCGTACATATTTTGATTGTCACATCAAAATAAATACCCTAAAATTTAAGTCCATGCTATCTAATTATAAGAGACACTTGGAGTTAATATTTAGCGGAAGTGAGACCTTGCCTAGATATTAATGACAAGGTAAATTTTCATGGCGTGAGACCGTGACATGGAGAATTTGCAGTTTCTAAATTAGACGACTTAATTAAGTTGTAAGTGAGACCTTGAAACTTAAGGCATGAGATGGGAAGAAACATACTTACATTTTTTGGCAAATGGAATTCCCATAATGATCTAGGAGTCGGAAATTGTTTGCCGATTATTGTACGACAAATTACCATCTTTTGTACTTTCACTACTAGCAGATCAACTGATGTAGTTAAACTATGGAAAGTTAGATCCTAGTTTTCAAGAAGATTAAATGGTTATATTTATATTTCCTGGGTAATTTTCTTTTCTTGAAAAATTGTATTATCAGAATACTAATATTTGAACTTTTTCTGTAGAAATGTCTCAACCCGGAAACACTGTACTAAGTTCTGCCTTCAAAGTTATCTTTGAAGGAGAAAAATCGACTGGCCCTGAAGCAATTTTTGATTTGATCAGGAAATTGTATTGCTGTAGGCAAGGGGATGGTAAACCAGTAGCTGATCATGTGTTGGTTATAAAAAGTTACATGGACCAACTATCACAGATCAACTACGTCTGTCCTGAGGATACATGTGTGAACCTAATCATCCAATCCTTGAACAAGGATTTTATGGGTTTTGTACATAATTACAACATGCATTGCTCGGGGAAGACAGTCACGGAATTGCTCGCAATGCTCGTTGACAATGAAAAGGGTTTACCAGGCAGGGCACCTACTCCTCAGGTATTAGCTATACAAGGAGGTAGGGTTCAAAAGCCAAAACCGCAAGGGAATAAGGGGAAAGGAAAGGTTGACAAGGGTAAACAAGCTATGACCTATCAACCTATGCCTAAGAAGTACCCTCAGAAAAACAAGGCCAATCCGAACGAGAAGGATCTGACTTGTCACCACTGCCAAGAGATAGGACACTGTAAGAGGAACTGTCCTCTCTATCTCGAGGAGTTGCATGTGAAAAAGATGAAGGGTGAGGCTGTGAAATCCAACACTTCAGGTAACTTTTTCATGATTGAATTATTTTCATTAACTCATAAAATAAATTCCTGGGTATACGATACTGGATGTGGTATTCATATTTGCAATACACTACAGGGGTTTAGAGTTGAGAAGAGACTAGCCTATGGAGAGCAATACCTGCACGTGGGCAATGGAGCACATGCAGCTGTTGAGGCCATAGGAATATTTAAATTAGTTTTGCCTTCGGGCTTAATACTGTATTTGAATAATTGTCATTATGCACCTACAATTATTAGGGGTGTGGTCTTTTTTTCGTGTTTATTGGATATTGGATTTCAGCATACTATTACAAGTAATAAAATTTCTGTTTCGTTAAATAATGTTTTTTATTTTAATGCTATTGCTGTGAATGGTGTATTTCAAATTGATATGTATGAATGTAATGATTATAATTCGATGTATAACATCAATAATAAGAGAGTCAAGAATGTCTTGGATTCGTCTTATTTTTGGCATTGTCGGCTTGCTCACATAGGCAAGACTCTCATGCAAAAGCTGCAACGTGATGGGCTTTTGCAAGATATCAATGATGAATCATTTGATAGGTGTGAATCTTGTATATCTGGGAAGATAACAAAGAAACCTTTTAATAATTGTATTGAAAAGCCTGATGATCTACTTGGTTTGATACATACTGATGTGTGTAGACCACTTAGACATGTGTCAAAGAGAGGTGCTAGCTACTTCTTAACCTTCACTGATGATTTCAGTCGTTATGGATATGTTTATTGACTTGAACATAAACATGAGGTGTTTGAAACATTTAAGGTTTTCAAAGCTGAAGTAGAATTTCAACTTGGAAAGAAGATTGAAGCTCTTCGATCCGACAGAGGTGGTGAATACCTAAGTCAAGAGTTTAAAATTATCTAAGTGAGAATGGAATTGTCCAGCATCTCACATCTCCATATACTCCACAACAAAATGGTGTATATGAGAGAAGGAATCGTACATTATTGGATATGGTGCGATCTATGTTTAATCTTACTACTCTTTCTTTATCCTTTTGGGATTATGCTTTGGAATCTGCGATTCGCATATTAAATATGGTTCCGACCAAGAAGGTTGATAAGTGTTGGGTTATAAGATGCTGCTGCTTCAGATTGTATAGTATTGCTCATGGTTCTTAATAGAAAATACACTAAGTATGATTCTGCTGCTAGGCTTAATTATTCTACTGCTAGTGTATTCATTCTACTGCTGGAGTTTCTGAAAAGATCAAGGAAATAAGCTAAATATGATACTACTGCTAGGCATCGAAGATTCTACTGCTAGAGTTATTATACTGCTGCTTATTGGATATCTATGTATAGTATGTTAGATAATTATGGAATAGATACGAATAGATATTATCTTGTATAGAAAGATATTGTAACTGACTAGGACTCCTTAGTCTATAAAAGGAGGATCTAGGGTTAGAGATTAGTACGTATTGTTTTGTTAAGTCGGTTCACTTCAAGGTTTTTGTAACCCTGTTACTTTTGAGTAACCGTATTAATATATTGAAGTGTTTATTGAGTGAATTCGTTTGTGTTCATTAATAATTCTTCTTAAGATTAAGTATTAGATTCCGCATAATACTTAATAATCATTCAAGAACAGTTTCTATACCTATTGTCTTAGATCTATATCTAAGATAATTAACAAGATCGTTAGCTCAACTGGGATCAACAAGTGGTATCAGAGCTTGTGATCTAGAAACTGATACCAAGAAGAATTTTCGAAATACTCAGATCTGTTCATCATCTGCTAAAGCAATTGAATCTGAAACTACTCATATGGTGACTGCTTCTAAGGTACCAATGCTCAAGGTTGGAGAATATGAACTCTGGAAGATGAGGATTCAATAGTACATAAAGATGCTTGACTACTCCATGTGGGAAGTCATTCATAATGGAGATACCTTACCTGCTAAGGCTGCTGATAGGACACTCTTGCCCATTAAGACTAATGAGGAGAAGGCTCAAAGGAGACTGGAGATTAAGACTAACAATATCCTCTTGATGGGAATACCCAATGAGTAACAATTGAGTTTCAGTAACACACAGACTGCTAAGGACTTGATGGAAGCAATTGAACTCAGATTTGGTGGGAATGATGCTACCAAAAAGTCAAGGAAGAACTTGTTGAAGCATCAATTTGAAACTTTTGTGGCCTTAAGTAATGAAAACATTGATGGTACTTATGATCGATTGTAGAAGCTGGTAAGTCAGTTGGCACTTCTGAAGGTTATTGTTGCTCAAGAAGACATTAATCTGAAGTTTCTTAGGAGTTTACCATCTGAATGGAATACTCATACAGTGGTCTGGAGGAACAAGGCTGATTTTGAAACAATGACTTTGGATAATTTGTACAACAATCTGAAGGTGTATGAATCTGAAGTCAAGGGATCATCCAGTTCATCTTCTAGTGGACAAAACCTAGCATTTATGTCCTCAAACAACAAGGGATCTGGTAGCTCTCAAGAAAACCATTCTACTGCTGGTCATGTGGTTTCTGCTTTTGGTTCTACTGCTAGTACAAATAGTGACAACATCAGTGATTGATCCGTGCTAAAGTGTATATATAAATAATATGCAGACGGATACACGTGAATAAATACAAATCACCCCTTTAGGAAAAAGGATACTTGCAAAAACTCACGTTTGTGTGTGGATTAAAGTGACTGATGAGTGGGATAAGGAATTTTTGCTTTTTTTATGATGTTCTAATTAAATAATGAGAAACAAATTCTCAAAATAAAATTAAGGTTAAAACATATTATATTAAAAACGCGTTACGGGAAATCTAAAACGGGACTAAAAAGTGAAATATTAGAAAACTAATCTTACAAGTGCAAAATTATTTTTCTTAAATCCTAAATAATAAAAGAAAATTATAGAAAAAAGATTTATATTTTTCTGACTTTTATATTTTTTATTATGAATTAAAAACTAAATTTAAAAGAAAATATTAATTAAAAATACTAAAACTATTCTAAAAATTCTGAAACTTTTTCTAATATTACTTAATGATATGACAGACCTAGGAAAAATATGAACAAGGTATCAGCTTATTCTAATAAGCTGATAATAAGCAAAATGAAAAAATAAGCTTAATTAAAAAAAACAAGGTTAAATAAAAAAGGGTGCAAGGGTATTACTGATAAAGACCCTAGGGCAGATGGTTGAGTGTGTGTGTGTTTATCTGAGAGACCAGGGTTCGAATCCCACCCCTGACCTTTTTGCTTTTATTTTATTTTTTTTATTTTTATAATTGAAACACAATAAGCACACTGAGATAAGCAAATTTTACAACTACCACTTTTTATGAAAATCACCAATAAGCTCAGAAATCAGCTAAGGTTTGCTGATCAGTAGGCTAAAAAGGGTTAAGCCCAAGGTTTTTGATGAAAAGCTGTTTAAGCTTTAAATAAGCTAAAGCAACAGATGAAATAAGCAAAACAACCAATAAAAAGCTAGAATGAACACTGATAAAGCAAAAGAACTCAGAAACAAGCACAAAATAAGCAAGAATAAGCACAAAGTCTGCTGAGTGCACAGGGCACTTTTTGGATTTCTAGGCAATTTCAAGCTTAGATTTAAGCACTTAAATAAGCACTAAACACCACCACAAAGACTGATTATTCTAAAAATTCACCTACTGAGGATTATATAAAACCAGAAATCAGGACAAGAGAAGCTTATTTGTTGCTTAAGAATAAGCTGGGAAAGCATCTTTTCACAATAAGTATGTACTGATCAATCAGTACATGCTTGTGTGATAGGGGGACTTTTGAGCTTAATTTTAAGCTTAAATAAGCTGATCTATGTTCTGGATTTTGGAATAAGCAAAGATGACCTAGCAAACTATCTAGAAATCAAAAATTAAGGGCTGATGAACACAAATAAGCACTAAAAATTGGTCTAGAAAAATGGTGCAGACCTGCACTATGGATTCCAAATGTGCAGGTTTGGGTTTTTAAGTCAAAAACCTTACAAATCCAAACCAAACTTATCCAACTATTGAGTATGCACTTAAACCACTAATTTGCACTTAAAGATGCCAAAAGTAAGTCCAGACAAGCTCAGGCTTGTGAGAAGCTTATGAGAGCAGTCCAATACCTAAGATTCAACTAATCCACTAAAATCTTCTCAAACCTTCAAAACAGGCAAAGTGCTTATACTAACAACTTATATATGCTGAATAAATCAAGTTCAAACTTAGAGAACATGCAAATGAACAGTGATAAACCAATTTGACCCATTTTGTCTTCTTGACCCAAACAGTCCTTATTGAGGGCTGATGTAGATTTTTAAATGAAACAGCCAATCTTAACTAAGATTCTTGGTAATTACTAATTGTCTAACTTATTCTAACTCTGATAAGCAACTTTAAATGTATAATTAAGCACTACAATAAGCTATGCTAATTATGCTAATTTGGACTGATTTAAGCTATTTAATGGAAAATGAAATTCAAGCTTAAACTAATGATCAAACAAGGCTACTATAACTCCAAATGACACAGATAAGCAAGGAAATGACAATAAGCACAAAGATAAGCTAATAAACAGTAAACTAGGAAATTATGCAAAAAACTTGAAAATAGCTTACAACTGATTTGCTATGGAACATGGAACTAAAAGAACAGAACACAACTAGCTTGTCAATGACAAGCTAGAAACCCAATTTCAGCTTTTCTGAATAGCTTATTTCACCAGAAGAGCTTATTTGGTCCAGATTTGACTTTCTTTGACTTTCTCCATTTCTTGAATTTAGAACAGATTATCACTAATATAAACTTACAACAAGCTATGATAAGCTTGTATAAGCTTATAGTAAGGGTAAGGAATGTTTTTGATTGATTCTTAATATTAATTGAGCTTAATTCGAATTAACAACAACTTGAAATTCTATTATAAGTGAAAATGAGTACAATACTGAATTACAAGAGAGTAAATAACTTAAGAACAACTTGAATTAACAACTGGAAATCAAAATTCATAAAACTTAAACAATTAAAGTACAATACGAAAATGAAAAATTAACTACTACTTATTACAGGATACAAAGAGTGCTATTTATACTACAACTAAGGTGGGATGTGTCCCTTATCTTCTCCTGATCATTTCTGCACCTTTGGATTGGATTCTCATGATCTCAGCCATTGAAACGGATTTTGGCGCCAAAAAGGAGATAGTGGAAAAAATCCACTATCTCTGATAATCTTGAAAATGGGGAAGAAGCATTAATTTCATTTAGCTTGTTAGGTGGAGTGAGATAAGAGAAAGGGTGAGGTGTGGTGGTATTGCAGGGATAAGAGGTGAGGTGGGGGTGGTTTCTGGTATGGCTTTGGCGGTAAATGGTTTTGAGGAAGAAAGGTTTGACCGAAGTCAAACCTTTGGGTTAACTAAAAAATTCGGGTTGGGTATTTGGGATTGGGCTTGGGTTTAGTTAAGTTTGTGGGCTGGGTAGGTTGTTTTAGCTGGGTTTATTATTTAGGATTAAATGGTTAGGATTAGAATTGGATTTGGTTAAACCTTAGGGACCAATGTTGCACAATTCTGAAAATCCAGGGACCATAAATGCCAAAAATCAAAACTATTTCCAGGGACCATTTGTGAATTTCCATTTTTGAATGCCCAGGGACTATTTTTACCATTTATGAAACTTTGCTCATTTTTCAACTGTTTTTAATTCTTTTGCACATGAAACAGATAAAAACACAATCCAAGGATATTTTCTGTATTTTGAAGCATTTCTGAGTGTTTTTAAATATTTTTGCAGTTCATATGGGACAAAAATGATGAGTATTTACACAATCATCAATCCCCCATACTAAACTATTGCTAGTCCCTAGCAATCCTTTTTGAAAATTTAATGGATTTTATGTCTCTTTACCAGATAGCCATTACTTCTGGAGTAGCCAATGTTTTAGTATGATACTATGGTACATTGATAACCAAATGATTTTAAGCAAATCATCAGCTGTCAACGGATTTGATTTGTCTTTACCAAAAGCCGTTTGCTTTTGGACTAGGCAACTCTTTGATAGAATACAGTTATCATCTTGGTGAGTTGATTACCAATTATGGTTTTCTACTGCCTTTACCACAAGCCATAACCTTGTGGGCTAGCCAACTCTTCGCTATCAAAGATATGGTGAGTTGAATACCATACAATTTTTGGCAAATTGTCAGCCATAAACGGATTTGAGATATCTTTACCAAGAGCCGTTTGCTCTCGGATTAGCCAGTCCTTATGTGGGTTAGACATGGTGGACTGATAACCATTTGTTATGTTAGTGCAAATCACTTCCACCAAATGAAAAAAATTTAAAATTTTTGGCCAAAACGGGGGTATTAGGGCACTACAAGGTACAATGTGACAAAATTCGAGAGAATTCCCCCCCCCCCACACTTAGAATTGAATATTGCCCTCAATATTCAAAGTACCGGCTATTATGCCGACACTTAGAACGTAAAAAGGTAATACTACTAGCCAAGAGTGGAAACACAACAATTATTATTATTATTTTTTTGGATATGATATACAACAGTAGGGGCAACTCCCCCACACTTAGGTGTTAGAAAAGAGAAAGAAGACAGAAATATGGGTGAAAACCCATATGGTGTGCTAATATTTTTGTTCACCGAGTCACTTAGCTTGACTCGACCCCGCATTCATTGGTTCATGGGGAAAGTTTGAAGATCCGGGACAACCATGGGTGGTATATCCTCTCCAAAGTAGTGTTTCAAACGATGACCATTCACTTTGAAATTTGGACCGTCATTTTGAGATAACTCAATGGTACCATATGGATAAACCTTTGTAATAGTGAATGGACCAGACCAACGGGATTTGAGTTTGCCTGAGAAGATCTTTAATCTTGAATTGAAAAGAAGGACTCGATCACCAACGTTAAAAACGCGGTTCTTTATTTTTGAGTCATGAATCTTCTTTGTCTTTTCTTTGTAGATCAAAGAGTTCTCGTAGGCCTGATCACGCAGTTCATTTAATTCATTCATTTGAACTTTACGGTGATCACCCGCAGTTTGGATGTCAAAGTTAGCATGTTTCAAGGCCCAGTAGGCTTTGTGCTCTAATTCGATCGGAAGATGACATGCCTTTCCGTACACAAGCTTGTAAGGCGTACACCCGATGGGTGTTTTGTAAGCTGTACGGAAGGCCCATAATGCATCATCCAATTTATCCGACCAGGATGCATGATTTTCTCCTACAGTCCGTTCCAAGATTCTTTTAATACCCCAATTTGAAACTTCCACTTGTCCACTTGTTTGTGGGTGATACGCGGTAGAAAGACGGTGAGTAATACCGTATTTAAGCATGACTTTTGCAAATTGTTCATTGCAAAAGTGCGTACCGCGATCACTAATGATAGCACGGGGAGTTCCAAACCGAGAAAAGAGTGATTTCAAAAATTTACACACTACTCGGGCGTCGTTGGTGGGGAGAGCTTTCGCTTCGACCCATTTAGACAAATAATCGATAGCCACGAGTATATACTTGTTCCCTCGTGAAGACGGGAACGGGCCCACAAATTCAATGCCACAAACGTCAAAGATTTCACAAACTTGAACGACGTTTTGTGGCATTTCATCTCTTTGAGAGATCTTCCCGTGACGTTGACAAGAGTCACAAGATTTGACTAAGTCATGGGCATCACGGTAGATTGTAGGCCAATAGAAACCAGAATCAAACACCTTCTTGGCGGTGTAATTGGCACCATGATGTCCCCCTGTGGGTCCATTGTGGCAAGCCTTAAGAATATCAACAGCTTCTTGGCCGTGAACACACCGCCGGATGACTTGATCCGCACATACTTTAAACAAGTAGGGGTCGTCCCAAAAGTAATGCTTCACATCTTTGAAGAATTTGTTCTTTTGTTGGGACGAAATCCCTTTCACTATGAAGTTACCCGCATGGTAATTTGCGAAGTCAGCAAACCATGGGGTAGTAGAATCTCCACAAAAAGCAACCGTATTGAGTGTCTCGAGAGGAAATGTTTCATTTATTTCCTTTTTCTCGAAAACATCTTGGTGTGGGTTCTCTAATCGGGATAGATGATCAGCAGCTAGGTTCTCAGCTCCTTTTTTATCACGTATAATGATATCAAATTCTTGCAGGAGGAGAACCCAACGGAGCAATCTCGGCTTTGCATCTTGTTTTGCAAAGAGATATTTGAGAGCCGAGTGATCCGTATACACTACACATTTCGTCAAGATTAAATATGGCCGAAACTTCTCAAAGGCATACACCACAGCTAATAATTCTTTTTCTGTAGTGGTGTAATGAGTTTGAGCTTCAGTCATGGTTTTACTTGCGTAGTGGATAGGCTGAAAGTGTTTGGCTTTTCGTTGCCCCAGGACTGCGCCGATAGCAAAATCACTTGCATCGCACATGAGCTCAAAGGGTAAATCCCAGTCGGGGGCAACTAGAATGGGTGCTTCAGTAAGCTTTTTCTTTAATGTTTCAAAAGCTTCGATGCACTCGGGTGAGAAGATAAAAGGAGCATCCTTCTCAAGGAGATTAGTCATAGGCCGGGCGATTTTAGAAAAATCTTGTATGAATCTACGATAGAAACCGGCATGACCCAGAAAACTTCTAATACCTTTGACGGTAATGGGATGAGGTAATTTAGCAATAACATCAACTTTAGCTCTGTCAACCTCAATCCCGTTCTTTGATATCTTATGGCCGAGGACAATGCCCTCTTTGACCATAAAATGACTCTTCTCCCAATTTAGACAAAGATTGGTGTCTTTACACCGTTTCAGCATGTTTTCTAAATGGGAGAGACATGTTTTGAATGAATCCCCAATGACCGAGAAGTCATCCATAAAGACCTCCATAGTTTTCCCGATCATGTCGGAGAATATGGACATCATGCACCTTTGGAATGTGCCTGGAGCATTGCATAAGCCAAAAGGCATACGTTTATAAGCAAAGGTTCCATAGGGCATGTGAAGGTGGTCTTTTCTTGATCTTGTGGATCAATGGGAATTTGAAAGTAACCCGAGAAACCATCAAGGAAACAATAGTACTCGTTCCCTGCTAATCTCTCAAGCATTTGGTCCATAAAGGGTAGAGGAAAGTGGTCTTTTCGGGTGGCATCATTTAACTTATGATAGTCAATGCAAACACGCCACCCCGTAACCAATCGAGTTGGGATCAACTCATTCTCATCATTTGTGACAACAGTTATGCCACCCTTTTTTGGAACACAGTGAATGGGACTAACCCAAGGACTATCAGAGATGGGATAAATCAATCCTGCATCAAGAAGTTTGAGAACCTCTTGTTTGATAACATCGTGGATTTTAGGATTCACCCTTCTTTGATGTTGGACTGCTGGTTTAAAGTCATCCTCCATTAAAATCTTGTGAGTACAAAATTCAGGGTTGATACCCTTTATGTCAGAGAGTTTCCAAGCAATGGCTTGCTTGTGTGACTTCAAGACCTTTATTAGAGCAGTCTTTTCCTCATCAGTTAAATCTTTAGCAATAATGACGGGTAATTTATCATCACCCTCCAAAAATGCGTACTCAAGATGAGGTGGTAAGTCTTTGAGTTCGACCTCAGGAAATTGATCGGTTTTCTCAACTGATTTGATTTCCTCATTATGAAGTTCAACGGGAGGGAGTGGAGGAGAATTGTCCTGATTCAACAATTTCTCAAGAAGAAGAATATCTCCCTCCAGATCAATCTCAGCGTTATCAATTCCTTCTAGAAATGAATCACACTTGAGAAAAGCCTCGATCTCTTCTAAAATAAAATTACTTCCCTCAAACGGAGTGAGAGAAGGGGAAGAGTCGGAAATGATAGGCAGAGAAGATGTGGTGGGATCCCCACTTACAGAATTATGAGAATAACCAAGAAACTCTTGAGAGTACTCCTCTGAAGCAATATCAATGACATCGATTCGGTTAACCGATTCAGAATCATAATTTGAGGAGTACCTCGAAGTTTGATCGAGGTTAAAGGTAACAGCTTCATTACCCACACGTAATGTGATTTCATGCTCAAATACATTAATGAGAGCATGGCTCGTTCTTAGGAATCCTCTTCCAAGAATGAGAGGAACCCTAGGATCAGCATCGAAATCAACAACCACAAAGTCAGCTGGAAAATGGAACTTTCCTACTTTCACAAATACGTCCTCAGCAATGCCACGTGGACGAGATATTGAACGATCTGCAAGCTCAAGAGTCATGCATGTAGGAGTAAGATCCGAAAGAGAAAGTTTCTTCCACACTGAATGAGGCATCAGGTTGATGCTTGCACCAAGATCGGCCAAGGCATAGCATTCAACCATTCCCGGAAATACACAAGGTATTAGAAACTTTCCAGGATCTCCAAGCTTCTCGGGAAGCTTTTTCAAGATAACTGCTGAGCAGTTCTCATTTAATGGAGTTTTTGCCATTTCAAACAGTTTTTCCTTGTTGCTTAACAAGTGTTTGATTGTGGATCCAAACTTGGGCATCAGAATGATAGCATCCGCAAAGCTTATGTCAAAATGTAATTCTTGAAAGATTTGAAAGAATTTATCCATTTGTTGACTAGCCTTTTCGCGGAGCTTTTGCTCATTTAAACGTGATGGGTAGGGAATAGAACGTTTGGATTTAGGGTTTTCAACCGGGGTTTCAGGTTGTTCAAAGACAACTCCTGGTTTGGGTTTGGTTTTCGGGACAACTTGAGGTTGGACGTTGTCGGTACCTCCGTTATTAGTAGGAAGTACCTTGTCCTTAGTCACCTCAGGTTCACTATCCACTACCTTGGGAGGAGAAGAAGAAGAAGTGGTAGTAGGAATAGTGGGTCCATCATATGAAGCACCACTTCGGGTTGTGATCGCCTTAACATCGCCCTTCGGGTTAGCGATCGTGTTGCTCGGAAGTTTTCCTGAGCCCGAAGGTTGATCATTTAAAGACTTTTTAATCTCAGAGATCTGGCTGACCAACAACCTGTTTGTGTCCTCTTGAGCTTTCATGAATTGCCTCAATAACTCATCAGATGATGGTTGTGGGCTGGGAGAATGGCTTGTGGTTGGTTAGGGAAATTTTGGATTCGGTTATTTTGATTATAACCTTGATGTTGAAAATTTCCTTGACTTGGATTACCATTTCCCTGAAAATTATTTCCCTGGTTGAAATTGTTTCGGTTAAGGTTTCCTTGGTGTTGGAAACCTTGATTTTGTCCAGAATTGAAATTCCCTTGGTTTGGATTACCTTGGTTCATTCGAGGTTGGTTTTGGTTTCGGTTTTGCAAATTCTGGTTCTGATTGAAACCGGGTGGTCCTTGGTAGCTGTTAGCTCGGTAACTTGGTTCCAATTGAGGACGATATTGATTACCTCCCTGATTTGAAGTACCGGCTATAGCATTAGCTTCAAAAGGACTACCATTGGTGGCAGTACAGTTGTAGTATGCATGAGGGCCATCACAAGTAACACAGGCTTCTACTTTCTTCACTTCAGCATGTGAAGGATTTTGTGTGAAAGTGACTTTCTTTTGGTTTGAAAGAACCAAAGCTTGAATAGCGTCCGTGAGCTTGTCAATCTTAGCATCGGTGCTAGAAGTACTCACAGGAGATGAAGTAGAAGGACCAGCACTAGCCTGAGAATGATATGGCTTTGTTCGTGCAGTACGGACCTTAGACTTATTTTCAATAATTGCTAAAGCTTCTTTGGTGGTTTTGCTCAAAAAGTTACCTCCAGCGGAGGCATTGAGAGAATCTTGGTCAGATTGGCTCACACCATTATAGAAAGTGTCGATTTGCATCAACTCGGTGAAACCATGATGAGGACATTTACGAAGCAATTCTTTGAAACGATCCCACGCGTCACTAAACGATTCATCAAATCTTTGTGTGAATTTGATGATTTCATTTTTAAGACTTGTCGTTCTAGACGGGGGAAAGAATTCGTTTACAAACTTTGTAACTAAATCCTCCCATGTCTCAATTGAACGAGGGGGTTGTTTTTCAAGCCATATCCGGGCTTGTCCCTCGAGAGAAAATGGGAATAGAAGAAGCTTGATTGCTTCAGAAGGGACATTCTTGTATTTGATGGTAGATGTAATCTTGTTAAACCATCGAATGTGAGCATGAGGATCATCCCTCTCAAAACCATATAATTGACTTGAGGTTACAAGATTCAGTAACCCGGTTTTGAGATCAAAACTATCAGCCACGATGGCTGGAACAACAATGGCATCTCCATAACCCTCGATGGGTGCGTGGAGAAGCTCATTCATCGGCAAATCTGCCATGATGACAGGGTTTTTGGGGTCAATACGTCCCTCAGGTACGACTGATGGGGCAGAACGTCTACGACGTCTTCGAGGTATGTTTACAAGCTCACGAAAAGGGCTTGATGACCTAGAAGAACGAGTGCGCATGCACTAAATATTTCAATTAAATCAAGATCGAAGCAAAACACAAGGAACTTAAAACCTTAAATCAACAAGCGTACGGTAGCTCTCTGACTGAAAAACGCACAGAGTGGCGGAGAAGCAAAGGTGGGCAATAAATGCTCCTTAAAAACCCGCTTCTTTCGGTTCGACAATTTAATGTCAAACCCTCCTTAAACCTCCGTTATAGTTTGTTTATCAATCAAAGGTGAGCCGAATTCACAAGCGACAAAAAGGCAAGTTTTAATCTTTGGTTTGGGAACTTATTATGATAATACCCAAGTTGAGGAATATTATATTAATTTTGCTTTTATCTTTTATTTTACAATAAAACAGAAAATGTTTTTGGGTTTTTATTTTTTATATGATATTATATATATAAAAGAAAAGAAAAATATTTTTGTATTTTTATATGGTTTATGAAAGTGGAAACTTCTGAAAGAAGGATCTCAAGTCACTAATCGTTTTAAACTTTAAACAATATTGTCGCAACACAACCTCCCCGGTAGCGGCGCCAAAATTTGATCCGTGCTAAAGTGTATATATAAATAATATGCAGACGGATACACGTGAATAAATACAAATCACCCCTTTAGGAAAAAGGATACTTGCAAAAACTCACGTTTGTGTGTGTGATACCAGGTAAGTGATTACCTGGGTCGTTTCCCAACGAGGATGGAATGGACAACCGTTAAAGGTTTGGATTAAAGTGACTGATGAGTGGGATAAGGAATTTTTGCTTTTTTATGATGTTCTAATTAAATAATGAGAAACAAATTCTCAAAATAAAATTAAGGTTAAAACAGATTATATTAAAAACGCGTTACGGGAAATCTAAAACGGGACTAAAAAGTGAAATATTATAAAACTAATCATACAAGTGCAAAATTATTTTTCTTAAATCCTAAATAATAAAAGAAAATTATAGAAAAAAGATTTATATTTTTCTGACTTTTATATTTTTTATTATGAATTAAAAACTAAATTTAAAAGAAAAAATTAATTAAAAATACTAAAACTATTCTAAAAATTCTGAAACTTTTTCTAATATTACTTAATGATATGACAGACCTAGGAAAAATATGAACAAGGTATCAGCTTATTCTAATAAGCTGATAATAAGCAAAATGAAAAAATAAGCTTAATTAAAAAGAACAAGGTTAAATAAAAAAGGGTGCAAGGGTATTACTGATAAAGGCCCTAGGGCAGATGGTTGAGTGTGTGTGTGTTTATCTGAGAGACCAGGGTTCGAATCCCACCCCTGACCTTTTTGCTTTTATTTTATTTTTTTGATTTTTATGATTGAAACACAATAAGCACACTGAGATAAGCAAATTTTACAACTACCACTTTTTATGAAAATCACCAATAAGCTCAGAAATCAGCTAAGGTTTGCTGATCAGTAGGCTAAAAAGGGTTAAGCCCAAGGTTTTTGATGAAAAGCTGTTTAAGCTTTAAATAAGCTAAAGCAACAGATGAAATAAGCAAAACAACCAATAAAAAGCAAGAATGAACACTGATAAAGCAAAAGAATCAGAAACAAGCACAAAATAAGCAAGAATAAGCACAAAGTCTGCTGAGTGCACAGGGCACTTTTTGGATTTCTAGGCAATTTCAAGCTTAGATTTAAGCACTTAAATAAACACTAAACACCACAAAGACTAATTATTCTAAAAATTCACCTACTGAGGATTATATAAAACCAGAAATCAGGACAAGAGAAGCTTATTTGTTGCTTAAGAATAAGCTGGGAAAGCATCTTTTCACAATAAGTATGTACTGATCAATCAGTACATGCTTGTGTGATAGGGGGACTTTTGAGCTTAATTTTAAGCTTAAATAAGCTGATCTATGTTCTGGATTTTGGAATAAGCAAAGATGACCTAGCAAACTATCTAGAAATCAAAAATTAAGGGCTGATGAACACAAATAAGCACTAAAAATTGGTCTAGAAAAATGGTGCAGACCTGCACTATGGATTCCAAATGTGCAGGTTTGGGTTTTTAAGTCAAAAACCTTACAAATCCAAACCAAACTTATCCAACTATTGAGTATGCACTTAAACCACTAATTTGCACTTAAAGATGCCAAAAGTAAGTCCAGACAAGCTCAGGCTTGTGAGAAGCTTATGAGAGCAGTCCAATACCTAAGATTCAACTAATCCACTAAAATCTTCTCAAACCTTCAAAACAGGCAAAGTGCTTATACTAACAACTTATATATGCTGAATAAATCAAGTTCAAACTTAGAGAACATGCAAATGAACAATGATAAACCAATTTGACCCATTTTGTCTTCTTGACCCAAACAGTCCTTATTGAGGGCTGATGTGGATTTTTAAATGAAACAGCCAATCTTAACTAAGATTCTTGGTTATTACTGATTGTCTAACTTATTCTAACTCTGATAAGCAACTTTAAATGTATAATTAAGCACTACAATAAGCTATGCTAATTATGCTAATTTGGACTGATTTAAGCTATTTAATGGAAAATGAAATTCAAGCTTAAACTAATGATCAAACAAGGCTACTATAAATCCAAATAACACAGATAAGCAAGGAAATGACAATAAGCACAAAGATAAGCTAATAAACAATAAACTAGGAAATTATGCAAAAAACTTGAAAATAGCTTGCAACTGATTTGCTATGGAACATGGAACTAAAAGAACAAACACAACTAGCTTGTCAATGACAAGCTAGAAACCCAATTTCAGCTTTTCTGAATAGCTTATTTTACCAGAAGAGCTTATTTTGTCCAGGTTTGACTTTCTTTGACTTTCTCCATTTCTTGAATTTAGAACAGATTATCACTAATATAAACTTACAACAAGCTATGATAAGCTTGTATAAGCTTATAGTAAGGGTAAGGAATGTTTTTGATTGATTCTTAATATTAATTGAGCTTAATTCGAATTAACAACAACTTGAAATTCTATTATAAGTGAAAATGAGTACAATACTGAATTACAAGAGAGTAAATAACTTAAGAACAACTCGAATTAACAAATGGAAATCAAAATTCATAAAACTTAAACAATTAAAGTACAATACGAAAATGAAAAATTAACTACTACTTATTACAGGATACAAAGAGTGCTATTTATACTACAACTAAGGTGGGATGTGTCCCTTATCTTCTCCTGATCATTTCTGCACCTTTGGATTGGATTCTCATGATCTCAGCCATTGAAACGGATTTTGGCGCCAAAAAGGAGATAGTGGAAAAAATCCACTATCTCTGATAATCTTGAAAATGGGGAAGAAGCATTAATTTCATTTGGCTTGTTAGGTGGAGTGAGATAAGAGAAAGGGTGAGGTGTGGTGGTATTGCAGGGATAAGAGGTGAGGTGGGGGGTGGTTTCTGGTATGGCTTTGGCGGTAAATGGTTTTGAGGAAGAAAGGTTTGACCGAAGTCAAACCTTTGGGTTAACTAAAAAAGTCGGGTTGGGTATTTGGGATTGGGCTTGGGTTTAGTTAAGTTTGTGGGCTGGGTAGGTTGTTTTAGCTGGGTTTATTATTTAGGATTAAATGGTTAGGATTAGAATTGGATTTGGTTAAACCTTAGGGACCAATGTTGCACAATTCTGAAAATCCAGGGACCATAAATGCCAAAAATCAAAACTATTTCCAGGGACCATTTGTGAATTTCCATTTTTGAATGCCCAGGGACTATTTTTACCATTTATGAAACTTTGCTCATTTTTCAACTGTTTTCAATTCTTTTGCACATGAAACAGATAAAAACACAATCCAAGGATATTTTCTGTATTTTGAAGCATTTCTGAGTGTTTTTAAATATTTTTGCAGTTCAGATGGGACAAAAATGATGAGTATTGACACACTCATTAGTGATGCTGTTATTTGTGCCTTCTTGGCTGATCTCACCACAAGTACTACTGTTACAGATCAAGACTTGGATCAGATTGATCCTGATGATCTTGAGGAGATTGACATGAGGTGGCAGATGGCTATGCTTACTATGAGGGCTAGAAGATTTCTGAAGAAGACTGGTAGAGCACTCCAGTACAGAGGACAAAACAACAATGTGGGGTTTGATAAGTCAAAAGTTGAGTGCTACAATTGCCATAGAAAATGTCACTTTTCTAGGGAATGCAGAGCACCCAAGAAGAACAGGGAGAAATCAAGGCAGGTTCCTATTGAAGAAACCAAGACTACTTCTGCTTTGATATCTTGTGATGGATTGGGTGAATATGACTGGAGTGACCAAGCTGAGGATGGACCTAGCCTTGCTTTGATGGCTGAAGAAGAATCCAAAGAACAACACTTTGCTCTTATGGCTTATTCTTCCTCTGGTTCAGACTCTGAGGTATCTAATGAGTCTACTTGTTCATTTAAATCATGCTTAGATACTATAGAGGAACTCAAGTCTTGGAATGAGAGTTTAAGTGTTGAAGTTGAAAAACTAAAACTTGATAACTTAGGGTATAAATATGGTCTAAAATCAGTAGAAGATAGACTTAAATTTCTTAAGCAAAATGAGCTAGAGTATGCGGAGAAAATTAATATTCTAGAAAGTGAGCTTATTAAGAAAAATTGTGAAATTAATGTTCTTCATAAAAGAGTTGAAGAGGCTGAACAAGCTAGAGATGTTGCTTTAGCTGATAAAGAGAAACATGTTATTAGGGTAGAAAAACAACAATTTGCATCAAATAGTGTCAATAAGGCAATTGAAAGTCAATTAATGAGAAAAGGAAGTGGCTTAGGTTACAATGGAGTACCACCCCCAGTCAAAAGTGCCTTTGCACCTCCTAGGAAGGAATTGTCTTTCATAACTGAGATAGATGCAAAACCTGAAGGTGAAACCAGTGAATTAACTAATGAAACAACTGATAGAACTTATGCACCTAAGGTAAAGAAAAAGTTGGTTTCTGATGCTCCAATCATTGAAGATTGGGTGTCAGATAGTGAAGATGATGAGACTGAGTTAACACCTAAAGCTAAAAAGGAAGTAATTCCTAAAACTGTTGAGACTAAGTCTAAACATGTTGAGTTTGTAAAACCTATGTTAGGTAGCAATATCTCTAGAAAAATGGCTGAATTTGATGAGAAACCCAGACAATATCCTACGAAATCTAATAACTTGCTTAGAGGAAATCAAAAAAATTTGAACAACCTAGTTTCACAAAGATTAGGTAGTGATTTTCAATTACATAAGAAGGCATGTTATAGTTGTGGTAGTTTTGAGCATCTCCAGGAAGATTGTTAGTACTACCAAAGACCTGTTTGGAACCAATACACTAGGGTGAACCATAAGAACTTTGCAAGAAAGACTCACCCTCACCCTAATAGAAACATGGTTCCTAGGGAAGTTTTGTTAAGAAATGGTGCAACTAGGACAATTACTACTGCTGCACCAAAAAGGCCCATTCCAAAGAACAAAGTTGTTCCTACTTCTAAGGCAAAAGCAGATTCTACTGTTGAGCCCAAAGTTATAACAGACACAGTTGTGGGCAATCACTTTTATGTTGTTAAGGTCTCAGCTTGCTGGGTCTGGAAACCTTAAGTCAAAGTTTTAGATCATGTTCTCAGAGACAGCAGTGCACCAATGGAGTTGAAGAAATTTGACTATGTTGATGCACAAGGCAGATCCAAGTCAGTGATGGCTTGGGTCCCCAAGAGAAACTAATTTTATTACTTTATGTGCAGGGCAATCTACAATTAGAGCTAAAGGACAAATGCATTTTTTATAGTGGATGCTCTGGACATATGACTGGAGACCAAAGCAACCTTGAAGATTTTGAAGCTTTGGATGGTGGCTATGTTGCTTTTGGTAATGATCCTAAAGGTGGAAAGATAGTTGGTAAAGGTACTATTAGAACAGGCAACCTGGATTTTGAAAAAGTGTATTTGGTAAATGGACTTAAGTTCAATCTTTTTAGTGTCTCACAAATGTGTGACAAAAAGAATTTTGTTCTTTTTACAGACACTGAGTGTCTTGTCTTATCTTCTGATTTTAAGTTGCCTGATGATCAATCTGTGCTACTTAGAGTCCCTAGAACAGACAATATATATAGTGTGGATATAAAGAACATAATTCCCAAAAGAGATTTAACTTGTCTATTTGCCACGGCCACAATTGATGAATCCAAACTTTGGCATAGAAGACTTGGCCATTTGAATTTCAAAACTATAAACAAATTAGTTAAGGGAAACCTTGTTAGAGGTTTACCTTCAAAAGTTTTTGAAAACCCTGAAACCTGTGTTGCTTGTCAGATGGGAAAGCAACACAGAGCTTCTTGTAAGTCCAAAGTGGTGAACTCTATTTCTGAGCCCTTATATATGTTGCATATGGATCTGTTTGGGCCAACTTATGTGAAAAGTTTGAATAAGAAAATGTATTGCCTAGTTGTCACAGATGACTATAGTAGGTTTACTTGGGTTTTCTTCTTAGCAACTAAGGATGAGACTTCTGGCATTCTTAAGGCTTTCATAACAAGAGTAGAAAACCTAGTTAATCACAAAGTTAAGGTAATCAGATGTGACAATGGGACTGAATTTAAGAATAATATGATGAATCAGTTCTGTGTGGAAAAAGGTATCTTAAGACAGTTTAGTGTGGCTAGAACTCCTCAACAAAATGGTGTTGCTGAGAGGAGGAATAGGACATTAATTGAGGCTGCTAGGACTATGTTGTCTGAGTCAAAATTACCCACTACTTTTTGGGCTGAAGCAGTTAATACTGCTTGCTTTGTGCAAAATAGGAGTAAGGTAGTTAAGCCTCATAACAAGACCCCTTATGAATTGTTGCATGGTAGGAAACCTATGATAGATTTCTTGAAACCATTTGGGTGTCCTGTTACTATCTTAAATACCATTGATTCACTAGGCAAGTTTGATGAGAAGGCAGATCAAGGTTTCTTTGTTGGGTACTCTACAAATAGTAAGGCTTTTAAGGTATTCAATAAAAGAACAAAGCATGTGGAAGAAAACTTACATGTTAGGTTTAGTGAAAC
Organism: Artemisia tridentata subsp. tridentata; assembly: GCA_021014915.2. NCBI lineage: Eukaryota > Viridiplantae > Streptophyta > Magnoliopsida > Asterales > Asteraceae > Artemisia > Artemisia tridentata. The sequence goes on along the minus strand of CP139501.1, from coordinate 79,022,616 downwards.
CACACCTAGTATTGCTAGAAGTGGACCTGAATGGCTGTTTGATATAGATTCATTAACCAAAAGTATGAATTATGAACCAGTGATTGCAGGTACAGCTAACATGTCTGCAGGTACACAAGCTAATTCTAATGCAGGTACACAAGCTAAGGTGGATGAATCTGCAAAGGAGTTTGTCTTGATTGAGAAATGGAAGCTTGATCAGCTTTTCACACCAAAAGAGAAAAAGGGCAAGAGTTCACAAGATGATGCTATTCATAAAGATGTAGAAGGTGGTGCTAAACCTTCTGATGATGGCAAAGTGGTTGATGAAGAACCACAAGTTGAAGATGTGCAGAACAATGCTCGCAGCAATAACTCTGGTCCTACTGCTAAGCCAAAAGTTCCTACTGCTAAGCCTAGTGGTTCTACTGCTGCACCAAAGGTTTCTACTGCTGACAAAGATGGGAGTTTCTTTATTGATGATGATTCTTCTAATGATCCAGACATTCCTGGTTTGGTCAATATCTATGAAGACATTGATGATGATGTTGTGGAAGGGTTTGGTGCAGAGGCTGACTTTAATAACATGGAGAATGTAATCCCTGTCAGTCCTATTCCAACCACTAGAATTCATAAAAATCATCCAAAGGAGCAGATAATAGGTGATGTTCAATCTGCTGTACAGACCAGAAGTAAAACAGAAGGGTTGAGTGATTTGCTTGATCAGGGATTATTTGCTCAATCTCTACATCAGAGAAATAGCCACAAAGACCTACAAAATTGTATGTTTGCTTGTTTTCTGTCACAAGTGGAACCCAAGAATGCTCATAAAGTTATGTAAGATTCAAGTTAGGTTGAAGCTATGCAAGAGGAGTTGTTGCAGTTCAAGCTTTAAGAAGTCTGGACCTTAGTTGATTTGCCTAATGGGAAGAGGGCAATTGGTACAAAATGGGTGTTCAGATGCAAGAGGGATGAAAGAGGAATTGTGATCAGAAACAAAGCAAGATTGGTGGCTCAAGGATACACTCAGGAGGAAGGTATAGATTATGATGAGGTATTTGCTCCTGTAGCAAGGATAGAGGCTATCATACTATTCTTGGCTTATGCCTCACACAAGAACTTCACAGTGTATCAGATGGATGTGAAAAGTGCTTTCTTTTATGGGACAATTGATGAGGAAGTTTATGTGATGCAACCACCTGTACCCTAATAGGGTTTATAAGGTGGAGAAAGCACTGTATGGTCTACATCAGGCTCCAAGAGCTTGGTATGACACCTTGTCAAAATATTTGTTATCCAATGGTTTCAGTAGGGGAACTATTGATAAGACTTTGTTCATCAAGAAAGACAAAAAGGATATTCTACTAGTTCAAGTATATGTAGATGATATCATTTTTGGGTCTACAAACAAGGTGTTATGTGAAGAATTTGAGAAGCTCGTGCATAGTATATTTCAGATGTGTTCTATGGGGGAACTCACTTTCTTTTTTGGGCTTCAAGTTAAGCAGAAGACAGATGGGATCTTCATCAGCCAAGACAAGTATGTGGCTGATATTTTGAAGAAATTTGGCTTTTTCTGATGTGAAGCCAGCTAAGACAACAATGGAGACCAACAAGCCTTTGCTCAAGGATGAAGATGGGGAAGAGGTTGATGTACATCTTTATAGATCAATGATTGGCTCATTGATGTATCTAACTGCTTCAAGGCCAGACATTATGTTTGCTGTGTGTGCTTGTGCCAGATTTCAAGTGTCCCCAAAAATATCTCACTTGAATGCTGTGAAGAGGATTTTTAGGTACTTGAGGAGTCAACCTAGGTTGGGCCTTTGGTATCCTAAGGATTCACCTTTTGATCTGGTGGCATACTCAGATAGTGATTATGCTGGAGCAAGTTTGGACAGAAATTCAACCACTGGAAGATGTCAATACCAATGCAAGAAACGGACTGTGGTGGCTAATTCAACAACTGAAGCTGAGTATGTGGCTACTTCTAGTTGCTGTGGACAAGTACTCTGGATTCAGAATCAATTGCTGGATTATGGGTACAACTTTATGAACACCAAAATTTACATTGATAATAACAGTACAATGTGTATTATTAAAAATCCTGTTTTTCACTCTAAAACAAAACATATTGAGATAAGACATCACTTTATAAGAGATTGTTATGAGAAAAAGCTAATTCAAATAGTTAAAATCCATACTGACAACAATGTTGCAGATTTACTCACTAAAGGTTTTGATGTGGGTAGATTTCAATTTTTAATTGCTAGTATAGGAATGATCAATCTTTGAAAAATCTTATCTCTGTGTGTTTTTGTAATAGTTTGTAAGGATTTGTACTGTTATTAGTTAATAAGTTGTTTCTATTGCTTGCTCTGTTTGTATGTTGTCTGCTGCCAGTTATTGTTAGTCTATTGCTAGTTGTTTATTCAACTGCTAAGTATAACTATGACTTGGGATTATTGTGGTATCTTGTTTCTTGTGTTTTTGTGGTTTTGGACTAATCTTTTTGCAGGATAAGTCAATGAGGAATGATGATTTGATGAGAAAAAGGTGTTGGAAAAAGTCAGCAGACATTCTACTGCTAGCATCAAAAGTTTCTGCTGCTAGGCAAAACTTTCTGCTGCTGAAGGTTTTGCTGCTCAAGTTGAAACTATTGGGATTCTACTTCTTGGTTTGAAAGTAAAGGGACTATTTTGTAACTTGGCGCGAATAAAACCCTAATTAGATCCAAACGGTATAAAAACCCAATTCGATCTCACAATTAACTTTGTGCGCCCAAAATTCACTTTAATTCAAACCCTAACACATCTTTTTAACATCTGATCAAAAATCCCCAAAATCAAAACCCTAATTTTACAATGGCAGCAAGAGACTTCTCCGATAACCACAATCAAGTGGCGTTTCTTCAAAAGGTCCCAGAAGCTGAGGGTTTTGCTGAAGTTATTGACTTTCTTAATGCTACTCATTTAAGGTATGCATTAACAGTAAATCCCACTATATACATTTCCCACATGAAACAGTTTTGGTCTACTGTTAAGATCAAAACTAAAAATAGGGAAGAATATTTGAGAGATGTGGTAGATGAACAAAGGATAGTTATCTCTAAGTCATCTGTAAGAGAAGCACTTCATCTTTCAGATGATGAAGAAATACTTTGCCTTTCGAATTCTATTATTTTTCAAGAACTTGAAAATATGGGGTATGAGAAGAAAAATAATGGTTTAAAGTTTTTCAAAGGTCTTCTCTGCCCACAATGGAAATTTCTTCTTCACACCCTTCTCCATTGTCTCAGTCCTAAAACTACAGGGTGGAACGAGTTCAGTACAACTCAAGCATCTGCTTTGATTTGTCTGGCCACAGGACAACCCTTTAATTTTTCGGCTATGATCCTGGATGGGTTGAAAAAGAATATTTCTGGAAAAATTTATGTTTACCCAAGGTTTTTGCAATTAATCATAAATAAACAACTATCAGAACCTATGGTACATAAAAGGACACATGATAGCCCTGAGCTTAAAAGCAAAATGTTTTCATATTCGAAAAAGAATGGAACTAGTTTTTCTGGGACTGTAACACCTTTGTCCCAATATATGTTACAATTGGCTGCTACTCAGGGTGAAGGTGCTGAAATCACAACAGCTACCCATCACACACCCAACTCTGAACATTCCTCTGAACAACCCCAAAAGACCCAATCCCCTAGGAATTCACCACATAAGGACACTGAGCAACCTCAGGCCAGTGTTCGTATGGCTACAGATGAGGCTGTCACAGGTGATGTAGGTGACATGATGGAAGTGGCTAACACTACTGTTTCTGGCTTAGTAGCTGGACAGGACAGTGTTAACATAAGTAAGACCTCAACCATGGCAACATCTAATGCAGAGGGTTCTTTTGAACCTGAAGCAGGTGATGGTAACCCCAGCCAAATGGCTAAAAAGGCGGGCTCAGATGATCAACCCAGGGTTGATACTGAGTTTAGGCCAATTGATTCACCTCTCGGACCAGGTTACACATGTCGAAGTGATGAGGGCAGAACTGAGACAATTGAATTGATGGGAACCCATGTACAACATGACAATGTCAATGATTCACCTCTCAGGCCAGGTCACACAGGCCGAAGTGATGAGACTAGAAAAGATACTGAGGAATTGATGGCATCATTAAATGTACAAAATGACAATTCCTGTGATCCACCTCTCGGGTCAGGTAACACAGACCGAAGTGGTGAGGATAATATGAAACTCATTAAGGAATTGATGGAAAAATGTACAACATTGTCAAATGAAGTACTTGGTCTCAAGCAGGAATTAAAGGAGCTTAAAACTTTTCAAGGTGCAGAAATCAGGAGGCTAAAGCAACGGATTAGGCATCTAGAGGGTGTACAGAGACCAAGGGCTTCTAAATCTGGTAAATCCAAGTCAAAGAAGGTTGATTCCAAACCAGGTTTGGGGGAGGATGCTCCCAAACAGGGGAGGAATGAAGACAGAGGTTCAGGGGAGGCTGAAGAGTTGAACTTTGAAAATGTTGATTTGGATGTAGACATGGAGATGTTGCAAAAATCGGTCAACTCGGCCGATTAATCGCCGATTACAAGGTAATCGGCCCTATACCTTGTAGAATTTCAAAAATCGGCCAGGCAAAAAAATTGGCCGAATCAGCCAAAAAATCGGCCGAATCGGCCAAATCGGTCAGCTTTGAAAAAATAAAAATTTAGGAATTCTACTTAATTTGGGGATCGTTTATTTCACTTATAACGCACAATGAGCCTCATAATCAGAATTGGAGCCTTTTATTGAGGTTTGGAAACATAGTAGGCTTGGAATCAGTTACGATCTTTAGTTTGGTCTCCAGAAATACCTAAAACATGCAAAAAATGCCAATCCGATTAATCACCGATTAATCCCGCCTCGGCCGATTACTCGCTGCAGGGTGGTCGACCGCCCGGGTACCGATTCACGATTTTTGCAACATTGGATGTAGATATGGAGATGGGTAGTAATCAAGGTACTGAGGAGATTCAACCTGAACAAACAGAAGAAATTGCTCAAGATGCTGATACAGAGGTATTGGTTTTGGAAGAACAAGAAAATATTCAAGATACTGCAACAAGTAAGATGGTTCATGGTTCTTCTACTGTTGATCAAATAGGAGAGAAGTTGGCTAAGGAAGATTCTGCTACTGGTGCAGAGTATTCTGTTGCTGAAGTTAATTAAACTAATGCTGAGTCAGAGTTAGATGATAATATTAGTTTGGCTGAGGCAATGTTACAACTTAAGGCTAAATCATCAACATTAAAACAATCTCAACCACAACAACAATCAACACAACAACCTCAATCACAACCAAAAGAACCTACTGCTTAACAACCACAATATCAACCAACTATCAAATCAGTAACTCCACCTACAACAAAACAAGTAACTCCAACACCTACAATTCCAAGAGCTCCTGTCAAAGGAGTAAGCATAAGAGAACCCATTCCAAACAAAAAGCCTGTACAAACACATACATACACTGGAAAAGAAAAAGGCAAGATGAATGATGAGCCTGAGCCCTATCCATTTCATGTTCCTTTTGAATTTTGGCCTCCTGATCTTCAAGAAAAACATGACAAAGAAGAAGCAAAGAAACTTTAAGAGCAATTAGATGCAGAGGATGAAGCAGAGCTTGAAAAACAAAGGAAACAGGCTGAGAAACAGAATGAGCTTGAAGCTAAACTGAATGCTTGGGATGAGGAGAGAGTTAGGTGTGCAGCTGACATAGAGTTATTGAAGGTGAAAGAGGAGTTACAAGATACTTTTACTGCAGAAGGTGAATTTGAATGGTTAGAGAAATTTAAAGCAAAACACAAAAAGAAGTATCTTGCTGAGAGGAAGAAGAAGAAAGTGCTCAGACCAACAACTGCAAAGCAAAGAAGAAGCTTTCAAGAGCATTACTTGAAGAATATGAAAGGATGAAAGCTTGTGAAGTTAAAACCATACTCAGATGAAGAAGTTCAAAAGAAATATGATCAAGCTAAAAGAGAATTTGAGAATTTTATACCAATGGGGTCTGAGGCTGCAGAAGAGATCATTACAAGGAGGTTTGGTAAGAAAAAGGTGGAGACAGAAGTGCAAAAAGAAAAGGTGATTGAATCTGAAAAGGTTGAAGTGATTAAAGAAAAGGAAGAAAATGTAAAAGGAAAGGTTGTGAAGGAAGAAGAGAAAGAGGGTCCCAGTATTGGTGTTAAGAGAACTGGGAGAAGGTTAAAGATGAAAGGAAGGAAAAAGAGGAAAATTGCTAAATCAAAACCAGTTGTGGAAAGTTCTGAGTCTGAGAATCAAGAAAAGGAGAAAATAGAGCAATCAAAGGAATTCTACAAAGAAACAATTGAGTTACAACTAATGACTCAAATTGTGAGTGATGATGATGATACTTTTGTAGATACTGCTCCTTTAGTAGTTAAGACTCCAGTTATTGGTTGGAAGACTAGTTATGATAAGAAAGTTCTTTGGTTTGAAATACACAGAGTTGGTGGAAGAATTCAAAGGTTTAAGCATTTTCCTCAAATGCCTAAAAATATGGATAGAGAAGATTTGGTTAACTTGTGGGGCTTAATGAAAAACAAGTATGGAAATATAAGGCCACAAGATGATGTGGATAGAGTACTTTGGGGAGATCTGATGATCATGTTTGAAGTTTGTCCTGATGACAGAGTGTGGCTGGAACAGGGGAGGAGTACAAAAATTCTTCTTTGGAAATACGTTTGTGTTCATTAATAATTCTTCTTAAGATTAAGTATTAGATTCCGCATAATACTTAATAATCATTCAAGAACAGTTTCTATACCTATTGTCTTATATCTATATCTAAGATAATTAACAAGATCGTTAGCTCAACTGGGATCAACAATAAGACACCTTATGAGTTATGGTTTGGGAAAACGCCTAACTTGTCTTATTTAAAGGTCTGGGGTTGTGAGGAGTTTGTTAAACGTGACTCAGCTGATAAACTCCAACAGAGATCTGTAAAGTGTATCTTTGTAGGATACCCAAAGGAAACTATGAGTTACTACTTTTACTACCCACCTGAAAACAAAGTAATTGTTGCTAGGTATGGAGATTTTCTTGAAAAAGATCTCATATCTCAAGAATTCAGTGGGAGGATCTATGATCAAGAGGATACATTACCTTCTGAAAACACTAGCGAACTTCCTGTGGAACCGGATAGTCTGGGTTCTCCACCTGAAGTAATTCCCATTCGCAGATCTATAAGAACTGTGAAAGCACCTGAACGTCTATGTCTTAATGTAGAGGTTGAGGAAACTATATTAGGGGACCTTGGAGAGCCTGCTAATTATAGAGCTGCCATGAATGATCCTGAAAAGGATAAATGGCAGATTGCTATGAATGGGGAAATGCAATCCATGAAAGATAATGAAGTATGGATTGAAGTAGACCTTCCTCCCAATGCCAAGTTAGTTGGGAGTAAGTGGCTCTTCAAGAAGAAAACTGACATGGATGGCAATGTACACACCTATAAGGCCCGTTTGGTAGCTAAAGACTTTACCCAAACTTATGGCGTTGACTACGAGGAGACCTTTTCTCCTGTAGCTGACATTAGGGCTATTAGGATTCTCATAGCCATAGCTGCACACTATGATTATGAGATTTGGCAAATAGATGTCAAAACCGCCTTCTTAAATGGTCGCCTAGATGAAGACATCTATATGGCGCAACCTGAGGGGTTTGTGAATCCAGAATTTCCAAACCGTGTATGCAAACTTCAAAGATCCATTTATGGATTGAAGTAAGCATCACGACAATGGAATAAGAGATTTGATGAAGAAATCAATAGGTTTGGAAAAAGGTTTGGATTTACTCAGAATCTCAATGAGCCATGTGTATATCACAAAGCTAGTGGGAGTGATGTTATTTTCTTAGTCCTATATGTTGATGACATATTGATCATGGGTAAAAACATTCCAATATTGAATGAGGTGAAAGCCTATCTGGGGAAATGTTTTTCCATGAAGGATTTGGGAGAAGCAGCATACATTCTGGGAATCAAGATCTATAGAGATAGATCAAGGCGGTTGATTGGATTAAGCTAAAGTGCTTACATTGATAAAATATTGAAGAGATTCAATATGCAAAATTCCAAGAAGGGATATTTGCCGATGCAAGAACAACATGGCTTAAGTAGCAAAGCTTGTGCTTCAACACCTGAAGAGGTGGCACGCATGAAGAGAGTCCCTTATGCTTCGGCTGTGGGATCTATAATGTATGCGGTGAGATGTACAAGGCCTGATGTGGCGTTTGCTCAGAACATTACCAGTCGATATCAGCAGAATCCAGGTGAGCTCCACTGGACTGCTGTTAAACATATTCTCAAGTATTTGAGAGCTACGAGAGATATGTTTTTAGTATATGGGGGAAATCTAGATGCAGAACTGTGTGTTACAGGTTACTGCGATGCTTCCTGGAAGTGTGATAAAGATGATACGAAGTCTTAGACGGGTTATGTCTTTGTCATTAATGGAGGAGCTGTGGATTGGAAGAGCAAGAAGCAGAGTACTATAGCGATGTCTGCAACAGAAAGTGAGTATATTGCTGCTTCAGAAGCTGCAATGGAAGCCGTCTGGATTAGGAAGTTCGTTTCAGGGCTTGGTGTTATGCCCTCAGTCGAAAGACCTATAAAAATGTATTATGACAATTTAGCCGCAATTACATTTGCCAATGAACCTGGAATTATGAAGGGCACCAGACATTTCCCGATTCGATATCACTATGTTAGAGAACAAGTGGAGATAGGCGAAATCGAGTTACTCAAAGTTCACACAGATAACAATCTAGCTGATCCGTTAACGAAGGCTTTACCTGGTGGAAAGCTTAATCAACATGCTGAAGGCATAGGACTTCGTTTAGCTAGTAGTTTCATGCCTATCTGTGATTAGTGTTTGGATAATGGGATATTTTGAACAGTTATTATTTTAATGAAATAAAATACTTGTTATGTTTGATTGTCATTTTCTTAATAATATATCCTATATTTGCATGTTTATATCCTTGAATATATTATATATTCTAAATTGTCCGTTGTCGATTAATGATATGGGAATATGATGAGTGTCTAAATACTCATCATTTTATTCCCATGTAAACTGTTAAAACAGCCAAAAACACTCAAAAAAGTCACATAATATTACAAATATCTCTGGATTGTGTTTTTATGTGTTGCAAGTGCAAAAGGATTGAAATCAATTGAAAAACGAACAAAGTTTGCATAATTGGCAGTTTCGGTCCCTGAACTTTCACAAATTGTCAAAATTAGTCCTTTAAAGTTCAAGTTTACAAAATGGCAACTTAGGTCCCTGGAAATAGATTTGATTTTTGACAAAGTTGGTCCCTGGATTTTCAGAATGTTACACATATGGTCCCTAAACTTGCATCAAATCCATTTCCAATCCTAAACTTAAATAACCCTTAACCCATTTCTAATCCTAATTCACTAAACCCAGCAACATAATAACCCAACCCACACTCTTAATAATAAAACCCAAATCCAATCCCAAAGCCCACAACCCAACCTTATCCCTAGGTTAACCAATATGGGGTCAAAGAGAAGTCAAACTTCTCTTCTTCAACCCACTTGCCCGCCAAACACCACCTCCACCCCCCAGCTGGCTACATCACACCTCACCCCATACCTTTTCACTGATACACGTTTCTTCCCCCTCCTACTTAGCTACCAACTTGCCCACGTGATCAGAAGAAGCCAAAATGATTATCCCCTGGTTTCCCGCCAAAAGTGAATTAAAGGGTTCAGATTGTTTCAATTCAATCCAATGGATGGGATATAATGAGAAGTCGACAAGGAAGCTTTCGGGAAGTTATTTAAAGAGGAAGAAGCCAAGAATAAAGTTTGTCACTAGGCTTTAGACCAAATTTCTTAGTGTAGATTTTAAATTCAGTTAAGTCTTATTGTCGATTTAATTTCAGTCAAATGTAACTTTCAATTCAGCTTAAGTTTAATTTCAAGAACCTTGTTCCATTTTCAGTGTAATTTAAGTTTCAAGTTAATTCAAAAATCAGTGTTGTTTAAATCCTTGAAAAGTTCCTTGATCTCAGTTGTTTTAGCTTATACATGCTCATGTTAGCTTGTTGATTAATTTCCTAGTGCTCAATCAGTTGTAATTTCCAATTATTTAGAATAGTCAAAATAGTCAACAAAAGTCAACAAAGGGTCAAATAAGCAGTTTTTGAAGAATAAGCTGATGTGACAAGCTTATTTGGGTAATTTCTGGCTTATTGAATAAGCCTGGGTGTGATTAGTTCTTTGGTTCATTCAGTTTCATCCTGCATCAGTTGTAAGTTTCAATGTCCATTTTCATGCTACTGCTTAGTTATCATAGCTTATTTTACTGCTTATTTGTGTATGTTTTCTGTTCTTAGATTCTTAATAGTTTAGATAACCATAGTGTAGATTTAAATATGGCTTAAATCAATTAGTTGTAGTGTAAAATTTAAACTCAGTTTCAATAAGTAGTGTTTGGATTAGATTCAGTTTGGACTTTTACTGTTCATTTGCTCACTAATAAGTTTTGATTAAGCTAAATTAAGGTGTAGTGATCACTTATCAGTAGGGTTTTAGAGGTTTTTAGCTCATTAATAGGTATTTGTCTTATAGGGTGATATTTGGGCTTAAAACTGCCATAATAAGCTCTTATCAGCTGAGCTTATTTGGATCCACATTTTTAGCATTTTTAAGTTCCCTTTGGTGTTTCTAGTGTTGATATAGAAGCTGGTTTCATTTCATTTAAAACAGAAAGAGTTAAGTGCATATTCCATGTCGGCACATTTTTCAATTTTTACCTTTTCTGCCCTTTTTCATCATCAGATTTAGGCTAGTAACAGTAGGATTGAATCTCTAATTTTTGGTTCTATGAATAGCTTGTAGGTTAGTGTTTATCTGTTTCAGCTTATGTTTGGATTATCAGCTTATTTATTAGCTTATTTCTTGTCTGCAAGTTAGCCATCTCATCTGATCCAACCCTGCACATTTAACCTGCACAGTTTTGTGCTTTTTACCTTCTGATCTAGACCAATTGAGGCAGCAATTGATGTTGAATTTTGGGCAATTTCAGTTTATAGGTAGCCAGTAGTACTGGGTAGCTTTTTCCCCCATAAGTTTCCATTTCCTAGCTTAATAGACTGCTTAATCTTGGTCTGCAAGTAGGGCCTAAAACTGCTTTTTCTGTCCTTATGCATGTACTGATCAGCTGTCTAAACTACTTATTCATTCTGCTTATTTGATATTTTTCAGTTGGTTTAAGCTTCAGTTAGTCTGTTTTATCATATTTTAGCTTTTGGTAATTTTTGGTCAAGTTTAGCTTATTTTAGCTTATTTTGCAAACTGCTTATTGGCCAAAACTGCTGATTAGGTTCAGATAAGCTCTGATTTTATTTTTCCTAGCTTTTAAATTATAATTTAGACTTAACTTGAATTTTTCAGATTTTTCCTAAGTCATTTGCTATTTTTAATCCTTTTAATTAGTTTATAATAGTTTTAAATCATATTAAATAAAATAAATATCAGAAAAATATAATTTTAATTTCTAAAATTTTCTTTTATTATTTAGGATTTAAAAAAAATAAATTTGCACTTTTAAGATTAGAAAAAATTAAATATAAAAAAAGTGATAGCTTCTATTTAAGCCATTTGGCTTATTTTGAGCTTTTTCATTAAGCACTTTTCATTTTTATAATTTTCCTAGGTTCCTGTACTTAAATAATATTTTTATAAAAAGTTTCATATTTATTAGAGTTCATTTAGTATTTATTATAATTTAAATTAGTTTTAAATAATTATTAAATAGTAATTAATTAATAATAATTAAATAAATAGTCAAATAAATAATTTTCTTTTTCCAATAATTTTCTTTTATCCTTTGGATTCTAAAAATATAATTTTCACATCCGTGGGATTTATATTGGTCAGAATTCACGTTTTATTTTGTACGTTTACGTAATTTTTATTTAAACGTACGTTTTTAAGTTTTAAACGTTTCTAAGTATTTTGCTTTCACGTACTTGTTTTTATAGCCTGTTTAAGCTATTTTATTTTATATTTCCTTAGTTTAATCACTCACAACCTTTTCCTGTTCAATTTCACCCGATCACAAATTCGTTCTATTACAGAATTCACATCTCGCTGGGACATAACGACCCGGGGATACTCTAAACTCCTTTGGTAAATTGTATTGTGTCCTTAAGCTGTTTGACTCTTGTTGACCATTTACTTGGTCAATATTAGTTGACCGTTTGAGACCGATCAAAATTTGGCGCCGCTGCCGGGGATGTGTGCTGCGTAGAAACGAATTTGAAGCATCAGTGATTGTTGAATATACATCCATTGTATATTTACCATCCTTGTCCATATTTTCATATTTTTCATGTAAAAAACCCAAATTATCGTGAAGTTAATTCGTTTGACAGATCGATTACCACAAACATTTTTATTCAAGTTTTCAACGAACACAAAAAACCCAAAAATATTCATCTTTACCCTCTTACCTTTTTTTTTGATTCTTTATCCCTTTACCCTCTATCCGTTTAATTCTTTTTCTTTATGTCTTCATCTTACCACTGTGGTTGTGAATGGTGTGGAGGTCCTCATAATGGTGGGAATTGTCCCGGTTGTAGCATGGTGGAATCAGGAAACGGGTTTGTTTATGACCAAAATCCTTATTCTTATCATGAAACACCCGACTTTTTCAACCAGCCCCCAAACCATGAGATGGAAACATATTATTGTAAACATTGTGGTGGTCCACACCCAAGTTTTGATTGTCAAGCAGGAAATACGTCTGTCTATGAACAAGATCCATGTAATCAAAACTTCGGGTATGACCAATATCCATATGATTCACCGAATCAGTCACAGCAAATGTATTGTTGTGAGTACTGTGGTGGTCCACATTATGAATCCGATTGTCAAACGAGGACCCCGCTTGTCTATGAGCATGTCCCTTGTAACAATCACGACTATTCTTGTCATGACCAACCTCCACAGTATCAAATGATTCAACCTCAGCCATCTCCTCTTGAAGAATCTGTTGAAAATGTATTCCAAAAACTTCAAAATGTGATGGATACACTTAATGATTTGGCTGTTAAAAATGCCCAAGAAAATCCTCATGAGAAATCCATGGAAGAATTGTTAGCTGAAGAGCAGGCTGCTAAAATAAATTCCCAAGATGCCTTTGAAAAATCTGTTAGGGAAACAAATGCAAAAGAAAAAGCAGCCAAATCTAGCTCTCGATTCTGTTTCATTCCTGATGACAGTGATGATGAAGATATCTTTGATGATGATTCATCAAGTTCATCAGTTGAGACTCCTTCCATGAATTTTCAGGGAGAAAAGAGCATGATGGAATTACTAGCAGAAGAACAAATGGAATTTGTAAAATCCATGTATGCTAGTCCTTCTCAACTCCCTCAGTCAGTTGTTATCGCACCCGAAGTTCCCACTAATTCTCTTATTATGGGGGACGAGCATCTTGATACTATTCCTGAAAAGGAATCGGACGAATTCATAAAGTCTAGTGTTGAGAACCTTGTCCCAATCCTAAGTGAGTCACAGGGAATTTTTGATCATGTGTGTGATATCCCTTCCCCTTTTGAGTGTTCAAAAGATCATTTTGAGACTTTCTCCGATTCTAACGATGAATATACATCTTATGGAGAAGTTGAGTATGTTGAGGCATCACTGCCCCATTCTGATGTTGACCCTCTTCTTGAGAAGTTTACTGATGAACTTACTCACATTGATCCACTTCCATCAAGAAGTGATGATGATCTCTTTGATTTCGAATCCAATCTAGAAGAAATCGAAAGTCTCTTATATCAAGATCCATCACTCAATTCTTATCCCAACCCCGAGCTTAGTGATTCACATACTGATGAAAATTCTTTATCTTGTGAAGACATCAATCATGTGGAGGAACTACCTTCTGAGCTCGACAGTCCAAAAGAGAATATTGATCATCTTGTTCCCGAAGCATTCAAAACGTCTTTCACCAATCATCTGTTTGAATTCGAATCTGAATTCACTTTAATTTATGATAATCCACTCTTTGATATTCAGAACGAGGTAGGTGATGATTCCATAATAGAACAAGGGTTCACAGATTTACATCACGTGAATGATTCTCTTTACGAGGAGTTCTCCTTTGAACTCACTCATATCACATCTCCACTAGAGTATGATAACTTCCACTTTGATCTAGACAAAAATGATCTTTGTGTCCCAGAGGGAAATGTTCTCAACCATGAGAACTTGCTTGATATCAAAATCCCATCCCTCCCACCCAGAATATATCTTGATCAAATGAGCTTAAATGATGAGATTCATGATCCAGAAATCATGAATTCTCCTTCTGATGATGATGAGTTAGTCATGATTTTTATCATGACTTTCTTTCTTTTCTTCACCTACACGGTGACATCTCCTATTCTTCACTCTTTCGGGAGTGAGGATATTATCTTTGACCCCGGCATTTCCATTTACCATTCTTTGTGAGCCGGGTCTATGTATATCTCATCGGTGTGGAACTTTCACGTACTTCAATGTTTATCCAAACATCTTGAATGAAAGTCCGATGGAGATTGTCGCTTCCACGTGCTTCCCCAAGAACCAATGAATGCGGGGTCGAGTCAAGCTAGTGACTCGGTGAATAAAAACATTAGCACAACATGGGTTTTCACCCATGTCTCTGACTTCTTTCTCTTTTCTAACACCCAAGTGTGGGGGAGATGCCCCACATGTTGTATATATGTAAATTTCAAGTTAAAAAAAAAATAAAAAAGTGTATATATAAAAAAATAATGGCTATTAGTATTACCTTTTCACGTTCTAAGTGTTGGTTTAACAACCGGTACTTTGAATATTGAGGGCAATATTCAGTTCTAAGTGTGGGGGGGAATTCTAGCGAATTTGATCATATGTACCATCTAGTACCCCCCATTTTGGCCAAAATTTTAAATTTTTTTTCTCACTTAGAACGCAATAAATGGTTATCAGTCCGCCATGTCTAACCCACATAAGGATTGGCTAATCCGAGAGCAAACGGCTCTTGGTAAAGATATCTCAAATCCGTTTATGGCTTACAATTTGCCAAAAATTGTATGGTATTCAACTCCCCATATCTTTATAAGTGAAGAGTTGGCTAGCCCGCAAGGTTATGGCTTGTGGTAAAGGCATTGGAAAACCATAATTGGTAATCAGCTCACCAAAGATAATAACTGTATTTTATCTAAGAGTTGGCTAGTCCAGAAGCAAACGGCTTCTGGTAAAGACAAATCAAATCCGTTGACAGCTGATGATTTGCTCAAAATCATTTGGTTATCATTGTACCAAAGTATCACATACTAAAACATTGGCTACTCCAGAAGTAATGGCTATCTGGTAAAGAGAAATAAAATCCATTAAATTTTCAAAAAGGATTGCTAGGGACTAACAATAGTTTAGTGTGGGGGATTGATGAGTGTCTAAATACTCATCATTTTATTCCCATTTAAACTGTTAAAACAGCCAAAAACACTCAGAAAAGTCACATAATATTACAAATATCTCTGGATTGTGTTTTTATATGTTTCAGATGCAAAAGGATTGAAATCAATTGAAAAACGAACAAAGTTTGCATAATTGGCAGTTTCGGTCCCTGAACTTTCACAAATTGTCAAAATTAGTCCTTTAAAGTTCAAGTTTGCAAAATGGCAACTTAGGTCCCTGGAAATAGATTTGATTTTTGACAAAGTTGGTCCCTGGATTTTCATAATGTTACACATATGGTCCCTAAACTTGCATCAAATCCATTTCCAATCCTAAACTTAAATAACCCTTAACCCATTTCTAATCCTAATTCACTAAACCCAGCAACATAATAACCCAGCCCACACTCTTAATAATAAAACCCAAATCCAATCCCAAAGCCCACAACCCAACCTTATCCCTGAGTTAACCAATACGGGGTCAAAGAGAAGTCAAACTTCTCTTCTTCAACCCACTTGCCCGCCAAACACCACCTCCACCCCCCAGCTGGCTACATCACACCTCACCCCATACCTTTTCACTGATACACGTTTCTTCCCCCTCCTACTTAGCTACCAACTTGCCCACGTGATCAGAAGAAGCCAAAATGATTATCCCCTGGTTTCCCGCCAAAAGTGAATTAAAGGGTTCAGATTGTTTCAATTCAATCCAATGGATGGGATATAATGAGAAGTCGACAAGGAAGCTTTCGGGAAGTTATTTAAAGAGGAAGAAGCCAAGAATAAAGTTTGTCACTAGTTTTTAGACCAAATTTCTTAGTGTAGATTTTAAATTCAGTTAAGTCTTATTGTCGATTTAATTTCAGTCAAATGTAACTTTCAATTCAGCTTAAGTTTAATTTCAAGAACCTTGTTCCATTTTCAGTGTAATTTAAGTTTCAAGTTAATTCAAAAATCAGTGTTGTCTAAATCCTTGAAAAGTTCCTTGATCTCAGTTGTTTTAGCTTATACATGCTCATGTTAGCTTGTTGATTAATTTCCTAGTGCTCAATCGGTTGTAATTTCCAATTATTTAGAATAGTCAAAATAGTCAACAAAAGTCAACAAAGGGTCAAATAAGCAGTTTTTGAAGAATAAGCTGATGTGACAAGCTTATTTGGGTAATTTCTGGCTTATTGAATAAGCCTGGGTGTGATTAGTTCTTTGGTTCATTCAGTTTCATCCTGCATCAGTTGTAAGTTTCAATGTCCATTTTCATGCTACTGCTTAGTTATCATAGCTTATTTTACTGCTTATTTGTGTATGTTTTCTGTTCTTAGATTCTTAATAGTTTAGATAACCATAGTGTAGATTTAAATATGGCTTAAATCAATTAGTTGTAGTGTAAAATTTAAACTCAGTTTCAATAAGTAGTGTTTGGATTAGATTCAGTTTGGACTTTTACTGTTCATTTGCTCACTAATAAGTTTTGATTAAGCTAAATTAAGGTGTAGTGATCACTTATCAGTAGGGTTTTAGAGGTTTTTAGCTCATTAATAGGTATTTGTCTTATAGGGTGATATTTGGGCTTAAAACTGCCATAATAAGCTCTTATCAGCTGAGCTTATTTGGATCCACATTTTTAGCATTTTTAAGTTCCCTTTGGTGTTTCTAGTGTTGATATAGAAGCTGGTTTCATTTCATTTAAAACAGAAAGAGTTAAGTGCATATTCCATGTCTGCACATTTTTCAATTTTTACCTTTTCTGCCCTTTTTCATCATCAGATTTAGGCTAGTAACAGTAGGATTGAATCTCTAATTTTTGGTTCTATGAATAGCTTGTAGGTTAGTGTTTATCTGTTTCAGCTTATGTTTGGATTATCAGCTTATTTCTTGTCTGCAAGTTAGCCATCTCATCTGATCCAACCCTGCACATTTAACCTGCACAGTTTTGTGCTTTTTACCTTCTGATCTAGACCAATTGAGGCAGCAATTGATGTTGAATTTTGGGCAATTTCAGTTTATAGGTAGCCAGTAGTACTGGGTAGCTTTTGCCCCCATAAGTTTCCATTTCCTAGCTTAATAGACTGCTTAATCTTGGTCTGCAAGTAGGGCCTAAAACTGCTTTTTCTGTCCTTATGCATGTACTGATCAGCTGTCTAAACTACTTATTCATTCTGCTTATTTGATATTTTTCAGTTGGTTTAAGCTTCAGTTAGTCTGTTTTATCATATTTTAGCTTTTGGTAATTTTTGGTCAAGTTTAGCTTATTTTAGCTTATTTTGCAAGCTGCTTATTGGCCAAAACTGCTGATTAGGTTCAGATAAGCTCTGATTTTATTTTTCCTAGCTTTTAAATTATAATTTAGACTTAACTTGAATTTTTCAGATTTTTCCTAAGTCATTTGCTATTTTTAATCCTTTTAATTAGTTTATAATAGTTTTAAATCATATTAAATAAAATAAATATCAGAAAAATATAATTTTAATTTCTAAAATTTTCTTTTATTATTTAGGATTTAAAAAAAATAAATTTGCACTTTTAAGATTAGAAAAAATTAAATATAAAAAAAGTGATAGCTTCTATTTAAGCCATTTGGCTTATTTTGAGCTTTTTCATTAAGCACTTTTCATTTTTATAATTTTCCTAGGTTCCTGTACTTAAATAATATTTTTAGAAAAAGTTTCATATTTATTAGAGTTCATTTAGTATTTATTATAATTTAAATTAGTTTTAAATAATTATTAAATAGTAATTAATTAATAATAATTAAATAAATAGTCAAATAAATATTTTCTTTTTCCAATAATTTTCTTTTATCCTTTGGATTCTAAAAATATAATTTTCACATCCGTGGGATTTATATTGGTCAGAATTCACGTTTTATTTTGTACGTTTACGTAATTTTTATTTAAACGTACGTTTTTAAGTTTTAAACGTTTCTAAGTATTTTGCTTTCACGTACTTGTTTTTATAGCCTGTTTAAGCTATTTCCTTTTATATTTCCTTAGTTTAATCACTCACAACCTTTTCCTGTTCAATTTCACCCGATCACAAATTCGTTCTATTACAGAATTCACATCTCGCTGGGACATAACGACCCGGGGATACTCTAAACTCCTTTGGTAAATTGTATTGTGTCCTTAAGCTGTTTGACTCTTGTTGACCATTTACTTGGTCAATATTAGTTGACCGTTTGAGACCGATCAAAATTTGGCGCCGTTGCCGGGGAGGTATGCTGCGTAGAAACGAATTTGAAGCATCAGTGATTGTTGAATATACATCCATTGTATATTTACCATCCTTCAAATTGTTTGGAGTTTAATACTGCTGGGCTCTTCGTAGGATTGGTAAGATGTATGTGTGGCCACACCCAAGATCTCCCCTGAATATGTTCAGAAGATTTGGTAATCTTGCTCAATCAGAAACAACGAGAAACAACGAGAAACAGAATGATTAATAAAGAATGACTTAGATCTATATCTTTATTAATGTAGTATTAGAAACAAAAGGATGAGTATGATGATGAATCATCGAATGGTTTTTCCAGGAGACCACCACCCGAGTTGTACTAGGGGCATTGGAGTGTTGCTAGACGCTAACCAATGTTATTACACTTTTAATAGATTTCCAAGTGGGAGCTGTTAGAGTTTGTGGAAAAATATTAAGTCGTGTATGACTAGAGAACTCGGGACCATGGGATTGCACACTTTACGTATGAATGATTAATGAAATAATTAATATATATAAACGTTATATATATTTAATTATTTGAACACGAAATAACGACTAACGAACATTAAGTAATTAACGGAATTAACTAACGACCGTTAGTGAATAAAGGAAGGACTGTAGGTGAAATTACATGACAAGAAAGATCTAGAATCCCTAGGGGATTGGGATTGCCGATCGGATTTGGGTTTCCATAACCCAATTCGAGTCCAACTTGTCCTCCAAGATATGTAGTGTAACACCCCAACCCGATAAGGTTAAAAGGCGTCACGTTATGGAGTCAAATCAGAGCAAAGCATACATACGACTTACATAATACAAATGGTTTACAATGTTACAAAGGAAAATATACCAAATCTACGTAGTCATACATAAATGAATACTAAAACTAAGGTATCGTCTTCATAAGCTAATCTCTCATCCCAAAGCAAACCCAAGCTCCTGGCTTCCTACTAAAACCTGCCGCAGGAAAAGAAATGCGGCTGAGCTTAAAAAGCCCAGTGAACAGATATATAATAAACGGAAACAAAATCAAATGGAAATGAACAGACATATCATAATGAAGGAGATATAGGAAAGGAAATAACGAGTAAGGTTTAGGACAGTCATCCACCACGAGCCCAGAATCAAATCATATCATATTATATCATATCTTCATAATCATATAGAGGGGAGACCTCTCAGATAATCAGATAATATGAGGGGTGTCCTCATTCTTCAAACCAAATAATATGAGGGGTGTCCTCATTCTTCAAATGGAGTAGCTAGCTCCCAAATTTTGTGAAAGACGTGGATTGCACCCATCATCAGTCACCAAATCATATCATAACATATCAGAAACAGAACAAATCTAGGATGCATCCATACGCCCCCCAAACAAATCATATTGGCCATAACAAATCATAAAGCGCGCATATCATATCAAATGGGGACGGTGTGTAACATCACTCGAACACACTAGAGTCATGCCATTGGTGCATCAATGACATGGCCATGTTACCTTCATGGCTAGGAAACAAATTTGGCTCGTAGCATCAAACTGGGGTCAAAGGTCAAAGGTCCAAATCAAAGCAAAGGTTCATATGTCATAATCATAGTCCAAATCTCAAGGTTCATATGTCAAAGTTCAAATGCCAAAGGTTCATATAAGAGGTTCAGAAATCAAAGGTTCATATCAAAGTGTAGGGAACATAGCAATGGTATAGGGAAACCCTAATACGAATCAAAATAGAGACCGAAGGCTCCTTATACAAAGAGCAGAATATCTGTACCTTAGTTGGCGAATGAAGATTCGAACCTACTTCTCAGTCAAACGATCTACAATTATTTGACAAACAGTTAATATTTAACAACTTGTCCATTTATGTTCTAATGTGCTTTGTAATTATTTATGTATACTTATTATTGTTTATTAACCTACACCATAGTATTAATATACCAAGTGTGATCCGTATGTTTTATATTCCAATGACGCCACATATGTATTCTAAAAGTAATTCAAGTATTTGTATGAAAACTACGTGTCTAGTAAGTAATATAAACTAAGAGTTGCCATGCTACAAGTTATCATGCATAATATGACCATACCTATATATATACATCATTATTTAATTAACCTATTAGTTAGACTCACTGAAGTTAATATGCGTATAGTTGCAAAACAATTTGAAGTCCATGATTTAAGTAAAACCCATAAACTGTTAACATAGTCTTAGCGTTAAGTTTGCTCGACACATTGGACATGAGTTTCCTTCTAACCAATATAGCATGCCAATAACAGTTCATTTAAACCAAATTAGGGAGTCTAGAAATAGCCACCACTTTTAGTGTATGTATTGAATCATGGCTTAAAATGAATTGCTCATTTACGTAACTAGACTTGAAAGGCCCCAAAAATCCCATGTTTCAAAAACTCCCTTGTTTCTGAAATCAAAAGACACAAACATCTTGATTTTACTGTCCAATAAATCTTAGCATGCGACTAACCTAATACTTATATGAGTATTATTTATATGGTTCTTACACAAGTAGGTTTACGATTAATTACCTCCATGCCAAAAACGAGTGTAGGCTGCATTCGATGTCGAACCCGAAACAAGGATATAATACGAAGGTGCAACTAGACAAAAGAATTGAACCTACAGCCCACGTACACACGAACCAAAACACGACAGTTAGGCATATCACCCACATTCTACCATCTCCATAACCATTCAGCGAATCGGAACAAAGCTGCAACCCACGCATGGAAAGCTCGAACCGAGCCCAAGCACAACCCGAACCAATCATGATACGATCATGCAACCCTAGTAGCACTCTAGTACAGGACGTACAAATGCCAACTCGAACCTGGTCATGGCCAGTAACCCGACCATAGAGATCCCCTCCGTGACTCAACACTGTGATGTGAGGCCGAACCGACACCCAAAATTTCCAGCCGAGACTTAGCTTATCAATTCCTTCGAATGGACTTTAAAACCCACGATCTACACACCTCCACAAGCTGCTATAACACCACGATGTAACCACCAAGAAGCACCGCAGAATCTCCTTGTTGCTGCTGTGTTATTGATCGACAGGAAGGGAAGGAAAGAAGGAGCCGATCTTTTTTTTTTTTAGTTTTAGGGTTTGTAAGGTTCGGTTAGAGGGATTAGGGATATAACCGTGTTTTTTTGATTGGTGTATATATGGAAGGACCCAAAATTTAAGGGATTAATATCAATTAATTTTAATGTGTGCTTATCCCTTCTAGTTTGATCTTAGTCGAAAATTTTGGAGGGTTATGGTAACATAATGTCGCCTATTATGGGGACTTAGGAAATGAACTTGTTTTGTTACACCTTAAATCATAATGCAAGGTTTTATTTATTAGGTACTTAGGGTTTTAATCACTTTAGATTAGATACAAGTAATATGTCATTTGTATGATTTCATAATTTCTTAAAGTTTTAAATTTAGAGGGGTATTTTGGTCTTTTTACACGCTTTAGATTTTAGGGTTTTACAACTCTTCCCCTCTAACAGAAAAATTTCGTCCTCGAAATTTGCAAGGAATCAGAAATGAAAGGATCGAAAACAAAACAGAGACATACCAGATCAGAATACGAAATGCGGATAACTAGCTCGTATCGATTCCTCGGTTTCCCAGGTAGCTTCCCGCTCTGGGTGGTTCTTCCAAAGAATCTTTACGAACGGAGATGAAACGAAACAGAAGACACAACGGACAGCGAACGGAAATGTAAAAGACTTGCTTCTCATGACTCTTCATTGCCGATCCAAAAGTAACTTCAGTTCCCAGAAATGACATATCATACGAAATTCAGATTGCAAGGATCATATTCAAACATGACGAATGGTTATCATATTCTCTCAGAAGAGATACAAGGATACGCAAGATTGTGACGGATATGCCGTCCATAGCATTCGATTAGGCAAATCAGATGAGATCGTACAGAAAATAAATTGTAGGTGATATCAAATGGAAGAAACTTATAGCAGAACTTAAGATTCTTATCGGAATTACAAAGGTCAACAACCGCGTACCGAGAATCCAAACGTATCAAATCGTATAACGGCGAAACAGATTAAGCGTATAGGTGGAACGAACCTAAATCTTACAAATGTGAAATTTCTCACATCTCTAATCAAAATTCTAAGGTTTCTAAAGTACTCCTCGAAATATCCTATGAACACAATAAGGGTACGTCATATGACGTAAGTATTATCACGTTAGCTACTCGTCATAATACCAGCATCATATGAGTATACCATCATGATGGTCATACTTTATCTCAAGTCGCGAACAACCACTTATCTTAACCACCTATCAGTCTTTCTACCTCCTAAGGTTGGTCCAAATCAAACATCATTACAAATTCTAAGTCGGAGAATTGATCGTACAAATAGCGTAACGGAATATGTAAACATCAAAATGAAACTTGTCGTCGAAACGTTAGGTCTTCCACAATTCATCATCCTTCTCATAACGAAACCATCATTCAAACAAATGCATAACGAACACAAAACGGAATTTCTAATAGGGCAAAGGCTCATTCAAAAGATCCTATCGAACGGTAACGGAAACTTAAGTGGTCTAAGAGGAAATGAATTACGTCTTCAATATCTTCATCCTTTTCAAATTCCAAGTAGTCGCTCTCTTGTCTAATCATACGATCATAGGGTAAAAAGGAAATCATAACCTTGAGTCTGGTTCCTCAAGTCTTCGACACTTCTTCTGAACACTTCGGTGTGGTAGCGTGAATCTCTGACATGATCACCGTGCATTCCTCCATTTGCGGGTCTGCTTCAGCTCTCAATTCATCTTAGTACAACTAAAATGACTAGAGAAACAAGGTTGCGTGTCCTCTACAGGTCTTCTAGCATGATTCAAAATTCACCAACTCAAACTGCTGTGGACTTCCTGGTTTATGTGCTGAAAGCTCTTCTTCTACGGTCTGGTCGTCTTGATGCCCAACTGAAATCTCCAGATGTTGCTTGAGGTATAATCGAGACTCATCTCAGTCTGTCTTCTCCTCACATGCTTCTCTCTTGGTGACGCCTGTCACGAACCTCTTCTGCACATCTTCTACCAGGTTTCTAACTCTGACAATGGTCTTCAGTCTTGGTCCTTTTCGTGGAAGCTCTTTAGTCATCGGGTACTTGGTGGTGTTGTCTGCTACAATCTCTGATCGTCAAGTAAATCTATTCTTCTAGAACAAAGGATCGGTTCACTTTATACTAAAAATGGTCAACGTGTTCCTCGTTCGTCTCTGAGCACAAACATACTGTCATACTATGACAATTGTCCGAACACTTGCGAAAACACGAATCTTCTAGCCAATACAATTGACATCATTCAGAACTCATAGTGGTCACACGGATACTAAAGCAACTTCAGGAAATCTTCTTAGGGAAAAACCTCATGTCACAAATCTTTCTCTTCACAAATCAAATTGTAATGCTTCGTGGAACTTACTCTCAACTAATCAACTTCCTTCTCAGATGTTCTTGTGGTTGCTTCTTCCGTCTTTCAAACTCAAATGAGGTCGTCTGCTACGGAGTTTCAAAAATAGAACAAATCAAATATTGATACGCGGAAATGGAATAATGATTACGGTTACATTCACGATGGTCGGTGTGCCGCCGCACACTTCTCTCTTTCTTCTTCATAAACCAACAGGAGCATTCAAGAGATCACTGAAGTGAACAAACTCATATTCACCAGTTCCTACAATCTCTTAACTTCTTCAGTATCGTGGTTTCGCCAAATTCAGATTGGTTCAATGCAAACTTTACTTCCCAAACGGATCTCAAAAGGTTCATCAGAAACACCAGAAATTCGTACAACAAACTTTCAAATGTCGGAGCTTTCCAAGAGTGGATACTAACAGGCGTTAGGAGAAAATTGGAAATCAAAGAGATCGGAGTATGCGCTTCATAGCAACAATAATCTTAACAGATTCAAATGATTGAGAATATCATATCAAAATATGGTGAAGCAGATTGTTAAAGGTCGCATTTCAAATATTATAGTCTGTGATAGCTTTACAAAACCACCAATCCAAAATCAAGAGACCTCAAAGTCAAATACATCCAAAGGGAAACGGATTCTCAGAGCGAATGTGGTTGTCAAATCATACGGATAGTTCACATATCAAATTTAGGCACATGGTTCATCAAAGTGTGGGATGGGAGAGTATTAGAATATATCAAGGTCAAATATATCAAATTGGAGGTTAGCATTGTGAACAGTTCAAAGGATTGGAATCTTGTTTAGCTTATAACATAGGAATGGTAGGGTGTGCACCGATAGTAATACGAACATCGTTTAACTGTCAGAGTTGAGATGTATGGAATATCAGTTATTAACATCAGCATGCTTAGATAACAATTCCGTACTGGACAAATATCAACATCAAATCCTTCTAAAGGAAATTGGTTAACATACAACGTTCATCATTCAAATGACGGAAGGTAAGACTTCCTCGTCTTCTGCGACAAACGTTCTTATAAGGCATGACTAAAGGCAAAGGCAAGATTCAGAGTGATGCGGAAGCAAATACTACTCACATGGATGTCCTAGACTACCCATTCCTCACCGGTTATGACTTATGTTCCTATGGGAAAATCCTACGCAACATCGCAAAGGTTATCCTACGAGCGCCTACAGTGGAAACTTAGGGGTCCTAACTTACACAGGCCAAGGGTAGATGTACTACAAGTCGTAAACCTGTCTCTGATACCATAATTGTAACACCCCAACCCGATAAGGTTAAAAGGCGTCACGTTATGGAGTCAAATCAGAGCAAAGCATACATACGACTTACATAATACAAATGGTTTACAATGTTACAAAGGAAAATATACCAAATCTACGTAGTCATACATAAATGAATACTAAAACTAAGGTATCGTCTTCATAAGCTAATCTCTCATCCCAAAGCAAACCCAAGCTCCTGGCTTCCTACTAAAACCTGCCGCAGGAAAAGAAATGCGGCTGAGCTTAAAAAGCCCAGTGAACAGATATATAATAAACGGAAACAAAATCAAATGGAAATGAACAGACATATCATAATGAAGGAGATATAGGAAAGGAAATAACGAGTAAGGTTTAGGACAGTCATCCACCACGAGCCCAGAATCAAATCATATCATATTATATCATATCTTCATAATCATATAGAGGGGAGACCTCTCAGATAATCAGATAATATGAGGGGTGTCCTCATTCTTCACAAATAATATAGGTGTCCTCATTCTTCAAATGGAGTAGCTAGCTCCCAAATTTTGTGAAAGACGTGGATTGCACCCATCATCAGTCACCAAATCATATCATAACATATCAGAAACATAACAAATCTAGGATGCATCCATACGCCCCCCAAACAAATCATATTGGCCATAACAAATCATAAAGCGCGCATATCATATCAAATGGGGACGGTGTGTAACATCACTCGAACACACTAGAGTCATGCCATTGGTGCATCAATGACATGGCCATGTTACCTTCATGGCTAGGAAACAAATTTGGCTCGTAGCATCAAACTGGGGTCAAAGGTCAAAGGTCCAAATCAAAGCAAAGGTTCATATGTCATAATCATAGTCCAAATCTCAAGGTTCATATGTCAAAGTTCAAATGCCAAAGGTTCATATAAGAGGTTCAGAAATCAAAGGTTCATAT
Source organism: Artemisia tridentata subsp. tridentata (assembly GCA_021014915.2). Taxonomy (NCBI): domain Eukaryota; kingdom Viridiplantae; phylum Streptophyta; class Magnoliopsida; order Asterales; family Asteraceae; genus Artemisia; species Artemisia tridentata. The sequence continues at coordinate 78,996,202 of CP139501.1, read as the reverse complement.
CAAAGTGTAGGGAACATAGCAATGGTATAGGGAAACCCTAATACGAATCAAAATAGAGACCGAAGGCTCCTTATACAAAGAGCAGAATATCTGTACCTTAGTTGGCGAATGAAGATTCGAACCTACTTCTCAGTCAAACGATCTACAATTATTTGACAAACAGTTAATATTTAACAACTTGTCCATTTATGTTCTAATGTGCTTTGTAATTATTTATGTATACTTATTATTGTTTATTAACCTACACCATAGTATTAATATACCAAGTGTGATCCGTATGTTTTATATTCCAATGACGCCACATATGTATTCTAAAAGTAATTCGAGTATTTGTATGAAAACTACGTGTCTAGTAAGTAATATAAACTAAGAGTTGCCATGCTACAAGTTATCATGCATAATATGACCATACCTATATATATACATCATTATTTAATTAACCTATTAGTTAGACTCACTGAAGTTAATATGCGTATAGTTGCAAAACAATTTGAAGTCCATGATTTAAGTAAAACCCATAAACTGTTAACATAGTCTTAGCGTTAAGTTTGCTCGACACATTGGACATGAGTTTCCTTCTAACCAATATAGCATGCCAATAACAGTTCATTTAAACCAAATTAGGGAGTCTAGAAATAGCCACCACTTTTAGTGTATGTATTGAATCATGACTTGAAATGAATTGCTCATTTACGTAACTAGACTTGAAAGGCCCCAAAAATCCCATGTTTCAAAAACTCCCTTGTTTCTGAAATCAAAAGACACAAACATCTTGATTTTACTGTCCAATAAATCTTAGCATGCGACTAACCTAATACTTATATGAGTATTATTTATATGGTTCTTACACAAGTAGGTTTACGATTAATTACCTCCATGCCAAAAACGAGTGTAGGCTGCATTCGATGTCGAACCCGAAACAAGGATATAATACGAAGGTGCAACTAGACAAAAGAATTGAACCTACAGCCCACGTACACACGAACCAAAACACGACAGTTAGGCATATCACCCACATTCTACCATCTCCATAACCATTCAGCGAATCGGAACAAAGCTGCAACCCACGCATGGAAAGCTCGAACCGAGCCCAAGCACAACCCGAACCAATCATGATACGATCATGCAACCCTAGTAGCACTCTAGTACAGGACGTACAAATGCCAACTCGAACCTGGTCATGGCCAGTAACCCGACCATAGAGATCCCCTCCGTGACTCAACACTGTGATGTGAGGCCGAACCGACACCCAAAATTTCCAGCCGAGACTTAGCTTATCAATTCCTTCGAATGGACTTTAAAACCCACGATCTACACACCTCCACAAGCTGCTATAACACCACGATGTAACCACCAAGAAGCACCGCAGAATCTCCTTGTTGCTGCTGTGTTATTGATCGACAGGAAGGGAAGGAAAGAAGGAGCCGATCTTTTTTTTTTTTAGTTTTAGGGTTTGTAAGGTTCGGTTAGAGGGATTAGGGATATAACCGTGTTTTTTGATTGGTGTATATATGGAAGGACCCAAAATTTAAGGGATTAATATCAATTAATTTTAATGTGTGCTTATCCCTTCTAGTTTGATCTTAGTCGAAAATTTTGGAGGGTTATGGTAACATAATGTCGCCTATTATGGGGACTTAGGAAATGAACTTGTTTTGTTACACCTTAAATCATAATGCAAGGTTTTATTTATTAGGTACTTAGGGTTTTAATCACTTTAGATTAGGTACAAGTAATATGTCATTTGTATGATTTCATAATTTCTTAAAGTTTTAAACTTAGAGGGGTATTTTGGTCTTTTTACATGTTTTAGATTTTAGGGTTTTACATGTAGCATATAAATACAAAGGCCAGGGTTATTAGTTTTACATCTTGTGCACTCTTGCTATAACCCTAACTTTGTTATTCTCCTTCTTTTGCTAAAATCCGATCGTATATACCCTAGGGGTAATCGATCCTTTGCTTTTCAATTAAACAAATCATTTGGTTTAGTTCGTGTGTTCTTTACTAGCATCAAACATTAATCGGTTATAGTACGTGTGTACAAAACCTTGGTAATTAACTAACTATAGTTAATTCCATCTTGGATTGAGAAACAAAACGGTAAGGGGTTTCTCGTTAATCCTATTGTTTTTTTAAGAAGAAGAATTGAAGTTTAAGATCCGTATTCTTGCTAGGATCAAATGTACATATCTTTAATATCCGGTTAAACTCTTTACATGTTAAATATTGATTCTTTGCTTCCGCTACGTGCTTTGGTGATGTATTATTTATTTATATGATTGCCATGGTATTTAAATTCTAACAGTAACGATGATGTTGATGTATGTGAAAATATTATTTAGGTAAGGTCAACCAATCGAAGCTGTTGAGGACAATCACTGAAGGTATGTTTCTGCTCCTAATAAAGATATTAGTAAACACTTGAAAGCTTTAAGGAATGATGTTGAATTAGCCAATTTTATCAAATTAGCTTTTAGAAATGGTTGCAAATTAAAAGACATTCAAAGAAAATAAAAGAAAAGATCAATGCTTTAGCTTACAGTAGGAAAATGGCAACACAAAAATCTTCTAGAAGGGTTTTTAGGAGTTCTGGATGTTCTTTCCACCATAGGCTCCTCACATAAGCAATGGGTGAGAATTGGTCGAATCCAGTTAGATGTAGAGGAAGATAAGGACATTGTTGTGGGTTTGGAGACTTCAATTGATTTGGTGGAAACCGTAGAGGGGGGGGGGGTGAATACGTTTCCATTTAAAAACTTAAAACCTTTTGTATCAAACACCCAATCAAGTGTGACGTAATATGAAAAATGTCAACAATGATCATATATCATCTAGGGATGAATAAATTAAACTACAACACAAGCACAATCAACCATGACACATACATAACATAAGCAACTAGCCACACAAGCATAAACACAATGCAAATATAAACATAAAGCGATAAAGAATAAAATGAAAGTAAAGAGATAAGTTAGAAGGCGCAAACCGGACACGGTGATTTATAGTGGTTCGGTCACGAAGCTCCTCTTCGCCCTACTCCACTCCCCGAGTACCCAACCCGAGAGTTACTTCACTAATCAACAAACTCCCTTCAGGCGGAGAAAAACCGTACACGTCGCTTAACTTGTTTTCCGACACTAAGCTAGATGTCGAGTGCTAATCTTAGCTAGCACCAATCTACCACGATCTACCCGATCTACACCATACACGTTGCTTATCCTATTTCCGACACTAAGCTAGATGTCGAGTGCTAATCTTAGCTAGCACCAATCTACCACGATCTACCCGATCTACCCTTGATCTACATGATCAATCACACAAGCCCAATGGCTTCAAGAGATCTTCACTATCTCTTAAGATCACAATGATCTTGACTCACTCTCTCACAAAAGAAAAGTAATCTTGATGTATTCTATGATACAATCAAGAGTGTAACAAATGTTACAAGACCTAACAACTCCAACACTTTGTATCTACTTGGATACTTTGTGTTCTTCTCTTGCTAATCAAGAGGGATGACAACACTTTGTATCTACTTGGATACTTTGTGTTCTTCTCTTGCTAATCAAGAGGGATGACAACACTTTGTATCTAGGATACTTTGTGTTCTTCTCTTGCTAATCAAGAGGGATGACAACACTTTGTATCTAGGATACTTTGTGTTCTTCTCTTGCTAATCAAGAGGAATGAAGAGGATCACTTGAGTAGATGATTGGATCACTCTTAAACAACCTAAGACTCTCCAAATGATCAAAGAAAGTTATCTAAGTGAAGAGGGATAAGACCAGAGAAAAAGGACTGGAAAAATCAAGTTGGAAGTGTGAAATGGTCCACTATTTATAGACAAAGAAAAATCTAGCCGTTATGTACGGACGGCTCCACTAATTGTGCCACGGCTCCACTAAATTTAGTGGAACCTTGGAGCCGTCGGTGTCGAAAACGCTCCAGACGCTCCAAATTTTGTCTTTTAGTGGTGAAGGTTTATTTGGGGAAGTTTTGAGCTATTTTGGGGGGAAAATAGCTGTTACAAATTCAAAATAATTTGAAATGATTTTTCCAAATAAAACATTTCTTTTTAATTCAAAAATAATTTGTAAAATGTATTTTTGAAAAATGTTTTGTCACATTTATAAAAATGTGAAGTTTAGAAAAATATAATCCTTTGATCATTTGTCAAGTAGTAGATTTGTTTGTCCATACCTTGAGTGATTTATGTCGGGATGGAAATCTACGACTTTGTTGAAGCATACTTGAGGCGTCGAGAGATGTTGATATAAGTATGCATTGATGATTTGTGTTTACAAGTAACTTGCACATTTTACGTTATATATTACAAGTTACATGTTTGTCATTATTAAAACCGAAGAAATCGTTTAGTTTAAATATCGTAATATTTGCACTAACAATCTCCCCCTTTTTGATGATGACAAATATGTAAACCGTAACACATAGTAAAATGTAAAAGTTACCTGTTTACACTTCCTTCTCCCCCTTTTGTCGAATCAAAAAGGTAGTTGCCTCGAGCGCTCCCTTGGATTTATTCCCTACTCCCCCTTAATGAACTACATTCCTTTCTTCCTAGAAAGGCGAGTTTGCATCATCCTAATGAAGCCTTCTATCATCACTTGTGAAGATGACTCCATGCTATGTATTCAAATACTCCCGAGCTCCCCCTAGCTCAATGCTCCCCTATGGTGACTTAATCCCCTTGCTTATTTACCTTAGTATCTAGCGGATCCATGGATCAAATACTTACAAAGGCTTTTCCTACATCAAGGGTTAGCTTCGTGCAACATAATATATAACAGTATAGGAGCAACATTATAGGGATAGAATACAAATAGGAAGACATGCATGGGTTAAACTATGTTAACACGTAAGTGTCACAACCCGACCGAAAACCTAAGGTGTAATTGTTCACTCAATCACACTAATCAAGAACGAGATTCGTTCATTGACTGACGCACTAAATGACTTCTTCCAAGTTGTCATTGGGAAGGAAAGTTCTAACAAACCTTTTGAACAACATAATCATCTACCAAGGATGATTGATGTTAAGGATAGTTTGTTAATAAGACATACTCTAAATGATTACTATTATGACAAGTCGTGCTATAAAGTAGACTCAATGAAGGTTATACCTAAATGATTCCATAAGGTGGGAGAGTGTTGGTTGTGGTGACAACAAGGACAACTTGGGTTATGTGGTTGTTGGGGATAAATAATGGGATGACCCATTAGTGGTTGTGGTGAAGGTGATAGTGATAAGGATGATGTGTTGGTGCCAAGTCCAAAGAGGTTTGATGGTGATAGGGTTAGTGTGATAGCTAAAAGTTGTGGTGGACTTGGTGGAGGTAAGGGTGTAGAAATCCTAAAGGTGTAGGATGATGATGATGTGGTTGGAGATGTTGGTTTTGCCCTTTGAGGAAAGGTGGGAAAGGATGGTTTAGGTTAATATATCGTTTGCACTGACAATGAGATGCATGATATAATTCAAAAGGGAAAAAGAAAAGGTGTATGTGATTCTAACAGGATTGTTGGTGAATATCTCTAACGGGGTTAAGGTAACGAGGTTCTAGGTTTCTAGGTTGGATGATCCTAGTTGTGTGTTAGAGATAATTTGGTGCATGAAGGGTTTCGTGTGTTTGTGAGGGTTGAAGGTTGTTTAACTAACTATCACTTTCAAGAGTGAAGTGTAGCTAAAAGGTTTGAAGGTGAGATGCAAGATAAGCTTGCAATGGTGAGGCCTTATATAGGCAAGAGTTGTGGGATTCGAACTAAAGTTGGTGTTAGAGTCCTATGGTGTAGTGAGGGAATCCTAGGGTGTATGTGAGTTTGCAAAATTTTGCAGGTTTGAGGTTAGGAATGCAGGGATCTAAAGGAAACAGTGAAAATTCGTCAAACATAGGTACGGTACCACTAAATACCACACGGTACCGTTAAATTTAACGGTACCGTGGCCTATTTAACGGTACCGTGACCTGGAAGTCACGAATTTTCCTGTGCAGCCTACTTCTGGGCAGCTAAAGGGAAGTTTCCTAGGGAATAAGAACCACATTTGTGTGTTCTTGAGAGTGTTTGGTGAAAGACTATATAAGTGTGTTTTCGCTCCCCCTCAATCTATGACCATCCGGACAAGATGTAAAAGATAAAGAGGAAAACAAACGTTGACGAAAGCGATGAGCTTAGTAACGTCATGACAAGTGGTGGATATCATACGATAAACTTCACCTTTGAAGTCACGTAGCTCTTCTCAATCATTGTGAATATTCATAGAATATTATGATGAGGCATGCGATTACTAGGAGATATCCTAAGGGTTAAGAAGATAAAATCTTCAGGGTTGTGAGGTTGGTGACAAGGTTCTAGTGGGGTTATCTCAACTTATCCTAGCGGTTTTTCGCTTGAGGTGTGTGGAAGGTGAGTGGGATGCGGAAGCATTGGTAGTGTTTAGTACCATGCGAAAGTGGGAGGGAAAAGGCTAAGGAATCAGATGATAGATACAATCTATTCTGATAGGAGATGGTTTTAGGTTCAAGACTACATCGAGTGGGTTTTGATGGTGTTAGTGAGAATTGAAAGCAAGATTTTTGACAAAGAAAATTCACATATGTTGTGATTTTTCTGGACTTTAGATTAAAAGAATTTATACCGAATAAATTCTTTTATGAATGACTCCAACGGGATTCGATGAACGTTCATCGAGAATGAGAAATGACATTTAATCGCATTTTGCAAATTAAATATACTTTAAATATTTCGGATGAAATATTTAAGTTGTCATTGGAATTTAAGAGGATTTTACGAATAAATCTTCGCTTTCGACACGAGGAGAGAATTTATACCTAATAAATTCTTTGATCGGTACTGGACGAGAAGAAATGACTTTTATATTTCCGAGGAAATACATAGGTAGTCATTAGAGCGATGTGAAAGATGACTTAATATTTCCAGTGAAATATTTAAAAAGTCATCAGACGAGACACAGGATGTGACTTGACATTTCCAGTGAAATATCTAACAGTCATGGGACGAGATCGAGGGAATGACTTGATATTTCCAGTGAAATATCTAAAAGTCATGACACGAAATAGAATAGATGATCTCAATATTTCCAGTGAAATATTCAAGAGATCATGCAAGGAACGTGAGGGATGACTTAATATTTCCAGTGAAATATTTAGATAGTCATGAGAGGGATTTAAAGAATGACTCAATATTTCCAGTGAAATATTTAAAGAGTCATGAGACGAGACGCACGAGATGACTACAATATTTCCAGTGAAATATTCAAGTAATCATAAGAGGGGTACGAGAGATGACTTTAATATTTCCAGTGAAATATTTAAATAGTCATAAGTTTTATGGAAAATATTCCATCATTCCTAGACCTAGACGGAGATGGTAAGGGGATTCTCGGTTGAGAGGTTTGGTTGATTTAAGGGTTTCTATGTGCTTCGCACGTGAGTGTTTCATGGGGTTTTGAAAGATGTAAAGTTGGGCCTATGGTGCTGATTTGCAGCAGGGTTTGGGATCTTAAGACGTGTATATTCACACGAGGATGAAAGGAACTACTAATTACTTATATAGTAACTCGTGAGTCCTTTGGATGAGCGTTTTAACATATGTTGTTAAAAGGCTTGAGTATGATGTTTCGGATATGACATTTAACAATTGCGATCGCAAGTTAAACTTACTTGAATATTTCAGATGAAATATTTAAGTTGTCAACCCTACTCCGAGTTCTACTAGGTTTGTTCCTAACCTTCCCATGACAAAAAGGTGTATTACTTGGAAGAAGGCGAAGTGATGACTAGGGAATTAGGGTAACTTCGCGACTACTTTGACTTATGGGTTTTGACACTAGTGTATGGCTCTATGACTTCTAAGGGTTCATAGTGATGGGCATACCTAATTCCTAATGTGTCAAAAGTACATAGTGTGCGTGCAAACTTTACAAGTAAATCATGTAAAATGCACATAAAGAATAAATGCAAGGATCATGTAAAACATGATGATCATTTAGCATTTAAGATCATGAAGACATTTAACCATATCTTACGAGAACATGTTATCATTTTGAAACACGTATGTGGGATGCAAGCAGTCTAGGTTTGCTAAGGCAGATCCTAATTACTACTTGTTCAAGATGACATCTTAATGGGAGATAAAGTTCACCGATGTAAACTATCTCTAGTCAAATGTAGGAATGAAAGTTTTTCAAGTTAGAGAATGAGTATGAGACTATCACTAGTGGTGCTCAATTAAGGCTAAACACGACCATTTTTACGGGTTATACACGAACCCAACTTCTCTCCTGGAAGCAATTCAACCGTTAGGTCAAATTGAATTTCTAGTGCGATAGGTTCTCCAGTAGTCATTCTCATGTTAAAAAAATTCGAATTCCTATATTTTCCTATTGAAGTGTAGCAAAGATGATATTAGCTTACTTCGCTAATACATTGCCTAATATGACTCAATTAACCATACTTTGAAAGTCGGTTAAGAGAATGACATGTCTTACACAACTCCTAACAAAGGCAAGCGAGATGTTTTAATTTCGTGTTTGAGATTCAGAGGTTATTTGATGAAGGTGGTGTATTTTATAATCTCTTGGACATCATCTTTGTTTGTTGAGTTGTTACATGTTATTTTAACATTATTTGGTTTCCTAGAACCAAGAGACACTCTAATGTGATACAATGTAGAACCTACTACATTGTGTGTGTTTCAAGAATGCTCATTTGCATAACTTGAGGAAAGAATCTAGTAGAGGTTACTTACCTCAATAGATTTTGTGAGTGTTTTATTTAAAATGAGACATACTGTTTATTTCAACAAGTATGCTTTTCTAAGAGGAAACTTATTACTCTTAAGAATGCTTTGTGAAACAAGTATTTTAGTGTATGACCAATTTTACTTGTTTATGAAATGACACATGTCATATTAGGTTATTATTCAACTCTAATATCCTATATTTGTTAACAGGATGCAATGTATTCTCTTGTAACATAACCATTCATGTCACAAAGAAAATAAGATGCATAGGATATAAGTTATCCTTTGTCAATCTTTTGATAAGAGAAATACATGTGATATTCTCAAAGATTGATGACTTACATAATAGTTAATAACATATTATGTATGACACTTTTACTAGACATGTGACTTTGAGTGTTGAGTTGTTCATGAGCAAAGTTTACATATGTTGTTTGTTTGCTCTTGTTTGATTTTTCGGAAAGACACATTTACTAATTGCATTGCAATGTAAATTACTTGTATATTTAGGATGAAACATCCAAGTTGTCACTCCTACTTAGTTGTGTATTTTATGCATCTTTTAAACATATTAGTTTAATGTTTGGAACACAACTATTGGACAACAAGACTCAATATGGCATCTTCAACACAAGTGTGAATTATGACCCGATGCATATTATTTTTGTCTTGAGAGGACGTCATTATTTTCATAACAATCGAGTGTGATTAAGTATGTAGATTCAAGATAATATGTTTCATCATGTTTTGATGTTATCTTGAAACAAAAACAAATAATGACTCCAATTTCATGTCCACACTCGAAAACTTGTCAATTAGATTCGATGATGATATCAATCATACTTTGAATAATGAATTGATATGTACTCGAAATCTTTCTTGACCCTCACGATCACTCCTTTTTAAAAAGAAAATAAAAATTTAAGGAGTGTGTTCCATTTATTCTAATACCAGTTGTATGTGTGAGGTTAATGAATATTAAGTTACTACTTTGATATTGTCATTTATTTTTATTTGAGAAAAACTATTTATATTATTAAGTATAATACTTTTAGTTTTTCGACACCTCATTAGTATAAAAATAATTATCTTAACTATTTTTATACAACATACGTAAAATACTAAATGTCTAAAACATTTTGTATGTGTGTTAGATCAATTCAAGTTTAATACATTTTCCTTTACTTAAGTACTAATATATTAGATTGACCTTTTATCTTGTTTAGACAACCCATGGTCAAACAAGACAAAATGATGTAATGTTTTAAAGATCATGTTACGGATTTTATGAAAGTGTTAAGTGTTTTGGGGTGATATACTTTTTACACTTAAACCTTTGGAAAAATAATTGTGTAAGACAATATCTTTCTACACACATGATCTACCAACTTAGTTTCTATTCCTAAGAAAGTTACTAAACCATTTTAAGAACTTGCAACAAATGCAAGACAAATGGTTGATGCCTATATGCAATGCAAACTAATTACTTAATATAGTGCAAGTGATTTAGCATGAGCCTTATAAATGCATAAACCGAAAAACTATAATAAGCAAATAGCAATTTAGCTTAACACACAAAAATACTTATCGTCATTTTGTGTATTATGTATAACAATGTATACTAAGCTTGATTTTATTTGACAATGAATTTGTTTTCTCCCCATTTCAAAGATTTTTGATCAAGTTCAACACTTTGAAATCATGAATGCATCAACGTGTGATGTTCACTTTGTGATTTGACAAAAAATTTGTGCAATCGGCATGACCGGAAAAGACTCTTTGTTACGAATTAAAGACATCAGTAAATTTCACTTTACAATCACTTTCTAAAAATATTTTTAAGTGAAAGTAGACTCAATTACGTTTAAAATGATAGGTGGCACGACTCCTACGGACTTACGGTTGATTTTATACGAATTTTTGAAAATTACCGAATTCTGAAAAACAGACGAAGGTACCGTTAAATTTAGCGGTACCGTCCATATTTAATGGAGCCGTCCGTTATATTTAATGGTGCCGTACGTCTGACATCAGTTTTTGAACAGAGCTAACTTTTATCAATTCAAGAAAACCTTCAAGCTAGTATGACAACATATACTTAACAACAAAACTTGTAAGTATTAAGTAACTAAATACTTTTCATATTTTTATCACCTTCATGGGTAATTTGATACATGGATCGTACTCAATTTTGAAAACCATTTGTTTTAAAAATTTGAGCGACGTGGCTCTGATACCAATTGTGGAAACCGTAGAGGGGGGGGGGGGTGAATACGTTTCCATTTAAAAACTTAAAACCTTTTGTATCAAACACCCAATCAAGTGTGACGTAATATGAAAAATGTCAACAATGATCATATATCATCTAAGGATGAATAAATTAAACTACAACACAAGCACAATCAACCATGACACATACATAACATAAGCAACTAGCCACACAAGCATAAACACAATGCAAATATAAACATAAAGCGATAAAGAATAAAATGAAAGTAAAGAGATAAGTTAGAAGGCGCAAACCGGACACGGTGATTTATAGTGGTTCGGTCACGAAGCTCCTCTTCGCCCTACTCCACTCCCCGAGTACCCAACCCGAGAGTTACTTCACTAATCAACAAACTCCCTTCAGGCGGAGAAAACCGTACACGTCGCTTAACTTGTTTTCCGACACTAAGCTAGATGTCGAGTGCTAATCTTAGCTAGCACCAATCTACCACGATCTACCCGATCTACACCATACACGTTGCTTATCCTATTTCCGACACTAAGCTAGATGTCGAGTGCTAATCTTAGCTAGCACCAATCTACCACGATCTACCCGATCTACCCTTGATCTACATGATCAATCACACAAGCCCAATGGCTTCAAGAGATCTTCACTATCTCTTAAGATCACAATGATCTTGACTCACTCTCTCACAAAAGAAAAGTAATCTTGATGTATTCTATGATACAATCAAGAGTGTAACAAATGTTACAAGACCTAACAACTCCAACACTTTGTATCTACTTGGATACTTTGTGTTCTTCTCTTGCTAATCAAGAGGGATGACAACACTTTGTATCTACTTGGATACTTTGTGTTCTTCTCTTGCTAATCAAGAGGGATGACAACACTTTGTATCTAGGATACTTTGTATTCTTCTCTTGCTAATCAAGAGGGATGACAACACTTTGTATCTAGGATACTTTGTGTTCTTCTCTTGCTAATCAAGAGGAATGAAGAGGATCACTTGAGTGGATGATTGGATCACTCTTAAACAACCTAAGACTCTCCAAATGATCAAAGAAAGTTATCTAAGTGAAGAGGGATAAGACCAGAGAAAAAGGACTGGAAAAATCAAGTTGGAAGTGTGAAATGGTCCACTATTTATAGACAAAGAAAAATCTAGCCGTTATGTACGGACGGCTCCACTAATTGTGCCACGGCTCCACTAAATTTAGTGGAACCTTGGAGCCGTCGGTGTCGAAAACGCTCCAGACGCTCCAAATTTTGTCTTTTAGTGGTGAAGGTTTATTTGGGGAAGTTTTGTGCTATTTTGGGGGGAAAAATAGCTGTTACAAATTCAAAATAATTTGAAATGATTTTTCCAAATAAAATATTTCTTTTTAATTCAAAAATAATTTGTAAAATGTATTTTTGAAAAATGTTTTGTCACATTTATAAAAATGTGAAGTTTAGAAAAATATAATCCTTTGATCATTTGTCAAGTAGTAGATTTGTTTGTCCATACCTTGAGTGATTTACGTCGGGATGGAAATCTACGACTTTGTTGAAGCATACTTGAGGCGTCGAGAGATGTTGATATAAGTATGCATTGATGATTTGTGTTTACAAGTAACTTGCACATTTTACGTTATATATTACAAGTTACATGTTTGTCATTATTAAAACCGAAGAAATCGTTTAGTTTAAATATCGTAATATTTTCACTAACATTGTTGTGGGTTTGGAGACTTCAATTGATTTGGAGGAAAAAATTATGGTTAAAACACCAATGGAATGAAACGGGCTATTTGGGGGTATATAAAGATGAAAAGATGAATTGGATGCAACGGTACATTTTTAATGACATGGCATGTCACGTGTTAGGATCGAAGATTAAACCGGTGACCAAAAGTTTTGACGACAATATTAGCACGAAAGTTAAAGTAGAGATATTAAATGAGTAATTTCTTTAGTTCACATGTCAAATCAGTACATTTAAAAAATATATGTTTATTGTACGGCTTAAACCTTTCATTTAATGATTTAACTTGTGCAATAACACAAAAATCCATTAAAAAGGCACAATATAGGAAGAGAAAAAAGGTAATTGGAAAAAGAGAAGTTTGAAGGACTTAAAGTGTAAAAGAGTGGGTAGTTTTGTAGTGGATCAAGGAACAAGAGAACCAGAAGTGAGATTCATTTCTTTTTGAGAGAAAGAAAGAATGAGAAGGATTTTGAAGGCTAGATTCTTCAATACCTTATCTTCTCCTCCGTTGCTCTCTCACGGTATTCATGTTCTATATTGCCCTGTGAGTATTAATATTCTCTTCTTCTTACTTTATACCCATCATCCTTGGATTTCAATATGTATATTTAAGGGGTGTTTGTTTTTTGGGCTTTTGACCTTATTTAGTTTAGGCTTATAAAACATAAAGCATTAACCAAACAGGCTCATAAGCCTAATAAACAAACACCCCTTTAAACGCCTAATAAAAAAGTCACCCCATTACCACAAAGCAAATCATGGTTTATCTTGTAATGATAATTGATGTACAGAAATGTGGATAAATAAACTAATATACCTGTAATTTACTGATAGGATAGTGTTGGGATTGTGGCCAAGATATCCGAGTGTATTGCATCAAGAGGTGGCAACATAATGGAAGCTGATGTTTTTGTACCTCAAAATAAAAACGTCTTCTACTCCAGAAGGTGCTCCCTCTATCTCAACACACATTGACAGATGTGTTTGTGTGTGTGTGCATATATGTATATTAATACAGTTAGCTTAGTTTCTCTATGAGAGTTGAAATGCTTTTTCTTTTCATAGACACTTGCCATCCAGTAACTGAAAATGACGTGCTTACAAGATGAAAATGGTTTCTTTAGCGGTAGAATTTGATAGAATGGCAAATTTTATTTTTTATAATTGTGGAGAGGCCATATATACCTATCGACCTATTGTTATTTAAAATTGGCCAGAAACTAATCGGGTTACATTTTAGGCACTGGTTTGCACGAAATGGCATTGCGCTCGTGTGACCTCCACTTGGACGAATGATAAACTGACACGTAAAAAAAAAGAAGAAGAATTTTGAGGTTGCATGGTGGATGTTGGCACATTAATGCGAATCTTTGATATTTATTTTGTTTTTCTAGTCCCTAACGTGTAATTATGGGATTGGCGGACAGTTTGGTCGCATGAGTAGCTAATCATTGATAATGCAAGAAAAAACGCCCAGTTTTGTGAATATAAGTGTGTATATGTCCCCTTGTGAAAATTTCTTTTTAATTTTATTGCGAGGATTATACAAGAAAAATAAAGTCTTTTTTTAGCTTTAACGGGAGTAAGCTAGCTGAAATTCGTTTACTTATACATACAACATGATATTTCAACTATTTCCTTCATCATGAACGACCTATTTTTAGTCAGATCCGACTTATTTTGTTGAATTGCATCGAACATATTTTTTCTAGCTGCTTGTTAAATCAACAGTAAAGGGTATTGGTATTTGTATTTGTATGTTAAAAACGTCAAATGTAATACTTTTTCTCATCTCACAGTGAGTTCGTCTTTGACCCTATAAAATGGCCACGAGCACAAATGGATGAGGACATTCTTAACTTATCAAAGATGTTCAATGCAAGAAAATCTGCTGTTAGGGTGCCTTCTATAGATCCCAAATATAAAATTGCGGTTCTTGTTTCCAAGCAGGTTTTGCACAACTCATCTATATTTGCATAATCCATTTAAAGACTGTTGATCACGTCACATAAACCTTGTGCTTATTTTTTTGCAGGACCACTGTCTTGTTGATTTGTTGCTTGCATGGCAAGATGGAAAGCTTCCAATTGATATAAATGCGATCATCAGGTGAAGTATGGGAGAATTCATACTTTCTCATCTGCCTATTAAACTACTATTCTTTTTCTTGTCATTGACAAAGAGTGTATTTGAACAGTAATCACGATAGGCTACCAAACTCCCATGTTGCTCGATTTCTTGAAAGGCATAAGATCCCATATCACTATCTGTCCACAACAAAAGAAAATAAAAGAGAAGATGAGATATTACACTTGGTTCAAGATACAGATTTTCTAGTCCTTGCTAGATATATGCAGGTAACATTGATAACTTAGCTGCAGTGACTAAAAGTTGAAATATGGGTGGACTGGTTACCGGGTCAAAATTGAGTCCGGGATATAACAGATAATTTTTTTGGAATGGTTCGAAACGGTTTGGTTGTGTGGACCCAACCTTTTGTCCAATATTTTTTGGATTTTTCCATAAAAATAATTATTAGTGTCGTTATGATTACAAAAGGTATATGATCACAGTTACATTCTATTTGTTTTCGGATAAATATGATTCTAGAGGTGTTGTGCTTTAAAATACACTTGGTTTGACGGTTTTCCTTATGTCCTAAATTTTATGATTTTACGCGTTTGACGTCTTAGTGATAAAACTTAACCTGAATCCTGCTCACATGTAATGGGTTGAAGTTCCCACCTCAACCAGTTATGTATAGGTAACTTTTTTCCATGTATGCATTTTGCCATATTGGCTCGATCTGGATTAGCTATTGGATCCATAGTTTCTACGGTAACCCAATTTTTTATTTTTCATTCCCAAGTTGGTGCATAGATAAACGACTTAAAAAGTTCTGGATTAGCTATTGGATCCATTGACGCCAATTTAGTAACTGTTGTAACGAGCAATATATATCTTTAAGCAGGTATTGTCTAAAAGCTTTTTAATTACATACGCGAAAGATGTAATCAACATTCATCATGGCCTATTACCGTCATTCAAGGGCGGGAATCCGTCTAGGCAGGTCTAGTATTCCATACTTCATTATCAAGCATGTTTAATCATAAAAGGCAACATGAAAATTTCAGGTATAATCTTGTCGTATTTACTGATGTGTGGCAGGCTTTTAATGCTGGTGTGAAATTGATTGGTGCCACAAGCCACTTCGTGACCGAAGAACTTGATGATGGGCCAATCATTGAACAGATGGTATTTACACTGGCTTTATCAATTTTGTTTATATGGTGCCTCCAAATTCTAGTTAGCATGATCTTAGTCATGAAAGATTGACTGAATGATAACTGAAATGCATGCTTACTGAACGAATCAACTCATTATCTGATGTCCCCAAGGCTAATCATGTTGTTTTTTCCTCTTATCACAATTCACAAGGTGGGCACTAAATACTTCAGGGAACTAATAGTGATACAATTTCATCTATCTGACAGCGTCGTCACCTTGACCATTTACCGATAATAGTTGTGTCACTTGATTAGTTAGTTGTGGGTAATATATTGTAATGGGCCGTGGAAGGTAATACTGATGATAGGCGTTTTTACCTGCTGTATATGTTTTTAAAGAGGCGTAGTATTGTAGCCAATCTCACTAGCAGAACAGTTATAACATCACTCTAAATTTGTATGACATTGGATAAAATCAACTATTTAAAACACTATAGGAAATTATTAAAGAATCGAAAATCATATGTTCCTGATCATTGTTCCTAACTGATAATCTAAAAAATATTAAATTACAACCAGGCGTAACTGTCGCCAGTTTTGGACCATTTAGTAAATGAGCTGAACTTTCCACCACCACAACATGTGATGATAGCTTACAGGGACAATTGTAACATGAACGATCATTATTAGATAGTAAGCTTGCAAGAAATGAGATAGTTACTTGAGTTAGTAACTGAACAATTGTATATTTTGACTGGACGTGATAAATTGATTACCAAAGTATTTCTGAAATAATGTAAATTTGATTTCACGGATTTTCAGGTTGAGAGAGTTTCACACAAGGATAGTTTGCTGAGTTTTGTACAGAAATCGGAGAATCTTGAGAAACAATGTCTTTTTAAAGCAATAAAGTCCTACTGTGATTTGCGTGTTCTGCCATATGAAGATAACAGAACAGTCGTTTTTTGAGGTCACAGGAAAGGGAAGGTTGAAAATTTGTACGTTACTTGCAATTCTTGGTTATATAATGTTACATTTGAAGATGTTATCTTTTCATCATATGGGTGGTTCAAACATAGTTTCATGCATTTTTTGGCAAAACATTTTGGCATGACAGTGGAACATTTCTTTTACGAGCATATATCATTTGCTTTAGACATCATGGAGAATCCTGATGTTTTCTTATTCTCAATTGAATGTGTTCTAAATTGAGGCATCTTGCAAGTGACAAAATGGGTGAGTCGGCTGGTTGGGTAATGGGTCAAAACGTGTAAATTTCGTCTTCAGTTTTAAATAAATAGATGGTTAATGTGTTGAATATCATTTATACAACAAGTTCTTAATAACTACCTAATGAGTTTTATTTATTTGTAACACACCCATTGGTTGTTTCTATGGCTGCAATCGAGTCAAGACGAGCTCAAACTTGACATGGCTTGAGCTTGGCCCGAAACAAAAATAGTAGGCTTGAGCTTGGCTTGATAGCTCGTCAAGCTTTAATCATCCAGGCTTGAGCTTGGCTTGATTAGGTTTCGAACAAAGCTTGAGCTTGGCTTGAAAAGCTTGAATGTATACAAAACTATTGTGTAATAGCCAAACTCATCAATAAATATATTTATAGTCTAATAGTATAAAATATAGATTTAAAAGATAGAACTTCATATAGACGATATTCAACACATAGCATAAATATCGATTAGAATATAAGTATGAATAGTTTTTGTTGATGTTAACACTTAACATTATCAAATAAAAGTTGTTGATAAGTAAACTTACAAATTTTTCTGGAAAAATAAAAAGAGAAACTTACTTGGTTGTTGAATGATCGAAGAAGACACAAAGAGACGCTAGAATACAAATCGTTAGATTACTTGGGGTAAAAAGTCCTTCTAGAATACATTTTTTGTTTATTTAAGAAATAAGTCCTTATATATTAAAGCTTGATAAGAGCTCGAGCCGAGCTATCAAAAGCTTGAGCTTGACTTGTTATATGTTTCGAGCTAATTTTTGGGCTTTGAGCATGATAAAAGCTTGGCTTGATCGAGTCAAGCTCGAGCTCGAGTTGCTTTATAAAAACTTGACTTGATTGCAACCTTAGTTGTTTCAACCCATTTGACCTGTTTGCATTTTAGCATTGTTATTATTACCCATTGGATATGTTAAACCCATACTGGGATGAAATTTGTACCGTTGGGTGTAAGAGCACCTGGTATGGGCTCGTTGCCTCTTCGCTACGGTGACATGGAGGGCTCGCCGTGGCTCGCCACTGTTGATGCAAATAATGTTCTAAAAACGTTATTTATATCTTTCGATAACTTCACGTTTTGACTTTTGAGGATGACAAAATGTGAAAACACTTCACGTTAAAATTAACGTAAACAAGTTTTTAGTCGAAAGATCCTATTTCTACGCAAATCACTCTAGGTATGCACAAACAAATTTACAACTTGACAAATGATCAAAGAAGTGAATTTGTGTTTAAAACTTCACATTTTTAATGTGACAAAACATTTTTTCAAAAATATACTTTACAAGTTATTTTTGAATAATTAAGAAATGTTTTATTGGAAAAATAAGTTCAAATAACATAACAACTATTTTCCCCCTCAAAATCAGCTCCAAACTTCCCCAAATAAATTTTCACCACTAAAGACAAAAAGAGGAGCGTTTTTGTCTGGCACGGTACCACGGTACCACTAAATTTAGTGGTACCGTGGGTGATTTGGTGGTACCGTGTACCTGTAACGGCTAGATTTTTTCTGCCTATAAATACCAGCCCTCTTCACAGTTTTTGGGCATCCTTTTTCACACAGAATTTTCTGAGTTCAATACTCTCACCACATCTTCTCTTCTTGATCATTTAGTTTAGTTTTCTTTTGTTTAAAGAGTGATCCAATCATCCAACCAAGTGATCCTCTTCATTCCTCTTCTAGTACAAGAGAAGAACACAATGTATCCAAGAAGATACAAAGTGTTGTAGTTGTAGTTAGAGCACTTGTAACACTTGTTACATACTTGTTGTATCTTTGTATACATCAAGTTCATTTTTCTTTTGAGAGTTTGTGAGAGAAGATCATTGTGATCTTATAGAGATATTGAGTATCTCTTGTAGCTTGTGAGCTAGTGAGTTGATCAAGTTGATCAAGGGTAGATTGAGTTAAGTGAGGGCTGATCATTGTGATCTTGTCGAGATCTTGGAGATCTTTTGAAGCTTGTGAGCTAGTGTATTGATCAAGTGGATCAAGGGTAGATCGGGTAGATCGAGTCAAGGGTGTTTATTGTGTGAAGTAGAAAGGATCGTGTGGATCGTGGTAGATTGGTGCTAGCTAAGATTAGCACTCGACATTTAGTTTAGTGTTGGAAAATAGGATAAGCGACGTTGTACGGTTTTCTCCGCCTAAAGGGAGATTTGTTGACATAGTGCTTGAAACTCTCGAGTGTGGTACTCGGGGAGTGGAGTAGGGCGAAGAAGAGCTTCGTGACCGAACCACTATAAATCCCTTTGTCTCGGTTTGATCTTTCCATCTCTTTTCTTTACATTCATTGTTTGTATAAGATAGTATAGTGTAGTGTTCATATTGGTGTTGATTGATTACACATAAGATTCGAATCAAGGTTTTTCAAAAGTAATGTATTTAAGAAGATTTAAAAACCGGTAAAACTATTCAACCCCCCTTCTAGTTTTCCACAATTGGTACCAGAGCCAGGTCAGTCTAGACTTTAAAGTAAATTGTATTTTAAAACTTGAATCGATCAATGGATTCCGACAAATATCTAGAAGGGAAATCTATGCAAAGACCACCACTTTTCAAAACCGATTGTTTTATATATTGGAAAACAAGATTCGAAATGTATGTGAAATCAAAAGACATTGATCTTTGGCATATTATTACTGAGGGTGACTTTCAACCGATTCAAAAGAATCCGAAACTAAAAGGGATGAAATAGTTCCTTATAGTAAACAAAGTGATGAACTTAAAAGAAAACTAGCCAAAAATGATGAGGCTAAAATGATGATTTATAATGCTTTGCCGAAAAAGGAATTTGAAAGAATTTTTATGTGTAATACGGAAAAAGATATTTGGAAAACTTTGTTAGTCACTCACCAAGGTAATAATCAAGTCAAAGAGAACAATATAGATTTTCTTGTGCAACAATATGAACAATTTTCCATTTCGGAAGATGAATCTATTGATAATGCTTTTGCTAGATTTAATACTATTATTACTAGTCTTAAAGCTCTTGATGAAGGTTATTCTAGCAAGAATTATGTTAGGAAGTTTCTTAGGGCTCTACATCCCAAATGGAGAGCAAAGGTCACCGCCATTTAAGAGTCAAAGGACTTGGCGACATTATCTCTTGATGAACTAATAGGAAACTTGAAGGTTCATGAGATGATAATCAAGAAAGATTCCGATATAGTCAAAGGCAAAAGCGAGAGAGTTAGATCTCTATCATTGAAAGCCAAAAAGGAGTCTAGTGATGAGGAATGTTTGGATTCCGACAGTGAAGATGGAGAGTATGCGTTAGCCGTTAGAGACTTTAAAAAGTTATTTAGAAGAAGAGGTAGGTTCGTTAGGCAACCTCGTGATGATAAGAAGCCGTCACAAAAGAACCGAGTTGAAAAGAAAGGAACGAGTGATAGGAGATGTTTTAGATGTGGAGATTCTAATCACCTCATAGGAGAATGTACCAAACCACCGAAAACCAACAACCAAAGAGCTTTCATAGGAGGCTCTGGG
This sequence comes from Artemisia tridentata subsp. tridentata, assembly GCA_021014915.2. Classification (NCBI taxonomy): domain Eukaryota; kingdom Viridiplantae; phylum Streptophyta; class Magnoliopsida; order Asterales; family Asteraceae; genus Artemisia; species Artemisia tridentata. The sequence goes on along the minus strand of CP139501.1, from coordinate 78,975,472 downwards.
AGTGATAGCGGTGAAGAAGAAGAGAAGAAGCCCAACGATGAAACATGCCTAATGGCTCAGGCTTCGAATGAGGTACATTCCGACTCTTCTTATTATAGTAATGATAATTCGTCAATAGATGACAATAGATTACATGACGAATATAATAAACTATGCGAAGTAAGTTCTAAAATTTTAGGTAGAAACAAAACACTAAAATTAAAATTGCATGAACTCGAAGTGCAAGTTTTAGAACTAAAGGGTCAAGTTAAAAGACTTGAGAAAAATAAAGAAATAGATGTAGGATTTAGATCATATATAAGTCTTCGAGTAGAAAATGAAAAACTCAAAGAAATTGCGTTAAGGATCATTAAGTTTGAAGAAGGAACAAAGGCACTTAATGATATGCTTGAAAACATTAGGTTTAGTGAACATGACCGTGCAGGCTTAGGATTTGACCCAAACCAAGCTTCTACAAGTGGTACTAAACAAGTAAAATTTTTAAAGCCTGAAGAATCTGAAATATCAGACGACGGAACCACTAAAGGTACAGACGGCACCACTAAAATTAGTGGTACCGTGGTACCGTCGGGTGCTAAAGTCAGATCAGGGTCAATTTTGAAAAATAACTTAAGTCCTAAACCGAGTCACATAGTTATTGATAATGTAGAAGTACCTATTGCTGGTAAAAAGGAAGTCAAAAGTTTCTACAAACCTTTGTTAACTCCCGGACTTGGTTTTGTAAAACCTGATATTAGATCAAAGACTCCTTCACCTAGAAGAACAAATGTTCCTAAACCTCGGTCAAGAACTCCTCTACCGAGAGGTAACTTTAGAAGACAAAGTTATCCAAGTAACTTTCCCATAACTTGGAATAACCGTCAACCACGAAGTTACTTACCATGGGAAATATGTTCCCCATTCCAACATCCCAACCAAATGCAACAAATGCGTGGGATGTTCAACACTAACAACTTTGGACCCATGAGATATTGGGGACCAAATGTTTGAGCTTCTGTCTTGCTAGATAGATATGGACATATGGTTGTGAAGCAACTTGAAGTCCAACTAATGGAGTATGATTAGTGATTGCACTAATCTTGTGACGCAAATTCAAGTCTTGTCTCATCTTGCTTAGTTTTCAACAAAGGTAGTCTAATCTTCTAGTTTTAAGGGCAACACCTCAGGCTAAAGTACGTTTTCTTAAAACACCCTTTGTTAGTAGACATGTTAAGCATGTAGTGTTCTTAGAATCTAACTTAGTAGGCACTAACATAATGGACGAAATTCACATCTCTTCATTGCTCAAATATTTGTCAACAACAATTATATTAAACTCAACTTTTCTAGAAATGTACAATGATCGCTCAAAGATCATACGTGACAAGTCTGAGATGAGCATGATGAGTGAATTAAGTCTCTGTCCTAGCCCTCATATAATGTTACTTGAAGATTGTATCTTCTTAAGTCTAAGTTTACTAAAGTATATATATATATATATATATATATATATATATATATATATATATATATTATATATATATATATATATATATATAAGATATTTAGCTTAGAACAATCTTAATCAATATAAACGCCCATGTCCGCGGAGACGAATCTCACAAGAAGACGATGAAGGTGAGTGCGCGGATAGTACTAGGTTAGGGGCATGATAGGTCATTTAATTTTACCTAACGGCAAGTAGGCCCTATATCATGTCTAGTGTCTGCCCTTGTGCTCGCTTGTAAGAAGGATCCCAAAACTTCTTACCTTAAAGCGGTTAAATGTATCTTCCGATGCATTAAAGGCACTATACACTTGGGATTGCAATATCTCAAGGGGATTGGTGTAGAAACTGTTGTCTATACCAACTCTGATAATGCGGGAGATAATGTGGATTGATAAAGTAAGAGTGATGTTTGTACTCTCATAGGTTGTTGTCAAACTTCTTGGTTCTCCAAGAAACAAACATCTCTTGCTATCTCCATGACCGAAGCCGAATACGTAAGCGCCGGAAAGGCATGACTACAAGCACTATGGATGAAACAAGCTCTAATCAACTGCGACATCCATCTTAATGACATTCCTATGGACTGCGACAACCAAGGTGCAAATAGACTTGACCAATAATCCCGTGGATTGCTCATGTATGAAGCACATCGAAGTACGTCATCTCCTCCGTCGCGATAATCTACAAAGAGGAATCATTTTCTTAGAAAAGTTTCCCTCAAAGGACAACATCGTCGATATTCCAATCAAACTTCTCAAACGAGAATCCTCTAACTATCTTCGTCTAGATCTAGGAATGATGGAACACATTCCGTGAATTTCACAATTCCCATGTGTTCAAATGCGTCCTTCACATCCCTCTTATGACCATTTGGATATTTCACTGGAAATATTAAAGTCATCTCTCATATCCCATCTCATGACTTTCTAAATATTTCACTGGAAATATTGAAGTCATTTCTTACGTCTCGTCTCATGACTTTTTAAGTCATTCCTCACATTCGTCTTATGACTACTTTAATATTTCACTGGAAATATTAAAGTCATTCCTTACGTCTCATCTCATGACTTGCTAAATATTTCACTGGAAATATTAAGTCACTCCTCACATCCCTCGTATAACTACTTGAATATTTCATTGGAAATATTGAAGTCATCATTTACGACTCGTCTCATGACTCTTAGATATTTCACTGGAAATATTGAGTCATTCGTTACGTCTCGTCTCATGACTTTTAAATATTTCACTGGAAATATTGAAGTCATCTTTCCCGTCTCGTCTCATAACTTTCCAAATATTTCACTGGAAATATTAAAGTCATTCTTCATATTCCTCCAATGACTGCTTGTGCATTTCCTCGGAAATACTAAAGTCATTTCTTGTCATTCCGCCTAGTCGTTTCCGTTAAAAGAGTTTATTAAGTATAAACTCTTTCCTCGCGTCAAAAAGTCTTACTAATTAAGTAAGATTAATTCGTCAAAATCCAAAATGGGTCTCAGACATGCACGGCTCCACTAAAGTGGCATGGCACCACTAAACATTAGTGGTACCGTGGTACCGTGTGTCTGATGAAGCCCGTTTTCTTTCTTCCTTCCCTCTGCATACACATTCAAAACATAATATCCACTTTCCTTTTGCTGTCAAAACCGAACACCACACCCAAATCCTACTACACTCTTGTAAATCAAGATCGAGGCATTGCGTTTAAAGAATCTTAATCACTACAACATCAATTGTAAGTTAATTAACTCTAACTTCTTTTCAATTTGAGTCTAGGGTTTGTTCTTATGCATAAAATCGAATTGAGGTTTTTCAGTTTTGATTGAAGTTTTATGCAATTAGTACTAGGATTAGACAATGTATAACTTACATGATTCCATAATCATAGGATTTGCATAAACCCACTTTTATTATATATTTTAGTCCGAATTTCACTATTTATATCGGATTAAGATTAAATATTTTTAATGGAATCATGTCTAGGATACTTAAAATTGGATTAGGAGTCATCAACACTCAAGCTTTTCAATTTTAAGAATTTTGCCGCCAAGTTGACGCCTTTGCCAAACACCCCAATTCCATTGTTTTTGAAAAATCTCACGAAACTAGGATCATGAAATATTTTTCGTGCATTGTTGAAGCAAACTAAAAACGTTTTTGCATGCATATATGATCTCACAAATATTGATCGAATTACATAATTAATGTGTAGTTTTTGACATATTTGATTGAGCAAAAGTGAAGTTAGGAGCGTTTGGGTAATCTCATTAGTTTTGTTTTAGAGTCTAGATTACCGCACCTCCACATTGTTTGCATTTAGGCACATACACACACTAGGAATGTGATCATCCAACTGCAACAAGTTAAAATATACATACTTATATTTTTGTAGGTAACAATGCCTCATGTCGATTATCAAGATACCAAATCTTACATTCCTATCTTAGTCGATGATCCAAACATCTCCGATGAGCAAAAAGCTTATCTTTTTAGAGTCCAACATCGATATATACACGAAGGTCGTGTAGTTGATGCGTATTTTGTTCCTTTGAGTGGCATACAAGCATACTTTCCCACTATCCAATTTGATTGTTTATATAAAATAAATGATCAAATTTGTCCTCGTTTCGTCCTCGAATTCTACAATCGTGTCCGTACCTTCAGTGATCTTGAGGGTAATGTCTTTCTTGATTTTTGGATCTAAAACCAAAACATCATGTTGTCCATCACCGAGCTTGGTGACATTCTCGGCGTTCCTTCATATGGTCAGTGTGCATACACAGAAGACCATTCTTTAGAGTCACTTCACTATCATCTTGAAAGTGAAGGTCCATACCTTACCGATATTCCTGACATGGAAAGCATAAAGCAACATGTCCAAATCCCTCGAGTCGCCAACACGCACCAAAAGCGTGATGGTTCCATAGTTCATCTCGACCCCAATTGCATCTACCTCAAAGAACTCCTTCCCGATCTCAAAAATTGGGAACTCCTTCTGCGTGAAAACGTTTTGTGTCTTGCAGGCAACCGGGATCATGTTCCGGCAAGTCTTGCCCATATGCTCTATTGCCTAAGTACCGAGGAGCCATACAACCTCGCTTACTACATGGCAAAAAGAATGGCAAACATTCACAGTCGGTCCGATAAGCTCATGCCATATGGTATGTTGCTTACTCGTCTATTCCGTTGGGTTATGACAAATTACCCACATCTCAATAGTGTCGACTACTTTCTTGTCAATCCCGTCATGAAACCTCTTGGTGGACCACAACGCCGTACTAAGCCACGTAGTGACAAAAGGGGCTAAACGTGGTCGTAAATCCACCTCCGATGCTACTTTCTCCTCTTCCTCCTTCGATTATGGATCATCATCTCAACCTATGGATAAGGATGATGATGAGGTGAACGAAGAAGGAACGTCTCGTACTCGTACTCCCTCTCCCGACACTTTCTTTCGTAACCTTGACACCTCATCGTTCACACCAACAACCGACCTTCCTTACAACCAAACCAATCTTAGTTCGGTGATGAGAAGGCAAACGACGATGTATAATCGACAAGTATCCATGCATGAGCAAACGATTGGGGGGTTCAAGTCTATTGGAAAGGCACTCAAGGGGATCGGGTACAAGATTAAGAAGTTGGGGGAGTCAAGGGATTAGACAATGCTAACTTAATTAGCATCACTAACTAAAGTAGTATTAAGCTATTATAAATGGGGTCTTGGCTACGGCCATTTAACATTAACAAGTTTGAATTAACTTAGTATTTATTACTTGGCATTGGTAACTTTGATTGGTTAATTAAGCTTAATGCTTAATTATTTTTATGACCTTTATCTAGTTCATATCCTTTATTTTACATTTTTCTTGCATGCACTAGATGATCAAATTGCTTGATATGATGCATGCTTAATAGTAGCCTAATTCTAGATAATCACATGATCTTATTAGTTGCTAGTTGTGGCTAGTGTTAGGAAAGCTATATGATTAGTCTTTAGTGAATTGAGGCAATAGGATTTACTGCAAATAGTTTCCCTAAGATTACCCATTTAGGCAGCCTAGATCCTGCAGAACTGGAAAAAATGTCAACTGCAGGTCACGGCACCACTAAATAGGGTACGACACCACTAAATTTAGTGGTACCGTGGGTCATTTAGTGGTACCGTCCCCTGGGTAGACGTTTTAAACTGTTTACTTTCACTTTTTGACTTTCTTTTCCTCAGAATCTGCAATCTTATGCTGATTCCAACACTCCCAAATCCCTAAATTCATCATCCTAGTCATCGTTGCATGCTTTGATTTGGCTATTTAAGCCCTTATCATGCATTGATCTTCCTCACCACTCCACACTCATCATTAACTCACCATGTCTTCCACCATAGCTACCACCTCTCACAAAGCAAAGAAACCTAGGCTAAACATTAAACCATCCAATGAGATACTTCTCATTGATCTTACTTTGGATGATGATGAAGATGTCTACACACCACTACCCTCAACCAATTCAACCACATCAATCTCTACACCTTTGGCTCCATCAAAAGCCACTTCAACCAAGCCTACCTCATCATCATCTTTCACCATTAGGGCTACTACACCTTTACCTCCACCTAGTCCTCCTCAACCATTAGCACTAACCTTCACCCTATCACCAACAACTCCTTTTGAGGTTGGGTCCAACACATCCTCATCTTCCGCCTCTCCATCACCACAACTATTAATGGGTCATCCTATTTTTTATCCTTTAGAGCCACATAGCTTGAGTTGTGCATGTTGTCATCACAAACGAAACCTCATCTTCAACCTTAGGGATGAGTTGAACTTTATGTTCTCCTACCTTGAACACCTCCTTACACCACCACAAGGACCCATCATACCACCTCCTCCACCAACCAATAGCCCAAACAACTAAACATCTTCATGTTTAGTTTCCAAAATAAAAACTTAGGATCCCTTTTGTCTTTGAAGCAAATCTTAGAGCCTCATATCACTTAAGATTTCTATATGCTTCTTGTAGATTTTTTTTTAAGTTGTAGTCATACTCATGTATGACATTTATTTTTATAAATGAATGGGCTTTTTATGGTTTTTTTTTTTTTTTTTTTTTTTTTTTTTTTTTTGGTGCTTGGCTCCTTAGCCATTTTCTTGTTTGTGGTTGGATATTTGTCGTGATTGCTACATGTTAGATATTGTATACTTGTCATCTAACTTTGTTTTGTAGCAAGAATCATTGCTCGATTCCTTGGTGTCCTCCAAACGAGGGGGAGTATACATCAAGGGGGAGCTTTAGCAACCTTTTTGCTTCGACAAAAAGGGGGAGAAATGGGATATAAACTCATTAAAAACTTGTTAAAATTAATTTTAACTAAAAATGAGTTTAGGTTTTGTCATCATCAAAAAAGGGGAGATTGTTGATGCAAATAATGTTCTAAAAACGTTATTTATATCTTTCGATAACTTCACGTTTTGAGGATGACAAAATGTGAAAACACTTCACGTTAAAATTAACGTAAACAAGTTTTTAGTCGAAAGATCCCATTTCTACGCAAATCACTCTAGGTATGCACAAACAAATTTACAACTTGACAAATGATCAAAGAAGTGAATTTGTGTTTAAAACTTCACATTTTTAATGTGACAAAACATTTTTTTCAAAAATAACTTGTAAAGTTATTTTTGAATAATTAAGAAATGTTTTATTGGAAAAATAAGTTCAAATAACATAACAGCTAATTTCTCCCCCAAAATCAGCTCCAAACTTCCCCAAATAAATTTTCACCACTAAAGACAAAAAGAGGAGCGTTTTTGTCTAGCACGGTACCACTAAATTTAGTGGTACCGTGGGTGATTTAGTGGTACCGTGTACCTGTAACGGCTAGATTTTTCTGCCTATAAATACCAGCCCTCTTCACAGTTTTTGGGCATCATTTTTCATACAGAATTTTTTGAGTTCAATACTCTCACCACATCTTCTCTTCTTGATCATTTAGTTTAGTTTTCTTTTGTTTAAAGAGTGATCCAATCATCCAACAAAATGATCCTCTTCATTCATCTTCTAGTGCAAGAGAAAAACACAAGGTATCTAAGAAGATACAAAGTGTTGTAGTTGTAGTTAGAGCACTTGTAACACTTGTTACATACTTGTTGTATCTTTGTATACATCAAGTTCATTTTTCTTTTGAGAGTTTGTGAGAGAAGATCATTGTGATCTTATAGAGATATTGAATATCTCTTGTAGCTTGTGAGCTAGTGAGTTGATCAAGTTGATCAAGGGTAGATAAGGTAGATTGAGTCAAGTGAGGGTTGATCATTGTGATCTTGTCGAGATCTTGGAGATCTCTTGAAGCTTGTGAGCTAGTGTATTGATCAAGTGGATCAAGGGTAGATCGAGTCAAGGGTGTTGATTGTGTGAAGTAGAAAGGATCGTGTGGATCGTGGTAGATTGGTGCTAGCTAAGATTAGCACTCGACATTTAGCTTAGTGTCGGAAAATAGGATAAGCGACGTTGTACGGTTTTCTCCGCCTGAAGGGAGGTTTGTTGACATAGTGCTTGAAACTCTCGAGTGTGGTACTCGGGGAGTGGAGTAAGGCGAAGAAGAGCTTTGTGACCGAACTACTATAAATCCCTTTGTCCTGGTTTGATCTTTCCATCTCTTTTCTTTACATTCATTGTTTATATTAGATAGTATAGTGTAGTGTTCATATTGGTGTTGATTGATTACACATAAGATTCGAATCAAGGTTTTTCAAAAGTAAAGTTTTTAAGAAGATTTAAAAACCGGTAAAACTATTCAACCCCCGCTTCTAGTTTTCCACAACCACGACACCTCCCAAACTCGCCACCACTTGCCATTTGAAGGTTACTCGTCTGCATGCCGAGGGAGGATTGTGTACTTTGTGTCAGAATGGAACGTTACCAAACGTTTAAAATTAAAATTTGACTATTTTTTTTATTTTTTATTTATTTTTTTTAAACATAAAATCACACACTATAAATACTATCATATTTTTACAAATTCTACACAACCTTTCACACTAAACTCTATAAAATAATAACCAATAAACATGAGTGCATCATCTTATTCCAGCGAAAGTGATCTTGAAGAGATATCGGAGCTCGAGATGATTCTTCAAGAATATGAGTATGTGCAATCGTTGCAGCAACAAGAAGCCGGAAGTTCACAACGACGTAGATACATCCGACGTGAACGTGAAGTTGTCGAAGCACGTCTAATGGCCGACTATTTTGGTGACAACCCAAAATATCTGGACGAAAATTTTAGGCGTCGCTATCGTATGAGCCGTAAACTATTTTTAGAAATAGTACAAGGTATTGAAACATATATTGAAACTCATCATCCTCTCCCCAAGCATTTTGATTTCTTTAGAGTCCGACCCGATGCTAGGGATGTAATGAGTTTTAGTGTGATTATGAAATGCACATGCGCCCTACGCCAATTGGCGTACGGCATAACACCTGATGCTTTAGATGAGTATTTACAAATAGGGGAACATTGTGCACGCGATTGTATCGTTTTACTATGTGCATAATTCAGTTGTATACGTGTGAGTTTTTAAGAAAACCAGACGTGAATGACATTCACAACTTATACAACGCACATAATGCGGTTCATAAGATATCAGGAATGTCGGGAAGCATTGATTGTATGCACTAGGAATGAAATTTTTTTCCGAAAGAATGGCAAGGCCAATTTCACAGAGGTGATAAAAAGTATCCAACTATAATGCTTGAAGTCGTTGCTTCATACGATTTGTGGATTTGGCATGCATTTTTTGGGGTGGCGGGTGTGAATAACGATTTTACCGTTTTGAATAATTCTCCGTTATTTGACGACCTGCTTGATGACATCGCCCCCGATGTTCCGTTTGAAGTAAACGGGCGTATATTTAAACAAGGGTATTATCTAGCTGACAAAATTTACCCAGAGTTGTCATCTTTTGTCAAATCATTCACGGTTGCACATACCAAAAAAAAATTCGTATTTAAAGCGAAAAAAGAAGGTGCTCGACAAGATATCGAAAGAGCTTTTGGTGTCCTCTAAGGACGTTGGCATATTATTGCCCAACCGGCGCGTGCATTTACTGTGAACAAGTTACGGAGAATCATGTACACGTGCATCATATTGCATAATATGATTTTGAAAGATCAACAATTTGCGATATCCGAAATGAGCGAGATGTATATTTTTCCGCGGGTAAATTTACAACGGGAATGGGTCGAGCGATTCGAAGTGCAACGAAAGAATGGGAGGGAACTACGTGATAAACGCGTACACGCATCGCTTCAACGAAATTTGATCGAGCATGTTTGGCAACGTTATCAATGGGAACAATCTCAACAACAGCAACAACAACAAAATAATTAGTTTATTTATTAATTTTATGTATTTCTTAAGTTGCGTATGTTTTTTACCGTACCTTTTTTTCGTATCGTTAGTTTATGTTTCGTATGTGTTTTAATATGGTGTATTGTGTTTTTAATATAATGAATGAATTTTATTTTATTTGGAGATGTGAGAAAAAAAATAGGAAGTGGTTGGACCTAAATGAGTAAGTTGTGGTTAATTGTGATAAGGGGGTTGTAGAAGGGGGGTTTGTCACGGTGACGTGGCATCTCGTGAGATCTAAATGAGTAGATTTCCCTACTCACGATAGCTACTCACGATAGCTGCTGCTCTAAGGACCTTGTGGTCAGTACATCTATGTTTGGCTAGAGGCTTATCGGGGCTTGGGCTTTTAAAATAAGCCAGTTTATAAAATAAGTCTCGTTTATCACACAAGCTTATGGAGACTATGACTTATAAAATAACCCACAAGCCTCAATAAGCCCAAGCCCATAAAATGAGACTTATAGGGGCTTATGAATAGTTAAATTACTTAAATACCCTTAAAAATATAATGAATTATCACGTAAAAACTGAAAATATATGTGAATTTTAATTGATGTATTTTTATGTGATTTTACATTGATAAACTTCAGCTATAATTAATTCGCCAAACAACTTTTTAAAAATATAAACTTCAACTTTCAGCTTATAATATAAGCCCAGCCTCAGCCCCAACCTATTGCGCCAAACATACTGAATAACTAAAAAGGCCACTAAAATTATGCGTCGTTATTGTACATGAGTAAACTTTTATATATCCTTTCCCTTTTGGTATAACTCCAAATAATTTTCGGGTTTCAACTTAATTAATCTAAATTCTAACATAAGTCCAAAAATAATCCACAAGAAATATTCTAATGAAATAAATAATGGATAAAAGTCCAAAATGCATAGTATATCACCATGTCTCACCACCGAACAATTTCTCTCTTTCTCTCTAAACCAAAACACTGTTTTTTCTTCATTATTCTTCCTAAGAAGAAATAATTTAAAGATTGCATAAATGTATTATTTAGTTCTTATACTATGCTCTATCTTTGGTTTAAGTTATGGGCATACAACAACTTTGCCTATATTATCTTTTGATGAAGGTTATTCACATTTATTTGGTGATAATAATCTTCAAATTTTAAAAGATGGAAGAACTGTTCATTTATCACTTGATCAAAGAACAGGTATGACCCATGTTTCTTTATTTATTTTTGTTATGCTTATTTTTTTAGTTCTTAATTACTAATTATTAAAGAGTATTTGTATGCAGGTTCTGGATTTTTGTCACAAGACCTTTATCTTCATGGGTTCTTCAGTGCCTCTATCAAGCTTCCTGCTGATTACACTGCTGGTGTTGTTGTTGCTTTTTATGTGAGTATTTTTTTTTAATCTTTATTTAAATTTTTAGACTTTGTTTTTTATATGCATGGATTTTATGGGTGTGTTTAGTTTTTGGAAAACACCCTTATTTTTCACAAAATGTTTTGTGAAAAACTAAGGAAATAAGAGATCGCCTTCAAATAAGGGTTTTCCAACAAAATATTTTGTAAAACACAAAATCCCTTATTTCTCAGCTTCAAGGAAAATTATAAAACAAATTTTAGTTGTTTTCCTTTGTAATCCCCGACTCTCCCTCCCCTTCTTCAAAATAGAAATACAAACATCAACTAAACGTTTTTTTTATATTTTCAAGTGTTTTGCGGAGATAAATTTCTCTTCAAAGCTTTTACAATGGATGGGTTTTATATAAACTTTCATGATTATCTTCATTTTTTTTGTAAGTTATGACTGATTTATATTTATAATTTCAAATTAACATAGAATTAGGACATAATGTGAGATTGCTTGCATCTTGGAACAAGTTTTCACCTTTTTATCTTGAGATTTGGACAAAGAGAATCACCCCAGTGGTAAAAAGTCAAAAGATTTGACCTTTTCTGATTTTGTTGTAGACAAACTTTATTGTGAGCCTAAAAAACAACTACTCCGTATAAGAGAGATGTTATCTGCAAGTTATACGTTCGTCACATCAGTTTTTATCATATGACATTTCTATAGCACAAAACCCGAAAAACACCCTCCGCAGCAACATTCTCATAACACACAACCAAGAAAACCCCGCTAACTTCACTTTTATGCTAAAAAAAAAGAAACTGATAACTTCCGTTGTAACCATGGCGCCAGTGCTATAACGTATCAACCCGGTGCAACCATGGTGCCGCTTAGGTGTAAAGGGTGGATAACTAATTGCACCGAGCACTCTTTAACTCCAAAAGTGTGAATCACCCTCAATCAATCTATATTATATTTGCCAAAATATTAAAACACTAAATGTTATTGTAAACTTTATAATATTGTGAAACGATTAAAAAAAAAAAAGAAAAAAAAAAACTATACCCATAAATCACCATATATTTGTGAATGATTAAGTTTTCATCTTTTTACATTGTTGTTTGCTCTTAATTAGTAGTAATGCATTTGTTGAGTCTGAATGAGGGGTTCCTTTAACTAGTAATTCATTAATAATTGTACATCATGAATTTAGTACTCATCCATGAAAGACAAGTTCTTGAAACTGCCTTTTTCTAGCCTTTAAATGTAAATCACGCATTCACTTCTTTTCGTTTAGTTTGTACATAAAAAAAATATAGACTTGATCTTTACACTAAACTACTTACTTCGCCCACCACAACCACATGTTTTTCACTAGTCTAATTTTACTCATTTCTATTATGTCTCTTCTTTTCCACTAACATTAAAATCATCAAAAAGGTTTAACCGCGTACAAAAAAGGCCGAGTTCTGAACAAGCTGGAGTAGGTATATTTGGGTCATTGGGTGTCGTTTATTGAGTTTGAATAACCTTAAATTGCTACCTTTTCTATAAATGATGTATACTATGATCATAGAAAGGTAGATTCGTGAAACTAATGATCTTAGGATAGTGTTTAAGCGTCCTCGAAAATGTTAAATTTCTATATAATCTTGACTGTAGTTGACATCCTAAAAGGACTTTTCTTGAAATTGGAAATGCGAGCATAATTAGGTCATCTTTAATTCTTATAAAAATGATATATTTATACTATCTTGGATGATATTATTTAACAGATGTCGAATGGAGACATTTATGAGAAGAACCACGATGAAATCGACTTCGAGTTCTTGGGTAATATCAGAGGAAAAGAATGGAGGATACAAACGAATATTTATGGAAATGGAAGCATAAATGTTGGAAGAGAAGAAAGATGTGGCCTTTGGTTTGACCCTTCTGATGATTATCATCAATATAGCATTCATTGGACCGAAGATCGTATAGTGTGAGTTATCCTTCCAAAATTATTACTCGTTAAATCTTGATTTTATTTGTTTTTCATTAGGATGTTTTGTTTTTCATGGGTCTGGTTTATATAGATAAGAAGAAACAAAGATGACTCGTGGTCCTTTATACTTTCGTGACAAGAAAATAAGATGAAATGCATAAATAGAGCATCAATAAACCAATGTGACATTACTTTGATAAAAAGAGAGTTGTCATGGGTATATTTGACATTCGATCAATATCAGAAGTTTAAACTCTAAACATAGCATGGTTATTGTAGACATTTAACTAATATATATTAATGTTAAACTATGTTTACTAAACAAGATTAGTCTCATCGTGTTGCATTATAGGAGTCCTGCATTCAAGTAAGATTAGACTCTTAACCGATTCATATATTAGACATTATGATCAATTCTAGAACACTGGTTCATGATAAGCACAAATATGAAATACTTCATTGCTTGCAACATGCTAGGTAATGTGTAAAATAAAGAGATGGTCCATGTGGCCATGTCATTTTTTGAAATGTTTTTACCCTTTTAAAGCATTATAATGTAGTTAAGATGGGTATAAATGTTTTTCTTGTACATATATATGGAATTGGAAGCAGTTGGTAGCTATTAAAGTGGTAACAATAATTGTACGAGCAAGCAGATTTGTACATTGTGCATTGTACATTGAATGTTGTACTTGCTTCTTATTTGCTGTTTTCTGGCATCATCACCAGGTCCCCTGCATCTTGTACTCAAGAATCTCACAAACATACAAATTTTATGTTATGGTTGAGGGGGGTGATTTGGTCATTTCATATGACTGGTATCATATGCATTGCAACTTGCAAGTTGTACTTTGCTCTAGGTTGTCTAATTACAGTATACACTTGTTGCGAGTTCTAATGTTTAGAGTTGCCGCGTGCGGATAACCTGGTCTTTTTATACGGAAATTTTAAAATTCTTAGTTTCAGTATTATTGTATTAATGTTCTTTTGTTGTTGATGTTTTAGATTTTATGTGGACAATGTTCCAATTAGAGAGATCAAAAGTACCGAATCAACCGGAGGGGACTTTCCATCCAAGCCCATGACTATATACGCAACGATATGGGATGCTTCAGAGTGGGCCACAAACGGAGGCAAATACAAGGTAAAATACAAATATGCCCCCTACATTGCTGAATTTTCAGACTTCATCCTCCACGGATGCACGGTGAACCCCATTGAGCTCTCGTCAAAAAAATGTGAGCCTGAACGTCGTTCCAACTTAATCACCCCTAAGGAAATAGTCAAAATGGAGAGCTTTAGAAAGAAACACATGCAATACTCCTATTGCTATGACAAATTAAGGTACAAAACACCTCCATCAGAGTGTGTCCTAGACCCTAAAGAAGCCGCAAGACTCAAAAAGTTTGACCCGGTTACGTTTGGTGGTGGGCGCCATCGTCATGGTGGGAGGAGACACCATCGAGGCCGGTCTGAATCTTTTTAAATAAATTGTTATTATGATTTATTATCATCTGTTGTGATTGTATATGGATATGATTTTTATGTGAATAGAGGTTGGAAATGAATGGGAATATGGCATATAGTTTGTTTGTGGTCAAGTAATGGATAGATGATGTTGAAGGTCATGATGGTATAATGTTTTTTATTTGAACCACATACATAATTATTTTTTGTGATGCTTTTGTGTAATTTTCGACTACATTTAATAAAGACATGTATTTATCTATTCTTTTGAAGTTTTTGGCAATTTTGATGTCAATGGTTTAATGGTCATTTCTAGCTTATTTGGTTTGTTTAGTTCAACTAGTATAAATTGTAGATAAAATAACCAAGGTTGCAAAAATCGCGAATCGGTAGTCGGGCGGTTGATCATCTTGTAGCTTGTAATCGGTCTAGGCGGGATTAATCAGTGATTAATCGGATTTGCATTACTGACAAATTTTAGTTATTTTCGGCAAGTTTTGTGTATTTCCGGTGAGTTTTAGGTATTTCCGGCAAGGTATTTTCTAAAAAATAACTTGTAATAGACTTAAAGAGTTACTATAAGTGATCAAAATAAGTTTACAGTGAGTGTTGGGTATTTCCGGCAAGATTTATAGGTTTCCGGCAAGTTTGACCACCATTGACTACCGTTGATAGCCATTGACCACAGTTGACCTATTTGTTTGACCCAGTTACATAAATCGGCAAGGTCGGTGGTCTTGTAGCACCTAATCGGAGATTAATCGGCCTTGTAGACTTTTTTTGCAACACTGGAAATAACATTGTTAGTGTTTCAGATTTTCTTTGTGTATATATGTGTGTGAATACATTGTATGTTAGAGTAAGATTTTAAAATTTAAACAGAAAACATGTATGCATGGTAAGGTATGCAATTGTCATGTTGCGACTTGCGAGGAGCATTTTGTCAAAAAGGTATAGGGTGGTGTTAAGATGTTGACAAAAATTCTCATCAAAGACCAAAAATCAAGGGGCATCCATTGATGTTTGTCTGGTTGTTTGCCATTTATTTTCTCTTCTTTTGTCATTTTCTCTTTGTAGTTTTTCATAAATTTGCAAAGTAGATTTGTTTTCATACAATAACATCAAGAATCAAAGCTTATGGGGTAACTCATCATTTTACTTTATGAGATGAATATATTACTTTTACTAGATGTTTAGTGAAATGTTAATATATTATTTGTTACTACTTTATATACGAAACACATCATTAATAAAAACACAAAAAAGGCTCAGTTCTACATTGCTTATGGACAGCATATGTGTTAATGTGTTACTACCTCCGTCCCAAATAAGTGTCCAGTTTGACTTTTCAAAGTCAAACTGGTTCAACTTTGACCTTAACTATTTTTGTGGGTGTTATATAATATTTGATGCAAAATATATAAATGGATTGTGTTTTAAGTGTATTTTTCAATGGTATAATTATTCATCAAGTATTATATAATACTAGGGATGAGCACGGTACCAGAATGGTACCGAACCCGTACCGAATTAGTGGTACCGTTTTTTTCCCGAGCATGAAAAGGGGTACCGGTACCGTACGGGATTTCGGTACCGATACCGGTACCGGTACTCGGTACCGGGAAATCGGTACCTATTCGGTACTTCCCGTTTTTTCTACAAGAATGGACAAAAACATGAAGATTTGAAACATTAGTGTTATGTTTATATTCCCACAACTACTCCATATGTTTACATTTACATCATAAAAAGTAAACAATCGATTATGATGGTTCAGAAATGTAACACCCCCATTTTCGGATTACGCAGCGGAATATAAGCTTGGGGTGCTACTTCATGGTTCACAGTCATGGAAATAGAAAACGACTCGGAAAGAGACGTTTTTAAATAAAAATTGTTATCATTCATTTATTAAATATCAGAGTACATAATATAGGTCCCAGAGGGAGGTTCAGAAATACATGATAAATATTACATTATTTATTGAATGATAACAAAGTGGACACTCTTTTTATTTTAAGAAGAAAGTCCACCGCCACTCCGTGCCAATATCCATACTTCTAAATACCTGAGATAAACATGCTTAAAAGGTCAACACAAAGGTTGAGTGAATCTATAGTGTTTAAAATTATAATCAGTTTGAACACAAGCTAAAATATGAGAAATCAGTTATATCGTAATTCAAAAATATTGCACTAAACCTCATGACACGCAATGCGTTAACAGTTTCCAGGTTCCACAAACATGATTGAAATGAGAGTGGTCTTGCCCCCGAGTTAAAGATATCAAATATAATGCATTTGCCTAACCGACTACCACGAAGATATCCATCCGGTTAGAACAAATGGGTCGTCAGGCCAATAGATCTATTCACATATTCGCGCTCACCCAGCAGGTGACTAATGGTGCATGATATGAGGGTCTTTTAAATAAATAATTCAATCTCAATAATAACGAACAGTTAGCCTAGTGCAATAACAATCAGGAAAATACTTGTGTTCGATTTAATAGCATGTATCTCCCCACATATTTGGAAAACACGTAAGTAAAAAGTGGGACTATAAACTCACCTGAACAATCTGGATGGAAAACAAATGAAATACAATTGATAAACGTCTCCGGCTTGCAACCTGAATCGGTTATATCAAGTTTCTCAGTAATTATTTCTTATTATATTTATTATTCATTTTGTTATTTGATTTGTTGATTAAATATTTAAGTGAGCCAATATGTAGTTTCAAAAGTAATATTTTATTATATTTTCTTATTTGTAAGATTTGGTTTTGTCCGTTCGTTAAAAGGACATTTCGTTAATTAATTACGATTTAAAACATATATTAAGTTTAATCAAAACTTAATAATAATAATAGTATTTATTAATAATAATAATATTAAATAATGATTAGGGTTTATAATTTATTTTCATTTTAGATCCTCAAGTTCCTAAGTTGGCAAATTTTTACCCTTAAACTATATAGAAACGACAACTTTTACCCTTGACCTTTTATAAATTACACTTAATATATTTTAGTTTCAAAATATACACTTTTACCCCCTTAGGGATTCCACGATCGCATGACAAGTCCAAATCACAAAACTTTGGTGGAGTTTTGGCAGAAATGGTCCTTGTGTTTACTAGTCGATCCACCCGACATCCTTATACACAAAAATATTTTATTCTTAACGATTTAAGCCGAGATCTTTTGCAAAACCTTTTCTAAAATGTTTATAATTATTTTAAAAGTATTTTTGTAAAGTCTCGAGGTCAGATTCGAACTCACGAATTCAATATTCAAAACAGAAACTCGTATTTTGTTTCACTCGACACAGAAAATTACCCCAACTTCAAACGCCCCGTTCTCCCTCGTTTCTTAACGAAAAACATTGATTCTTTTTCCTACGCGTAGCCCTTTTAATCTACTTTTACCATGTCGAAAACTAGAATTTTAGAGGCACGTTTACTAGGGTAAATCAGTGTCGAAAACAGCAGCTAGTCTGCGGTTCGACTGAATGAAAAAGAAAAGAAAAACCTTATGTTTTTGAAATCCGATTTTTAGACCTAAGGTTTTTATGATTCGTCTAGTTATTATAACATGTTTAAAGTGTTCCTAGACTATTTTTAATGTCCTAGGTCCTCTTGAACTTTTATTCCGAATTTATATATATTTATGGCTCGATATGAACTAGATTTAACAAAATAGATCTTTGCTTATTTCTGGGTTATAATACTTATTAAAACCTATCTTATACTTCATTTAAACATAAAAGAACTATAAGAAATCAAAGAAAAAGGAACTAGAACTTACTTTGCTTGGATTGGTCGACTAGGGTTTGATTTTGGGTGTAAGGTTCGAATTGGGCTCCCCTATGATCCTAGCTTCCTTCTACTGCTTCCTTGGGGTTATATGAACTTAATCTAGTCTAGTGGGATTAGTGGTGAAGTGGTGTGAGGCTGTTTTGGTTTGGTTCGAAGGTTATGGCAAGATTAGGGTTTTATGGAGTGTTCTATTTATAGAGGAGTCTAGCTAGGGTTGTGAGGAGTTCCTGGAGGTTCTAATGACTGAAGAAGGTGAGGTGGGTGGTTATAGTGGTGCCACAAGGGAGGGGGAGGGAGAAGGTGATGTGTAAGTGCACATATCACACACATAAGCTATTTCTAGAAGGAGGGGCTATGTGTTTCACTTAGGGTTCACACATGTGTTCTCTTAGGGTGTAAGAATTCCAGGGATTTAGTTAGTTTAAGGTTAGGATTGAACTAAGTGGGTTAACTAAGTTTGTTTTAGGTCGACTAGTGCATTAGGGCATTGTACCTAGGCTTTGATGACTTGTAAACTAAGGTTTAGGGTAGAACTAAGATTCCTAGGTTTAAGACTTAGTTAAACATAAATTTTGAATCCATATGACATAATTTAGTATGTATCGAATTGTATATAAATAGGAAAAATAGATTTTGTGCTTTAGCAGGTTGTACTCTGGGCTTATAAGACTTGTACTAATGTAAGAAAAATAAGAAAAATATATTTTTAATTATTTCTTAATTTTCTATAATTTTTATGTAATTTTTATTAAGGTGTAAATACAAATAAATGAGTTTTTATGGTTTTATGCATTAGAGGGTTGTACATTTAGTTTAATAATTTGTACACTTATTTTATAAATAAATAAACTCATTTTAATAATTAGTATGTGAAATTATTACATATTATATCTTTATTAAGGTTTAAATATATATTATTGTGTTTTTATGATTTTATGCATTAGGGAGTTGTACCTTAAGTTTATGGAGTTGTACATATATTAAATAAGTAAATAAATTATTTTTATAATTTATGATGTGAAAATGTTACATGAAATGTCATTTAAATAAGTATTTCTAAATGTTTATAAGATTTTTATTACTATTTATATGTCATGCTTAAAGAACTTGTACCTTGACTTAATTTAGTTGTACAATAATTTAGGAAGTGTGAAAAATATAATTTTAATAGTTTTGGTAATTTATAAAATTTATTGGTAGAGTTTTAGTAAGTTAAAAGGTACTTAAATGGAATTTATAGTTTATATGCATTAGATACTTGTACTTTAGGTTTAAAGACTTGTAAAAATATTTAGTGAGTTTAGAAAATATTATTTGTAAAAGTTATGCATGGGGTGTTTGTACTTTATGTTTGAAAAATAAATATAAAAGGGATTTTTATAAGGTTTTTGTAAATAAATGGTTTTGTGCATAAATGACTTGTACATTAGTTTAAATAACTTGTAAATATATTATCTTGTAAAAATATTGTATAAATAAATTAGAGTTTGTAAAATATATACATAAATTCATAGTTATGTGAAATTAGGGTTTTACCGGGAGTTAAAGTAGAATTAGAGTTTTTATGCTTTAGGAACTTGTACATTAATCATATAATTTGTACTTTAGTATTTCTAGGGTTTTATTATTCATAAATGTTGTTATGGTAGTTTAGGGTTTTATAAAATTATTATAAATTAAGGAATGTTTAATTTTAAATGTTCATTAGTGAAATAACGTAAAGTGATATGTGGAATCTCATAACATTTTAGATTTAAGATGTTTACTTACTTGAATACGGAATCAGTTGCAAGCACGGTTATTCGAGATGTGATCTCCGTTACATAAGATAATAGTCACAATTAAAATTAAAAAAAAAATTTTTACACGTAGAAAAGGATAAATATTCCGAGAGATAGTTTATTTAAATAAGGGATTTTTCACAGTGGTTACAGTCACCCACCGTTAAGGGAATCTCGTCCCGAGATTCAGTTCATGTTGGTTGAGGAAATTGGGAAAAGTGAAGAGTTAGCTAGGTTCAAATTTCTAACCTATTCAGATAGGGAACATGAGAAGGGAATAAATCGTACAACGATTTAGTTTAGGAGGAGAATTTGATATGCTTAAAATGCCTCAAGTTAAAAAATAAAATAATATAATATTATTTTATTCTTATGTCCTATGTCACCAAAAATATTATTTCATTGCTAATTCCTCAATTATAGTTTTGGTCTAATAGAGTTGTCTAGGAATTTCTATTTGGTACTTAAGGGAACGTAGTTTGATCAGTCTTTTTCCTACTGGATGCATTAAATTTGAATGTTTTGCCACCTATTTTACCACTATGCAACGTTCAAAATTTTAAAGTGGATGAATAGTAACTCAACGTTCAAAATAACGGTTACATATTCCCCATAAATACCTCATTTCTAATCTTCATTTTTCATCACAAAGTTTCCTTCTAAAAACCTCAAGATGCTACATTTTGTTACACTTATAGCGATTGTTTTTGTTGTTGCGATTGTTACCTACATGGTGTGTAATCCGGAAGAAAATCATGAAGGCTTGTGCTTGATCCTATGGTTCGTTATACCGCTTACTATTACGTCCTTTATTGTGCATAAGGCATGGGAAAAATAAGTCTTGCGCTAGGGTTATGGTTCTTGTTGTCTTTCCTATGTAATCCTCGAATGAAATAAAACTTATGTAATCCTTGTAATATTAGCACTTCTGTTGCTAACTATGTTTCTATGTACTATCTTTCAAGATTCCTAATAAAATTTGGGTTTGTGAATTCCTATAGTTTTTCTATCCTTAATTTTTGTTGAATTCCTATTGAGTAGTAGTAGCGGACTTTATTATATTAAGTTAAAAGTGATAGGTTATGAAAGGATTTTTGTTTTTGATATTTTTGCATGTTTAAATAAAAATTAATAGAAAGTCTTGAGAAAATAACTGTCCAAGTCATTACATGATTCTTCCTAATTATACATAGTTGATCAGGCTATGTATAATCGAGGATCAAATGATGTGATGTTTTGACTCAGCCGTGTAATATTTATTTCCTTTTAAAAAGCTTTAGATGGTGTTCAACGTGATATTTTCAGGAAATAGTATCATAGTTTATTTTTCAAATGAATTGGAGAATTTTTAGTCCATACTACAGTAATGGGCTTTAAGGTTTTTCCTAGGGTAATAAGGGAGTATCTTCAAATTTGGATCTTAGGGTTTTTCTAAAGTTCCTATGAGCTAGGGATAATCTATTGTTTCTTCAAATAATATTTTACCAATTTCCTAAAGGTATACTAGGTTCTAAGTAGGTAAAGTCTATGAATAGAGTAAGGAGGAATAGAGTAAATAATGAAGCTAAACGCAGATTTAGATTATTACGGAAAAGTTACAGGATAAAAGTGGAAAGATAATTTATTACATTAGGGTAAAGAGGTAAAAGGGAAATACAACTTAGCGAGTTCTAACCCTCAACTTATTTATCTTATTACAATCATTTATTTTCTCCATAGATTTTATACTTGGGTTCTCATTCCTGGGCGTCAGTCTTGTTCTTCCAATTCGGATTGAAGTTCGGGCACTGATTTTTGTAATGTCCCTTTCCACCACATCCATGGCAAGTTACGATTACTGACTGTAGTTTTGTTCTTGTTGTCTTGCAGTCTTTGGTCTGATGTCCAATCTTCTGGCAATTTGTGCACCTAGCAATGCATGGACCGTAATGGTGCAACAAGCATTGTGTGCACAATGGTTTTCTTCCAATATAACCATTCCTAAGATTCTGTTGATGATGGTAGCAGGTAGGAATGATGGTTTTGAATTTTTGCTTCTGGTTATTTTGTTTGAATGCAACGGTTTTCTTTACTCCTAAGGCTTGGGAAATGGTGGGTTTGATTATTCTTTCTGGGCCTTCATGAAGAACTGATTTGCAACCCGTAAAACCTTTAGGGGAATGATTACAAAACACAGTCTTCGTTTCTTCTCCAGTGGTTATCTGGTTGTTATAAGATGCGGTAGTTACTTCCAGTACTGCTGCAATGAGGTTGATCACCATCTTCTGGATATCTTCGGGAGTCATTGGCGATATGTTGGTATTTTTCATGTTGACTTTCTAATATCACAAGAAAATTACAATTCAGAATTTCAGTAATGACCATGTTAGGATAATTACATATTATTACTAACAAGTGATCATGAAGTTATATTCCTTTTGAGAATCAATTATTTACGATATGTCTTAGTTAATATCGTAGATAAATGGTTAACTCCTGCTAAGGAACAAACTAACTCCTCCGAAATTCAGCAATTCTCTCTTCATTCATCAGGTTTTTCTTCCGAAGTTTTCCTAAGGTTTTCTATATAAGTCTTAGTATGTCGGGTTACCACATGGTATTAATAACTTGATTGAGTGTTTTACAAAACAATTAATACAAGATCTTTTATTAATACTGCATGTAGTAGGTCATGGATTTTCTGTCTTTAGTATAAGGGTTTGGTTCCTAGTTTTTGTTTCCTATTACACTATTGGTGATCTGGGTTTGGAAAAATAGGGAAATATTGTTCATAGATTTTGAGTATGGTTTGGTGGAGTTATTTATTTGGTAGAGGAAATAGTGTTCTTTACATATATGCATAGCATTATAGTAAGACACAATAGGATGAATTTGGTTACAACAGTAAATATACAACAAAAGAGGATTGTCATAGATTTATTGATTGATTACAAACTCTGAAAGTTTCAGGCTTATTTAGGTAATACAGGAAATACTAACCAAATACTATTTGGTTTATAACAACGATACAAGTGACTTTCAAGATTAGTTACGTTCTTGACGTAAATGTTTAACTTCAGTCTCAAGTTTCAGTTGTGCAATTTCCATTTCCAAGAAGCGTTCCTGAAGTTCTTGGGATATCTTCAATTGATTATCCAGAACAGTTTCCAAAGCGAAAATCTTCTGATCCTGGTTCCTTGCTATTTCACTGGCTACCCAAAGGGTCCTTTCAATGTCTTCCACTCTACCGTACAGTTGATCATGTTCTCTTCCTGAACAGCGGATCCTGGATTCTATGTTTCTGAGTTTATGATTGTAGGTATTTTTCATTCTTTCGACTTTTGCTCCAAGCCCAAACACCGTACGTCTCTCAGCATCGGTCTTTCTAAACAGAGTATCGATATTACGATCGTACCATTCAAAGTGAAATGGTCGTAGTTCTTCCAACTGTTTAGTGTGTGCGTCGAGAGTGTTGGCTTGTTGGTAAAGAAGATTCCATATCGATTCGATAGTGTCTAAACTAAGGTCGGGGGAATTAGATGAGAATATATCATCTGGGTTATCTGGTATTGGGGATTTTGGAATATTAGGTAGTGGAGAGTTTGGTTCTTCATTTTTCTGAATTGTTTCTGGGAGTAATTCATATCCAGCCTCAGATGCTGTTGGACAACCAATCAATTTTTCATAGGTTTCGGTTTCTTCCTTAGGTGATAATGGGAATAGGTTTGGGGTAATTTCGTTGACTTTGGGTGTTTCGGGAGACATGATACTGTAATAATTTTCAAATAATAATTTATAAGAAATTATTACTAATAACATTTGGGAAGGAAACTAATGGTGAAATGTAGAAGTACGAAGTTTTAGTATAAAGGATCCTAAAGGAATAAGGCTCTAAGTAGGGTTTCATCTTGATGTCCTAGCCTAGACATGAGTGGAATAAATTGGATAGGGGAATCAGGATTCTGTAACCACTTTATAGTTATAATTATTCCATTTATGTAGTTTAAACGATTAACAACAACTTACATACAAATAACGCTTCAGTAATGGCGTGGCACGGAGGACTTTGGTTAAGTTTTTGCGTAAACCGGTTATAGTCCAATGTTTGAAAACATTTGGTTCTCTATAACCACAAGCTCTGATACCAATCTGTAACACCCCCATTTTCGGATTACGCAGCGGAATATAAGCTTGGGGTGCTACTTCATGGTTCACAGTCATGGAAATAGAAAACGACTCGGAAAGAGACGTTTTTAAATAAAAATTGTTATCATTCATTTATTAAATATCAGAGTACATAATATAGGTCCCAGAGGGAGGTTCAGAAATACATGATAAATATTACATTATTTATTGAATGATAACAAAGTGGACACTCTTTTTATTTTAAGAAGAAAGTCCACCGCCACTCCGTGCCAATATCCATACTTCTAAATACCTGAGATAAACATGCTTAAAAGGTCAACACAAAGGTTGAGTGAATCTATAGTGTTTAAAATTATAATCAGTTTGAACACAAGCTAAAATATGAGAAATCAGTTATATCGTAATTCAAAAATATTGCACTAAACCTCATGACACGCAATGCGTTAACAGTTTCCAGGTTCCACAAACATGATTGAAATGAGAGTGGTCTTGCCCCCGAGTTAAAGATATCAAATATAATGCATTTGCCTAACCGACTACCACGAAGATATCCATCCGGTTAGAACAAATGGGTCGTCAGGCCAATAGATCTATTCACATATTCGCGCTCACCCAGCAGGTGACTAATGGTGCATGATATGAGGGTCTTTTAAATAAATAATTCAATCTCAATAATAACGAACAGTTAGCCTAGTGCAATAACAATCAGGAAAATACTTGTGTTCGATTTAATAGCATGTATCTCCCCACATATTTGGAAAACACGTAAGTAAAAAGTGGGACTATAAACTCACCTGAACAATCTGGATGGAAAACAAATGAAATACAATTGATAAACGTCTCCGGCTTGCAACCTGAATCGGTTATATCAAGTTTCTCAGTAATTATTTCTTATTATATTTATTATTCATTTTGTTATTTGATTTGTTGATTAAATATTTAAGTGAGCCAATATGTAGTTTCAAAAGTAATATTTTATTATATTTTCTTATTTGTAAGATTTGGTTTTGTCCGTTCGTTAAAAGGACATTTCGTTAATTAATTACGATTTAAAACATATATTAAGTTTAATCAAAACTTAATAATAATAATAGTATTTATTAATAATAATAATATTAAATAATGATTAGGGTTTATAATTTATTTTCATTTTAGATCCTCAAGTTCCTAAGTTGGCAAATTTTTACCCTTAAACTATATAGAAACGACAACTTTTACCCTTGACCTTTTATAAATTACACTTAATATATTTTAGTTTCAAAATATACACTTTTACCCCCTTAGGGATTCCACGATCGCATGACAAGTCCAAATCACAAAACTTTGGTGGGGTTTTGGCAGAAATGGTCCTTGTGTTTACTAGTCGATCCACCCGACATCCTTATACACAAAAATATTTTATTCTTAACGATTTAAGCCGAGATCTTTTGCAAAACCTTTTCTAAAATGTTTATAATTATTTTAAAAGTATTTTTGTAAAGTCTCGAGGTCAGATTCGAACTCACGAATTCAATATTCAAAACAGAAACTCGTATTTTGTTTCACTCGACACAGAAAATTACCCCAACTTCAAACGCCCCGTTCTCCCTCGTTTCTTAACGAAAAACATTGATTCTTTTTCCTACGCGTAGCCCTTTTAATCTACTTTTACCATGTCGAAAACTAGAATTTTAGAGGCACGTTTACTAGGGTAAATCAGTGTCGAAAACAGCAGCTAGTCTGCGGTTCGACTGAATGAAAAAGAAAAGAAAAACCTTATGTTTTTGAAATCCGATTTTTAGACCTAAGGTTTTTATGATTCGTCTAGTTATTATAACATGTTTAAAGTGTTCCTAGACTATTTTTAATGTCCTAGGTCCTCTTGAACTTTTATTCCGAATTTATATATATTTATGGCTCGATATGAACTAGATTTAACAAAATAGATCTTTGCTTATTTCTGGGTTATAATACTTATTAAAACCTATCTTATACTTCATTTAAACATAAAAGAACTATAAGAAATCAAAGAAAAGGAACTAGAACTTACTTTGCTTGGATTGGTCGACTAGGGTTTGATTTTGGGTGTAAGGTTCGAATTGGGCTCCCCTATGATCCTAGCTTCCTTCTACTGCTTCCTTGGGGTTATATGAACTTAATCTAGTCTAGTGGGATTAGTGGTGAAGTGGTGTGAGGCTGTTTTGGTTTGGTTCGAAGGTTATGGCAAGATTAGGGTTTTATGGAGTGTTCTATTTATAGAGGAGTCTAGCTAGGGTTGTGAGGAGTTCCTGGAGGTTCTAATGACTGAAGAAGGTGAGGTGGGTGGTTATAGTGGTGCCACAAGGGAGGGGGAGGGAGAAGGTGATGTGTAAGTGCACATATCACACACATAAGCTATTTCTAGAAGGAGGGGCTATGTGTTTCACTTAGGGTTCACACATGTGTTCTCTTAGGGTGTAAGAATTCCAGGGATTTAGTTAGTTTAAGGTTAGGATTGAACTAAGTGGGTTAACTAAGTTTGTTTTAGGTCGACTAGTGCATTAGGGCATTGTACCTAGGCTTTGATGACTTGTAAACTAAGGTTTAGGGTAGAACTAAGATTCCTAGGTTTAAGACTTAGTTAAACATAAATTTTGAATCCATATGACATAATTTAGTATGTATCGAATTGTATATAAATAGGAAAAATAGATTTTGTGCTTTAGCAGGTTGTACTCTGGGCTTATAAGACTTGTACTAATGTAAGAAAAATAAGAAAAATATATTTTTAATTATTTCTTAATTTTCTATAATTTTTATGTAATTTTTATTAAGGTGTAAATACAAATAAATGAGTTTTTATGGTTTTATGCATTAGAGGGTTGTACATTTAGTTTAATAATTTGTACACTTATTTTATAAATAAATAAACTCATTTTAATAATTAGTATGTGAAATTATTACATATTATATCTTTATTAAGGTTTAAATATATATTATTGTGTTTTTATGATTTTATGCATTAGGGAGTTGTACCTTAAGTTTATGGAGTTGTACATATATTAAATAAGTAAATAAATTATTTTTATAATTTATGATGTGAAAATGTTACATGAAATGTCATTTAAATAAGTATTTCTAAATGTTTATAAGATTTTTATTACTATTTATATGTCATGCTTAAAGAACTTGTACCTTGACTTAATTTAGTTGTACAATAATTTAGGAAGTGTGAAAAATATAATTTTAATAGTTTTGGTAATTTATAAAATTTATTGGTAGAGTTTTAGTAAGTTAAAAGGTACTTAAATGGAATTTATAGTTTATATGCATTAGATACTTGTACTTTAGGTTTAAAGACTTGTAAAAATATTTAGTGAGTTTAGAAAATATTATTTGTAAAAGTTATGCATGGGGTGTTTGTACTTTATGTTTGAAAAATAAATATAAAAGGGATTTTTATAAGGTTTTTGTAAATAAATGGTTTTGTGCATAAATGACTTGTACATTAGTTTAAATAACTTGTAAATATATTATCTTGTAAAAATATTGTATAAATAAATTAGAGTTTGTAAAATATATACATAAATTCATAGTTATGTGAAATTAGGGTTTTACCGGGAGTTAAAGTAGAATTAGAGTTTTTATGCTTTAGGAACTTGTACATTAATCATATAATTTGTACTTTAGTATTTCTAGGGTTTTATTATTCATAAATGTTGTTATGGTAGTTTAGGGTTTTATAAAATTATTATAAATTAAGGAATGTTTAATTTTAAATGTTCATTAGTGAAATAACGTAAAGTGATATGTGGAATCTCATAACATTTTAGATTTAAGATGTTTACTTACTTGAATACGGAATCAGTTGCAAGCACGGTTATTCGAGATGTGATCTCCGTTACATAAGATAATAGTCACAATTAAAATTAAAAAAAAAATTTTTACACGTAGAAAAGGATAAATATTCCGAGAGATAGTTTATTTAAATAAGGGATTTTTCACAGTGGTTACAAGAAATCTAAATGCTAACCTGGCCTTATAAAGTCTGATAGACCAAAATCTGTAGCCTTTAAGTGTGAATCTTCTTTCTTGGACTTAAAAAGAAAATTCTATACGCTTACAAAAGCGAGACTAGTTTAGAATAATCCTAAAAACATTCAGGTGATATAAGATTGTCTATATTATGTGTATCAAACCTCTGGTTTACCTTAACTTAAGGACGGGGAAAAAAAAAACTTTTGTATTCGGTACCGAATCGGGATTTCCCGAATTAGTCCCGTACCGTTCCCGAAAGGTACCGAATTTTTTTTGCCTTATTTCGTGGTACCGGTACCGTACCGTATATTGGGAATCGGTACCGTTTCGGTACGGTCTCGGTTCGGTTCCGGGATTCGGTTCGAAATGCTCATCCCTATATAATACAAAAAAAAAAAAAAAAAAAATTAAGGTCAAAGTTGAACCAGTTTGATTATGAAAAGTCAAACTAGACACTTATTTTGACACGGAGGGAGTATTATTTATTAAAGTAGTCAAATTTCAAAAGAAATAAAAGCTCTTCAATTGGCCATTGATTGGGATTTTGGTAGCGGATGACATGGGCAGGGGCGGATCTACATGTTAGACAGGGTATGCACTTGCATACCGTGTGAATTCATGGCTTAGTGTTAAAAATATGAATTTTGTGCTTTTACTTGGTTATTTTACATAGAGTGCATATTTTGTAAAATCTAAGTGCATATCCTTTTTAATCTCAGCTAAAACAAATGAAAACAAAATCTAACGATGCAAAGAAATTTGAGAAATAACAATGGAGGTTTTAAAGTTGTAGAAGGTTTAGAAATAACAATGAGTGAAAATGTATTGGAGAGAGAGAGAGAGATGTGTCAGTTTGTGGGGTGGAGGAGTAGGTCCATCATTGTATATTTAGGGTGCGTTTGGTTCGTAAGTGGGATTGGAATTGGATTCGGATTTGAGAAAGATTTGAAATATGTGAGAAAGGTTTGAAAAAAATTATAAATTTTGAATTAAATGAAGAGAGAGAAAATAAATGATTGATATATTTATTTTATATATTTTATAAAAATAAAAAAATGAAAAACAAGAAAAAGATTGCATAATATGTGGCTGAGAGTGAATCATCAAATAAAAAAGAAAATTGATGGGACATATTTTAGAAAACCCACCATGCTAGTCCGGATTGAGATTTTGGACTTCAACCCCTTAAATTTGTACTGAAGATTCTTTGATTCCAACCCTTGAAAAACCGGATACCAAACGGACACTTATAATATTTATATTTAACGTTTCATCTTAGTTACCATATCATTTTTCTTTTTATTTTTTTACAGAAATTATATATAGTGGTCTATTGCGCTTATGGCAACTTAATTAAATTTTTGTGTAACGGAGTATAAGATTTTTAATATGACCCTTTAACCAATCAAGAAAATCAAAGAAAACAGCAAAATGAAACACCAGATTTCGCTTTCTATTTTTCTATTAATTTGTGCACACCCTATGACGGATTCCTAGATCCACCACTGGACATGGGTTAATAACGTCAAACGTTTTAAATGGTCTACATTAGATCGTTGTATACCGGACTAAACAAAACCATAACTGAAATATGAAATGAGTTAATAATGTCAAACAGTTTTAAATGGTCTACATTATATTGTTAAGAAAAGTGATATTGACTGAACAAAACCACAGATAAATATGAAATGCAATATAAATGACACAAAAATTTAACGTGGAAAACTTCAGTAGGGTAAAAACAACGAAAAAGGAAAGATATGTTTCACTATGTAGAAATTTAGGAATTATTCTCTCCAATTACAAGGATAAACACCAATAATTATATTTGTTGTATTATGAAATATTACAAACTATTTAACTTTTCTCACAAGAACTCTTGAGAGATTTAGAAGTGAATGAGATAAAAATGAAGCATGAATTCATTGCTTATTATAAGCAAATTGTTTGAGTTGTGATATCATCCAATCCAAGTTGTAGTGTAAGATTCTCTATCGATTATTGTAGGCTTTGATAGAATATATCTTGTTACATTTAACACATATCATACATATTACATTTTTTTTTATTTTTTTTTGGGTAAAGGGTTTCCTCGGTAAATATATTACTTTAAAAAACGTTGAAGTACAAAGGATATGGGTGAAGTCCCATATCTCAGCCCGTTACATAGGCAGAAAATCTTACATAACAAGACACTTCTTATCCTTGAAACAAGAACAAACCACACTACTCACTAGGTTACATTAGACACCTACCAAAACAAAATAACTACCTACCTCGACCTTGAAGCTTGATATCATACATGTCATAAAAAGCATCCAATTGGCCTGGTAAATCATAAACCTGGTTAGCATAGTCATCATAATAATCTTCAAGCTCATGACCACCGCCTGCCGACTCGAGGAAATTAGGCATAGGATTATCCGGCGGAAGCACCTCCTCATCATCACTGTCTGAACAAACAACATCATCCACCTTAGAAAATGGGTTACTCCTCTTAGTAGAAAATGGATATACATTTTGTGGTGTTGATTAGTGAAAGATAAGAACATATTATATTTGCATGTAACCAGAGATGATGGATTGATGGTATTACAAGCAATGTTTATTTGATCTCTTTGTTTACGTTTATTTAACTTAGAATGTATTCAACTCAGTGATACAGTATGTTAATTGTAAAGTAAAAATTATTGTAAGATTTTTTTTTTACATGATAATTGATGTAACTTTTGAAGCATAATTTTAGTGTTTTTCTTCTTCGAATACCAAGATACGGAGTTATGGTAATTTATAAAGGTTTTCTAAAGGACTAAAGGAAACAAAATCTTCAAGGGAATTATATTATACTATATACTAAAAATTGTTTTTGAACGGGGTCCCACGCATGGGTATTACAGAGTAATTAGCACCTTAATTTCTCTTACTATTGGTGTATCGAGTGTAATTTATTGGTAGTGGGACATAAGGCATCATACTATTGATTCTTAAAGTTAATCACTTACAGCTGCTACAGTGCCCTATGAATAGTGCCTCCCGTTATACCATTGTAGCTTACACTATTCTGCACTGTTTTGTATTGTTTTGCACTGTAGAAACCGTAGTAAAACTGTATCGTTATGCATACAAAACCAAACCTGTATCTTTTCTCTAGACCCTTCTTCTCCATTCTCTTCTATAATCCACTATTATTAATAACAAAAAACACACACTAATATGATCCTGTCTCTCCGGTTTCCACCACTTTCTAGAACCTTTGATCTTCCTTATCAAAAAATCACCCACATCATAAAAACACACCGCGAATCACATGTTGTATTTGATCAAGTTGTTGAAGGTTATGATATTGGTTTGAGTTACAGTCTTAGATGGATGGTAAAGAACATCGAGAAACATAAAGAAAGGTAAGCTAACAAAAACTGATTATCAAATTATGGTTTTGTTATTGTTTATTGGTTCAAAAAAGTTCAGATTTGTCATAAGAAGATGCATGACCAAATTTGTTAAGGGTTTAGGATGTTTGGATTAGTTTTTTTTTTTTTTTTTTTTTTTTTTTTTTTTTTTTTTTTTTTTTTTTGCTTATGGGCTATTTCAATTGTGTTTCTATATTTTATCATAAACTTTTTTAATTGGTGAAGATTTATGAGAAAATAAACCTATCAAGTAAATAAACTTAAACATAATGTATATGATTATTGATAAAAGGGTATTGAAAAGCACTATTTACAAATGTATATGATTCCTGATAAAGGGTGTCATACACCATTTTCTTAACTAAATATTATTGCCAAACACCATTTTCTTAACTACACGCAGGTAAATAGTGTCTTTGAAAATGGGTATGGGTGAAATTATACATGTATATGATTGTTGATAAAGGGTATTGAAAAGTTTAGAGCTTTATGTAATTTGATGTTTTTGTAAAAAGAAATTGGTTGCACACCAAATATTTGTTGAAATGTCTAAGTGAAAATTGTACCGACAATTTTAGTTTTAGGGCCGACTCTATTAAGCTTGGTCATGACTGGACCGCAGTTGTCTTATTTAACAAAAAACTAATATTTATATATTTTACAGGTAAAAAGGAGGATTTTCATGGGGAGATATGCCCTTTCAGCCGGCAGCTATAGCAAACTGCAAATTTTCTTAGTAATTTGTAAACGTTAATCAAGTATTCATTACCATTACTGTTCTGTTAACCATTTTTATGGGAAAAATTTGAACTTTTGTTTATTACATTATAATAACACAAACACGTTAATACGTGATTCACCAAATATCGGAACGAGCTCACACGTGGACCACAAAAACCAAATATACTCAAAAACACACCAAACGGATCCTTATTAAAAATCTCAGCCCAATTAGGCCTGGTATTATTCATCCGGCACAAACCCAATCCATTTAACTTTAATATTTCATTTTACCACTCGCTCGACTCACCCTAGCTTGGCCTTGATTTCTTTTAATTTCGACACACACCTTATGCAATATTCTGCACCACTCGACTCCTCACCCACCAAAGAAATAGTAAGTCGAATCTCACCTTTTATTACGAACGTTTGACCCCCTAACGAAGGCCAAAGCAAATCACTCTCGACAAATGTACAATCACACAAATATTAAACCACTTAAACCCAACTCGATTTAAGCTAAATTTCATCTAGACGTTTTAATTATTTCTAGTCGATAAAGAGTTCACAAAATCATTTCTACACCTTTCCTACAATATGATACGTTAATGAAGTCGTGTGGACATTTTTGTATGTCGACACATACCTATATATATACCCAAGTCGACACACACTCAATCCTACACACTAGCCTTCCTAAATAATCCTAGAACTAGATTGCAAATCTTCTTAAAGTCTCACCAAATCTCTGTACAAATCTTACATGCCTACTTGTATCATATTTTACAATATAAACATATGAATATGTATATATATGTATCGACATGGGCTATACTAACCGAACCCTCCCTACTAGGGAGGGTCCCCACTTTTGTCCCCTTGTCCCCCACTATTTACAGTGCAGCACAGTTTTTTTTCTAGTTTCTGTTCCGTATTTCTGACAGTTTTATAGTTTTTGTCAGTTTCTGTTCCGTATTTCTGTTCTGCACTTTCAGGTTTATAGCTTTTTGATATAAACAAAATTATAAAAATAAAAAAAAATTAAAAAAATAATAAAATAAAATTGGGGGAGGGTCCGGATAAAAAAATAGGGAGGGTCAATATATCCCACCCCATCGACATACATATGTATACCACATAGCTCTTACACTCTTGACTTTCTTGACCAAATTATTCTCTTTGTCCCTTGCATATCAATGCCAAAGATCTCTACAATCTCAACTTGAGTTTATAAAATACTTATCGAGTACGTGCATGCAATTCGACACATGCATATATATATATTTGCTCAAATCAAATTCAAACCCACTTGGTTCTTACACAACAAGATTTCTAAGCCATCATATTCTCCTTGTCCCCCCCTCAACTCACTGCCAAGACCGAATGCTATCTCAAACAATACCAACTTGTATTTATTTTCCTATAAATCGAGTGCATTCATGCATGGGTATTTTTGGTTCATACACACACATAAATCCTTGCTTTCACACTTGGATTTTTATCTTACACCTTTCTCTAAAACACTCCTTATTCGAGCATTGAAGACCAGAAACAATTTCCATAACCATTCGAACTCATTTCAAGTTGACAAGTTCCCATTCGAAGCTTGGGGTTATAATTCTAACGGGATTACTTGATTTTCCATTTGATTCTAGGCCATTTACACTATAAACTCCCTCCATTTTGGTGTAGTAGGTCTCTCCAACTCATTTCACATTTGTTTCATCGTTTTAAATAAAACCATGCATCATGTATAATTCATTCGAATGTATATAAGCTTCCTTTTGATTTTTACGTATCTCTTATTATTTATTTTAGTGAAACTTGGTTGCCTCCTATGATGGAAGGCTAGGAACCTTGTTTATACAATCACACCACGTTTACATATTCATTTCTATGTATAACGAGCACCCATTTTGATTCATATTACATGTATAAAATTTATAACTCTTATATACAAGTCATTTTTCTTTTTGTACAACACGCCACAGTCGACTAGAAAAGGCTCACTAAAATTCAAAATCTACACACATCACATGAATTTTATTACTTGTCTTGATAATTTATAAGTTCACCTAGTAAGTTCACGTTATGAGTTTTCTAATATAGGCTCTTAAAAGCTCTCTAAAAACGCCCAAGTAAATGCTACTCGAATAGGCCTAAGACTCTTTATATATGTTGACATGGGCTTTGTAGCCCAATAAGCCCTTTTTAAGCACCAATGATAAGCTGGTCAAATAAGCTCAATCGTTATGATTTTGTCACCTTAAAACAAGCCCAAAACCAAGCCCAACTTCCCTTGAAACCCCTCGGATCGAATATCCTTAACGGGCATTTAATTTTAACTCGTTAAGCCCATTAACTTAAAAATAAGCACTCCGGCCTAATAAGCAGTTCCATTAGACTTGAATAAGCTATATAAAATTTGTAAAACTCTCGGATAATTTTTCCTACCCTTTTTGTGATTTTTGGACTAGTTTTGCAACGCATATTTACTATTAGGGGTAAAAATTGTAACTTTCAGAGAAATAGGGTACAAACTCTAAATTCAGTAACTTGAGGATATAAAATGCTTAAAAAAGTAGGTTGGAGGTTTAGAATGTAAAGTTTGACCTTTTTGGACTAAAAGTATAAACAAGGATTAACGGTGCAATGTAAACCCCGTTAGGGTTAAAAGTGTAAAATTGGAATAAATACAAGGACCAAACTGAAACTTTAACGCATACATATTTCATTTCATATTTTACACTTCTCATTTCACTCATGTGCATTTTCACATTTCGTTCGATATATTTAAACCCGTTACGTTATATTTATATATGACGAGTTTTAAACGATTAAACTTAACGTTTCGTTCCACCACTTTCGAGGAAACGATATTATTGGATTTAAAGACATAAAAACAAGATAATATTATATGTAATATTATTTTTGAACTTTAAGCATTTTAAGCATATCACACTCACATCACCAATCAAATCGTTATCCGTTACTCACTTTCACAATCACTATTTCATATTAAGTCAAATTCTCAGACTTTACCATTATTCAGGTTGTGTGTTGGAGCCGTTAGGGTAATCTCACTTGAATTTACATTTCACCTCACCAGTTATACTCAAGGTGAGTCGTGGCCTCACTTTTACTCGTTTAATTAATTTATAAACTCTTTGGGGGAGATACATGCTCGTTCTATTTACAAATTTACTCGTTTACCTTAAACATTGTACTCAAATGTTGATTCACTCTATTGGTTTATTAAAACATAATTCTTGTTTTCACTCACCAAAGTAAGATACACTTTCACGAATTACCATGAATTTATACACCACTTTTATATGTTTTTCAATCTTCTAGGGAAATACATGCTACAAAATAGAACACAAGTATTTTATGTATTCTACACCTAATTAATATTGCCTAAGTTACTTTAATTCCAAAAGCCCCTCAAATCATGAACCATTAATCACTTGCGAGTGAACGCGAATATAGTGGACAGACTCGAAATCTGTTGGAGGCTGACTGCCTATTCCACTAATACTTGACGAATAGACTTAGTTGCTAGTCGTATTAGTCCCAATGCATTATATTTGAAGTAAAATAGAAATCCCCTATTCCCCGAGGGCCATAATTCATGCCATTAATTTGGATTGTTCCCCCCTACCGAATCCCGGTACTCTTTAACGTTTGCATGTCATGAGGCTTAGACCAATATGATAAATAAAGATATATATATATATATATATATATATATATATATATATATATATATATATATATATATATATATATATATATATATATATATATATATATATATATATATATACAGCTGTAATATCACTATATCAAATTACGATTGTAAATCTCATGCAATCGGCACCATCACCATTTCAAATTATGATTCACATGAAATCCTACACTTATGTTTAACTGATTAATATGAAAATCACTTATAGTTTTCACCCCACGTAACTTACTATTAGTATTTATTTCAATTATCACCTCACACTCAAAATTATTGAAATCAACTGTTTACTTATAAACTCTATGAACTCACCAACCTTTGTATTGACACTTTTAAGCATGTTTATCTCAGGTAATTGGTATGTGCTTAAACACATACCTTTTCTTGACCAAAATCAGACCAAAACGACCAAAAACTAACTAAAATGCCAAAGATATTTGTGTTTTTGTGTTTTTTATGTGCAGGTACGGATATCAAGAAAAAAGGACAAAAATCAAGAAATCTACAAAACCGAGCACGGGAAATGGAAAAGAGTCAAAAGCCGAGGCCGGGGAAGCATTTTTCAAGAATGGATCATAATTTTGCTTATATGTCAAGAATGACCCTTAAAGAATTAAAGAATTACAAGACAAACCCATGGATCATAATCATTTTACAAATTCAGTCCCTGAACAACTTTCAGCTTATGGCAGAAATAATCCCTACAAGATAACCCCATTTCATCCTCTAAATCCTTAAACTAAATACTTATCTTATTTCTATTAAAGTCCAATCCACAAAATTAA
This sequence comes from Artemisia tridentata subsp. tridentata, assembly GCA_021014915.2. Lineage (NCBI taxonomy): Eukaryota > Viridiplantae > Streptophyta > Magnoliopsida > Asterales > Asteraceae > Artemisia > Artemisia tridentata. The sequence goes on along the minus strand of CP139501.1, from coordinate 78,938,417 downwards.
CCCATCCCAAGCCCAATTACCAACACAGCCCATTCCTTTTATTAATAAAAACCCGGATCCTAACCCATTTGTCACAAGATCCAGTCAAAAACCCTTGTAATCAATCTCAGTAATTAATAATAATCTCGTATTACTGTTTTCCAACGCCTATTTTCGCTAGAAATTTAAACTTTTCGTTATTATTGTTATTAGTAGTAGCCATGCATTATATATACGCATATATATATTTAAACACATCGACACTAGGATTTATACCTCCTACACAACAACTCATTTACACAACGACAAGTAATTATATTCGATGAGTCATTCACTACACTTAATCGAAGTTAATATCACCTACATCTATTTAACTAAAACATTAAACCCTAATAACACTAACAATAAACCTAATCCTAAATTACCACTACAAACCCATCAGACCCCTAACTACCCGGCCCAACAACAAACACAAAACCTTAGTTCCACTAAACCATTGAGCTAGCCCAAATCGAATGAACATCACAGCCACTCGACCCACTTATTTTTAATTGTGGCATTCTTTGCTCCCTTGCCCTGCTCACCCGATCTATACAACGTATGTACAAAAACTCCCATGCAAAACTTAAAGCTCGACGCATAACAAGTTAACCAATAAAAAACTCAACACAAACATCACAACCCACCATCACCTCGACAACAAGACTGTTTCATTAACCCATCTTTAATTTTCTTCCTTTCTTGCCTTACTATTAATAACCACTCGTTACCCACTTTTCCAATAGACTCGACATATTTATTTATACCAAGCACGACTTTCATTCATCCTTACACATTCAAAAGCATCACGTAACTAACCCACTGTAATATCAAAAATCCAACTAAAAATAGCACTTGGTAACTTGATATTAAACTTGTTTTGGTTATTTCCATTTCGAACCCAGCATATCCTTAAGAACCTCTACGCAAAACAACAACTTCCCATGATATACTAATTATATTACCGACTATAAGCTACATTGCTAATCAAAAATTGACACTCCAAAATGCAAAAGTAAAATAGAAATATAACTTGTGGTTAATAAACTTATACACGTATAAGAACCAAGGAACAAGAACTATACAAATAGCTAACATACAAAAATGACAACTACTCTCACACTCAAATGAGAATACCATCACACAAGTGTCCTATGATAACAGTACAATGCAATCATCAGTCAAGAAGTCAAACAAAATGAAGATATTTTCCCTATATAAGCTTTTCCATTCGCTCATTGCAAATCTCTATCACCATCACCTTCCATCAAAATCAATATATTCCTTAAACACCACAAAGACCCTTTCTGTCGTGTATATTGAAAGCGAACCCAATCCGATCAAGTCTTATAAGAACACTTATAACTCACTAGCCCTTCTTTGTATTTCATTCGAACCCCACAACCACCTTCACCCTTATTTCACTATCACCATACCTTCATTTAAAAAAATACCCTTGTTCGACAGTGAACTTACCTAGTGTAAGAGTAGAGAGTCCAAAGCAAGTGGGATTATTTCCTTTTCGTGTTCCATCCTACAAGCATCAAGTCTCCACCACCTTTTCTCAAAGGTGTTGTAAGTTTCTTGTTCTCTCTTAAATTTACAATCCCATGCATGCTCATTCCATGCTACAATTCGAACCATGCCTATCTCATTGCATATCCATACCATACAGTCACAAACTTACTTCACACGTTAACATGTAAACAAACCATGCATTATTGTAAGTCTTACTTAAATCTGTATGTAATGACATCTCATTAGTAGCATGTGCATTTTATTCGAACATTAAGACATTCGAGCAACCGGATTAACAAGAACTAGAGGAAACATGTCGAAACTTAATTTGATCGAAACACCCAAGACACGCTTAACATATGACCATCTCATAAATGTCACCCAAATTCAACTTGAGCTTGAATAAGAAACCCCACACTAAACCGGATAAAAAGAAACAGAAAAATGTTCAAAATATTACTAGCTAGGAATCCACTCGATCAAGCCATTTCACGACTAGTTTAATACGAAACCTTTCACACAAAACATAAATATTTTTGTCCTTCTCAATAGTTCGCATGGCAAACTAAATATTTCATTTTCTAAGATCCCTCCCATAACCTCATATCGACACTCAAATTAATCCCTTCTTAACGCCACTCGACTAAGAACCAAACACTTAGAAAAATTGCATGGAATATTTTCCAAAATTACTCCATTCGACCAACCCAAAAACCTTCATTCTATTTTCGAAATCTCGTACATAATATATTTATATTTTTATATCACTCGAATAACAAGCTAGCAAACTATATTTTTCATGTTCTAAATTCAACCCCATAAGATTTTCATCACGCTCAAAACCATGCAGTTTGATCGACCTTCACTAAGAGTTAGCTAATTATTTTTAGAAAAATTATTATAGCATTCGGTTTGGGCCAAAAACCAAGCCCAACAAGGATTTTTGATAATCAAGTCCAACAGGCCCATACGATATATTTTTGGAATCCTAAAAATAGCCCAAATCCAAGCCCAAAACTATTTTCACGCCCTCGCCTCCAAATTTGTTAACGGACCTTAAACCAAATCGTTACTCGGCCCAATAAAGTAAAAATAATCTCAATTCTGGAATAAACACTTGAAATAAGTTAAAATAAACTTAATAAAGTTATAAAAATTTTCAGAATATTTTTCCCGTCATTTTTATGCAAAAAGGACTAAAAATGTAACGCGACTTAACCGAAAAGGACTAAAACTGCCAAAACTGGAAACTAAGGGACTGAAGCTGTGAAAACAGTTGTAAAGGACTGAAATTGACATATTATTGAACTTCAAGCCTTATATGGACTATTGGACTATTACCGGACTATGGACTGAATAAGGACTAACGACGTAACGCGAACCACGGTTAGGGTAGAAAATGTAAAACCTGGAAAGATCAAGGACCAACTGTTATAACTTGTCATTCTTAGTTTATTTTCCATTTTTACACCATATCTTTACTTTATATGCACACTTGCATTATATTTGCATATTAGTTAATAGCGATAGAAATATTTCGTAGTAATATTTTATTTACTTGTTGAAACTATGATCTTACGAGAGTACGAGCATCATAAGCATATAACCTCTTCATTCTCAACGATTAGATCGTTGAATAATCATCATCCACCACTCATACGCATACACCACTAGAAATTAGTAAGATTCTCAGATATTTATATATATTTACCAGGTTCTATATCGAAGTTATTATAATCATCTCTGAATTTATTTTCATCATCATCAATAGCGCGCAAGGTGAGTCATGGCCTCACTTTTTAAACTCTTTATACTTTTTAAACTCTGTGAGGGGGATACATGCTATAAATTAATCACAAGTATTTTTCTGTATGCTACCTGACTTGATATATGCCTAAGTTACCTTATTGCCACAAGACCCTTTATCATGAGCCATTAATCACTGCGGTGAACGCGAATATAATGAATAGATCTATGAAGGACTGACAACCTATCCCACTAATATTAGGACGGAATGCTTTTTGCTAGTCGTATTAGTCGCGATACATTATATTTGAGAAAAATAGGAATTGGCAAATCACCTATTACTCGAGGGCAAAATTTTCATCATTAATTTGGTGATCACCTCCGTTTATGCGGTACTTTGTTAACGTTTGCGTGTCATGAGACTTAGGGCAATATATAAACTGCGATATCAAATTTTAAACTGATTGTATCTCAAAATACAATCTTACTTGTGAATCAAACTGATATTTAAATTTACAAACTCCATGATTTCACTCAACATTATGTTGACTTTTAAGCATGTATCTCAGGGAACTAGAGGAGCACGGCAAGGCATGGAGCAGGCATACCCTATCTTCAATAAATGGTGTATAATAAAGTCGTAATCCAGTTAAAATAATGTTTCCTTAAATGAAACCTTAGTACTCTGATGTAATGTTTTATAACTGGATTTGTATTATGGACCTATGTAAATTAAAAATGCCGTCTTAGGCTGTTTTCTTATGATTTTGTTTTCGATCCTCACCGTAACACCCAGATTAATCTTCCGCTGCTATGTTTAGAAATTTGGGGGTGTTACAGTTTGGTATCAGAGCTTCGGTTATAGGGAACCAAATGTTTTTTTTAAAAACGTTGGACTATAACTACATTTTTCAAACAAATTAATTATACACCATGTTACCTTAAATTCTCCATGCCTGCTTGCTGCCGTGCTCGGTACGTTATTCGTTAAATTATCATATATAAGCCTCTGCATACTTGATAGTTACTGTGCACGACTAGATCATCTTATCCTCATAATACACTACTTGATGTTAGTAAGTACTTATTTTACTATATATGGATTATTACAGTACTATGTCATTTATCACCCACTTTAGTGTATCATCGGAGCCGGACTCCGAGGGATCACTAGCATCAGTCACGTCCCCCGTACTTCTCGATGCTGTAGTACCAGAGATCGTGCCCGACGCGATTGAGCCCTTTGTAGAGGGTAGAGCCGCCGCCGTATCTTTATTAGATGACCTTCATGTGCCAGCTTTGCCAGCACCTACTTTACCCCCGCATTTTGTCTATGATACCTACTCTCCTTTCTATATACCACCCCCTGACGACTTGTACTATGAGAGTCAGCAATGGCTCCCTGCTGATGATTTACCCGAGCCCCATCATATTACACCACCATCACTACCTGACCATGTACTTGACACACATACCCAGACATATCCACTACCACCTCGACAGCGGGATCCGATTCCTGCAGAGGATATTCCTTCATCGAGTAGACGTCGCATCTCAGACCAGATACACCCATCTTCACCCTCATTACCTTACCCTCCTGGTTTCACTCCCCCGGCTCAGACCCATGATGCTTGGGAAGGATTTAGACCGGTAGTCACCCACACCCTTATCCCATCCACAGTAGTGACGAGACTCGAGAGTCACGGAGAGCAGATCGAGTCACTTCTTCGGATGATAGACCATGTGCCATTGGATTCCCCGGGTACTATCAGCGATACTCTGCATAGGTTGGCTTCCAACAGAGCAGTGATACAGCAGTGCCTGAGACAGATGCAGACAGACTTGGCAGATACCCGTTCCCACGCGATATCCTTACGTAGAGAGGGCCAGGACTTAGCTTGGGAGGCTCACTTGTCACAGCGTAGAGCTAACACATTGGAGAGACTCATGGGAGACATACAGATAGAGCATCAGGCTGAGATACAGAGACTCAGAGACAGATTTCAGAGCTCACGAGGCGTACGGATAGACCTGAGCAGTAGACATAGTTAGCATGATTGTATAGTTTGAGACATTATAGTCTGCCGCATGTGGCAATTAATAAAGACTCTTGTATCGTTTTGTTGTAAAACTCAACTGATCAAGTTATTAATGTTGTAATGCTGGTAGTAATGTACTATATATCTGTTAACTTATGTATTATGGTTGTTCGTATGTATTGTAATTGTATCCAGACATGTCATGATGTTACCTGTTATTATTATGATTCTCTAATTGTGTAAATATTGTAAAACCTGAACACATAAAATATGGTGACATGAAATTCAGTTTGTATAATTAAATTGATTATTCCTTAACAATCCCACATCTGTAAATTGATGAATTGCAGAGACATCATAATTATGGGAAAATATTCAATTTAATTATCATTTCACACCATGATTACATTGTGCATATACTCAGCTATTCTATCCAAATTCTAAATCTATATTCTTGTGCCATTAATAGAAAAATGGAACATAGCACACATGAAACTACCAACCAGACCGTAGCATTGACGCTTGATGAGGTTAGAAGAATGATTGATGATGGCATCGCCGCAGCCCGCGAGGCCGATGCATTAAACCGCTCAAGCAATACTATGGGAACAACAAATGAAAGTGAGGCATCTACTCCACGTAAATGCACTTACAAAGAATTCGTGAGTTGTCAACCCACCACTTTCAGAGGTGTGGAAGGAGTGACTGAATTAGGCCAGTGGTTTGAGTGCATGGAAACGGTATTCATGAGAAGCAACTGTGCTGAAAACAATAAGGTCACTTTTGCCACCGGAACCCTAAGGGGATATGCACTATCTTGGTGGAATGCTACTGTCAAAATAATGGGTGCTGAAGCAGCATACCAAATCTCTTGGACCGAACTGAAGAATAAAATGCTGGAGAAGTACTGTCCGAGAACGGAGATCAGAAAACTTGAAGATGAATTTCACGAGTTAGTGGTGAAAAACTGTGACGTCAGTGCATACAACCGGAGATTTCTAGAATTATCTCTTCTATGTCCACACATGGTATCTGACTTTGAAAAACTGTTGGAAAAATATGTGGAGGGACTACCTTCGAGCATTGAAGGAGATGTTACCGCATCCAACCCAAAGACCCTTGAAGCCGCATTCGTGTTTGCTCAGCGAATGATGAATCGAGAGCTTAAACGAGGTTCTAAATCCGCAGTCATAGGTCAAAAGAGGAACTATGATAACTTTGGCAGCAACAACCGGAACAGCAGCAGTTATTACAATCATAACAGGAACTACCGTAAAAATGACCGAAACAACCGCAACAGAGATTATCAACAAAGCCGAAATGACCGTCATCGTCAACAGAACCGTCGTCAAGAAGCCGCAAGAGCTTATGTGGCTGCACCTGCGGAAGGAAAAAGGTATGTTGGGACAAAACCCCAGTGCAATCGGTGCAAGATGCATCATACGGGGCCATGTACCGCCATCTGCGGTAACTGTCGGAGGATAGGTCATGTGACCCGAGACTGTAGAGCCACTGGAGCAAATGCGCACCCTGTAGCAGTAAAATGCCACGGCTGTGGTGAAACAGGTCATTATAAGAGTCACTGTCCCAAGAATGACAATCAGGTTGCCCGAGGAAGAGCTTATGTACTCGGAGATGGAAACATGCCACAGAATTCCAACGTCACCACGGGTACTTTCTTACTGAATCAACATAGTGCTAAGATATTATTTGATTCTGGAGCCGATAGGAGTTTTGTATCTACTTCATTTGCTTTATTGCTTAATATTGCACTCGTAGAATTAGATACCGCGTACGAAATAGAAATAGCCGACGGAAAACTGTTAAACACCAACACTGTACTTCAAAACTGCACCCTAACCCTCCAAAACAAATCATTTCCAATCGACCTCATGCCCATCCAACTTGGAAGCTTTGACGCGATTGTGGGTATGGATTGGTTATCCAAACATCGTGCCCGAATCATCTGCGACGAAAAAGTTGTCCAAATTCCCATCGACAATGAAACGTTGACCGTTCGTTGTGACCACTACAAAACCCGACTCAATATCATCTCATACATCAAAACGGTGAAATACATAAACAAAGGGTGTCACGTCTTTCTAGTCCAAGTAACGGAAGATAAATTGAAAAAGAAAGAAAAACGACTGGAAGAAGTGCCAGTTGTAAACGAGTTTGCAGAAGTTTTCCCCGACGACTTGCCAGGTATCCCACCCATCCGGCAAGTAGAATTTCGAATCGATTTAGTGCCTGGAGCAGCACCTGTTGCAAAAGCACCATATCGATTAGCCCCTTCCGAAATGAAAGAGTTATCTAAGCAGTTGAAAGAACTGTCAGATAAAGGATTCATCCAACCCAGCTCATCACCTTGGGGAGCACCAGTCCTGTTTGTCAAAAAGAAAGATGGAACATTCAGAATGTGCATCGATTATAGAGAATTGAACAAACTCACAGTGAAAAATCGATACCCATTACCAAGAATAGACGATCTATTTGACCAACTGCAAGGATCGAGTGTCTACTCAAAAATTGATCTAAGATCAGGATACCACCAATTGAGAGTCAGAGAGGAAGACGTTCCCAAAACAGCCTTTCGAACACGATACGGACATTACGAATTCCGCGTAATGCCATTTGGTCTTACCAACGCACCGGCAGTGTTCATGGATCTAATGAACCGAGTGTGTAAGCCATATCTGGACAAGTTCGTAATCGTATTCATTGACGACATTTTGATCTACTCACGTAACGAAAAAGAGCATGCAGAACATTTGAGAACCATTTTGGGTGTACTCAAACAAGAAAAACTGTATGCAAATTTTTCCAAATGTGATTTTTGGATCTCCACCGTTCAATTCTTAGGTCATATCATCAACAGTCAAGGTATTCACGTTGACCCCGCCAAGATCGAAGCAGTTAAAGGTTGGGCTTCACCCACCACTCCAACTGAAATTCGACAATTTTTAGGACTCGCTGGTTACTATCGAAGGTTTATAGAAGGATTTTCCAAAATCGCAAAGCCTTTGACAGAACTCACCCAGAAAAACAAGAAGTATATCTGGGAAGAGAAACAAGAATCAGCATTCCAACTCTTAAAACAAAAACTCTGTGAAGCACCAATTCTAGCGCTACCCGACGGAAGCGAAGACTTTGTAGTATATTGTGACGCATCGCATCATGGTTTAGGTGCGGTACTAATGCAAAGAGACAAAGTCATAGCTTATGCGTCTCGACAACTCAAGAAAAATGAGGAAAATTATACCACTCATGATCTAGAATTAGGAGCGGTAGTATTCGCTCTTAAAATATGGAGACATTACCTATATGGTACAAAGTGTACGGTATACACCGATCACAAAAGTCTTCAACACATACTGGATCAGAAAGAGTTGAATATGAGACAGCGACGATGGATAGAACTACTCAACGACTACGACTGTGAAATTTGCTACCACCCCCGGTAAAGCGAATGTCGTAGCCGACGCATTGAGCAGAAAAGAAAGAACCAAACCTCTTAGAGTTAGATCATTAGAAATGACAATTCATTCACCACTCCCATCTCAAATACTCATAGCCCAATCGGAAGCTCTTCAGGAAGAGAATCGAGCTCAAGAGAACATTAAGGGCATGATAGAAAGAGAGAACGGACTCCTACGAAGATCCGATGGAATGTTATGCTTCAAGAAAAGATGCTGGATTCCTCTCTATGGAGGTATCCGTGATTTTATCATGCATGAATCTCACAAGTCTAAATATTCCATTCATCCTGGATCCACCAAAATGTACCAAGATCTCAAACAACTCTACTGGTGGCCAAACATGAAAGCCGACATTGCAACATATGTTGGGAAGTGTTTGATTTGTTCAAGGGTCAAAGCCGAAAGTCAGAAACCTTCTGGACCACTTGTACAACCGGAGATACCAGTTTGGAAATGGGAACGAATCACTATGGATTTTATTACCAAGTTACCAAGAACGTCGACCGGATATGACACCATTTGGGTTATTGTCGATCGTTTAACCAAATCAGCTCATTTTCTGCCTATCAAAGAAACTGACAAGTTAGACACACTCGCTCAGTTGTACTTCAAAGAAATCATAATCCGACATGGAGTACCAGTCTCTATCATCTCAGACAGAGACAGTCGATTTACTTCAGGATTTTGGCAATCTTTGCAGAAAGCCCTCGGTACTCAATTAGACATGAGCACCGCTTATCATCCTCAAACTGATGGACAAAGTGAAAGAACAATCCAAACCTTAGAAGATATGCTTAGAGCATGTGTGATTGACTTCGGAAAAGGTTGGGATAAACACTTACCATTGGTTGAATTCTCGTACAACAACAGTTACCAAGCTAGCCTGAAGGCTGCACCTTTCGAAGCACTTTATGGGAGAAAGTGCAGATCACATATCTGTTGGACAGAAGTTGGTGACATGCAGCTTACCGGACCAGAACTAATCCACGACACAACCGAGAAAATATTCAAAATCAAACATCGTCTCCAAGCCGCTCGTGACAGACAAAAGAGTTACGCAGACGTGAGAAGGAAACCCATGGAGTTTGAAGTCGGAGATAGAGTTATGCTAAAGGTTTCGCCCTGGAAAGGAATGATACGTTTCGGAAAGCGTGGAAAACTCAACCCAAGGTATATTGGACCATTTAAAATCCTCGAGAGGATTGGCCCAGTTGCCTATAAGCTAGAACTTCCAGAAGAACTCAGTAGAATACACCCTACATTCCACGTCTCTCAACTTAAGAAATGTCTATCGCACGAGACTCTCGTCATTCCGCTAAAAGAGATTAAACTAGACGACAAACTTGTGTTTACCGAGGAACCCGTAGAGATAATGGATAGAGAAGTTAAGCAACTCAAGCAAAGTCGTATTCCTATTGTGAAAGTAAAATGGGACTCTAAGAGAGGACCAACGTACACATGGGAACGCGAAGACCAAATTCGTGAGAAATATCCCCATCTATTCCCGTAAACCACTCTTAGTAGCCGTTTTAGATTTGAATTCCGGGACGGAATTCGAATGAGGGAGGAGTACTGTAAGATCCTGTGAAAAACCCTTGTAATCAATCTCAGTAATTAATAATAATCTCGTATTACTGTTTTCCAACGCCTATTTTCGCTAGAAATTTAAACTTTTCGTTATTATTGTTATTAGTAGTAGCCATGCATTATATATACGCATATATATATTAAACACATCGACACTAGGATTTATACCTCCTACACAACAACTCATTTACACAACGACAAGTAATTATATTCGATGAGTCATTCACTACACTTAATCGAAGTTAATATCACCTACATCTATTTAACTAAAACATTAAACCCTAATAACACTAACAATAAACCTAATCCTAAATTACCACTACAAACCCATCAGACCCCTAACTACCCGGCCCAACAACAAACACAAAACCTTAGTTCCACTAAACCATTGAGCTAGCCCAAATCGAATGAACATCACAGCCACTCGACCCACTTATTTTTAATTGTGGCATTCTTTGCTCCCTTGCCCTGCTCACCCGATCTATACAACGTATGTACAAAAACTCCCATGCAAAACTTAAAGCTCGACGCATAACAAGTTAACCAATAAAAAACTCAACACAAACATCACAACCCACCATCACCTCGACAACAAGACTGTTTCATTAACCCATCTTTAATTTTCTTCCTTTCTTGCCTTACTATTAATAACCACTCGTTACCCACTTTTCCAATAGACTCGACATATTTATTTATACCAAGCACGACTTTCATTCATCCTTACACATTCAAAAGCATCACGTAACTAACCCACTGTAATATCAAAAATCCAACTAAAAATAGCACTTGGTAACTTGATATTAAACTTGTTTTGGTTATTTCCATTTCGAACCCAGCATATCCTTAAGAACCTCTACGCAAAACAACAACTTCCCATGATATACTAATTATATTACCGACTATAAGCTACATTGCTAATCAAAAATTGACACTCCAAAATGCAAAAGTAAAATAGAAATATAACTTGTGGTTAATAAACTTATACACGTATAAGAACCAAGGAACAAGAACTATACAAATAGCTAACATACAAAAATGACAACTACTCTCACACTCAAATGAGAATACCATCACACAAGTGTCCTATGATAACAGTACAATGCAATCATCAGTCAAGAAGTCAAACAAAATGAAGATATTTTCCCTATATAAGCTTTTCCATTCGCTCATTGCAAATCTCTATCACCATCACCTTCCATCAAAATCAATATATTCCTTAAACACCACAAAGACCCTTTCTGTCGTGTATATTGAAAGCGAACCCAATCCGATCAAGTCTTATAAGAACCCTTATAACTCACTAGCCCTTCTTTGTATTTCATTCGAACCCCACAACCACCTTCACCCTTATTTCACTATCACCATACCTTCATTTAAAAAAATACCCTTGTTCGACAGTGAACTTACCTAGTGTAAGAGTAGAGAGTCCAAAGCAAGTGGGATTATTTCCTTTTCGTGTTCCATCCTACAAGCATCAAGTCTCCACCACCTTTTCTCAAAGGTGTTGTAAGTTTCTTGTTCTCTCTTAAATTTACAATCCCATGCATGCTCATTCCATGCTACAATTCGAACCATGCCTATCTCATTGCATATCCATACCATACAGTCACAAACTTACTTCACACGTTAACATGTAAACAAACCATGCATTATTGTAAGTCTTACTTAAATCTGTATGTAATGACATCTCATTAGTAGCATGTGCATTTTATTCGAACATTAAGACATTCGAGCAACCGGATTAACAAGAACTAGAGGAAACATGTCGAAACTTAATTTGATCGAAACACCCAAGACACGCTTAACATATGACCATCTCATAAATGTCACCCAAATTCAACTTGAGCTTGAATAAGAAACCCCACACTAAACCGGATAAAAAGAAACAGAAAAATGTTCAAAATATTACTAGCTAGGAATCCACTCGATCAAGCCATTTCACGACTAGTTTAATACGAAACCTTTCACACAAAACATAAATATTTTTGTCCTTCTCAATAGTTCGCATGGCAAACTAAATATTTCATTTTCTAAGATCCCTCCCATAACCTCATATCGACACTCAAATTAATCCCTTCTTAACGCCACTCGACTAAGAACCAAACACTTAGAAAAATTGCATGGAATATTTTCCAAAATTACTCCATTCGACCAACCCAAAAACCTTCATTCTATTTTCGAAATCTCGTACATAATATATTTATATTTTTATATCACTCGAATAACAAGCTAGCAAACTATATTTTTCATGTTCTAAATTCAACCCCATAAGATTTTCATCACGCTCAAAACCATGCAGTTTGATCGACCTTCACTAAGAGTTAGCTAATTATTTTTAGAAAAATTATTATAGCATTCGGTTTGGGCCAAAAACCAAGCCCAACAAGGATTTTTGATAATCAGGTCCAACAGGCCCATACGATATATTTTTGGAATCCTAAAAATAGCCCAAATCCAAGCCCAAAACTATTTTCACGCCCTCGCCTCCAAATTTGTTAACGGACCTTAAACCAAATCGTTACTCGGCCCAATAAAGTAAAAATAATCTCAATTCTGGAATAAACACTTGAAATAAGTTAAAATAAACTTAATAAAGTTATAAAAATTTTCAGAATATTTTTCCCGTCATTTTTATGCAAAAAGGACTAAAAATGTAACGCGACTTAACCGAAAAGGACTAAAACTGCCAAAACTGGAAACTAAGGGACTGAAGCTGTGAAAACAGTTGTAAAGGACTGAAATTGACATATTATTGAACTTCAAGCCTTATATGGACTATTGGACTATTACCGGACTATGGACTGAATAAGGACTAACGACGTAACGCGAACCACGGTTAGGGTAGAAAATGTAAAACCTGGAAAGATCAAGGACCAACTGTTATAACTTGTCATTCTTAGTTTATTTTCCATTTTTACACCATATCTTTACTTTATATGCACACTTGCATTATATTTGCATATTAGTTAATAGCGATAGAAATATTTCGTAGTAATATTTTATTTACTTGTTGAAACTATGATCTTACGAGAGTACGAGCATCATAAGCATATAACCTCTTCATTCTCAACGATTAGATCGTTGAATAATCATCATCCACCACTCATACGCATACACCACTAGAAATTAGTAAGATTCTCAGATATTTATATATATTTACCAGGTTCTATATCGAAGTTATTATAATCATCTCTGAATTTATTTTCATCATCATCAATAGCGCGCAAGGTGAGTCATGGCCTCACTTTTTAAACTCTTTATACTTTTTAAACTCCGTGAGGGGGATACATGCTATAAATTAATCACAAGTATTTTTCTGTATGCTACCTGACTTGATATATGCCTAAGTTACCTTATTGCCACAAGACCCTTTATCATGAGCCATTAATCACTGCGGTGAACGCGAATATAATGAATAGATCTATGAAGGACTGACAACCTATCCCACTAATACTAGGACGGAATGCTTTTTGCTAGTCGTATTAGTCGCGATACATTATATTTGAGAAAAATAGGAATTGGTAAATCACCTATTACTCGAGGGCAAAATTTTCATCATTAATTTGGTGATCACCTCCGTTTATGCGGTACTTTGTTAACGTTTGCGTGTCATGAGACTTAGGGCAATATATAAACTGCGATATCAATTTTTAAACTGATTGTATCTCAAAATACAATCTTACTTGTGAATCAAACTGATATTTAAATTTACAAACTCCATGATTTCACTCAACATTATGTTGACTTTTAAGCATGTATCTCAGGGAACTAGAGGAGCACGGCAAGGCATGGAGCAGGCATACCCTATCTTCAATAAATGGTGTATAATAAAGTCGTAATCCAGTTAAAATAATGTTTCCTTAAATGAAACCTTAGTACTCTGATGTAATGTTTTATAACTGGATTTGTATTATGGACCTATGTAAATTAAAAATGCCGTCTTAGGCTGTTTTCTTATGATTTTGTTTTCGATCCTCACCGTAACACCCAGATTAATCTTCCGCTGCTATGTTTAGAAATTTGGGGGTGTTACACTATTTCCCACAATACCAGTCAAACAAAACCCCAACCCGCCTAGTTTTACTGTGCATCTTCCCCAACTCTTTTACCTCCCCTCTTCCACATTTATTACCCACCTTTAATGATTCTAAAAGCTGACGCACGTGACAAGGAATGATAGCGTGGTAGCTTGGAGCTCTTTGATTGGATGTGACAGCAATACACATGATCCAACGGCCACAATTTGAAGATTGGTCATCAAGATAGATCCAAGGGTCAAGATTAAGCTGAGGAAACCCTAGCCAATGCTATAAATAGAGACCCTCATTCTCACATATTTTTTTGGTCCAATTTTCATGCTTTTAGAGAATTGTTGCCATTTTTATTAAAAGCTTTCGTAGTGTAAACTTTTCTATTTCAGTTGTATTTACATTTCAGTATTGTAATTTTACCTTCATTAATGCAAGTTAAGTTTTCTCTTTTAGTCCCTTGGTCAAACTTAGTCAACTGCTTCTTTTTTCTTATTTTCTTTTTTTTTCTGCTTATTTGATCTTTTTGATGCCAGTTGATGTAAATTAGATAGAATTAAGATTGCTTATTATAGTTTTGCCTTAAAAACCATAAAAATGCCAAAAATAGCTTAAGATTAGAAATGCTTATTTAGTGCTTAAATTCTGTTGAATATTGCTTTTTATGACTTAACTCAGCTTAAATAGTATTTTCCTTTTTAAGATTTTAGCTTTAATGAACTGTTCTAGTCAGAAAAGCCAAAACAGCCCATTAAAGGGGTGTTTGGCATAAGCTCATTTAAGGTCAAATAAGCTGTGCACTGTTCATGTGCATCTTTGTTACTTTTGATCTTGCTTATTTAAGTCCATATTAGGTTTTAGTAGAAGCTTTTGGTCTGTTTTAGTAGCTTTTGATGGTTTAAGTTGAATAGTATAGGATTTAGCATAGTCACTGTTCCTTAATGCTTGTTATAGGATTAAGCAATTTAGGCCATGGCTATTGGTGTTCCTGAACTCTGAATAGCTCATTAGGGAAGTGTTTGAGAGTTAGATTGGTTCCACAAAGGCCCTAGGATTTGGACTTGAACAGCTTAGGCTGCATCAGTCCCCCACTCTAGCTAATTTCCTCATTCGCAGCCCCTTTTGTAGATTTTTCATTTGTTCAAATTAAGTTGTTATAAGCTATAAGTTGGTACAAATAGAGTTGGGTTGGTAAACTAGTCATTCCCATTTTTTTGTATTTTTAAAATTAGCTTATGACAGCTTTTGAATGCCTTGAAAAAGCCCTTTTCTGCCCTGTACCAGCCTGCAACTCAGCAGACCTCAGTGACCCTTTGGCTTATTTCATGATTTTTAGTGCTTATTGCTTGTTATTTATGGCTTATTCTCAGTTTTATGTTATACTTAGATCACCTTTTGCTTAAGCTCAACTTATCTCAGTTTCCATAGCTTGCTTTTAGCTTAACAGTCATTTCAATTTAAGCATTAGTCTCATTTCCTATTTTGCTTACTGTTTCAATACCATAGCTTATTTCTGAGCTTTTCTAGCATTTCAAAAATAGTCCTAGTTATAGAATATGCTTATTCATTTGTGCTTATTCAGTTTTCAAAAAGAAAAAAAAAAATAGAATAGCCAAAAAGATGAGAACCAGATTCGAACCCTGGTCTCAGCCTTCAACACCTCACACTCAACACACTAACCATCTCTGCCCTTGGGACTTTCTTGTCCAACTCCTTCACCTTAATTCTTTTATAAACTTTTAATCCCTTTGCTTATTTTCTAAAAAACTGCTTATTACTGCTTAATTCATTCTGCTTATTCTCCCAACTTATTTTTCTTTTATTCTTTTTTACTTCAATTAGTTTCCAGAAAAGTTTCAGATTTTTATAAAACGTTTTAATATTTTTAATCATTTAATTAGTTTAAAATAGTTTTTAATTCATAGAAAATTAAATAAAAGTCAAAAAAATATAATTCTTTTTCCTAAAATTTTATTTCATTAATTAGAACTTAGGAAAAATATAATTTCATACCTAGGGTTAATATTCCTTCGTTTTCACTTTTAAAGCTCGGGATTAGCCCGAGCGTGCACGTTTTTAGATTTTCTTTGCGTTTCTAGTTACGTTAGCTTTAGTTTATCGTTTTCCTTGCCTTATTAATTGTTTTAAGTTTATATTTCATATTTATTTAGTTTAAAAATCCAATCACCCCTATTTTTCACCATTCACTACACGATTCACGATCCCGAAATTACATATTCCATTCATCCTTCGTCGGGACAACGAACTCGGGGTTACACATGATTCCCTTTTGACATAATAATTGTTATAAATCAGTAATTAACGGAGCAAACAAGACACGGAGAGGGCATTAAACCGATGGTTTTGTGGTGTAAAATAAATTATGTCATTCAGTTCAAACTACTAAACCCTTTTATGGGATTTCACAACTCTGATATTTCAATTTTGGATCTCAATTATTATTTGAATGGCAATTACTTTCAAAACGCCTCTTTTGAGCCGTTTTCTATGATTATGACTATGATCCTCACCGTAATACCCCGATTAGTCTTCCGCTGTTAACTCATAATTTAGGGGGTGTTACAGATTGGCATCAGAGACATAGTTATAGAGAACCAAATGTTTTCAAACATTGGACTATAACTACACTTTCAAAATGAATGATTTTACACCATACCACCTTACGCTCTCCGTGCCTGCATGTCACCGCGCTCAGTACATTACCTATTAAGATTGTTTTAAACTAATCTTCACATCTCACACTCACTCTCACATACTTGATTATTTCACCTTTATTTTCACACCCTTGATGTTATTGATTACTTACATTTACTACTTTCGGGTTACTATAGTACCATGCCTACAGTATCACACCTTAGCACCTCATCATCAGACATGGAGTCCTAGAGCACTTTATCACCTATTACCTCACCTATAGTTCCTAGTACTTCGACTGCTACAGTGTCGAACACCCCACCTATGACACCTGTTACACTAGGTAACCCAGACTCACCCATATCAGAAGACCCGTACGTACTAGCTAGACGGACATATATTTCATCACCTCACCCGAAGAACCGTCCAGTCCTCCTACTTACACTCCAGTTACAGATAATCAGTATATGCAGACTCAGCAGTGACTGCCTACAGCTGATTCGGAGACTCCAATACGTACACCATCACCCCCACCTGCCCCGGTAGCCCGGCGCAGAAAAGTTAGGATTTTAACACCTTATGAGCCCGAACCGTTTATGAAACCATTTCGGAGCCACCCAAATGGACCTATCAAGAAGGTACACCTACTTATAATAGTGCAAAATTTACCACCATTTCCACCTCTATCCCCTACATCACCATTGGATATGATCAGGATGACGTCACCATTATCTCCTGAGCATACCTTACCACTACTACTATCATCATCCCCTCCACCGTCGGTTAGATCCGACTACTCGTTTAACCTACTCATCCAATCATACTTGTATACACCTCACCAATGGGAACAGACTCCTGAGGAGAATTTACCCTCTCAGGTTTTCCTCATCATTACTATTTCCCACCTGTTTTCACTCCTTCAGCCCGAGTCTTCGAGACTGGAGAGAGCTTCAGGACAATAGTTGCCCGCACACCTACTCCTTCCACCATCATGACGCGACTGGAGCGTAATGAGGAGCAGATCACGAAGCTGCAGGGACACATGAACGAGACATTCCAGTAATTAGACATACATCGCATTAGTTGTAGTTTTGAGGCATCTTAACCTGCCGCATGGGAAATTAATAAAAGACCTTGTATCGTTTGTTTTGTAAAACAATCGATCAAGTTATTAATATTATGTTGTTTGTTATGGTTTTACTATATATTGATGCGGAGTTATGAATGTTTTCTTACATTCATGTGCGTAGTGAATATATCCATACCTGCCGTGATATTACCTACGATTGTTATGATTCCTTATACCTGTCATAGCTGAACTATAACCATAGATTTTTAAAGACAAATTTCGGAAGAAAACTTGATGAATGAAGAGAAAGTTGTTGAACTTTAGCTTTTGTAGATAATGAATCACTTTATTCCCTATCAATCATATACCAAGAGTTGATCATTTGTTTAAGATAGTACCCAAACATATCGTAGTCTTATGATTTCTCAGTTGGTTGTAATTTCACATTGTGAAAAGATTGTTAGGACTTGTATACAATCACCCTATTACTCAGTTTATTCTAACACGGCCGTTATGTGAATTCTGAATCCATGTTTCTTGTGATATTAACAGAAGATGGCCAGCATGAGAAATACAAATATCACACCAGCACCAACCACAACTATGACTCCTGGAGCTATCTGGAAATTGGTAACCAACATCGTTGGTGTAGTACTTGAAGCGACTATAGTAGCTCATCCGAGTAGCAACAATAGAGCAACGGGAGAAAGGGAGACGACTGCGTCTCGTAAGTGTACCTATGAGAGTTTCACGGGTCGCAAACCAACCTACCTTAAAGATCCAGAAGGAATGACTAAACCTACCATCACTCAAGGATTTCTGGACCAAGAAGTTAAACGGGATACTACATCCAATAGAAATGACCATAAGCGAAAACTGGATAGGAGAGAAACCACTACTCTCAATAACTGCAGGTATCACAACAACAACAACCGTAACCACAATAATCTACAAGATCGCAACAACCACCACCACCAACAAGATTACAGTCAAGAAGCTGGCAGAGACTGCATCGCTACACTTGCTAACGGAAATGGTTATCGTGGGAAACTACCTCTATGTAAACAATGCAAGATGCATCACACAGGATTTTTCATTGCTAAGTGCGGGAAATGCCACATAACGGGCCACAAAACAGGAGACTACAAATTCACAGGCGCTGATACACAACCAGTAGCCGTAGTATGCTACGGATGTGGTGGAAAAGGACACTACAAGAATCAGTGCCCAACCCAGAATACCAATTAGAACAACAAGGCCAGTGGAAGAGAATGGAAGCTCGTTAGATCCTCAACAACGTCAAAGGGCAACAACAATGTTTAAACAGAAGAAGAGATTTCTGTTGTAAATAAATTAACCATAGTTCAAACCCTCTAGAGTTGTATTTCCTTATGTACTTTACCTTAGGTACGATGGAGTAACCTAAGTGTAACAACTACCTTTTTATCTTATGAGATCTCTATCTTGTACTATTTCTATGATAATTACAACCTACGTCTATTACATTATCTATTTCATTTACCCTATTCATATTCATTTCGTAACAATACACTGCTATCCCATTAGGAATCTGGTTAATAACATTCCTGACTGAACAATAGACTATTATCATCCTATAAGATTCTCACACAAACGCTAGGATCCATTTCAGAACTATCCTATTACCACCCTAGAAATTTCTAATCCATCACCGTTTTACGAACTGATTTTTCTTGTTACCTTGGAAAATTATTTAGGTTGCCATTTTGCAAAAACAACACGTTGAACACCATCTAAAACCTCTTGAGAAAACATAATACCACTTTGACTGAACCAAGCATCACATCATTGGTCCTCAATTATACATAGCCTGATCACCTATGTCTAATTCAGGAATAATCATATCATGAATGAAATAGTCATCTTTTCAAATTTTCTAAAACAATCTTTATTCAAAAGCAAAGCCTTGTGACGAGACAAAATGTTTGAAAACATCCCTCTTGACAAAAACACAATAGATATCTACACCTAGTACCCACCATCCCAATAAAAGAAACCCGACATGAGCACAAACTCGAGAATCACAAAATTTATAAAAATATATGGAAAACATAAATAACGTAAATTTTATTAGAATCCACGGAAATTAATACATAATGATATAATTAGCAACGGTAGTGCTAATGTTACAAAGATCACTAAGAAATGTACAGAATCGCCAATAGGTTGACCTGCCAAGCCAATGAAAAACACCACCACACTTACGAGAGCGAGAGCCACTAAGGGATGTATCACCTTAAGTATCCTGTACGATAAATATAAATAAATCATTAAACACGGTAACTAAAGACGTGGTCTTATTCATAAAAACAAACAAGTCTTATTACACATTCATTAGAGATTACATAGAAACACAACAAGGACTTATTTTAACCATCCTAACGCAAGACTATTACCCCCATATCTTATCCACTCCGATGGCTAAACCCACGAGTGGTACGAGAATCACCAAAACCCCGACCAAAAATTCGTAGTCTTCATCCGGAACATAGGCCAAGTAGATGGCGGCAACAAAAACATACACGATCGCAAGCATAGTAATAAGGTGCGGCATTTTGAAAGAATTAAATGAGAGAGATATGGTTGGTGGAAGAATGAAAATTAAATGGGGTATTTATAAGGAGAAATATAGCCGTTAGAATCACTATTACTAGCCGTTGGAGTGCACTGTTCATGACCGTTGGATTTTCACTGTTCATGACCGTTGGAAATTTCTATTCACGGCCGTTAGATCCATTAGGTAGCGAGACATTCAAATTGTTTCATCTAGTGTGAGTGATCTAACGAAGTTATGTTCTCTTGTATACTTAGTGGAAATTCTTAGATACACTTTTTCCATGACTCTTCATCCCTAATAACCACTTTAGACTTTAATTCCGGGATGGAATTCTGAATGACGGGTGGGTACTGTAGCAAATTGTGTAACACCCCCATTTTCGATATACACAGCGAAATATAAGTTGGGGTATTACTTCAAGTATCATAGTCATGAAAATAGAAAATGACTCGAAAAGAGACGTTTTAGATAAAATTGTTGTCATTCATTTATTTAAATCAGAGTTACAAAATAGAGGTCCCAACGGGAAGTTCTGAAATACGTTATAAAAGTTACATTATTTGTTGAATGATAACGAAATGGACACCCTTTTTATAAAAAAAAAGTCCATAGCCACTCTGTGCCAAATCGTACTTCTAGTTACCTGAGATAAAACATGCTTAAAAAGTCAACACAAAGGTTGAGTGAATCCATAGCGTTTAAAGTTATAATCAGTTGAACATAAGCTAAGTAGAGAGTAAATCAGTAATATTGCAATTCAGTATATATTGCTCTAAGTCTCATGACACGCAAAACGTTAACAGGTTTCTGTTTTTACTCACATAATTAAATGGAAGTAATAATGCCCCCGAGTAGGAGCTTCCCAGACTCTTTATTGTACTCAAATAAAATGCATTTGTCTATCCGGCTAACACTAAGGAAATCCATCCAGCTAGTACAAATGGGACGTCAATTCCAATAGATCTATTCACTATATTCGCGCTCACCCGAAAGTGATTAATGGTGCATGATGGAGGGACTTTTAAAATAGGCAACAATTAACTTAGGCAATATCAATCAGGAAAGCATACAGAAAAATACTTGTGTTCGGTTTAATAGCATGTATCTCCCCACAAGTATGGAAAATGTATAAAAAAAAGTGGGACTATGAACTCACCTTAGCAGTCCGGATGGAAAAACAAGATTAAATAGAGTTGATAAACGTCTCCGGCACGTCACCTGGGTTGTTATGTCAAGTTTCAGTAATCGTATTCCAATATATATAAGTTTTATTATTCGTTTCGTATCGTTTTGGTTGATAGTTGTTAGACCCATATCCCGGTTATGAATAGGCCCCACCCTAGAAGGAATATGTTAAGGACTTTATGTGATTGGTTGGTCAACAAAGTTATGTGAAAATCAAACCCAATAGTCAAACTAATAGTCAAAGTATGACTAATGTAGTAATATTAAATATGATGCATAAATTAAGGGGACCTAAGTTGCCATTATGGTAAAATGTTATAAGTTAGTTGTGGCTAAAGTAAGAAGAAAGTGACTTGAGGGGCCATTAGTGCCATTAACCCAAACTTGTGCCTAGATAATTATATCCAGGATACTCTAGACCCTTCCACCATTATTTTAGATAGAGTGTGTGTGGGTCGGCTGTGATAAGAAAAAGGAGGGAAGGAGAGGGTCTTGATGGTCTAATGATGATGATGATGAAGGTATTATGCAAAAGATAATCCATGGATAACCACTTCTACTCAAGTAAGTACCTATGGTCTTTGATTCAATGTAGTTAAGGTTTATGAATAAAATGGGAAATCATCAATTGATCAAGATATGATCAATTAATGATGTAGAAAGGAAGAGGAGTAGGTTATGGTGGGTTATGTTAACCCTTGTTTATGATGTTAATCATTATGTTGTTAGGTCTTGGTAAATTGTGAAGATTTATAATCATAGTAATAGATATGATGATGAGGATGATGGTGACTAGTGAGGATGATGATGATGGTGGTGAAATAATGATATAATAGTTAGCTTGGATTGAAGGTAAGTAACTCTCCCTAAAACATGTGTTATGTATGTATTTATCATATATGTATTATGATTGTGTGAGACATGAGACTTGGATTTAGAATGGCTGTAAGTTGGAAATTGGTGGCTATAGTGATTTTGGCTAAGTGTATGTAGCTTATGGGCTTGGGACGAATTAAGGTATGTAGTTAGTTATGGTTGTTGTGATTTGATATTAGTTATGTTATGAGGATATGCATGATATGGTTTGTATGTTGTGGCTTAGAAGCTTTTATGGCGGTTATGATGCTTATATGAAAGTATGTGTATGATATGTGTTTTATGTTGGGTTACTTACTAAGCGTAAGCTTACCCTTTTAGTTGTCAATGTTCTTGTAGGTTTATGTGCGACGGAAAGAAAGTACTTGGATTATGGATTAAGGACTTGATAAGTGGTTTGGAAGACAATAAGCATTAGGAGCTAGGTAGAATACTGAGCTCGAGACAAGGTTGTATCCCCGAGAGTCTTTCTTATGATTTGTAAAATGTGTGTCAAGGTCGTCGTAATGGTTGGGTGGTCAATGGTGTGTCAAAGTATGTGTTATGGGTTTATAGTCAAAGTATAAAGGGGCGTTTGGATTATGTGTAAAAGTACCCATTTTGGGTGGTAAGCGGGTCAAGCGTCTTTGGAACATGTTGATATTGTTAATATAATGATTTCTAGAAAGTTTGGTGTAAAACGGAAGTGGTATGAGTTGTATGTTGAGAAAATGGGTCAAATGGGTTTTGTATAACCCATCAGTCTTGGATCCCCCTTTTGGTTCAAAATGGCATTCTTAATATGGATCAAGATTTCAGTCTTGGATCCCCCTTTTGGTTCAAAATGGCATTCTTAATGTGGATCAAGATTTCAGTCTTGGATCCCCCTTTTGGTTTAAAATGGCAGTCTTAATGTGGATCAAGATTTCAGTCTTGGATCCCCCTTTTGGTTCAAAATGGCAGTCTTAATGTGGATCAAGATTTCAGTCTTGGATCCACTTTTTGGTTCAAAATTGTAAACCTTAGTGAGGGTCAGTTCGGGATGTACTTTTTGCGAAAAATTTGCATGTTTTTGGTCTAATCTGGCACGGGGTGTAACAATTGTTAAATGTTAAAATGAGACAACATGAAGTCTCTTCAAAAGTTGGATAAGATTTTATCTTATTTCTGATTTTTATGTTTCCGTTTGTTCGTTATCGAGATAAATGTATTTTGTTTATTAGTTTTTATTATAAATATAAAAATATATTTCTAATAATAATTATATAAAGTTACGCTTTTTACCCTTATAGTTTCATATATTGACAGTTTATACCTCTGAACTTTCATAAAATGACAATTTTTACCCCTGAACTTTCATAAGTTGGTAACTTTTACCCCTCAACTTTGGTGAAATGACAGTTTCTACCCTATAGTTTCAAAATTGACACTTTTTAACCCTAAACTGCAGGTCGCCCTTTATTTCAGTCCAAGTTATAAAACTAGTTGGAGTCTTGGCAGAAAATACCCTTAAAGCATTTTATTGTTTTCATTCGACATCTTTATTTCATTAAAACGCGTTTTATGTATCGGGAAAAGACACAACTTGCTATGACTCCTTTATACACTTTATTATCAACTTATTAACATCTTATTTATAGCTTATGAGCTTATGAGCTCGAATCAATTTATATATATGCGTTCGAAAACAGTTTGCAAAGGCTGGAAAGAAACTCGAATAACTTTGTGATAAATCAATCTTTTTACGATGTTCTTTTTCCTATAGTTAGCTAGCTGGTTGGTCTTAATTGTGGCAAAAATTTAGAATTTTTAGAGGTCGTTTGGTGGTCAAAAAAAAATGCAAAGTGGGGCGTATGGGGGCTGTTAGCGACAGAAAAAGAAAGGGAAAAATGATTCGGTTTTTGATATTTAAAGGTCCTAGCTGATTTTTAACGCATATTAACATGATCATTAACATATTTAATCCATCTCTAATGTGTTTTAAGTTTCCTTGATTTGTTTTTCTTTAAAAAAAAAAATTATTAAGGTGCGTTTGGTTTTTGTTCGACAAAGAGAGAAAAGAAAGAAAACATGCAATTTTGGCCTAGATGGCTATTAGGCTATATTTAGTGATATGCTTTATATGTTTTTGAGTTTACAAAAGGTAAGAAGAAGAGCTAGAATACTTACTTACTTTATGATTCGATTTAATAAGGATTTTGGCGAAATGGCTAGAAATTGAAACACCAAGTGTTCTCCTCCTTTTAAGCCTTCTCAAACTCCTTCCTTAGCTTCTAGGTAGACTATTTGATCGGTAAAAACTTAGGTATGGGCTATTTTGATTTTGGTTCGAATGATATGGAAATAAGATAGGAATGTTTGGTCGCTATTTATAGTAGAAGAGAAATTAGGGTTTTTCAAAGGGCTAAGTCACCATGTCATGGTGGAGAGGGGATAAGGTGAGGTATATTAGTGAGGCTTGTGAGATGATATGTGGTATAGGTGAAGGTGGCGTGGGGTTTTGGGAGGGGGTGATGTGGTTCGGTTGGAAGCCATAGACTTTACCCACAAATGTGAAGATCTTAGGGGACATGTTTATGTGTAGTATCTCTAAACCAAGTATAGTCCTTGTGGCTTATAGTTTGCCTAGTAGTAAATTTAATTTAGTTTAGTTTGGCTTTTAGGGTAAATTCAACTAGGGAAATTCAATATGGTTCGAATAGGCTTAAATGGTTGGTACCTTGGCTTATGGAGTGTTGTACTCTAGGTTTTAGAGATGTAACTAGGTTAGTTTAGGGTTTAGTTTAAGCATTTGTTGGCTAGGAAAATAGTTAAGGTTTGTATTTATATATTTTGTGTCGAATTGTTGAGAAAAAGAAAAAGGAAATCAAAATGTGCTATAAAGGGTGGTACCATATGCTTATTAGGTTTGTACTATGGTTTAAATAATATAGTAAATGCATTTTAAATGTTTGGTTGAGTTATATTAAATATATGTTGTTTTTATTAACTTTAAAAGTATATAATTGAGATTTTAGGTTTTTATGCATTGGGTGCTTGTACATTAGGTTTAGGGACTTGTACTTATATTTAGTAAATTTAAGAAATCTACTTTTAATGGTTGTGTATAAAAGACTTGTATAATGTGCTTTATAATGAGTACATTGAGGTTTATAATGGGATTTTTATTAGTATTATGTTTTTATGCATAAATGACTTATACCTTGGCTTGAGAAACTTGTACACTTATAATTTGTAAAAATTGTATATACATTATTTAGGGTTTGTGATTTTATTACATAAAATCATGGTTTTGTGAGATTAGGGTTTGTATCGGGAGTTATAGTGAATTTAGGGTTTTTGTGCTTTAGAAACTTGTACATTAGTTTAAATAAGTTGTACTTTAGTGTTTTAGGGTTTTAGTTATTAATAATTGTTGTTATAATAATTTAGGGTTTCGTAGAAACTCTAATAGATAAGAATGTTTATTTTGTACGTTTGTTAACGAATTAACGTAAAATGGCAAATGGTATATCCTAGGATTTTATATGGAAATGTTTATGTAAAATAAACATTAAGTAAGTTAAGGTTGGTCTGCGCGAGAGCACGTTTATCGAGGATGTGAGTTACGTCAAATTAGATAGTAGTTATGATTAGATAAAAAAAAATTATACGTAGAAAAATGGATAAGTATTCTTTATTAGAAAATATATAATAGTTAATTACAAGATGAAATTTTACGAGTGGCTACATACTGCAAATTTCATTAGTAATTTGTAAACGTTAATCAAGTATTAATCACCATTACTGTTCTGTTAACCATTTTTATGGGAAAATTTTGAACTTTTGTTTATTACATTATAATAACACAAACATGTTAATACGTGATTCACCAAATATCGGAACGAGCTCACACGCGGACCACAAAAACCAAATATACTCAAAAACACACCAAACGGATCCTTATGAAAAATCTCAGCCCAATTAGGCCTGGTCCTATTCATCCGGCACAAACCCAATCCATTTAACTTTAATATTTCATTTTACCACTCGCTCGACTCACTGTAGCTTGGCCTTGATTTCTTTTAATTTTGACACACACCTTATGCAATATTCTGCACCACTCGACTCCTCACCCACCAAAGAAATAGTAAGTCGAATCTCACCTTTTATTACGAACGTTTGACCCCCTAACAAATCACTCTCGACAAATGTACAATCACACAAATATTAAACCACTTAAACCCAACTCGATTTAAGCTAAATTTCAGCTAGATGTTTTAATTCTTTCTAGTCGATAAAGAGTTCACAAAATCATTTCTACACCTTTCCTACAATATGACACGTTAATGAAGTCGTGTGGACATTTTTGTATGTCGACACATACCTATATATATACCCAAGTCGACACACACTCAATACTACACACTAGCCTTCCTAAATAATCCTAGAACTAGATTGCAAATCTTCTTAAAGTCTCACAAAATCTCTGTACAAATCTTACATGCCTACTTGTATCATATTTTACAATATAAACATATGAATATGTATATATATGTATCAACATACATATGTATACCACATAGTTCTTACACTCTTGACTTTCTAAACCAAATTATTCTCTTTGTCCCTTGCATATCACTGCCAAAGATCTCTACAACCTCAACTTGAGTTTATAAAATACATATCGAGTACATGCATGCAATTCGACACATGCATATATATATTTGCTCAAATCAAATTCAAACCCACTTGGTTCTTACACAACAAGACTTTCTAAGCCATCATATTCTCCTTGTCCCCCCCTCAACTCACTGCCAAGACCGAATGCTATCTCAAACAATACCAACTTGTATTTATTTTCCTATAAATCGAGTGCATGCTTGCATAGGTATTTTTGGTTCATACACACACATAAATCCTTGCTTTCACACTTGGATTTTTATCTTACACCTTTCTCTAAAACACTCCTTATTCGAGCATTGAAGACCAGAAACAATTTTCATAACCATTCGAACTCATTTCAAGTCGACAAGTTCCCATTCGAAGCTTGGGGTTATAATTCTAACGGGATTACTTGATTTTCCATTCGATTCTAGGCCATTTACAAGTTAAACTCCCACCATTTTGGTGTAGTAAGTCTCTCCAACTCATTTCACATTCGTTTCATCATTTTAAATAACACCGTGCATCATGTATAATTCATTCGAACGTATATAAGCTTCCTTTTTGATTTTTACATATCTCTTATTATTTATTTTAGTGAAACTTAGTTGCCTACTATGATAGAAGGCTAGGAACCTTATTTACACAATCACACCACGTTTACATATTCATTTCTATGTATAACGAGCACCCATTTTGATTCATATTACACGTATAAAATTTATAACTCTTATATACAAGTCATTTTTCTTTTTGTACAACACGCTATAGTCGACTAGAAAAGGCTCACTAAAATTCGAAACCTACACACAACACATGAATTTTATTACTTGTCTTGATTCTTTATAAGTTCACCTAGTAAGTTCACGTTATGAGTTTCCTAATATAGGCTCTTAAAAGCTCTCTAAAAACGCCCAAGTAAATGCTACTCGAACAGGCCTAAGACTCTTTATATATGTCGACATGGGCTTTGTAGCCCAATAAGCCCTTTTTAAGCACCTATGATAAGCTGGTCAAATAAGCTCAATCGTTATGATTTTTTTCACCTTAAAACAAGCCCAAAACCAAGCCCAACTTCCCTTGAAACCTCTCGGATCGAAAATCCTTAACGGGCCTTTAATTTTAACTTGTTAAGCCCATTAACTTAAAAATAAGCATTCCAGCCCAATAAGCAGTTCCATTAGAATTGAATAAGCTATATAAAATTTGTAAAACTCTCGGATAATTTTTCCTACCCTTTTTGTGATTTTTGGACTAGTTTTGCAAAGCATATTTACTATTAGGGGTAAAAATTGTAACTTTCGGAGAAATAGGGTACAGACTATAAATTCAGTAATTTGAGGATAGAAAATGCTAAAAACAGTAAGTTGGAGGTTTAGAATGTAAAGTTTGACCTTTTTGGACTAAAAGTATAAACAAGGACTAACGGTGCAACGCAAACCCCGTTAGGGTTAAAAGTGTAAAATTGGTATAAATACAAGGACCAAACTGAAACTTTAACGCTTACATAAAAACAAGATAATATTATATGTAATATTATTTTTGAACTTTAAGCATTTTAAGCATATCACACTCACATCACCAATCAAATCGTTATCCGTTACTCACTTTCACAATCACTATTACCAATATTATTAAAGGAGGAAGGAAACGTCGTCGTATAAGGCCCAAAAAAAAAACGTTGCTACAGTGCTACAGTAACCCACTACTACAGTGGTCATACGCTATTTGTACAGTGACCAACCAAACGACGTCGTTTTGAATTTTGGAAAATTGGCAAAAAGTACCCCTGAAGTTGACGACCCTTTGCAAAAGTAGTCCTTTTTCAAAAAGTCTGTTTTGAAATTTGAAAAATTGGCAAAAAGTGCCCCTGAATTTGACGACTCTTTGCAAAAGAAGTCCTTCCCAAAAAGTCTATTCCAAAAGTTTTGGAAAATGACACAAAATACCCCTGAAGTCATGGCCTGTTTGCAAAAGGAGTCCTTTTTCACAAAGTGTGTTTCAAAAGTTTGGAAAATTGGCAAAAAGTACCCCTGAAGTTGACGACTCTTTGCAAAAAGAGTCCTTTTCCAAAAAGTCTATTTCAAAAGTTTGTGAAAATGACACAAAATACCCCTGAAGTCGTGGCCTCTTTGCAAAAGGAGTCCTTTTTCACAAAGTCTAACAAAAGTGGCTAAAAATACCTCACGAAGTATGTGTAGTTTGTAAAAATGACACAAAATACTCTTGAAGTCTTGGCCTCTTCGCAATAGGAGTCCTTTTTTATAAAGTCTAAAAAAAGTTGCTAAAAATACCTCACGAAGTATGTGTCTGTATAGCTAAATTGTTTTGTCCAATATGGTTGCAAAAAACTGATGTCAATCACCCCGGCGCAACGCGCGGGCTGCCCAACTCGTTCATATTAAGTCAAATTCTCAGACTTTACCATTATTCAGGTCGTGTGTTGGAGTCGTTACCGTAATCTCACTTGAATTTACATTTCACCTCACCAGTTATACTCAAGGTGAGTCGTAGCCCCACTTTTACTCGTTTAATTAATTTATAAACTCTTTGGGGGAGATACATGCTCGTTCTATTTACAAATTTACTCGTTTACCTTAAACATTGTACTCAAATGTTGATTCACTCTATTGGTTTATTAAAACATATTTCTTGTTTTCACTCACCAAAGTAATATACACTTTCACGAATTACCATGAATTTATACACCACTTTTATATGTTTTCCAATCTCCTAGGGAAATACATGCTACAAAATAGAACACAAGTATTTTATGTATTCTACACCTAATTAATATTGCCTAAGTTACTTTAATTCCAAAAGCCCCTCAAATCATGAACCATTAATCACTTGCGAGTGAACACGAATATAGTGAACAGACTCGAAATCTGTTGGAGGCTGACTGCCTATTCCACTAATACTTGACGAATAGCCTTAGTTGCTAGTCATATTAGTCGCAATGCATTATATTTGAAGTAAAATAGGAATCCCCTATTCCCCGAGGGACATAACTCATGCCATTAATTTGGATTGTTCCCCCTACCGTACTCTTTAACATTTGCGTGTCATGAGGCTTAGGGCAATATGAATAAATAAAGATATATATATATATATATATATATTATATATATATATATATATATATATATATATATATAATAGGATAAAGATCAAATAAAAAGACAAATATCCGTACATTACGTAAAAATATTTTTTTTTTCAAAAATTTTCTCGAAAAATTCTAAAAAAATTCCACAAGATCAGGTATGTTGGTGCATGAAAAAGTTGTGAAGGAAGTTTTTTTAAAAGTTGATATTTTTTCCGAAAAAAATTTATGAAAAAATACGTTTGTGCATTAAATCACTTTTTTGTGCATCAAAAATTAGTTTTTGCACCCAAGTTCTTTTGACTTTTTTAATCAAAATAACATTGCGCATCTAACTAAAACAAGTTGAAAATTTTGTGCATCAAAAATTTTTTGCGCATCAAAATTCGTTTTTTGTGCATTAAAAAAAACGTATAAAAACTCAAAATTAGAAAAACTTCTTTCACAAAAGTTTCCTGCACCAACATTCCCGATCTTGTGGAATTTTTATGGATTTTTTTGCGAACTTTTTTAGAAAAAAAATTCTTTTTACGTAGTGTACGGATATTTGTCTTTTTATTTTAACTTTACCCTATATAATATATATATATATATATATATATATATATATATATATATATATATACAACTGTAATATCACTATATCAAATTACGATTGTAAATCTCATGCAATCGGCACCATATTTCAAATTATGATTCACATGAAATCTTACACTTATGTTTAACTGATTTATATGCAAATCACTTATGGTTTTCACCCCACGTAACTCACTATTAGTATTTATTTCAATTATTACCTCACACTCAAAATTATTGAAATCAACTGTTTACTTATAAACTCTTTGAACTCATCAACCTTTGTGTTGACACTTTTAAGCATGTTTATCTCAGGTAATTAACGGAGCAGACAAGACACGGAGAGGGCATTAAACCGATGGTTTTGTGGTGTAAAATAAATTATATCATTCAGTTCAAACTACTAAACCCTTTTATGGGATTTCACAACTCTGATATTTCAATTTTGTATCTCAATTATTGTTTGAATGGCAATTACTTTCAAAACGCCTCTTTTGAGCCGTTTTCTATGAATATGACTATGATCCTCACCGTAATACCCTGATTAGTCTTCCGCTGTTAACTCATAATTTAGGGGGTGTTACAGCAGCAAGTATACTAATAATTGACTGTTCATTTTATATCATAGCAGTTACACATTAAAGTGAAATGAGCACGAGCATGTATAAGAAATTTGTGCATTGCAGTGGTGTTGATGTATACACACCTCTTGCTGGAGGCGTTACGGTTCACTTCATGGTGGAGTGAGTGAGCTAGGTTTTCAGGTCATGGGTCAAAAGACTCAAAACCAGATTTATTTGAATGTTAAGAGGGAGTAAATGAATAGGAGTTACTTTTCAATTATTTTTCTTGGTGTCTCAGGTGGTTCTGTAAAAGCGATGTTTGAATTAGCTTATTATTCGGGCTTATGAGCGTATATGAAAATCAAAAAAAGCTTATGGCTTATTTAGATCCATTAACTCAACTTGATATGCTCAGAAGCCAAAAAAAAAGTAGGCTTATAAGATTTTCCCAATTGAATTAAGCCATAAGTCCGGAAAATGAGTTAATCCAAAAACCCCCCGTAGTCTTTCCAACCGAATTAGAGCGATTACAGTTATCCCTGATTTTAGTAATTCGTATTTTATTATGATTGTTGAACAATAGTAATTATGTTGCTTATCTTGCTATGTAGGTGGTTGCTCCCAAGAAGAAGGTCAAGAAATCAAACATACATGTGTTAGAGGTGGCTTATGGGGCAATGGTACCTGCAAATGTGCAGCAAGCAGTGGAAAGGAGTTTCGCATGCTGCTGCAGAATCATGTTACGGAAGAAACCAAGAACAAAAAGAATTCGGTGGAAGCCCATGTCTATGACATGAGGAACAAGGTATGATTCTAATTTACTTGCTTTATTATTACATCCTAAATATCATGATATATTCAACATTTTGATTAAAAAATATGATTACATCAGTATAAGACATATAAAAGATATTCAAGCTATTCTTAACAGATCTTCTGATTATTTTTTATCCTATAATCACTCTAAAAAACACATTGCTAAACACCCCTTTACGCAATCTGATATGATATTGTGTGTTATATGTTGTTGGTTGTTACAAACCAAGGCTACAGATCTTGAGCTATAGGGGCATACCGATAGTGTGGATCAGTTGTCGCAATGTCACAATCTATCATGCAGTTTGACGACGTACTCACTATCCCATTTTATGTATCAATCGATTTCCTTCATTTATAATAGTTATTTTACTTGGTTCTTAATATTATATAAAACTACAGATTAATGCAACAATGGTTGATATACGTAACACAAACTGCTTATGGTGTCCACCTCAGTTGGGTGCACAATGGCAGAGGTCAAGAGAGGTGGAACCTCTTCGTTGGTGAAAGTATAAGGTATTTTGTAAGCTTATTTGTAACCATTTAACTTATTTTTACTCTGTACCATAAAGTACGCCATTTATAGGTCTAATGCAACAATCACATTTAGATATAATCAAAGTAATTCAGCATATATAGTTTCGAATCGTGAACACAAAGTTATATTAAAAAGTGTCGTAGGCAGTGACTATTAAAGCTTATGTTTGGCCTTATCAGCTAATTTCATTTAGCTTATATAGCATAAGCCCGTAAATTCCAGCTTACAGGTTACATGATGCAAAATGGACGGGTTGGGTAGCCGAACGTGTCATTTTTGTGCTGGCCCTAAATCCTAATGGATTGGATTGACTAAACAGTCAAAACACTTTTTTTCTTGATTTTTTAATTCATACCTAATTTCATATTTGACCCTTTTGATCCTGTGAGACGAAATATAACAAAACCCAACCACGAAAATACATCGAACGTCCTTGGCATTGTTTAAGTAAAAATTAACAATTTTTCAGTTCAGAAAAAATTCTTTAATTAGTTACTGGTATTTGAACTACAGGCGCAATATGTTGTGCTTTCAACAAGCGTACACTGAGATATTTTTGCCTCATGTATTTAACTGTGTTTTTCTTAGTTTGTTTTTTTTTTTTTTTTTTTTTTTTTTTTTTTTTTTTTTTTTTTTTTTTTTTTTCCTGAATTTAATGATGCGTTGTGAGTTTTGCAGGCTCAGTTGACGAAAGACGAGATGGGAAGATGCACTAAGGTTGTGCCGAATGCGCTTGATTAGGTTAATGTTTTTCGACTTTTTAAGTTGGTATTTAAGTTAGTTAATTATTCAGCTTCTGCTTATAAATAAGTACTTCTAAGCTACTTAAACTAAGCATTGCAGAAATTTGAAGTTTCGAGTTGCTTATTTCACAATTATGTTATTTCTTGGATATAGTTTGTGTATTTATTTGATGCAATATAATTATATCTGGGTGATCGTATGTGCATACCTGTAGCCTAATGCAACTCTTTCTCTTTTGAAAACTTAATCTGTCACAAAATGCAAAGAATGCAGGAATCGGCAAAGAGAGTATACCCGCATCAGCAGCAGTAGTTGCTTCGTATGTGGAGGCAGAGTCTAAGAGTCTAAGAGGCAATGACTCAAGAACATTGAATTGGTACATTTTTCTTTAGCTATGATGATAGGCTCGGCATGTATGTTTTTCTATTTCCATTTTCTCTAGAGGATTCTGTTATGTCGACTTTGCTTTTGTACAATAAGGTCCCTCTTTCGTGCATAAACCCCCTTAATCTTTTTTGTATTTTGAAAATTACGTTAGCCGTGCTCTGGTAACTTCATGTTTTCATAAGTATATTTGGAACAAATTTATTTTCAGACCAGAAATTCGTTATTTATGTTAAGAAAATAGTGTTTCAGGCTGTTGCAAATTATTTCGTTACTCACTGTTTTAATCAACTGGAAATTTGACTGTATGTAGGTGTCAAATCGGAAGCACGAGAGGAATTAGGTTCAAGGTAAAATGAGAATGACGCTTTCAAGAAGATGGATTACGAAGGCCAGAGACGCTCATTCTTTTACATCTATGCAGGTAACACTTCTTACCTTCTTTATCTTCATTCCGTGAACCACTCTCTGCCTATTAAGGAAGCGAGCTCAAATTTCACTTTTAGGTTACATTAGGATGTTAAAATAATACGAATTTTAACATCATTCAATTAAAAAAAAAAAAAAAAAAAAAAAAAAAAAAAAAAAAAAAAAAAAAAAAAAAAAAACTAATTACTACATTGGAAATTCATTATAGTCAAGAAATATTAGTTTTAAACATGAACAAATACCTTATCAGTATGACTATAATACACCTAAAACTTTGGTGAATATTTTTATTTGTTTATTTACCATACACATTTGAAATTTTAACATCTTTCAATTAAAAAAAAAAAAAAAAACGATTACTACATTGGAAATTCATTACAGTCAAGAAATATCAGTTTTAAACATGAACAAATACCTTATCAGTATGACTATAATACACCTAAAACTTTGGTGAATATTTTTATTTGTTTATTTACCATACACATTTGAACAAGGAAAAAACACCTGTTTTCATATATATTACATTCACATATTGTATATATTTTGAAGTCTCATCTCAATGCTCTTGCTTTCTTGCAAATAATATAGCTAAAAAAATAGCACATATGCATTAAGTTCTATTCAGAAAAATGTAACGTTACTATAATCATTATAATTAGTGTCGGGGAAAAGTCAAAAGGTTGACCAAACTATGAAACAGTGATTCTTATTTTATATATTTCTTTTTTCCTGGTTTCACATGCTTGCTTGGTCAAAGATATAAGCTTACTTTTTTAATGAAAATTCTTTGACTTTAGCTGTTGCACCTGGTACATCATCTCCTGGATCCACTAGGCCAAGATAATGTGTGGTAACACTTTTTTGTTAAAAAATTGATCATTTTAAGAAATTGATCATTTTAATAATGTGTGGTAACACTTGGTCTGATACAATCTCCAATAACAGGATTTAGCATAGGAATTGATTTATAAGCGTCCCTAAAGGAAGGTAAGATCATTTGCAGATTCTTCTGATGGAATTTTATCGAGTTTGAAGACTATTGGTGCCTCTCATTGGAAAGCTCAGATTGCTATTATACCGTATAAGTGGTGATAACTTAGTGTTATATTTGATTAAAGTTGGATATGCTAAACGAAATATTTGAACAACTTACATATATGTCAACTCTGTTAGCTTTGAATGTATAGATGCGTTTAAACTTTGTAAGTATGTTTTTGTTGATGGTCAGATTTGTTACCAACTCAAAATGTTCCCTGTATATATTTTACCTTTGTTATTGTTTGACTTTGGGATGCAAAGTTTATACCAACAATAGCCAAGAAAAAAAGAGGGAAAATAAATTAAATAAAAAAAAAAACGCAAAGCGCTCCCGCGGCAACGCACGGGCTACCCAACTCGTTAGCCCCAAAAAGCATAGGATCACTTACGTATCGAGGTTTTATTTTATTTTATTTTATTTTATTTCATTTTATTTTTTTTAACACAAAGTTGGCTTGTTTATCTCAAAAGGTCTACAATTACATAGTCACACACCTTGGGTAGCCTCTCAGTCACGTTTTTAGATATCACTATTTGTATCGTATGATTTATCATTTTAACAGTCATATAAGTGTAGGTTTAATAAGTATAGTTGGAAAAGTATAGAATTACCGATATTAAATTATAGGCCGTGTAAGTCTTGATAGTTGATATTGTTATTTTTCCTTGTTGGTGTATATGTCCGGATGACACGTACCGAACGATAAGCATCTCCACGTGTCCGAAGGACTTGGTCTGGAGGAACACGTGTCAGACAACAAGAAAAGAAGAGGACCACTCTTTTACCTAGGAGATCCTTTTGTCCAGCAATCCATGCCATAAAAACCATGCATGCGCCGCCTAACATGGATATTACGGGATATTATCTCCCACTTGACCTGACACCTAGCACCTAGGATAGGTGTAGCTCAGCTTGCTCCATCACTATTTTGTCAGTACAGTGCTTGGGGTAGTATAAACACCCTATGCCCATTCAATACTCAACTAACTGATTTCACGCATTTACTCTCACATTAATGACTTAATCGTTCAGCCTGCACGAATACTTACTCTCACGCTGAAGCTTGGTCTTGGGGTAGAACCCAAGGCGTGGCTAATGTATTTTTGCCCTTTGTGTAGGTGCTCGAAGGTCGTCATCGCTTAAGTCCAAAGGAGCCTACACGAGCTTTAGCTTGAAGACAGTTATTTGATACAACAAATTGGCGCCATCCGTGGGACCAATTATTCAATCTACCAGAGCACTAGAATGACGGGTCCTAATCCAATAACTCCCCTCAGTCAGGCCAGAGGGAGTGGAGGAAACACTTCAAACTCACCCAGTGTACAAGAGCTCATCCTAAGCCACGTGTCTTCTCTTTGAGCTCTTGTGAAAGAACATAATGAGAAGAGTGGTAGCGCGACTATACCACTACATCTAGATTTTGATAATGATGATTTACTCACAACGATCGGATCGAAAAACAAAGAGACCGGAGGGTCGAACGAAAACGACCTTCAAAAACCTTTCAAAGAATCCTTGAGGTCACCATTGACGATAAGGATCATTGAGTTCTCAGCTCCAAAACACATAATGCCGACGAACTTGAAAATCTATGATGGATCCACGGATCCGGATGATCACATCAATATATTCGTCGAAGAAGTAAACCAAGGAGAATGGCAGATGCCAGTGTGGTGTATGATGTTAAAACAAACGTTGGATGGTTCGACTAGAGGATAGTTTGATCGTTTACCTCCCGGTTGTATCGATAATTAGGCGGATCTTCAAGAAAGGTTCATGACAAGGTTCGCTCCGCGGAAGAAGTTTTCAAAGACCCTATAGAAATTTCAAAGATCATCCAGAAGGCGAACAAAACATTACCGGTGTTCAAGGAATGGTGGACCAATGAGACCAACTATATCCTTGATGTTCCGGAAGTCATGTAGATCTTGTCTTTCATGGGTGCCCATAAGTGCCCAAAACTAGACAAGTAATTCTCTGACCAAGTACCTCATACGATGAAAGAAATGATGAAAATAGTGGACGACTTTTAGAGATGGCAAAATGGGCTGGACTTTTGGTTTGGGTTGGGTCTTGTTGAGTTGACACAAAAACTATATTCTAAATTTTCTTTCAGTACTTTGGGCAACTTTTGACCCATTTGATCCATCTTATAGGTATCATAGTCAGCTAGTTTATTGATTGGGATGACACATAACGAAAAAAACCTATTCAAGAGTAAATGGGTCGAGATTGCCATCTCTAACGACTTTGTCAGATTGAAAAAGGCGTATAAAAAACAAAGTTGCCAAGGGTGGGAGGGGGTATCTGATTCATATAGGAAGGGACAACATCAAACCGCTCAGAGTGATAGACCCCTACGGTCTCGTATGTGGGGATCGACGGAGGAATGATCATCGTGGTGATTACTGTCCAAGGGAGCAGTACTCCCCATATTTGGCGCTTAGAAATGACTCTCGTCGAAATGAGACTCCTAGGAATGGCACTCCTCGCCCCACTTTGAAATCGTTGACGAAACCACTGAAGGAAATCCTAGTGATGTATGTTTCGTTGTAGGTATTTTTATATTTAAGTTTTAATATTTATATTTAGCCGGACTTATACCTTAAAGACACACTTTCACGGGCAGTGTACCCGATTAGATGTAGCCAGTGGGGTAAGTACGAGGTCGATCTCGGGAATAGTATGCTTAAATCTTATCTAGTGTAATTTACAATTTTAAAAGGGGGCTTTGATTAATTGGATTAATTAACTAATAGAAAGCATAAAATGTAAACTAAACTAATTATACTAAAGTTGTGATCAATGAGAGAAAGAAGTGCTAAGCCATGTTAATCCTATTCCATTTTAGTCATCCATTTATTAGTACAATGATCTAATTGTAAAGTACAGGTCAGGATATGTGGGGAGTATCTCCTTGGTCTAGATAATACCCCCACACTCCTATCTAACCTAGACTAGACCACTTGGTCCATGTATCTAGCCACTATACATGTAATCTCCTAGGCCATTTGGTCCATGTACCTATCGGACTACAAGCATGCATAAAGTTATGTCATCTAATCTATGTGATTTATCAATGGTATCCACTTGGTCCATGTAATACCGTACCCATTCCCCACTTGGTCCATGTAAGAAGAGCATGCGTCTACTTAAATGTTCTCATAATATACATCCAATACCCACTTGGTCCATGCGATACTAGACTTAAACTACTCAAACAAATAAACGAGCATTGAAACAATAAACACATAAAATAAGCAATACAAGACAATAGATCTAAACAAACCAAAATAACTATCATAGAATATTCATAAATATGGCTAACACCCAAGGGTGTTATCCCATAATATAATATTAATAAACATAACAAAGTGTAGATTAAACGATAAGCAAAATGAGTTCATAATAAATCCAAATATGCAAACCGAATAATTAACAAAAGTTACGATAAAGATCAATGTTCTCCGAGGTCGTGGAGTGGGTCTCGAACTGACACTAGTAAGAGTGTTTGGGATAGTAGTGTGGCACGTGAGGTGCACATGACCAATTTTAACTGTGCGTGTGAGTTGCACGTGACTCTCTCCCACATCTTACCCAAACACCCTTAACTAACTTTGGCGCCCATATCCCTTTTAAATACTTTGCTATTGCAATTCATTTGTACTTAGCTTTTGATTG
This sequence comes from Artemisia tridentata subsp. tridentata, assembly GCA_021014915.2. Classification (NCBI taxonomy): domain Eukaryota; kingdom Viridiplantae; phylum Streptophyta; class Magnoliopsida; order Asterales; family Asteraceae; genus Artemisia; species Artemisia tridentata. Next base: position 78,899,119 of record CP139501.1, on the reverse strand, counting down.
AATTAACTCTTCTTTTTTGATTCTGTTATCTCCTACATTCCATCATAACTATCATCTAACTAACAACCATATTTCCCGCCAAAACTAACAATAACAATTTCGAATTCATTTCTTCTTTATCGAATTCTGAGTCTATTGTTGCCTTCTATACGATTCCTTAGAGGATCCTAGAAGTGTTATATATCACGAACCAAGCACCTTTCGTTTCTTTTTCCTCTTGAGCCTACTAGTATGCTTCGAACCAAAAGTCACCAAAAAGATTACAATTCCAAACGAATGGAATTATAACACCTCCTCGGCGGTCGTGCCAATGTCCTCTTCCTTGATTTGTTTATTGTTTTCTTTCTTGTGTTGCGTCGACCACACAGTCCCACAAAGGACCGAATGGATTTTGATATCCCCTCTGCTCCTCAAAAGTGTGGTATATATACAACTAGTTTATTAACCCGTGAAATTCACGGGATTAAATTGAAAACCGTAAAATAATAGTTTTTAATTTATTATGAAAAGAAATAGGTTTATATGAATGATTGATTATTGATATTATGTGAATAATTGATACGTTAGATATAAGTTTTTAAAGAAATAGGAGTTGTATAAATAGAAAATAGTCATGTTACATGAACATAAAATAAATTCTAGAAACGATACAAAGGCATAAAATCAATTTTTGGTACGTAATTTTGACAACATTTTTTGTACAAAATAAGTGACATAAATTAACAACAAAATATATAAATTTTGTAACAAAAAAAAAACACAAACATTTTATGGCATTTAACAAAACCTTGACAAAAAAAAAATGATCTTTAACATTAAGTTATTGAATAAAAAACGAATTTGTAAGTTGGTCCATTGCAATTACAATGGAAGAACCATAAGCTACTTTTTCATTCGAGCCCTCTATCAAACACCTAATGCGTGTGATAAGTTATAAGATTAGTAACATTGACAATGAATGATTGGCATATCTTCACATTTACAAAACTCACAATGCACCCTTCATAGGTCTCTATATAAAACCTTACACATTTAGGCATTTAGCTATTCAAGTTAAGAGCTTAAAGTCTTAAGAACAGATAAATCGTGTTGGGCAGTTTGGGATTGCTTACATGATGAGATTGTTTGTTTCAACCATCTCAACCTCTTTCAACTAAAATTCGAAATAATAACACCAGTGTTATTATGGTTTATTAGAAAAAATATTCTTGCGTTATTCGAAATTTCTTACTAAAATTGGTTCTTATTAAGTGACTGTTTAGGATTACTTATTAGAAACGGTTAATAATTCATATTATCATTTTAACTAAAAAGGTTGAGAAATTAACCCTCAAAATTGGCTATTTAGAGAAATAATCATAAATTTCTCAAATCATTTTCTAACCTCACTTTTTACCTCTATTTGAACCTTTCTATGCTTTTTGGAATTTTTTGTATTTGTTACATCTTGTTTTTTTTAAATTTGCAAACCCTCGAATGAGCTCTTCTTACCCATTTTTGAAACTTTATATTTAAACTTCTATTCTACCCGTGAAACTCACGAGATTAAATTCTGAGGAGAATGTATTAAAAACCGACATTTAATACCATAAATTATCGATTGTTAAACATATGTGAATAAATACTATTTTAGATCGGGGTGGTATAATAAGGTAAGTATTAGACAGTGAATTGAGATAAGAAAGGAACATAGTTGTAGTACAGAAAATAAGGGCCCGCTTGGTTCAAATTAGGGGAATGCAAAGGGAAAGGGAAAGGGAAAGGGAAAGGGAATGCAAAGGAATGGGTGATTGTGGGTAATCAATACCTTACCCCCCCCCCCCCAATTTACTCTATAATGGTCCATTACCCATTACTGGGTAATCATTATATTACTTAGCTTGAACCAAGCATGATTAATCATTACCTTTGCCATTACCTACCCCCTTATCCCCCCAACCAAGCACCCCCTAAGTGTGTATAAAAGAATGACAAAAATACACATAAAAATAAAAATAATCTGTTACATTATACAACAGGAATAAAATCTTTGGTATGTACTTCTAGCACACTTCCTTATAAAAACAAAACTTGATTGATCCATGTATTGTATATCTTTCAATTTAAGCCCGTAATACAACAGATTGACCCGTGAACATCAGTGGATTAAATGGTAAACAATTAAACTGATCGATAATAGATACTTGGTAAGTTAGCATATAAAGATATAGAGTAGATGAAGTAGATTAACTGTTAATCGATCAAGTAAAGACTTAAAATTGATAAGCAACTTATGGCTTGTAAGCCAAGTCTTTAGGTTACCTTATAATAGTTAGAGGTAAAGTGAACAAAAAAAATATAAATAATAATTTCTCCCATAAAAGTCTTTTGATACAACACACCCATTGCACAAGTCGACTCTCAACTAAATAAGAAACTGAGAATAAAATTAGGGATTTATTTTGGGTTACCTTCGACAGGACATTGCGAGCTGACTAATCCCCGGGGGATTACCCTTTTGGATAGCCCGGAGTCAGCGCATATGAACCTTTTTCGCCAAAGGAGATTAATTTTCTCCCATAAACTAATCCCAGGGCGATTAGGGTTATTTTAGTTACATAAATTAATAAGCTCATAAGCCCCATAAATAAGCTTAAACAAACCCCTCTTAAAAAAAATTATTTCTAAACCATTAGATTAATAAGATCAGTAAGCTTTTAAAATATCAAATGTGTACTTCTATGAGAATGATAAAATAAAACATAACATCGACATATATAAAGGTGGCAAAACACGACTATATAAAGGTGGCAATCGACCCCGGCCAGAATACACCATTTTAGAGTAACTATTACATTTTAACCGACGCTCCTATACACCTGCACATGCTCAAATACATTCATAAACAATTATTCCTCTTCACCTGATATGTATTCTCCATATTAGAGTATCATGCATGATTCTTTTCTCCATGCTTCAGCTCAATCTATATCTTTCACTTAATTCCCTAGTAAAATAAATACATATCAAATTAACTTATGTATACACATTTAGACGAATACTTAATTGGTAATATTGGTACCTAGGTAACTAATCATCACTCACAAGCTTATGAATCATATCAATGTACCCATCTACACATCTAATCACACTACCCTTTTTATCAACATACTCCTATGGTTGGGTGCATCTATAATCGGATTTTGACTAAGTTGAGCCGATCATAAATTTATAGGTATGGCTCGTTAGCATCGCCAACGAAACAATTTTTTTCCAAGTATGGTAATTTTCAAGTGATTTCTGTACCGACGAACTACCTTAAATATTAGTCTATTCTTATTCAAAGCCAAACACTTCATAGATATTTTTCAAAATCCAAAAAGGTTGCAGAAATAACACTATGTTGTTAAACTAACAAATAATTGCAGAGATAACCCTATGTGTTGTTCCCTTAGCACACCGAGTAATAACAATTAAGTTAAACTAACTGAGCTTATGACTGAGATCAATGCAAAGAATATTTCTAACAGTTATAATACGTGAATATAAAAAACACAATATTTTTCAACGTTTAAATTCTTATTAGAAATAATTCCAAGAATCTATTACCCAAGTGTTTTGCGGAACAAACACTTGGGATTGAATAGACAAGGGTTTATGGTGTCTCCTATCGAAACTCAAGTTTTGCTTGAGTGGTAACAATATACCCACTGAGCTATCTCAGTGAGTTGTATACTCTTTGTAGGAGAGAAGTTACTTTGTAAAAGTTCTAAGCTTTCAATATACAAAGCACACTTAACTTCTCTCCATCTGATCTATTTATACACAAGTAATCTAAGTATAAGTGATTAAAATATTACAAGTTGTTGAGGTAGCGTGTCTGACAATTACAAATAGTAATTGTCATTTCCAATAGGAATGGGCTAATAAGACTTTGGGAGTTGTTGGCTGACACTCCATGACTTTTAGCCGCAATAGGGAAGGTTGGTATCTGACAAGATAAGAGTGTTTGGTCTGACACTCTTATCTTCTCAGATCTTTCCCTTTTGTTCCCGCCTATTCTTCAGGCATTGGTTCCTCAGTCTTCAATCACTTTAATGTTGTTGAGGAGACTGGGGTTCAGTGAGTTCTTGTCCAACACTCACTGAACCATCATCTTCTTCTTTGGCTTAAGTTCTACTCAGGGAGTACCGCCTTCCTGAGAGTGAGTCCTTTATTGAACTCGCCTTAAGCATCCTGAAGATGACTCACTGAGAGGCTATTCTCTCAGTGACTTGAATTGTTCTCGGTTTAGCAAACACTTGGCTTAATTTGTGTTCAAATCCTGTTTAAGATAATTGGGTGTTTTACGAACCCAACAATCTCCCCCTATTTGGATATAAATTATGCCTAAGTGTTTTGATCAGTATGAGTGAGCTAAAGTCTTCTGCTCATACTGAATGTACTAGAAAACAAATAAGGACATTGATATTACAAAACATTCATCAATTTATTCATATCATTACAAGTCCTATCATTCTAAGTACAAAATACTCAAGGTTCCTGAACGAGACCCATGAGTTCAAGTTTAGCCTTCTTTGACATCAACACCTCTTTATCAGGTCGTTCCTTCATCATTTGATCCATCAACCTGACAAACTCCTCATTATCAGGACTCCTGATATTAAGCGCCATCAGTTTGTAGGCAAGGAGTGTTGTCGTTTCCACTTTATCAATGTCAGAGACTCTTTGAAAGGCTTCCTGACCAAATTCATCCACAAAGAAGATACCATACTCAGGTTCCTTGATGACCAAGTTGGGACGGAACTTGACTCCCTGAGGAGTAATCCTGTTGCAGTGAAGTGCAGCTATGTAATGTTCAGGTTCAAGAGCCACAACTTTTCTTTTCTTCCCGGTCTTCTGAGTAAGTTCAGGGATAGTCAGTCCCTGAGAAGCAAGTGCCCTATCATGGTCAATTCCGAGACTCTTGGCCACTCTTGCGAGTTCCTCATACTTGGCACTCAGAGACTTGATAAGGGTTGGGGCATTCTTGCTTGAGGTTTTCTTCCTTAGGATGGGCATCATCATATCTTATTCTCTTAACCCATAGTCTGAAAATTTGATTGTTGGAAGGTGTTCAGACTTTCTTGGGCCTCTATGTATCGTTATGCTTAGGGGTTTGGTGTTGTGAATGGTGATGTCAGTGATAGTGCCTTCATCCTTGGTTTTGGTCATGTGCCATACGTACCTCTCGTATGTTTTCTGCCTCCTTTCTTCCTTAAGTTTGGCTTGTTTGTTGTGTTCCTTAAGGAGTTCAGCCTGAAGCTTGAGAAACTCATCCCCTTTGATGTCCTTTTTCTCAGACTCCTTGATCACTTCTTTGGTAACCTTAGAAATTACAGACCTGTTGAGTTCCTGCTCTTTCTCTTGGTCCTTCCTGAGATCTTCTTGGTGTAAGATTTCAGCAAGTTCTTCATGAGTCCCATAGACCCTTCTCCCATCCTCTAAATCAACATAGAATGGTGCATCAGGATCTGCACGTCTTTTAGTTGAAGCCTTGACTAAGCGTGCTTCAGGAGGAGGGTTTGTTTCAGTCACCATGATTTTCTTTCCTTTGTCAATGGAAGGGGGTTGACTGGTGGATGTTTCAGGGACAGGCACCAAAGCGGAAGTAGGATCAGGGATTAGATCATCATTTTTCTCCCCCTCAGCAGATGGTGGAACTTCAGTGGAGACACCTGCTGACTGAGGAGTTGGAGGAGCATGAGAGGCCTGAAGAATAGATAGGATGTTGGAGACCATAGACTTTTTCTCAGAAGTCTCATTCTTCAAGGCACTTAATTTGGCAGCCATTTCCTTTTGGTGGGTGGTGAGTTCAGTGACATGGGTGGTGTAGTGGGTGACCAGCTCATTATGTGTTGTTGAGAGCTGTTCAAAGGCTGAAGAGATTCTGATCAGGTGCTCCTTGGATGCAATAACAGCCTGATGAATGGACTCTTGCTGTGTCCTTAGACCTTGAAGATCTACCCCTTGAAGGAGCTTTAGAAGCTCAGTAATGTTGGTGGAGGTGGACGCCTGAGAGGCCAAGTATGCATCCAGTCTTTTGACGAAGGTGGGATCATCTGTAAGATGTTCTTGGACTGATTCAATAGCCTTGAGGATGTTGGAGAGTTCCTGATGCTGTCCAGTGGCTATTTCATCTACAGATTTGTTTAGGTCGCCAAGTTGTTTATCAGTGAGATTGGCGGCCTGAAGAATCTTTGCCTGAGATTCTTCTACAGAAGCCCTGAAGTCGCCATAGGAGGCTGCCACTTCAGTGTGCTTATCCCATTGCTCATCCATGAGTATATTGTAAAGACCTTCGTTGGCTTTGCGAAGGAATTTGGCCACTTGCCTTTCAGAGGCCGGACGAGCATTGTCATACTTTTGCAACCACTCAGGAGTGGCTGAAGTACCTGATGATGATGATGAGGTTGTTGGGGAACTGGGTGGTTGATCCTCAGGAGGAGGAGAAGAATGTTGTTGCTCAGAGGGCTGAGGAGGGTTTAATTGACTCTCCATTTCCTCCTCAGCATCAGGGATATCATCATCACCAAAATCAATCTCCTCCTCTGACTCATCAGCTAACAAATTTTCATAGTCAGCCAGAGAAGGAGCCTTCAGGATATCCGGCACCCCCTCAAAAGAGGGCTTACCTTCGTTGTGGCCGGGTTCTGACTCTTTTGTCATAATAACTGGTGGGGTTTGACCAGCCTGGCTAGTCATAATAACTGGGGGGGTTTGCCCAGTCTGACTTTTAGGGTCAGTTCCTGAGAGAACAAAAGTGCCTGAGATGCCTGAGGTGGGTTTGGGTTCCGTATCGACGGGTGGTTTATATCCCTCCGAGTCTTTGTCCCCCTGAGTGCCTTCATCCACTGATGGGTGTTTTCCAGTGGAATCATGAGGCACTCCTTGTGAAGATGTATGGACCCCCTTCCCATCAGGGTTGGTCTGTCCTTTTGGGGATTTAGGGTCCTGAACTCCCTGAGACCCTGAGTGTGATTGCTCAGGGACGTTAGCAGGATGTGAGTGGGTATGGGTCCCCTTCTCAGTGGAGTAGTGCTGCCTCACTGAGGATATAGAACCCTATACTCCCTCAGGCTCTGATTGTGATTTATCAGTGCTTTCATTGGGATGTGAATGGGTGGATGTTCCTGATCCCTCTGACTTGTTTATGTCAAAGGAAACATGCGGAAAGGGTTTGTCCGAGGACACTGAGGATGATTTCCCAGTGACCTCTGGTGACGGTTGTTTTGTGGTCAGAAGGGTCTCTGCAGTGGGTGTCTCAGAGGTCTGGGCCACAATGTTAAGGGTGCCTGAGGCAACAGTTTCAGTGACGAGTGGTTTAGGTCTAACCATCTTACTGGACTGTCCCCCTTTCTTCTTCTTCACCTTCTTGGTTGGTGAAGGTACTGGGGAGCTAGCATTCTCACCCTGAATGACTACTAACATGTAGTTGGTCAGGGCGGTGGGTTGTGCCTCAGTGATGTCACTACTAAAATTGGTCTTATGCAAGACGTCAGGTTTTGTACCTTGATAGTCAGACCTTAAGTAGTCAGAACCAAGAAGGTCCTGAAGCGCACAGGAAATGAACCTAGGATAAGACATGTGTCTTTGCCTATGTTTTCCTGAGAGCTTGGCAACGAGGTCTCGGAAGATTATACCTCCGATATCAATTTTTCTACCCTCCAAGAGACTGAACATCATCATTTGTTGTGATGAGTTCACTTGCTCAGTGGAGGATTTATTCCCTCCTAGGACTTGAATGACAAATGTCATCATGAGTCTCCAGATGGGGTGAAACCATGTCTTCACTATGGGAGCCTTTTCTAACAAGGCTTCAGGAGACAAAGTAGGACGCTTAGCGTCATGAGGCCCAAGGAATAGCATTTCTGCTTTAATTTCCTGGTCAGTAGGGTTTGCCTCAAAGGTCTGGGCGAAATCAAGACCAGTGGCCTTGAGAAAGGTCTTGTAGTCTAGGGAGAGGGGTTTCTTCCCATTCATCACAGTGAATGTGATGATTGATTCTCTGGTGTCCTTAGGGCTAGTAGCCGTTGCAGTACACCAGAACTCCCTGAGATAGTCATGATAAATGACTGATGGGGTTTTGGTAAAAGCCATGGCAAGGAAGCAGTTATGTAAATACTTAACCACATCGTTGTACCCCTCATATTGTTGGGGGTAGTGGAAATTTCCAACCACGTTGTTTTTGGTCATATCCACGCCCTCCATTGGGAAATTCACATTTGGGGCGAGGGTGATAGCATTAGAAGATGCCATTTTTGTGTTTGGTTGGACAAATGGACTGGGTTTCTAATTGCTATGAACACACACAGAGTTTTGAGAGATAAAATGGGCAGAGTTTAGCTTAGATTTTTAAAACGCGTGTGTGTGTTTGTTTTGGTTGGGGTATTTATAGGATAGTGGAGATGGGGTTATTTTTGGTATTTGAGCGATTTTATTTAATCAAAATATAATTTTTTTTTGGAAATTATTTTGAATAAAATGTTTGAGATCCGCATTAAATGCCACCACTCCACTTTTCCTCTTTTTTCGCAACTGGCAGGGTGAACAGTTGAGCAGTTTCTACAAAAGGAGAAGTTGCAGAGTTTCCATCATCACACAGTGTATTGTGTGAGAGAGGGCATTGAATGCCAAGTTGGGAAGTGGGGGCCCATGAGGTGTATGCCAGAAAGGCAAAAGAACAAATATTCTTATATTTAATAAGAATCCAGTTACCAACCTCGGACATTTACTAACTAGATACTTAGAGCATTTAAGTTAGTATTGAATGTCCTTTTCAGGACCCTGAATGACTTTTCATTCAGTGATGGTTTTTCAGGGACTTGGGATTAGTCACTGATGATTCAGGAATATGGAATGATTCCTGAGCTACAAGGATTCAGGAACTTGGGTTTAGTTCCTGAACCCTAAAGATTTCAGGAACTTGGGTTTAGTTCCTGAGGTTGAGGATTCAGTGATTTTTTCACTGATGTACACATTGAGTCAGGGACCTGAGGTTTATTTTTTAATTGACACTTGGTTGGGAGAAATCAATCAGTGGACTGATTCTCTATCTCCAGCATTCCTAATTCAGCTTTTAGTCTGGTGAAAGTTGGTTCATCCAATGGTTTGGTGAATATATCAGCTAGAGGTGGCAAAACAGGCGGGCCGGGCGGGCACGGGCGCGGGCCAAAACGGGCACGGGCTAAAACGGGCACGGGCTAAACGGGCAAATTATAATCCGGGCAAAACGGGCACGGCCCAAAACGGGCACGGGCTAAACGGGCGCGGGCTAAAACGGGCAAATTATAATTCGGATCAAACAAGCACGGGTCAAAACGGGCACGGGTCAAACGGGCTATTTTGAAAAAACATTATTTACAAAATAAAAACTGGTAAAAGTAATACGCAAGTTGATAACATGACAAATAATTACCATAGGCCAGATGGACAGAACTATGGAAATTACATCACAGTAACAGTATGATAATTTGATATTGTAAATTCATTTTAAAGTCAGAGCAACATTGAGTCGAATTATATATTTATTTGTGTGCAATTTGTTTCAGAATCAGCCTTCAACTAAGGTCCATGCTGCTCCTGGTGGCAATTCTTCCCTTGGTTACCTCTTCAGTCTTCACTCTTCAGCGATGACAGGAAATGATCGCATCACATCTGTGGAAATCAAAATCAAAAGACCACTCTTTGTGGCCTGAGCAAGGACCATGAGAAATATGGCAGTAGGCCAAGGTCAAATAGCATAAAGAAATAAAATCTGATCAAAATTATCCAAAATACATTCGGTAGAAATAAACTCTGTTCAAAATTATCCAAAAGTTCGATTCCAATCCATTTGAATGCTATCGGCGGTACTTCTCTTGAGCTCAGGATGATTAAACTCATTTGCCTGTCAAAACAATTCGTGTGGTTGTTATTCTCTAGCATAAAAAACACAACTATTATAGATTGATTTAACATCAGACATAAGACATAAGACTAACGTCAGTCTATAAAATAACTTAAATGGGTCAAATCAGATATTTAAACTAAATGATTAAAGGGGAACTGATCAGAAAAGTTCCTAGCAGCCTTAAATCTAGCGACCCTTTTGACCCATACAAAAAATGACCCATTTCAACCTGGACCATTTTCACCCATTAAAGATTGTATTTTGACCTCTACTCTCCAAATGGCTATGGAAGCTCACTTCTAATGGCTGCTATTGTCGGGTTCTCCTCCATTTTGTTCTTTGTTTTAGTAATCAAGTTTAAGGGGCTGTTTGGACAGATCAAGTTTAAGGGGCTGTTTGGACATAAAAGAAAATAGCATAAAAAAGGAGAAACGAGAAGTTACTTACAAGAGGGAAATATTAGCGTCTTATATAAGCTTCAAGATTTTCTGATAGTTCTTCTTCCATTTCGTCCTTCTCATCTGAATATGTAAAAGAAATTAATACTTATATCATATCATATATAAACATATACTACACATAACAATTAACAATAAAAGTAAAAAAAGAATGAAACAATATACCTTCTAAATCTAACCAGTCACGAGTGCATAACAACGCCTCAGCACTTGATGGCGACAATGAGCTTCGATATTTACTCAAGATTCGACCCCCGATACTAAATGATGATTCAGAAGCTACTGTCGTGATTTGGACACTTAATAAGTCTCGAGCCATTAAAGCCAATCGCGGGTACCTTGCCTGATTTTCCTTCCAATATTGTAAAACATCAATGTTTGTTTTTCTAGGCATTTCAGGCTCCTCTAAATACAATTTTAATTCTGACTTGTCACTTGTTTCAGCTCTTCGAGAACGACTAGGAAAAGACTCAAAATCCGCCATCTCATCTAACTCATCCATTGTTTCACTGTCATTAGCATTTTCATTACCATCTCCAAAAGAATCATGCATTGTCTCATAATTCAACTCATAATCAAAATATAACTCAGACAAAGAATCAATTATATCATCGACTTTCTCTTTACGTACTTGAGGTGCCATTTCAAGTTTGGAAAAGCAGTAATCAATAACTTTATCCTTATAACGAGGATCCATAATAACCGCAAAACACAAGACTTTACAATATTCATTCCAATACTTATCAAACTTCGTTTTCATGTCTTTTCCCATTTTACTTATTACAGGATCCGAATTACGAATTGCTGCTTCGATATTAGACTGGATTTTGTAAACTTTGTAAAAGTATAGGTTGGAAGTAGGATAAGAGCTCCCCGAAAATAATGTTGTGATCTCATAAAAAGGTTTAAGAAACTTGGCAATTTCGCTAATCCTTGCCCATTCTTCTCCTGTTGGACAACATGTATAATTTGTATCAACTAGATCCAAACGAGCGTATGCATTTTGATAAACTAAGGCACAATCAAGCATCAAATACGTGGAATTCCATCTAGTTACGACATCTTGACATACAAACCTCCCACATTGCAAATTTAGTTGTGATATGCATTCTGCAAAACTAATCTTTCTTTGATTACTTCCTCTTACATACTTCACCGACTCTCGAACCTTTTCAATGGAGCCTTCAATCACCTTCAACCCGGCTTGTACAATAAGATTTAGTACATGTGCTCCACAACGCACATGTATAAATTTACCATCACAAACTAACACGTTATTCAAACGTAAATGACTTCTTAAAGTTTCTACTAAACCATCATTATATTTAGCATTATCAAGTGTGATCGTAAAAACTTTGTCTTTAATCCCCCAATCTGATAAAAAGTTTATCAAAACTGATGCTAAGATTTTACCTGAATGAGGAGGCGGTACAACGCGAAAGTTTAACACTTTCTTCCTTAATACCCAAGTTTCATCAACATAATGAGCTGTTAAAGCCATGTACCCATCATTTGCTATGGAACTCCACAAATCAGCCGTGAAAGATATCCTACTACTTACCTTTTCGAGCTTCATTTTAAGATTCTCCTTTTCTCTCTCGTATATAGCTAGCACATCCGACTTTGCTGAATTTCTACAAATTGAAGTCACATCTGGATGTAAAAATTTGTGCAATTGTCTTGTTGCCTCATGCTCAGCATAACTAAATGGATAATTATGTTTAATAATCGTTATTGCCAATTTCTCCCTATACATCTCTTGATCCAACGGGACACGTTTCAGTCGTGGCTCACCTTCTTCAATGTCGAAACATTTATGCATGTGTCGCTTCAAATTTCGTGTTCCTGAACTCGGTTTGGCGCTAAGGACCTTGTTACAATTATGACAAGTAGCCTTTCTATCTTCAGGGTTTTCTCCTTCAATCTTATCGAAACACCTCCATACCAAAGAATGTTCTTTTTTTGAAGTCGCTGAAGAAGCCTCATCTTCGTTATCCCCTTGCATACTTTGCCTCGACATACTTGGAAATTCTTCCAATAATCTGAAGATAAAAAAACACAACACAAAATGATAAGTATCTTCAATTATTATTGGAGTCATAATTAACACAAAACTCAGCATAGTAACCGACTAACCGCCTTTAATTCAGGTATAAAAACAGTCGAAAAAACCCGTTAATTCATGTATAAATATAGTCCCATACACCCATTATTCAGCAGTAAAAACAGTCCCAAACGCCCCACTAACTCATCTATTTACACAGTCCCAAACACCCCTTTAAATGGCTTTAATTCAACTATTATAAATTTTTTTAAACAGTCCTAAAAACTCCTAGATTCATCATTTATAAAAAAAAATCAGCATCTACAAATCTACAATTATTAACCCTAAATGGCTAAATTTAATGTAAATAATTAAATATATTTAATTATTTATCAATTAAAAAAATTAATGTGATAAAATCTGAAAATTTGACAAAAAACCTGCTGGTAAAAAAGTTGGCCCAAAACCCAATTCTGTTGCAATGCCAATATTGGTTCCGTGATACAGAACAAGAAGCGAAAGTGAACCCTTACAAGGATTAAACTTAAAATCGAATTTTATTAATGATAAACAATAATGCAACTAACTAAATATATCTAATTATCTATCAATTAATTAGATTATTAACATACAAAGATTTTCTATTTTTCATATCATATGTTATTAAATAATAAATTAATAATGCATAAAAATAAAAAAGATACCTCTGTGGATTTTGCATAGGAATAGGATTTTAGGAGTTGGATTTTGTCATTTTTCTTAGGAGTTGCATTGATTCTGTGAAGAAAGATGGAAAAAAGGCGCCCAGAGGTGAACTATCGAAGAAAGAAAGAAAAGGGGCAAAAAAAGCCCGCTTATCTAACCTACAGCCCGCCCATCTGCCCATCTATATTTCCTTATTTTCATTTAGAGCCCGTAATAGCCCATAAAAAAAAGGAAGGGGGCAAAAAACGCCCCAAACTTTTAAAAAAGTGTCAAAAAGGGCCCGAAAATTACAATATGGGCAAGATTTGCCACCCCTAATATTATCAGCTAACTGATATTCAGTAGGAATGAAGTGTAATTCAATGTCACCATTCATGACATGGTCCTTGATGAAATGATATCTAATATCAATGTGTTTTGTTCTCTGATGAAGAACAGGGTTGTTTGAGATTGCAATTGCACTTGTGTTATCACAAAAGATGGGTACCATCTTATACTGAATTCCATAGTCACTGAGTTGACTTTTCATCCAGAGTACATTTGCACAACAACTAGCTGCTGCAACATATTCAGCCTCAGTTGAGGACAAGGCAACTGATTGTTGCTTCTTAGCACTCCAACAGACTAGTTTCCCACCAAGTATTTGGCAAGAGCCTGAGGTGCTTTTTCTGTCCATGTTGCATCCAGCATAGTCAGAGTATGAGTATCCTTTAAGATCAAGGCCTGAGCATTTTGGATAATATAATCCAAGGTTTGGAGTACCTTTCAGGTACCTGAATATCCTTTTCACAGCTGTGATGTGTGATTCTCTTGGGTCAGATTGATATCTGGCACATAGACATACTGAGAATTGGATATCAGGCCTTGATGTAAGTAGATACATAAGTGATCCTATCATTCCTCTAAAGAGAGTTTGATTAACTGGTTTACCAGTGAGATCAGGACCAAGGTTGTTTGGGGGAACCATGGGAGTCTTGACTGAGGCACAGTCACTGAGTTCATACTTTTTCAGTAGGTTCTTAACATACTTCTCTTGACTGATAGTGGTTCCTTTATCAGTCTGCTTGATCTGAAGACCAAGGAAGTAGGTTAATTCTCCCATCATGCTCATTTCAAATTGTTTAGCCATTAGTTTTTCAAATTGTTTGCAAAGCTTGTAACTTGTTGAGCCAAAGATGATGTCATCAACATACACTTGTACAAGTATGACATCAGTATTTGTCTTATAGATAAACAATGTGTTGTCTATCTTGCCTCTGACAAATTTATTTTGGAGCAGAAAGGCTGAAAGAGTTTCATACCATGCCCTGGGAGCTTGTTTCAGTCCATAAAGGGCTTTATTAAGCTTACGGATATGATCAGGAAACTCATGGCTTTCAAATCCAGGTGGTTGCTGAACATAAACTTCTTCTTTCAGTGAACCATTTAAGAATGCACTTTTAACATCCATTTGGTACACCTTGAAGTTCATGTATGTAGCAAAAGCAAGGAAGATCCTGATGGCTTCCATCCTTGCTACTGGTGCAAATGTTTCTTCATAGTCAATGCCTTCTTGTTGATTATAGCCTTTGGCTACAAGTCTGGCTTTGTTTTTAATGACTATGCCATTTTCATCAGTTTTGTTTTTGAATACCCATTTCATGCCAATGACCGAGACATTCTCAGGACATTTGACCAAGGTCATTACCTTGTTTCTGTCAAATTGTTCCAGTTCATCATGCATGGCCTGAACCCAACTTGGATGTGTAAGTGCTTCTTTAACACTTTTGGGTTCAATTGTGGAAATGAAGTCCACAAATAGGCATTCATTGGCTGAGGCTGCTCTTAGACTAGCAGCCATGCTCCTAGTGAGCATGCCTTTAGTAGGCTCTCCAATAATATTGACAAGTTCAATGTCCTAAGACCTAGTCCAACTTTCCTGAGGTCCTGGATACTGATTTGAACTTGTGGAGGCCTGATTGGGTGGAGGGGTTGGTTCTGGAGTAGACACATGATCATTGATTGGATCTTGAGTGTCTACCTGATCACTGAGATTGTTTGGTTCTTGAGCATTTTGAACAGACTGATTAATTTCATCAGTGTTTGCATGTGCCTCAACAAACTCAGTGATGGTTGGGTTAGGTAGGTTGTGAGGGATTATGTAATAGGAGATGTTAGCATCATCTTGATACTGAGTAGAAGGATTATTTTCAGGAAGATATTCATCAGGAGGATATCTTGAAGAGTTATCAATTCCTATCTCTTCTACTGAGGCTATTGAGAACCTGATTGCATTAGTGCTCTCATCATAGGTAACATGAAATGTTTCCTCAGTCTGCTGTCTCCTTGTGCTGAACACTCTGAAGGCTTTTGAGACAAGTGAGTATCCCAGGAAGTATCCATCATCAGCTTTTGCATCAAATTTCCCTAAGTGATCCTTGTGATTATGAATAAACACAGGACACCCAAAGACATGAAAGTAGCTGATGTCAGGGATTCTTCCTTTGAATAACTCATATGGGGTTTTCCCATGTCTCTTGACAATGATGGATCTGTTTTGTGTATAACAGGCAGTTTTGACTACATCAGTCCAAAAATGTTTGGAAAGGACTGATCCACTTAGCATTGTCCTAGCAGCTTCAATGAGTGTTCTATTTTTCCTTTCAGCAACACCATTTTGTTCAGGTATGTATGGAGAGGAAAAGTTTTTGGAGATACCTTTCTCATCACAGAAACATTCAAGTTCATAATTTTTGAACTCAGTCCCATTGTCAGTTCTAATCTGTTTGACTTTAATGTCATTTTGATTTTCAATGTTCCTGACAAAGGACATGATTGTTTCAGCTGCCTGACTCTTTTTGATCAGGAAGAATACCCAAGTGTATCTAGAGTATTCATCCACTATGAGCAGAGTATACTTCTCATGGTTAATAGACCTTGGACTGACAGGTCCAAATAGATCCATATGGAGAAGATGTAGGCAGTTCCTGATGGAAAAGTTGGTTTTGGTTTTAAAGGATGCTCTGTGATGTTTACCTTTTTCACAAGCTGAGCATGGTTTATCCTTTGAAAACACTAGTGATGGTAAGCCAAGGACCTTGTTTTGTTTTACAAGATTGTTTATGTTTTTAAAGTTCAGGTGGGTGAGTCTCTTATGCCAAAGCCAGTTGAGTGTATCAGTGGCCTTAGCAAAGAGACAAGTTCCATCCTGAGTTAGACTGGACATGTCTAATACATAAACATCTTGTCTTCTTGGTGCAATGAGGACAATTTCCTTATTTGCATTGAAGATGGTTCCTTGCTTATCATCAAACTGAACTATGTATTTTGCATCCCATAGTTGACTGACACTGATCAAATTATACTTAAGACCAATTACATAAGCTATCCTAGTAAAGACAATACCATTGCAGTTTACTGAACATAACCTTCAGTGAGACATGATGAATTATCAGCAAATATCACTTTGGGTCCTGGTTCTTCCACATATTTGTGCAGACACTCCTTAACACCAGTCATGCTCCTTGAACATCCACTGTCTAGATGCCAAACAGGATCCCTGGCATGCCTCTGCACAAATAGTAAACTGGGTCAGTTCTTTCTAGGACTCCATTTCATGGAGGGTTTGGTTTTGTAGGTCTTTATGAAAGTATTAATCGATTCATGGTCAGTGGTTGAGTGGACTGAGCTACCACATGTTTTGCATTTAGTCGCAGGGGTAGCCTCAGTAGTCTGAGAGGATTGTTTATTAATTCCTCTTCTTGACTGAATGACCCTCTCTTTTCCTGAGGATTTATGAGTGGAACTTCCACTAGATTCACAGTGTTTGTCAATTTGACAATCCTCAGGATGATGGTCATTGAATCCACACAATGGGCAAGGTGGAAAAGGCTTGGTCTTTTGCTTCTGTTTCTTCTTAGAATCAGATGGGTAGTTAAAGCACTGAGCCTTAAGTCCTGAAAAGTTTGACATGACTGAGCATTTTTTATGATCAGAGGTCCTGTGATCTTCCTTTTTGCAAATCATGCAATAAAGGACTCTATAGCAATCATCAGTGAGATGATTTGTGTAGTTGCACAGTTCACACTTTTTCAGGGGTTTGGTTGGTTTGGGTTTGGTCTTTGAGGAAGCTAGTTTTTGTTCCTTCTTTAATTGAGAAGGTTTTTCAGAAGATGCAATCTTCTCACTTAGCTTCCTGACCATTTCAGTCAACTGATCAATTCTTGGATCAGGACTTTGGGTTGCTACTTCAGAAGGGACTGAAGTTGATGAGTCATCAGTATTTACTGAGACTTCAAGGGGTGGTCTTCTCAGGAGGATTCTACCTTTTCCTGATCTCTCCTTTGGAGAGTGTGGGGAGTAGACCAATGGTGGGAGGTCTGAGCTTGGTGCAGCACCCTGAAGGGTATTTAGTGGAGGGAGTGGAGGGAGGAGTTGATTCTGATTCAGGCTCACTGATTGGATCAGAAATACTGAGTTGGTCAAAGAGTCCAAACATACCTTTCAGAGCCTGACTTTCAGGGAGCAAGATGTTTCCAGTCTCAAAGTTTGGCAACTTACTGACTGGGTTGTCCCTGACAATCCAGTCATTTGACTTGGGTTCCATCTCTTGCTCAAAGGATATGCCAGCTGGAAAAAAGGTCATTTCACTGGGACTCTCACTGGAGGTTTCAGTGAGGTGGTCAATTCCTATAGTTATCTTAGGAATTAAGCCCACAGAATCAAAGACCTTAGGGTTCTTTTTGGTCCAGCTTTCAATAACAGCCTTTTCTTTCTTAAGTTCTGTTTGAAGGGCTTGGTTTTGTTTCAAAATTTCAGTGTTCTGAATTTGTAGAGTAATAGATTCTAATTTGGCTTGTTTCAGTGCAAGCAGTTCATCTCTACATTTATTCAATTCTGACACAATATTGTTATATTTTGAAAACAGGTTAAGCCTTTGTTCCTCAACAAACTTCAGATCAACACAAATATAATTCATGTAAGACTGCCAATCAGAATCATCATCCATAGAAAGTAAAGTATTTACCTTCTTCATGGTGATGTTGACCCACTCTCCATTCCTAGCATGGCTTTTTCCAACAGCCACCTGATCCTCTTCAGAAAGTGCCATCAGTGCACTAACTCTTATTTCCTCATCTGAGGAAACCTCTTCTTCATCCCAATCATATGCTTCAGCTACTAATACCTTGTTCTTTGTCTGAATAGGTTTGGATGTTTGAGCAGCCTGAGACAACATGGAGTTAGTTTCAAGAAGTGCAAGTTTAGCTTTGATTTTCCTATATTTTGTTTCAAAATACTTTTGACCCTTGTTTTGAAATTGTTGGGTGGACTGAAACATTTTAGGTTGAAACTTGCTAGTTCTTGAAGAACTGTTTCCTGAGAATTTGTAAGAGGGTTCTGAGATAGTTTTAGAATAACAGTCCCTAGCAAAATGACCCTTTTTACCACATTTAAAGCATTCAGTGGTCTCATTTGCTTTTGGTTTTGTAAAGTTGGACTGATTTCTTTTGATGAAACGTCTTGAACTAGCAAGGAGTGCCCTTTCTTGGAATTTCAAGTTCAAGTCGTTCAGGTACTCCTCACCAGTCCTTTCATCAATTTCTTCTTCAGAATCCTCTTGAAAATCCTGCACAACACCATTAGAATAGAAAGCAGTTGATATGGGTGTGGAGGTTAAGGCCTTTTTGGACTCAAGAGCTTTTAAGTCAAGGTATCTCCTTGAGATCAAGTTGTCTTCATAGACAAACTTCCCATAAATTTCAGGGAGCTCAAGGGTCTGAATGTGGTTAGCATTCCTCAGGCCTTGTGAGAAGTTGAGCCACTTCTCAGGGAGACTGTTGACAAAGCCAACATTAGTCTCATGCTTAGATAAATTTACACCATCATTTGATAGCTCATTTATCAAAGTCTTGTATCTGGTGTAGGTTTGAGAGAGACTTTCAGAGTCCTTTGCCCTGAAAGTATTGTACTCAAGTTTAAGGTCCATGACCCTATTTTCCTTGGTATCTGAGGGACCCTCAAAGCTATTTACCAAGTCATCCCAAGTTTGCTTGGCTGTAGAACAGTTGATGACTGACTCCATTATATCGTCAGGAAGACATGATATAAGGATGCTTTTCAGGCGATGGTCCTGATTGACCACCCTCCTCTCATCTATGGTCCATTGAGCTTCAGGCTTAATTAGCCCTGCAGCAGTTTTTGGGACAAATGGGCCATCCTTGATACAAGCGATGTAGTAGGGTTCCATCCCAGTTAAATAGCAAATCATACATTTTTTCCATTTGCTAAATTTTCCAGCCTCAAGTCTGGGTGCTACAGCAGAATAGCTGCCACCCTTTTTATCGACTAACTGGGGTACATTGGTTCCTCAGTCTTCAATCACTTTGGGAGTTGTTGGCTGACACTCCATGACTTTTAGCCGCAATAGGGAAGGTTGGTATCTGATAAGATAAGAGTGTTTGGTCTGACACTCTTATCTTCTCAAATCTTTCCCTTTTGTTCCCGCCTATTCTTCAGGCATTGGTTCCTCAGTCTTCAATCACTTTAATGTTGTTGAGGAGACTGGGGTTCAGTGAGTTCTTGTCCAACACTCACTGAACCATCCTCTTCTTCTTTGGCTTAAGTCCTACTCAGGAAGTACCACCTTCCTGAGAGTGAGTCCTTTATTGAACTCGCCTTAAGCATCCTGAAGATGACTCACTGAGAGGCTGTTCTCTCAGTGACTTGAATTGTTCTCGGTTTAGCAAACACTTGGCTTAATTTGTGTTCAAATCCTGTTTAAGATAATTGGGTGTTTTACGAACCCAACACTATGCTATTAAGCATGTAATTCACACAAAGGGCCAAGAACGCTAGTCAAATAAGAAAAATCAAAAGCGGATATACAAAAGAAAGAGTTAATGAAAAAAAAATTCAAGCCTGTTTTACTAAGTAGCAGTAAGAGTTAATGAATAAAAATCAAAAGCGGAAAATCATTTGACAGTGAATTGCAATTTAGCTCACAAGTCTTACTAAGTAGCAGTAAGAGATCATTAAGCGGCTAAAACCTCATTAAGAAACTAAATCCAAAGTCAACGCATTCTTTTGAAAATGTTCTCTATCTCACGACAACTAACAAATTAACCATAAGCTTATAATTTTGTTTAGAAATAGGCTTAAAATAGATGATTCAGTAAAAGATATGCATATGAGAATATGAAAACTGTTAATACCATTGTTCTGAAAATAAATCTTACACATTCTTAAGTTATTTCATAAACTTCTTATGCAAAATAGGCTTTCGGGTCCATTTGTACTGAAAGCTTTCCTATGCCTACAGAGAGCAAATAAAATAGCAATCAATTACAAAAAAAAAACATGCATCTAACAAAGTATTAGCTTGTACATAACCAGTCTTCTCTCTTTATATTAGGCTTAAGAGGAGTTTCATGGCCATGTAATGCTTTGTCTTTACGATATGTCTACTATCCATTCAAACATGACCTTAAAAGCCTTCTAAACATGAACTTGAATAATTAACAACCAAAAATGTAAACCACTTGTGACTGGAATCCACATTAACTACCAATATTATCAAATCCATCGATTAGAAATTTGAGTAGTGTTCATGTTATTGTCTAAATGAAATCTAGTTGAGAAAATAACTTGCAATGGGATTATTTTAAATCTCGAATAAATCCGAGTCAATGAAAAGATCCATAATTCATGATCAACTTTCATCGAGCACTTGGTGTACATGAACTTTTAAATCCAACCCTATGTTCTAATGAATACCATCCAAGGCTTAACGATTATCTATTTTTGCAGAACTCTTTGTTTATTTCCCATATTATTTGAAGCCTATGATATTATAAACAATCCAAACATGAAAACTAAATAACAGATAATGAGTCATTTACCATGTAATATGTCAATAACCATTGTCAAGAAAAAGCTCCATCACAGCCGACTCTGACTGCAACTTGAATTAAAATACAACTGTCAACTAAAAATCATGATCAATTGAAAACACAATAAAGGGAAGAACACAATATGGAACCAATTACTTGGAAAAAGAATTTTATTTGTTATGGAAAAAGCATCATACCTCTGGAAAATCGTTCATCAAGACGGAGATATACTGAAGAAATAGGCACCAGGTAAAACAACGTGGTAAGCAAATTTTAGATCATCTTGATAGTTTCCCCTTCCTGATGAATACTATAACCGAGTTGTTTCACTCAGTCTTTCCCAGAACATATATAACCAACTCGAAAATGATCTCTAAGAAGTAAAAAACCACATAACCGAGTTGTTTCACTCTCAAGTTTTCAAAACATAGATGTTCTTCTACGGTTACAGTTATACACAACTCGAAAATGACAATCAAACAAACAAATCTATATTTTCAAAAGAATAAAATTGATGCAGGGGAAGAGTTATAAGTTAAGGGTTGATAACAACGCTTTCCCGGGCCGAGCCAGAATTCTCTATGAGAAAGGGCGGGCGTCTTTTATATAGTCCAACGAATCACCAATTACTTGAAGAAAAAAAAATCATGTAACAACCATGACATTGAATAAAAAGACACCTATAGAGAGAACTTCACTAAAACCTCACTGGCATAATATCAAACTCTTTGCTTTCATTTAAGCAATTGAAAAGTGACGCACTTTGTCAACAGTTGCCGTGTACTAAATTCTATAGATATAGATCAATACTTACATAATTGACATGTATTTTTGAGAGTTAGTCCAAGTAAAAAAAAAAAAAAATACATACTTTGAAGTCGAACAACACCTTCAGTTGAGGACGGTGACAACATAATCTCTTGGTAATGAGGAATTTTTGCCCTACAAAAAATAAAACATACACAATTCATTAATGAACATATTAAGCAATCTTATGCTTCGATTCAAATCATAAAATGGTAATCATCAAAAGAAGTAATAATCAATCAGAGACATAGATAAAGATGAAGGTGTGTTGAGGTTTTTAATTTCAAATTAGTTTAAAATTAAACTCAACCTCCCTATGAAATTTCTATAAACTTTTTGTGGAGTACGTGTCGGTTAATTGGTTGCGCAAGTCAAAACAGATTTAAAAGAGGTTGAGTATAAATACATGGATTTGGTTTGATTTGGTTAATTATATTTGGCCCGAAAATTGTGGTGTAAGCTTTGAGTAATTAGTACACACCTTAAATAAATCTAAATTCAAATTTGTGTTGGTAAAATTACTAATGTAGACACTCTAAAAATTCAGCATTTTCTTTTTAAGGGTATTCATGATCTTTTTCAACAGCTATATATTAGAATATATATATATATATATATATATAATATATATATATATATATATATATAATATATATATATATATATATAATAATATATATTAATTAATTAGGGTAAACCTTTGATGTTTGCTTGTCGTCCAAACAAAGGCCACAAGAGGCCTCATGGTTTCTTTTCTGCTCGTTCACCCCAGCCCACACACAAAGAGAATTCACTAATCATTTTTCATATGTTAAGCCCATTTAATTAGTCATCAACAATGGGCTAAAAGCCCAACCACCACGAGCTGTCCTTCCAGCTGAAATAAATCACGAATAGAACTCTGCTTCTCATGTATTTTATCGCATAAATATAAAGAACTATTTTTCCTCTTTCCGTGGCCTTTTGAATCACCTAAAACGAAGCCGGGACGAAGAAGTTATGACCAAAACATTGTAACATGTTATCTTCTGAGGTATGTATACGACGTATTTTGTGTAGCATGAATACGCCGTTTTCTTCTAATTACGTCTTTTTTCATCATGAGTTAGGGCTTTTATAGGGCGTATCTCCAGAATATGATACGCTGTATCTTCCTGATAAGAAATAATGCTATTATCCACATCTTTTCCAATATTACTCCATAAATACTGAAAACAATAAATTAAGGTAAAGAAGTATCAATTTAGTAATAAACATATAATATACGATCAATAATCATGTGATAAGTATTCAAAAATATAGGGCTTATCACCTAGCAACGGAGCACCAATTAAACCTTCCACCTCCCCCACCTTTGGTCGGACTGCCGAAGAGAGAAAACATGGGCATATTTTGTGAATATCATGGGGAGAAGGGGCACTATTCGAATGACTGCTACTAGCTAAAGAGGCAACTCGAGATGTGATCCCTTAGAAAGGGGTGTTAAATTAAAAAGTCTAAAAAGTGATTTTAACCACTCACAATGTGACAAGTGTCTACCAATCATTCCCTTTTTTCTTCTTATTAAATTTGGTTAGGGGGCATTTTAGTCTTTTTAACCCCTTTTTTTTATTCCACCCCAAAACTTTAAACGTAAATAACTTTCAAACGATAAACTTTTATGAAAAACCGATTTCACCATAATTTTTAAAAATATAATTCTCTTTAATTTGGTATGCATTATGATATATGAATCGCATTTTTTTTTTGCCAACTTTTTAAGTAAGTGTTGATTCTTTTGAAATTTTCTGCATTTTCAGCTCTAATTTTGCCTAGTTTAAAGGCCGAATTTTGCAAAACTTAAAACATGAAAGTTGTAGCTTTTTAGCCATTCTTTACCCATAAATTTGAATCACTCAAATCCGATATAATATGAGTGAGATATTGCACGTTAAAGATGAACAATAATTGATGAACGTTATAAAAAATAACTGATGAACCAAAACACTTTGAAAAACAACCGACGCTAACTGATGAACCTAAACACTTTGAAAAACAACCGACGCTAACTGATGAACCTAAACACTTTGATAAACAACCGACGCTAACTGATGAACCTAAACACTTTGAAACACAACCGACGCTAACTGATGAACCAAAACACTTTGAAAAACAACCGACGCTAACTGATGAACCAAAACACTTTGAAAAACAACCTACGCTAACTGATGAACCAAAACACTTTGAAAAATTGATGAACCAATAACTGATGAACCAATAACAACACAATAATTGATGAACCAAAAAAATAACACAACACAATAACTGATGAACCTATAGCTGATGAACCAATAATTGATGAACCAATAACTGATGAACCAATAACAACACAATAACTGATGAACCAAAAAAATAACACAACACAATAACTGATGAACCTATAACTGATGAACCAATAATTGATGAACCAATAACTGATGAACCAATAATTGATGAACCAATAACAACACAATAACTGATGAACCAAAAAAATAACACAACACAATAACTGATGAACCTATAACTGATGAACCAATAATTGATGAACCAATAACTGATGAACCAATAATTGATGAACCAATAACAACACAATAACTGATGAACCAAAAAAATAACACAACACAATAACTGATGAACCTATAACTGATGAACCAATAATTGATGAACCAATAACTGATGAACCAATAATAGATGAACCAATAATTGATGAACCAATAACAACACAATAACTGATGAACAAAAAAAATAACACAACACAATAACTGATGAACCAATAATTGATGAACCAATAACTGATGAACCAATAACAACACAATAACTGATGAACCAAAAAATAAACACAACACAATAACTGATGAACCTATAATTGATGAACCAATAATTGATGAACCAATAACTGATGAACCTATAATTAATGAACCAATAACTGATGAACCTATAATTGATGAACCAATAACTGATGAACCAATAATTGATGAACCAATAACTGATGAACCAATAATAGATGAACCAATAATTGATGAACCAATAACAACACAATAACTGATGAACCAAAAAAATAACACAACACAATAACTGATGAACCAATAATTGATGAACCAATAACTGATGAACCAATAACAACACAATAACTGATGAACCAAAAAAATAACACAACACAATAACTGATGAACCTATAATTGATGAACCAATAATTGATGAACCAATAACTGATGAACCTATAATTGATGAACCAATAACTGATGAACCTATAATTGATGAACCAATAACTGATGAACCTATAATTGATGAACCAATAATTGATGAACCAATAACTGATGAACCTATAATTGATGAACACAATAACTGATGAACCTATAACTGATGAACCAATAATTGATGAACCAATAACTGATGAACCTATAATTGATGAACCAATAATTGATGAACCAATAACTGATGAACATATAATTGATGAACCAATAACTGATGAACCTATAATTGATTAACCAATAACTGATTAACCTATAATTGATGAATCAATAACTGATGAACCTATAATTGATGAACCTATAATTGATGAACCTATAACTGATGAACCTATAACTGATGAACCTATAATTGATGAACCAATAACTGATGAACCTATAATTGATGAACCAATAATTAACACAACACAATAACTAATGAATCTATAACTGATGAACCAATAATTAATGAATCAAAAAAATAACATAACACATGACAATAATTGATGAACCAAAAATAAATAACAAGGGTCAATAATTGATAAACCAAAAACACATAACACCTTGATAATAATTGATGAACCAAAAAAATAACAGCACAATAACTGATGAACAAAAATAAAGAGAATATTTTTTATTGATGAACTACTTTTTGTTACAAAATTTATGAATAACGTGACTAAACGAAAGATGGTGAACGAGTAAAAATATCATTTACAAATACGCGTGAGATCCAACAACACGTATTCATTTTCATACCCTCATTCCCAATCTCTAAAAATCTTATTTCCTCCTATTAGAATATTTTCAGACGACAACAAAAAAAGCTTCATTTTTCTTTTATAAAAATGGCGCATCATCATTATTACTAAAGTAATTATTATCTATTCTTTCATCTTTTTATTTCTATCATTATTATTAAACACCCCCTTTACCAAAGACCTACATTTTCCATTTTTCGCATTATAACCAACTGTGATCTACAAATTAGAATGCAGATCATATCAAATCCATACCAATGAGCAGCAACTTTGGAGGCAGCATAAGGCGACCTTGGATGAAACGGCATATCCTCAGCTTGGGGAGGCGGAGTGGAGCCAAACATCTCACTGGAGCACTAATTTGAGATCTTAATGCTTCTAGAAGCCTTAAACTCCCAGTAGCAACAACATCAGCAATATAATCAGGTATCTCAAAACTCACAGCCACATGTGACTGAGCAGCCAAGTTATAGATCTCATCTGGTGCAATCGTGTCGATCCAACGCCGCAGAGATGACGCGTCTGTTAAGTCAGCGTAGTGGAGCTTCATACGCGCGTTGTGTGGGTCGATGTAGATGTGGTTGATTCTCTGCGTGTTGAAATTCGATGATCTGCGGATCAGTCCGTGGACTGAGTACCCTTTCGATAACAGGAGTTCGGTTAGGTAGGATCCGTCTTGCCCGGTGACTCCGGTGATCAGGGCGACCTTGCTGCCGGATTCAACGCCGTTGACTGTGGTGGTGGTGGTTGCCATTGTGGATTTTGACTAAAGTGTGGGTTTTGATGTGTTTGATTGACAGAGATTTCGATTGAGTATAATAGAGATGAAGATATTTTATCAGCACATGACCAATATGCCCTTATTTGAAAAACACCTATCCTGATGTTGATCTAACAGTTCTTTTGATCCAACGGTTAATAACACTTTCTAGACTTTTTAAAAGACTCTTACTTTTTAAATGACCTCTAATGGCTAAAGAGGCAACTCGAGATAGCTCTTGAGTCAGGGAAGTTAGACCACCTTTTGAAAGATGTCAGACAGAGAGGAAAAGGAACTCCTAAGGGAAATGGATCCGGTAAAGGAAAAGTGATCAACATGGTCCGGAGTTGGATAGATAGTAGAAAACGGAAGGTAAGGGTTTAGGAAGAGAGTTGGATGAATGTCCCGATTATGTTTCCTCCAGTTCTACCGGGATATTTATCCGATGAGCCCCTTATAATAGAAGCAGAAATGGAAGGGTACTTGGTCCGACGAGTGTATGTTGACGAAGGAGCATCGGTAGAAGTAATGTACCAACACTGCTTCGAAAATCTGAGCCCGTCCATCAAGACAAGGCTAAAGGAAACTTAAACGCCATTGGTAGGGTTCTCCAGGGATGTTATCAAGCCGTTGGGTAACACAGAGCTAGACTTATGTTTCGGGAGAAGGGTCTATTCCGAAGGACGACCATGAAGTTCGCAGTTGTTAGATCTCCATCTCCGTACAACATTATATTGGGGCGGTCAAGGATCAAGGAAGATCCATCCCAACCACACTTCACTCCATAATGAAATTCACCACCCCTAAGGGAATAGCCACCTTATTTACCCGTTCGACTATTATTTATAAGTGTCGGGGGTTGGAAAAGAAACATATATTAGAAGAAGAGACCAGGGCTAAAGAAAAGCAAAAGGCTAAAGAAGAAAAACCCAAGGAACCGATGGAAATGGCACTTACGGAGGAAATACTAGTCAACCCAGTGTTTCTGGATCAACTAGTGACAATAGGGAATAATTATTCAGCAGAATATAGAAGGCAACTCGTAGCGTTACTGAAAGACAAAAAGGATGTCTTTGCATGATAGCCCTTCGATATGACCGGAGTCCCCATATGCATCATCGAACCCACCCTCAACGCCAATGTCTCCGTTCAACCAGTAGCTCAGAAAAGGAGAAACTTGGCACCTGAGAAAAGCCAAGTAGTGATGAAGGAGGTAAACGAATGGCGTAAAGCCGGAATTGTTAGACCGACACGATATCCTACGTGGAACTCAAACCCAGTGTTGGTAAAGAAGTGTGATGGGAGCTGGAGGATGTGCATCGATTTTAGAAATATCAATTCGGCTTGTCCGAAGGATTACTATTCTTTACCGAAGATAGATTGGAAGATTGAGTCCGTTATGAGTTTCAAATGCAAATGTTTTCTAGATGCGTATAAGGGGTATCATCATGTGTAGATGGCGAAGGAGAACGAAGAGAAAACGGCATTTTATACGGACCAAGGAACATATTGCTATACTAAAATGGCGACGCCACATACCAACGGCTGGTAGACTCGGCCTCCCAATCACATATAAGAAGGAACTTGAAGTCATACGTGGATAACATGGTCATCAAAAGTAAAAGTGAAAAAGAAATGGTGGCAGACATTGCCGAAACATTTGATAACCTCCGTAAGATTAATATGAAATTAAATCTAAAGAAATACTCCTTTGGTGTAGAGGAAGGAGGGTATATGGTAACGTCTGAGGGGATACAGGAAATCAGAAGAAAGCTAAGGCCATCGTAGATATGCAGTCCCCTCAAACTCTCGAGGAGATGCAAAGTCGTAGTGAAAAGTTGGTATCTTTGAACCGGTTCCTGGCCCGGTCAGCCGAAAGATCATTACCATTCTTTGAGATGTTGAAAAACATCACCAAGGAAAATAAGGACAAGTATCGTTGGACGGAGAAGGCATTCTAGGAAATGAAGAAGTTAATACTCAAGCTTCCATCCTTCTCTACACCTAGGCCTAAAGAAACTCTGTATGTCTAGTTAGTGTGCCTCTCACGATGCCATGAGCGCCGTATTGTTAACAGAAAGGGACGGGAAGCAATTTTTGGTGCATTATGTGAGCCGGACGTTGCATGATGCCGAGTGAAACTACGCGCCAATAGAGAAATTGGCGTTATCCTTGCTTCATTTTTCTCGAAGGCTAAGAAGATATTTTGAAGCCCATCCGATCAAAGTAATCACGGATCAGCTAATCAAGAAAATCCTGAACAAGCCTGAAGCATCTGGTAAGTGATGGTTATGAATTTTCAAGTTTTAAATTTATAATGCCGAATCATTTAGACAATCACCAACACTCGAGGGTAGTATACCCATTCGTGTGGTATAGAGAGTCGGAAAGACTGGGTCGTTCGCGAGGAGCGAGTATCCTAAGTGTCTAACTCGTAGTTTTAACTAACCGATGTGTTTGAAATCCGTCAATTATGTATTTATACTAATTACTAAAAACGTAAAATAAAATAAACATAAAATATAATTGCTGATGAAATCACAATTATTCATATTTTAATGCCGAAAATGCCCTCATTTTAGCTTAAATAAATAACAAAGTTTCGGTTTTAATTGCAACTATTACGTCTGTTAATACAAATATCGTCCTAAAAACGTTATTTATATTTACGATCTTTGCTTTATTTTGTTAATAACAATTATAAGGTTTATCTTTAGCAAAGCATAAATATAAGTTAAAGTCTTTGACTTTGTAAGATCTTGACAAGACTTGGCAAGATATGGAAAGATTTGTGAAGCTCTTAGCTGGCATGTCCCGGCGCAACCAAACAAGTGTATGGGCAGAACCCATAATTTGGGTTCGCCGGATCTGCCGCTTGTCTGCTCAGTTTTGCCTATAAATAGCAAGCTGATCATTCAAGCGCACTCATCACTCATATAGCATAAATTACATATTCATTCATTTGTACATTACTAACCCATTCATTCATTCATTTCATTCTTAGTGATCTTCCTTTTGTAGCAAAGAGATCAAGCATCAAGGATCAACAAACTGTTGCAATCCTATTAGTGTAGTTACTGTGTGATTTGTCAGTAGTTCACACATCATTGTTATACCATTCATTCAGTAGAGTCCGGTTAGTGTTTTAGTCCTCAAAACACATAGAGTGTCGGGAGTGGTTGAACCCTTGTAAAGAACTCGACATCTAGATTAGTTTCGGAAATTGTATATGTGACATCAGGTTGGTTCTACCTTGAAATAGAACCCGTTATTTAGCTTTGTACCGGAAAAAGGTGTAAGCGACGTATGTAAAGATTTTCTCCGCCAAGAAGGGAACTTTTTTCTTAGTGAAGAAAAACTCTCGAGTTAGAGGCTCGAGGAGTGGAGTAGGGAAAGGAAGAGAGTCCTTGTAGCCGAACCACTATAAATCTCCGTGTTGTGGTTTGATTGTTCTTTTCCTTACTTGCATTACTTATATTGATTGTTTGTGTGCATTAACTTGAAATCACGTTAAGTCTCAAAGCGAATAAATTTAAAAAGCGGTAAAAACTATTCAACCCCCATTCTTGTTTTTCACAATTGGTATCAGAGCTACGTTACTCAAGATTTTCAAAATATATTGTATTTTAAAAACTTGTAACGATCAATGGATTTTGAAAACTTCAAAGAAGGGCAATCTATGCAAAGACCACCACTATTTGAACCAAATAGTTTTATATATTGGAAAAACCGCTTTGAAACTTATGTGAAGTCAAAGGATATAGATTTATGGTATATTATTGTAGAAGGTGATAATAAACCTATATCAAATATATCAGGAGGTCGGAATGAGGGTACTTCTCTTACTCGTCATAGTGATGAGCAAAAGAAGTTGATTGCCAAAAATAATGAAGCTAAAATGATGCTTTATAATGCTTTACCTAAGAAAGAATATGAAAGAGTCTTTATGTGTAAAACCGCTAAGGATATTTGGCAATCATTAATTATCACTCATCAAGGGAACTCACAAGTCAAAGATAACAAAATTGATCTTCTTGTTCAACAATATGAACAATTTGTTATCTCTGAAGATGAGACCATTGATAGTGCTTTTGCTAGGTTTAATACTATAATTACTTCTCTTAAAGCACTTGACGAATCTTTTTCTAGTAAGAACTTTGTCAGGAAATTTCTTAGAGCACTTCATCCGAAGTGGAGAGCAAAGGTGACGGCTATTGAAGAATCCAAGGATCTTTCAAGCATGACACTTGACGAGCTCATCGGAAATCTCAAAGTTCAGGAGATGGTGATGGAAAAAGACTCAGAAATAGTTGAAGGCAAAAAGGAGAAGATGAAGTCCATTGCCTTAAAAGCTAGGGTAGAGTCAAGTGATAATGAAGAGTCTAGTTCGAGTAGCGAAGGCGAAGAGTATGCCATGGCCGTTAGAGATTTCAAGAAGTTCTTTAGGAGACGAGGAAAGTTCGTAAGACAACCTCGTGAAGAAAAGAAATCCTTCCGGAAAGACCGTGATGATAGGAAAGGAAAAGTAGATAGGAAGTGTTTTAGGTGCGGGGATTCCAGTCACCTAATAGGAGAATGTCCAAAGCCTCCAAAGAACAAGTCTCAAAGAGCATTTGTTAGTGGAGCTTGGAGTGACAGTGAAGGTGATGACGACGAGCCTAAGAACGACAAAGTTGCTCTCATGGCTCATGACTCAGAAGAGGTACATTCTGACTCGTCATACTCTCTATTGATGATGAAACCTTAGAAGTAGAATATAACAAACTGTGTGATATTACTCTAAAAATCATAAACAAAAATAAGTTCTTAAAAACCAAAATGACACGTTTAGAAAACGAAGTCTATTGGTTAAAAGAAAAAGAGATACGATTAGAAAAGGGTAAAGGTGTTAAAGAAACATGTGTCTCACGTCAAGAACTTAAACTAGAATTAGAAACACTTAAGACCACACCGGAAGATCTTATCAAACAAAACTCTAAGTTTAATAGGTTTGATAAAAACATAAGTTGTGCAGATGAGATAATGAGAATACAAAAATTACCTCATGATAAAACCGGACTAGGTTTTATGAAACTAGGAAACTTAAGTGACTTTCAGAAACAAACTGTGAAAGTACAAGAAACTGTTCCAACAAAGTCAGACACCTACGGATCAGGCGGATCCAAAAATTTGGTTCCGCCAGTTGATGAGTGTGTAAATACTCATCATTTTACACCCATAAAAGACACAAAAATGACCAAAAACACCCAAAATATATTGCAGATATCCTTGGTTTGTGTTTTTATGTTTTTCAGGTACGAAGGATTGAAAACGGAGAAAAAAAGGGCATTTTTGGATCGACTCGACAACAATTGTGCATTTAGTGAAGACAAAAGTCAAAGTCAAAGTCAAAGTCAACCCCAAAAATACCAAAATGACACAAATGATCCTTGGAAATTATTTTCAGTCTTTGGCAGCCTAGGCCCCTGGATTTTCAGAATTTACAATAATAGTCCTTGAGCTTTAACACTTTTACCAAATCCAAACCACTAAACCTAAACTAAAATTAAACCCAGCTACAACATCACCACCTTAACCCCTCAGCCCAAATGTCCAACCAAAGCCCAAAATGACAAAATAATCCAACCCGACTTGTTTAGTTAAACACCCACCAGTTGACCTGGTCAACTCTTTCTTCCTTTTCCCCAAAATCCCGCCAAAATCCCACCATCCCATCACAGTCCTTCTTTGGACAACTTTGTCTCCCCCCTCCACTTCCCAACACCTACCAGCCAACCTACTACACCCCAAAGTCAAAACCCATGTAATAATTCACCTTTCCCCTCCTCCACGCTGGCAATCCACCACTTCAAATGGGCGGCAAAACTGATTTAAAGGCTGAGATCACTCCAACTTTAATCCAAGGGGTGGGATTTGCTCCCAAGAAGCACAAAAGTGTTCCAATGCTGTTTTATCTCAGAGAACTAGCACAAAAGAGTGAAGACCACTAGTCTTAGTTTTTAGTATAAATAGGTGAAGTGTAAGCCATAAAAGGCAGGATTATTTTTTAGCTTAAAAATTAGAAGGTACTTGTATTTTTATCTTTCAGTATTGTAATTCCCAATTTTAGTTAATGAAATTCTAGTTTTCTTATTTGGTCAACCAAAGTCAAAGTACTGTTCATCTGCTTAAATTAGTGCTTATTTGTGTTTTACTGCTTATCTAGCTTACTTGTGTTGATTTATTGTCTTCTTACTTGTTTTCAGCTACTAGTTCTCATTATTGCTCATTTTGTCATTTTTTAGCCATTTTAGCTGAATCTAGCTTCTGCTGAATTTAGTACTTGTAGATTGCTTTTTAGTTGATATATAAGTTAGGTAATCAGTAGTGAATAGATTAATGTTTTTACTTGGTGTTTTCTAGTGCAAAATCTCAAATCAGTTTTTTATAGGAGTGTTTGGGATAACATGATGCTTTGTGATAAAACTCATTCAACTGTTCATTGACCAGAAGCTAAAGTTTGATTGAGATTGTTTGAGGCTTGTTAAGCTGCTGTTGTAGGATTTTAAGGTGTTTTTAGCGCTTTTGAGGATTTGAGCTTTTAGGTGCAAATTTAGAATTTGAAACTGCACTAATAAGCCCCATTAAGCTGAGCTTATTTGATCCCATATTTTTTTGGCAAAGTTGAGTCACTTTCATTAGTTTAAGTGAGATTTCAAAGTCTGGCACTATTTCATCAAGATTTGAACAAGTTAAGATCCCAAATCCTAACTTGCTGCATCAGAAACTTGTGCAGACCTGCACAACCTTGTCCCATCTCAGCCTTTTGTGTGCTTTGTATCTGCTTAATCAGTTGTCCTTATTGCTTGATAATTGGTTTCTGAGTAGGTTGTAGTATCAGCTTTTAGGTTCTGAGCTTAGTTTCCACTTTGTAGCTTATTTAATAGCTTAAATCTTATCTTGGTCCAAATTAAATAAGCAATTGTTGATAGAAATTGGGCATTTTAAGTTTGAGAGTAGTCTGTTGTATAAGCTCTTAGATTCTGCTTTTGGTTTCCCCCAATAAGCCTTTGCCTAGCTTCTAGAGTGGCTTAAAGTTTGGTGTTTACTCATTTGTTTCTGCATTAGTCATGCAACTGTTCCAGTGCTTATTAGCTTATTCTGAATGCTTCTCTGGTCACTTTTGGTAGTTTTGAGCTTCAATTAGTGTGCTTATCTGTATTTGAGCTTTTGATAATTTTTTGTACTGTTTAGCTTATTTTAGGGCTTATTTGCAACTGCTTACTTGCCCAAATTGCTTATCAGTGTTTAGCAAAGTTCTAATTTCATTTTTCCTAGCTTCTAAATATCATTTAAGATTTTTCTGAAAAGTTTCATAATTTTCCAAATCAGTTTACTATTTTTAAATCATTTAATTAGTTTCTATTAGTTTTAATTCATAAAAAATAATATAAAAGTCAAAAAAAATATAATTCTTTTTTTCAAAAATTTTCTTTTATTAATTAGAACTTAGGAAAAATAATTTGGCATCCCTAGGGTTAATATTTCTTAGATTTCACGTTTTAGTCTCGCGTTTTTCCATTTTAATTACGTTATTTGTTTTCTTTGCGTTTTGCAAATATATGCTTTGTATATTTATATGTATAAGTTAACCTTAGCCTATTTATGCTTTCCGTAGTTGTAGGTTATTTAAATTTCATCAAAATCCAAAATCTCTCTATTTTCATATTTCAAACACGATTCACAAACCCGATCTCAAAAATTCCATTCATCCTTCATCGGGGATAACGAACCGGGTTACACACACTTCACTTGTGTTTCCTTGGAAATAAAAATATGTGTTGATTTTAACCAATCACCAGTTATGGCCAAAGGTTCCGCGGGTACTGTTGATGAACAGAAGGCTTGTACTTCGGATCGTTCTGAGTTTGTTAAAGTCACAAGAAAACCCAGCACTAGTACAACTGTTAACAAACAAAAACCAGCAGTTACTATAGGAAAAGGACAAGTTAAACATGAGTTTAGGACTAAAACAGTTCAACAAAGACCTAGAACTAGTTTTCCTAAACACCCATTTCCAAAGAGTAACTTTAACTCTCAGCATCATCATCAAGATAGTTGGAACCAAAACATGTCTAGGGACTATCGAGGTCCCAACTACATGTCATGGAACACTTACCCACCATTTCCATACATGAACCATGATAATGTAATGTTTAACCCAAATGGACCCATGAGATATTGGGGACCAAACGCATGAGTTTTTCTTTAACTTAGGTGTGCTTGAAATTCGGGTTAGACCGGACGAGTGGATCAAAGATAGTGGGTGTTCAAGACACATGACAGGAAACAAAAGCCTTTTCTCAACCTACCAAGTGTACGACGGAGGTAATGTCACATTCAGTAGCAAGCTTAAAAGTAAAATCATCAGAAAATGTACAATCTCTCATGACTCTCTAACTATTGATGATGTTGCTCATGTAGATAACTTAGGATTTAACTTGCTTAGTATTAGTCAATTATGCCGTAAAAAGTATAACGTCCTTTTCAGTGAAAATGCAAGTAAAATACTTAAAGACGGTATAACCGTAGGAAAAGGTGTTTTAAAGAATAACGTATACGTTATGAAATTAGACAAAACACCTAAAGACAAACTTTGTCTCACCTCCTTGGACGAAAACTCAACTCTATGGCATAGATGCTTAGATCACGCCAATATGAGACTAATCCAATCCTTATCATCTAAGGAACTAGTTAGGAACCTACCCAAGTTGAAATACGACCAACACTTTTGTAATGCTTGTAAAATTGGAAAACAAGTTCATAATAGCCATAAGGCTAAAAACATGGTGTCCACATCTAGGTGTCTAGAATTACTACATATGGATTTGTTTGGTCCATCCGCTATACAAAGTTATGGAGGAAACTTCTATACTTTTGTAATAGTCGATGATTACTCTAGGTATACTTGGACTAAGTTTTTGAAAACTAAAAACGAGGCATTTGATAAATTTGAAATTCTAAGTAAGAAAATTCAAAATCAAATAGGAAATAACATTGTGCCAATTAGAACCGACCATGGTCGTGAATTTGATAACGAAACCCAATTCGGAGCTTTTTGTGATGCTAATGGCATAACACATAATTTCTCGGCTCCTCGAACTCCTCAATCTAATGGTGTAGTAGAACGTAAGAATAGAACACTTCAAGAAATGAGTCGAACAATGTTAAATGAGCAAAATATACCCCAAAAGTTTTGGTGCAATGCCGTTGACACATCCACATACATCCCAAATAGAGTCTTAATTAGACTATTCTTGAATACAACACCATATGAGCTTTATAGAGGCAAAAAGCCTACACTAGGATATTTTAGAGTTTTTGGAAGCAAGTGCTTCATTTTAAACACTAAGGATTACCTCACCAAGTTTGACCCAAAGTCTTATGAAGGTGTATTCCTAGGATATTCACAGAATAGTAAAGCATACATTGTCTTGAACAAAGAAACCTCAAAGAGTCGAGGAATCGTTGAATGTAACATTCGACGAAAGTCCACCTCCCTCTAAGACATCACCTTTGGTAGATGATGACTTAGTTGAAAGTCAAATGGTTAAAAACCAAGAAAATGTAGAAAATGACAAAGAAGACGAACCATTAAATAGAGAAATAGTCAACGTTAAAGAATCTAAAAGTCATCCATTAGATAACGTCATTGGTAAAATTAATGAAAGAACATTAAGATCAAAAGTCCAAAACCAAAGTAATTTCTTTTGTTTTGTTTCAACAATTGAAAATAAAAATGTAAATGAGGCCATAAAAGATGAATCTTGGGTCGTAGCGATGCAAGAAGAATTAAATCAATTTGTTAGAAATGACGTTTGGACATTAGTCCCTCAACCTCAAAATCAAACCATAATTGGAACTAAATGGGTGTTTAGGAACAAAATGGACAAAAATGGAGTAGTGTCTAGAAACAAAGCTAGGCTAGTAGCTCAAGGCTACAATCAACAAGAATGTATAGACTACGACGAGACATTTGCACCCGTCGCTAGGCTTGAGTCAATTAGAATACTACTTGCATATGCATGTGCACACGACTTTAAACTATTCCAAATGGATGTTAAAAGTGCATTTCTAAATGGTTTTATAAATGAGGAAGTGTATGTTACACAACATCCCGGCTTTGCCGATTTTGAAAAACCAAATTATGTCTAAAACTTAAGAAAGCTTTATACGGACTTAAGCAAACACCAAAAGCTTGGTATGATTGACTTAAGACTTTTCTAGTTGACCATAAGTATACCATGGGCCTAGAAGACAACACTCTGTTCACCAAGAAAAAGAGATTACATATTATCATAGTCTAGATATATGCGGATGACATTATATTCGGTTCAACTTGTCAAGAGTTATGCGATGATTTTTCGAAAATCATGCATGATGAGTTTGAAATGAGTATGATGGGGGAACTAAACTTTTCTTAGGACTCCAAATTAAACAATTAGATGATGGTATATTCTTCAACCAATCTAAGTATATAAGGGATATGCTTAAGAAATTTGGTCTTGAAGATTCCAAACCCATGAAAACACCCATGTCCTCCGAAACCAAACTCACAAAGGATGACGAAGGTGAATCCATAGATAGCACTAAATATAGAGGAATGATTGGTAGTTGATGAGTGTGTAAATACTCATCATTTTATGCCCATTTTAGATCATAAAAATACTGAAAACACCTAAATAGACCATATTATACTGAAAATATCCTTGGTTTGTGTTTTTATGCGTTTTAGGTACAAAAGGATCGAAAACAGGGCAAAAACAAACAAAACCGAGCACAAGATTGGAAAATCGTGAAAAGCCGAGGACGGGGAAGGAATTTACGAGTTTAGACCGAGATATTGCTCAAATTGTCACAGTCAACCCTCAGGAATATCATAAGGTCAAGATTGGTCCCAGGAAGTAATCTCCAAATTTGGCGGAATTGGTCCCTAAACTTACTACTTATTTCCATTCCTAATCCTAATTACCATAAACCTAAACTAAATAGCCTACAAATAAAACCCAAACCCAATCCTATTCTTTCATCAACCCAACCCAACACCATATAAAGCCCAAAACCATCCCAACCCTTTACCCCGTATTTTAGCTAAAACCCACGGTCAACCCAAAAGTCAAAACAACCCTCTTCTTCTAAAACCACCAAACCGCCAAAACCCAAAACAACCCTCTTCTTCTAAAACCACCAAACCGCCATCCCAACCCTTTACCCCGTATCAGTATCTTTTTCTAGCTTATTTTAAAAAGCACTTTCATGTTTCTTATTTTTCTTAGGACTATTTTAGTCTAAAGTTACTTCACAAAAATTTCCAAAATTTTCTCAATAGTTTAAGTATTTTTAATCATTTAATTTCTTTAAAATAGTTTTTAATTCATATTAAATTAAATAAAAATAAAAAAAATATAATTCTTTTTTGTAAAATTTTCTTTTGTCATTTAGGACGTAGGAAAAATAATTTGGTTCCCGTAGATTTTTTATTTCATTATTTTGACGTTTTTAGATTCGTTTTCAGTCCCGTTTTTTTATAATTCGCGTTTTTAAGTTTGTCTTTTACGTTTTTAATCACGTATCCTTTACATTATCTTTTTCTTTGTTTATTAAATCGTTTTTATTTTATGTTCACTTATCTTAGTTTAAAAACCCAAAATCCCACTTTTATTCACCATTCAGCATACGCAATCACAATTCGAGATCACAAATTCCATTCACGCCTTCGTTGGGGATAACGACCCGGGAATACAACTTCCATTGTATTCCTTGGATAAATATATGTGTTGATTCCAGCGAATCAATTTTTGGCGCCGCTGCCGGGGAAGGTTGAAGCGAATTTTCGATTCTCGTTTGTTCGATGCGTGTTTTGAAGACCCTTCTCTCGGGAAGTTTTTTTTTCATTTTCTCTCGTAAATATTTTCTTATTAAAAAAAAAAATTAAAAAAAAACCCAAAAAGATTTTCATTTCAAAATTTATTTTCCCTTTATATTTTTCAAAATGTTTCTAAAAAACCAAAAATATTCTTCGTATCTCTCTTATCCGTTTAATTCTTTTTCTCACCCTCTATCCGTTTAATTCTTTTTATGTCTTCATCTTACAACTATGGTTGTGAATGGTGTGGGGGACCTCTAAATGGTGGAAATTGTCCCGGTTGTAGCATTGTAAATTCGGGAAACGGGTTTGTCTATGACCAAAATCCCTACAATGAAACACCCGACCTTTTCAACGAACCCCCACAACATCATATGGAGACATACTTGTGTGGATTTTGTGGAGGTTGTCCTCATCCGGGATATGATTGTCGAACGGGAGACGTGCTTGTCTATGAGCAGAACCCTTATAACAATCAGACACCATCCGGATTTGACACATCTTCATATTATTCACCGCCACAACAGTTTTACTGTTGTGAATACTGTAGAGGTCCGCACTATAGTTCCGATTGTCAAACATGGACCTCGCTTGTCTATGAGCATGGTCCTTGTAACAATTATGATTATTCGTATCATGACCAACCTCCACAATATCAACCAATTCAAACGCAGCCTCAGCCATTTCCTCAAGAATCATTCCAAGAAATTCATAATATTAGGAATGATCTTCTGGATTCTGCTTTCAAAGATGTATTCCAAAAACTTCATGATGTGAGGAATGCATTTAATGCTTGGGATGCTAAACAGACCAAAGAAGATCGTCATGGTGAATCTATGGAAGATTTACTCGCCATTGAACGTGCATCACATAACCGTTTCTTATTTAATCAGGCATGCATGCTCGATGACGAAGATGACGACGACGAGGAGAGTACTATTCCTTTGAGTGATATTATTTCTCAACTCCCTCAGTCTATTGCAATCACGTCCATCCTTCCCTCTCAGTCTAAACCCGAGGACTCTCTTATTATGGGGGATGAGCCTCTTAGCACTGTTCCTGAAAAAGAATCGGACGAATTCATAAAGTCTAGTGCTGAGAACCTTGTCCCAATCCCAAGTGAGTCTGAGGATATATCGGACAGTGAATGTGATTCGTCTATTTGTAGTGATCATCCTCTTGACACTACTGATGATTTTTTCGGGACGTTTTCTAACCCCCTCTTCAATTCAAATGATGATTTTTCCTCTAGTGATGACGAATCACTTTCTGATGAGGACGTTTCAAATGAAAGTCTCGAAGTCCATTCGAATTCTCTTTTTGAATTTGATGACGAGTACTTTTCTAGCATAAATCCTCTCTTTGATGAAGAGTTAGAGAACGATGAGGTCAAGGACTCTATCACTCATAAACTTGATGATATGACCTCAGTTCTTAATCCCGATATTCTTCCTTCTCCGACATATGTGACGTTGCCTTTTGAGGATCGCCATTATATTGATTTCACATATGTCGTCCGAGTTTTTCTACCTTTCTTCTCCTATAAGGTAGCTTGTCCTCTCATTCTCTCGTTCGGGAATGAGGACAAAGTTTTTGACCCCGGCATCTCCATTCTTTTGAGCCGGATGTATCTCATCGGAGTGGAACTTTCAAGTACTTCAATGTTTATCCAAACATCTTGAATGAAAGTCCGATGGAGATCTTCTCTTCCACATGCTTCCCCAAGAACCAATGAATTCGGGGTCGAGTCAAGCTAGTGACTCGGTTAACAAAAACATTAGCATTGCATGGGTAAACGCCCATGTTTCTGACTTCTTTCTATTTTCTGACACTAAGTGTGGGGGGATTCCTCTACTGTGCTTTGTTTTGTGTGTTGTTTGCTCTTGTTTGCAGGTTTCCCTTAGATCGTGATGATTGATGCGCCTGTTTTCAATCCAGCCGCCCAATATCCGATCTTTTTGCTAACGATTATCTAGGGATATCTTTTTAATCCTGTTTGTGAAATTAGAGAATTCTTTCACACACTTGGCTATTAGTATTACCTTTTTACGTTCTAAGTGTCAGCATAATAGTCGGTACTTTGAATATTGAGGGCAATATTCAATTCTAAGTGTGGGGGGGGGGGAATTCTCTCGAATTGTGTCACATATGTACCTTCTACTGCCCTAGTACCCCCGTTTTGGCCAAAATTTTCAAAGTTTTTTCGTTTTTAGATAAGAAATTGCAATAAAAAAGAAGTGTTTAGTCTTGATTAGGTTAGAACAAAGGGAATCCCGACTCTGCTAAAGTGTTGATCTAGCTGCTTCCTTAACGTTTAGACTAAGGTTTTACGATTTGTGCAAATAAAAATGCTAAGCGTAGAGTAGTTGGTTCTCTTTAGATCTTATACAAGTAATCTATGGCTTTTCCTCCCAGGAGATAACTAATCTGACTTAATTAGTGCTTATTTTCAAACATTTGAACACACAAAATCATTTTTTCATACGATTTTGAAAAATAATAGTTCAAAGATTTATTTAAACTTCGGAACAAGCATATGTCATAGTAATGTAAAAGTTAAATAATAAATGTATGTGCTAAAAAGCTAAGGTTCAAGATCGGCCCTTGGATCCTTATTTCCGGAAGGCGTTTAGGTCTTGGCTACCCTCTTACACCGGCCCTTGGACCCTTAATTCTGAAAGGCGTTAAGGTCTTGGAACTCTCCGTTGTAACGGCCCTTGGATCCTTTATTCCAGGAAGGTTTAAGGTCTTGGTTCCCGTGAAACTCCGTTAGTTTATGTTGCACAAGTAAAAAAATAATATATATATATATATATATATATTATATATATATATATATATATATATATATATATATATATATATATATGAAAAAATGAAAAGAAAAATAAAATAAAATAAAATAAAATGGAATGATATTGCAAAATGCAATAAGTTTTGATGTGTTTTGAAACTTGCTTGTTGTGAATTTTAAATCTATCTTTCAACTAGTATTAGTCAAAACCTTATAAAAACGTCAATTTTTGTGATCAAAATTTTGAAAATCAAGCACAGTCACCTAACTATAATAAATATGGGAGTGAAAAGTTAAGTTTCGGCTTACATAGATTATTGGTATAAGTAGTGTTAGCATTTTATTAAAGCATTTGCACATCGAGTTTAAGCTTAGTTGGGAGTATGAAAAAGAGGATAACGATTACAATTCCCTAGAGACACCCATTTTGTGTGAATCCCGTTCCATGATACCATTTTTGAAAATCAAGCATGTTATTTATTTTTGTTCTAGTTTAAATTTCTTGCATTGAATAAAAAGTCGAAACGGGGTATGCTTGGTATTCTTTTGATCCTTTCATTACTTCATATGATCGGATTGCTAGGGACTAGCAATAGTTTAGTGTGAGGGATTGATGAGTGTGTAAATACTCATCATTTAATGCCCATTTTAGACCATAAAAATACTGAAAACACCTAAATAGACCATATTATACTGCAAATATCCTTGGTTAGTGTTTTTATGCGTTTCAGGTACAAAAGGATCGAAAACAGGGCAAAAACAGACAAAACCGAGCACAAGATTGGAAAATCGTGAAAAGCCGAGGATGGGGAAGGAATTTACGAGTTTAGATCGAGATATTGCTCAAATTGTCACAGTCAACCCTCAGGAATATCATAAGGTCAAGATTGGTCCCAGGAAGTAATCTCCAAATTTGGCGGAATTGGTCCCTAAACTTACTACTTATTTCCATTCCTAATCCTAATTACCATAAACCTAAACTAAATAGCCTACAAATAAAACCCAAACCCAATCCTATTCTTTCATCAACCCAGCCCAACACCATATAAAGCCCAAAACCATCCCAACCTTTTACCCCGTATTTTAGCTAAAACCCACGGTCAACCCAAAAGTCAAAACAACCCTCTTTTTCTAAAACCACCAAACCGCCAAAACCCAAAACCATTAGCCTCACCCTCTTCCCCAGAAAATCATTACTAGACAACATGTCCCCCCCATGCCTTCTCTGGCACACGCAACTCAACCTCCCCCTCCTAGCTAGTACCTTGTTCACGAGATACCAATCCATGTGGGAAATCCCACTAACCTAGTTTTCCCGCCAAAATGATAATAAACGGCTGAGATGATAAAAGACCAATTGGACGGCTGGGAAATGTTGAGGAGAGACCAAGGAATGCTTTTGGAGAGGGTATAAATACCCTCGTATGCATACAGAGACAAGAGTAGTTAGTCAGTAGTTAATTTTAGTTAGTCGGAGTAGTTTTAGTTTAGCTATCAAGATAAATTTAGATAAAGCTTGTTATAACCTTAATTTCAGTTTCAAAACTTTGTATGATTTTAGTCATAATTCAAGATAAATTTTAATTCAATAATCCGAAGTTATTGTTGTTTAATTCTGTCTCAGTCACAAAAGTCAACCGTAGTCAACAACTGCTTATTGCTTGTTCTCTTTGCTTCCATTCAGCTTATTTTCACTTGTTTAAGCTTAGTGTAGTTGGTTTTTCATTAGTATCCCATTGCTCAGCTATATTTGATCATTGGAAGCTTAAAAGTCAAAACAGTTAGTCCTAAAGGTGTGTTTGGGTTAAGGGGTCAAAATGGGATTAATGGGTATACACTGTTCATTTACCTGTGGTCCAAAGTTGAACTTGATTATTCTAGCTTATGTTAGGTGTTAGTGGAAGCTTTTGATATGTTTTGACAAGTTTTTAGGATTTCAGTTGGGTTTCATGAAACTGAGAATTAAAACTCAGTTGATAAGATCTTTATAAGCTCAAGCTATTTGAGTGCTTTTTTTGTGTTTCTTTGAAGTGTTTCAGCAGGTAAAGATTGGTTCTCATCAGCTGGGATGGCTTTGTTGGATGTGAGCATGAATTCTCTGTGGTAATCTCAGTGTAATAATAGCAGCCTGCATTTCAGGTTTTCTCATTTTCATCAAACTTTTGTAATTTTTAGCTCTCTCATTTTAAGTTAGAATAATCTGCTTTTTTTTTATATTATTAATATTTAGCTACTATTCTACTTATTCTTATTTTTCTTTGAATTTTAGAATTTTTATTTTAAGGCTTTTCAGTAGCTTGAAAAGATCAACTTTTGCCCTGCACACCCCAGATATCAGCAGCCCAGTTGTAGTTCTTTGGCTTATTTCATTGCTTATTTGTAGTTCCCCCTTGCCTATTTTTGTTCCCTATAGCTTGTTAAGTCTCCCCTAGTGTACCTTAGTTCCATTAAGATCCCTTAGCTTATCAGTTTACTTCCCTTAGCTTATTTTTGTTTTACTTGCCTACTGTGTGTATCAGTATCTTTTTCTAGCTTATTTTAAAAAGCACTTTCATGTTTCTTATTTTTCTTAGGACTGTTTTAGTCTAAAGTTACTTCAAAAAAATTTCCAAATTTTTCTCTATAGTTTAAGTATTTTTAATCATTTAATTTCTTTAAAATAGTTTTTAATTCATATTAAATTAAAAAAAAATCAAAAAAATATAATTCTTTTTTGTAAAATTTTCTTTTGTCATTTAGGACGTAGGAAAAATAATTTGGTTCCCGTAGAGTTTTTATTTCATTATTTTGACATTTTTAGATTCGTTCTCAGTCCCGTTTTTTATAATTCGCGTTTTAAGTTTTTCTTTTACGTTTTTAATCACGTATCCTTTACATTATCGTTTTCTTTGTTTATTAAATCGTTTTTATTTTATGTTCACTTATCTTAGTTTAAAAACCCAAAATCCCACTTTTATTCACCATTCAGCACACGCAATCACAATTCGAGATCACAAATTCCATTCACGCCTTCGTTGGGGATAACGACCCGGGAATACAACTTCCATTATATTCCTTGGATAAATATATGTGTTGATTCCAGCGAATCAGTAGTTTACTCTACTTCACGGCCAGTAGACCGGACATTATGTTTAGTGTTTGTCTATGTGCACACTTTCAAGAAGATCCCAAAACATCCCATCTTGAAGCCGTTAAATGGATCTTTAGGTATATTAAAGGTACTACACATTTAGGATTATGGTATCCCAAAGGAACGGGAGTAGAAACCATAGTGTATGCCGACTCAGATCATGCCGGTGACTATGTCGATAGAAAAAGTACAAGTGGTATTTGTACTTTTGTTGGGCATTGTCTCACCTCATGGTTTGCCAAGAAACAAACGGCCCTAGCGATATCAGCAACTGAAGTCGAGTACGTGTCTGCAGGAAAGGCGTGTTAAAAAGCACTGTGGATGAAACAAGCTCTCGTCGACTATGGAATTGAACTCAACGACATTCCCATTCTTTGCGACAACAAAGGAGCTATCGACCTTAG
This sequence comes from Artemisia tridentata subsp. tridentata, assembly GCA_021014915.2. Lineage (NCBI taxonomy): Eukaryota > Viridiplantae > Streptophyta > Magnoliopsida > Asterales > Asteraceae > Artemisia > Artemisia tridentata. The sequence continues at coordinate 78,854,328 of CP139501.1, read as the reverse complement.
CAAAAATCCAGTCCAACACGCTAGAACCAAACACATAGAAATACGCCACCATTTCCTACGCGACAATGTTCAGAAGGGAAACATCTCAATCGAGAAAGTATCCTCAGAGGACAACATTGCCGACATTCTCACTAAACCTCTTAAGAGAGCACCCTTTAACTTTCTTAGACTTGGTTTATGATTAATGGAACCAAATGTGTAGTTAGAACCTTAGCTTGAACCTTAGATTAACCAAACACAACAATAAGCAAAAATTGAGTCTGATCCTGCGAAACCAAACGACAACGAGGACGGACCCCTTGTTTTGGTTCCGCCAGATCCGTGAGTCTCCAGGTCAGTTTTTTTGTTTATTAAACAAACACCCTGTACTGTGTATCACAACTCCCAAAAATATACCAACTACTGGAACTCGACTCAAAATCAACGAAACTCATAATTTAGGTCATCTCCTTCCACCAATTTGTGCTCTAATCATCTCTGTAAGTATCCTAATCGCATCTACATTCATGATCTGAGTCTAGAATTTCTATTTATGCACAAAATCAAAACTTGGGGTTTATGCATATTTTTAGTAAAATCATGAAGAATATTTACTAAATTGCATAGCAAATCATGTTTTCCTTAGTAAGGAATTGCATATCATAAGGCATTATCATAATTCATCAAAAACCCCATGAGAAACTTTTATCAAAATCTTCTCACGACTAGGAATAACGGTTTTTGAACATTGTTCATACAAATACAAAACGTTACGTTTTAAACATCATTTGCATAATGTCTCTTGAATGCTAAATAGAATACATAACTAATATGTATTTTTGGGTACATTCAATTGTAGATACATTGAAGTAGGAGCATTTGGATTATCTCTTGTTTTATCATAAAAACTTGCATACACAAAATTTTCATGCATCAAAAGGAGTCGAGATAACCGCACCTCCACATTGTCCCCATATAGGCCTACACTAGAAATCTATATACGTATTTTCGATAGTTTTAACTAAACTATGTAATTTTCGTGTCTAGGATAATCATGCCTCCCGCGACTTATTATGATCACAAAGAAACCGTCAAATACCTACCTCCACACCATAAAACCAAAGGACTCACAGAGGACCAAGTTAAAATCTTTAAAGCCTTAGAAAAACGCTATGTACATGAGGGTAGAACCGTAGACCCCTCATTCCTAGAAGGAACCATTCTTAGAGAAAAACTAGCCACGATTCAATTCGATTGTCTGCTAGATATCGATGAACCCATAATCCCTAGATTTATACTAGAATTCTATGCGAGTGTAGGTCTTAGCTCAAATGACTATGGTTACATGAACATCCATTTCAAAGTAAACCAAACTCAATTCAACATCCCTCTAGACCAATTTGGTGAAGTCTTAGGTGTTCCAAGTCAAGGAACTTGCTTTTACTCGGACAAATGGTCATTGTCCATCCTCGATTCCAATCTTGATCGTACACTACCATATGACATACCTTTAACCCCAAAAGAGACCATTCATGCTCATCTTTTTGTTCCTAGAACCTCCCACACTAGGACTAGCCGAGGTAAAGAGGTAGATCAAGATCTGTTTGACATGGAGCTAAACGAACTTAGGCCCCAATTCAAGAAGCTAGAGAAAGTTCTTAGGGCAAACGTGATTAGCACCATAGGAAATAGGGACCATGTCAATGCAAGCCTTTGCTACATGCTCTATTGTGTGTCAAACCACCAACCATTCAACCTCGCCTATTATATCGCCAAATGAATGGTCGATATTCCAGTTTTAGGTACCACCACCATGCCCTACGGGATGCTTCTAACCCGTCTTTATAGAGCTTTTGCACCCATTCCTCGAAACGCTAATGGTTTTGTTCCCGACTACACTGAGATTGAACACACCTTTGTACCACTTAGTGATCATAAGGTAGCCGTAGCAAGAGGAAAACGAGCTCATCCTCTCACCTCATCATCATCGGTTAGCGAGGATGATGGTTTGCCAAATTCTAGGATTCCTCCACCCGAGTATATGAGTCAACTTCCTCCCATCGACAACCAATCAGAGGAGTTTCGTCAAACTCGAGGAATGATGAAGAACATTGGACGGTGGATCAAGAAGCTCAACAAAAAGCTCAACAAGAAGTGAGGGTTAGGGAATGTTTGGTATAAGACAATCTTAAGACAATGATGTGATGAATTCTTGTGTTCTTAGAATATTATGTTGGTGTGATACATTTATGTGAACTAACATAACTTTGTAGGATGATAACACGTGATGTTATCAATTTTTCATGCTTAAGCCACCGTTTGGCTTAATATTCTTTTATGGTAAGTTTAATACCATCGTATTGATTTCTATGTTCACGTGTGTTAGAACCTGTGTTTTTGTGTTTAATCAATCATAACTAATTAGTTACATAGGATTTCAACAGGTTTCGGGTAGTTTCGTAAGCCCTCTGTTAAGGAATTTGGATCGGCGGATATGGCGGAACCAATTTCTGGGTTCCGTCTGTTGTATCATTTGGCTCCGCCAATTTTCACTCTGCGGATTCAGCGAAACCAAAATATTGGGTCCGCCTTTGTTATCGTTTGGTGTCGCGCTCCAAGAGTAACTTTTTAAAATTTCTCATCTAATCCCGATCCTTAGATTGTTGATTCTAGTTCTTAGGATTATTCTAATGATCATTAGGCACATTAGGATGATTTAGGAACACTTAGAAGAATAAGAAATCCATTTCCCACCAAAATTTAAAAATTTAAAATTTTCATCCAAGTTTCCTTTTTGTAACAAGCAAGGAACCCTCAATTTGGTTCCTTGCAATCCGTGGAAACATCACATCAATAGATTTCCCACTCAAACCTTGCATTTACTGCATATCTTCAACCTTTTACTCAACTCCATCTCTATGGGTTGACTTAGATGATGTGACTAGCACAATTTTTTGTTCCAAATCATTAGGAACCTCAATCCTTCTATGGATCAACATCAAATCCAAACACCAATTTCCATAAACCTTCCTGCCTATAAATTGAAACCTTTAGTTGATCAAAACTCACACCTTCACCATCAACTCTAAACATCATTTCTGTACTTCTTTGTAGAACTGCTCGTATAAGTGTCAGACAGTGTTGTTTTGTGAACTTAGAATCTTCATCAGAGGAGTCATCACCTCTCAACATCTCCTCACCCATAGCCAATGAGAATTTTCTCACCCTCTCCACTCCAACACCACCAAATGTAGTCATCCATACTCCACCACCAACAATCACTCCAGTAGCTACCACACCACCACCCGCTCCATCACAACCTGCTAGATCACCATCACCTCCACACTCACCCAAACTACAACCAATGGAGTTATTTGCTACTCCTCCAACCTCACCACACCCATATCTTGAAACTTTGGAAGACCTTCCACCCAGTACTACCAATCCCCTATGACATTTGAAGGTCAAGAACCGCTCCTCTTCCATCCCATTTATCGGGATATCTACGGTCCTCTCTACTGTGACCAAGAGTCACCACAACAGCAACCTCAACAACTCTTACCAAGGTCCACCCTCAACGCCATTGATGAGGAAATATGGATTAATCAACCCCAATCCCAACAAGAGATCAATGAAGAGCTTAACCGCCTTTATACATTCTCAAATATGGTGGATTCCCACCTTAGTGAAGCCATGGATCTTCAATCCATCTTGCTTTCCTCCATCACAACTCCACAAACAACCACCAACCAATCATACTATATACAAACACCTCCACCACCACCACCACCACCAACTCATGAACAAACCCTTCCACTACCTCGACATTGTTGTATCATGAACAAACCTGCCCACCTAACTCAACGGACCAACATATTGGTTCATGAGTTACAAAACGAAATGAGGTTCATTTTGAACCACATTCTCGAGCGCCTTAATGCGCTTTCCCATACTCCGCAATAGAAGCTTTTAGTTTCTTCCTAAATTCCTCTTATAGGATTTCTTAGGACTTTTTAGGATTTTTTTTCTTTATGTTGTAACTCCTTGTTTTATGACTTTACTCATAAACAATTTTCAAATGAAAGGATGTTATATTTATGCTTGTGGGTGATCACTACATATGCATTATATTTTAGTTGGTTGATTTACTAACATTTACATCCATTATATGGTTGGTTATAGTATTAACTTTGTTTGAACTTTGTGATTGGTTTGGACAATTTTACTTAGTTGACTTTTTAAAGTCAAATGGGTTGAACTACAATGCTTGGTTGAACCTTTACATATGCATTATGCTACTTGGTTGGATTGATTTATATACAACTAACCTTTGTTTTGTAGTATTACTCATCCTTGAAATATATACGTTGGTATCCTAGCAACGGGGAGTATTGATCAAGGGGGAGTATATTATGTACTAATTCTTTGTTTTATAGCATTCATAAACCTTGAATCATATACGTTCGTACCCTAGCAACGGGGAGTATTGATCAAGGGGGAGTATTGATTAAAGGGGAGCATATCATACACTAACTTTTGTTTTGTAGGATCATTCAAGCATTATGAACTTGGAATTCCCATTAGGGGGCGCATTATCCAAGGGGGAGCTTTAAGTTCTCAAAATCATTGAATCATTCTTGGTACTCCAAATTAGGGGGAGTTATAACCAAGAACCGTTCACCACATTCCGCTATGCATTTCTTCTTTTTGTTTTGACAAAAAGGGGGAGATAGGATTAAGTTCATACATCACTGTTAACATCACAGTACATGTTTTTATGCTTAGAATAGTTTTCACAACTTGCATAAAACTAACTTAATCTATATTTTTAAAAGACTTTCACTTTACTTATTCCATTGTTTAAAAATAAACTTTATGTTTTGTCATCAACAAAAAGATGGAGATTGTTAATACAAATATCGTCCTAAAAACGTTATTTATATTTTACGATCTTTGCTTTATTTTGTTAATGACAATTATAAGGTTTATCTTTAGCAAAACATAAATATAAGTTAAAGTCTTTTACATTTATAGTAACAAGCCTTTTAAACTCATTTACATATCACATGATCACTAGGAATTACACATTGCATACATATATACATTTACATGTTTATTTTTATTTCTTAAAAATAGAAATATATACATGACATCATGGCATACATCATTAGAAAATCTTTAGATATCTTGGAAGATTTGAAATATATTTTGGAAAGATCTTGAAGCAAAGGAGTTGACTTTGTAAGATCTTGACAAGACTTGGAAAGATATGGAAAGATTTGTGAAGCTCTTAGCTGGCATGTCCTGGCGGAACCAAACAAGTGTATGGGCGGAACCCATAATTTGGGTCTGCCGGATCCGCCGCTTGTCTGCTCAGTTTTGTCTACAAATAGCAAGTTGATCATTCAAGCACACTAATCACTCATATAGCATAAATTACATATTCATTCATTTGTACATTACTAACCCATTCATTCATTCATTTCATTCTTAGTGATCTTCCTTTTGTAGCAAAGAAATCAAGCATCAAGGATCAACAAACTATTGCAATCCTGTTAGTGTAGTTACTGTGTGATTTGTCAGTAGTTCACACATCATTGTTATACCATTCATTCAGTAGAGTCCGGTTAGTGTTTTAGTCCTCAAAACACATAGAGTGTCGGGAGTGGTTGAACCCTTGTAAAGAACTCGACATCTAGCTTAGTGTCGGAAATTGTATAGGCAACGTCAGGTTGGTTCTACCCTGAACTAGAACCCGGTATTACCGGAAAAAGGTGTAAGCGACGTGTGTAAAGGTTTTCTCTGCCAAGAAGGGATCTTGTTTCTTTGTGAAGAAAAACTCTCGAGTTAGAGGCTCGAGGAGTGGAGTAGGGCAAGGAAGAGAGTCCTTGTAGCCGAACCACTATAAATCTCCGTGTTGTGGTTTGATTGTTCTTTTCCTTACTTGCATTACTTATATTGATTGTTTGTGTGCATTAACTTGTAATCACGTTAAGTCTCAAAGCGAATAAATTTAAAAAGCGGTAAAAACTATTCAACCCCCCTTCTAGTTTTCCACAACTTTATTTGTTATTTTATTTTTAAAGTATATTCGAAAACTTTTGGAACAAAGTGATGATTATTGAAGAGTCATGAAAGATTAATTTGAAGAGTTATAGAAGAGTAAAGTGAAGCTTAAAAGATTAATTAGAAAATAATGAGTTCAAACATCGATCAAGTTCAAGCCTCAAAATACTTATCAATAGTAGAGGTGCAAATAAATCAGTTAAAACCGGTTATAAAAAAACCGGTTATAAAAAAACCGGTTTCGGTTTTTTCGGTTTTTTCGAAATCGGTTTTTTTCGGTTATAAATTTTCGGAATCGGTTTTTTTATCGGTTTTTTTCGGTTATAAATGTTCGGATTCGGTTTTTTTATCGGTTATTTACCGGTTCATTTTTTTTTCGGAATTTTACATACATGTTCGAACATTTATTTAATAAACTTGTTAATTATCAAACATTTAATTAAACAATACACCGGAAACATACTAAACAAATACAATCATAACTTTTTATTTGCACCGGAAACATACTAAAAAAATACAATCATAACTTTTATTTAAACAATACAATTATACAACTAAAAATATATAAATACTAATACATTTCGAGCTTCGGCATGACCATCACCTGAAAACATGTTAGTGTACTCAAGTATATCGAGCTTCGGCATTGCCATCACCCGTTATACTCAAGTCATTAAATCTTCCAAAAACTCTTCTACATCTACGTCTTCAACATCAAATTCTTCAAACTCACCTTCATCTAATTCGGTAGTCGGAGGTGATATCCCTAATTCAGATTCTTCTCTTTCTATAGTTTCTTCAACGTTTTGTAATATCGGACCTTCCAACGATGATTCATGTTGTATCCTATCTACTCTGTCCAAATAATCTTTCAAACATACACATACTTCCACGGATTCGGGGGTTAGTCTTGACCTTCTTTCCGATATAATTCTACCGCTAGTAGAAAAGGCCGATTCGGAAGCTACCGACGAAGCTTGGACCTCTAATAAGTCACGAGCCATAGCGGATAAAATTGGAAATTGGATTTCCCTTTCTTTCCACCAAGCCAAAATGTCAAAGTTTGCAAACTCTTCGGGACTTAAAGTTATTATAAAATTTTAGCCATATATTGTCCCAATTCGCTTGTTGGGGCCGATGTTCATTGACGCTTTGTGGCGTCTTCACATAAACTATTATAAAGGTTTATATTAATGTCTCTTGCCATTCGAGACGATCCGGCCCGCATTTGGTCAACAATTGGGTTTTGTTGTTGACCATATTTTGTTGCATAAATTCCAAATAATTTTTTAAAATTATCGTTAAATTTAAAAATTTGGGTTGTTATATAGTCGGGGTCGTCATCATTTAACCCAAAGGTTAAGTCTAAATTTTCCATTATTCTTGTTATTAAAAGTTCTACGTCTCCAACATTTAAACATGGATTAAGTGCGGCGGAATAGGTAAAAACCAAAGGTAAACTACCAAAATATTTTATAAATTTCTTTTTTATAACTTTAACCATTCTTCTAAACATTTGACTAGGTGAGTTTTTTAATTCGTCTAATTTATCCGTCATAGCATAAATTTGCTTTAAAACTAATGAGCTAGTTGGGTAATAAACACCCGATAATATAGTTGTTGCCTCTTTAAAAACTTGTAAAAAAATAGTTAAATCATTTAGTCGATCCCAATCTTGGTCGTCTATCGAAACGGACTTATTTCTACTAACAAGTATATCATTAAATGCGGTTAAAGTCTCATGTTGTCGTAATATTTTTTCAAACATCATGCAAGTAGAATTCCACCTAGTATTATTATCAAAGCAAGGTCCTAGGGGTGTTTCACCACATTGTCTACGAAAACCGTGATAGTTCATTTGTCTTTCGTTGCTCGCACTATATATAGTTGTTAATAAACCCCTAAATTTCATCTTTGAACTATCACATATTTTTAATGCCGCTTGCACGGATAAATTTATAACATGAGCAACACAACGAGAATGAAAAAAAGCACCATCTAAAACGGGTTTTATACGTAATTTTAACAATTCCATAGCTCTAGTATTATTGGATGCATTATCTAGTGAAATCGTAAAAACTTTATCATCTAAATTATATTCAATTAAAGTGTCATGTAAATTTTTTCTTAAATTTGATCCCGTATGAGGATAACCAAATAGTTTAAAAGCAATTGTCCGTTTCATTAATAACCAAGATTTGGGATTAAACCAATGAGCCGTAACGGCGAGATAAGAATTTGCCGTACCATGTGGTGCGGTCCAAGTATCCGTAGTTATAGAAACACCATATTTATATTCACGAAAACCATCAATAATATCTTTTTTAGCCGTTTCACATAATTTAAAAGCATCACTTCTAAGAGTAGTACGACTTACATGTTGATACCGCGGTTGTAGCCTCCTTTTGATGATCTCCGTAAGCTTGACGTTGTCGAAGTAGTTGAATGGAAGCGCTTGTTGAATGACAAACTTCGTAAAATCAAGTCGAAGCGCATCATTATCATATATAAAAACTTGACCATCCGCACCAATAGTACCTTGTGACGTATCATTTTGGACCGCATTACAACCGCTCTTATGAGTCCTAAGTGTAGTGTTAGACGTTGGGTTACAAAATTTCCTACATTTCTTGCAACGCGCCCTTTTCAAATTATCAATCATAATATACAAATCGTAATTAGACCAAACATCACCTTTTCGGTTAGTTGGTTTAATTTTCACAGCATCTTCATTTGTGTAAACTTTTTGTGCATTGCTAGTAGAAACGGAGGGAGTATTGGAAGCTTGTTGTGATTGTGCGTTTTCCATTATAGAGGGATTTGAGAGATTAGAGAGATATATCAGAGTTTTTTTGATGTGTTTTCAACCACAACCCATTACATGTATTTATACTACCAATCCATGGCTTAAAATCATCAAAAAAAGGGCTATATGAACGTTCCTCGGATTTTTATAAAAAAAAAAACGGTTAAAACCGGTTATTTTACAAACGGCTAGTTTGACTGCGTGGGTTGAACGGTTTTTTTTAACCGGTTAAAACCGATTTTTTTCTTCAACGGCTAGTTAAAAAAAACGGTTTAAACCGGTTATTTGAAAAAACGGGTTAAAACCGGATATAAAACCGGTAAAAAGACGGTACACCTATAAAACCGAAAACCGGTCTAACCGGTTCGGTTAAAAAAAATTAGTCCGGTTAAAAAAAAACCTGTTTTTTTATAAACCGGTTTCAATTTTTTCGGCTGGTTAAAAAAAAAAACGGTTTTCATTTGCACCACTAATCAATAGTTCAAATTCGGAGTCAACAAACAGCCCAAGTGCCAAAGCCCAATAGACCCCATCGGGCAGAATTCAAATATGAAAAGCGCCAAACAAGCAACTGTCCTAACCCCTGGTCCCACAATGCACATGTGTCGCAGAAGCAGAAGTCCAGCTCGTGTCTATTTTCCTCAACGGATAAATAATTTGATATAGAAGTCTGCCAACGGTCGGAATTATTTGGGAATGGGTATATAAAAACGCAACAGTGTTCGAGGCTGGGGGCTCATTTTTCATTTTTATTTTGCAACTTTTATATTCGAAACAATCCATTAGGGGGAGGGAGTGGTCACCGATTGCCAAAGTTTACCAAATTCGTCACGTCATCATCTACCAATCACAACCTTACAACTCAAAGTTTACCAAACTTTACCAAAATGGTGGCGGCGGTCACCAAAGTTTACCAAATCTCACATTTTCCACATCACATTTTTTTTTCTATTTATTTTTAATACATAAACTATATAAAAATGAGGTGAGATCGATGCAAAACAAGTATCACTTAAAAAACAAATAAATCAATCTCAACCATCCATCCACCTTTCATCTAATGGCTAAGATCAAATCAAAAAATAAAAAAGGGAGGGCAAAATTGACATTTTGGCTCATTTAATATAAAAACCCACTTTTCACTTTTTTTTTAAAACAACATATCTTGCAAATGGTAAATCTTCAAGCTACGAAAAATACACCATCGCGACGAGAAAAAAATTATCTTTCTATAGATATGCATTGTTATATACTTTCGACGAACTTTTTTTTCAAAATTCCATCCAGAAAAATCCCACAGGATTCGTAAAAAATCCCATGGGATTCGTAAAAAGACGATTTTTTTTCAAAATTTCCATCCAAAAAAATCCTACGGGATTCGTAAAAATCCCATGGGATTCGTAAAAAGACGGATTTTTTTTTCAAAATTTCCGTCCAGAAAAATCCCACGGGATTCGTAAAGAAATCCCACAGGATTCGTAAAAAGATTATTTTTTTTTCAAAATTTTCGTCCAGAAATATCCCATGGGATTCGTAAAAATACGATTTTTTTTTCTTCAAAATTTCCGTCCAGAAAAATCTCACTGGATTCGTAAAAAGACGATAAATCACAAAGGATTCAGTATGAATCCCATGGGATTCTTTGGTGAATCACATGGGATTCATTGTGAATCCCATGGGATTTTTTGGTGCATCCCATGGGATTTACACATAAATCTAAACACCATCCTCAATATACTTTTTTAACTCATCCTCAATATACTTTTGTCCGTATGCCACATTTTCACCTCAATAATATACTTTTGTCCCTATGCAACATTTTCACCTCAATAAACACCATCCTCAATATACTTTATCTTCAGCTTCATGATCCAAACTAAACCCTCCTTCCTTAATAGCTTTCTCTTCAGCTTCATGATCCAAACAAAACAGGTCGGGTAAAAGTGGCGTCACCGGACTCAAAACCAACGCCGGAAAATCAATAACACTCGGTGACAAAACTTCCGGCGAGAGCACACCACCTCCGGAGCTGGTTAACGGGCTGATCTTGAAGCTTTTTTGAAATGGGTCTTCGTTCGTATAGCTTTGTTGAGGGTTTCTTGAAATGGGTTCTGGTTACTGGGCCGGGTCGGGTTGGTTGTTTTCCGGTTAAGAGCTGGACTACTTGTTTGAAGGAAGATGGGTCGGTTTGAATGAAGGTTGTTGGGTTGCATGAGTTGTTTGGGTCGTTGATGGTGATCGGATTTAGTGGTGGCGATTGGTGGTTGACAGTGGTTGAAGGACGGTGATTCGAAAAACAAATGTCATCTCCGTACCGTCTGCTGGAAAAACAAATGTCATCTCTTAATCTCCACCGTCGATACCACGGAGTTTGTTCTTGTCGCCGCCGGATCTATTATCGCCAGATCTATTGTCGCCGGATCTGTTGGTGGTCGGATCTGTTGCGGCCGGATCTGTTGGTGGTAGTGGTTGATTTAAGGGAAGTGAAATGAAAGGAATTGATTAGCAGCTATTTTGTTATTTGGTGTTCGGATGATATTACAAAAGTGCCCTTTAATAATTAGTTATATTAAAATGAGTTTTAATCTAAACCTTTAGATTTAAAATAGATGGATGGTTGAGATCTTATTATTTGTTTTTTAGCTAAATCTTGTTTCGTATTGAACTTTTCTCCATAAACTATATAAAAATAAAACAAATATGTATCTTTCTTCTTATATATTTATTACCTACCCACTTCTTTCTTCTCAACATACATCTGCTTTTTTCCACTTTTCTTCTTCAACAAAAAAAATTATGTATCTTTCTTTCTTCCACTTGTTTCTTCTTCAACATATAGATTATGTCCAGAGATTAAAAAAACATGAAGCTTACCTGGATTAGGAGAGAATCTTCTTCGATCAGTTGGGCAAGCAAGGAAAAAGCCATTTTGAGGATCGAATATAGCTTGGCACACCAACATGAACCATTCCCAGTAGCTACCTCATTTGTACTGCAGGGGTGAGAGTTAATTATATGTTTTGATACAAGATCAAGGTGGCTATTTTTCAATTTATGGTCAATTTGACCGTTGCAATCAATGTTAACGTTCCATTTTATCTCCTCTCTCAAGCGGCAAACTTTGCCGAAAAACCAAAGTTTTTTTCCGGCACCGCATGGTGGCGGCGGTTTGCCAATCGGCACCGGCCTTCCCCGATTCCTTCCCCGCTTCCACTCCCTCCCCCCTTATATCAAACTAACATTTATTGGGCTGGTGAGCTACAGTGATTTTGCAACTACAGTTGCCTGTGAAAGAGTGAACAGTGTTATGAATAGTGAAATTATTATTTTATTATCTCTTATAAAGGAAACCACAAACCACAGCACAAAGAAAATTCCAGACACAAACACACACAAAAAAATTATCGGTCATTCAAAAAAAAAAAAAAATTATCGATCCAACACAAGATTGACATATCCACAAACAAAATTAATCAAGAAAGAAAATTAACCAGATCCACAAAACGCAGAAACATAAAGAAGGTAAAATTACTTTTTTTTTTTTTTTTTTTTTTTTTTTTTTTTTTTTTTTAAATAATAAATTTGGGGTTTTTGTTATATTTGTTATATGTGGTTCATAAAAATTAGGGTTTCGTGTTAATTTAGGAATTTTTCTGAAATGGTTCATAAGAATTAGGGTTTTGAGCTATCGTGGTACTGATGTCTTCATAGTTGCTTTTTTCTCTGATTAGCAAGGGCGGTGTTAATACAAATATCGTCTAAAAACGTTATTTATATTTTACGATCTTTGCTATATTTTGTTAATGACAATTATAAACTTTATCTTTAGCAAAACATAAATATAAGTTAAGTCTTTTACATTTATAGTTACAAGCTTTTAAAAAATCATCTACATGCTACATGATCACTAGGATATACATATTACATTCATATATACATTTACATAGTTTACATTTTTAATTCTTAAAATGGAAATATGTACATGACATCATGGTATACATCATATTGAGATCTTTAGATATCTTGAAAGATTTTGAGAATATCATGGAAAGATCTTCAAGTAAAGAATTGGATATGATAATATCTTGGTAAGATTTGGAAAGATATTTGGAGATTTGCTGTCAGGGACTGGCGGAACCAAATTGCATAACGGACGGAACCCTCAATTTGGTTCTGCCCAATCCGTGGCCTGTTTTATCCATTTGCCTATAAATAGCAGGCCACTCATTCTTGTTTACTCATCACTTTTAGCATAAACAACATTTATTCATTCTTTCATTACTAACCCATTACATATTACATTCTTAGTGATCTTTCTTTTGTAGCAAACAGATCAAAGCATTACAAGCTTCAACATACTATTGCAAGACTTGTTAGAATAGTCACTGTGTGATTTAGTTGTTTATCACATATCATTGTTGTACCATTCATTCATTTACCTCAGTAGTGTCTGGTTAGTATTTTAGTCCTTAAAATACATAGAGTGTCGGGAGTGGTTGTGCCCTTGTAAAAGAACTCGGTATCTAGCTTTGTACAAAAAAAAAGAGTAAGTGACGTGTAAAGGTTTTCTCCGCCTAGAAAGGAGCTTGTTTCTTAGTGAAGAAAAACTCTCGAGTTAGAGGCTCGAGGAGTGGAGTAGGGCAAGGAAGAGAGTCCTTGTAGACCGAACCACTATAAACATTCGTGTTATGGTTTGATTGTTTCTTTCTCTACTTACTTGTTATATATCGTTTATTGTTTGCATGACTTTGAAATCACGTTAAGTATTCAAAGCGAATTAATTTTAAAATGGTAAAACTATTCAACCCCCTTCTAGTTTTTCACAATTGGCATCAGAGCTACGTTACTCAAGAATTTCAAAATATATTGTATTTTAAAACTTGAAACGATCAATGGATTTTGAAAACTTCAAAGAATGGCAATCTATGCAAATTCCACCACTATTTAAACCAAATAGTTTTATATATTGGAAAAACGGCTTTGAAACTTATTTGAAGTCAAAGGATATATATCTATGGTACATTATTATAGAAGGTGACCATAAGGCCATAATAAAAGATATATCAACCGGTCGGGATGAGGATACTTCTCTTACTCGTCACAGTGATGAGCAAAAGAAGTTGATTGCCAAAAATAATGAAGCTAAAATGATGCTTTATAATGCTTTACCTAGGAAAGAATATGAAAGAGTATTTATGTGTAAAACCGCTAAAGATATTTGGCAATCCTTAATTATCACTCATCAAGGGAACTCATAAGTAAAGGATAACAAAATTGATCTTCTTGTTCAACAATATGAACAATTTGTTATCCCTGAAGATGAGACCATTGATAGTGCATTTGCTAGGTTTAATATTATTATTACTTCTCTTATAGCACTTGACGATTCTTTTTTTTAGTAAGAACTTTGTCAGGAAATTTCTTACAGCACTTCATCTGAAGTGGAGAGAAAAGGTGACGGCCATTGAAGAATCCAAGGATCTTTCAAGCATTCTACTTGACGAGCTTATAGGAAATCTCTAAGTTCATGAGATGGTGATGGAAAAAGATTTAGAGATAGTCAAAGGCAAAAAGGAAAAGATTAAGTCCATTGCCTTAAAAGCTAGGGTAGATTCAAGTGATGATGAAGAGTCTAGTTCAGGTAGCGAAGATGAAGAGTATGCCATGGCCGTAAGAGATTTCAAGAAATTCTTTAGGAGACGAGGGAAGTTCGTAAGACAACCTCGGGAAGAAAAGAAATCCTTCCGGAAAGACCGTGATGATAAGAAAGGTAAAGGAGAAAGAAAGTGCTTTAGGTGCGGAGATTCTAGTCATCTAATAGGAGAGTGTCCTAAGCCGCCCAAGAACAAGTCTCAAAGAGCTTTTGTTAGTGGGGCTTGGAGTGACAGTAAAGGTGACGATGACGAGCCTAAGAACGACAAACTTGCTCTCATGGCTCATGACTCAGAAGAGGTACATTCTGACTCGTCATATTCTTCTATTGATGATGATACCTTGCAAAAGGAATATAACAATCTCTGTAAACTTAGTCTTAAAATCATAAACAAAAATAAGTTTTTGAAAACCAAAAAGGAATTTCTAGAAAATGAAGTTTATGAATTAAAGGAAAAAGTTAAAAGTTTAGAAAAGGGAAAAACTGTTAACGAAGCATGTATTTCATGTGAAGAACTTAAACTAGAATTAGAAAAGCTTAAGAACACACAGGATACACTTATCAAACAAACTTCTAAGTTTAAAAGGTTTGATAAAAATATTAGTTTAGCAGATGAGATAATGAAAATTCAAAAGTTACCTCATGATAAAACTGGATTAGGCTTTATGAAACTAGGAGACTTAAGTAGTTTTAAGAAACAAGCCGTTAAAGTACAAGAAACTGTTCCAACAGTTTCAAACACCCACGGATCCGACGGAACCAAAAATTTGGTTCCGCCAGTAGTGGAAAAAAGTTCCGCGGGTACTGTTGCTGAACAGAAGGATTGCACTTCGGCTCGTACTAAGTTTTTTAAAGTCACAAGAAAACCTAGTACTAGCTCAACTGCTAACAAACAAAAACCAGCTGTTACCATAGGAATAAGACAAGCTAAAAATGAGGTTAGAACCAAAACTGTTCAACAAAGACCAAGAACTACTTTTCCCAAACACCCCTTTCCAAAGAGTAATTACAACACACAACATCATTATCAAAATAGTTGGAACCCAAACATTCCTATGAGCTATCAAGGTCCCAACTACATGCCATGGAACCCATATCCACCATTTCCTTTCATGAATCAAGTAAATGGGATGTTTAACCCAAATGGACCCATGAGATATTGGGGACCAAACGCTTGAGTTTTTCTTAAACTTAGGTATGCTTGAAAGTTAGATTGGAACCAGACGAGTGGATTAAGGACAACGGGTGTTCAAGGCACATGGCGGGAAACAAAAGCCTTTTCTCAACATACCAATCATAAGACGGAGGTAATGTTACGTTTGGTAGCAAGCTTAAAAGTAAAATCGTCGAAAAAGGTACAATCTCTCATGACTCTCTCTATTGATGATGTTGCTCATGTAGATAACTTAGGTTTTAACTTGCTTAGTATTAGTCAACTATGCCGTAAAAAGTATGACGTCCTTTTCAGTGAAAATGGAAGTAAAATACTTAAAGACGGTATAACCGAAGGAAAAGGTGTTTTGAAAAATAACGTATACGTTATGAAATTAGATAAAACATCTAAAGACAAACTTTGTCTTACCTCTCTAGACGACAACTCAACTCTTTGGCATAGACGCCTAGGTCACGCCAATATGAGATTAATCCAATCTCTATCATCTAAGGAACTCGTTAGGAACCTACCCAAGTTGAAATACGACCAACACTTTTGTGATGCTTGCAAAATTGGGAAACAAGTTCATAATAGCCATAAGGCTAAAAACATGGTGTCCACATCTAGGTGTCTAGAACTATTCCATATGGATTTGTTTGGTCCATCCGCTATACAAAGTTATGGAGGAAACTTCTACACTTTGGTTATAGTGGATGATTATTCAAGATATACTTGGACTAAGTTTTTGAAAACTAAAAATGAAGCATTCGATAAATTTTAAATTCTAAGTAAGAAAATTCAAAATCAAATAAGAAATAGCATTGTATCAATTAGAAAAGACCACGGTCGTGAATTTGATAATGAAACTCAATTTGGAGCTTTTTGTGATGCTAATGGCATAACACATAACTTTTCAGCTCCACGTACTCCTCAATCTAACGGTGTAGTAGAACGTTAAAACAGAACACTTTAAGAAATGAGTAGAACAATGCTAAATGAACAAAACATTCCACAAAAGTTTTGGTGCAACGCCGTTGACACATCCACATATATCTTAAATAGAGTCTTAATTAGACCATTTTTGAATAAAACACCATATGAGCTTTATAGAGGCAAAAAACTTACTTTAGGATATTTTAGAGTTTTTGGAAGCAAGTGCTTCATTTTAAACACTAAGGATTATCTCACCAAATTTGACCCAAAGTCCTATGAAGGTGTGTTCCTTGGATACTCCCAAAATAGTAAAGCATATATCGTCTTGAACAAAGAAACCTTAAGAGTCGAGGAATCGTTGAACGTAACATTCGACGAAAGTCCACCTCCCTCTAAGACATCACCTTTGGTAGATGATGACTTAGTTGAAAGTCAAATGGTTGAAAACCAAGAAAATCTAGATAATGATAAAGAAGATGAACCTTTAAATAAGGAAATAGTCAATATCAAAGAATCTAGAAGTCATCCATTAGATAACGTCATAGGAGAAATTAATGAAAGAACCTTAAGATCAAAAGTTCAAAATCAAAGTAATTTCTTTTGTTTCATTTCAACAATTGAGCTGATGTGTTACGTGCGTGTACAAGTTTTAAATTTATAAGGGTTGAATTACCGAATCTAGAAATAACACATACGAGCAAGTAAACCCGTTCGTTTTAGCAAGATTATGATGGTAAGTCGGGATCGTTCGCAGGAATTTGTGAGTGAATCGAGTTGTAAGTCTAAAAGCTAATAAAAGTAAATCTCTAAAACAAGCAATAATGATAATATGATAATTCAAATGATTAAAACTACACTTGCTTAGACTAATTTACTACTCTTGATAAGCATGATTGTGATAACTTTTGTTAACATGTTGGTTGTGATAATTAGTTGGTGAACTAATCTATTGTTCTTACAAGTTAAACATTCGTCAAGATTTTAGTTTATAAAAACAAGTATTAAGTTTAACCAATCAATTCAAGATCAATTCAAATTTCATAAGTTTGGATTAACAAACTTAAACACAAAAATAATCTTTTGTTTTATCAAATAAGCTTAGGAAATGGTCAATACAAAAGGTAACCAATCATAGACAAAAAGGTTAAAATTGATTGTAAACTACTAATCTATCGACCTATGAGGTGGTTTTCAATCAATCCAGTTTGATTAACAAAAGCATTCTCATTACAACCACAATTAAGTTTCTTTGTTTAACCAAGAATAATGGGTAAAAACAATCATTCATAGACAAATGATTATAACTAGTTGAATAACAATAAACCTTTTGACCTTTAGAATTATTAACAACTAGTCAAACTTGATTAACAAATGTCACTATGAAACTTAAGCACAATTGGATCTTAGAATTAACTTGAAATTGAATTAAAACATGTTATCACAATTATACACAAATCATTAAGTAATATACATCATCTAAGCAAGTGCACAAAGGCACTAGCCACTCATAGCAAATATAAACATAAACTCAGAATTTTGAACATTAGAAATCATGATTAAAAGTCTTAAAATGATTGAAATGAGATTACAAATGATAAGGTAATAATACCCAAAGTATTGGTGTTGACTTCTTGATGTTTTGACCTCTAAATGTTGACTTCTTGACCCTCTAAAGCTTCCTTGGATTCTAAGAACGAATTTAGGACTTTGAGAGAGTATTTTGAGAGTGGTTGATGAGTAGAGAGTTAATTGGTAATTGTGTATCTCCAAATGATTGCAAATGGATTCTATTTATACTACTCTCAAGCCCTAGGGTGTTTAATGCTCCAACTTGGCCAACAAGCAGAATGGAATGGCCTAGAAAACTCAATAGAAGGGCCTAGAATCGTTTGTATGAAGATAGGAATCTTAGTGATGAAGTTTGGGCAAAACAGGTTGTTGGGAATTAAATATTCTGAAGTTAGAGTATCGGAAAATACTTTAAGAAGAAGGTACTGCTAGTTCATGATCAAGGTACTGCTAGATCAAGATCAAGGTACTGCTAGTGCAAGTAGAAGGTACGGCTAGTAGAAAATGGTACTGCTGATCAGTGAGTCATAGAGCTGCTACAAGGATAAGATCGAAGAAGATATTATTTGTATGAGTCACTCTTATGCAAAAATAATATCTAGATATGTTCTCAGTCAACAAGTTGATGCATGTGCTTTCATTAATTCATTTGAACAACTTGAGAAATATAATCTTCCATACGCTAGCTCGACTTGATCTTTTGTATGACAAGTGTTGATTAGACATAAAGCAATATTGTAAGAGATCTCTTGGACTATAAAAGAGATCTTAGACTAGTGATTTTATACGTGGATATACGCTTAATTAAGAACTCCTATCTGTTAAGACATAGAAAAAACAAAAACATATATTACAAATCTAGAAACATAAGATTCAAGGTCTTTGTAACCCTAGTGATAAATTCAAGATCACTTGTATTATTTTGAATAATATTGAATCGTTTGGTGATAAACTTTCTTTGTTCATTGTTAAGTAACAAACATAATTCTTCCATTTCCATAACATACATAACCTTCTAAGTGTGATTAAGTAAATTCCGCGTACTTAATCATATAAACTCAATATATCATTACACACAAAGTATACAAGGTTTAACCACCTTAACCGTGTGTCGAATCCTCTCAGTTGGTATCAGAGCCAGGTTGATATAATTGAATTAGAAGAAACAGAAATGGATGCACATGATGCTCAAACAAATGTTGCTGCAAAGTTGCCCATGATCAAACCAAATGAGTTTGAGTTATGGAGGATGAGAATTGAGCAATATTTCATGGTCCAAGATTACACTCTTTGGGATATCATTATATATGGTGATTCTTTTTCACCAAGCTATTCAGATGTTGTCCTAGAAGGTAAAACACTTAGGAAAAGAAATACTGGACCAGTTTCAAATGAAGAGAAGATACTGAAGAGAAATGATCAGAAAGCAAGAAATTTGTTGCTTATGACCATTCCTAGTGAACAGATGTTATCTTTTAACAAGTATCTTGATGCAAAAACTCTTTTTGAAGAGATTTGTGCATATTTTGGTGGTAATGAAACTACCAAAAAGACACAGAAGACATTACTAAAGCAACAATTTGAAAACTTTACTGCTTTTAGTAATGAGTCTCTTGATAAGCTATTCTCAAGGTTACACAAGCTTGTCAGTCAGTTGGCTGTGTTGGGTGTTGAGACAGAGAAGGAAGATCTCAACATGAAGTTTTTGAGAAGTCTACCTGATGAGTTCCATACTCATGTTATTGTCTGGATGAACAAACCAGACATTGAAACAATGAAGCTCAATGATTTGTACAACAACTTCAAAATTGTTGAACAAAGTCTTAGAAAGTCTGGAATTTATGGTACTAGTTCTGGGAACGTGGCACTTTTGTCATCTCCTAGTATTGGTAAGTCTGAAGAGGTGGAAGAAGTTGAAGGTGTTTCTAATGCTACTTATGGTGGTCCTTCTACTAGTTCACAAAAGACTGTTGCAGGACTTGGTGATCCAGCATTCTATGTATTCATGTCTAGTCAATCTAGTGGTTCTTCTCTAAATCATGAAGACCTTGAGCAGGTTGATGGTGATGATTTGGAAGAGATGGACATTAAATGGCAGGTTGCTTTGCTTAGCATGAGGGCCAAGAAGCATTGGCAGAGAACTGGGAAGCAAATTACCATAAAT
Source organism: Artemisia tridentata subsp. tridentata (assembly GCA_021014915.2). NCBI lineage: Eukaryota > Viridiplantae > Streptophyta > Magnoliopsida > Asterales > Asteraceae > Artemisia > Artemisia tridentata. Next base: position 78,834,005 of record CP139501.1, on the reverse strand, counting down.
GATAATGACACTGCTGGGTTTGAAAAGAAGAAAGTGGAATGTTTCAACTGTCATAGGTTGGGACACTTTGCTAAGGAGTGTAGAAGCCCAAGGAAGCAGGAAAATAGAAACACATGGTATAAGCAAGATAGGAGGAAGGAAGTTACTGTTGAAGAGCCAAAAGCTATGTTGGCTATTGATGGTATTGGTTATGATTGGAGCTCTATGGCTATTGAAGAAGAAGCACCACCAAATGCTGCTCTTGTGGCCAATGAATTTGCTCTAATGGCCTTTTCTGATTCAGAGGTAAATTCTCTTCAAAATTGTACTGAATCATGTCCTAATCTTAAAGCTTATGAACACCTTAGTAAGAGATTTGATGCTCATAGAGAAGAGCTAATTGATGCTCTTTTTAATTTAGCTAATCACAAAAGAGGTCTAGGTGTTGTAGAAAAACAAGTCTTACATTTTAAAAGTAATGAATCTAATTTTACTAATGACATCAATATACTAAAAAATGATATTAAGATCAGAGATGAGTGTATTGTTGAGTTGAATGATTCATTAGCTAAACACAAAAATGAAAGAGAAAATGTTAAGGTATCTGTGGATGTTTTGGCTCATGCCTCAGATGGATTCAATAAGCTTTGGGAAGCTTAAGTAATTGATAAGGTTAATTATGGTGTTGGATTTAAGTCTGTCCCCCCACCATACAGAGGTGTTCATTCACCTCCAGGTATTGATTTAGCACACACAGGATTAGCTGAGTTTCAAGAACCAATCATGGAATATGGTTCTAAGGCCACTAAGAGTCCTAAGATAGAAAAGGTAAGTAAAAGTTTAGATAAAACTTTATCTTATCAGGACAAGGTGTCCTTTGTTAAGAAAGGAGATGCTATAGTTGTTAAGGATAATACAACTAATAGTGATGATGATGATGAACAGGTTATGTCTAAACCTGTATTGGTTAAGAAAGTAGGAACAAGTGTTCCTAAGATAGTCAATCACAACACTAACAGGGCTAAAAACAATGTTAAAAATGTTAGGCAACCAGTTAGATATTGTGAACAATATAGAACTACAAACAAGCCCAGAGGTAACCAAAGGAATTGGAATGACCTCAAGTCTCACCAACTAGGTAATGATTTTGATGTTTACAACAAAGCTTGTTATATATGTGGTAGTTTTGACCATCTTGCAGCTTTCTGCAACCAATGGGTAACTGGGTATGAAAACAATAGGGTGAACTACAAAAGGCAAACTCCTCACACTTACTTTCACTCTAACACTCATAGAACAAAACCCAGAACAGTCTCAAACAAGTCTGGACCAAAAGGTCCTGATAGACAAAAAGGTCCTACTAATACAGACAAAAAGGTACTGGCGGGTAGAACAAAAGGTACGGTTAGACCTTTGATTACTGTTAACCCAAAATCAACAGCTAAGGATGCAAAAACAACTTTCAAACATGCATCTACAACTGTTCTAAGGCCCATTCAAACAAAGGCAGTGGTCCACAAACTCATTTGGAGACCAAAGAGTTCAACTACAAAGTTAGCAGACTCTGCTGCTAAGCATGTGGTTCACTCTGCTGCTAAGGGAAATATGGCAAATGCTGTTAAGGCCTCAGCATGTTGGATTCTTAAATCCAATGTTGCATCAACTGTCCTTAAAAGATTAAACTACATTGATGCAAGAGGCAGATCCAAGTCTGTAATGGCTTGGATCCCCAAAGAAAACTAACACTCTTATTTGTGTGCAGGAACATTCAACTGATAAACAAGAAGATCAAGGATACTCAGATAGTGGATGTTCAAGGCACATGACAGGCAACATGTCTTATCTTTTAGATTTTCAATCTTTCAATGGAGGATATGTTACCTTTGGAGGTGGTTTTCGTGGCAAAATTTCTGGTAAAGGTACAATCAAAACTGGAAATTTAGATTTTGAAGATGTGTACTATGTAAAAGAGCTAAAGTATAATATTTTTAGTGTCTCACAAATGTGTGACAAAAAGAACAATGTTCTCTTTACTGACACTGAATGTCTTATTCTCTCTAAGGATTTTAAGATGCCTGATGAAAGTCAAGTGCTTCTTAGAATTCCTAGAAAGGCCAATATGTATAGTGTTGATATGAAGAACATTATTCCTAAAAAGGATTTAACTTGTCTTGTTGCAAAAGCCACATTGGATGAATCAAATGTTATGGCATAGAAGGCTTGGTCATATTAATTTCAAAACCATAAATAAAATTGTTAAGAATGGTTTGGTAAGAGGTTTACCTCACAAAAGATTTGAAAATGATCAAACATGCATTGCTTGTCTAAAAGGCAAACAACACAAAACCACTTGTAAGCCCAAGATTTTTAACTCTATTAATCAACCATTGTTTATGCTTCATATGGACTTATTTGGACCTGTTTCAGTAAGGAGTATGCAACATAAGAAATATTGTCTTGTTATAACTGATGACTATAGCAGATTTACATGGGTTTTCTTTTTAGTGTCTAAGGATGAAACATCAAGCACTCTTAAGACTTTCATAACAGAAATAGAAAATCTAGTAAGCAAGAAAGTAAAAGTCATTAGGTGTGATAATGGGACAGAATTCAAAAATAGAGTTATGGATGATTTCTGCAAAGAAAAAGGTATTAAGAGAGAATATAGTGTTGCTAGAACTCCACAACAGAATGGAGTGGCTGAAAGAAAGAATAGAACACTAATTGAAGCTGCTAGAACAATGTTAGCTGATTCTAAGCTACCTATAATCTTTTGGGCAGAGGCAATCAACACTGCTTGCTATGTTCAAAATAGAGTTTTAGTTGTGCAGCCTCACAATAAGACATCATATGAACTCTTTAATGGTAGAACTCCTGCAATAGGATTTCTTAGACCTTTTGGATGTCATGTGACAATTCTCAATACCTTAGACCATTTAGGAAAATTTGATGGTAAAGCAGATGAAGGTTTCTTAGTTGGATATTCTCTTGTTAGCAAAGCTTTTAGAGTTTACAACTTAAGAACTGAGAAAGTACAAGAAGAACTACATGTGGAGTTTCTGGAAAACAAATCCAATGTAGTAGGCCAAGGACCAAAATGGATATTTGATCTTGAGTATCTAACAAATTCTATGAATTATATACCTTTTGTTGCAGAAACTAATGATTTTTCAGGTTCACAAGCAACAAATGAGGCAGAGTTAGAAAAGGATCAACATGATGGCACAATGCCAATATGGTCAAATGCAAGTGTGGAATCAACTTCAACAAATGATGTATCTTCTTCTAGTAAAGCTAAAGGAGATGTTGAAGATGACAACAAGGATGATGGAACAAAGGAACAACTCAATATTTCAAATATTGATGGTACTGCTGACACAGAGCAAGGTACTGCTAGTATCTATAAAGGTACTGTTAGTACATTTGGAGGTACGGCTAGTTCATTTGAAGATACTGCTGGTCCTTCAAATTCAAGAGAAGCAGAGTTCCAAGAAGATGAAGTGGATTTGGGTAATCTTCCACCATCTTATCAAGTTCCTTCTACACCACACACAAGGATTCACAAAGTCCACTCCCTGGATAATGTGATTGGAGATGTACAATCAGGTGTGAAGACAAGGAAACAATTGATGTCTTCAGACCAACAAGGGCTTCTTGATGCCCTTTATGCTTCAAAACAGCATGAGGTTTCAAACTCTTGCTTGTTTGTATGTTTTCTCTCACAAAAGGAACCAAAGAACATTCTTACAGCCCTAGATGATTCAAGCTGGGTAGAGGCTATGCAAGAAGAGCTTCTTCAGTTCAAGATTCAAAAGGTTTGGGTGCTAGTTGATTTACCTAGGAATGAAAAGGTGATTGGCACTAGATGGGTTTTTAAGAACAAAAGGGATGAAAGAGGGATATTTATTAGAAATAAGGCTAGATTAGTAGCCCAAGGGTACACACAAGAAGAAGGGATAGACTATGATGAAGTTTATGCTCCAGTAGCAAGGATTGAGGCAATTAGGCTATTTCTAGCTTATGCTTCATTTTTAGGCTTCACAGTCTACCAAATGGATGTCAAGAGTGCATTTTTATATGGTACAATTGGAGAAGAGGTGTATGTTTCACAACCTCCAGGCTTCATTGACCCTGACCATCCAAACAAAGTGTACAGAGTAATAAAAGCTCTATATGGCCTACATCAGGCACCAAGAGCTTGGTATGCAACACTTGCTTCCTATTTATTAGAAAATGGATTTCAAAGAGGAAAGATTGATCAGACACTTTTCATCAAACAGCACAAGAAGGATCTTCTGTTAGTGCAGGTGTATGTGGATGACATTATCTTTGGATCTACAAGGAAGGAAATGTGTTTAGAGTTCGAGAAGCTTATGCATGATAAGTTTCAGATGAGTTCTATGGGAGAACTCACATTCTTTTTGGGTTTGCAAATTAAACAATCATCTAAAGGCATTTTTATCTCCCAAGATAAATATGTTGCAGAAATTCTTAGAAAGTTTCAATTTGCTGATTCAAAAATGGCAAGCACACCAATGGACTCAGAGAAGCACCTTTTGAAAGATGAAGATGGAGAGAATGTAGATGTATACACTTACAGATCTATGATAGGCTCTTTGATGTATCTTACATCATCTAGACCTGACATCATGTTCCCTGTTTGTGCTTGTGCAAGATTTCAAGTAACTCCAAAGGTTTCTCATTTAACTGCAGTCAAGAGAATTTTTAGATATCTCAAAGGACAACCAAGGTTGGGTATATGGTATTCTAGAGACTCTCCTTTTGACTTAGTAGCATTTTCGGATAGTGAATATGCTGGTGCTAGCTTGGATAGAAAGTCAACAACTGGAGGATGTCAATTCCTTGGATGTAGACTTGTCTCATGGCAGTGTAAGAAGCAAACAAGTGTGGCAAATTCAACAACTGAAGCTGAATATATAGCTGCTGCAAGTTGCTGTGCTCAAGTCTTATGGCTTCAAAACCAACTTCTTGACTATGGGTACAATTTCTTAAACACTGTTATTCATATTGATAATAGTAGTACAATTTGTATTATTAGAAATCCAGTGCAACATTCTAAAATAAAACACATTGAAATTAGACATCACTTTATTAGAGATTGCAATGAGAAAAGATTAATTCAAGTAATGAAAATTGCTTCAGAATATAATTTTGCAGATCTACTTACAAAAGCTTTTGATGTTGGAAGATTTGAGTACTTGGTAGCAAGTATTGGAATGCTTAATCTTTAAATTTTTTTTCAAATGATGTGTTTATGTACATAAATTTTTGTTGGTACTCCTGGATTTATAAGGTACTGCTAATATATCATAAGGTATGGCTAAGCACACAAGGTGCTGCCAGTGCAAAAATGTAAATTGTGTTATTCATACAGTTGGTCCTATGCTTTTTCTAATACAAGACAAGTACTTTGTACATTGTTCTTTTGGTTTTAGACTAACTATTTCAGGTATGAATATGTGAACACAAAGGAGATTTCAAGTGAAATGGGAGCAGCAGAATGCTTATCCAGTTGCTAACATAGTAGGTTTATGATGGACTGAGTTTAGGAATTTAAACTCCTTAAAACTTCTTTTTTGAAACCTAGTTATGATATTTCACATTGAATTGATGACTTAGTTGATTAGATAGTAACTGATGCAACTCACTTTCTATCATTTTATACTTTCAAGTATAATGAGCAAGTCTAAGGACATCTGATAGAAAGAACAGCTAGTAAAAGTGAATCTAACACTTGTGTTAGAGGCAACAATTGCTATGAGCTGGAAACCCTGTCAAGAAAGCCTTTTGAATAGGTTTATCTTTACACAGGCAGTTATTTATAACTGAAAACATTGGTTCTCACACAACCAGAGGTTGCTTTAAACCGAAATTTTGATTAAGTGTCTGTTACACACTAAATCCTTTCAAAATGGTTGGAAGCAGTATGACCCTTCAATTCTAAAATCATGAACATACTGCTAAGGCAAAAGTTTCTTAAACAAATTTTTTTTTCAAAGGACTCACAAAAAAAAAAAAAAAAAAAAAAAAAAAAAAAAAAACAAAAAAAAAAAAAAATAAAAACAATTTTGATGGACCATGAGTCAAATGTCCCATGAATCACCTCTCATAGGAGTTAACACACCTAGAAGTGATGAGGGCAGCAACTTAAACTTTTAAGGAATTGATGGCTTCATGTACAATATTGTCTGACAACAAGTTCACATTGATAGATCAGTCAAAGGTACATAGTGAGATCTTCCAAACAAGGGAAGGAAACAAAAGTTATTTGCTTCAGGGGAGGTAACAATCTCAGGGAAGGAAATAATTGCCCAGAAAAGGAAGAATAATCCAATAGAAAGAAGGAGAAGATAAGAGCATACAAGATGATGACATAGAGGTTGAAAATGACAAGAATAGATCATATATTCAGAAGGGATGAAGCATTCCTAAAGGAGAAAGTTCTATCTAGATCAAACGAAGGAAAGTTTCAATTCAGTTCATTATGTTTGTTCATCACTTGCAAAGGCATGCTGATAGATGATTTCACTTGTTGAAATCATTGCCTCTTATAATTCCTCCATCCAAGGAAATTGCACCATCTTTTGGTTCAATGTTTTGATATTGCTGAAGTCAAAGAAGAGCAAAGCAGATCAGTTCAGAATAAGAAGAATAGTTCAGATTCATGAAGTGTTTGAAAGATCTTCTCAAATCCTCATTTAATTCAGAAAACATTTTTGAAATGTTTCACATGTTTAGAGGAGGATTGTTGGGAATTAAATATTCTGAAGTTAGAGTATCGGAAAATACTTTAAGAAGAAGGTACTGCTAGTTCATGATCAAGGTACTGCTAGAACAAGAAGGTACTGCTAGTTCAAGTAGAAGGTACGGCTAGTAGAAAATGGTACTGCTGATCAGTGAGTCATAGAGCTGCTACAAGGATAAGATCGAAGAAGATATTATTTGTATGAGTCACTCTTATGCAAAAATAATATCTAGATATGTTCTCAGTCAACAAGTTGATGCATGTGCTTTCATTAATTCATTTGAACAACTTGAGAAATATAATCTTCCATATGCTAGCTCGACTTGATCTTTTGTAAGACAAGTGTTGATTAGACATAAAGCAATATTGTAAGAGATCTCTTGGACTATAAAAGAGATCTTAGACTAGTGATTTTATACGTGGATATACGATTAATTAAGAACTCATATATGTTAAGACATAGAACAAACAAAAACATATATCACAAATCTAGAAACATAAGATTCAAGGTCTTTGTAACCCTAGTGATAAATTCAAGATCACTCGTATTATTTTGAATAATATTGAATCGTTTGGTGATAAACTTTCTTTGTTCATTGTTAACTAACAAACATAATTCTTCCATTTCCATAACATACATAACCTTCTAAGTGTGATTAAGTAAATTCCGCGTACTTAATCATATAAACTCAATATATCATTACACACAAAGTATACAAGGTTTAACCACCTTAACCGTGTGTCGAATCCTCTCACAGGTTCCTCCAACCGATCGGCTAGGACTCGAACGGATCGGTTGGTCTTCAAAAGTAGCCTCCATCCTATTTGGTTGCGGGCTACGTCCGATCGGATGGAGGGCTGCTGTGGCTCAATCTTGGACTTTTTTGGTGTTTGGCTTGTATCTTTCTCATAGCTCTTTGTTCTTCATCCAAACTTGATCTTTTCTTTGTCTTGGAACTTGTCAACTTGGAACAATGAATACTTGGACCTTCATTCTTTGAAATGCCTATTTGGTGTGGATCTTGACACAAGAATCTTCGTACGATCGTAAATACTTCCTTCTTCCTCATTCTTTCACTTTTTCTTCCTTTTTCCTTTACTTGGCTACATATACTTTGCAAACATTCTTTGGTGCGATTAAATAAAAAAAGCATATAAATATAACTAAATAATATATACAAAAGCACGAATAACGCTACTATAAACATTCACAATTTGAGCGTTATCAAATTCCCCCACACTTAAACTTTGCTTGCCCTCAAGCAAATCTAGATGTAAAAACAATAATCCACTTGGTATACGAAATTATGTTTAGGAAAAATGTGATGCAAATCTATCAAGTACAAGTACAAGTTAGATTCATCATTTTAAGCTTTTATAAGTGAAGCATCGAGATGTTTGACAATACCCAATTGATTTTCTTGCTTGATGAACATTACTAAACACCTCACGAAAAGGAATGGAATATAATTCACTCAAATCACTCATTTATATGGTTGGTGGTGTATATAAAAGAAATTACACTCATTGCTCAATCATGATTTAAATATTACCATAGGCTTGTACAAGAAACAAAACTACACCGACAAGGCGTGAGCACCAAGTATACATATCAAAGAGGTATTTTATTCGGGTTTAAGGCTTCAAGGGTTATATCAGACTTATGTGCAAATATCTTATGTAAAACATAATAGATCGCTGGCACGAATTAATGCATTACCAAACAATGGATGGTCACTAAGGATAACCTTGGATTGCTGGCGCGCTATCTAATTCCTCAAGAAATCGGATGGTCACTATATGTCAATACACTTGATAATTTCACAAAGCCAAAAGGTAAGGATAAGACATGGGATATGTTTTAGAAAGGTTAATAATAAAGAATATACAAACTAGTCAAAGTCTACTAACCAAATGTTGCTAGCTATTTCGAACCACTATCATGCAATCTTGAGAAACTCCATACTTCATTGATCAATACATTATTCAATAGCTCATTGGCTATTCTTCTCACCTTATAGTTGCGATGACTTCTTCTTATTCCTTTTTTTTTTTTGAACATAAACTCATTCACTTGTCACCTTATAGTTGCGATGACTTAACTTTCATTTCATTTTGATAACTGCTCATGGAGTTTACAACTTTCTTCGTACTTTCATGATTTCCCACATAACATCCATCTTGCCATATAGCTAGCAACCAACCAAGACTTGACTAAGGTTAAGGCTAGGCTAAAAAGTGTAAAATCTTTTTGTATTTTTCTGGATTTTATCAAAATAAAAGATTGGATCAGAAGGTGTAACTAGGGGTATCTAGCGTTACAGATAAACGCTAACAATAGGGTTTATATTGGTGGTTAACTAGTCAGTGTAACTAGCTAAATATCAATACGGAAGGCTATTTGGGTTAAATTTTAAGGTTGCCTCTTATAATGCATATACACTTATATCACACACGAAAAGTGATCTCACAACGGTCTCGTAATGATTTACAAGCACAAGTTCTAGAATAAATAAAATTAAAAGCACACTCATAGCAAAAGAATCAAAGCATAAAAGATGTATGCTAAATACAGAACGGGCTTAATTCCTCACAATTTAGGTGGAAAGGCTATAATATGTGTTAGCTAATGTTATCGATCCAGAATGGATTGCAATATTAATCGGGACACATCTCAATTTTTCAAAAATTATAGGTTTCACCAGTGGATAGATCCAGTTATTCTAATATATTATCCTAAAAATGACAAATAACTAGATCACAAGGGCAAACAAAAATTTAAAAACTAGCTCAAAATTTGCGAGTTATCCTTATTTTCCTATTCAACCCCCCCCCCCACACTTAGGTTAAGCATTGTCCTCAATGTGATAAACAAACTTCAAAGTATGAAAATAGAGAGCATAAACCATATTTTCTGGCTTCATTTGATTTTTTGATCCATGTGTCCAAGCTCAGTAATCATTAACTGCAGTAATCTTAAAACAAACAAACAAAACACTCGAAAATACGTCTTATTAAAAGTAAGTGATACACCCCCACACTTAAGTTCAACTAAGGGATTAGAGAAACTTTGGGGTGTAATCACTTTGAAAATAAAAATAAGAAGTAAAAATAGCAAACACACGGGTTGCCTCCCGAGAAGCGCTTGTTTTATTAACGAGTCATCAGCCTGACTCAAACTTCCTTTAGTCTATGTTGGTGCAATTTTTGGTTTCTTCTTTGAGAATTTTGAAACATACACCACGTTTCCTATCACTATTTCTTCGGCCCAAGGAGTGTTTTTCTTATAATCGGCCGAAAAGTGTGCCATGAATGTTATAGCTTCATATTCTGATTCAGGCGGAATTTCTCCGATAGAAATCTCGTTCATTTGCTCCTTATCATAGTACAATTTAATCCGGTGACCATTAACAATGAAACTTCCACCCTGTTTGTCATATAATTCAACATATCCTGATGGAAATCCATGTTTCACTATATATGGTCCGAACCATTTTGGTTTTAGCTTAGGAGCTTTAAACTTGTATTTCATATTGAAAAGCAGAACTTTGTCTCCAGCTTTGAATTCTTTCCGAATTCTAAGCTTTCTATCATGATAAGCTTTGGTTCTAGCTTTGTAAAGTTTGGAGTTCTCATAAGCTTGGAGTCTTAGTTCATCGAGTTCATGCAATTGCAAAAATCTCTTCTCTCCAGCTATTTTGAGATCAGGGTTGCAGTTTCTGAGTGCCCAGTAGGCGCGATGTTTAATTTCAAACGGCAAATGACAGGTTTTTCCATACAAAAGTCTGTATGGTGTTGTACCAATTGGAGTTTTATAAGCCACACGAAATGCCCACAGAGCATCATCAAGTTTTCTCGACCAAACAACAGGATTGTCTTTGACCATTTTTTCGAGTATCCTCTTTAAGGCTCTGTTGGTGTTTTCAACTTGACCACTGGTCTGTGGATGATAAGCTGTAGTAAAACGATGATGAACTCCATATCGTTTCATAATTTTCTCCATTTGTTTGTTACAGAAATGGGTTCCTCGATCACTTATTAAAGCTTTAGGAATTCCATAACGAGTGAAAAGCTTTTTGAGAAAATTAACAACAACTCGTGCATCATTTGTGTGTAGAGCCTCGTCTTCAGCCCATTTTGAAACATAATCAATAGCAACTAGAATGTATTCGTATTTGTGCGATTTAGGAAATGGTCCCATAAAATCGATTCCCCAAATATCGAATATTTTGCAGACTTGAATGCTCTTTTGAGGCATTTCATCTCTACGAGAAAGACTACCGGATTTTTGACAGGCATCACAGTTTTGAACAAGAGTATGAGCTTCTTTGAAAATTGTCGGCCAATAGAATCCAGCATCAAAAACTTTTTTAGCTGTGTTGGAAGGACCATAGTGTCCCCCAGTCGGGCCATGATGGCATTCATCAAGAATTCTTCTTGTTTCGGAACCATAAACACATCTTCTGATCATCCCATCGGGACACATCTTGAAAAGATAGGGGTCTTCCCAATAATAGTGTTTTAGTTCTGAGAAGAATTTACTTCGTTGGGCGTGAGTTAATCCTTTTCTAAGAATTTTTCCAAAGAGATAATTTGCAAAATCTGCAAACCATGGTATTTCTTTTTCATCATTTGTGTCAACAGTCATGAGAGTTTCATCAGGGAAATAATCGTCAATTTCATCTTCCCTTAATTCTTCCAAATTTGGATTCTCGAGACGAGACAAATGATCAGCAGCTAGATTTTCTACTCCTTTCTTATCTTTGATTTCTATGTCAAATTCTTGAAGTAGCAAAATCCATTGGATAAGACGCGGCTTTGCATCTCGTTTGGTAAACAGATATTTGAGCGCTGAGTGATCAGTAAACACAATTGTTTTTGAAAGCACAAGATAAGATCTGAATTTGTTGAAAGCAAAAACAACGGCTAACAATTCCTTCTCCGTAACCATGTAATTTTGTTGAGCGTTGTTAAGTGTTTTACTAGCGAAGTATATAGGACGAAAATGTTTTCCTTCACGTTTTCCTAACACAGCTCCAACAGCAAAATCACTTGCATCGCACATGAGCTCGAATGGTAGTGACCAATTAGGTGGAACCATAATGGGTGCAATAGTCAATTGGGTTTTCAATGTTTCAAATGCCTTCATGCAATCTGCATTGAAGTAAAAACTGAATCTTTTTCAAGAAGTTTTGTCATGGGACGAGATATTTTGGAAAAATCTTTAATAAAACGACGGTAGAAACCGGCATGTCCTAGAAAACTTCTAACGGCTTTAACGTTTGTTGGAGGTGGTAATTTCGTGATAACATCGATTTTCGCTTTGTCAACCTCCATTTCGGCACTAGAAATTTTGTGTCCTAGCACAATTCCTTCAGTTACCATGAAATAACATTTTTCCCAGTTAAGAACAAGATGTGCAGCTTCACATCTTTCGAGCATTTTATCGAGATTAAAAAGGCACGCTTCAAATGAGCTGAGAAGTCATCCATGAAAACTTCCATAGATGTTTCAAGCATGTCTTGGAATATTGCAATCATACACCTTTGAAAAGTCGCGGGTGCATTACAAAGACTGAAAGGCATACGCCTGTAAGCGTAAGTTCCAAAAGGACATGTGAATGTAGTCTTTTCTTGATCGGCAGGATCAATAGGAATTTGGAAATATCCTGAAAATCCATCAAGGAAACAGAAGTACTTGCTCCCTGCTAATCTCTCAAGCATTTGATCCATGAAAGGTAGAGGAAAATGATATTTTCTGGTGGCTTTGTTTAATTTTCAGTAATCAATACATACTCGCCATCCAGTGATAGTTCTAGTAGGAACTATTTCTTTCCGTTCGTTAGTCACTACGGTCATTCCTCCTTTTTTGGGAACACAGTGAACTGGACTCACCCAAGGACTACCCTCGATGGGGTACATTGAGTCTAACCTCTTTGATCATTTCAAAAAACATCTTATAACGCTCTTCCATCCTTTCTTTCTTAAGGTGTTGAGGATATGGAATCTTTGGAGTGTACGCCTTGACTGGTGGGATAGATTTTTCTTTGTTGGGTGTATTTGGAGTATTTTCTTTTTCTGGTTCTTCAGCTTCATCCTCACTTTCATCATGGATGATTGTGGTATCATTTGGATTGGGTGATGGATCATGAGAGACACCACTTCTTGTGAATACAGCATTGATATGCTCGTTTCTAGTCTGTGGTGGATGATAAGTTTTATCATTTGATCCAGATGATGTTGGTTTAGGATTGGATTGGGTATTACTTGGTAATGAACCTGATGGTCGGGAAGAAAATTGGTCAGAAAGTCTACTGAATTTGTTTTCCAGATCCTGAATAGATGCTTGATGATTTTTCTGACCTTGCTCAACTTTGGTTTTGAGATTGAAAATTGAGTCTTGACGAACCTATTAGTGGATTTTTGAGCAGTCACGAATTCTCTCATCATTTTTTTCGAAATCTGACTCTTCCGGTTTTTTATCAAAGGTTTGTGGAGTTTGAATGTCTGCTCGAGGTTGAGAATCACGGTTGTTATCCCTTTGTTGGCAATCTTGCCAATTTACATAATTTCTCCTGTAATAATTACCACGATAACCGCCTCCACGGTATCCTCCTTGGACATAGTTAACTTCTCCTTTTTTAGGTCCATCCATTGGTTGATCGTCATATTCCGATGATGTGTGATTACCTCCACAGTTGTTACAACCATCTCGTATTTCTTTCATTTCTCCTTTAAGATCTTTGTATTGCGAATCTTGGAAGTCAAGGCTTCCATTTTCTCCATGAGTTTAGAGGTATCGGAACTTTCGGCAAAAGCAACGGTTTTTCGTAAAGGTTTATTTTTTGAATCTTTTGACCAATTGAGTTTAAGAAGTACTCGGTCTTCAAGCAATTAATATGCCTGGTTAGGGGTCTCGTAAAGAAAAATCCCTCTAGCATCAAGGATTCCTTGAGATGTTTCATCAAGTCCATGCTAAAAGATTTGGATATTGGTTCCTCGTCCTAAACCATGTCCATGACAACTACGAAGCAAATCTTTCATACGAAGCCAAGCTTCGACAAGTGATTCGTTAAGATTTTGTGTAAAAGCACGAATTTCTCCCATGAGTCGGTCAAACATGGCAGGCGGAAAGAATCGGCTTACAAAAGCTTGCCTCATCTCCTCCCAAGTATTGATAGTTCCTGGGGTTAATTCGTTGTACCACACTTTTGCATCTCCGGCAAGTGATGATGGAAAAAGTTTGAGTTTAATGGCGTCGACATCGGTGTCGCCATATCGGAACATGCCACAAATTTTGATGAATTCGGCAATGTGTTTGTGCGGATCGGCCTGCGAACGGCCATCGAATTGGCGGTCTTTGATCATAGAAAGATGGTGACCTTTCATGGTGAAATTGTTACCAAGGTTAACAGGAACAATAGCAGCTCCGGGAGTGGGTGCTATGGCTCGGTTGGCGGCCCACATGGGTTGATCGTCAGCCATGGGGAAAGGTTGATCAGTGAATGGGTTATAAATGACTTTGGCTTCAAAAAGGTTATCAAACGGTGGGTTTCGTACTCTTGGTGCACGGCTGGCTAATGGAACAAACGGTGTTCTTCTTCTTCTTCTTGTTCGAATTAAACTTTCGGGATCGAAAAGAGGTGAGATTGGTTCTATTCCAGTTGAGCGAGTGTTCATACAATTCCTAAGAGAATCGAGGCAATGTCTAAACACACGAGCGAAGAATAAAAACAATTTAGAAAATCAGATCAGATGATCTGATCGGATGACAAGCTAGCCGATCGGATGGTTGTCTCGGAAAAAGTTGGATTTGAAAAACCGATCGGATGGATGGATTTCCGATCGGATGGTCAGCTCAGAATTTTTTTTTTCCGAAAACGAACTTGGTGAGAGAACTTCTAAAACTTACAGAAACACAATCAAAATCCCTGACAGCGGCGCCAAAAACTTGATGTGTTACGTGCGTGTACAAGTTTTAAATTTATAAGGGTTGAATTACCGAATCTAGAAATAACACATACGAGCAAGTGATCTCGTCCGTTATAGCAAGATTATGATGGTAAGTCGGGATAGTTCGCAGGGATTTGTGAGTGAATCGAGTTGTAAGTCTAAAAGCTACTAAAAGTAAATCTCTAAAACAAGAAATAATGATAATATGATAATTCAAATGATTAAAACTACACTTGCTTAGACTAATTTACTACTCTTGATAAGCATGATTGTGATAACTTTTGTTAACATGTTGGTTGTGATAATTAGTTGGTGAACTAATCTATTGTTCTTACAAGTTAAACCTTCGTCAAGATTTTAGTTTATAAAAAACAAGTATTAAGTTTAACCAATCAATTCAAGATCAATTCAAATTTCATAACTTTGGATTAACAAACTTAAGCTCAAAAATAATATTTTGTTTTATCAAATAAGCTTAGGAAATGGTCAATACAAAAGGTAACCAATCATAGACAAAAAGGTTACAATTGATTGTAAACTACTAATCTTTCGACCTATGAGGTGGTTTTCAATCAATCCAATTTGATAGACCAAAGCATTCTCATTACAACCACAATTAAGTTTCTTTGTTTAACCAAGAATAATGGGTAAAAACAATCATTCATAGACAAATGATTATAACTAGTTGAATAACAATAAACCTTTCGACCTTTAGAATTATTAACAACTAGTCAAACTTGATTAACAAATGTCACTATGAAACTTAAGCACAATTGGATCTTAGAATTAACTTGAAATTGAATTAAAACATGTTATCACAATTATACGCAAATCATTAAGTAATATACATCATCTAAGCAAGTGCACAAAGGTACTAGCCACTCATAGCAAATATAAACATAAACTCATAATTTTGAACATTAGAAATCATGATTAAAAGTCTTACAATGATTAAAATGAGATTACAAATGATAAGGTAATGATACCCAAAGTATTGGTGTTGACTTCTTGATGTTTTGACCTCCAAATATTGACTTCTTGACCCTCTAAAGCTTCCTAGGATTCTAAGAACGAATTTAGGACTTTGAGAGAGTATTTTGAGAATGGTTGATGAGTAGAGAGTTAATTGGTAATTGTGTATCTCCAAATGATTGCAAATGGCTTCTATTTATACTAATCTCAAGCCTTAAGGTGTTTAATGCTCCAACTTGGCCAACAAGCAGAATGGAATGGCCTAAAAAACTTAATAGAAGGGCCTAGAATCATTTGTATGAAGATAGGAATCTTAGTGATGAAGTTTGGGCAAAACAGGTTCCTCCAACCGAGCGGCTAGGACTCCAACGGATCGGTTGGTGACCGGAATCTAAACACACTCCTTGTGTTAGAGATACTTTGAGTGATACTAACTAGCACGCATAATTTACTAGTTAATACTTAGGAGATATTGTATTGTGTATATGAATGAAACAGTAATATGTATGAACAATGAAGACAATGTTTAACACCAAAGACTCAATATTATTATCAATAATACGAGTGATCTCCTATCACTAGGGTTTACAACCTTGAATCATTTCGTACGACAAAAGTTCTTCTATATCAAAACTTAACCTAGGATATCCTTTTATAGAACAAGGATTCTTGTGCTAGATAACTATAATTCGTATCAATCTATATCTAGTCTATATCTAGAAGTACAAATTTATCAGAACATAAGCAGTACAAATTGTTTGTACTGGCAGTTAGTAATGCTTTTGTTACACGTTTATACACAATATCTTTTCTATACTTATCCTATTACACGTTTATCAGAACATAAGCAGTACAAATTGTTTGTACTGGCAGTTAGTAATGCTTTTGTTATTCTCCAACAGTTGAAACATTTAGCTTGGCAGTACTAACTGTTGGTTTAATTCCCAACAATCCTCCCCTAAACTTATGATTTCTCTCTAAATTAACTAAGTGTTCTTCGAAATATTAATTTCTCTACTTTCATACGCTAATATTTGGGAACTTAAGAATGTCTCCTGATTAAATCATCCAAACTACTTCATAACTATTTCAATTACCATTTACTTCATCTGTGTTTTCATAAACTGATCAAATTTCCTCATGAATCAAATCTTTAACTATTTCTGATGTTCTCTCACACCTAGTTTTAAAAAATCAACAGCTAACACTTCATAACTCAAAGGATATTCCAATTCACTAACATGAATATATCTACTCACTCTGTGTTGATAATGATCACATTGCTGACTATAAAACTCCCATGATGTAGTCAGATCATAATAAGGAAAATTCCAATAAACATCTGTAGGATCTGGCTCATATAGTCTTTTGAATTCAACCCATAGCTCTTGCTCTTTCACATCTGTCTTCTTCTTTGTATTGAGCTTCTCTTGTACTAACCTCCACAGAGTATCCAAATCTTCTCTATCACAGATTCTTAGCAAATTTCCAAAATTTTTGAACACTGTTGTCTCTCCACCAACTCTTGTAATCTTCCAAGCTTTTCCAAATTTATCTCTGTAGATCTCCCAATCCATTATAGGATGTCTTGTTTGAAGTGGATCAACATGAAGAATTTCTGGAACCGTGGCTAACATTTTACTCATCTGTTGTTGTGATAATTCCACCTTTTCCGCTTGTGCTTCTTCTTTCTTAGTTTGTTCTTTCTGAGCAGTCTTAATCTTCTTTGAAGGTCTTCTTTCTAAGTCTTCAGGAAATTTCATATGAGCTCTTCTGAATGCCTTGTAGTACAAATACTCTATCTCTTCATTTGATTTCCCCTTTAGTTGATATGCCTTCCAACCTGCTTGATTTCTCAGATACATCTTCATCCAACCTATAATTTGAGCTCTTGTTGGTTTTCTTTTCTCTTCTGACTAGATCTAATATTTTCCACAATGTCATCCAAAGCTACTTCTTCATTCCTAGAGTAAATGAAATCTGCAAGTATTGCTGATCTTGCTTGAATACTTAGACTCTCATCTGCAATCAACTCTAAGGCTCTTTGTCTCACAACTGGATCAGTATTAATCTGATGTTGTATCTGCTCTTCAAGTGATTCTTGTGCAATAATAGCATCTGTTTCCATTCTTTCTTTTTCCAATCTTTTAGATTCCATAAAACCAGCTACTTCATCCTCATAGACTTTCCTTGCCACTTCTGCATCATAGTCAATCTGCATTTGAGTTCTGGGCTTGATCTTCTTAGGTTGTGGCTCATCTTCTTCAACCAGAATCCCTTTTCCCTTATCCTGAGCAGTTTGTACTGCTACCTCAGCAGTTTATACTGCTCCTTCAACTCCAGCAGTTTCTTCTTGTTTCTGATCAGTACCACTTTGTTCATCACTTTGCTCTCCATTACCACCAGCAGTACCTTGTTCTTCAAAATCCAAAGTCCTCCCCTGAGTTTGAGATCCTGTTTTCCTTGATTTCCTCCCCTGTTTGGGAGAATCATCACCATCATCTGAACTATCATTTGAACCAGAATCAGAGGAACTAGTAGATAGAACCATCCCAGATCTTTTACCCTTGGACTTCTTAACTTGAACTTCCAATTTCTTTACTCTCATAGTTAATTTGGTGTAGACCTTGGCAAAATTTCTTTTGTGACTGGTTAGTTCTTCCTCTAGAGACACCACCTTTTTGGATAAATTTGTACAAAGAACCATCAATTCATTTAGTGTATAGCTGCCCTCATCACTTCTAGCTGTGTTACCTGCTAGGAGAGGTGAATCAAGGGGCACAGATTCAGTTTCTACCCTAGTTAGACTAGGATGTACTCCTGAACCACCCAAATTTTCCATTTGGCCTGGGATTTCATCACCTGTGACAAGTCTTTGAGGACTTGGCACATTAGATGTTGCCATGGTAGGGGTCTTAGTTATGGTTACACTGGCCTGCTTAGCAGTAGTTTAAGCCTCATCCATGCTATCATGAAAGATAGGCTCATCTGCTTCAAAGTTATGAGGAGGAGGACTAGGCTGAGCAACCATAGTCTCCTTTCTGGTTCTTCTCCTATAGGTTGTGGTGACTGGGGGTGTATGAGTTATTTATGGAACCTTAATGGGTGTGTGTTGGGGCTCAATTGGGTTGACTGACCCTTCACCCTAAACAATTTGTAGCATCTCAGGAAAAAGAGGTATCACTACCTCATTAAAAAGTCTACTTGCCATAGCCATATTTTGAAAGAGTTTTTGCTGCAGGCAAGGTGTTGGAAAAGTTTCTTTATGTTTCTTTAGCAGATTCTTTTTCTTATTCAAAAAGGATTGCACAAATCTTGGATACATTAGAAACTTGGTTTTACTTTTCACATTATTAACCATACTCTCAAATATGAATTTAGAAAAATGAAAAACTCTGTTTGGTGATAAACATATGAGAGCAATAACAATATTGCTACTGAATTGCTCCCATGATGTTCTTTTGGGACTCAAACAATGCAAGAGAATATGGATAAGAAATCTCCATTGTGGGGAGAAACATCCCTTTTGAAAAGTCAATTTGTGGTTGGATGTATCATACCCCATTCTAGCAATTTCTTGCCAAATTTCTGTGTTTGACAAATCATTGACCCCATCTGAATCTTCTAACTTAAGATGTCTCCTAATCGTAGATTCAGTAACAATGAAATTTATACCATCCACATTAGAATGAATTTCTATGTCTCCATCTTCACTAGTTATGACAATAGCAGTTTGCCAAAACTGTGTGATTTGAGAGACAAAAAGAGTAGGGTTAACAATTAAAGCATACCTTATATGAGATGCATTCAGAAAGTCTACAATCTCATAGAAGAGTGGTTCATCACCCTGCTCTGTTTTCTCTAAGTAGGCAACTTGATTGTGTGTCTTAACGAATTCCAGAATAGCCATGATTACTGATCCAAGTTATAACAGAAAATTGATCGTTTGTGGTTTAATTGATGAAGTACAAAGCCAATTGGGGTTTTATTAAGGTACTGTTAGGGTTTAAGAATTTTGCGGAAGGATAAGAATTATCTTTAGAAAGTGAATAAGTAAATATTTAGTAAAAAGATAATTATCCTTGAGAAAAACCCTATATATATGGTAACAAACGAATTCACCCAATGGCTAGTTAAAAATTCTGTTACTGACACAATAGTTACAACGGCTAGTTCAGCAGTACAAAGTTTACACTAGCAGTACAAACTTTGCACTAGCAGTACTAATTTTTAAGAAAAATTTTAATGAGCAGTATAAACTTAATATTGATTTAAAAACAATACTGCCCACATATAGTTTTTAGCAAACTATCAGCTATCAACGGATTTGATGTGTCTTTACCAATAGCCGTTTGCTTAGGACTAGCCAACTCTTCACTGTTAGATATGGTGAGTTGATAACCATATAGTTTTTGGTAAACTATCAACCATAAACGGATTTGAGAAGTCTTTACCAGAAACCGTTTGCTCTGGACTAGTTGGTTCTTGATGTGGGTTAGACATGGTGAACCAATTACCATTTGTTGTGTACACAGATCACACACTTGAATCTTTAAAGCATCTCACCATACAAAACATAAAGCATTCAATTCACAAACTCCAATCAACCTGCAATTGTTAGTCCAAAAACAAGAAAACAAAGTGCAAAGCACTTGTCTCATAACATTATAAGCATATGACTAACATTGCACATAAACAAGGAAATTAATTTCCTTTGGGAACCCAAGCCATTACTGAATTTGGTTTTCCTCTTGCATCAATATAATTAAACCTTTTTAGCACAGTTGGTGCACCATTGGATTGAAGTGGTCTCCAAACCCATGATGCTGATGCATTAATACCATTGTCCATCTTTCTCTTAGCAGTGTTTTTAAAACTACCAGTATTAACTGCTTGCCTAGCAGTATGAACTTCTGGGTTCGCAATTGTAACCTTAGGTTTCCAAATTTGGTTCTTTACCACTGCTTTGTTATGAATTGGCCTTTTAGCAGTTGATGGTGCAGATTTGAAAAAAGTTTTTGCACTTTGAACTGCTTGTCTTGGGTAAAAAGTCCTAAATGGTCTACCAGTAGTAACTGCTTATCTAGCAGTATGAATTGGTCTTGGTCCAGACCTTAAAAGAACTGCTCTAGGTATCATTCTAGCATTGGAAGGGTGAGTTGTAAGTATTTTTGAGTTCGCCCTATTGTTTGAATGCCTAGTTACCCTTTTGTTGCAATAAGCTGCAATATGGTCAAACTCTCCACAACTAAAACAAGCTTTCTTATGAAAGACAAAGTCATCACCTAGTTGGTGAGACTTGAGGTTGTTCCAATTCCTTTGGTTACCTCTGGGCTTGTGTGTGGCTCTATACATTTCATAGTATCTTACTGGTTGCCTAACTTTTCTAACATTGTTTTTAGGCCTAACAGTATTAACTTTGACCACCTTAGGAACTTTTGTTTCCTCTTCCTTAACAATATCAGGTTTAACCTTAACCTGATCATCTTCATCATCATCAGAAGTCCAATCCTCTATGGTTGGAGCATCTGAATCTCTACCAGAGGACACCTTGTCCTTAGAGAATGATTTATCACTTGCTCTCTCAAAGCTTACACTTACTTCAACTACATTTTCCTTTTGTTGAGGACCATATTCTAACTTGGGTAGTTGAAATTCAGGCAAGCCTGTGTGTTCTAGGTCTATACCTGGAGGTGTAGGTATTCCTCTATAAGGAAGTGGAACAGACTTATAACCTAGACCTGATTTAGCCTTGTTGATTATTTGACATTCAATTAATTTCTGAACTCCTTTTGATGTGTATTCAAGAGTGTCAACACTTAACTGAATGTTCTCTTTATCTTGTTAAAGCTTTTCAAACCCTTCTCTTAAAAACTTAATTTCAGCATCTCTAAAAAATATATCCCTCTTAAGCACACCTATGTCATCAGCAAAATTAGACTCATTACTCTTATAATGAACAATTTGCTCTTCTAAAATAGCTAGACCCCTCTTATGGTTTGCCAAATTAAAAATAGTCTGGTTTAGCTCTATTCTCTGTTCATCATAATGTTTCCTAAGAGTTTCTAATTCTTTTAAAGCATCACATTATTTAGAACATTTAAAAACTTGTACCACAGTGTCTGTTGAACATATGATCCAGTGATTCATTGCTTGTTGCTGAAAAGTTCTCAAATTGTTGCTTGAGAAGTGTCTTCTAAGTCTTTTTGGTGGCTTCATTCCCACCAAATCTTGCAACAATGGCCTAAAACAATGATTTGGCATCCTTGAACTTGCAAAAGTTGAAGGGTTGATCATTAGGTATTGTCATCATAAGCATACTTCTTGCCTTGATGTCATTCTTCATCAGAACTCTTTCCTCTGCAGTCACTGGCTTTGTCTACACAGTTGTCAGAAGTTTACCCTCTACAGTTGTTGTTGTGGTTGTAGGATTGAATGAATTCCCTTCTTCTATGATTTCCCAAAGTGCATAGTCCTGCACTTGGAAGAATTGTTCAATTCTTAACCTCCACATGTCGAATTCATTGGGCTTGAGCATTGGTAACTTTGCAGCAACATTGGTTGTAGAAGTCTCCATGTCCATCTCTTCTTCTTAATCAAAAGAGGATCTTCTAATTCAAAGTACCAGAACCTGGCTCTGATACCACTTGATCGGATCTAAACACACTCCTTGTGTTAGAGATACTTTGAGTGATACTAACTAGCACGCGGAATTTACTAGTTAATACTTAGAAGATATTGTATTGTGTATATGAATGAAACAGTAATATGTATGAACAATGAATACAATGTTTAACACCAAAGATTCAATATTATTATCAATAATACGAGTGATCTCCTATCACTAGGGTTTACAACCTTGAATCTATTCGTACGACAAAAGTTCTTCTATATCAAAACTTAACCTAGGATATCCTTTTATAGAATAAGGATTCCTGTACAAGATAACTATAATTCGTATCAATCTATATCTAGAAGATATACACAATATCTTTTCTATACTTATCCTATTACACGTTTATCATAACATAAGCAGTACAAATTGTTTGTACTGCAGTTAGTACTACTTGTGTTATTCTCCAACAGTTGAAACATTTAGCCTGGCAGTACTAACTGTTGGTTTAATTCCCAACAGTTGGTCTTCAAAAGTAGCCTCCATTTGATTTGGTTGCGGGCTACGTTCGATCGGATGGAGGGCTGTTGTGGCTCAATCTTGGACTTTTTTGGTGTTTGGCTTGTATCTTTCTCATAGCTCTTTGTTCTTCATCCAAACTTGATCTTTTCTTTGTCTTGGAACTTGTCAACTTGGAACAATGAATACTTGGACCTTCATTCTTTGAAATGCCTATTTGGTGTGGATCTTGACACAAGAATCTTTGTACGATCGTAAATATTTCCTTCTTCCTCATTCTTTCACTTTTTCTTCCTTTTTCCTGTACTTGGCTACATATACTTTGCAAACGTACTTTGGTGCGATTAAGTAACAAAAGCATATAAATATAACCAAATAATATATACAAAATCACGAATAACGCTATTAAAAACATGCATAATTTGAGCGTTATCATGGGCCCAAAAATATAAATGAGGCCATAAAAGATGAATCTTGGGTTATAGCAATGCAAGAAGAACTAAACCTATTTGTTAGAAATGATGTTTGGACATTAGTCCCTCAACCTAAATGTCAAATCATAATTGGAACAAAATGGGTGTTTAGAAATAAAATGGATGAAAATGGTGTAGTGTCTAGAAAACAAAGCTAGATTAGTAGCTCAAGACTACAATCAACAAGAAGGTATAGACTACGACGAAACATTTGCCCCGGTTGCTAGGCTCGAGTCAATTAGAATACTACTTGCATATGCATGTGCACATGACTTTAAACTTTTCCAAATGGATGTTAAAAGTGCATTTCTTAATGGTTTTATTAATGAGGAAGTGTATGTCGCACAACCTCCCGGCTTTGCCGACTTTGAAAAACCAAATCATGTCTACAAACTTAAAAAAGCGTTATACGGACTTAAGCAAGCACCAAAAGCATGGTATGATCAACTTAAGACTTTCCTAGTTGAACATAAGTATACCATTGGACTAGTAGACAACACTCTTTTCACTAAGAAAAAGGGATCACATATTATCATAGTTCAAATATATGTGGATGACATCATATTCGGATCAACTTGTCAAGAGTTATGCGACAATTTCTCTAAAATCATGCATGATGAGTTTGAAATGAGTATGATGGGAGAACTAAACTTTTTATTAGGACTCCAAATTAAACAATTAGAAGATGTGATATTCTTCAACCAATCTAAGTACATCAAAGATATGCTTAAGAAATTTGGTCTTGAAGATTCCAAACCTATGAAAACTCCTATGTCTTCGGAAACTAAACTCACCAAGGATGACGAAGGTGAATCCGTAGATAGCACTAAATATAGAGGAATGATTGGTAGTCTACTCTATCTCACGACTAGTAGACCCGACATTATGTTTAGTGTTTGTCTATGCGTTCGCTTTCAAGAAGATCCTAAAATATCCCATCTTGAAGCCGTAGAACGGATTTTTAGATACATTACCTACTACACACTTAGGATTATGGTATCCCAAAGGAACAGGAATTGAAACCATAGTGTATGCTGACTCAGACCTTGCCGATGACTATGTCGATAGAAAGAGTACAAGTGGTATTTGTACTTTTATTGGACATTTTCTTACCGCATGGTTCTCAAAGAAACAAACAGCTCTAGCAATCTCAACAACCAAAGCCGAGTACGTGTCTTCAGGAAAAGCATGTCAATAGGCACTGTAGATGAAACAAGCTCTCGTCGACTATGGGATTCAACTCAACGATGTTCCCATTCTCTGTGACAACAAAGGAGCTATCGACCTTAGCAAGAATCTAGTTCAACATGCTAGAACCAAACATATAGAGATTCGCCATCACTTTCTACGCGACAATGTTCAAAAAGGAAACATCTTAATTGAGAAAGTATCCTCAGAAGACAACATTGCTGACATCCTCACAAAACCTCTTAAGAGAGAACCCTTTAACCTTCTTAGACTTGGTTTACGATTAATGGAACCTAATGTGTAGTTAAAACCTTAGCTTGAACCTTAGATTAACCAAACACGACAAAAATAACCAAAAACCAAATCTGATCCCGCGGAACCAATCGACAACAAGGACGGAACCCTAATTTTGGTTCCGCCCTATCCGCGGGTCTGACTCAGTTTTTTAATATTAAACAAACACTCCTGTACTGTTTATCACATTCCCCAAAAACACACAAGCAACTAGAACTCGACCCATAGCAAGCCAAACTCAGAACTTAGGCATTCTACCACAACCAATTTGTGCTTTAATCCGCTCTGTAAGTATCCTAACTATATCTACATTCCTGATCTGAGTCTAGGATTTCTATTTCTTGCATAAAACCAAAACTTGGGGATTATTCATAATTTTTGATTAATCATAAAGCATATTCACTAAATTACATAAAAAATCATGTTTTCCATAGTTAGGAATTGCATCTTATAGGACATTATCATAATTCACTAGAAACCCCATGAGAAATTTTTTATAAATCTTCTCACGATTAGGAAAAACGGTTTTTGCACATTGTTCATACAAATAAAAACGTTATGTTTTAAACATCATTTGCATAATGTCTCTTGAATGCTTAAGGGAATAAATAACTAATATGTATTTTTAGGTACATTTAATCGAAGCTACATTGAATTAGGAGCATTTGGGTTATCTCTTGTTTTGTTACAAAATTTGCAAAACAAAATTTTCATGCATTAAAAGGAGTCGAGATAACTACATCTCCACATTGTCCCCATGTAGGCACACACTAGAACATCATATCTAAACTTTTGTTAGTTTTAACTAAACTATGTAATTTTTTGTGTCTAGGATAAAATCATGCCTCCCGCAACCTGCTACGATCACAAAGACACCCTTAACTACCTCCCTAAACACCAAAAGACCAAGGGACTTTCAACCGAACAAGTTAAGATATTCAAGGCTTTAGAAAAGAGATACGTTCACGAGGGTAGAACCATAGATCCCTCCTTTTTAGAAGAAACTAACATCCGCCAACAATTAGCTACCATCAACTTTGATTGTCTTTTGGACATAGACGAACCTATATCTCCTATATTTGTGCTAAAATTCTATGCTAGTGTCGTTCTTAGTTCCAATGACTATGGTCTCATCTCCATCATTTTTAAGGTCAATCAACACCAATTAAACATTCCCTTGAACCAATTCGCAGAAGTCTTAGGAATTCCGGGTGTAGGTACTTGTCTTTATACCGACAAATGGTCATTGTCAAGCCTCGATTCCATTGTAGATTGTATGCCTCCATACGACACACCATTGACTCCCAAAGAGACTATCCATGATCATCTCTTCCTCCCTAGGACCACCCACATTAGGACAATACGTCAAGGTCATGAGATTGATAGAGACCCGTTTGGCATGGAGCTAAACGAGCTTAGACCCCAATTCAAGAAGTTGGAAGAAATTCTTCGGGCAAATGTTTATGCACCATAGGGAATATGGATCATCTCAATGCTAGTCTTTGTTATATTCTCTATTGTGTGCCAACCCATCAACCCTTCAACCTAACTTATTATGTCGCCAAGAGAATGGCAGAAATTCCGGTGTTAGGAACCACTGCCATGCCATATGGGATGCTTCTCACCCGTCTCTATAGAGCGTTTGCACCCATCCCTCCTAACGCTAGAGGTTTCTGCCCAGACTACTCTCTCATTCCCCATACTTTTGTACCCCTAAGTGACAAGAGAGTAGCTAAGTTGAAAGGAAAACGCTCTCATCCTCTAACCTCCACATTATCATCATCCGTGAGCGAGGATGATGGTCTGCCTAACTCTAGGATTCCTCCTCCGGAATATTTGAGCCAACTTCCACCAATTGAGCAACAAAGTGAAGAGTTCAAACAGATGAGAGGAATTATGAAGAACATCGGGCGTTGGTTGATGAAGATAAACAAGAAGTTAGATAAGCAGTGAGGTGATGGAGTGTTTGGTACAAACAATTTGAAACAATGATGTGTTGAATTGTTATGATTTTTGGATATTATCTTATCGTTGAGCAAATATTTGAACTAACTTGATCATGCAGGGCGATAACATTTACATGTTATTAATTTTCCATGCTTAAGCCACTGTTTGGCTTAAACTCATTTAATAGCAAGTTCATTAGCCTTGATTTGATCTATGTGATTACATGTGTTATTACTTGTGTTTTTGTTTTTAATCAATCACAACTAAGTAGTTACATATGTTTTAGAACAATTTTTGGGATTTGAACCGGTTTCGGGTCTTTTGAAATACTCACTGTATTGATTTTGTGATTGACGGATATGGCGGAACCAAAAATTTGGTTCCGTCTGTTCAATTTTTTGGTGCCTCCAAAATATACCCAACGGATCACGCGGAACCAAAAATAGGGGTCCGCCTTAGTTATCGTTTGGTTCCGCGGATCAACGGCTATTTAAAAAAAAAATCCTTGTTCAATCCCACACTTTAGATCATTGATTCTTGAATTAGGACTTCTTTACTAATACTTCAGCTCATTAGGATCATCTTAGCAACATTAGACCAATAGGAACACAATTTCCTACCAAATTTTGAAAATTCAAATTTCTACTCAAGTTACCTTTCACTAGAATTCAAGAACCACTCTTCTCTCTTTGATTCATATTGATTGTTAGTGTGTATGATAGGATAGATTTAAGGGATAACAAGTGGTATCAATAGCCAAACAAGGATTTAGGAGATTTTATTTGGTTCGTTACTGTTCATCCGCCACCCTTCGATTTTGTTTGATTCCTTCGAGTTTGAAGTTATAAGCTCAAAGAGTTTCTGTCCGCTTTCTTTGAGTTTGAAGTTAACTGACCAGATTCTTCGAGTTTCTAAGATCCTCCGAGTTCCAAAGTGAAGGTCTCTGAGATTCTACAATCCTCCGAGTTCCTAAGTTAGGTCTTCGAGTTTCTTAAAGTTTCCGAGTTTGGAAATATTTTGAATCCTCCGAGTTTCTTAGAGTAAAATCCTCCGAGTTTCTCAGATAGTATCCTCCGAGTTTATAAGAGTAAAATCCTCCGAGTTTCTTTAAGGTAAAATCCCCGAGTTTCTTAAAGTTTCCGAGATTGGAAATTTTTTTAGTTCTCCGAGTTTGTATAACTTAGAAATCCTCCGAGTTTGTGTGTTTGGGAAATACTTCAACTTTCTAAGTTTTTTAAAATCCTTCGACTTCGTTCAAAATTATTTGAATTTGGAGTTTTATAATTCTTCGACTTTGGACCTTTCTAAGAATCTTCGACTTTGGATTTGGATTTTCTTTACGACTTCGACTTTGGATTTCTTATCAAGGACATCGACTTTGGAACCAAGCAAGGACCTTTTAAGATTATTCAAGTACTCCGAGAAAGAACTTAACTTCAAACCGAACATAACTCCTGAACCTTAACCAACACACTCCTATTTCTTTGAACCGATCCAACATCATCTTAATCATACAACTTTATCAATGACGACTCGGCAAGACATCCATGCAGCCGTTGCAGAAAACCGTCATCCTATGCTTGAAAAAGGTGGATATCTTCCATGGATGAGCTGTATGATTTGCTATATCAAAACCAAACCTGAAGGACAAGGTAAACTTCTGCTCAACTCCATCAAGAATGGACCATTGAAGCCTCGTAAGATTCAAGAACCTGGAGATCCAAATGTAACACCTCCCGTTCCACCATCCTTTCGTGATAAAAAAGAAGATGAATACACAGCCGAGGATTGGAAGCAAATTGCAGCTGATGACTTAGCAATGCACTTGATTCAGCTTGGTTTTCCACGGGAAATCTTTGCTGCTGTTGACAGTTGTGAAATTGCTTATGACATGTGGGAACAAGTTAGAAGGCTTTGTCATGGCATAAAAATTGGGCAACAAGATGTTAAAAACAAGCTTCTAATTGAATGGGAGAAGTTCACATCCACTCTAGCTGAACCCATTGAATCTTACTACACCAGGTTTTGCACTTTAATGAATGAGCTCATCAGAAACAAGTTGACACCAAGACCAATTGTTCAAAACATCAAGTTCATCAACAATATACCAGAAGAATGGGGACGATTCGTCACAATTGTCAACCAAACAAAGGATCTTCATCAAGTGAACTATGATCAGCTCTATGATTTCCTTAAGCAAAACTAGGCAGAAGCAAATGAAGTAAGGAGAGAAAAACTAGCAAAGCAACATGTTCCTCTTGCATTACTTGTTCAATCACCAACACCTGTACCAGTGACTACACAACCATCTTCATCTTCCACTCAGAACTTCATGCAACAACAGTATGTTCCACAACAACCATTCTACCCACAACAACAACAAGTCAATCCATAACAACATTACCCACAATACCCGGAACCAGAATTCAATGACAATGATGAGTCCACTGCTGCTTTGACTCAAGCATTTGCTTACCTAACAAAGGCATTCCAAGGACGCTACTCTACGCCTACCAACAACAACCAAAGAATCTCATCGAACACTTGCAAAAGGCAGATTGCACAGCCGAGCTTCAACATGGGTCAACAAAGATAAATGGTTGGAGGTTATGGATATTAGCAGGGATATGCTCCTCGATATCAGATGGGTAATCAGAATGTAGGGCAGTATGTTGGAAATCAGATGGGTCAGTATGCAGGGAATAAGATGGGTCAAGTTGTTGGAAATCAGAGGGGTCAGAATATTGGGAATCAAATTTGGAATGTTGCTGCTCCAGTTGCTGGGAATATGAATCAGGGTAATTTGTTAAAGTGTTTCAACTGTCAGGGAATTGGTCACATGGAAAGGAACTGTCCCACCAAGCCGAAAATGAAAGATCTTGAGTATCTACAAAAAGCAGTGCTCTTGGCACAAAAGGAAAAGGCAGGGTTTTAGTTGAATGCAGAGGAGAATGATTTCATGGCTCTGATGGATGATATGGAAGACCTTGAGGACATCGATGCAAACTGCATTTTTATGGCAAATCTTCAGGAGGCTAAGTATGACACAGATTCTGGAGCACCTCCTGCTTATGATGTCAATGCATTCTCTGAGGTACCACCATTCACTAAATGTCACAATAATGAAATATTTGATATGTCACCTCATGATGAACAACATCCTGCGACTCCTGCACCCACTTATGATACATATATGGACACGCCAAGTTGTAGCAATATTAATTTGGCAACTCCAGATATGGATCCTAATGGAGGCTTTGAGTCATAGCATACTGAGAATGATGAGGAAACATGTGTGTCATTTGAATCATTATTGAACAATTGTAGTATTCAAATCGAAAAGGTCAAAAAAGTCAATCGCGATGTTAAGGCCGCGAATGAAAAATTGACCGCTGAGCTTGAGAGATATAAGGTTAATGAAAAAGCTTTTGTATTTCATAAAACACAACTGTCAGAATTAGAAACTGGTTATCGAGATTCCGTTTTAAGAGAAAAATATTTGTAAATTAAATTTGACACACTCAATGTTAATTTGAATATGAAAATAAAAATCCTTAAACACGGAAATTTCAGAATTAACCAACCAACTTTCTAAACAAAAATCAACTTGCTCTGATCTTGAAAAAGAAAAGAAAGAGTTGAATGCAAGGTTTTCAAAACGTGAAAATGATCTTCTTGATGAAATCATTGAGAAACAAGAAACCATTAAAAAGTTGGAAGATTTGCTTGTAAAAACCGGTCATTCTGCTCAAACAATTCACATGCTAATTAAAGATCCAAACCCGCTTTTACATACAATGAAAAAAATGGCTATCGGTTGTGAAAACCCTTATCATCTCAAGAAAGCTCAGAAAGAACAGAATGTGTTATATAATGGTAATGTGTTATTTGCTAAACATGATCCTCCCGAGGTTCGGGATTCTTATGAAACGATTGAGCTTGCCGAAGAGAGTAGAATCAAAATGAGACAAATGAACCCAGAAATTAAACCTATTGATTATAATAAGCTTAACACACTTTCTGGAGTACATCTTGTTCAAAAACAAACACCAATGGTTTTCAAAAAACATGTTGTTTTGACAAAACAAAAAGTTGTTTCAAAAAATCTTTCAAATATAGAACAAATGTCCTCTAGCAACCCTTTTAACACAAGTGACGCTAGAAGATGTTTGGATGATCTTAAAAAGAGAGTTGAAATGCTTCAAATGATTGTGGCATCCAAAACAAATACTAGCATCAACGACTGGCATTCAAGTTTTCATAATGAAATGAAAAAAGGTGTTTGAAACAGAAATTACTACTCCACTAATTGCAATTCATGCGAGAGTTCTTAATGTTGAAAATTCACTTTTAAAAGAAACAGCCGACTTTGTCAAGGACCACAAATCCCTGGTAAAGGAAGCTAATGAAAACATTGAATACATCAAAGTTTTGGAAAAACACAATGACACTCTCTTCGAAGTAGCTTTGTCGACTGGTATTATGTCCATTATTTACCAAACATATTCTGTTGAAGATGATGAAAGACTGAGAGCCGAGACTTCTGCAATTGTTTTAAAATATGAAAATGCACTTGCTAAGCTTGAAAAAGAAAATGTCACATATTTTAAACAACTTGATCTGAAAAAGGAAGAATGCAAGTATGAAAAATTGTCGTATGAGCGTGCTTACAAAAACATAAAAGAGCAAAATGATTGTAATACCCAAAATTTAAAATCATGCAAAAGTACCAAAATACCCCTGAACTTAAAATTTCACTTAATAATTATATAAAACACAAGTTAAATCCCAAACACTTGGAACTTAACACCACATGAAGTGAAATGATTTTCTTGAACATTTTTAATATTTTACATGTACAAAAAAAATTACTTGTCACACATGAAAATGTTATATGGGCCGAATATACATTATATTGTTTTATTAATTACATTTAAATTATATAATAAGAGATAAACATCAAATCAATTATGGAAACTATCACAAAATCAGTATAATTGATCCTATCACATCAATTGGGCCGAAATTCATGCCTCCCCTCACCTATTCACATGGTTTGTATTTGTTTCCCTTTTTATTCACCTTAATTTCCCCATTCGACACACAAAAAAAAACACACACATCACCATACGATTTTTGGGAGGCTGTGGTTTATTTTTATGGTGTTCATCTACGTCCAAGGAAGGTAGGAAAAATAGTTTTGAGGTCGTGGAATCGCTGGTTTGATCGTAGGAAGTTTTGGGGTATCGAATTATTCAAGCCGAGAGGTACAAAACTCTCACGACTCATTCACTCGTTCAAAACTTCATCTGGTATTTTTCTTGTGTTCCTTACATCATATATGAGTTGAATAAAATAGCTAAATCGAACCATGCATGTAAAAAAAAATCGTGGTAATTATAGATAACAAAAACGTAAATAAAACCTAAAATAACTCATACGATTTTTCTGGGTTGCAAACCTATTTTATTTGAGATCTATACGTACCATATGATCCTAGAAAAATGATCTTTGTAATTGTTGAAGCCTAAAATACCTTTGTTGAGTTTTGTTTCAATCGAATTTTATAAGAAAAGAGTTTTAAAATTAAAATAAAATCGTGCGACCTAGGGTTTTGATTTTTGGATGATGGATCTGGTCTCATAAATGTGTTTTAAGGTTTTATTAATGATTGGTAATGATTGGATAATTTAGGGTTAGGGTTTGTGTACTTTTTGGTTTACCGATTGGGTTTTAAAATGTTTTGGGTGTGTTTTGTAATTTTCTAAACTTGGGGGTTATTTTTGTAATGTGTTTTGGACCAGGGGTAACTCGTAAAAAATTATAATATAGGGGTATTACATGTTAATTTTCTAATTAAAAGGTTTATTTGGTAAATTACTTAATTGTTTAAATCGAATTGGAAAATAAATAAATTGAGGGACTTGTTTTGTAAATTCTGGAAATTGAAGGTTGATTCATATAATATTTAATATAAGGGGTGTAATGAGTAATTTTTGATAATTGAAGGCTTAATGTGTAGATATGAATATTGTAAGGATTAAATTGTAATTTGATTAATTATAAGGTTTAATTTGTAATTTAATTAATTAAAGGGCTTAATTTGTAAAATTGTTAAAATTAAAGGATTGGAATTGTAATTATGGGAAACTTATGGATTAAAATAAATAACTTGTAATATTTGCACTTTAGACCTTTATTTTGGCATATTTGCATTTAAAACCTTAAAATATGGAAAGTTGTCATATTTAACCCTAAGCTATTATAACTTGCTAAAAAGAACCCTATTTCCATAATAATAATTAATTGATGACTTGACCTAATTACTTTATGGAATTTGTCTAATTATGGAAATTTGCTATTTTGGAAACTTGCTAAATAAGGAAACTTTCTAAAAATGGAAACCTGCTAATCTTGGAAAGTTACTAAAAATGGAAAGCCGACTAAAATGAGAAATCTGATTTAAATAAGGTATTAATAATAAGACGACCATGTATTCGTGTAGATTCGCTGAAGATGGAGTTTGTCTCCGATCTGTATGTTTCTAGATGTGTTTTCACTTGCGGTATAAGGTACAGATATTCTACCCTTTCTCAGTAAGGGTGTCTCTCTCATGACTTTGATCTTTGATTCTGATTCGTTATAGGATTCCCTAAGCCATTGCTATGTTCCCCTTTGATTTGCGAACCTTGCTTTGTTTCTCTCTCTGGAATTGTGAACCTTTGATATGATCCATTTGATTTGAACCTAGCTATAAACCCTTTGCTATGATCCCTTCGTTTTGACCCTTTGCCATGAACCATTGATCTGAACCTACTGATATTGAACCTACTGATATTGACCTTTCTGATATTGAACCTACTGATATTGACCTTTCTGATATTGAACCTACTGATATTGAACCTACTGATATTGGCCTTTTTGATATTGAACTTACTGATATAACTGAAATGGAATTGGACCTGAACTACTTAATATGAAACCGAACTGGATACTGGATATTTGATACTTGACCAATGACCCACAGTTTGAGACTACGAGCCATAACTAGGCATGAGGGTTTCATGTCCATGTCATTGATGCACCGATGGCATGACTCTAGGGCAGGAGAGTGATGACCTGTCCCGTCCCTGATTTGTTACTGATTTATTACGTAGAGGCAGACTTTGGCCACCTGGGGCGTATGGATGCATCCTAGATTTGTACTGTATACTGTTACTGTTATTGTTATATACTGTTATTACTGGTGACTGATGGTGTGTGCGATACACGTCTTTCACATACTGGGAGCTGATCACTCCATTTACTGATTGAGGACTCCCCTCATGATTACTGGTTACTAAGAGGTCTCCCCTCTATATGATTATATGGTTACATGATTATACTGATACTGTTTTTGTTACTGGGCTCGTAGTGGATTTCTGTTTCCTGCACCTTATAACCTTTACCTTTCATTACTGTCACCATTTACTTATGCCTTAACTCTGACTGATTCGTACTTCATTTACTGTTCATTATTCTGTATTACTACTTTGTTACCGTTATATCTGTTCACTGGGCTTTTTAAGCTCAGCCGCATTTCTTTTCCTGCGGCAGGTTTTAGTTTGGAAGCTGGGTATGAGTGGAGAGTACCTTGGACTTAGAAGACCTTACTAGCTATTGAAGATGAATAGAAGAATTTATATTTAGACTTAGAAATTATTGTATTATAACCTTGTAGTTTCGGATTTTCCATTGTAACTATTGAAATTCAATTGTATTATTTATGTCATATGCTTGTGGTTGCTTTGATACGTCACCATTATTGTGACATCTCTACCCTTGTCGGGTTGGGGTGTTACAATTTATGGTATCAGAGAACAGGCTGCGACTCGTAATACATTTACCCTTGACCTGTGAGTTTTGGACCATTAGGCTTCCACTGTAAGAACATAGGAGAACACCTTGAACTTGCTTTAGGATTTCTTGATATGAACTTAAGTTTTGACCGGTGAGGAATGGGTAGACTATAAGGCATTTGTTTAAGTATCTTTGCTTCCGCATCACTCTGATTCGTGCCTCGATTTTGGTTAAAGCCTGTTGAGATCCCTCTTGGAGATTGAAAGCTGATGCCTTCAAAGATTTATGGCATTGAGAATTGCATAGTAATTGCCTGACACTATTTGATCCTTATCTTCAGATTCCGACTCTGACCTCTGATCCTTTTGTTAATCATTTTGATGTCTCTTTTGATTTTGTTGACCTCTGAGTCTATAGAAGTACTAGGTGGATTAAGATAGGTTGTTTTGCTCACGACTCGAGATAAAGTATGACCATCATGAGGGCATATTTATATGATGCCAGTATTATGACGTCTGGCCAACGTGATAATACTTACGTCATATAACGTGCACTTGTTGTGGGTATAGGATATTTCGAGAAGTGCCTTAGAAGCATTAGAATTCTGCTAGCTGTTTGAGATTATCTACGTTAGTGAGACTTTAGGTTCATTCCACCAATGCGTTTAATCTGCTTTCACCGTTATGCGTATACTCTGCCTTTGTTCATTAGATGACTGGATGAGTTTGAATTCTCGTTTTGCATTCTGTTGACCTCAGTTATAAATCTTGAACTCTTGTAGAGCTCTCTACTGTTGATACAGTTAATTTGATCTGAAATCTTGTTCGTATTTCCATATGAGCTTTCCTTTTTGGAAGAACCTCCCCGGGCGTGAGAATGTTTGTGACGATCTTTTGCGATTTGCTACGACTTCATCTAACCCGGCGACTTCAAATTTCGAGGACGAAAATTTTCTTTTAGAGGGGAAGAAGTTGTAATACCCAAAATTTAAAATCATGCAAAAGTACCAAAATACCCCTGAACTTAAAATTTCACTTAATAATTATATAAAACACAAGTTAAATCCCAAACACTTGGAACTTAACACCACATGAAGTGAAATGATTTTCTTGAACATTTTTAATATTTTACATGTACAAAAAAAATTACTTGTCACACATGAAAATGTTATATGGGCCGAATATACATTATATTGTTTTATTAATTACATTTAAATTATATAATAAGAGATAAACATCAAATCAATTATGGAAACTATCACAAAATCAGTATAATTGATCCTATCACATCAATTGGGCCGAAATTCATGCCTCCCCTCACCTATTCACATGGTTTGTATTTGTTTCCCTTTTTATTCACCTTAATATCCCCATTCGACAAAAAAAAAAAAAAAAAAAAAAAAAAAAAACACACACACACACATCACCATACGATTTTTGGGAGGCTGTGGTTTATTTTTATGGTGTTCATCTACGTCCAAGGAAGGTAGGAAAAATAGTTTTGAGGTCGTGGAATCGCTGGTTTGATCGTAGGAAGTTTTGGTGTATCGAATTATTCAAGCCGAGAGGTACAAAACTCTCACGACTCATTCACTTGTTCAAAACTTCATCTGGTATTTTTCTTGTGTTCCTTACATCATATATGAGTTGAATAAAATAGCTAAATCGAACCATGCATGTAAAAACAAATCGTGGTAATTATAGATAACAAAAACGTAAATAAAACCTAAAATAACTCATACGATTTTTCTGGGTTGCAAACCTATTTTATTTGAGATCTATACGTACCATATGATCCTAGAAAAATGATCTTTGTAATTTTTGAAGCCTAAAATACCTTTGTTGAGTTTTGTTTCAATCGAATTTTATAAGAAAAGAGTTTTAAAATTAAAATAAAATCGTGCGACCTAGGGTTTTGATTTTTGGATGATGGATCTGGTCTCATAAATGTGTTTTAAGGTTTTATTAATGATTGGTTATGATTGGATAATTTAGGGTTAGGGTTTGTGTACTTTTTGGTTTACCGATTGGGTTTTAAAATGTTTTGGGTGTGTTTTGTAATTTTCTAAACTTGGGGGTTATTTTTGTAATGTGTTTTGGACCAGGGGTAACTCGTAAAAAATTATAATATAGGGGTATTACATGTTAATTTTGTAATTAAAAGGTTTATTTGGTAAATTACTTAATTGTTTAAATCGAATTGGAAAATAAATAAATTGAGGGACTTGTTTTGTAAATTCTGGAAATTGAAGGTTGATTAATATAATATTTAATATAAGGGGTGTAATGAGTAATTTTTGATAATTGAAGGCTTAATGTGTAGATATGAATATTGTAAGGATTAAATTGTAATTTGATTAATTATAAGGTTTAATTTGTAATTTAATTAATTAAAGGGCTTAATTTGTAAAATTGTTAAAATTAAAGGATTGGAATTGTAATTATGGGAAACTTATGGATTAAAATAAATAACTTGTAATATTTGCACTTTAGACCTTTATCTTTGGCATATTTGCATTTAAAACCTTAAAATATGGAAAGTTGTCATATTTAACCCTAAGCTATTATAACTTGCTAAAAAGAACCCTATTTCCATAATAATAATTAATTGATGACTTGACCTAATTACTTTATGGAATTTGTCTAATTATGGAAATTTGCTATTTTGGAAACTTACTAAATAAGGAAACTTTCTAAAAATGGAAACCTGCTAATCTTAGAAAATGTTACTAAAAATGGAAAGCCGACTAAAATGAGAAATCTGATTTAAATAAGGTATTAATAATAAGACGACCATGTATTCGTGTAGATTCGCTGAAGATGGAGTTTGTCTCCGATCTGTATGTTTCTAGATGTGTTTTCACTTGCGGTATAAGGTACATATATTCTACCCTTTCTCAGTAAGGGTGTCTCTCTCATGACTTTGATCTTTGATTCTGATTCGTTATAGGATTCCCTAAGCCATTGCTATGTTCCCCTTTGATTTGCGAACCTTGCTTTGTTTCTCTCTCTGGAATTGTGAACCTTTGATATGATCCATTTGATTTGAACCTAGCTATAAACCCTTTGCTATGATCCCTTCGTTTTGACCCTTTGCCATGAACCATTGATCTGAACCTACTGATATTGAACCTACTGATATTGACCTTTCTGATATTGAACCTACTGATATTGACCTTTCTGATATTGAACCTACTGATATTGAACCTACTGATATTGAACCTACTGATATTGGCCTTTTTGATATTGAACTTACTGATATAACTGAAATGGAATTGGACCTGAACTACTTAATATGAAACCGAACTGGATACTGGATATTTGATACTTGACCATTGACCCACAGTTTGAGACTACGAGCCATAACTAGGCATGAGGGTTTCATGTCCACGTCATTGATGCACCGATGGCATGACTCTAGGGCAGGAGAGTGATGACCTATCCCGTCCCTGATTTGTTACTGATTTATTACGTAGAGGCAGACTTTGGCCACCTGGGGCGTATGGATGCATCCTAGATTTGTACTGTATACTGTTACTGTTACTGTTATATACTGTTATTACTGGTGACTGATGGTGTGTGCGATACACGTCTTTCACATACTGGGAGCTGATCACTCCATTTACTGATTGAGGACTCCCCTCATGATTACTGGTTACTGAGAGGTCTCCCCTCTATATGATTATATGGTTACATGATTATACTGATACTGTTTTTGTTACTGGGCTCGTAGTGGATTTCTGTTTCCTGCACCTTATAACCTTTACCTTTCATTACTGTCACCATTTACTTATGCCTTAACTCTGACTGATTCGTACTTCATTTACTGTTCATTATTCTGTATTACTGCTTTGTTACCGTTATATCTGTTCACTGGGCTTTTTAAGCTCAGCCGCATTTCTTTTCCTGCGGCAGGTTTTAGTTTGGAAGCTGGGTATGAGTGGAGAGTACCTTGGACTTAGAAGACCTTACTAGCTATTGAAGATGAATAGAAGAATTTATATTTAGACTTAGAAATTATTGTATTATAACCTTGTAGTTTCGGATTTTCCATTGTAACTATTGAAATTCAATTGTATTATTTATGTCATATGCTTGTGGTTGCTTTGATACGTCACCATTATTGTGACATCTCTAACCTTGTCGGGTTGGGGTGTTACAATGATCTTTTGAAATCTCTGTTGGATAGTCAAAAAGGAAAGGGTGAGGAAACTAAGTTTACAAAACCATCAACTTCGGACAAACCGGTTGCAAAACCAAAAATGTCAATTTCTCAAAGTGTTCCAAAAGTTGATGTGATAATTGATTTGACAAAATCAGTCTCTCCAACACCCTTGCTAAAAGAAAGTGTAAAAGCACAATGTGCTGATAAAGGGAAAGCGGGTTGTCGAAACATCAAATGTGATAGCACCTGGCCTTTATAGGATTAGTCTCACTACTGCGTCTGCCTCTACATCTAAAACATATAGGGCGACAGACAAAAGTATAAAAGATAATCCAAAAGAGTCTAGGAATGCTGAAACAACTTCTTAGGACAACAAGATAAATCCTAATGTGTGTGCCTTACCTTCTACAATATTAGCAAGCACCTCTAGGAGCAGCAGACCAAAGCCTAGGAGCAATACAAGAAACAATAGAGTCTCGCCTGTCTCTGAGAGTAGATGCAAGAATGAAAATGTAGAAGTAGAAGAACACCCTAGGAATTTATCGTTTTCGAATAAGAAACATATGTCATCTGGATGTAATGTTATAAGTATTGATTCTAGTGCATGTAACGAGTCTGTTTGTTTAATGTGCAAGAAATCTTTGTCTAAAAATGTCTGTGATGATAATGTTTCTAATAATGTGCATGTGAATGCAATGCCTGAACAGAAAGATGTTCCTCCAGGAACTAGTGCTAGGTCTAGATATGTTAAAAAAATTATTGCAGCATCTAGGTCAACCACTAGTAGCATATTGCCAATGAACTATCTTAAGTTGTGCATATGGATACCAACGGGTAGAGAATTCATACTAGTGAATGGTAAATTAAAAAAGGCTCCAAAATAACCAGTAAAAACCTTCTATGAATGTGATTCGTCTGTTACCCCTAACCCCATGGAACCAAATGATTAACAGTTTCCAAATGCACAATCTTCTGTTATTGGCAGGTTATCGAAATATGTCTTTGGATCGTCGACTCGAGTTGCTCCAAGCACATGACCGGGAATCTAAAGCTGCTGTTCAACTTTGTATGGAAGTTCATGGGAACTGTTCGTTTTGTAAATGATCATGTAGCAGCTATTATGGGTTATGGAGACCTTCAGTTTGGGAATTACTTAATCACTCGGGTTTACAATGTTGAAGGGTTGGGACACAACTTGTTTTCAGTCGGGCAGTTTTGCGATGTAGATTTAGAGGTTGCATTTAGGAGAAATACTTGCTTCATTAGGAATTTGATTTGAGATGATCTCTTAACTAGAAATCGTGGCACCAATCTATATGCTATCGACATCAACCAAATGGCCTCGTCATCACCAATTTTTCTCATGACAAGAGCATGCGAAACAAAGTCCTGGTTGCAGCACAGACGATTATCCCATCTCAACTTCGACACCTTAACCAAGCTAGCCAAAGACAACATCTTCAACGGTCTCCTAATGTTCAAATACACCAAAGATCACCTATGTCCATCCTGTGAGCAAGGAAAAAGCAAAAGGGCAACATATAAACCTAAAACCATACCCAGTTCGGTTGATAAGTTACATCTGTTGCACATGGACTTATGTGGCCCAATGAGAGTTGAAAGCATTAATGGGAAGAAGTATATTCTTGTGATCGTCGATGATTATTCAAGATATACATGGGTAAAGTTTCTGAGGTCAAAAGACGAAGCACCAGGCATCATCATCACCTTTCTGAAGCGCATTCAAGTTCTACACCAAGCTCCAGTAAGGATTGTAAGAACCGACAATGGCACAAAATTCACAAATCATGAGTTAAAAACCTACTTTGAAGATGCTGGAATAACACATCAGACATCAGCTATTAGAACTCCACAGCAGAATGGGGTAGTTGAAAGAAGAAATCGAACTCTTGTGGAAGCTGCTCGCACGATGCTGATTTATTCTAGTGCACCGTTATTCTTATGGGCTGATGTTGTTGCCACTGCTTGTTTCACTCAGAACCGTTCCCTAATCCATCCAAGATTCAATAAAACCCCATATGAACTGGTGAACAACAGAAAACCCGATATCTCTTACCTTCATGTATTTGGCGCTTTGTGCTATCCAACGAATGACAGAGAAGATCTGGGGAAACTGAAAGCTAAGGGTGATATTGGAATCTTCATTGGTTATTCAGAAAACTCGAGGGCATTCAGGGTGTATAACAAAAGAACTAAGAGGATAATGGAGACGATGAATGTGAAGTTTGACGAGATTTCACAGATGGCTTCTAAGAGACTCGCTCTAGAATCCGCGCTTAACCCAATGGCTTCTAATCATACCAGATTAGGACCCGCACCAAACAGTCAGACTTCTGGACATATTAGTTCAGGACTCGTACCCCAAGGAGCTCAGTCAACTAACACTGAAAAACCTACAAATCAAAAACTGAAAAATTTCTTCGAGTTTATGATTGATGAATACTATGGTGGAACTTCGACAAATGCATCTCAACAACATTCCGCTGCACCCGCTCAACAACATCAACCACCACCACCACCACAAGATGCATCTACGACAATCAAAGCTGGCACACCAACTCCCTCCACGTCATCAACATC
The DNA here is from genome assembly GCA_021014915.2 of Artemisia tridentata subsp. tridentata. NCBI lineage: Eukaryota > Viridiplantae > Streptophyta > Magnoliopsida > Asterales > Asteraceae > Artemisia > Artemisia tridentata. The sequence continues at coordinate 78,792,698 of CP139501.1, read as the reverse complement.
TACTCCAGCAACTCCAGCAATTGAAATTGTCCTACCAAGAGTTGATGAGCAAAACCACAATACCCCAATTCAAGAAGAACAACACCAAAACGATGCTGTGTTAGAAGAAGAAGTGTTCGAAAACCCATTTGCATCAGATTCAGCTGAATCATCTTCTAGGTTACATGAACCATCTAACACACATTTGTCAAACCCTCGGTATCCTTCTACGTTACAGTGGACTAAAGACCATCTAATAGAACAAGTAATTAGTGAACCTTCACGCCCTGTTCAGACGAGAAAACAACTTGCCACCGATCCCGATTGGTGCATCTACGTTTGCTCAGTCAGCCTAAAAGAGCCAAAGAACATTTGGGAGGCGATGGCTGACAATGCTTGGATTGAAGCGATGCAGGAAGAACTTCTCCAATATAAGTTACATGACACATGGGATTAATTTCCAAGACCAATTGACAAACTTCTCATTGATCTAAAATGGTTATGGAAGAACAAAAAGGATGAAGAAATGACTATCGTTCGCAACAAAGCTCGTCTAGTGGCTAAAGGATTCAGACAAGAAGAAGGGATAGATTTCGAAGAGTCATTCGCGCCAGTAGCAAGACTTGAGGCAGTCAGGATTTTCTTAGCATATGCAGCTCAAAAAAACATCATGGTCTATCAGATAGATATTAAGACAACATTCTTGAACGAAACTCTGAAAGAAGAAGTGCATGTGAGTCAGCCAGATGGATTCTTTGACAAAGATCATCCAGACTACGTCTACAAGCTAAAGAAAGCCATTTATGGTTTGAAACAAGCCCCAAGGGCGTGGTATGACGAACTATCATCTTTCTTGTTGCAAAATAATTTCACCAAAGGAACAATAGACCTGACCTTGTTTACTAGAAAATTCAAAGATGACATTTTGATTGTTCAGATTTGCGTGGACGAAATTATCTTTGGGTCCACTAATCCGAAGCATTTAAAGCATTTTGAAAATCTTATGAAAAGCAAATTTGAAATGTCCATGATGGGGGAACTAAAATTCTTTCTTGGTTTACAAATTCATCAATCCCCACGTGGTATTTTTATAAATCAAGCTAAATATACAATTGAGATTTTGAAAAAACATGGTATGGAAAGATGTGGTTCTATTGGTACTCCAATGGTCACTTCACCAAAAATTGGGGATGATTTATTTGGGAAACCTATGGATCTGAAGAAATATCGGAGCATGATTGGTTCTCTCATGTACTTAACTGCTAGTTGACCCGATATACATTTTGCTGTTTGTTTATTAGTACGGTTTCAGGCAAAGCCTACAGAACTGCACCTCCAAGAGGTTAAACGGATCTTTTGATACCTTCGAAGAACTGATCCGTGCTAAAGTATATATATAATATCAGACGGATATGATTGATACACGGGAAATGACAAATCAACCTTTTAGGAAAAAGGTTAACTTACAAAACCCGTGAATACGATATGTGTGATACCGGGCAAGTGATTACCCAGGTCGTGTCCCAGCGAGGTGTGAATCGAGGATTTCGTTTTCGGTTTGGAATTAAAGTGCTTGAAGTGTGGATTTTGGATTTTTGTGTTTTTACTATTCTAATGAGATATGGAAAGTGAATTTACAAAGAGAATAAAGCAAACATCAAAATTACACTAAAAACGCAAATTGGGAATTCCAAAAACGAGCCTTAAAACTAAAATCTTTAAAAATTAACCCTACAAGTTCAAATTTATTCTTCCTAAGATCTATATGACAAAAGAAAATTTTGGGAAAAAGATTTGTATTTTTCTGATTTTTTAATTAATTATTATGAATTAAAAACTAAATTTAAAAGAAAAATAAATTAAAAATACGAAATGAAAATGGAAAATTATGAAAAATTCCAGATAAGTCCTAATTGATGTACTGATTCTATGAAAAATAAGCTTGAGGTGATAGCTTATCCAGATAAGCTGGAATAAGCTGGACAGTTGAAATAAGCTATAAAAAGGAAACAAAGGTTAAAAGAAATAAAGAAAGGAAGAAGAACAGAAAAAGACCCAAGGGCAGTTGGTGTTGGTGTGGGTGTGTGAGCTAGAGGTACCAGGTTCGAACCTGGTTGTCCTCTTTTTTTGCTTTTATTTTATTTTTGTATTTTTTTTCTTTTTGGGAATGAATAAGCACAAGTTAAGCAACAACTATTAAAAGTACAACTTATTTTAAAACAGACAATAAGGTCAGATATAAGCTCAAATTAAAACCGTTGCTAAAATGGGAAAAGGTATGGAACAAAAGGGCTGCTAAGCTATCTAATAAGCTAATGGGAAATAAGAAATATGCTAAGGATTACAAATAAGCTAAGAATGAAAATAGGGGAAACAAAATAACCCACAAGTTAAACAATTAAGCTCAGAAATTCAATAAGCTCAAAAGGCTTAAAGACTGATGCAATGAGAAAATCAGTCTCACAAAGGCAACTTTGGGTTTATTTATAAGCACCAAAAGCTAGCAATCCTAAAATTGACCTACCAAAGATCAAATAGAACAAAAAATCAGACTATGGGAGGCTTAATCCCAGCTTATAAATAAGCTGAGAAAAGTGGTTGGGAGGACTGAAGTCTGCTGAATGACTGTGATCAGTGATCACCAAAAATGATGTCCACTAGCTACAATTCACATTTATACTCAACCAACTCTTGGATTACTACTTAAATGACTCAAAGGGACTCAGACATACAGGAAGAAAGATCAAAAAGAGCTTATTGCAATATATAGCTTATTAGATCAGTTAATACCCTAGGATTTCCACAGACCATGCACAACCATGATTTCTATCTAATTGGCTTAAAAGAACTTAAATACAGCTTAATTACACTATTTTAAGCAAGATTAAAGTTGGCTAAATGGTAAATGTACAGTGATAGCCATTTTGACCCATTTAACCCACTGACCCAAACAACCCTTTATGCTTACTGTTTTGAATTTTAAACTGAAACACACTAATCTAGGCTAGGATTTTGCAAGTCAGATTAACAACTAGCTATACTAAGCACTAAAAAGCAATCTTCCAATATACATAAGCACTGAAATAAGCTAGAATCTAATTAAGCTATTTTTGACTTTTTTAGAGATTTTTAAGTACAAATAGAATTTAACTACTAAAACCTAGCAATCTTTACTCAAATGTCAACTCAGAAGACAAATAAGCAAAGCAATCACAAATAAGCAGTTGGAATAGTAAAACATGAAAATGGAATTTTCTTACAAAGTGCTTTTGCTCCAAAACAAGGACTGATAAGCAATCACCACCTCAACCTATTGCTTCCCAAGAAGCTCTAAACCATGGCCATCCAATATTCACCATGCTCCAGCTTATTTGACCAAAGTGCTTAATTTTAGCTTATTTTGACTTTTCTTGACTATCTTGGAATTTTGAGATTAAGGCTGAGCTAAGTTATTCTAAACTTATTAAATACTTTAGTAAGCTTATATAAGCTTATAAGAACAATTAACAAGCTTTTTCAAACACTGAATTGCTTAATTAGGATCAACAGTGATTATAAAAATTTCATTAACCTTAGAAAACATTACAATACTGGATAATTTGAGAAGAAACAAACTTAAAATTACTTATATTGATACTGAAAAGCTTAAATTCATGATAACTAAAAACTTAAATTAAAATACGACTAACACTAAAATTCTACCTGCCAAATTTGGCTACAAAAGGGCCTATTTATACTAAAAATGAGGTGGGATCCTCCTTGTACTCTTCTCTGAGCAATCATGAGCCATTGGATGGGGTTGGATTCATCTCAGCCGTAAATTCCAATTTTGGCGCCAAAAATGTGATAGTGGATTTTTAGCTAAACTGAGCCACGTGAATTGGTACACACGTGAGGGAGTAGCTAGAGGGGGAAGATGGAGTGTGACAGGAAAAGAAGCATGGTGAGGGGGTGGGTTTTTCAGGATGGTGGTTTCTGGTTTTGGCGGGTGTTGGTTTTGAGGGAGACGGATTTGACCAAAGTCAAATCCTGGTTTAGTTAATATACGGGGATGGGTTATTTTGTGGAGTTGGGCTTTTGAGTTGGTGGGCTGGGTTAAGGATTGGAAATGGGTTTTTAGTTTAGGATTGGGTTAGTTTATTTGGTGTAGGATAGAAATGGTTTAGGTTTAAGTTTTAGGGATTAATGTTGCCAAATTTGAAAACTGAGGGACCTTTTATGCCAAATTCTGAAAATTATTCCAAGGGCCAATTCTGTCATTTTGATTATCTTGAGGGTTGACATTTGACACTTGAACAAATTTCTTGGTTCAAACTCATAAATCCTTTTCCCGGCTTCGGTTCTTCACGACTTTCCAATCTTGTGCTCGGTTTTTGCCTGTTTTGCCTCGTTTTCAATCCTTTTGTACCTGAAACATATAAAACACAAACCAAGGATATCTGCAGTATAATTTGGGTGTTTTTGGTCATTTTTGTGTCTATTATGGGTATAAAATGATGAGTATTTACACACTCATCAATCCCCCACACTAAACTATTGCTAGTCCCTAGCAATCCGATCATGTGAAGTAATGAAAGGATCAAAAGAATATACCAAGCATACCCCGTTTTGACTTTTTATTTGATGCAAGAAATTTAAACTAGAACAAAAATAGACAAAATGCTTGATTTCCAAAAATGGTATCATGGAACGGGATTCACACAAAATGGGTGTCTCCAGGGAATTGAAATCGTCATCCTCTTTTTTATACTCCCAACTAAGCTTAGACTCAATGTGCAAACGTTTTTGTAAAATGCTAACACTACTTATACTAATAATCTATGTAAGCCGAGACTTAACTTTTCACTCCCATATTTATTAAAGTTAGGTGACTGTGCTTGATTTTCAAAATTTTAATCACAAAAATCGACGCTTTTATAAGATATTGACTAATACTAGTTGAAAGATAGATTTAAAATTTAAAACAAGCAAGTTTCAAAACTTTATTGCATTTTGCAATATCATTCCATTTTTTTTTCTTTTCATTTTTTCATCATTTTTTTTTTAACTTGTGCAACATAAACTAACGGAGTTCCACGGGGACCAAGACCTTACACCTTCCGGAATAAAGGATCCAAGGGCCGTTACAACGGAGAGTTCCAAGACTCTAAACATTCCTGAAATGAGGATCCAAGGGTGTTAGACCAAGACCTCACACATTCCTGAATTAGAGGTCCAAGGGCCGGTGTAAGAGGGTAGCAAGACCTAAACGCCTTCCGGAAATAAGGATCCAAGGGCCGATCTTGAACCGTAGCTTTTTTAGCACATACATTTATTACTTAACTTTTGCAACTTTCAAGCAACGTCTCTGATGCGCGTGATGTGTCGTTGCGGTTTAGCAGTTTTAATGCCTACTCAAGTTTTAAATTTATATTTAGCCGACTTATCAATAACACACACACTTAACGAGCAGTGTACCCGGTCAGTATGAATATAATGGTAAGTAGAGTGTCGATCACTAAGAGTGGAACGTATTATCTCGTTATTCTAATCAGTATTTTAATATCCTAACGCAAGGGGTTTCAGCCTGAGAGACTGGCACGATTTGTTTGCAATTAAATAATAAAATAAACCAATAGGCACGAATCAGCAAGTAGCACACACATACATAGATAAATACTCGAGACAATAAGAGGGCTGTCCTTATGATTAAGTAGATTGTCACTTGTTTTATTGATAGCTTTATATGAAGTGTATGTAGTTAACCCTTTCTCGTTGGTCCTAATCTTATCGGCGAGTAAACCCTTAATGATTACTTATGTCTAAAAGTTATTCCTAAGTGATCAATTTAGTAATAACCGTGGGAGCCACATTATTTTCCGCAGTCAAATGCCCGCAAGCCACTAATAAACACAGAGGTTATCAATGCACTAATAAGTAGTAACCAAAGACATCAACATATAAACTTTAATTGATGGGAAAGCAAGTATTAAAGGGAGTGCAATCTTTCGTTGTCACATTACACAAGCCACCAATCCTGATGAATTAAAGTTTGCTAACACAATAAAACAAAACTACTTAATGAATTAAACACATGCAGCACCTTCTTACAGCTCTTGTATCTTTGATTTGGGTGTGTCTTGTGCTGCTGCCTTGACTGAATTCGTCCTTGGTTTCTGGTCTTCGGTCTTAGGTTAAAACTTTTTGAACTCTTTAATTCGTCTGGTCTACGGGGTATTTATAGTTTCTGTCTGAGGGAAGATGCGGCGCATCTAAGGAGTAGATGCGGCGCATTGACTTAACTTCGCGTGGGGTCCAAGATTATAATATTCAGGAATATTCGTACACCGCCAGAAGATGCGGCATAACTCCATGATTAGATGCGGCGCATGTCCTCTTGTATCTTGGATCGTATCTGGTGATATCTTGATAGAGATGCGGCGCATGTCATGATTGAGATGCGGCGCATCTTGAGCAGAATTGACTTGATCTTGTCCATTTCAGTAGACTCTTAACTTTATGCATGTTTTGCTCCATAATTAGTCCAAAATTGCTAAGTTTCACCAAATGCTTGTTTTTACCTGAGAATTACAAAAGTAAACGATTAAGTATCAATCCTCATACATAATATAGTAAAACAAGTCAAATTAATAGGATAAATGATAGTAATAAAATGTACTTATTTGAGTTCATCAGTCTCACTTTCATTTTGCATTATTATGACATATGCTTGTTCCGATGTTTAAATAAAGCCTTGAACTAGTATTTTTCAAAATCGTACGAAAAAATGATTTTGTGTGTTCAAAAGTTTGAAAATAAGCACTTATTAAGTCAGATTAGTTATCTCCTGGGAGGAAAAGCCATAGATTACTGATATAAGCTCTAAAAAAAACCAACTATTCTACGCTTAGCATTTTCATTTGCACAAATCGTAAAACCTTAGTCTAATCGTTAAGGAAGCAGCCAGATCAACACTCTGGCAGAGTCGGGATTCCCTTTGTTCTAACCTAATCAAGACTAAACACTTCTTTTTTATTGCAATTTCTTATCTAAGAACGAAAAAAATTTAAAATTTTTGGTCAAAACGGGCGTACTAGGGCACTAGAAGGATCAAAAGAATATACCAAGCATACCCCGTTTTGACTTTTTATTTGATGCAAGAAATTTAAACTAGAACAAAAATAGACAAAATGCTTGATTTCCAAAAATGGTATCATGGAACGGGATTCACACAAAATGGGTGTCTCCAGGGAATTGAAATCGTCATCCTCTTTTTTATACTCCCAACTAAGCTTAGACTCAATGTGCAAACGTTTTTGTAAAATGCTAACACTACTTATACTAATAATCTATGTAAGCCGAGACTTAACTTTTCACTCCCATATTTATTAAAGTTAGGTGACTGTGCTTGATTTTCAAAATTTTAATCACAAAAATCGATGCTTTTATAAGATATTGACTAATACTAGTTGAAAGATAGATTTAAAATTTAAAACAAGCAAGTTTCAAAACTTTATTGCATTTTGCAATATCATTCCATTTTTTTTTTATTTTTTTTCTTATCATTTTTTCATCATTTTTTTTTTAACTTGTGCAACATAAACTAACGGAGTTCCACGGGAACCAAGACCTTACACCTTCCGGAATAAAGGATCCAAGGGCCGTTACAACGGAGAGTTCCAAGACTCTAAACATTCCTGAAATGAGGATCCAAGGGTGTTAGACCAAGACCTCACACATTCCTGAATTAGAGGTCCAAGGGCCGGTGTAAGAGGGTAGCAAGACCTAAACGCCTTCCGGAAATAAGGATCCAAGGGCCGATCTTGAACCGTAGCTTTTTTAGCACATACATTTATTACTTAACTTTTGCAACTTTCAAGCAACGTCTCACTTTCATTTTGCATTATTATGACATATGCTTGTTCCGAAGTTTAAATAAAGCCTTGAACTAGTATTTTTCAAAATCGTATGAAAAAATGATTTTGTGTGTTCAAAAGTTTGAAAATAAGCACTTATTAAGTCAGATTAGTTATCTCCTGGGAGGAAAAGCCATAGATTACTGATATAAGCTCTAAAAAAAACCAACTATTCTACGCTTAGCATTTTCATTTGCACAAATCGTAAAACCTTAGTCTAATCGTTAAGGAAGCAGCCAGATCAACACTCTGGCAGAGTCGGGATTCCCTTTGTTCTAACCTAATCAAGACTAAACACTTCTTTTTTATTGCAATTTCTTATCTAAGAACGAAAAAAATTTAAAATTTTTGGTCAAAACGGGGGTACTAGGGCACTAGAAGGTACAATTGTGACAAAAATCGCGAGAATTCCCCCCCACACTTAGAATTGAATATTGCCCTCAATATTCAAAGTACCGGCTATTATGCCGACGCTTAGAACGTAAAAAGGTAATACTAATAGCCAAGTGTGGAAAAGAAATCTCTTTTTTCACAAACAGGATTAATAAGATATCCCTAGATAATCGTTAGCAAAAAGATCGGATATTGGGCGGCTGGATTGAAAACAGGCGCATCAATCATCACGATCTAAGGGAAACCTGCAAACAAGAGCAAACAACACACAAACAAAGCACAGTAGAGGAATCCCCCCACACTTAGTGTCAGAAAATAGAAAGAAGTCAGAAACATGGGTTGTCACCCATGAAGTGCTAATGTTTTTGTTAACCGAGTCACTAGCTTGACTCGACCCCGAATTCATTGGTTCATGGGGAAGCAAGTGGAAGAAACATTTAAACATCAGAAAGTTCCACACCGACAAGATACATTCGGGTTAAAAGACTAATAAATGGAGATGCCGGGGTTAAAGATGGTATCCTCACTTCCGTAGGAGTGAAGAAGAGGAGAAGTCACATCATATGTGAGGAATGGAAGGAAGATTTTGATAACAATTATGATAAAATCTTCATCCTCAAAGGCAAACTTTTCATTTTCCTTAATTTGAATTTCATCATTAAAACTCTTGTGGTTATTTTCAACAAACACCTCGGGAGGGAGAGGTGGAATGATTTCCTCAATAAGTAAACTCTTATGATAGAGCATTTCTCCCCCCGGGTCAAAATCTTCCTCAAGATAGAAATGATCATACTCCGGAGGAGATATGACAGGAGTGAGTTCATCGGAGAACTCCTCAGGATCTATATCATGAGGTATAAGCATGAGAAGTGGTACTGCCACGACTCGTCTCTTTAGTATGATCGATATCAAAGCAAAATAACTCATAAGTCGAAAGAGAAAGATCGGGATGAGAAGTGGGACTGCCACTACTCTCCTCTGCCATATCAAGGATAAAATTCTCAAAATCGGGTAAAGAATCCTTGAGCTCGAGCTCCGGAGGATTTGACGGAGTGGGATTGCCACTCGGAGAATTATCCGAGAAAAAGTCACTATCCTCAACGGGGATAGGAAATGAGGTTGGATTTTCACAAAATGATTCGATCTTAGAAATGAGCACATTGATATTCAATAATTTATCACGAAGTAAATCGTCTTTGATTTCCAGAATATCAGTGTCAATTTCTTCATTGTCAGGTTCAAAATCCTTCACCTCCTCTAAGCTGACGAGCTCAGAATGGGGAGATGATGCCTCAACATAATCGATGTTTTCACAAGAATAAGAGTCATCATCACACGAAGTACCATCATTGTCACAATCGGACAAAATCTCAAAATGATCATCTGAAATGTCAAGATGAGGAGAATTATCATCGAAAGGCATATCACACATATTATCAGAAATACCCTCGGACTCACTTGGGATTGGGACAAGGTTCTCAACACTAGACTTTATTACTTCGTCCGATTCCTTTTTAGGAATAGTGCTAAGATGCTCATCCCCCATAATGAGAGAGTCCTCGGAGTCCATAGTCGGAAAGAAGGATGTGATTGCAATAGATTGAGGGAGTTGAGAAATGATATCGCTCAAAGGAATAACACTCTCCTCGTCGTCCTCCTCATCATTATTGCTAGCATAAATGGCTTTTATACGTTCCATTTGCTCTTCTGCTAGCAATTCTGCAATACTCTTGTCTTCCTGCCTTTTCTGGATAGGTGTGATTGCAGCTGACGAATTCTCATAATATTCCTTCATTTGAATAGTATCCTCATCCTCTTCATCGAGAATGGAAGCCTTGAGAAATTTGGCACGCGTTTTCGCTGCTCGTTCTTCGGCTAGTAATTCTCCCATAGATTTTTCATGAGGATGAATGATGGAATACTGTGGGGGTTGGACATTGTCAAAACCGGAAGTATTATACCAAGGATTAGGTTCTTGATTCCACGGTTGACGTTGATAATCGTCATGAGGACCCCCACAATTTGCATAAGGAATATTCGGTGACGACATAAGAATTAAACACTAAAGAGGGATAAGAAGATAGAATTAAACGGTTTAAGAGGATAAAGAAGAAAAATAAAAGAAAACATTTTTGGGTTTTGCATTTTTTTAACACTTTAGAAATAGTGTTTGCGATTTTTCAAAAGAAAATATATACAAAATAAAAATGATGCCAAAATTTGATCCGTGCTAAAGTATATATATAATATCAGACGGATATGCGTGATACGCGGGAAATGACAAATCAACCTTTTACGAAAAAGGTTAACTTACAAAACCCGTGAATACGATATGTGTGATACCGGGCAAGTGATTACCCGGGTCGTGTCCCAGCGAGGTGTGAATCGAGGATTTCGTTTTCGGTTTGGAATTAAAGTGCTTGAAGTGTGGATTTTGGATTTTTGTGTTTTTACTATTCTAATGAGATATGGAAAGTAAATTTACAAAGAGAATAAAGCAAACATCAAAATTACACTAAAAACGCAAATTGAGAATTCCAAAAACGAGCCTTAAAACTAAAATCTTTAAAAATTAACCCTACAAGTTCAAATTTATTTTTCCTAAGATCTATATGACAAAAGAAAATTTTGGGAAAAAGATTTGTATTTTTCTGATTTTTTAATAAATTATTATGAATTAAAAACTAAATTTAAAAGAAAAATAAATTAAAAATACGAAATGAAAATGGAAAATTATGAAAAATTCCAGATAAGTCCTATTTGATGTACTGATTCTATAAAAAATAAGCTTGAGGTGATAGCTTATCCAGATAAGCTGGAATAAGCTGGACAGTTGAAATAAGCTATAAAAAGGAAACAAAGGTTAAAAGAAATAAAGAAAGGAAGAAGAACAGAAAAAGACCCAAGGGCAGTTGGTGTTGGTGTGGGTGTGTGAGCTAGAGGTAACAGGTTCGAACCTGGTTGTCCTCTTTTTTTGCTTTTATTTTATTTTTGTATTTTTTTCTTTTTGGGAATGAATAAGCACAAGTTAAGCAACAACTATTAAAACTACAACTTATTTAAAACTGACAATAAGGTCAGATATAAGCTCAAATTAAAACCGTTGCTAAAATGGGAAAAGGTATGGAACAAAAGGGCTGCTAAGCTATCTAATAAGCTAATGGGAAAAAAGAAATAAGCTAAGGATTACAAATAAGCTAAGAATGAAAATAGGGGAAACAAAATAACCCACAAGTTAAACAATTAAGCTCAGAAACTCAATAAGCTCAAAAGGCTTAAAGACTGATGCAATGAGAAAATCAGTCTCACAAAGGCAACTTTGGGCTTATTTATAAGCACTTAAATGGTCACTACAGACCACAAAAGCTAGCAATCCTAAAATTGACCTACCAAAGATCAGATAGAACCAAAAAGCAGACTATGGGAGGCTTAATCTCAGCTTATAAATAAGCTGAGAAAAGTGGTTGGGTGGACTGAAGTCAGCTGAATGACTGTGATCAGTGATCACCAAAAATGATGTCCACTAGCCACAATTCACATTTATACTCAACCAACTCTTGGATTACTACTTAAATGACTCAAAGGGACTCAGACATACAGGAAGAAAGATCAAAAAGAGCTTATTGCAATATATAGCTTATTAGATCAGTTAATACCCTAGGATTTCCACAGACCATGCACAACCATGATTTCTATCTAATTGGCTTAAAAGAACTTAAATACAGCTTAATTACACTATTTTAAGCAAGATTAAAGTTGGCTAAATGGTAAATGTACAGTGATAGCCATTTTGACCCATTTAACCCACTGACCCAAACAACCCTTTATGCTTACTGTTTTGAATTTTAAACTGAAACACACTAATCTAGGCTAGGATTTTGCAAGTCAGATTAACAACTAGCTATACTAAGCACTAAAAAGCAATCTTCCAATATACATAAGCACTGAAATAAGCTAGAATCTAATTAAGCTATTTTTGACTTTTTTAGAGATTTTTAAGTACAAATAGAATTTAACTACTAAAACCTAGCAATCTTTACTCAAATGTCAACTCAGAAGACAAATAAGCAAAGCAATCACAAATAAGCAGTTGGAATAGTAAAACATGAAAATGGAATTTTCTTACAAAGTGCTTTTGCTCCAAAACAAGGACTGATAAGCAATCACCACCTCAACCTATTGCTTCCCAAGAAGCTCTAAACCATGGCCATCCAATATTCACCATGCTCCAGCTTATTTGACCAAAGTGCTTAATTTTAGCTTATTTTGACTTTTCTTAACTATTTTGGAATTTTGTGATTAAGGCTGAGCTAAGTTATTCTAAACTTATTAAATACTTTAGTAAGCTTATATAAGCTTATAAGAACAATTAACAAGCTTTTTCAAACACTGAATTGCTTAATTAGGATCAACAGTGATTATAAAAATTTCATTAACCTTAGAAAACATTACAATACTGGATAATTTGAGAAGAAACAAACTTAAAATTACTTATATTGATACTGAAAAGCTTAAATTCATGATAATTGAAAACTTAAATTAAAATACGACTAACACTAAAATTCTACCTGCCAAATTTGGCTACAAAAGGGCCTATTTATACTAAAAATGAGGTGGGATCCTCCTTGTACTCTTCTCTGAGCAATCCTGAGCCATTGGATGGGGTTGGATTCATCTCAGCCGTAAATTCCAATTTTGGCGCCAAAAATGTGATAGTGGATTTTTAGCTAAACTGAGCCACGTGAATTGGTACACACGTGAGGGAGTAGCTAGAGGGGGAAGATGGAGTGTGACAGGAAAAGAAGCATGGTGAGGGGGTGGGTTTGTCAGGATGGTGGTTTCTGGTTTTGGCGGGTGTTGGTTTTGAGGGAGACGGATTTGACCAAAGTCAAATCCTGGTTTAGTTAATATACGGGGATGGGTTATTTTGTGGAGTTGGGCTTTTGAGTTGGTGGGCTGGGTTAAGGATTGGAAATGGGTTTTTAGTTTAGGATTGGGTTAGTTTATTTGGTGTAGGATAGAAATGGTTTAGGTTTAAGTTTTAGGGATTAATGTTGCCAAATTTGAAAACTGAGGGACCTTTTATGCCAAATTCTGAAAATTATTCCAAGGGCCAATTCTGTCATTTTGATTATCTTGAGTGTTGAAATTTGACACTTGAACAAATTTCTTGGTCCAAACTCATAAATCCTTTTCCCGGCTTCGGTTCTTCACGACTTTCCAATCTTGTGCTCGGTTTTTGCCTGTTTTGCCTCGTTTTCAATCCTTTTGTACCTGAAACATATAAATCACAAACCAAGGATATCTGCAGTATAATTTGGGTGTTTTTGGTCATTTTTGTGTCTATTATGGGTATAAAATGATGAGTATTTACACACTCATCAAGAACGATTAACATGGGACTTTGGTATCCGAAGGATTCGGAGTTTAAACTAATAGCATTTTCAGATGCGGACCATGGCGGTTGCCAAGTCACAGCAAAAAGTACATCAGGTGGAGCACAATTTTTGGTAGAAAAGCTAGTAGGCTGGTCATCAAGGAAATAAGATTGTACGGCGTTATCAACCGCAGAAGCCGAGTATGTGTCTCTATCTGCGTGTTGTGCCCAAGTTCTATGGATGAGGACACAACTCACAGATTATGGCTTATCTTTCGACCGCATACCTTTGTATTGTGATTCAAAAAGTGCCATAGCCATCTCGTGCAATCCTGTGCAACACTCAAAGACCAAGCATATTAGAGTCCGCTACCACTTCATCAAGGAATACGTAGAAGAGGGTACTGTTGAATTATTTTTCGTGAAGACTGAATACCAACTCGCCGATCTATTTACTAAAGCCCTTCCAAAAGAAAGGTTTGACGATTTAGTTCGACGAATTGGCATGCGAAGCCTAACTCCTCAGGAGCTAGAAAGTCTTCTTGAATCTTCTTGAATTTTATCTCAAAAAGCTTCGCATGTAAATATTTTTGAAAAACAAAATACAAAATTTGAAAAACCAACAAAAACAAAATATAAAAATAGAAAATTTTCAAAAATACAAAAACAATATAAAATCATAAAAACCAAAAATATTATTCTCACGACATGTCTCTCGTATAATCGATATTCTGTACGTATCTAGAAATGTCATTCAACAATGATACGGACATGTACAGATGCTTGAGCGAGAGTTCATTTAAAAATTTTCTAAAACATGTCGTTTCTCAAAATTTCTTCACTAAGGCTTTCGTATATTTCAGTACGAAACCCGGGCTACATTGATGACTTCTGATTATTTCAGATCAGGACTCGTAATGTTAATGGCAAAAATAAAAAATCCTTGAGCACATGATCAAGATTTTTCAAAATCTTTCTCAAAATTCTGTGCTCAAGATAACTCCCTCTATACCGTTAAAATTAATTTAAACTCAAAAGTTTTAAAATATGCTTTATATAAGGGGGAGTATAAAATATAAAAATAAAAAATGTTCCAATTTATGCTCAAATCCGTCTATCTCTCCAAAAAGCTTTCATTTAATTAGTTGATATCAAAAATATCACTACATGCTATTTTTGAGGGGGAGAAGACGTGATTAAAATGTGATCAAAATGTTTAAAGATCGTAGATTGAATCTCAAAAAGAGCTCAACTCAGTATTAACCCTCGAATTGACGAAATCTAAATGTCAGTAATCGAAAAGACTTGTCCGGGACGGGTAATAATTTCAAGCTGGTTATCCAGTGATGTAAACGTGTCTCGCAAAGGACTTGTCTGAGTAGAATGTACCAATTCGAGAGATTATCTTTGAATATGACCGGGATGGGTAATAATTTCAAGCTAGTCTAACTAGTGATGTAAACGTGTCTCGCAATGGTCATGTTCACTGAAAATCGATCAATTCAAATGTGCGAACTCTACCCAACATGTGCAAATCTATCTTTAAAATGCATGAGCACATGTGTAGGGGGAGTATTTCTGAAAATGCAAAACTCTCGAAGTGTTAACTAAAATGTGTTTAATCATAAACACTTTGAGAGATTTTTCACAAAAGGTTTTATGGCATGTGAGCAACAAATCTAGGATAATCATGGAGTAATAAGGTGATTATGGTTAGGTTTATGTCCTATGATCCGCTAGAGCCGGAGGGATCTACCCAAGGACAATTCCAATAGATTAGAATTAGAAGTCCTTAGGTAAGATTGAAAAAATGAGTAAAATGAGAAAGGAGAAAGAAGGGGTTGGAGAATGAAAAAGAAAAGTTTAAATGAAAGGGTGAAAAGAAATAGCCCTCCATGAAAACTTAGGGCAGAAACCGGGTCAATACATCTGCTATTGGTATTCACTAAGGTGATACTGATATTGAAGACAAGACGTTATGGACCTAGTGACGCGCTGCACCACCCCTCCTAGCCACTCATATATCTTTTAAAAGATATATGTTTCATTTCTCACGGAGAACACTACATAATCTATCGACCTCTCATTTCGAGATGTGTTGATATTGAAAAGGTGGCACTCTGCTCCATGCCTCCGACTACTAAAACCAAAACGCACATTATCGAGTCTAGAGCCATGAGATTCATCAAAAATCTCTTAGGAACACTTCCAATATAATACATTGTGTTCGCTAAAAAGGACACAAGTTGTAAGAGTCTTAATGAGATCTTCGGATCTTGCCTTATCTATCATGATGGTTACGTACTTCAAACGGTCTATAGTCTTGAAATGATACTCCGGTATACTTCAGAGGCTCACAACGGCCTTGGTAAAGATTAGAGAAAGTTTTCACACTATGCTGTTAACGATCTCGAAATCTAAACCTGTAAGTGCTGGACAATTTATTGCTAACTATTTTATGCAGGTACTGACGAAAGTCCATCTACCATCATCATATGTCTCAACATCTGCATCTCCTCATGCTCATACTTATGAAGATCATCCTCAACAAAGCTCAAGTGAAAAAGTTCAAGACAAAAGGATCAAGTTAAAGACAAAGTGCTAAGACATCGTCAAAAAGCTAATAAAGATGTCAAGAACAAGCTCATGTATCAAGAAAGGATGACATAAGTATGAAGTTCAAGAAGTATGAGTATGATGGAGGATATAAAGCAAATGCACAGAAGATGTTGATCAAGGCAAGAACGACCAAAAGACGATATTTTGAAGATCACATAGCATGAAGGAACGAAGAAGCAAGACTATTCTACAACGACACACAAAGCACAAGACAATGAAGATGAAAGACCTAATCATACGGAGCATCATTTGAATGACCATCCCTTAGGGGGAGATTGTTAGCATTTATAAAAATGTGATGGTCATTTGTCGTTATAATATTTTTAGTAAATGTGTCGTTGTATATTAAGTTAGAATAGTTTATGGGCTTGGATTTAATCTAATAGGTTATATGTTAGTGAAAAGAAAGCCCAAGCCCATCCTTGTTAAAAAACTATAAATAGCACCTTCACTCCCATTTGTAAAGGTTGGATGTGTAGGTGCTTTAGGGATTGTAAGAGATTAGTGTGTGTAATAAACTTCCTCTCTCTAGTTTCTCTCACTAGAATTCAAGAACCACTCTTATCTCTTTGATTCATATTGATTGTTAGTGTGTATAATAGGAGAGATTTAAGGGATGACAAATTGGTTCCTTGCAATCCGTGGATCAATCACATCACTAGATTTCCCACTCAACCTTTGCATTTACTGCATATCTTCTTCATCTTACTCAACCCCATCTCAATGGATTGACTTTGATGATATGACTAGCTCCTTTTCTTCTTCACAATCAATAGGAACCAACATTTTTCTATGGATCAACATCACATCCAAACACAACCTTCCATAAACCTTACTGTCTTCAAATTAGGAGCTTTAGTTTCATCTTTTCTCACATCTTCACCATCATTCCTAAGCAATATTTCTGCATTTCTAAGCGTTCTTCACCCTCACAATGACCAAATCAAACAACTCCTCAACAAGCAGACCACACAGAAGGACAGCTCGAATGAGTGTCAGACCTTGCTGTTTTGTTAATCTCAACTCATCATCGGAAGAATCATCACCTTTGACCATCTCATCACCCATTGCTAATGAAAACTTCCTTACTCTATCAACTCCAACACCACCTCATATCATCATCAACACTCCACCACCCACCATCACACCAGTGGCTACCACACCACCACCCGCACCATCTCACTTAACAAGATCACCATCACATCCTCATTCACCCTGATGCGCGCGTGTGTCATTGCGGTTTAGCAGTATTAATGCCTACTCAAGTTTTAAATTTATATTTAGCCGACTTATCAATAACACACATACTTAACGAGCAGTGTACCCGGTTAGTATGAATATAATTGTAAGTAGAGTGTCGATCACTAAGAATGGAACGTATTATCTAGTTATTCTAATTAGTATTTTAATATCTTAAGTTAGCTGTACAGCCTAATCTAACGCAAGGGGGGTTCAGCCTGAGAGACTGGCACGGTTTGGTTATAATTAAATAGTAAACTAAACTAATGAGCATGAATCAGCGATTAGCACACACGTACACAAATAGATACTTGAGAGAATAAGAAGACCTGTCCTGATAATTAAGTAGCTTGTCACTTGTTTTATTGCTAGTTTTATATGAAGTGTATATAATTAACCCTTTCTCGTTGGCTCTAATCTTATCGGTGAGTAAACCCTTAATGATTACTTATGTCTATCCTATTTATTAAAGAGACGCTAAAACAAATAGGCGAGGAAGGGGCATGGCGACCCAAGCAATGCTCAGCTAGACACAGAGGTTATCAATGCACTAATAAAAGTCACCAAAGACATCAACATATAAACTTTAATTAATGGGAAAGCAATTTTAAGGGGTGCGCATGATATTCCGTAGTCACATGACATCAGCCCATCAATCCTGATGAATTAAAGTGTACTAATACAATAAAACAAAACTACTTAATGAATTGAATACATGCAGGACCTTCTTACAACTCTTGTATCTTCGTTTAGGGTATGTCTTGTGCTGCTAATACGTCTGAATTCGTCTCTGGTTTGGTACTCGTACGTATGGTATCTTGCACACAAAATTCGTCTGACTTTGGGGTATTTATAGTTTCTGTCTGAGGGTTAGATGCGGCGCATAGGATAAGTAGATGCGGCGCATTGACTTAACTTCGCGTGGGGTCCAAGATTAATATATTCAGGAATATTCGCACACCGCCTTAAGATGCGGCGTAACTCCATTTCTCTATGCGGCGCATGTCCTTTGCTGTCTTGGATTGTAACTTGTGAAATCTTGATAGTGATACGCCGTATGTAAGAAGTATGTTGCGGCGTATCTGGAGCAGAATGATCTTGATCTTGTACATTTCAGTAGACTCTTAACATCTTGCTGGTTTTGCTCCATAATTAGTCCAAAATCGCCAAGTTTCACATAATACTTGTTTTTACCTGAGAATTACAAAAGTAAACATTAACGTATAATTCTCATATATAATATAATAAAACAAGTCAAATAAATAGGATAAATGATGATAATAAAATGTACTTATTTGAGTTCATCACACCCCAACTTCAACCCATTGAGTTGTTTGCAACTCCACCAACATCACCTCACACATATTTAGAAACTTTGAAAGACCTTCCACCTAGGTCCACCAATCCACCACCAATTCTTTTTGAGGTAGAATCCTCACAAGGAGAACCACTCCTCTTTCACCCCATCTATAGGGATATTCACGGTCCTCTTTACCGTGATCAAGCTCCACCGCAACCTCAACCTCAACCCCTTTCACCAACATCCACCCTTCAAGCTATTGATGAGGGAATGTGGATAATCCAACCGCAAACCCAAGGCGAGATCAATGATGAACTTGACCGCCTCTACGCCTTCTTCAACATGGTGGATTCCCACCTAAATGAAGCTATGGATTTACAATCCAGTTTGCTAGCTTCCATCATGTCTCCCACCTATATTCCACCACCTCTACCATCAAACAACCAACCGCCACCACCACCAAATAATGAACCAACCCTTCCACCCAACTTCCCTAGACATGGATGTTCCATGTGTGAGAGGACCGCCCACTTAACTCAACGAACCAACATTTTGGTTCACGAGTTACAAACGAAATGCGGTTCATTTTGAACCACATCCTAGAGCGCCTAAATGCTCTTTCACACCCACCATAAAAGACGCTATGATTTTCTCTATTGTTTTTCTTTTATAAGATTTTTAGGACTCCTCTTTTTATTTCTAGGTTATTTTCCTTTTTATTTATTTTGTAACATCTTAATTTGTGACCATGTCACAAATAATTTTCAATGAAAGGTGTTTGTTGTTCATATGTTGATTATGATCACAACTTGTGCATTATATGGCTGGTTTCAACCATTATACTTGGTTGACTTATTACACTTGCTTGAATAGGTTGAACTATTATACTTGGATTAAACCTTTGCGTTGTAGCTCTCATTACTCTTGCATCATATTACTTGGTTGGCTTGAATCATTTACAACTAACCTTTGTCTTGTAGCATTTTTCATCCTTGGATCATATACGTTGGTACCCTAGCAACGGGGAGTATTGATCAAGTGGGAGTTAATCATGCACTAACATTTATTTTTGTAGCATCATTCATCATTGAATCATATACTTTGGCACCCTAACAAGGGGGAGTATTGATCAAGGGGGAGCTCATATAGCAATAACCTTTGTTTTTGTAGATTCAAGCATCATAAACTTGGCACTCCAATTAGGGGAGTATTGTCCAAGGGGGAGCTAATAAGCACTCAAAATCCATTTCTCATCGTACTTGGCACTCTTAAATTAGGGGGAGTAATAACCAAGGGCCATTCACTACATTCCGCATTGCATTTCCTCTTTTTGTTTCGACAAAAAGGGGGAGATTATATTAAACTCTTACATCATACATTTCAAAAAATTTAAAATGGCATAACTGCTTTTAAATTTGCATAAAACAAGTTTAATCTATATTCCTCAACGGATAAATAATTTGACATAAAATTCTGACAACGGTCGAAATTATTTGGGAATGGGTATACGAAAACGCAACAGTGTTCGAGGTTGGGGACTCATTTTTCATTTTTATTTTGCAACTTTTATATTCGAAACAATCCATTATATCAAACTAACATTCATTGGCCTGGTGAGCTACAATGATTTTGCAACTACAGTTGCCTGTGAGGGAGTGAACAGTGCTATGAATAGTGAAATTATTATTTTATTATCTCTTATAAAGGAAACCACAAACCACAGCACAAAGAAAATTCCAGACACAAACACACACAAAAAAATTATCGGTCATTACCAAAAAAAAAAAAAAAAAAAAATCGATCCAACACACGATTGACATATCCACAAACAAAATTAATCAAGAAAGAAAATTAACCAGATTCACAGATCCACAAAACGCAGAAACATAAAGAAGGTAAAATTAGTTTTTTTTTTTTTTTTAATTTTTTAAATTTGGGGTTTTTGTTATATTTTTTATATGTGGTTCATAAGAATTAGGGTTTCGTGTTAATTTAAGAATTTTTCTGAAATGGTTCATAAGAATTAGGGTTTTAAACTATCGTGGTACTGATGTCTTCATACTTGCTTTTTTCTCTGATTAGCAAGGGCGGTGTTAATACAAATATCGTCTAAAAATGTTATTTATATTTTACGATCTTTGCTATATTGTGTTAATGACAATTATAAACTTTATCTTTAGCAAAGCATAAATATAAGTTAAGTCTTTTACATTTATAGTTACAAGCTTTTAAAAACTCATTTACATGCTACATGATCACTAAGATATACATATTACATTCATATATACATTTACATAGTTTACATTTTTAATTCTTAAAATGGAAATATGTACATGACATCATGGCATACATCATATTGAGATCTTTAGATATCTTGGATGATTTTAAGAATATCATGGAAAGATCTTCAAGCAAAGAATTGGATATGGTAATATCTTGGCAAGATTTGGAAAGATATTTTGAGATTTGCTGTCAGGGACTGGCGGAACCAAATTGCATAATGGACGGAACCCTCAATTTGGTTCCGCCCAATCCGTGGCCTGTTTTATCCATTTGCCTATAAATAGCAGGCCACTCATTCTTGTTTACTCATCAATTTTAGCATAAACAACATTCATTCATTCTTTCATTACTAACGCATTACATATTACATTCTTAGTGATCTTTCTTTCGTAGCAAAGAGATCAAAGCATTACAAGCTTCAAAATATTGTTGCAAGACTTGTTAGAATAGTCACTGTGTGATTTAGTTGTTTATCACACATCATTGTTGTACCATTCATTCATTTACCTCGGTAGTGTCTGGTTAGTATTTTAGTCCTTAAAATACATAGAGTGTCGGGGAGTGGTTGTGCCCTTGTAAAAGAACTCGGTATCTAGCTTTGTACCAGAAAAAGAGTAAGCGACGTGTAAAGGTTTTCTTTGACTAGAAGGGAACTTTTTTCTTAGTGAAGAAAAACTCTTTAGTTAGAGGCTCGATGAGTGGAGTGTAGGGCAAGGAAGAGAGTCCTTGTAGACCGAACCACTATAAACATCCGTGTTATGGTTTGATTGTTTCTTTCTCTACTTACTTGTTATATATCGTTTATTGTTTGCATAACTTTGAAATCACGTTAAGTATTCAAAGCGAATTAATTTTAAAACGGTAAAACTATTCAACCCCTCTTCTAGTTTTCCACAGACGGCTATGAGAACATCGCTAAAAAGGTGATTCCGACATTAGTCAAATATGTTGGATGAGATGAGGGATAGTCCGAGAAAGCTGGAGGTTGATAAGGATGATGTTAAGGAGGAGGATGAGGATGAGGATGGGGATGGTCAGAATGAGTAGGTTTACGATGGGTTTAAGCTGATGGCTAAGTCGGCTTTGGAGGTATACTTCTAACTATATTAGTTTTGAGCACTGTATATATTTAAAGTTATTTTTTGAACTGGCTATTTAGATTATTGTCTTATAAATGGGTCAATTTCGTAGTGTTCTATCTACTAGTGGATCAATTGGTTAAATAGAATGAAAGGCAGCTAAAAAGGAGACCGATCGAAAGTCGTCGTAAGTGTAATATACTAATATTAAGGCATACAAAAGTTAGATAATCAGTGATATAATGTAACCTTGGTAGTTATTAGTTACTTATAGTAGATTAAAAGTTTAGGAAGTGTTTGTGGCTGATATGTAAAATTATTGCTAAATAATCAGATAATTAACATCTTGAACAAACAGTTTCATGGTCTTTGTAGCCAATGGAAACTCAATTGCGTGTAATCCCAGTGAAATTTAAAAAAGAGAATCTGGAAGTTTACTTGATATGTTTGTACGACAGCTTCAAGGCCTACAAAACCAAAAGCATATATAGATGATGGTACATGTGCAGTATATTAACTGGATTGATATTAATTGCATATTATATTTGCAGGCAACCAGTGAAGATTAGTTTGTTGAGGCCGCATATAGCAGGAAGCCGTTTTGCACTTTTCCTAATGGTAGCCTACTTAACAGGAGCGATAGTTAGATCAATCATTTGGAGTTCAACTTGCATGAAAAGAGATGTTTCGATTTGCTTCTTTTTATGGGCATATCCGCTTACTAACATTTGAAAAGCCAATAAAGCTCTCCGTTTTCGGATTATAAACTGCCTATAACCTTGAACGTGCAGCGCAAGTGCATAAACTCAATATAATATGCCGAAAATTTTGAGTTTATATCGAATTTTACATATCTTAGTAACCTAACACAAACACCCCTTTAATATGTTAGTTTCTTTTCCGTTACGGGGATCTTTGGGATTCATTATGTTTTCTGCTTGAAAATAAGTATTTTTTTAGATACTCAGTTTCGATTTGCTTGCGAAACTGTGTTTTTCTACTTATTATAAGCTTGAAACCATAATTAATAAGCGATCCAAACACCAGCTACAATAACCTGGTCTAAATTTGCGTTTCTTTCTTTGCATCATTTTACAGACAAGAAACCCACTGCACGCAGTAGACGACTATTGGAGAAGATAAAATCGGCGAGAAAAAACTTCCTGATGGACAGCACAAGATAAGTTTGGTTAATTCATTCTCAACTTTTTCCCTGCACTTTATATTATCATTCTCATTTTCATTTTCGTTTAAACATTTCATAAACAATTATTTGTTTAATTTTACAGATGGTTAGGAATTTAGTTAGAGTAAATGAAGTGAAGGTACTGGAAGTAGATGAAGCTGAAACGCCATTAGCCACGTGCATTGCACGTGTGTTGTCACCTTCTTGACCATCTCCAGAACACAAAAGGGTTTATATATAAGAACCTCAAAGGTATTTTTTTATGGCATATTCAAGTCTTTTGGAGCAACTTACTACGCAAAAAGTTCTGCGTTTCTAGAACTTAATATAGACCATAGTTGAACCTTAAGTCACCAGAAGGGTGCTTTTGGTCTATTCATGAAGGGTTGGTTTAAACCACAAACACTATTTTGTTTGTCTAAAGAAAACATATTTTGTCACATCGTTATTACAAAAACAATAATAAATGCGGTTATTAGCTTAATTTTTGAGCGAAACTATTTAGAAAGTTGTATGCATTAAAAACATATTTTTTGGCTGAAGTAACTCCGAGTAATAAGGGGGTGTTTGGTATGACTTGCGTTTGCAAATGACAAAAGCTAGAATCATCAAAACACATCCAAGTTTGTTTGTGACAATATTTAATATCTTTTCAATATATGTTGTAGAAGAAGATGTCGAGGTGGCCGAAGACATTTAGGTGTGGCAAGAATTCAAGTGTTGAACGAAGGAATTACACCAGATACAGGAACATTCTTTTGCTGGCGTAAAACTAAATTTGATTTCGTCTTCAGTGGGGCACACTAGAGGTAATCGAGGGTTTCATGCAACCGTATTGTTTTATTTTTAGCTGTAAATAATCAGGTTGTGGGAGATACATAGCTGTCTGTTTTTTTGGAAATAATTAAATAGGTTGGATTTCAGTAACATGAGTAGTTTAAGTATGCTTAAACGGGTTGAGTCGGCTTAGATACTGATGTGTTCTCGATGCAATATATCTTGAATCTATGTTTACTTGAACCAAATGAAATTACCACTCTTATGCAAAATTGCTGAAAAACGAATGCAGGTTACAATTTCGTTGCGCAACTAGCTTGGTTACTACAAGGAATACCTGAAGAAACTGGTGGGAATTACAGGATAGTCTAATGCCACATCAATAGTCACAAGTTCAATATACCTGCTTAGCTCGGGAAGTACTCGAAAACTTTTAGTAATTTATATTATCGGTCTTTGCAACGCATAGTAACCAATATCTTTTGTGTCTGCAGGTCACAAAAAAAATGAACTCAAAGAAACACAAGGAAAGTTAATGCAGGCTTTTATTGAGTTCTACGAAAAGCTTCAGTACCTAAAGAACTACTGGTAAGCATAGCCTATTTCTTGACTGCAAATTTTAATTGAATTTGTTCTTGCCTTTAAGTTGGCCTTCTTCAAGATAATCAAGAAATATGATAATGTTAGGGACTTTTAATAAAAACATTTATATGTGTATCCACGTGTTCAATTGCTAACCTAGATTGTTAGCGCAGATCCCAAGGAGAAATGCAACGGACGCTTACTTACAAATGATCGAAGAATCTTACATGGGCCAATCTGA
The DNA here is from genome assembly GCA_021014915.2 of Artemisia tridentata subsp. tridentata. NCBI lineage: Eukaryota > Viridiplantae > Streptophyta > Magnoliopsida > Asterales > Asteraceae > Artemisia > Artemisia tridentata. The sequence goes on along the minus strand of CP139501.1, from coordinate 78,767,748 downwards.
TGAGGTATATTAGAATATAAAATATAGATATATCGTTTTGTATGTTGCGCTCAACCTTCTAACCAAGAATTCCCTTCAGGTCGCTAACCTCGCTGAGAGAGTCATAGCAACATTCATAAAGCACTTCTGTAACGGGAATCACGGTCAAGGAATGAACACCTTAAGGCCAAAAGCCTAAAGAGAGAAGCTTCGTGTTACTTTTTTGTTGGTAAGTTATTAGCATCAATTGAGTCAGGCAAGAGTATTTAGCAAAAACTTATTGTCACTACATTTTTTTGGCTATCTCTGGTCTAAATAATCAGATGTGCAGCAGGTAAGAAATTGCTGTAACTTTTAAAAAAAATTATGCATTGGATTTTTTTAGGAATTTGATCATTATCTTAGACTTATTTAAAATACAAATAGGTCAAATGGATCAAAATTCATTTAAATTTTTTTCTAATGCGTAAACTTCTAATTCGCTCTTAAAATATATATATATATATATATATATATATATATATATATATATATATATATATATATATATATATATATATATATATATATATATATATATATTTCTAGGCATTTAACCTTAATTATTTTTTAATCCAAGAAGGAGACCGGCCTTTACAGCCGTCCGTAAATGCGAAACAGTTGTTTTCCGAAAACATAAAAATCATTAACATAGTGAGGATCCATTGTTTTGGAAAGTAGAGGTGCATGTTGAGCTTATGAAGTAGCGAGCTTTTAACATCAGGGGTGTTTGGGATTGCTTAATTGGACTGATTACTATGATACATATTTGACACATGATTCGGTAGTTCATCTGTTCTTTACTATTATCATCCTGTCGCTTTTGTTTTGTTATTGGCGCTTCTGTAGTTTGTACATATACTGTGATATGATTATTATGAGTGGTGGTGCGATTTTGCTTAATTTGGTCGACGGAAGGGGATGAAGGGCGATTTTATTTTCTTAATATGTAAGCTTGGTATTTTAATTTTCTTAGTTTGTTATGGTTTTAGAGTTGCTCATCTTCGAATTGTGATATAAAGTATGTAACTGAAGAAAATTTGTTCTGTAACAGCTTATTCAAGGAAAGTGTGTCTTTGCAGTCTGCTTTTATTAACGAAAGATGAGAAGTGAGGGACCAGAAGCAAAAAACCATGGAAATATGCGTATCGTGAAGGTAAAAGCATGTTTTAACTGGACCTATTTTGTAGAAAAAAACGTAGGTATGACCATTTCAGTTACATACTTAGATATCAGCATTTTGCAGGCCTTGATCAAGCAATCATAGAACAGGCGGTTCGTGATTTGAGGAGTGGCTAAAGAGGTTGTGATTTTCCACTGCTCATAATGCACTTATGCAGACTAAATTTTAGGGGTTGGTTGTTCATAAATTCAGGTATGAAGTCTTTTTTATTTTTTTTTTATTTAAAAAATTTGAAATTAATATATATGTGTGGTATATCGGCAGAATGAACACGCTGCAACAATTGAACCGTCTGTTTAAAATAAAGTTTTCGAAAACGAGTATCAAACGTCTACAAAGTCTTCTGCCTGAAGATCAATCAGATACACAGTCATTATATTCAGAAACCACTGAATATGCAGATGATGATTCACAATTACTTTTATCGACTACATTTGCGTACAATTAAAAGAAGTAAGCATCTCAAAAAAAGAAAAGAAATTGATGTTTTCAAAAACCCCAATTGAAGGATTATTCATGGGCTTGGAATCATTGAGATTGACTTTAAAAAACACCCTGCCATCATCATTAGTGATTACTAAGGGGGCGTTTGGATTTGCGTTTTTTAGTTAATTTTTGCCATAATAAAGTCACACATTAAAAAAAAAAAAAAAAAAAAAAAAAAAAAAAAAAAAAAAAAAACTATTTTAACTCCTTGGATTAACAGTATAAATATTATTAAGTCAACTTCAAATTAGCCCAACAATACATTCTGTTTATACCGTATTGACTACAATTGGTTTCTATCTTATTATGTTGTAATTGTTACTGTGTTGCATGCTTGAGTATGTAGATGCCAAAATTCACGAATATTAGTACTGAAAATCGAAGGGTTTAGCAAATGTGATATGAAGTAGAATCTAACTTTGAGTTACTAATTTAGGCGTAATAGGCCTAAAAGTAATAACCGAACTGAAACCAGATAGATGTTAAATTGTACTAGACTGGAAATGCTTTTTTTTCTTTGTTGCAAGTTTAATTAGTAGTGTTCCTGAGTATATACGTTCCGAAAATTTGAAAACATGATCCGATTGTTTAGTAGCTGTAACGTCAATAGGCGTTAACTTTAAGATAGTGATTTAAGGATATAATATTAAGTTCTAAGCCAGACCGAACTGGACATGTACTAAATTTTACTGGTCTGGTATGGAACTGGTTTACATCTGCTTTCTTTTTGGGTAACATGTCTTTTCACAATTTACTTAAGTAACACCCGGTCATTTTATATAATCTTACCGAAAACCACTTGCTCATAACCAAGAAAAAAAAGTGTTCAAGTTGCTGTGAGGAAAATCTCCACTTGATAATTATAAAAACAATAAACTTTCTAATAATAGTAATAATAATAATAATAATAATAATAATAATGAGGGTACTGATTAGAGTGTTGTTGTTGTGAAAGGTCAGATTGAATAAGGTGAGATCGATTTAGATACCGATGTTACGGCTGTTATTACGGATGTTGCGAATGAGAATGCAAATGTTGTTGATATGGAGATTGATGAGGAGGAGGAGGAGGATGATGATGGTAATGTTAATAAGAAGTGGATTAATGTGATTAAGGTCGGGTTGAAGGGTATAGTTGAAACTGTGAATGATGGAAAGGAGTAAGTTTGTGAATTTTGAATGTTTATCGATTAATTTGAAACTAAATGATTCGAGTTTTTTAAAGTAAGTAATGTTGATATGGTTTGGTTGTAGATCATTTGAAGATGTTTGTTCGAGACTTGAGGACTTGTTGGACACTTTGTCGACATTGCTTTCGAAAAATGCGGATTTGAGTAAAGATGATTTGGTTCAGTTGGCATTTTTTTCTATTCGGACTGTTAATTCAGTAAGATATTTTGATAAAGCTTTTTACTTTAGTTAGGTTTATGAGTGTCACTCTTTTAAAAACTGTGATTTTGTTTTAAAGAAGAGTCCTTTTTAGTTCTGATGTTTGTGACAATTTTTGATTCTAGGTATTTAGCTCCATGTGCCAAAACAAAAAGGAACTGAATAGGCAAATACTATCAAGGTCATTTTCAATTTTTATTTTTATTTTTAATTTTTTTTATTTTTTTTTAATATCTTCCTGCATTTGAGTATTCTGTGCTTTCGAATAGTTCTGACATGTATTTGTGATTTTTACAGGATGCTGACTTATGTGAAAAGCTATACTCCTGTTGTTTTCACCCCTGAACAATTGAAAGAGGTGTGGTTTATATCAGATTATTAGACTTTTAGGATATTGCAAGGATAGAAAAATAGAAAATTGATTTCTTTTTGTTTTGTTTCGTTAGGTAGTGACCATGTTAGTGTTGTGCAACACGGTTTTCGTTGGTTCAAGTACCACAGAGAATGATAAGGATGTTGATACGCTGGCCGCACCCTCGGCTGAAATTGGTAAACAGGAAGTGTCTTCTGTAAGTGAGGAGTCTGATGTGTTAGATGCCATGCCAATCAGAACTTCAAATACAATAACACCACCCAATCCTGCTGCAACGGGGTATCCAGTTAGAACTTCTAATGCAAGGTATTCGGTTAGAACTTCAAATCAAAACACGAAGCAAAAAGTATGATTTTCTTTTTTATAATGATACGTATTTGTACTAAGTATTTACCATTCTAATTACAACTGCATTTTGTAGGTTTATTTGGAACTAGACAAACAAAGGAGTAAAGATTCTTTAAAAAACCACGTGCACCATAATTCTGCTCTCAGAGACGATTGATTACTTGCGGGTTTAGGTGATGAAATGAGGATTGGCATGGTTGCATTTCTGGGCTAAAATGAGTCTGGGGCTGGGTTGAGATGGGTGCGTTTGGGTGCTGATATGGGGGCTAAAGGCCAGTTTTGGGGCTGCAATGGATACGGGATTGGGGGCTGAAATGGGGGTTAAAATGGGTCATTTTTGGGGCTTAAATGGAAGTGGGATTGAAGGATGAAATGGAGGCCGAGATGTGTATAATGGTTGCATTTGTGGGCTAAAATGAGACTGAGGCTGGGCTGAGATGGGTGCGTTTGGGTGCTGATATGGGAGCCAAAGGCCAGGTTTGGGGCTGCAATGGATACGAGATCGGGGGATAAGATGGGGGTTAAAATGGGTCATTTTTGGGGCTTAAATGGAGGTGGGATTGAAGGATGAAATGGAGGCCGAGATGTGTGTATTTTGGGTACTAAAATCAGATCTACAAACTTCTGAAGAGATATAGTTTTGTTCTATCTCTCTTTACCAATATAATTTCATTTTTGATATATACAAACCTTTATGTACTGCTAATCATTTCATCTAAATAAACATTACCACAATTGTTCTATACTTCAACACACATACCCTATATACATAATGCACAATGGATATCTTACTTCACTCGACAAGGATAATACAAAGGATATCTTACTTTTCTTTTTTATTCCCTAGAAAAAAAAGCTATATGGTATACCACACTTTCTGTTACTATCATGTATTTGAGCATCAACTCCAGTGGACTGTGTGGGGGTGCATGGGAAATTTTGTAACACATGGTAACACCTGAGCGCAACATCGTAACTTTTAACCTATTTTTTTACGACTACCTTACATATACAAACACCCCACGGCAACGCGCGGGTACTCAACCTCATTTATTTCATTTCCGAATTTTATATTGTCTTGATTTTATACGAGGATTTCAAATCAATGTTGCATGTTATAATCAAAGAGATGAGTTATTGGTACCCGTAAAACACCAACAATATTCTCCATTTTTTTTTCTTTGGTCCCTAATCAAATTAACATTTTCTTTTTGTTTTATATTTTGTTTAATCCAAATGTTTTAACAAAAGTGCTGTTTTTATTATTTGTGTTTTTCTAAACTTGAAATACTTTCTCATCATATTATTCGCTTATTACAAAATAGTTCATTTTTCAAACAAAATGGTTACTTAAATAGTTTTTGTATATTTTGTTTTTTTTTTACATAAAGTTGAAAACTTTTTCTCATAACTTACCTCAAATTCATATAAAGTTTGAAGCTTTTGAATGATTAGTCGAAGATCAAGGGTAATTAAAGAGTATTTGGGGGTAATTAAAGAGCCTTGGATGGCGTTTTTAAGTTCGAGTAGATTATCGTCATTCTCGGTTTACTCCAAAATGATTTCTTAACTCTTTTTCTATTCATTCTTTATTATTGTTAATTGTCTTGTTTATCTTAGTTAGTTTAGCCATGCTTAGCTTTATTAGTATGTCATTTAGCTTTATTAGGATGTTAGAGTAGATTTTATATATATTTGTTTGGATAAATTGGTTGACTTGACGCAGTAATATAAGTGGTGGTTTAGCTGTAGTTGATTGAGATTTGATTTACGAATTTTTATTTGACGATAATCATAAAAAATCATTTTAAAGAAAGTTGTAGCCCACTGAGTCATGGACTCTCAAAAAAAAAAATTTCAAGGTTTAATACATAACAGAGTGTCGAGAAATTAATTTTTAGTGCAACAAGGTCAAGCAAACAATACTTAAAATAAACGAACAAGCATGCAAAAAACATAGGCATTCATCGGTTTATGCATATCAAACAAGTAACACATTAGCATATATTTATAAACCAGTTTTATTAAACCATAAAAAAAACGACACCGTTTTCCACTGTTTCATTTTCCCGCCAAAAATCCTTCCCGCCAAAAGCCCAGCTGAGAAACGGTGGCCCACTTTCCCTTTTCCGGTTTCTCCATTTTCCCTCTCCAGTTTCTCGATTGTGGCCCATTTGTGGCCTGATTTAGTGTATAGAAAAATGTATAATTGTATACAAAAAACATCCACCTGTCCATTACCCATTGCTTTATCTTAGTCTTTGGGTATGGGTTCTACCTAAACTTGCAGATTTTGTGAGTGGTTTTTCAAAGCTACACGATAAGGAAATATCTATGACATTCTGGAACAATCTCAACACACACAAAATCCTACCAAATCCACAAAGAAGATGCATCCTACGCACAGCCAACAGTAAATCATGATGAGTTATGGTTGGTGACAATGAAGGTGAGGTTAAAACAGATATGAACCGATTGTTATGGTTTCAGTTTTCTTTGATTTCTTTTTGGCCAGAACATAAAAACCACGGCAATTAGGGTTTCGATTATTAGGGTTTTTTTTTTGCCGAAGATTGTTTTGTTTATGTTCGGTTCGAGAATCAAAAAGAGGGAAAAAAAAGGTTAGTTTTGTTTGTCTTTAATTTTAAAGATTGTAACTTCTATGTTTTTTTTTGTCTTAACTTTTTTGGTTTTTGTATGTAGTTTGTTGATTTGTCTGCTATCAATTCCTGAAAAACAGAAGAAGATTACATAGAGGTTTGTTCTTGCTTTTTTTTTACTTGATTTCGCTTAAAAAATAGAAGGTAGATGTAAGTTTTAATTTTTTTACATGTACCAGAAAAAATAGCCCCAAAACGTCACAAAATCAATTGAAGATGTGTGTTTGTTGTACATGTACCAGAAACAAATAGAAGGTAGATGTAAGTTTTATTTTTTTTTACTTTTCTTTGATTAGATAGGTTAGTTGTAACCTTTGATTATTTGACAAATTCAACTGTTATGAAGTTTTAATTTTAATTTGGTATTGCAGTTATATTCAAGTTGTATTTTGGTGTGTTGATGGGTTCACCAAAACTTGATACCAGCTATATCTTGCCAACGCAACATCCTATGTTAGCAGCCATGGCAGACGTCCCCTGTTTTGAGTCTGTTGCTGCAGCCATGGCGGGAGGCTGGTGTTGTTTCACGATGACCAGTTTTGGTTTATGATACTTTTTTCAGTTATCCTATTTTGGCGGGATAGCCACATGGATTTTGTGGTTGCAGCCAACATGCTTCATGTTCTGTTGTCGCCTTTTTAGTTTGCCCGACCTTTGTTGGTTATAATAGGCAATGATGAATTTGTGGGTTCGATTAAACCCTTGAATCTCCATGTATTGGCAGGGCAAAGTATTACGTTTGCAGCCAGCGTGGATGTATTCACTTTTTTTCGATTACTAATCAATCCAAGTCAAATGATATTGGTCATTCGACGTCTGAACCGTAACTTGGCACGGCAATGACCGGAAGGTGTGATAGCATACTTGCTATTATGCAACCGTCTTTGCAGCCACAGCAGAGTTCTGATCTTTTTGACCATTTTCCATTCACAAGTCTGAGCCTAATGATCTATTGTATCGGTTTTTATGGTTTCTAACTTTTAAATTCATTGTTTCTGTCATTTTTTGGTATAAGCTGTGCACATATCTGAGCCTGACCGAGATCAGAAGTACGCGAACACGAAATCATAAATCTGTGTTTTTGTTTTATAAAGATTGTTTCTTGAATTAGGGGGTGTTTGTTTCGGCTTATAGCTTATTTGGTTTTGTGATTATGTTTTATGAGCTCACTTTTTGTGGCTTATTTATTATAGGTTTCAATGAAAAGCATCAAGAACCCTTTGTTAGACGTGTCTGTTACCGGGAAGGGGAAAAGGAAGGTCGATCACATGCGAGTATATGAGGTTCAAGGTACTGTTACATACTATGTCACTGCACTTTATGATAGGTTTGTGTTGTTTGCATTTATCATGTGCCGTGTTATAATGTCTTTTCGATGAAATATTCGTTTTAATGATATAATTCTAGAAAATAATGTTTGAACATGAAATATTCATAATAATACAATTCTAGAAAAACCCATGTGATGCAAGCTGCCAAGTACAAACTCATGTTGCTAATATTTTGTATATTTGAACTTGCATTTTCATCTAAGTTCGTGTGTGGGCATCTTGCTTTAGATCATAGATTTTTTTATATGATCATGGATAAGAAGTGTTCGAATGTAGGTCTGTTTAAAATAGATATGAACTATATCCTTCTGCTTTAATAATCATCAACATTATTACATCAGAATGTGAATTAGACATATTTGAGCTACTTATGTACTTAACCATTGATAATGAAATAAAAATGAGAGTTGCAGGCTTATTTCGTTGCTGTTTATGATCAGTAATATATTTTGAGATTTACATACTTTGTCTTTTTAAAGAACTATTTTAATTTTAATGTGGAAGGCAATAGGCTAAATAAGCAAATAAATCGACCTTCATATGTTTGACATCCTGACTAAGTAATATGATGTTTGTTTTGTTAGGTATTAAAGTATTGATTTTGGATTGAAATTAGTTTTTTTTAAGCTCTGAATGGGATTTACAATTGTATGGCAGTAAAACAAATCTTTATTTTCAATATAAATTGTAAATGAGTGTTTTGGTTGGGCCATTTGCTGTCGCAAATTGGGCGTTTGGTCGAATTTTTTTGCTCTCACACATAGGGTAACGCTGTGCGTTATCATGTTGCGAGTGTTACTAAAACCGGATACACAAGGTTGTTTGATGTTCAGGTTCAAGGTGAGTACGAGTAACGCTGTGGGTTATCATGTTGTTTTTAAAATACGTTTCATTAAATGATTGCTTGGGTAAGCTTATTTTTGGGGTAACTTACCAGGGGTTTTTTTTTTTGCTGTCAGGTTCTTAAATCAACCTCATGTGATGCAACAGTTGAACCTAAGTACTTGACACACAAAGTCAAGCCGCGGCTATTCGTATGATCCTTGATTTAGTTGTATGCTTGATCATCTCACATTCCTAACTAGATTAATAATGAATCAATGGCCTGATTTAGTTGGTGCATTTTGTGGTCCTGATTCGACTCATATTTTTGATATAGGTTAATGAAGTGGATATGGATGAGCTCAAGAAAATGTAAATAGATTATGCACGAGCCTTGAATCTTACATCGTCTGCATCCAACACATGTCGCCATTTGTTCAACACCACGGATCACAACAACGAAACAGACCTACCAGGCTACCATGTAACTTACATATGTTTTTTTTGCTTTTCAGCTACAACTGTATATGGTTTTTCGTATATTTATATTCATGTTCGCTGTCTTTCTTCCAGGTCTACAAAATTTCACCATAATGGATGACAACGAAACGACTATTGTATCTGACCATTCGCTGCACAGCAGCCACCATTTGCCTTTCAAGACTGCTTTACATGACGGCAACTGTTTATCTAATGAAGGTAGCTTTTTATATTATTAGTGCTTTTGTTATGCAGTCCATGGTGACGAAGTGCTTCTAAATGCTTCTGCCGTTTCTGCAGCACAAAGCAGGGCTTCTACTAATGACAGTCGACAAGGTATTATTGTTTTTTTTTTTTTTTTTTTTTTTTTTTTTTCTTTTGCTAGCCATACTTTTATTCATTTTCAGCTTTTGTATATTATTAGTACTTTTGTTATGCAGTCCATGGTGACGAACTACTTCTAAATGGTTCTGCTTTTTCTGCACCAGAAAGCCACCCTTCTACTAATGAGAGTAACCAGTATTTACCTATACAAAAGAATAATCAGCTACATCACGCGTCATTTATTTGTCTCAGTTACAATGCAGAGGCCAACCGTACCTACTACTAATTTTTCATGGTCGCCGCACATGCATCATTGATGGTTTCTCAAACTTTTTTGAATAGACACGTTCACCCGAGATTAACATCGGATCACGGTTATCACAGACGGAAAAAAGATGATTTGTGGTTTCAATGAAACTGTGCGGCTAGCATTCGGACCTACGGCGAGGCGGTAGATCATCTTTCCAACTGCTAGCTTTGCCAATCCGGTACGCTTTGTTGCATTCAGTTGCTTACCTCATGTGATGTAGCTTATTTAAAACTTAGAGAAAAGAACTTTTTTTTTTCTCTAAAATATAGTGTTACTGCCACAGTTAGCAAAAAAATGTTAAACAATTCACTTTAACGACAGTGTATGTTACGGTTTACCTATTCAACGCTGGCACAGCTGAGAAAAATAACCGTTAACTGAGTCGTAAAATAAATTTTCTGCCCTTAACAGCGGCGAATAATGCCCCTTTTTTACTATTTGTTGCCATGACTCAAAGAAGAAGCTTGGCATAGGTGTTATATCTCCGTACACTGCCCAAGTCGTTTCGATTCAAGAAAACCTTGCTCACAAGTATCAGAAACTGGATGGATTTTCAGTAAAGGTTAAATCAACTGATGGGTTTCAGGGTGGAGAAGAAGATGACGTTTCTGAATCCGTTTTACAGGGCCTTGCTGATACAGGTATCTTATTGTTATGATTTTCTGTTTGACACTTATTTTGAACAAATATAACTGTGACATTTTTCAATGTTTTTTAAGCTACAGCGACGCCGTTTCGAAAACCGGTTGCTCTTGACTTTCAATCTGGGATGGTTCGTTCTGTTGAAGATATTGACTCCTATGCTCAATCAAATGCATGTGCATGATTTTGAGGAATATGTTCATGAGTTTGTTACTCACACATTCTCTTCTCCAGGTAACCTTTTTTAAAAAAATTGCCATACTGCCTGTCCTTCACTTCACTACTGCCTGTCCTTCACTTCACTATAACAAATCTGAAACAATGGTCCGGTAACTAGGGGGTGTTTGGGATAAAAAAATTGTTGACTATTTTTTTATTTGTTGCAGTTGCAATATTGATCACAGGAAATTTGCTATGAAGTTTATGCTTAGCCTCACAACATAACATTTGATTGACGAAGTGCTCTTATCATTATTGACAGATAAAGTGGCAGGTGAGAAAATTCTTGAAGCCCCACGATCAAGGAAATATAAGCGTGCTACGTCTTTTAATTCAAGAAAAGTAGTTCTCATATTCTCAGTCCTGTAAGTTGACAACATTTTGTGATATTCGCTCTCAGTTAAAAGGCTGTAACGAACTATTTGATGTTCTATCTTTGTTCTGTTTCCTTTCAGCCAAATACAACTTTGCTGCTATAGGCTTTAATATAAATAACATTGTGATTCTATCAGGTACATAAGAGAGATTAACCCTTTCACCAAAGCTTCATCAAACACAATGCTCCATAGGTAAAGCAGGTTTATCTGTTTCATCTTTTACACTAAAGATAGACAGCGGCACTCAGCGAAATGTGTATGTTTGGTAGCTGCAATGAGGGCTGCAGCCAGTGGGTTTCGTTGCTGAAATGGGACCTGAAATGAGACGGTTTAGTTGCTTAAATAGGGGTGTTTACCTGCTGAAATGGGGGCTGCAACGACGGGGTTTTGGTCCTGAAATTGCGGCTAAAAACTGTGACAATATACAATCCAGTAAACACAAACTCATGTACATCCCTCTTCACAAATGTTATTATTATATATAAATGTATGCTTGCCATTTGCTCTGTGATTCCGTGACTATACACAGCCTAGATATTCAGCTTTATTTTTATGCAAAATGGCCTCGGCCGAAAAATAGGCCCGCCTGCAACGCGGCGGACCACCGCCATTCTCGTATATGTATAAACAAGAGGTAAGGTTATAATCTATGATAAACATGCATGTGTTCATCATGGAATTCAATTAAACAAGTAATAAACGCAAATTAGCCAAAAATGACGAATTTAAAGCAAGTAAAAACACATCGTCTTGAACACGTAAAATCCCGCGACCTAGGGTTTTTTATTACTGAATTTTAGGACCCATTAGGGTCAATTAATCAAGCAAAATCTCCCCAAGGACTGTCATAAAATAAGTATAAGAAAACTCTCAAAACCAAGTGTTTTAGGTGAATTTTACGCGTTTTTATGTAATTAAAACACCATACGATGGCTCATGATGCCACTGTTGGGATTTATTACCATTTTAATAAATATTAACAAGTAATATACGCATCCGAGAATAGTCCCAAAGGGATCCATATGATGCATTTAATTAACACAATAATAAACACTTTACTAACCTCTTTTTATCAAATGATCAAGCAATGGAGCAAGAAGGAAAACCCTTTATTCTTCTTGAAACCCCACGAAACACAATAAATCACTGAAGCAGGTGACCTCCACGGGTAGTCCACACTACACGTCCTTGATTAATACCCAATTGCTAGGTCAATTATTCCACGATCAACATTGAAACCCTTGTTTTCTTGTTAACTAGAAATCGACTCAAAAACCTAAACCCCTAGAGGTGATAGCTAATTGGTTATGCTTAGAAAAGAGGGGAGGAGAGTTTTATTTGTTTAGATTATGTAAGATTAACCAAATAATGAATAAACCAATTCATTATATAAGTTCTTGAAAACTTGGTAAATAAGTAAAGCTTCCACCTCCTCTTCCTTTAACTATATGGCCAACCACCCCTTGAGAAATATGGAATTTCATATTGTCGAGTTAAGTCCATTTATTAAGTCTAAAACTTATTAAATAGAAAGTCTTAAGTTAATTAATGCGTCTAACGGATTAATTAACGACCGTTGTGGAATATAGTGAAATATAAACTAATATAATTAATATAAATACAATAAATATATTAATTACATTATAATGGCATTATCTTGGTGTATACGTTGTGTGACTCCATAAGCTCACGTATTTCTAGCCGTATAATTATTTAATATGACGTGAGCATTTCCCAGTACATTTATTGTGAACTAGGTAATTTTTGCTGTAGGTCAAAATGATTGCAACTCACGAGCTAAAGACGACACTCTAACATGAGGCAGATGCACGAGCATTAAGTTGCATTATCAACTATTTGTTTTGCTTTCGCAATTAGATGGGAAACATTTCCTAGATGGTTAATTTTGTGAGAATTTGGACGTGGTTTCACAAAAGAGTTGAAGATTGAAAAAAGCATTTAAATGTCTGATTTTCCATTCTGAAGTTTGGAAGTGGAGGTTTTGGAGTAAGAAGTGATTTGCAACACTCAAACTTTTGATTGAGACACTTTATTATGTCTTACGGGATACTTATTGTGGTTGTACATTGATGTGTGTTAATAAAAAAATTAAAGTGTGCAAATCACTTCTTTTTTCGACGTTTTCCTACAAAACGCACCCTTATGGGTCTTGTCCTTGTTTCTTTTTTTTTTGCTTCATATCCATAACATACGAACACAAAATGTCAAATCACGCCAACATCATGTAACTAATGCCACGTTAAGCGACACCGTTAACCAATTATGTTAACCATTTTGATCCAACAAAAATACGTACAATCACTAAACTAATCAAAAGAAGTAGGTGCATAGCACGTATCTTGAACTTGAAAGTCAAGAGGGTTTATCTTTCAATTTTCAGAAACTAGTTGAATACTCGCGAATAGTAGCGGCGATAAATATAGTTATATTATAAATATAGTGAATGACTTGTGAACCCAACTTTTTATGCAATTCCTTACCCTCTTAGTGAATTCGTTTCATAACACTCCAAATGTATATGTGTTCGTTGTATGTGTTTGTTTGGGTTTCTCGTAGCTTTCCAGCAACACAATATTGACATCATCATTCACGCATGTACAAAGACCTCATACTCTCTTACTCGTCAAGCACTTTCCCAAAAAAATATAATTTTGACGAATCAAGTTTTTATTGATTCAAATTAAGGTTAAAGTTGTAAAAAAATTTGAATAAAAATAAAATAAACCCACTAAAAATGTATGAAACTAAATATTTATAAAAATATATCAAAATTGATATTGAATTAAGGAGCACAAAATTTTAGAAAATATAGTGAAATTAGATAATAAAAAAAATAAATACATAAAAGGATATTTGAATTTGAAAATAAAAGTGATTTTTTAATTGACAAGTGATGTCACACCCCCAAAAATGAGTCGCAGCGGAAGATGATGTTGCTGGGGTGCTACTAAATTGGTATCACAACGCAGAGTAAAGAGAACGGATTTACCTTATCCGTTTAGAAGAAATTTCATAATAAAAAATATTTTGTTTTACATCGTTCAATGAAATGCGAAAATACAGGCCCATAAAACAAATAAAGTGGTCCCCAAATGAATATCAGAGTATCTTGATCCTATAACCATGCCATGCCAACAGCCACCAAAGGTAATCTAATATTTTAAGAACCTGAAAATACATGCTAAAAGGTCAACATAAAGCTGGTGAGTTCATAGGTTTATGCATTTGAAAGTGTGGACATGAGGGTTATAATGTTTTGTTAATCGGTACACTCGTAATGACCATTACACTTGGTAGTATGTCTGTTACACTCAGTAATGTGACCATTACACCCGGTCCTATATGTACATATATGTTCGTCCTGTACACCTGGTCAATGTATATGTCATGGGTGTTTCAAGCACTTATGTCCATGAGTAAGAACCAAGTATTAAACTAAAGCAGAAATGTTTTCGAGTAAATAAATCATATATGAGCGTAAGATCAAGTAATGAGTTTAAGTATAAACAAGCATGTATTCTCCCCCAAAATAGTTTAAAAACGAGAAAGTAGGGGTGTGAACTCACCCCAAGTAATAAGTAATATGGTATAAGCAAGTGTGCACGAAAAACGATGAACGAGACTTTAACCTCAACCTAAATTAATAATATGTCTTAGGTTCAGAAATAAAGTTGTGTTATGCAAGTTTACACTCTAATATATCACCGTACATGTTGGGAATTAAATATTCAAGAAGATTAATATCGGGTTCTGCTAAAGAAATACTCTTAAGTATCATTCTACTGCAAGAGCATTTGATTCTGCTGCTAACATTAAACATTCTAATGCTGAATGATTCTGCTGCTGGTGAAGAACTTTCTACTGCTAAGTGGATAACTATCGAAGTATTCTGCTGCTGAGTAGATAAGTATACAAAGATATTATGTGTATTAAAGTCAACAATACACGGTAGATAATATCTTTAGACAAAGTGTTCAGTAACAAGTTGTAAACACAGATACATGTTGTATCTTAATGACTGACACTCTCAAGCATGTGTTCGATTAGACTTGACAATATTGTAAAGATCTCTCTTGGACTATAAAAGAGAAATCTTAGACTAGATATTAAGTGTGACTAATTAAGAACTTTCAAATTTGTTAAGAACATAGAACAAACACAACAATATCATAAGAACATAAGATTCAAGGTTTTGTAACCCTAGTGATAGTGAAGATCACCCGTATTATCTTGAATAATATTGAATCGTTTGGTGTTAACATCGTGTGTTCGTTGTTCATTACAAAAGCATTACTTTCCATTTCCATAAACCAAATAACCTTCTAAGTGTGGTTAAGTAGATTCCGTATACTTAATCATATTAACTCAATATATCATATACACAAAGTAACAAAGGTCTAACAACATTATAGTGTATCGATCAACTTCACAGTTGGTATCAGAGCGAGGGAGCTCTGGATCTAGGAAATTAAAAGGTTTTAGCTAAAGAAAGAATAAAAATTTATTTTGCTTAAATTTTTCAAAACTGTTGCAGAAACAGTTAAGGTATGAATTTTTGGTTTTTTTCTTAGTTTACACACACAAAGGGGAAGAATCACACACAAAAGAGAGTTGGTTCTTAAAAGATAACAGGCTTGTTTTTATTTATTTGGCGAAGAAAATTATTTGTTGCTTATTTGAAGATGAAGTGGAATTTTTCAAAGTTGTGTTTTATCATACCTTTTGAAAGAAGGTAACTTGTTTGTTCGTTCAAGTGATTACGAAGTGACAAACACTTAAAGGAGATACGTTGTAGTACTCAATGTCTCATAGAAGATGAGTTTATTGTCATGAGATTGAGGTCTCTTAATACATGGGTATTTGTTCGAAGTCAGTTTTAGTACAAGACATAAGACACAAGGTTGGTTTATTCTGTTTCATCATCAAGTTAGTAATGGTTGGTTTTTCTTCATCAATCATAAAAGCCTATAGAATTGGAGATTCGAATGGTTAACATATGGGTTTCAGGGGAAGCTTAAATGTTCAGATGTATAACCATTTATTATATTTGTGCATCACCACAGGGAAAGTTATTGATTCTTACTACTGTTGATTATTATTACTACTGATGGTTTAGATTTCTACTATCTCAAGTTCATTTTTAGTGCGGAAAACTTAATGGAGGGTAATTTGAGACATTAGAAGGATGAATTAGATGTGTAGTATTAGTTCGAAGTTGTAAAGATCATATTTGTAATATTCTCTATTTGTTGATAACAAAAAGAGGAAGAGATGTGGTGGATAGCATAGATTAAGGGAAAGACAATATGGTTTCATTCATGGTGAGATTTAGTTATCTCAATTTCTCTACTTCGTCTAGGGAAATTCATACAAGAACGTGTTTGTTTTGTAATCATCAAATAGGTGAAGATTGTTGGGAATTATATTTTCATAGATTTGATGATCACAGAACAAGAAGAATGAAACATTAATTCTGGTTGCTGGAGTGGTTAATTCTGGTGATTACCCAGTTAAGTCTGGTGGTTAAGTCTCCTGGTTAAGTCTCCTAGTTAAGTCTCCCAGTTAAGTCTTTTAGTTAAGTCTGGCAGTTATGTCTGGTGATTACACAGTTAAGCCTTCTAGTGTATCAGGTGCTGCTATGAGTCATACTACTGCTGGATGGATAAGGATGAAGAAGATATTATCACTTATATACTATCTAGATATTTGTTCAGTCAACAAAGTTGTAAACAAAGATACAAGTTGTATCTTAATGACTGACATACACAAGCAAGTAGTAGACAAGACTTAATAAACTTTGTAATGATCTTCTTTGTTATATAAAAAGGAGATCATAGCTTAGATATTTAGTATGTTTTATGTAGTGTTCTAGTGTGCTTAGAATTTAAACACCAAAGGGTGTCAATATGTAAAACATCAAAAGAGTGTGTGTGGGAACATCAGACAAAGGGTCTGATGTTGATAGGTTTGTTTAGCCTCAAGGATCATTGATCCCTAATTAGAGTATATTCGTGCTATACTTGATCACATAGCATTGGGGCTGATCTAATAACAAACAGAGAAGTTGGAAAAACCTTGTTGTGATAATATTGTATTCTTTCATTTGAATATTCCGCTAATATTATCATCGTACTTATCATAGTTAAAATCCTAGATCAAGGTCTAACAGCCTTGAGCCCATAAACGGTCACAAAACTTATTGTTAGTTAGATAGTCTAAAATCCTAGATCAAGGTCTAACAGCCTTGAGCCCATAAACGGTCACAAAACTTATTGTTAGTTAGATAGTCTAAAATAAGTTTTCACAGTTGGTATCAGAGCAAGGCTGATATAGTTGATTTAGAAGAAGAAGCTTAAGAAATGAATGTTCAAGATACTGCTACAAATGTTTCTGCAAAGTTGCCCATGATCAAACAGAATGAGTTTGAGTTGTGGAGGTTAAGAATTGAGCAATATTTTATGGTTCAAGATTATGCTCTTTGGGATATCATTTTGTATGGTGATTCTTTTACACTAGGTTATACAGATGTTATTGTTGAAGGCAAAACTAAAAGGAGAAGAAATACTGGACCAACTACCAGTGATGAAAGGATACAGAAGAGAAATGATCAAAAAGTAAGAAATTTGTTACTTATGACCATTCCTGGTGAACAAATGCTATCCTTTAGCAAGTATCCTGACGCAAAAACTCTTTTTGAAGAGATTTTTGTATGGTTTGGTGGTAATGAAACTACCAAAAAAATACAGAAGACATTGCTGAAACAACAATTTGAAAACTTTAGTTCAAATAGCAATGAATCACTTGATAAGCTGTTCTCTAGATTACATAAGCTTGTCAGTCAGTTAGCTGTGTTGGGTGTTGAGATAGCTAAGGAAGATCTCAACATGAAGTTTTTGAAAAGCCTACCTGATGAGTTCCATACTCATGTGGTTGTCTGGATGAACAAGCCAAACATTGAAACCATGAAACTCAATGATTTGTACAACAACTTCAAAATTGTTGAACAAAGTCTAAAGAAGTCTGGAAACTATAGTACTAGTTCTGGGAATGTGGCACTCTTGTCATCTCCTAGTATTAGTAAGTCAGAAGAGGTAGATGAAGATGCAGGTGTTTGATGAGTGTCTAAATACTCATCATTTCTGTCACATTTTATCTACAAAAACATTTAAAAACATGCAGATATGCTTCAAAATGCATAAAATATCATAAAATGTGTTTTTATGTGACTCAGGAACAAAAAGATTGAAAACAAGTGAAAAACGAACAAAGTTTGCATAATTGTCATTTTCAGTCCCTGAAGTTTCACAAATTGGCAGTTTCAGTCCCTCAATTTTCAAAACTTGTCAAATTTAGTCCCTAGGCATTTTTTTTGCAAGAAAAGTCACCAAAGGTCCTTTTGAAATCATAGGTTGTCATATTTAGTCCTTTGATGAAAAGTTTCAATAATTTACAAGTTTGGTCCCTGCACTTTCAGAATTTGCAAAAATGGTCCCTGGGAAATATTATTGTTGGAAATATCATGTATGGTCCCTGGATTATTGGAATATGGCAGGAATCACCCTTGGTTTATTTTTGGAAGATGTACAACTTTGGTCCTTCAATTTCAGAATATTACACTTTTGGTCCTTGTGATTAAATCCTATCTAAAAACAAAATCCGGATCAAACTTATACCCTTAACCCAAAAATAAACCCAACCCACTTATTAAACTAAACCCAGCCCACTAGCCCAAACAATTACCCGACCCAATCCCTTTTATTTAAAACCGAAGGTTTGACTCAGTCAAACCTTCTTCCCCAATACCACCCCCGCCAAAAACCACCCTCCAATACCACCATCTCCACCGCCCTTCTGACACACCCACCCCCTCTTCCTTCCTCTATACTTCACCTAACAAACCAAGAAGCATTTATTGCTTCTTCCCCACTCACCTCTGACCCATTTCCCACTCACTCAATTTTGGCGCCAAAAACAAGAATCGAAGGCTCAGATCACTTCAAAGGCATCTAAGGGCTGGGAATGATTCAGAGAAAGAGATAGGATACATCCCACCTCAATTTTGTATATATAGAACCATGTAATAGACTAGAAAAGTAGTAGTTAAAAATTAGGGTAATCGTATTTTAATTATCAATAGCTGTAATCTTGTAATTTCTCATTCTCAGTTGTAATTCATGTTATAATCAATCTAAGTAACTTTGTTTTAATCACTTATGTTCTAAATTTCAAGTATGCTAAGATTTCAAGTTTTCTGTTAAGCTAAGTAATCTCATAGCCTGTTCAAACATAGTCATAAGCTTCCACACCCTTTCTATAAGCTTATGCAAGCTTATTATAGCTTGTGGTAAGTTTATATAGTGTAAATCAGTGCTAAACTCAAGATACAAGAAAAGTCAACAAAAGTCAACCTGAGAAGCTAATAAGCTGTTTTGGGGTGAATAAGCTGATTTGGAAGGATTTTCTGGGTTTTCTAGCTTGTTTCTGACAAGCTAGATTGGTTCTAGTTCTTTGTTCCTCAGCTCCATAAGCTCATCAGTTGTAAGCTTTTTAAATTCTTAGCTTTAAATCCAATTTACTGTGCTATAGCTTATTTTTAGCTTATCTTTGTTATTTACTGCTTATCATTAGTTTCTAAATATTTCTGATCAGTTGTATCAGTAGTTTAATAAGTCTTTCTTTCATTTTACTTAAAAACCTTTAAAAAAGCCATAAATAGCCAAATATAGCTTAGCTTAATCTTCTGCTTATTTTCTTGTTTTAAGTTACTTAATAGAGTCTAATTAAGTTATTTGATCAGTAAAACCTAGACTTATAGTTTATAAAATTGTGTTTCATTTGCTAAATCCAAAACAGACACTTAAAGGGGTGTTTGGTTTAAGTCAGTCAACAAGGTCAAACATAGGAGTACTGTTGATTGACCATTATCCCAACTTCAACCTAGCTTATTTTCACTGATATAAGCTGTTTACAAGCTATAATAGGCCATTTAGATAGATTTGGTAGATTTGCATAACCTGTGGAAATTTTAGAACTCAAAATAGCCAAATAAGCCATTTTAAGCCACTAGCTTATTTGGCCCCTTTTCTTTGCTTCTCTGAGTCACTTTGAGTCCATTTAGAGTAGATACAAGAGTTGGGTTAGGTGCCTTTGGCTTGTGCTACTCTGCACAACTCTGCACACAACAACTCAGTATACACTGAGTTGCTGAGGCTGCTGATCTAGGGCCAAATTGGACTTCAATTGAGATGTTTGTGATGGGGCTTTTTAGTTTTTAGGATAGCTCATAGTACTAGCTCACTTTTGCCCCCATAATATTCAGCTTATCTGCTTATTTAAACTGCTTAAATTGCCTTGCAAATTAGCCAATTTCCTGAGTTTCTGCATAAGCCTAGCCTACTGTTCTACTGCTTAACTTGCTTATTACTTGTGCTTATTTGTGTTTTCTAGTTTTTTTAAGCTTCTAATAGTGTATTAAGCCTGTCCTGATCATTTGGTTGAGTTTTGAGCTTTTTAGCTTATTTTTAGCTTATTTGTTCAACTGCTTATCTGTCCAACTGCTTATCAGGGCTTATTAGACTTTTGATTTTAATTTTTCTAGCTTTCAAATATTATTTTAGACTTATCCTGAATTTTTCAGATTTTTCCTAAGTCATTTGATATTTTTAATCTTTTTTTTATTAGTTTCTAATAGTAATTAAATCATAATAAATAAAATAATAATCAGAAAAATATAATTTTAATTTTCATAATTTTATTTTATTAATTATAATCCAGGAAAAATATAATCATATTTTTAGACCAAGAAAAACAAAAACAGAAAAATAGTGATAGCTTCTATTTAATAGATTTTATCTTTTTAAATTTTAATTAAGCGTTTTTCATTTTTATAATTTTCTTAGCTTCTTTTCATCTTATAATATTTATAGAAAAAGTTTTAGATTTTTCTTTGTTCATTTAGTATTTATTATAATTTAAATTAGTTTTTAATAATTATTAAATAATAAATAATTAATAATAATTAGATAAAAAGTTTAAAAAATATAATTTTAGTTTTTAAATAAGTTTTAAGTAATTTTACATTTTTAGGTTTTAATTTCATAAATTTTACTTTTTAGTCCCATTTTAGATTTCCCGTTACGCGTTTTCAGTTTAGTTTAATTCGCGTTTAATTTTCTTGTGTATATTTGTGTTTCATTTGTTAATTAGATATAAAAGCAAAATCCAAAATATCTAAATCATCTGTCACTCTAATCCAAAGCTTTCCACAGTTTGCCCATTCACACCTCGTTGGGAAACGATCCGGGTAATCATTTGCCTGGTTTCACACTACACACGAACGTGAGTTTTTGCAAGTATCCTTTTTCACAAAGGGGTAATTTGTAATTATTCACGCGTATCCACTGTCTGCATTTATTTATAGGTGTATTCAGCACGGATCAAATTTTGGCGCCGCTGCCGGGGAGGTTGTGCTGCGACAATTGTGTAGGGTTTTAGCGATTAGTGATTCGAGATCCTTCTTCTAGAAGTTCCTATTCCCCATAAACCATATAAAAAACAAAAATATTTTTCTTTTCTTTTCTATATATTATTATTATTATATATTATCATATAAAAAATTAAAAACCCAAAAACATTTTCCGTTTTCTTTAATAATAACAATAATAAAATTTACCATCGAGAACCAAGACAGAGTACTACCTAACTGGGGGTACGACCATAATAAGTTCCCAAACATCAGATTTAAAACTTGCCTTTGTATCACTTGCGAATATCGGCTCACCTTTGATTGATAAACAAACTATAACGGAGGTTTAAGGATAGTTTGACATTAAATTGTCGGACTGAAAGAAGCGGGTTTTTAAGGAGCATTAATTGCCCACCTTTGCTTCTCCGCCACTCTGTGCGTTTATCTTTTAGAGAGCTACCGTACGCTTGTTGATTATTGGTTTAAGTTCACTTGTGTTTTGATTCGTTCTTGATTTAATTAAAATATTTTACTTAGTGCATGCGCACTCGTTCTTCCACGTCATCAAGCCCTTTACGTGAACTCGTAGATATTCCGAGAAGACGTAATCGTAGACGTGCTGCCCAAATAGTCGAACCCGAGATTCGTACTGTTCTCACTGATAATATGGCAAACGAACGCACAATGGCTGAAATGCTCTAGGCACCCACCGAGGGTTACGGAGATGCCATCGTTTTACCAACCATCGATTCTGATCATTTTGAACTGAAAACACATTTGATTCAGCTCGTGTCCACAAACCAATTCCACGGGTTTGAACGAGAGGATCCATATGCACACATTCGTTGGTTCAACAAGTTGACCTCTACAATCAACTACAAGAATGTGCCGCAAACAGTTATCAAATTGATGCTATTTCCATTCTCACTTGAGGGGGCAGCCCGGATTTGGCTGGATAAAGAACCCCCTCGATCCATTGAAACCTGGGAAGATCTCGTTAAGAAATTTGTCAATTATTTCTTCCCCCCATCAAAGACGACAAATCTAAAAAATGAAATTGCTGGATTTCGTCAAGGTTTTGATGAAAATTTCGGAGAGGCATGGGACAGATTTAAAGATCTCCTAAGAAAATGCCCACATCACAATTTCACGGTGTTACAACAGATAAATACGTTTTATAATGGGTTGACCCAAAACGATCAAGATGCACTTAACGCAGCCGCCGGTGGCAATATCTTGAATCGTAAACCTAGAGAGGTGGTTGAAATTTGTGAAAATAAATCAAAAGTTCCTATTTCTCGAAACAAAGTGAATGTTCCTGTCACTCCTACTTCTTCTTCATCCGGTAACTCATCAGAGTTAGCCTTCCTTACGGATTCAATGCGTTGCATGATGAAGGAAATGAAAGAACTGAAGAGTGAAATTCATAAACCGGAACAAATCAAAGAAATAAACAAAGTGTGTGAAACTTGTGGTGGCCCACATGCGTATTATGATTGTCAAGCAACCGATGCTTCTCTTTACCCAGCTCCCGTAGCTGCAGTAAACCAAAATCAATACCGTTCGCATGCTGAGACTCAGTACCGAGCACCAAATGCTATGGTCCCACCTGGTTTTCCACCCGTGCCAAATCAGAATAATCAAAATCGCTTTGTTCAAAATCAGGGACAAAATTTCAACAATTCCCAAAATTTCAATCAAAACCGAGGTCAGAATCAGGGTAATCATAACCAAAAACCATGGAATGTCCAAAATCAAAATCAGACATCCTCAGATGAGTTGCTTAGGCAATTCATAAAATTTCAAGAGGAGACAAATATAACTCAATATCAGACAAACCAGTTATTGGTTACCCAAATAAATGACATAAAAAAATCATTAACTGATCTACCTTCTACCTCGGGAGGTCTTCCAAGCAACACTGTTGTCAACCCAAGGGGTGAACTCAAAGCTGTCACTACACATAGTGGTAAAGCTCATGTTGGATTCAAGGTGATAAAGGACCCGGTACTTCCCACTAACAATGAAAGTGCTAAATACGTCCAACCTGCGGTTGTCCAAAATTCTACAAGCACAATTGCTCCTCAGCCGTCAAGAATAGATCCTACTCTATCACGATTTACGGTTACAAGTTTGTCAAGCAAACGTAGTGAGCAAAGGACAGCCAGATATTATTCCGATATGCTCAAAGCTGTTCCTGTCAGTGTACTTGATAACAGTGATGATGATGAAGATACCACTTTCGTCAAAGCTATCACCACTCGGAGTGGTGCTGCTTATGAGGGACCCTCTGGTCCTATTCCTCCACCGTTGTTTGAAATGGAAAAAGAGACGGAGGATACAATGGACAAAGTGCAAATTCCAAGCCCACAAAGTACAGCACATGTCCATCCTCCGGTTGGCCCTAAAAAGAAATCCAAACCAGGAGTTGTCTTTGAATCTGTTGAGACTCCTGAAGTTGTAGCCCCTAAATCCAAACCTCATATTCCTTACCCATCGCGCTTAAATGAGCAAAAGCTCCGTGAGAAGGCTAGTCAACAAATGGACAAATTCTTTCAAATCTTTAAAGAATTACATTTTGACATAAGTTTTGCGGATGCTATCATTCTGATGCCCAAATTTGCATCAACAATCAAACACTTATTAAGCAACAAGGAAAAACTGATTGAAATGGCTAAAACTCCATTAAATGAGAACTGCTCAGCGGTTATCTTAAAAAAGCTTCCGGAGAAGCTTGGAGATCCTGGAAAGTTTCTACTACCTTGTTTATTTCCGGGAATGGTTGAATGCTATGCCTTGGCCGATCTTGGTGCAAGCATCAACCTGATGCCTCATTCAGTATGGAAGAAACTTTCTCTTCCGGCTCTTACTACTACATGCATGACTCTTGAGCTTGCAGATCGAACCATATCTCATCCATGCGGCATTGCCGAAGATGTGTTTGTGAAAGTAGGTAAGTTCCATTTTCCAGCTGACTTTGTGGTTGTTGAATTCGACGCAGATCAAAAGGTTCCTCTCATTCTTGGAAGAGGATTCCTAAAAACGGGCCATGCTCTTATTGATGTATTTAAGCATGAGATCACACTGCGTGTGGGTAATGAAGCTGTTACCTTTAACCATGATCAAACGTCGAAGTACTCCTCAAATTATGACTCTAAATCGGTTAACCGAATCGATGTCATTGATATTGCTTCAAAGGAGTACTCTCAAGAAATTGTTGGTTATTTTCATAATTCTGTGAGTGGTGATCCACCCACATCTTCTCTACCTTTCATTTTCGACTCTTCCCCTTCTCTCACTCCGTTTGAGGGAAGTAATTTCAATTTGGAAGAGATCGAGGCTTTTCTCAAGTGTGATTCATTTCTGGAAGGAATTGATGACGCTGAGATTGATCTGGAGGGAGATATTCTTCTTCTTGAGAAATTGTTGAATCAGGACAATTCTCCTCCACTCCCTCCCGTTGAACTTCATAATGAGGAAATCAAATCAGTTGAGAAAAACGATGAATTTCCTGAGGTCGAACTCAAAGACTTACCACCTCATCTTGAGTACGCATTTTTGGAGGGTGATGATAAATTACCCGTCATTATTGCTAAAGATTTAAGTGATGAGGAAAAGATTGCTCTAATAAAGGTTTTAAAGTCACACAAGCAAGCAATTGCTTGGAAACTCTCCGACATAAAGGGTATCGACCCTGAATTTTGTACTCACAAGATTTTAATGGAGGATGACTTTAAACCATCAGTCCAACACCAGCGAAGGGTGAATCCGAAAATCCACGATGTTATCAAACAAGAGGTTCTCAAACTTCTTGATGCAGGATTGATTTATCCCATCTCTGATAGTCCTTGGGTTAGTCCCATTCACTGTGTTCCAAAAAAGGGTGGCATAACTGTTGTCACAAATGAAGAGAATGAGTTAATCCCAACTCGATTGGTTACGGGGTGGCGTGTTTGCATTGACTATCGTAAGTTAAATGATGCCACCCGTAAAGACCATTTTCCTCTACCCTTCATGGATCAGATGCTCGAGAGATTAGCGGGAAACGAGTACTATTGTTTCCTTGATGGTTTCTCAGGTTACTTTCAAATCCCCATTGATCCACAAGATCAAGAAAAGACTACCTTTACATGCCCTTATGGAACCTTTGCTTATAAACGTATGCCTTTCGGCTTATGTAATGCTCCAGGCACGTTCCAAAGGTGTATGATGGCCATATTTACCGATATGATCGGGAAAACGATGGAGGTCTTTATGGATGACTTCTCGGTCATTGGGGATTCATTCGAAACATGTCTCTCCCATTTAGAAAACATGTTGAAGCGGTGTGAAGACACCAATCTTTGTCTAAATTGGGAGAAGAGTCACTTTATGGTCAAAGAGGGCATTGTCCTCGGCCATAAGATATCAAAAAACGGGATTGAGGTTGACAGATCTAAAGTTGATGTCATTGGTAAATTACCTCATCCCACTACCGTTAAAGGTATTAGGAGTTTTCTGGGTCATGCCGGTTTCTATCGTAGATTCATTCAAGATTTTTCTAAAATCGCCCGGCCTATGACTCATCTTCTTGAAAAAGAAGCTCCTTTTATCTTCTCACCCGAGTGCATCAAAGCTTTTGAAACATTAAAGAAAAAGCTTACTGAGGCACCCATTCTGGTTGCCCCCGACTGGGATTTTCCCTTTGAGCTCATGTGCGATGCAAGTGATTTTGCTATCGGTGCAGTCCTGGGGCAACGAAAAGCCAAACATTTTCAGCCTATCCACTACGCAAGTAAAACAATGACTGAAGCTCAAACTCATTACACCACTACAGAAAAAGAATTATTAGCTGTGGTGTATGCCTTTGAGAAGTTTCGGCCATATTTAATCTTGACAAAATGTGTAGTGTATGCAGATCACTCGGCTCTCAAATATCTCTTTGCAAAACAAGATGCAAAGCCGAGATTGCTCCGTTGGGTTCTCCTCCTGCAAGAATTTGATATCACCATACGTGATAAAAAAGGAGCTGAGAACCTAGCTGCTGATCATCTATCCCGATTAGAGAACCCACACCAAGATGTTTTCGAGAAAAAGGAAATAAATGAAACATTTCCTCTCGAGACACTCAATGCGGTTGCTTTTCGTGGAGATTCTACTACCCCGTGGTTTGCTGACTTCGCAAATTACCATGCGGGTAACTTCATAGTGAAAGGGATGTCGACCCAACAGAAGAATAAATTCTTCAAGGATGTTAAACATTACTTCTGGGACGACCCCTACTTGTTCAAAATCTGTGCGGATCAAGTCATCCGACGATGTGTTTACAGATAGGAAGCTATTGACATTCTCAAAGCTTGCCATGCTGGACCCACTGGGGGCCATCATAGTCCAAACTACACCGCCAAAAAGATGTTTGATTCCGGGTTTTATTGGCCCACAATCTATAAGGATGCCCAAGATCTCATCAAAACTTGTGAAGCTTGTCAGCGTCACGGAAATATTTCACAACGAAATGAAATGCCACAAAATGCTATTCA
This sequence comes from Artemisia tridentata subsp. tridentata, assembly GCA_021014915.2. Classification (NCBI taxonomy): domain Eukaryota; kingdom Viridiplantae; phylum Streptophyta; class Magnoliopsida; order Asterales; family Asteraceae; genus Artemisia; species Artemisia tridentata. The sequence continues at coordinate 78,740,781 of CP139501.1, read as the reverse complement.
AGTTTGTGAAATCTTTGATGTCTGGGGCATTGACTTTATGGGGCCATTTCCATCATCTCGAGGAAATAAATACATTCTCGTGGCTGTTGACTATCTGTCAAAATGGGTTGAAGCAAAAGCTTTACCCACTAATGATGCCCGAGTTGTTGTAAAATTCCTGAAAGCTCTTTTTGCCCGTTTTGGAACTCCACGTGCTATAATCAGTGATCGTGGTACGCATTTTTGCAATGACAAATTTGACAAAGTCATGCAAAAGTATGGTGTAACTCACCGTCTTTCTACTGCGTATCACCCACAAACAAGTGGGCAAGTAGAAGTTTCAAATCGGGGTATTAAAAGAATTCTGGAAAGGACTGTAGGAGAAAATCGTGCATCCTGGTCGGATAAATTGGATGATGCACTATGGGCTTTCCGTACAGCTTACAAAACACCCATCGGGTGTACGCCTTACAAACTTGTGTACGGAAAGGCATGTCATCTACCGATCGAATTAGAGCACAAAGCCTACTGGGCCTTAAAACATGCTAACTTTGATCTCCAAACCGTGGTTGATCACCGTAAAGTTCAAATGAATGAATTAAATGAACTCCGTGATCAGGCCTACGAGAACTCTTTGATCTATAAAGAAAAGACAAAGAAGATTCATGACTCTAAAATCAAGAACCGCGTTTTTAGCGTTGGTGATCTAGTCCTTCTTTTCAATTCAAGATTAAAGATCTTCTCAGGCAAACTCAAATCCCGTTGGTCTGGTCCATTCACTATCACAAAGGTTTATCCATATGGTACCGTTGAGTTATCTCAAGCTGACGGGCCTAATTTCAAAGTGAATGGTCATCGTTTAAAACACTACTTTGGAGAGGACATACCACCCATGGTTGTCCCGGATTTTCAAACTTTCCCCATGAACCAATGAATGCGGGGTCGAGTCAAGCTAGTGACTTGGTGAACATAAATATTAGCAAAACATGGGTTCTCACCCGTGTCTCTGTTTTCTTTCTCTTTTCTACCACCTAGTGTGGGGGAGATGCCCCACATGTTGTATATATGTAAATTGTAAAAAAATAAAAATAAAAATGTGTGTGTGTATATAAAATAAATGGCTATTAGTATTTCCTTTTTCCGTTCTAAGTGTTGGTTTAACAACCGGTGCTTTGAATATTGAGGGCAATATTCAGTTCTAAGTGTGGGGGGGAATTCTAGCGAATTTGATTAAATGTACCATCTAGTACCCCCATTTTTAGCCAAAATTTTAAAATTTTTTCTCACTTAGAACGCAATAAATGGTTATCAGTCCGCCATGTCTAACCCACATAAGGATTGGCTAATCCGAGAGCAAACGGCTCTTGGTAAAGATATATCAAATCCGTTTATGGCTTACAATTTGCCAAAAATTGTATGGTATTCGACTTCCATATCTTTATAAGTGAAGAGTTGGCTAGCCCGCAAGATTATGGCTTGTGGTTAAGGCAGTGAAAAACCATGATTGGTAATCAGCTCACCAAAGATAATAACTGTATTTTATCTAAGAGTTGGCTAGTCCAGAAGCAAACGGCTTTTGGTAAAGACAAATCAAATCCGTTGACAGCTGATGGTTTGCTCAAAATCATTTGGTTATCATTGTACCAAAGTATCACATACTAAAACAATGGCTACTCCAGAAGTAATAACTTTTGGTAAAGAGATAAAATCCATTAAATTTTCATAAAAGATTGCTAGGGACTAGCAATAGTTTAGTGTGGGGGATTGATGAGTGTCTAAATACTCATCATTTCTGTCACATTTTATCTGCAAAAACATTTAAAAACATGCAGATATGCTTCAAAATGCGAGAAAATATCATAAAATGTGTTTTTATGTGACTCAGGAACAAAAAGATTGAAAACAAGTGAAAAACGAACAAAGTTTGCATAATTGTCATTTTCAGTCCCTGAAGTTTCACAAATTGGCAGTGTCAGTCCCTCAACTTTCAAAACTTGTCAAATTTAGTCCCTAGGCATTTGTTTTGAAAGAAAAGTCACCAAAGGTCCTTTTGAAATCATAGGTTGTCATATTTAGTCCTTTGATGAAAAGTTTCAATAATTTACAAGTTTGGTCCCTGCACTTTCAGAATTTGCAAAAATGGTCCCTGGGAAATATTATTGTTGGAAATATCATGTATGGTCCCTGGATTATTGGAATATGGCAGGAATCACCCTTGGTTTATTTTTGGAAGATGTACAACTTTGGTCCTTCAATTTCAGAATATTACACTTTTGGTCCTTGTGATTAAATCCTATCTAAAAACAAAATCCGGATCAAACTTATACCCTTAACCCAAAAATAAACCCAACCCACTTATTAAACTAAACCCAGCCCACTAGCCCAAACAATTACCCGACCCAATCCCTTTTATTTAAAACCGAAGGTTTGACTCAGTCAAACCTTCTTCCCCAATACCACCCCCGCCAAAAACCACCCTCCAATACCACCATCTCCACCGCCCTTCTGACACACCCACCCCCTCTTCCTTCCTCTATACTTCACCTAACAAACCAAGAAGCATTTATTGCTTCTTCCCCACTCACCTCTGACCCATTTCCCACTCACTCAATTTTGGCGCCAAAAACAAGAATCGAAGGCTCAGATCACTTCAAAGGCATCTAAGGGTTGGGAATGATTCAGAGAAAGAGATAAGATACATCCCACCTCAATTTTGTATATATAGAACCATGTAATAGACTAGAAAAGTAGTAGTTAAAAATTAGTGTAATCGTATTTTAATTATCAATAGCTGTAATCTTGTAATTTCCCATTCTCAGTTGTAATTCATGTTATAATCAATCTAAGTAACTTTGTTTTAATCACTTATGTTCTAAATTTCAAGTATGCTAAGAATTCAAGTTTTCTGTTAAGCTAAGTAATCTCATAGCCTGTTCAAACATAGTCATAAGCTTCCACACCCTTTCTATAAGCTTATGCAAGCTTATTATAGCTTGTGGTAAGTTTATATAGTGTAAATCAGTGCTAAACTCAAGATACAAGAAAAGTCAACAAAAGTCAACCTGAGAAGCTAATAGCTTTTGGGGTGAAAAGCTGATTTGGAAGGATTTTCTGGGTTTTCTAGCTTGTTTCTGACAAGCTAGATTGGTTCTAGTTCTTTGTTCCTCAGCTCCATAAGCTCATCAGTTGTAAGCTTTTTAAATTCTTAGCTTTAAATCCAATTTACTGTGCTATAGCTTATTTTTAGCTTATCTTTGTTATTTACTGCTTATCATTAGTTTCTAAATATTTCTGATCAGTTGTATCAGTAGTTTAATAAGTCTTTCTTTCATTTTACTTAAAAACCTTTAAAAAAGCCATAAATAGCCAAATATAGCTTAGCTTAATCTTCTGCTTATTTTCTTGTTTTAAGTTACTTAATAGAGTCTAATTAAGTTATTTGATCAGTAAAACCTAGACTTATAGTTTATAAAATTGTGTTTCATTTGCTAAATCCAAAACAGACACTTAAAGGGGTGTTTGGTTTAAGTCAGTCAACAAGGTCAAACATAGGAGTACTGTTGATTGACCATTATCCCAACTTCAACCTAGCTTATTTTCACTGATATAAGCTGTTTACAAGCTATAATAGGCCATTTAGATAGATTTGGTAGATTTGCATAACCTGTGGAAATTTTAGAACTCAAAATAGCCAAATAAGCCATTTTAAGCCACAAGCTTATTTGGCCCTTTTTCTTTGCTTCTCTGAGTCACTTTGAGTCCATTTAGAGTAGATACAAGAGTTGGGTTAGGTGCCTTTGGCTTGTGCTACTCTGCACAACTCTGCACACAACAACTCAGTATACACTGAGTTGCTGAGGCTGCTGATCTAGGGCCAAATTGGACTTCAATTGAGATGTTTGTGATGGGGCTTTTTAGTTTTTAGGATAGCTCATAGTACTAGCTCAATTTTGCCCCCATAATATTCAGCTTATCGGCTTATTTAAACTGCTTAAATTGCCTTGCAAATTAGCCAATTTCTTGAGTTTCTGCTAAGCCTAGCCTACTGTTCTACTGCTTAACTTGCTTATTACTTGTGCTTATTTGTGTTTTCTAGTTGTTTTAAGCTTCTAATAGTGTATTAAGCTTGTCCTGATCATTTGGTTGAGTTTTGAGCTTTTTAGCTTATTTTTAGCTTATTTGTTCAACTGCTTATCTGTCCAACTACTTATCAGGGCTTATAAGACTTTTGATTTTAATTTTTCTAGCTTTCAAATATTATTTTAGACTTATCCTGAATTTTTCAGATTTTTCCTAAGTCATTTGATATTTTTAATCTTTTTTTTATTAGTTTCTAATAGTAATTAAATCATAATAAATAAAATAATAATCAGAAAAATATAATTTTAATTTTCATAATTTTATTTTATTAATTATAATCCAGGAAAAATATAATCATATTTTTAGACCAAGAAAAACAAAAACAGAAAAATAGTGATAGCTTCTATTTAATAGATTTTATCTTTTTAAATTTTAATTAAGCGTTTTTCATTTTTATAATTTTCTTAGCTTCTTTTCATCTTATAATATTTATAGAAAAAGTTTTAGATTTTTCTTTGTTCATTTAGTATTTATTATAATTTAAATTAGTTTTTAATAATTATTAAATAATAAATAATTAATAATAATTAGATAAAAAGTTTAAAAAATATAATTTTAGTTTTTAAATAAGTTTTAAGTAATTTTACATTTTTAGGTTTTAATTTCATAAATTTTACTTTTTAGTCCCATTTTAGATTTCCCGTTACGCGTTTTCAGTTTAGTTTAATTCGCGTTTAATTTTCTTGTGTATATTTGTGTTTCATTTGTTAATTAGATATAAAAGCAAAATCCAAAATATCTAAATCATTTGTCACTCTAATCCAAAGCTTTCCACAGTTTGCCCATTCACACCTCGTTGGGAAACGATCCGGGTAATCATTTGCCTGGTTTCACACTACACACGAACGTGAGTTTTTGCAAGTATCCTTTTTCACAAAGGGGTAATTTGTAATTATTCACGCGTATCCGCTGTCTGCATTTATTTATAGGTGTATTCAGCACGGATCAGTGTTTCTACTGCTAACTATGGTGGTCCTACTGCTAGTTCACAAAAAATGCTGCTGGACTTGGAGATCCAGCATACTATGTGTTCATGTCTAGTCAAACTAGTGGTTCTCCTCTAACTCATGAAGATCTTGATCAGTTAGATGATAATGATTTGGAAGAGTTGGACATTAAATGGCAGGTTGCTTTACTTAGCATGAGGGCTAAGAAGTTCTGGTAGAGAACTAGTAAGCAGATTACCATTGATGGTAATGAAACTGCTGGGTTTGATAAAAAGAAAGTAGAGTGTTTCAACTGTCACAGGTTAGGACACTTTGCTAAAGAATGTAGAAACCAAAGGAAGCAGGATAATAGAAGCACATGGTATAGGCAAGAGAAGAAGAAGGAAGTCACAGTGGAAGAGCCAAGGGCTATGCTAGCCATAGATGGTGTTAACTATGATTGGAGCTTCTTGGCTGATGAAGAGGAAGCACCAACGAATGCTGCTCTTGTGGCTACTGAGACTGCACTAATGGCCTTTTCTGATTCAGAGGTAAATTCCATAATTAAATGTACTGAATCATGCTCTGCTCTTAAAGTTTATGAAGATCTTAAAAAGAGATTTGATGATCAACTAGAACAGTTATATGATGCATTAGCTAATTTAGGTAATCATAAAAGAGGTATAGCTGTTCTTGAAAAACAACTTTTACATTTTCAAGAAAATGAATCTAAGTTTACTGATGACATGAATGCTCTAAAAAGAGGCATAGAGTTCAGAGATGAAATAATTTCTAGGCAAAATGAATCATTAGCTAAAGCTAAAAATAAAACTGAAAATGTTAAGATAACAGTAGATGCTTTAGCTCATGCCTCAGAGGGAATTAATAAAATTTGGGAAGCTCAAGTAATCAATAAAGCTATGTCTGGTTTAGGATACAAATCTGTTCCTCCACCATACAAAGGTGTTCCTTCACCTCCAGGTATTGACCTAGCACACACATGATTTGCTGAGTTTCAAGAACCAATAATGGAATATGGTTCTAAGTCTATTGAGAGTCATAAGGTAGAGAAAGTAAATAAGAGCTTATGTAAAACTTCACTTTCTAAAGACAAAGTGTCCTTTGTTAGGAAATCAGATGCAATAGTTGTTGAGGATTGTACAACTGATAGTGATGAAGATGAACAGGTTATGTCTAAACCTGAGAAAGTTAAGAAAGTAGGAACACACTGGTAAATATTTCACCTATCCACACTGGAAATGCGTGACTATATGCATATAGTCACACACGTTTTTTTGGGTGTGTGTGACAAAAATTCGCGCCACCGTAGGTATCATATGGTCACATTGTTTAGTTTCAGGCCGTTTTCATCAAAAAAGAGTGACCAAAACCCGAATATGTGTGACTAATTAGGCACAAGTTTTGTTCGATTCATCAGTATGTGTGACTATTTCCCATCCTATGGCCACACGAAAATATAATAAATGTGACGTTTGTGATGATTTAGTCACACATCGTGTGTTGTTTTTTTCGAGTTAGTCACATACAATTTAAAAAACAGTGGCCAAAAGTGTTAATAAGTGTGACCATATGCTGTTTAAAGTGAAGAAATGTGTACTATTGATCATCCAATGGTCACATGAATTCTTAGTTTGTGTGGCCTTTTGTAATATTTAGTCACACAAAGCATGTTTGCTTTGGGTATTTAGTCACATACAATTAAGCATAAAGTGGCCAAAAGTGTTAATAAGTGTGACCATATGCTGTTTTAAGTGAAGAAATGTGTATTTTGTTTGACTATTGATCATCCAATGGTCACATGAATTCTTAGTTTGTGTGGCCTTTTGTAATATTTAGTCACACAAAGCATGTTTGTTTTGGGTATTTAGTCACATACAATTAAGCATAAAGTGGCCAAAAGGTTAATAAGTGTGACCATATGCTGTTTTAAGTGAAGAAATGTGTATTTTGTGTGACTATTGATCATCCAATGGTCAATTGAATTCTTAGTTTGTGTGGCCTTTTGTAATATTTAGTCACACAAAGCATGTTTGTTTTGGGTATTTAGTCACATACAATTAAGCATAAAGTGGCCAAAAGTGTTAATAAGTGTGACCATATGCTGTTTTAAGTGAAGAAATGTGTATTTTGTGTGACTATTGATCATCC